>CANTUQ010000112.1:5231666-6475833 GCA_947683425.1 Excoecaria cochinchinensis
AAACACATCAAAACTCATCTTACCTTACAATCGATCTTCCAAACATCATAAACAAGATAATTGCAATTAATTCCACAATCAAACAATCAAAATCATGCATAAACCCATTCAAAAATATAAACCCTAAAAGTTACAGTAGGTTCAAAACACAAACTCAGAACTTCCAAATCAATACTTGTCATGCATTACTAACACATCTACTCACTTAATCATGCATGTACACATTCTAAAACACACCAAATTCCAGAAATTAGACCATGCAAACACATTATAAGTCTAGTGAGAAATAGGGCAGAGACATTCAACTAAGATTGAAGAACAGAGAAGTTCAAACATTGCATGCATTCAAAATGCTCCCAAACCTGGAAATGACGATCCAAAATCACGCTTCAAGATCACTGCTCAATCCTTTCCTTGCCTTTACTTGGCTTCTTCTTATCAACAAACACTTGCACAAACAAAACCCACAATTACTCTTCAAAACCCTAACTCAACCAAAACTAGGAAAAGATGAAAAAGAACAGGAGCACGTAGAAAACCTTAAACCAACTTACCTCTTCAACAAAGAACAATCCAAGCCAAACACAACCCAAGCCAAATGAGAAAAAAAGGAAAAAGCAGAGAAAGGAGAAGAGAAGAAGGGGAGGCGTGAGAGGAGAGAACGAACGGGAATGCTATCTGTGTTCCCCCTCTCTTCCTCTTTCCTTTCTTCTTTTCTTCATTCAATGCCCACCTAACAAGCCCACATGGCAGATCCTAATTAGACCACAAACTCCACTAAGACTATTCCAAATCCATTAATGCTCTTAAGTCCTTAGACAAATTACACTTCACTCACTTACACAATTCTTTCCTTGCAAACTTAATTATCTTTTCAATTAGGTCCTTAACACTCCAACTTTCTCAAGCACAAATTACTGAAATACCCTTCCGATCCCGACTTAGCATGCACAATCCGACCAGGGCTATTTTGGGGTGTGACAACTCTTCCCTCCTAAAACAATTTCGTCCTCGAAATTCACAGTGAAACACTTACATCCACACAACCCAAACAAACAAAACTTACTTAAACAAAAGCTTGCAATGTAACTTACCAGAAGAACCTGCGGTCTCCTTCGAATCCTTGCTAGACGCTACAAACTCTGAAGACACTCGAGAAGATCTGAGCAAATCCTCCACATCCTTTCTAGCTTGCCCAGCTAGACTCTCAGTCGTCTTTTTAGGACAACCGGCAATCTGGTGTTCCATACTGCCACACCTGAAACAAGCACCTGAAAGCTTCCGACATGGACCCCGATGTCGCTTCTGGCAGTACTGACATACTGACAGTACCCACTTCTTACACTTGTTCCCATGTTGCTTTTGACATTGTTGATACACTGAAGGTTCTCGAACCCTCTTCCTTGCTGACACTTCACTAACCGATCCTTTTCTCTTCTGAGGAACATGCCGCACATCTTCTTGAGAAGCACGAGGAGCAGTCAGCCTATCCAAAATCCGAATCAATCCTTGTACTAATGTCCTATCATCAGAAACACGGCCAGAATCTTCAACTGGAAGACGCTCGAAAACATCCTGATCAGCACTAACTCGGTTCACACTTTCTGTTGTCTCGCCCACATTCTCACTAGGATCAGACTCCATCTAGACATGACACAAAACAAGACGCATCTGCGTTAGGCCACGACACGAAACCGACTCTCATGCAAAGACCCAACACATAACAAACAACACACCCAGAACCATCAAACCTGGGCTCTGATACCACTAACTGTAACACCCCCATCGCCGTCCCTGTTGGAAGGACGCCGACGGATGCGCTACACGACGCTTACACATACAGATATGCACATGCACAACACGAAAGCATACTTAATACATAACATACATACAGAAATACGGGTTAATTAAAAACTTACCTTGACTTACCTTGCGGTACAGACTGAACATGGAATAACTCACGCACATGCAGGCACTAAGCAAAAGCATACACAGAAGCATACATATCACCATTCAACGGAAGCATAATCGAAATAATAAAACAAAGGAAAACTAATCATAAAAACATACTAACTATTACATTCCCGAAAGAAAACTCAAGATCTAAACATAATTAATTACATATACAATACTACAGAATTACAAAAGCTTAAATACAGAAGCTGAACAAAATACAGAACTTCTAACTCCTACGTGGCCGACCTTGCAGAAGCGCGACTCGAACAGAACCAAACCTGCCACCTGCACGGAAAGGAAATCCGTGCTAAGCGATAAACGCTTAGTGGGGAGAACACACCAGAATATGGACGGCCATTCACAATGGTCGCCGAAGCATAACACAATCAAATGA
Organism: Excoecaria cochinchinensis; assembly: GCA_947683425.1. Lineage (NCBI taxonomy): Eukaryota > Viridiplantae > Streptophyta > Magnoliopsida > Malpighiales > Euphorbiaceae > Excoecaria > Excoecaria cochinchinensis. The sequence goes on from CANTUQ010000112.1 coordinate 5,234,017, forward strand.
CAAATGCGGATATTCATAACAAATATGATCATGTTGGCATAGTAAGGCATTCATTCGATAACTCACAATCAAACCATAAACTCATGTCCACGATAGACCAAAACAGACATAATACAATCCACGTTACAAACATCATCATGCTGAACTACATACTATATCACATGCATAAACCTACATGGGTAGCAAGTATCAACATCTTACCGTGCGGAGTCACACAAGCTTTACACATGCAATTGACATAACTAAGTACCTATGCAGGAACTGACAACCCAATCATCATGTTGAGAGCGCTAGCTATTTAATATACTTAGACATGCCAAACACACACACTAGTCAAATATCCAAAGGATAACATTTAGAGCATCACAATACCGCTGCGCAACTCTAAAATATTACGCATCATGCAAAAACACTCTGATAGCGGATACTGAAGGCATAATCACATAACATTACATTCATATCAACAACATGCAGAAAGTACAGTTATCATCACATACTTACCATCACAACTGCATCGGTTCACATGCTAATATATATACAAAATTATGCTTAAGTCATATACTTAAATACATCAATCGAATCATTTCAAAGCATTCAGAAACTTATAACAAATCACATGACAAGTACGGATAATCATGTTAGATATAAAATCATGCTTACTTAATACAGACATACATTCTAAAGCCCATAGTCACATTCATATACATATAATATGATTCCTGAAATCCTTATCATAATCAATCGGATATCACATTCTGATAGTTATTTCAAAGTAACATAAACCAGTAAAGTACCTGCTGACTCACAATAGTGGATAACGAGTGTACTGATTAGTACCTTACGGGTACAAGTCGGCCAAAGGGTACCTTACGGGTACGAATTGAAAACCACTTTATTTTGTCACAAAAGCATTTTACTGATGGCGGATCTTAACCCGATCCAAATACATTAAAAAAGGATCACGAGGATCCGTACTGATGGGGGGTTCGCGAGGAACCAATCGGGGGACATGATCAGGGTCCAAACGTTCAAAGGGCACTGCAGCTAACTGATCTCTATTAGGCATGCCTAACTATCCACTAGACTGACTCTCGCAGGTCATGCATAAAACACTTCACGCTTAGAAACGCATAACGCATAAATATATATACATCATGCATAAACCAGAGTACAATAGACATATAAATATGCTCATAAAGTTGGTCATATCTCATACAATTCCCATTGCAAAACATAATACAGTCAATATACTTTAACATTTAAACAATGTTCTAAAGCATGCCAAGAATCAGGTAAAGAAGCACTACCATGCCAATGATTATCAATACAAAATCTTAATCATGCATTAGGTGCAGATACTAAGTATAAATCATGCATAGTCCAAATTACATTTAAACATAACACATTGAGTTCCCAGGCTAAAGCATAATCATGCATTCAGACATTAACCATATTATTCAAATAAATATAGCATAGCATAATATCAATCATACCTCATTCAAGTCATATTCTGAAGCATGCAATAGGTCAATCAATCACATTTTATCACTACTCAATTTACTAAAGCATATCAGGAACACATGTGGGAAATCATACTATGCCAATGAGTACAAGCACATAATCTTAATCGCGGAACAATACAATATACATCTAAGCATGGCAGATTATTCTAAGAGAAGAATCCAATCAAGGATATGCATAACATAATGCTAATCACAACTGAAATAGGCTAACCATTAAGATAAGATAGTACCCAGTAGAGGAAAAAGCCATAAAAGCATTTGAAAGTCATATTATAACAAAACTGATCACGGGGAAACAAATCAAAACAGTAAAGGTCGTACAAGGTCATACAAGAGCATATAAAAGTATGACATGAGCAATACAGTAGAAAAAGTCCATACAGAATAAATAGGAAAATCATTTTGGTCGAAACTGGGCTAAATCGGAAATAGGGGCTGAAGAGGGGTCGGTCACGAGTCGTGACCTAGTGTCATGCCTCGTGACCTACAAGAGAGTCACGGGACGTGACTCTATGTCTGGCTCTTCACAAGGGTCACGAGTCGTGACTCTATGTCACGTCTCGTGACATGCCTCTAAGGGAGTCACGAGACGTGACTCTAAGTCACGTCTCCTCACAAGAGTCACGAGACGTGACTCTATGTCATGAGACGTGACTTGCCCCTCACAAGGCAGTCACGCTTCGCGACTGAGGGTCACGCCTCACGACTTCATCCAACCCGCCGAGAAGTCACGCGTTGTGACTGGGAGGCAAAGTCACGTGGCGTGACTGAGAGTCACGCCTCGTGACTTGTCTCTCTCAGGGAAATCACGACACACTGGAAATGGAAAATTATACAGAAATGCGATTTCCCATTTCCAGGTTACCCAGAATTCAAAGAACTCGATAAAATCATTTCCAATCTGATTCCCAAACACATCAAAACTCATCTTACCTTACAATCGATCTTCCAAACATCATAAACAAGATAATTGCAATTAATTCCACAATCAAACAATCAAAATCATGCATAAACCCATTCAAAAATATAAACACTAAAAGTTACAGTAGGTTCAAAACACAAACTCAGAACTTCCAAATCAATACTTGTCATGCATTACTAACACATCTACTCACTTAATCATGCATGTACACATTCTAAAACACACCAAATTCCAGAAATTAGACCATGCAAACACATTATAAGTCTAGTGAGAAATAGGGCAGAGACATTCAACTGAGATTGAAGAACAGAGAAGTTCAAACATTGCATGCATTCAAAATGCTCCCAAACCTGGAAATGACGATCCAAAATCACGCTTCAAGATCACTGCTCAATCCTTTCCTTGCCTTTACTTGGCTTCTTCTTATCAACAAACACTTGCACAAACAAAACCCACAATTACTCTTCAAAACCCTAACTCAACCAAAACCAGGAAAAGATGAAGAAGAACAGGAGCACGTAGAAAACCTTAAACCAACTTACCTCTTCAACAAAGAACAATCCAAGCCAAACACAACCCAAGCCAAATGAGAAAGAAAGGAAAAAGCAAAGAAAGGAGAAGAGAAGAAGGGGAGGCGTGAGAGGAGAGAACGAACGGGAATGCTATCTGTGTTCTCCCTCTCTTCCTCTTTCCTTTCTTCTTTTCTTCATTCAATGCCCACCTAACAAGCCCACATGGCAGATCCTAATTAGACCACAAACTCCACTAAGACTATTCCAAATCCATTAATGCTCTTAAGTCCTTAGACAAATTACACTTCACTCATTTACACAATTCTTTCCTTACAAACTTAATTATCTTTTCAATTAGGTCCTTAACACTCCAACTTTCTCAAGCACAAATTACTGAAATACCCTTCCGATCCCGACTTAGCATGCACAATCCGACCAGGGCTATTTTGGGGTGTGACACACGCGGCAGGCCACCCCAGTGCGGAGGGGCGTCCGTGCGGCACTGCGCGCGCACGATGCAGAGGCACCGCGTGCCCCCTGCGCGCGCAGCAGGGCAACGAGCGCGCCCCCACGCGCGCTGTGCCCCTTCGCGCGGCCACTTTTGTCTGCCTGTCCTTTTCTTTTTTTTGGGGTTTTCAATCTATTTTACAATTTGATTTCTTGGTTTCTTTCACATTTTTATGATATTTTTGATTAACTAAAACTTAAGGTATTTTTTTCTCTTCCTATTTTTGGCTAAGGAAAAAATAAAAGGGGTTTTGGTTTTACATTTGGGGGAAGACAGCAACATTTTACAAGTCCATTTTTTGGCTTTTCTCTCTAGCATTTTTTCTACTCTCCAGGAAGCATTTTCTTGTTTAAAAATTCTTCTTCAAAAATCTTTAAGTTTTCTTCTCAAGTTTTAGTCTTTGCTACTCTAAAACATTTAATCTTGGGTTGATTTGAGCAAGAGAAATTAATTTTCTTGGCTTATTCATCCCACCAAAAATATTTTCTCGAACTAATTTATTTAAAACACAGATTTTTCACTTTTTTCTAATATTATTATCATCAAATTCGACAAGGAGAACAAATCGAGACACCGCTTCTCCGATCTACAAATTCTGAGGGCAAACATTTTTGGAATTGTTCTCATTTATTTTTCTGTATATTATTTATTGTTGTTAATATTATTTTTTTGCTATTATTGTCATGTCTATTATTCACTTTTAGCATTTTAATGTGTTAATATCACTATTAATTTATTATTTGTTTGCTTTAATTTGATTTTTGTGTTCATATTCACTGTTATTACCCTTATTATTATTATTATTATTATTATTATTATTATTATTATTATTATTATTATTCATCTTATTAGTCATCATCCTGTTTTTATTGTTGTTAATCACCATTGGTTTGTATTATTGTTATTAGGTTTATTCAGCTCATTAATGTTATTATTATTTATTTATTGTTATTTATTATTCTGCTTTCCATTATTATTTTTGTTATTATTATTATTATTATTAGCATGTTTAATTTATTATGCTGTGATATTACTGTTGGCATTGTTATTGTTCATTTTTATCATCATGCTATATTTGCCATGTCTATTATTATTATTGCTATTGTTATTATTATTATTATTATTATTATTATTATTATTATTATTATTATTATTATTATTATTATTATTATTATTATTATTATTATTATTATTATTATTATTATTATTATTATTATCATGGTCACTATTGTCATAATTATTTCATTATTATTTGTTCGATTAATTTATTAGAGCATTCACTAATGTTTTCGATATTATTTTTGTCTGAGATTTATTTTGGGTTGCACTGTGTGAGCTTACCCGTAGCACCCCCTGTTGGGTCGCAACACATAGATGAGTCCCATGGTTTTGTAAGACCCTTTCAACCCTCTCTTTATGTGTTTTGTGCTTATTTGTAAATATTTATTTCATTTATGCACGCGTGGGATAAAAGATCACAAAAATATTTCTATAATTAAATTGAAGTTTATTACTAATAAAATTGGGACCAATGTCCCTTATTTTAGCCTAACAATAAAACTATCACAATTAAAACGAAGAGTCAATTTTCTCCAAAAATGGGATCACTCATCCCGGTTTTCATCAAACAACCAAAACGACTATTCGAACCCTCTTCAAAGAAATGCGAAGGAACCAATGTTCCTAAACATTCGAATAGGCACGAAGGAACCAATGTTCCTAAAATAATGTCCCGATTTATGTATCTCTTTTTATTTTGATCTTGTATGAGTGTTTTAAATTCAAATTCATTTCTTTTTGGGCCCTTGTAATTAATTTTGGGGCAACTTTATTTATTTTTGGGGATTGTATTTTGTCCCATTTATATTTTTAATTTCCTTTTATTGGGGTTGTATTCTGCCCCTATTTCTCTTGTAATTGTGTGCTTGTGTGTTTATCGCTTTCTTTATTTATTTAATAGCTTTCCTTTTATCGCTTTCGTATGCTTGGAATGCGCTATTTAATTTAAATGCATCAATCACGTGAGATGAAAGATATAATTTTAAGAGGTTAAAAACCCATTTATAATTAACCAAAGCATAAATAAGAGGGAAGTTCCGAACACCATATCTCTGGTTTAGACCGTTAGAGGTGAGATGATGTCTATTGGGAGGAATAAATAGATGATGTCTCATGGCGCCCATGTTCAAAAAGACGCAAACCAATATCTTGAATCCCAAAGGCGGATTCAAAGCGAGGGCCCTTGCTAGGTTCCGGCGCGCGTTACAGTGGCGACTCCACTGGGGACTTTGTGTTTGAGATTTCGCTTCGAAAGTGCTTTGGTTAAAATGTATAATTGAGTTTTTAAAGCTTAAAATTCTATCTCTCGCCAAAATTGCATCATATCATTTTAGAGCCTTAGACTTACGATAGTTGGTCCCTCTTTACCTCGGTGCATTCCCGAAGCACGACCCTACTTTCACTCATTATAGGGAAGTGTTAAGGATAATCACCAGCCCAAGCCTTGTACCTTTGGTATATCGAATGGAGACCCGATTGGTCGCTACGCTCGTGATGAGCTAGACCCGTTGGTAGGGACCATGCTTGGGTAGACCTAAAGTAATACTACCTCGACCAAAGCTCATGTAATGGCAAATAAAAACTTCCACTAGGTGGTATGCTCCTTAATACGATGCTTGTGGTGTGAGCCATCACGTATTAAACGAAATCAAGCAAATTAAGTGGTCCTTTATCAAAGGCTTTCATGCCCCGGTAAGCCCACCTTAACTTGATTGAATAGCCCAAATACGTAATGGCCAAAACTCATACGTATGTTCATTAGACTAGAGTTGTTATGCTGCCGGCTTTTTGCCATGCACTTCACTCGTTCATAGGGTCCCCTGTTGACCCATGGATTAAGCCCACCTAGGAAAGAGACCGCACTACCCCGTGTGTGGGAGAAATAAGGTTGGAAGGGTCTGTTTGCTTGCATGTGGTTGTGGATGCTGCATCAACACGACCATGCATTCTTAATCCCATCCATGCATCATGCTAACGAATTGGATTTTTTTTCAGCCATCATATATCCATTTGAGTGGTCCAGAGATCCTAGTGGGAGGTTAGTCATAAATCAAGTAGTTGAGCCGTCATGTTTGGCATCGGCATCGGGTTCAGATTGGGATAAAAACTCAGACTCTTATTCAGAATAATCCTTTGGATCAGTGATGGCAGAATTACCGCAAGATTCAGGTGCTCTGACGACACAAGATTTGGATAAGAGGTTTAAGGACTTTGAAAGGAAAATGCTGACTATGATGGGGAACCTCATTGCTCAAATGGCACCGAATGTTGGACAACCATATGTGGCTCCAGCTGTGGGACAAGCTGAAGCACCTATTGTGAGGGAGACTCCCATAGCAACTTCTACCCCACAACAACCAATTGCTGAGCCTAGGGAGGCGGCCCCAGTTGAGCAGAGAAGGGTTAGGATTTCTGATCCGAATGACGACTTCTTGGAGGAAGAGGAAGGTGAGTCGATGGTCCCTCAGGCTGTGAGGTGTAGGGTCCCCAAGTTAGAGGATGACGTGGTAAAAAAGATGGAAGAAAAGATGGAAGCCATCACATGCCTACTGTTGGCCGGAAAAGGGGTTATTCTTGAAAATGTAGACCCGGGTGAGGAAGAATTGTTACCCCAGAGGTTCAAGATGCCAGATTTACCAAAGTTCGACGGTACGTTAGACCCGTCGGCACATATCAAGCAGTACGCCCTAGTCATGAAGGGCACGGGTCTTACAAAGAAGCAAAAGGTGGAGTACTTCTGTCTTAGCCTGACGAGGCCAACGATCGACCGGTACCACGGACTGGATAGAAGGTCAAAAGAAGACTAGGATTTATTGACGGGAGAATTCATGAGACAGTACGACTGTAGTATGCGGATGGAGGTGACATTAAAGGACCTAGAGCTATTATAGCAAAAGGTTGGGGAATCCTTTCATGAATACCTCACGCGGTGGAGGAACAGAGTTATGGAAATGAAGTGGAAGCCAGACACCCTAGACCAGATCGGATTGTTCATCAAGAACGCGAGCCCGTATTTGAGGGAAGGGCTTAAGATGAAAGGGCTTAAGGATTGGGAATCCTTGAAGGATATAGCCATCGAAGCCGAATCGGAATAACTAGCGAAGAAAGCCAGTAATGACAGTTTTTCTTGAAAGAACTACGGGACCCAAGGAGGGAATAGGCCAAGTGGCACCGGGAGTAGCAGCAACCGAGTAGGCAAAACAGCGGAAGTCTCGGCCACCGAGGAAAACCAAAGATACTACTCAAATTTGGGAAGGTCATTATCTTAGGTTCTAGAAAATTAATGAAAGAGGGGAAACTCCAGCCACTACCAGCCAGGCAGGCTAAAAAGTACGGCCAACCGGGTCACAGGGGAGATCAATATTGTGCTTATCATCAGCACACCGGCCATCTCACTGATTATTGCACAACTTTAAGGGATCGGGTCCAATATCTCATCGATAGCAAACAGATCTCCGATCCCGAGAAGAGGGAAAAAAGAAGAAGGCCAGTTCCTCCCCCTGTTTTCATGATAGGCTCGAGTCTGCTAGAGTGGTACATGTTGAGGGATCTTTACGGTAATGATTACGTGGCTATTATCCGCCCTGAGCGATAAGTTAATGGGGAGAAGCCCCAGGTCAACGTGATAGAATGTTGGGACTCAACGTCCGAAAGTGAGACTGAAGAGGACGATGAGCCGGAGGATGTATGGAACTCTGGGGGTGAAGAAGAGGAAGTGCAAGAGGTGCAGGCTGTTACCAGCAGTGGAAGAGTGGTGCCAAAAATTGAAAAGCAATAGGACCCAATGCCTCCGATGGTGGAGCGAGAAACGGAAGAGAGTCAGATCCTAAAGCAACTAAAGAAGACGCCAGCTCAGATATCAGTGTGGGACCTGTTGAGACAATCCCCAAGCCATAGGCAGAAGCTAGTTGAAGCCCTATGCGAATCGACGGTCACTACCACTATCTCGCCCACCGAGTTGTTGGACATGGTGAAGGGAAAGTCTGGAGAGAGTATAGATCAATGGTAAACACACAGCCTGCGTCATGGTAGATGATGAATCCTTTTTTACCACTCGTGGCCCTGCCTGCGTTTGGTTTGAATGAAGGTATGTTGAGCGAATCTGACTTGACCATCACTGCGTATGATAACTCGAGGAGACAAGCTGTGGGAACTTTTAAGGCACAAGTCAAGACCGGGCCAGTTGAGATAGAGGTTGAGTTTGTTGTCTTGCCGATACCGGCTAACTTCGCAGTGCTATTGGGAAGGCCATGGTTCCACAAGTTGGGGGGGGGGGGTTCCGTCCACACTCCATCAGATGATTAAGATCCCCCATGAAGGCCAGATTGTGACAATTAAAGCAGCAAGTGACAATCAAGTATCGGTGCTCGGGATCTCCAATCAACCCTTCAGCGAGTTCCATGTAGCTATGATGAACGAAGAAGATGACTCGGTGGTAAGCCCCCAGGTTGTCAATATGATGAAAAATATGAACTTCCTCCCTGGAGCTAGTTTGGGGAAGAGCTCACAAGGGATCTAGGCACCGATCGCCACAAGGGGGCAGTAGGATAGAAGCGGTTTAGGTTATACTGCTGAGGACAAGAAGGGCAAGCCTGTGAAGAAGCCTGGGGAGGTCCCGCACATCTTAAAGAGTTTCGCACCAGCTGTGTCAACATGCACATATTGTGGAGAGGCAGAACCACAATGGGTTGATGGCAAGATCACTCCGAGCTTTGAAATCTTCAACGATGTGTTTGATTGGTCCGATGGGATGGTTAAGACAATGGAAGATTTTTGGGATGAGGAGATCCTCAACCAGAGTCTGGCATGGGATCGAGAAGTTCCTGAGGAGGTTATCACCAAAAGTCTGCTGGCTGCCCAGGAAAAGGGCAAAGAAAAGATAGAAGATGAAGCAGCAGTGCCAGAATTGAAGAGCTTGAAGATAGCCAACAATCAAGACAATGGGCCATCGACCTCAGCATCAGCACCAATGACCTCAGCATCAGCACCAATAGAAGACACTAATTATAATTTTGCTGATATACTTTTTATTCCCGAACTATTTGACAACTCTATCTGTAATTCTGAGTACTTTAATAATATGAATGACTTTGCTTACTTGTGCGATGTTTCTCATGATTTCATTATGCATGATCATGAGCATGAATCATTTATATTTGACATTAACTCAACCAATACTTCCTCATTTAATCTCGGGACTTTGGAAAACCCAAAGGAAATTCTGATAGCATCCGATGTAACTCCTGAGGAGAGAATAAAATTCGAGAGAATTTTGAAAAAATACGAAAGAGTCTTCGCCTGGACCTATGAAGATATGCCAGGGATTGATCAGGCAGTTGCCGAACATGCCATTCCGACCTATCCAGAGTGCAAGCCAGTCAAGCAGAAGCTCAGAAGGCTGAGACCAGAATGGGTAAAAAAGGTAAAGGAAGAGGTGCACAAACAGATCGAAGACAAGTTCCTGGTAGAGGTCCAGTACCCCATGTGGTTAGCTAACGTTGTCCCCATAGCCAAGAAGGATGGGAGAGTCCGAGTGTGTGTTGACTACCGAGACCCGAATAAAGCCTGCCCGAAAGATGACTTTCCTTTACCCCATATTGATGTACTAGTGGATAGCGCGGCCACTTGTATGATGTACAGCTTTGTGGACGGGTACACGGGGTACAACTAAATCCTTAACAAGATTCTGGATCGAATCAAGACAGCTTTCATCACGGAATGGGGGACATTCGCCTACCGAGTGATGCCTTTTGGGTTGAAGAATGCCGAAGCGACGTACCAAAGGATGGCTACTAAAATTTTGGATGACTTGATCCACAAGGAAGTTGAAGTGTATGTCGATGATATGATGATCAAGTCGGCCACTCGAGATGGACATTTTGAGGCCTTGGAGAAGTTCTTTCAGAGGATTGACAAGTATAATCTTCGCTTCAATCCCAAGAAGTGTATTTTCGGAGTTACCTCGGGTAAGTTACTAGGCCATATGGTAAGCCAAAGGGGAATAGAAGTGGAACCTGATAAAGTCAAGGCAATTAGAGAGATGCCGGCGCCTCGAAATGAAAAGGAAGTTCGGAGTTTTCTGGGTAAATTGCAGTACATCAGTAGGTTCATTTCAAAGCTCGCTTCGATGTGCGAACCAATTTTTAAGCTCCTCAGGAAGAATCAGCTAGTCAGGTGGAATGATGACTGCTAGAAGGCTTTTGATGTCATTAAGGATTATCTTCAGCACCCCCCAGTACTGCGACGGCCACGACCTGTTAAACCATTGATCCTCTACCCAGCAATAGAGGAGAATTCTGTATGTGCCATGATGGCCCAAGAGGATGAATTCGGGGTCGAATTTGCAGTTTACTACCTTAGCAAGAAATTTCTTCCCTATGAAGCCAAGAATGTCGTAGTGGAAAAGATCTGTCTAGCAGTAATTTGGGCTTCGAAGAAACTGAGGCATTACTTTCATTCTTATAAAGTGCAGGCTGTTGCAAAGCAAAACCCCCTCCGATATCTTCCAGAAGCACCCTCCTTGCTAGGAAAGATGGGAAGATGGTTGATTTTGCTGCAAGAATTTGATGTGGAATACGTTACAAGAAAGACCATTAAAGGTCTAGTAGTTGCGGAGTTTCTTGCCGACCATCCAATTGAAGGAGACCAACTAGAGTATGAATTCCCCGACGAAAATGTGGTGGCCATCACCGTGCAGAAATGGCAGATGTATTTTGATGGAGTAGTGAATAACAAAGGAGCCGGGACGGGAGTGATTCTGGTGACCCCAGATGGTGAGAAGCTCCCATTAGCCAAGAAATTGAGGTATAAAGCCACAAATAATGAAGCTGAGTACGAAGCCTGCATCTTTGGGTTAGAAGCACTCTCAACCGTGGGGGCAAAGGTAGTAGAGGTCTTCGGGGACTCGTCCTTAGTAATCCACCAAGTCAGGGGTGAATGGACAGTTAAGGAAGAGCGGCTGTTGCCATATGTAAGATGTTTAAAAGAACTAAGTGGCCAGTTTGAAATCTGCACTTTTAACTACGAGCCCTGAGATGACAACCAACTGGCATATGCCCTAGCTAATTTGGTATCTATGTGGGATAACCCCGAAGGAATAGCCATGAGGCCTGTGCTCATTTCTAGTTCAGACAAGCCATACTTTGAGACTGAGCAAGTCGGCGATGTCGAGGCTACGGATGGAAAGCCATGGTATTATGATGTCTAGAATTATTTGGAAAGGTCGGTATTCCCAGAAGAGGCCACTGAAAAAGACCAGAGGATGATTCGCAAGCTGTCCACTCAGTTCATCAGTGTAGACGGTGTGCTGTACAAGAGACAAGCTGATGGCATACAACTAAGGTGCTTAGATGACAAAGAAGCCAAAAAGGTTATGGAGGAGACCCATGCAGGTGTCTGTGGAGCCCACATGAATGGCCCAGCCTTAGCAAAGAAAATCATGCGGTAGGGGTTCTTCTGGTTGACAATGGATACAGACTGCTCTAGGTATGTGAAACAGTGCCAACTATGCCAACAGTATGCTAATCTGAGACACCTCCCAGTTTCGGAGTTGTGCAACCTGATGTCTCCGTGGCCATTTGCAGCATGGGGGATTAACATTATAGGAGAAATACACCCGACAGCCTCCAACGGACACAGATTTATTGTGGTCGCTATTGATTATTTCACTAAGTGGGTGGAGGCCAAATCTTTCAAGAAGTTAGGAGCCCGGGAGATGGCCAGATTCATTGAACGACACCTAATTTGTAGGTACGGGCTCCCGCATCACATTGTGTCGGACAACGGGGTACAATTCCAAGATGAGACTAAACAGATGCTCAAGAAATATGCCATTCAACACCATAAGTCCTCTCCCTACCGACACAGGCTAACGGAGCAGTCGAGGCGGCTAATAAGAACATCAAGAGGATATGGCTAAGACGGTGCAAACCTATAAGGACTGGACCGAGAAACTGCCATTTGCACTATGGGGCTACAGGACCACTGCCAGAACGTCTACAGGGGCTACCCCTTTCTTCTTGGTTTACGGGACGGAAGCAGTCCTATCGGTACAAATAGAACTTCAGTCATTGAGGGTGGTAATAGAAGCTCAGCTTCTAGAAGCTGAATGGGCCCAACAGCGGCTACTACAATTGAATCTATTGGATGAAGATAGGATGCGGGCATACTACCACAATCAGATCTACCAGAAGAGGCTAGCTCGCTCATTCGGGAAGAAAGTAAGGAAGCACCCATTGAAGGAAGGGGACCTAGTCTTCAAGCAGATGAGGCCAGGAGTCCCAGACTTTCGAGGCAAGTTTAGGCCAACTTGGGAAGGACCCTTCATTTTAAAGAAGCTTTTGTATAAAGGGGCCGCAATTTTGACGGATAGCAATGGAAATGAATTCAAGGAGCCGGTCAACGTCGACAGATTGAAGAGGTTCCATGGCTGAGGGCTAAACAAAATGTATACAAAACAAATGCAAAATAAAACAAAACAAAAGAAAGAGAGAAAATATTCAATCAAGAAAACCCGAGAGGGCTGATTGATAACAAGATTTGTGATGCCTTCAAAATCTATCTCGAGATTAGATGTGGTCTGGTATCTTGAGCCTAATGTTAAATGATGATCATGTGTAATGAAATCACACAAGAAACGTGTACATGTATGCAATTATGCACTCAGAGTAGTTCTTTTATCCAATAAATGTCCATAGTTCCTTTCGAACAAGTAATATGTCACTCCCCATTTGAATGTGCGCAATTAATCCAATGTTGCAGCGACCGATAAAAACTTTATCCTAAAAAAAAAGGCCGTTAGAGATGAAAACCGTGACTGACGCTCTAAGCAAAAGTTAGGCCAAAGGGCAGGGTGAAAACCTGGGAACAGGCGGTCTGTCCTATAAAAAAAATTAAATTAAATTAATAAAACCAGCTGGATTGGGTTGGGTCCATTCCAGGCAAAATATAAGGCACATGGTTATGTGAAAATCCAACAAGGATGCATTTCCCGCTAAGAAAAGCTAGCGGGAAAATCCACAAAGCACGCACTACCTTTAAAACAATGACGCTCGACGGTTGGAGCGACAAGGCGTCATTACCTTGGCCAACCCCTTTCAAGCAAAGACACACATCGGGCAATCCTCCCTGAAAAATTATGAGTCAGAGTCCCTAAATCAGGACAGCGCCTTCAAACCCTTGGGGACATAATCGACCAAACAAAGTCATGAGTCGCTTCAGCTGAAGTTATCGCACCTCGGCCATAGGGTCACTCAGATGAATGGTGTTACCTGCATCTTGCATAACATATGCATATGCAAATGCATAACTTACCCTTACATACAAGTCTCTTTTGATTCCGCAGGAAAGTCTTGCACCTTCACACACCGACAAGCTGGTGTTTATCCGTCGCTCAGCCGTGGTTTCACACACCGACAAGCTGGTGTTTCATCAATCACGTTCTTCAAAGTCTGACGCCTTCACACACCGACAAGCTGGTGTTTATCAGTCGCTCAGCCGTGGTTTCACACATCGACAAGCTGGTATTTCATCAATCACGTTATTCAAAGTCTGGCGCCTTCACACACCGACAAGCTGGTGTTTATCAGTTGCTCAGCTGTAGTTTCACACACCAACAAGCTGGTGTTTCATCAATCATGTTATTCAAAGTCTTGCGCCTTCACACACCGACAAGCTGGTGTTTATCAGTCGCTTAGCTGTGGTTTCACACACCGACAAGCTGGTGTTTCATTAATCACGTTCTTCAAAGTCTGGCGCCTTCACACACCGACAAGCTATTGTTTATCAGTCGCTCAGCCGTGGTTTCACACACCGACAAGCTGGTGGTTCATCAATCACGTTATTCAAAGTCTGGCGCCTTCACACACCAATAAGCTGGTGTTTATCAGTCGCTCAGCCGTGGTTTCACACACCGACAAGCTGGTGTTTAATCAATCACATTCTTCAAAGTCTGGCACCTTCACACACCGACAAGCTGGTGTTTATCAGTCGCTCAGCCATGGTTTCACACACCGACAAGCTGGTGTTTCATCAATCATGTTCTTCAAAGTCTGGCGTCTTCACACACTGACAAGCTGGTGTTTATCAGTCGCTCAGTCGTGGTTTCACACACCGAGAAGCTGGTGTTTCATCAATCACGTTCTTTAAAATCTTGCGTCTTTACACACCGACAAGCTGGTGTTTATTAGTCGCTCAGCCATGGTTTCACACACCGACAAGCTTGTGTGTAACACCCCGAAATGTACCTAGAAGGATTTGTATATTTTTGGGGATTTTGATGTTCGAAATCATGTGATGTGATGGTCGAAGTGATTAAGTAGTAGGAAAAGATATGCTCAGAATTAAGAAAAAAGGGGTCAAGGGTATTTTAGTCATTTTGCAAATATGAATTTGATTGAAGCAAATAAATAATTATGAGGGCTAATTTATGAAAATGGAGTAATATTAGACAGAATGTATGTGAGATGTGGTGTCAGGTGTGCCGAAAGGACGAACTCGGTATTAGTGCAAAAGTTTTGGCAAGTGCGGCCGATTGCAAATTTGTAAGGTATTAATTTAGGACTTAATTGAAGGGGATAAAATTTAATTGTTGGCCAATGTAGGAATTATAATTATGTATTATGCCAAGGAAAGATTAAAGAAGAGTTGGAGGACCAAAAAGGAGAATTGTCATAAAAAAATCTAAATTTGGCCTATAGGAGGGTGACACTTGTCATTAAGGATTGGTTTGATTTTAATAGGGAAGAAAGAAGGTTGACCAACCATTTATTTTTCTACTGGAAGTTTTGGACAGCCACGTTTTCCTCCTTCTTCACCATTCTTCTTTGTTTAATTGGTTTGCTAAGGATTGGATGGATCAAGTGAAGTTATGGGCATGATTAAGGTATGGTTAATGTTAATTTATCCCTCTTCTCTTGTTCTTTCTCTTTGGTCTTGAATTCCTAATCTTGAGGTTGATGGGTAACATGAATTTTGGTATGGTTTATGTGAACAATTGGATGATTGTGAGTGTGGAAGAGGATGGGAGCAAGGAGGAGCAACCATTGAAGCTAATGGAGCAAAGGAGTTTGAGGTTTGAGAAAATTTATATGCTTTGATGTGAATTCTTAATTATTGATTTGTGTATGAATGAGTTTCTATTTTGAAGTGTATTTTTCTCAAAATTTGATTGGTTGTGTTGATGTGGTTGTGTGGATTGGCTTGGGTTTAGAGAACCTGAATTTTCTAGGGATACTCTGTCCAGATTTCACTGGACCTTTAGTGTTTGTTTTAATTATACGTCAAGCTATAGATGTCCAAATGATATAAAACTAGTGCCATTTTGAAGCTAATTCATTTATCTAAAATTGTCTCTGAAGGACTGGAATCTACTTCTGGGTCTAAGATCCTTGAAAATGGTAAAAACTGTGGTGTCTATACTTAGATGGATTCACGGGAGCAGTGTAGGTTGTGTAGCTTATATCTAGAGTTATAGATGTCAAATTGATCTGAAATTTATTATATTTAAAAGTTAACATCCTAATAAAAATTTTATAAGAAGAAAGTTTTGTCTAAAAACGAGTTTTAGTGGGTCGTTTAGACGGTACAAAGTCGGGGCGAGAAGCAGTCACGTACATCTGTTTTCGTAGGGCAAATGGCGGAGGCTTCTGTCGCGAGCGCAACCCTTGTCACGAGCATGACAGAACCTGCTTGTTGAAGGTGTTTTCTCTTATTTTGAGCCTTGTAGTTGGTATGAACCCTTGCCCCTCTTCACCCCTGTCTAGGTTGTGTATTTATAATGTTTTGCTTTCCGAAATACACTCGAACATCCTTGGAACCTCTTGAGACTTATTTATCATATGTTTAGAGTTTGGAAATGAACAAATGAATGGTTATCACTTGGGAATACAAGTGTTGGAGGTTATAAATAAGAATATTGACTTAGTTACTTAAAAGATTAATGAGTCGAACATTTTTGAATATGCTCAATATTGACCGGAGTTATCTTATGTTAGGTAATTTGAAGTGAAATTCTATAACTTACATTTTGAACTAGTAGAACTACAGGGTTTGGATTCTCAAATCTTTAATGTACATAGAAAGTTTAAGATACTCTTCCAAGTCCAAAACCAAGTTTAAAAACTTGATTGGAAGTTACGGTATAGTTGAGCCATTAATGACTCAAGCCTTAAGTAGACTTTTTTATAGTTTAGAATTGTTTTGGAATGTAAAGAATGAATGAATTGATTGTTTCAAGTGTGGCATAAATTGAAACTGAGATGAACCTCTCGTGTCTCAAACGGCTTGTATATGATTATTTTATTACAGTTAATCCTTGGTAAAGTGATTAGTGCAAGATACTTGTGTTGGGGTTTTTAAGTAATATATGGAATTGAGGGAAATAAAGCTTATGAAATTAGTTATGGACATGACAAAAGTAAGTATGTTTTTATGTGAAGTGTATGTAAGTGAGAGGTGAAAGAGGGTGATGCTTAGCTCTGTCGCGAGCACGACAGAGGTCACCTGGTTTTATTGCGGTCGAGATTCAGGTCGCGAGCGCGATTCCTAGTGTATGGTTTGGCTCTATCGCGAGCGCGACGGGGGTCGCGAGCGTGATAGAGGCCATCTAACTTTCTGTCATGATCGTGACAAGGGTCGCGAGCACGACTCTTTTCTGTGCCACGAATAGATGATTGATTGAGCTATTTGACATGAGTTTTGGCTTGTGGTTTACCTGCGACATAGTGTATAATTTAAGATATACTATACCATGCAAGTTATAGTTGTAATAATTTATGGAGCATGTATTAAAATTAAATGTGATTATAATTAAAGGTTATGAATTGTTATAATTATGTGAACCATTGTTTTTATGAACAATTTATATATCGGATTATTATGCGATTATAATAAAAGTATGTACTTCTAAAAAAGATTTTATATTATGGCATGAGCATTTCTAAAGGAAACAAGTATGTGTTAGCCTACGCTAGTCGAGTCGTGGATAGTTAGGCATGCCTAATAGAGTTACTGTTGCTGCAGCTACCGAATGATTTGGACCCTGATCAAGTCCCCCGACTGGATCTTCGTGATCCCTTTGTACCGAATCTACGTGAAAATGTTTTTGGAACAAAATCAAAAGATTATTTTGATACCCTCGGGTATCTATGTGTTATGAGAATAGTGTTAATACCTTCAGGTATCTATGTGTTACTCGTTATCACTCCTTTGACTTAGCAGGCATTAAATGAATATAAATATGTGAACTGAACAATAAATGTGAACTGATAAAGATATGTGAAGATTTGTGTATGATTACGCACTCAATGAGATTATGATCACAATGTATATTGTGACTTATATATGGTATGAGTTTGCGCTTCACGCACCTATGTGTTTTGGATTCTGTAGGATCCTTACGCAAAAATGCGGTAACGTCTGTCAATGACACAAAAGCAATGAGACGAATGGAAGTAAGTGATTAAATGAAAGGAATCATATATGTATATGTCATGTACTTTTATGCTGGGACATGAAGTTAGATTATTAGCTGTTTACTCATAACACTATGATGTGTGAGAATTATTATAATTCGAGAACGGAATATAGGCTAAATATAATGATATGGGTGACATGAAACATATGAATGAGAAAACATGACAAAGCATGTATTGATTAAGAATGCAATCCTGTTTAACCCTATGATTGATTATGATTAAAATATTTTGTTTATGGCCAATTATATGTGTTTATTAAATGAGATGTTAAGTTTGTGAAAACCTGTAGTTATATTCAAATGATTTGATTTCTGATATTTATTGTGTGTTGTGACTAGCTGCCATTGTGAATGGTCGCCCATACTATGTGTTTTTCCCCACTAAGCTTTGTGCTTAGCACGGGTGTTTATCCATGCAGGGTTGGAGTTAGTCGTGTTGCCGAGGACAAGCCGCAACAGTCTGGCCATCCAGTCTGTAGTAATAGCTAGTCTTTAGGAACTGTAATCTACCTTTTTATGTAATTCTTAATTAGTATTGTATTAAGCAATTGAGATGTAATAAAATGATAATGAGTAAAGTAATGCTAAGTATAAGTGTACGTCTTTTGTATTATGGGATGTTTGTATGTTTTGAAAAAAAAAATTTGTAACTCTGCTTATATTATTGTTCCCGGCTTGCTTTGCCCATAGCATTCCTCACCCATTGTCACATACTGTCTATGTTACCATACAGTATGCTATACGTGGGTGAGGGGTGTTACATGGTGTTTAATCAATCACGTTCTTCAAAGTCTGGCGCCTTCACACACCGACAAGCTGGTGTTTATCAGTCACTCAACCGTGGTTTCACACGTCAACAAGCTGACGTTCATCAATCATGTGACCAACAATAGTCCCATAACGCCAACAAGCTGGCAAGACCAAGTTAAGAAAAGCGACCGCCTCGGGTACGCGTCTCTTCCATTCTTTTCTGAATTTTGGCTCACTTAGGCACCTAGGTTTTAAGTTCCCCAAAATTGGGGGCAACTGTAGACACCGGGTTCTGAGGCAGTCCAAGATCAGGATTACCCGATGATGAAAACAAAAGAACGGTTTTCGGCCAGAAAGGTGAGAATCGATTGTTCTCTTGTCAAAATTGTGTATTTTTTTTGAAAAATAATTAAAAATATATATTTTAGAAATTAAACATTATAATAGGGTAGAAAATGTTAATTTTGTGTATTTAAGGCTTTTATTAAAAAAAAAAAATTGCGAGTGCCACCAGCGGCAGGGCACGGGGGTGGCCGCAAGGCAGGCCGCCCCAGTACGCAGGGGCCGCCCGCGCGGCAGGCCGCCCCAGTGCGCAGGGGCGTCCGCACGGCACTGAGCGCGCGTACAGCAGGGGCGCCGCACGCCCCCCACACGCGCTGTGCCCCTTCGCGCGGCCACTTTTGGCTGTCTGTCCTTTTCTTTTTTACGGGGTTTTGAGTCTGTTTTATAGTCTTATTTCTTGGTTTCTTTCATAGTTTTATTATATTTTTTATTAACTAAAACTTAAGGTATTTTGTTCTCTTCCTATTTTTGGCCAAGGCAAAAAGAAAAGGGGTTTTGGTTTTTCATTTGGGGGAAAACGGCAACATTTTACAAGTCCATTTTTTGGCTTTTCTCTCTAGCATTTTTTCTACTCTCCAGGAAGCATTTTCTTGTTCAAAAATTCTTCTTCAAAAATCTTTAAGTTTTCTTCTCAAGTTTTAGTCTTTGCTACTCTAAAACACTTAATCTTGGGTTGATTTGAGCAAGAGAAATTAATTTTCTTGGCTTATTCATCCCACCAAAACTGTTTTCTCGAACTAATTTATTTAAAACACAAATTTTTACACTTTTTTTCAATATTATTATCATCAAATTCGATAAGGAGAACAAATCGAGACACCGCTTCTCCGATCTAAAAATTCTGAGGGTAAATATTTTTGGACTTGTTCTCATTTATTTTTCTGTATATTATTTATTGTTGTTAATATTCTTTTTTTTTGCTATTATTGCCATGTCTATTATTCACTTTTAGCATTTTAATGTGTTAATATCACTATTAATATATTATTTGTTTGCTTTAATTTGATTTTTGTGTTCATATTCACTGTTATTACCCTTATTATTATTATTATTATTATTATTATTATTAGTAATCATCCCGTTTTTATTATTGTTAATCACCATTGGTTTGTATTATTGTTATTAGGTTTATTTAGCTCATTAATGTTATTATTATTTATTTATTCTTATTTATTATTCTGCTTTCCAATATTATTGTTGTTGTTGTTATTATTATTATTATTATTATTATTATTATTATTATTATTATTATTATTATTATTATTATTATTATTAGCATGTTTAATTTATTGTGCTGTGATATTACTGTTGGCATTGTTATTGTTCATATTTATCATCATGCTATATTTGCCATGTCTATTATTATTATTACTATTATTACTATTATCATTATTATTATTGTCACACCCCAAAATGGCCCTAGTCGAAATGTGCATGCTAAGTTGGGATTAGTGAGGATATTTTGGTAATGTGCGCATATGGGATTTGAGTAATTAAGAACCCGATTGAAGAATTAATTAAAGTTCAAGTGAGGAATTATTGTGTTAGTGATTGAAGTGTAAGATTGCCACAGATTTAAGTAGGATTTGCCAAGGACCAAAGAATAATAAGACAAGATATTTTGATTTGAGCCTATGGGAGTTTGCCATGTGGACTTGTTAGGTATGTGCATTAAATGAGAAGAAAGAAAAGGGGAAAAGAAAAGGGAGAGAATGCAGGAAAGGGGTTACTTCCCGTTCCCCTCTCTTTTTCAGCTCTTCCTTCTTTTTTCTTCTCTATTTTCTATCCTTCCTCCTTGTCATTCTTGTGGTTGGTGATTATGGGTGCCTTGGTTGAGTTTTGGGTCAGCTTTGAAGAGGTATGTGTTTGGGTTTTGGGGTTTCCTGCATTTGGCTTTCTTCTTCTGGTTTTGATTGATTTAAGTTAGGATTTGGATTAAAAATTGTGGGTTTTGTTTGTGCAACTGATTGGTGATAAGAAGAAGAAAAGTAAAGGAAAAGAGAAGATTAAAGATTGAAGCTTGAAGAGAGAAGTTGATTGTGCAACAAGAGGTTTGGGAGTTTGATTTCTACATTGGAGTTTTAATTTGTCTCTGCCCTAATTCTTCTTGGATCATGAATGTGTAATTGTGTGTGATTTCCAGAAATTTGAGTGTTGATATGAGTTTATGCATGATTTGTTTGGGAATAATTTGTGTATTTATGATTTATATGTTAATAAAATTCTGGAAAATTACATGTTGTTTGAATGCTTAAAGATGGTTGTGTGACTTGAGGTTGGGTTTGATGAGTTTAGAATTTGCTTTATGAGGCTAAGATTGTGATTTTGTGAGTTATGGTTAAGTAAGATTGTTAGATTATGTATGTTAAATCGATGGAATTAAGTTAATGATTGAAATGTGAAATTGCATGTTGGTTGTGAATGGCAAGCAAAGAAGGTGAGTTTTTGGTTGATTAGCATGATATAGATGTGTAATTTTGGTGTTGTGTTGTTTGGGTTTCGAATTGGAGTGATTTTCTGCAATTTATGGAATTTGCAGAAGTCACACGGCGGTAAGGAATTGGCTCACCGCCGTGTGAATCGAGGAAATTCCTCAGAAAAATGCAAGGTTGTGGCTTTACACGGCGGTAAGGAGATACCCATACCGCCGTGTAAAACGCTACTGCCCTAAGAGCATTTTGAGCTTAACGTCTCACACCGGGGTAAGGGTTTTCCCCATACCGCCGTGTGAAATATTTTTGCCAGTACCTGTGTAAGTCGTCTTACATGGCGGTAAGGTCTAAACCATACCCCCGTGTAAGGTACCTTACACGACGGTAAGAGACTACCCATACCGCCGTGTAAAATGTTACTGTCCTCAGTTTTATAGATTTTTGACCTTCTTCCTTTTCAGTCCTTTTTCTCTTATGCTTGGGTGAAAATATTATTTAGTGTCTTTCTATATATCTCACATGATTTAATGGTATGCTTTGCTATGCTAAATTTATGAATGGTATTTTTAGTATGGAAATGGGTTATTTATGCTTAAGTTAAGAACTCTATATGTGAATAGCATGTTGCTTTGCCAACTTATTTGAATGATAGGCTTAATTTCTGAATGCCGTATTATGCCTTAGCTTAGGAGCTAATGTGCTATACTTCATTATGAATTTGTTTATATATGTTAATTATTGTAAATGGTATCACATGTTACAATGTGAACACCAGTGAGTTATGAATGCCAATTTCATGATTGTTTATCGTGAGTACATTATATTAAGATGTGAAAGGTGTTATGCATGTATTTACTCAAGAACCTTCCTTAAGAATAATATGTCATGCTTATATGTAAATAGTATCCTTGCATGATTAAATTTATGCAATGTTAATCATTGGTATAATAATGGTCCATATTTGACCCTGATATGCTCTAGAATATTGAATAATGTTAAGGTGTTAACTAAATTATATTATATGTTTTGTAACATGAATTGTATGATGCATGGTTAACATTATGAACTTATCTGCATGTTTACTATACGCTGGCTTATGCATGATTTTATATATATATATATATATATATATATGTATGTATGTATATATACATATTAGGTGTTTTGATATATGATTTGAATGATGTACGACCTGCTAGAGTCAAGTAAGTGGATAGTTAGGCATGCCTAATAGAGTCTCTTAGCTGCAGCCCTCAGTTACGTGGTTCCCTGTTTGGTTCCTCGCGAACCCTTTAATGTATTCGATTCGCACCCGTAAGGTGATGTCAGTATTCGATTTGCATCCGTAAGGTGATGTCAGTATTCGATTTGCACCCGTAAGGTGATGTCAGTATTCGATTAGCACCCGTAAGATGATGTCAGTATTTGATTCGTACCCGTAAGGTACTGTCAGTTCACTCGTTATCCACTATTTTGAGTCAGCAGGTATCCTGTTTGTTTTATCTGATATGATTAAGAGAATGTGATATTCGGATGAGCATAATTCTGGACATGTGAATCAGTTATGTACTCGAATGTGATTATGAATCTCTGAATGGGTTGAATGTGACTCAAGCATGTGTATTGTGCATAATTATCAATGTATATCATATTGAGAATGTGTTCGTATACAATCAGTTATGAACATAAGTATGTGAATTGGAAATGTGTACAACTGCGATCATAATCTCTTAAATGCCATGGTTATAATTTATTATGTTATGCTGATGAGTGTGTGAATCCGATTAGTTATGTTTATAAGCATATGAATTAATAAGTATATGAATGCAAACTTGAATTACTGAATGCTATGGTTAATAAGTATGTATATGAACGTGATTTTGTGCTATTGACTGTTATGGTGAAGTATGTGAATCAAGATACGTATGAATGTGCTCATGACCATGGAATGTTATAAATATTGTGTTATGTTACGTGCACTCTCTCTAGTTTTTCCTATTGTAGTGATTTCGGCGTGTGGTCATGTGTTTACATTTCAAGGCATGATATTTATGTATTAGTGTTGCGCAGTGGAAGTGTGGTGTTTTGACGTTGTCCCTCAGTTCTCTGATAAGGTGAATGCATTACGGCATGATATTTGTATGATTAGACCTCTAGGGATATTGCGTGATGATGGTGTACTTTCTGCATGATAATTAATAGCTATGCATGTGAAATCTACGACATCTGATGCCCGTGAGTTTGGTAAGTGAATGTCACGCCCCATTTGCCCCCTAGTAGAATGAGCCTGTCTGTCTGTCTGTATGTGTAAGCATTCACATGTGTTCGGCATTTCATAAGGGTCTTTTAGTAAAATGTATGCTTTTGGGGTTTTATTATTATGTGGGTGCATACATGGCATTAGTGTGTTAATTAATTGAGAAATAATTGTGTGCACTTGAGCATACCATATTAGGGTGTTTTAAGTTGGGATATGTTTGTGTACATTTGCTCATACCATTGTAGGGTGATTTTAAGTGAGATTACTTTGGGTGTGTGTAATGTATGTTAGTTTGGGTGTGAGTGGTTAGCTTCACCAATTAGAATTGGACACATACTTAGGGCAAAGAAAGGAAAAAGAAAAGGGAATGAAAGAAAGGAAATTCAGATTTACGTTTCTTTCTTTTCTTCTCATCACCCTCTTCTTCTTCTTCATTTTCCTTACTCTAAGCATTGTGGTGTGGATTCAAGTTGGAATTCGTGGAGTTAATCTCTCTTTGCATCTTTTGTTGGTAAGTCACTGCATTTCCTTAACTTTCTTTCCATATACTTCATCTTCTTCTTCTTCCTTGAGCTTAGGTTTAACTTAGGGTTTTGCATGTTGGATATTTGTGTTTAGTTGAGGCTCCTCGCGATCCCAAAGGCAAGGAGGTTGCTGGGAGCAGTGGGACTAAGTGTTAGAAGCTTAGATTCCAGGTTTGGGAACAATTGATTGTGATTTGTGTGATTTTAAGTTACTGTAAATTTTCTAGGGTTCTTGTTCTTGAGAAGTTTGAATGCTATTCTTCTTGAATTGATTTAGTTGTTTAAATGTTGAATTGAGTTGTATAAATGTTGCCTATATTGTTTGAGATGATTTCTAGAAGGTAAGAACAGGTTTTATTGGTTTTGAATCAAATTTGGATTGATTTTAGTGTTCTGGGAAAAATCTAGAAATCGATACTGTCAAAAATCCCGTTCTCCAGATCGTGTCGCGTGACTAGCCAAGAAGGGAGACAAGTCACGAGACGTGACCTCAGGTCACGACTCGTGACCTGCCAGTTTGAGGCCAGTAACGAGTTGTGGCTGTCTGCCACAGCTCGTGACCAGCTTAAATGAGGCCAGTCATGAGAAGTGACTCCCCGTCACGCCTCGTGACCAGCCTGAGAGAGAAGGCCAGTCGCATGACCAGCTGAAGAAGAAGCCAGTCACGGGACGTGACCCTCAGTCACGTCGCGTGACCGGCGAGAGACGTTGCGTGATCTGCGAGATCAAGCAACGTGATCTGCGAGGGACAAGCAAGTCACGAGGCGTGACCCTCGGTCACGTCGCGTGACCTGCCTGGTGAGGAGGCCAGTCACGCCTCGTGACCAGCTAACCTCGCCCGTTTCTCTGTTCAGCCCGTTTTTCCGAAATTTCCCAGTTTTTAAATCAGAAACGAATTTGGTATTTCTTCTGAATGGACTTTACTGCTGTGTGATGCATGTCATACTTTTAAATGCTTCGATATGCGTAATACCATGATTTTTCTGATGTTTGTACACGATATTATGTTATTTGATTTGAGTGACGCATAGCCTGCTAGAGTCAAGTAAGTGGATAGTTAGGCATGCCTAATAGAGTCTGTTAGCTGCAGCCCATAGTTCTGTTTGGACCCCGATCAGGTCCCCGTTTGGTTCCTCGCGAACCCTTTTCTGTATTGGATCTTGTTTAAGGTCCCTTTTGAAAATATCTGTGAAAGTTAAAGTATAATGGTTTAATCGATTCGTACCCGTAATGTACTATCTGTAATCGGCTCGTGTCCGGAAAGTACTGTCTGTACACTCGTTATCCACTACCTAAAGTCAGCAGGTGTTCTTTGAATGCTTATTTTAACTGCTCTGATCTGATTTGGCTATAAATGGATTATCTGAATGAGTATATCGATGTAATGTATATCGGATTATTTCTGAATGAATATGATTATGAAATACTGATTGTATGGCTTTATTATATGAGCATGTTGATATGGATTATGTTTTAGCCTTTGCATATTGTCCTTGTGAATGTGAATTGCCTTGACGACCATTGTGAATGGCCATCCATTATTTATGTGTGTTTCCCCACTAAGCGTTTATCGCTTAGCACGGTGTTTTTACCCGTGCAAGTGCGAAAGGAGTTTGATTCGAGAGTCGCCGTCATCAAGCCAACACAGGAAGTTTTTAGTGTAGGGCTCCTTTTGTATAGTTGATGATTCTTTTTGTATAGAACTCTCATGTATCAGCTTCCGGTTTTGTAGTTATATTTTGGACATGTAATATTATTTAGTATCAGCTAGTTGATCAGATCATTATTGTAATAGTTTATTATAGTAATGCATGATCAGCTTTTGCTTTCTGCATGTAAAGTTTTTAATTATTCTGTATTTCTGAATGTATGTTATGAATGAATGTATGTTTTTGCTTTGCTATTGTTTGGTGACACCTTGACTCATACGGCATCTCACTCCTTATCGGATGGGATCGCCTACGTATGGGAAGGGGGTGTTATAGTTTGTGGCATCAGAGCACAGGTTTAGGCATTTCTGGGTGTTGTTGTGTTTGTTCTGAGTTTCTTAGATGTGTATGTGTCTAGATCTGTGTTCGCTGATGCGGTTGTTTATTGTTTGCTTAGATGGCTTCTAATTCTGTTCGTGGATCACTTGAGGAATCCGCCGAGAGTGTGAATCCTCCAGCTGTGGATCCGTCTGTTTTTGTTACTGTGTCGGCTCAGCATGCTAGGGTCCAGCCCGAGGCTGCAGCCATGCCCTTTGAGGCTATGTTCAGACTGCATCAGGACATGGCTAGGGTTTTGGAGAGAGTGACTGCTCCTAGAGCACCTATGGAAAATTTGAGAAGGGCAGGAGTTGAAGATTTTTGTGGCACTGGTTTGAACGAATCTGAGCTGGCTGAGAGATGGTTAGATAAAGTAAAGCGTGCTTTGAGAGAGATTCGGTGTCCTCCCGATCAGCAGGCAGAGTGTGCACTAGTTCTTCTGCAAGGGTCTGCATTTGAATGGTGGGAATTGGTTTGTAGGCATCCTCAGCTACCGGATCCGATTTCTTGGGAGTTCTTTGAGGGTGAGTTTATAAAGAAGTACATCACTCAGACTTATAGAGATGCGAGATGGGCACAGTTTTTGAGTTTGAAGCAGAGGACTTTGTCTGTAGCAGAGTATGAGAAAGAGTTCAATAGGTTATCTCGCTATGCCCCACGTGGAGTTATGACTGATGACTTTAGATGCAAGCATTTCGAAGCGGGGTTAAATGAGTCTTTGAAGATTGCTTTGATTTCTCTGATATGCATACCTGGGATCAGTTATTATCAGATTGTAGAGGCTGCTGTGAGAGCTGAGTTATCAGAGACTGTGTTGAGAGAGAGAGCTCAGAGGAGGAACTCTTCTCGTGGAGGATCTTCAGCGGGTAAGAGATCTAGGAATCCACAGGACGAGTCATCTTCTGGTCCGGCTTCTAGAGGCAGAAGACAGGGTTCTGCAGCTGTGTAAGGTTCTGGTAGGGGAGGTAGATCTGATGCCATACCTATTTATGCGAATTGCAGCAAGGCTCACCGGGGTGAGTGTAGGTGGCTCACTGGTGGATGTTTTAGATGTGGGAGCACTGAGCACCGTGTGGCTAGTTGTCCCCAGTCGATTGAGGATTCAGGACCTCAGGGAGGAGCTAGTAGGGTTGGTTCGAATGCTTCTCAGGCTACCCGTGGTAGAGGCCGAGGTAGAGGTCGAGGTGGTCGGCATAGAGATGGAGCTGCTTCTGAGACTGTTGAGCGTCCTCCTCAGGGTGCCGTTAGAGCCTATGCCATGAGAGCCAGAGATGAGCAGGATGCGCCTGATGTTATTGCTGGTAAGTTCCTACTCCATGACACTGAGTTATATGCTCTAATTGATCCTGGTTCCACACACTCATATTTGTGCACAAATAAAATTGTTGATAAATTGCATTTGGTTGATCAGTTAGATTATGAGATTTGTGTGACCAGTCCATTAGGGCATAGTGTCAGTGTGAGTAGAGTCTTTAGGAGTTGTCCTCTGATTGTTGAGGGAGCCATGCTTCCAGTGGATCTGATTGAGTTGCCTTTCAGAGAGTTTGATTTGATTCTGGGTATGGACTGGTTGGGTAAGCATCGGGCTGTAGTTGATTGCCATAGGAAAACAGTTGTACTTCGGGATCGAAGTCAGTCTCTTGTGTTTTTGAAAGGTTTGGGTGCTAGTTCTGTGAATAATGTTATTTCTGCAATCCAAGCTAAGAGATTTATCAGGAAAGGTTGTGAGGCTTTTCTAGCAGTTGTGTTAGATTCCAAGAGGGATCAGGTTCAGATTGAGGACATTCCTGTAGTGCGGGAGTTTAGTAATGTGTTCCCGAGCGAGTTGCCTGGGTTGCCTCCTGAGAGAGAGGTTGAGTTGTCCATTGAGATTATGCCAGGTACTGCACCTATTTCGAGAGCACCTTATCGGATGGCTCCTGTAGAGTTGAGGGAACTGAAATCTCAGCTACAAGAGTTATTAGATAAGGGGTTTATTAGACCAAGCATATCTCCATGGGGAGCTCCAGTTCTGTTTGTCAAGAAGAAAGATGGATCATTGCGGATGTGTATTGACTACAGGCAGATTAATAAAGTTACAGTGAAGAATAAGTATCCATTGCCTAGGATTGAAGATTTGTTTGATTAGCTTCGAGGTGCGGGTGTTTTCTCCAAGATAGATCTTCGATCAGGGTACTACCAGCTTCGAGTTCAGGATGCGGATGTGGTTAAGACTGCATTTCGGACTAGGTATGGCCACTATGAGTTTCTTGTGATGCCGTTTGGTTTGACTAATGCTCCAGCGGCTTTTATGGATCTGATGAATCGTGTGTTTAGGCCATACTTAGAACGATTTGTAGTAGTGTTCATTGATGACATCTTGGTGTATTCCAAGGATGAGAGTGAGCATGAGGAGCATCTCCGATTAGTTCTACAGATGTTGAGAGAGCATCAGTTGTTTGCTAAGCTTAGCAAGTGTGATTTCTGGCTTCGAGAAGTGTCATTCTTGGGTCACATTGTTTCAGCTAGAGGTATTCAGGTAGATCCAGCCAAGATAGAGGCGATAGTTGATTGGAAAGCGCCTGGAAATGTTCTGGAAGTGAGGAGTTTCCTTGGTTTAGCAGGTTACTACCGTCGCTTTGTTAAAGGATTTTCTGTGATTGCTGCTCCGATGACTAGATTGTTGAGGAAAGGAGTTAGATTTGAGTGGTCAGACAGGTATCAGTCTTGTTTTGATCGGTTAAAGCAGTTGCTTGTTGAGGCTCCTATTCTTACTCAACCCATTTCGGGTAAGGAGTTTGCCATTTATAGTGATGCTTCGGGTGTTGGTCTTGGATGTGTGCTAATGCAGGAAGGAAAAGTAGTGGCTTATGCTTCTCGACAGTTGAAGCCATATGAGAGGAACTATCCGACGCATGATCTTGAGTTGGCAGCTGTGATCTTTGCTTTGAAGATTTGGCGTCATTACCTGTATGGGGAAAAGTGTAGGATCTTTTCGGACCACAAGAGCTTGAAGTACTTCCTTTCACAGAAAGAGTTGAACATGAGACAGCGCCGTTGGCTCGAGTTATTTAAGGACTACGACTGCATTGTGGATTACCATCCTGGTAAAGCTAATGTAGTCGCCGATGCTTTGAGTCGAAAATCAGTTTCAGCCTTGTTCTTGAGTCGATTCAGATGGAGATTTGGTTCTGATGGAGCTTTGATTGCTCAGTTGCGTGTGAAGCCTACCTTGAGACAGAGGATAGTGGATGCTCAGAGAGATGATCAGAGGCTTCAGCGGATTGTGCAAGAGGTCAGATCGGGCAAGTAGTCAGAGTTCTCAGTTCAGGATGAGGTCTTATGTTCAGAGATCGCTTATGTGTGCCAGAATCTGAGGATTTGAGGAGACAACTTATGAGTGAGGCGCATAGTACAGTCTTTACTATGCATCCGGGCAGTGAGAAGATGTATCGAGACATGAAGCAATTCTTTTGGTGGTCCGGTATGAAGAGAGACATTGTGGATTTTGTTTCCAAGTGCTTGACTTGTCAGCAGGTAAAGGCCGAGCATCAGGTACCTTCGGGTTTGCTTACGCCTTTATCCATTCCTGAGTGGAAATGGAATGATATCGCCATGGACTTTGTTTCTGGTTTGCCTTTGACTCAGAGGAAACATGATTCAGTTTGGGTTATAGTGGATCGGCTTACGAAGTCAACTCACTTTCTGCCAGTTAGAGTAGACTACTCTATGGACAGATTGGCCAGTATCTATGTGGATGAGATAGTTCGGTTGCATGGTGTGCCTTTATCCATTGTGTCAGATCGAGATCCGAGGTTTACTTCCAAGTTTTGGAAGGAGTTGCAGAGAGCTTTGGGCACTAGGTTGAACTTCAGTACAGCGTTTCATCCTCAGACCGATGGTCAGTCAGAGTGAGTCATTCAGATTCTGGAGGATATGATGAGGGCTTGTGCTTTGGACTTTCCGGGTAGTTGGGACAGATATGTATCGTTGATGAAGTTTGCTTACAACAACAGTTTTCAGTCAAGCATCGGTATGGCACCATATGAGGCTTTGTATGGTCGTCAGTGTAGGACTCCGGTTTGTTGGACCGAGCTATCCGAGAGATCAGTGATTGGACCAGACTTGGTTAGAGATACTGAAGAGAAGATCAGAGTAGTGCAGCGGAATTTGAAGGCAGCAAAGGATCGACAGAAGTCTTATGCCAATTTGAAAAGGAAAGATGTGCATTTTGAGATCGGGGACAAGGTTTTCCTTAAGGTTTCACCTTGGAGGAAAGTGCTTCGGTTTGGCAAGAAAGGCAAGCTTAGTCCTCGTTTCATTGGACCTTATGAGATTTTGGCTAAGGTAGGACCTGTAGCCTATAGATTGGCGCTACCGATGGAGTTAGCAAAGTTGCACGATGTGTTCCATGTTTCGATGCTTCGTCGGTACAGATCAGATCCTTCACATGTTCTGTCAGTTCAGGATATCCAGGTTCAGCCAGACTTCTCTTATGATGAGGAACCGCGAGCTATTCTAGCCCGAGAGGTGAGGCAGTTGAGAAATAAGCAGATTCCTTTGGTTAAAGTATTGTGGATCCATCATGGAGTCGAAGAAGCGACTTGGGAACCAGAGGATTCGATGAGAGCTCAGTATCCGCAGCTATTCAGTTCAGGTGAGAATTTCGAGGACGAAATTCTTATTTAGTAGGGGAGAGTTGTCACACCCCATTTGCCCCCTAGTAGAATGAGCCTGTTTGTCTGTCTGTATGTGTAAGCATTCGCATGTGTTCGGCATTTCATAAGGGTATTTTAGTAAAATGTATGCTTTTGGGGTTTTGTTAGTATGTGGGTGCATACATGGCATTAGTGTGTTAATTAATTGAGAAATAATTGTGTGCACTTGAGCATACCATATTAGGGTGTTTTTAGTTGGGAAATGTTTGTGTACATTTGCTCATACCATTGTAGGGTGCATTTAAGTGAGATTACTTTGGGTGTGTGTAATGCATGTTAGTTTGGGTGTGAGTGGTTAGCTTCACCAATTAGAATTGGACACATACTTAGGGTAAAGAAAGGAAAAAGAAAAGGGAATGAAAGAAAGGAAATTCAGATTTACGTTTCTTTCTTTTCTTCTCATCACCCTCTTCTTCTTCATTTTCCTTACTCTAAGCATTGTGGTGTGGATTCAAGTTGGAATTGGTGGAGTTAATCTCTCTTTGCATCTTTTGTTGGTAAGTCACTGCATTTCCTTAACTTTCTTTCCATATACTTCATCTTCTTCTTCTTCCTTGAGCTTAGGTTTAACTTAGGGTTTTGCATGTTGGATATTTGTGTTTAGTTGAGGCTCCTCGCGATCCCAAAGGCAAGGAGGTTGCTGGGAGCAGTGGGACTAAGTGTTAGAAGCTTAGATTCCAGGTTTGGGAACAATTGATTGTGATTTGTGTGATTTTAAGTTACTGTAAATTTTCTAGGGTTCTTGTTCTATAGAAGTTTGAATGCTATTCTTCTTGAATTGATTTAGTTGTTTAAATGTTGAATTGAGTTGTATAAATGTTGCCTATATTGTTTGAGATGATTTCTGGAAGGTAAGAAAAGGTTTTATTGGTTTTGAATCAAATTTGGATTGATTTTAGTGTTCTGGGAAAAATCTGGAAATCGATACTGTCAAAAATCCCGTTCTCCAGATCGTGTCGCGTGACTAGCCAAGAAGGGAGACAAGTCACGAGACGTGACCTCAGGTCACGACTCGTGACCTGCCAGTTTGAGGCCAGTCACGAGTTGTGGTTGTCTGCCACAGCTCGTGACCAGCTTAAATGAGGCCAGTCACGAGACGTGACTCCCCGTCACGCCTCGTGACCAGCCTGAGAGAGAAGGCCAGTCGCATGACCAGCTGAAGAAGAAGCCAGTCACGGGACGTGACCCTCAGTCACGTCGCGTGACCGGCGAGAGACGTTGCGTGATCTGCGAGATCAAGCAACGTGATCTGCGAGGGACAAGCAAGTCAGGAGGCGTGACCCTCGGTCACGTCGCGTGACCTGCCTGGTGAGGAGGCCAGTCACGCCTCGTGACCAGCTAACCTCGCCCGTTTCTCCGTTCAGCCCGTTTTTCCAAAATTTCCCAGTTTTTAAATCAGAAACGAATTTGGTATTTCTTCTGAATGGACTTTACTACTGTGTGATGCATGTCATACTTTTAAATGCTTCGATATGCGTAATACCATGATTTTTCTGATGTTTGTACACGATATTCCGTTATTTGATTTGAGTGACGCATAGCCTGCTAGAGTCAAGTAAGTGGATAGTTAGGCATGCCTAATAGAGTCTGTTAGCTGCAGCCCATAGTTCTGTTTGGACCCCGATCAGGTCCCCGTTTGGTTCCTCGCGAACCCTTTTATGTATTGGATCTTGTTTAAGGTCCCTTTTGAAAATATCTGTGAAAGTTAAAGTATAATGGTTTAATCGATTCG
This sequence comes from Excoecaria cochinchinensis, assembly GCA_947683425.1. NCBI lineage: Eukaryota > Viridiplantae > Streptophyta > Magnoliopsida > Malpighiales > Euphorbiaceae > Excoecaria > Excoecaria cochinchinensis. The sequence continues at coordinate 5,266,779 of CANTUQ010000112.1, forward strand.
TACCCATAATGTACTATCTGTAATCGGCTCGTGCCCGGAAAGTACTATCTGTACACTCGTTATCCACTACCTAGAGTCAGCAGGTGTTCTTTGAATGCTTATTTGAACTGCTCTGATATGATTTGGCTATAAATGGATTATCTGAATGAGTATATCGATATAATGTATATCGGATTATTTCTGAATGAATATGATTATGAAATACTGATTGTATGGCTTTATTATATGAGCATGTTGATATGGATTATGTTTTAGCCTTTGCATATTGTCCTTGTGAATGTGAATTGCCTTGACGACCATTGTGAATGGCCGTCCATTATTTATGTGTGTTTCCCCACTAAGCGTTTATCGCTTAGCACGGTGTTTTTACCCGTGCAGGTGCGGAAGGAGTTTGATTCGAGAGTCGCCGTCATCAAGCCAACACAGGAAGTTTTTAGTGTAGGGCTCCTTTTGTATAGTTGATGATTCTTTTTGTATAGAACTCTCATGTATCAGCTTCCGGTTTTGTAGTTATATTTTGGACATGTAATATTATTTTGTATCTGCTAGTTGATCAGATCATTATTGTAATAGTTTATTATAGTAATGCATGATCAGCTTTTGCTTTCTGCATGTAAAGTTTTTAATTATTCTGTATTTCTGAATGTATGTTATGAATGAATGTATGTTTTTGCTTTGCTATTGTTTGGTGACACCTTGACTCATACGGCATCTCACTCCTTATCGGATGGGATCGCCTACGTATGGGAAGGGGGTGTTACAGTGAAAGTTAATTTGTATGTGTAATTGCATGATATACTTGTATCTTGCATAGTACTCTGCCTGCTTTGGTTTGATCGACACGAGTTTTGAATGTGGATATGATTTTCTGAATGCCTGGCTTTTATACGCAAGGATGTATATCTATCTGTTAGGACTATGTGCTTTTGCCATTCGAATGTGTTATGCCTTGACGACCATTGTAAATGGTTGTCCCTATTGCTTGTGTGTTCTCCCCACTAAGCGTTATAGCTTAGCACGGGCTCTTTTCGCGTGCAGGTGGCAGGTTTGGTTCGGTTTGAGTCACGCATCTGCAGTGTCGGCCACATAGTAGTTAGGAGTTATTGTTTCTATTATCAGCTTCTGTAATTTGGGTTTTATATTCTGTAACCTTTTGTAAATGTGTTATATGTAAGGACCTTAATGTAATGTTCGGATGATGAAATGCCGTTGTAAGTATGTGTTAAGTTATTCCTCAGTTATGTCGTCTGCTTTATGCTTCTGCTGATTGAAAGAGTGTATGTGTGTGTTCATGTGCTTATACTTCCACTTGGTGCTTGCGATTGTGTGAGTTAATGCATGACCAGCTTTTGCCCGCAAGGTAAGTTTTTAATTATCCCGCATTTATGCATGTATGATTATGTATAAATGTATGCTTCTGCATAGTGTATGTGTGCATGTCTGTGAGTGAGCGTCGGTAGCGCTCTCCGGCGTCCTTCCAATGGGGACGTAGGGAGTGTTACAATTATTATTATTATTATTATTATTATTATTATTATTATTATTATTATTATTATTATCATGGTCACTATTGTCATCATTATTTCATTATTATTTGTTCGATTAATTTTATTAGAGCATTTACTAATGTTTTCAATATTATTTTTGCCTAAGATTTGTTTTGGGTTGCACTGTGTGACCTTTCCCATGGCACCCCCTGTTGGGTCGCAACACATAGATGAGTCCCCCGGTTTGGTGAGATCCTTTAAACCCTCTCTTTATGTGTTTTGTGCTTATTTGTAAATATTTATTTCATTTATGCACGCGTGGGATAAAAAATCACAAAAATATTTCTATAATTAAATTGAAGTTTATTACTAATAAAATTGGGACCAATGTCCCTTGTTTTAGCCTAACAATAAAACTATCAAAATTAAAACGAATAGTCAATTTTCTCCAAAAATGGGATCACTCATCCCCGTTTTCATCAAACAACTAAAACGACTCTTCGAACCCTCTTCAAGTAAACGCGAAGGAACCAATGTTCCTAAACATTCGAATAGGCACGAAGGAACCAATGTTCCTAAACCAATGTCCCGATTTATGTAGGTCTTTTTATTTTGATCTTGTATGTGTGTTTTAAATTCAAATTCATTTCTTTTTGGGCCCTTGTAATTAATTTTGGGCCAACTTTATTTATTTTGGGGAATTGTATTCTGTCCCATTTATATTTTTAATTTCCTTTTATTGGGGTTGTATTTTGCCACTATTTCTCTTGTAATTGTGTGCTTGTGTGTTTATCGCTTTCTTTATTTACTTTATCGCTTTCCTTTTATTGCTTTCGTATGCTTGGAATGCGCTATTTAATTTAAATGCATCAATTGCGTGAGATGAGAGATATAATTTTAAGAGGTTAAAAACCCATTTATAATTAACCAAAGCATAAATAAGAGGAAAGTTCCGGACACCATATCTCTGGTTTAGACCGTTAGAGGTGAGAGACTTTTTCTCAATTTCTTGCAAATTGGGTGGCGACTCTAAATGCCTCAAAGGTGCCTTTAGGTGTCATTAGACTAAGTTGTTCTCCCCAATGTTCTATTGGGAGGAATACACCAATGATGTCTCATGGCGCCCATGATCAAAAAGACACAACCAGTATCTCGAATCCCAAAGGCGGATTCAAAACGAGGGCCCATGCTGGGTTCTGGCGCGCATCAAAGTGGGTACACCATATGACCTCACTATCTCATTGATGTATAATTCTGCCAATCGGGTCAGTAGAAAGTCCATCGTCACTGGTAAGAAATGATCTATCAATAATCACCCAAATCGCATCATGTTTTCTTCGGGTGAGAGGTAACCCAGTCACAAAATCCATTTTCTCTCGATCCCACTTCCATTTGGGTATAGTGATAGGCTGGAGTAACCTCGATGGCACTTGATGTTCTGCTTTGCTGACATATCAAACATTTTCCCACAAAATCTGACACATCCCGCTTCATTCCTGGCCACCAATAATGCATCTTCAAGTCTTGATACATTTTATTACCCCCTGGGTGCATAGCATAACTACTGTGATGCGCTTCTGTCAAGATACTTTTCTTTAACTCTGGTTGATTTGGCACACATAGTCTTTGCTTGTAGTATATACTACAATCCGGAGCCATTATGTAATCATTACTACCACTATTCTTCACTCGATCTATCACTGCAACCAACTTGTCATCTTATTTCTGGGCAGCTTTAACTTGCTGCATAAAATCCGGTTTGACATGCAATTCAGCTATCAAAGCTCCACTATTAGCTACATCAATTTTTACATTCATAGCTTTCAATGCTACCATGAATTTTTTTACTAAGTGCGTCACCTACAATATTAGCTTTTCCTGGGTCGTCGTCGATGAAACATTCATAATCTTTTATCAATTCAAGCCATCTTCGCTATCTGAGGTTAAGCTCCTTCTGTGTGAGCAAATATTTCAAGCTTTTATGGTCAGTGAAGATGTAGCACTTTTCACCATAAAGGTAGTGTCTCCAGATTTTCAATGCAAACATTATAGCTGCTAGTTCAAGATCATGTGTAGGGTAGTTCTTTTCATGATTCTTAAGCTTGCGGGAGGAATAAGCTATCACTTTTCTGTCCTCCATCAATACACAACCCAAACCATTCAAAGATGCATCACTATAGATGGTGAAGTCTTTCCCTAATTCGAGTTGAGTTAACACTGGAGCTGCTGTTAACATTTTTTTAAGCTGTTCAAAACTGGGTTGACACTTTTCTATCCACTCAAATTTCGCCTTCTTCTACAATAAGCGTGTTAACGATGCTGTAATGATTGAAAAACCTTTAACAAACCTTTTGTAGTAGGCTACTAAACCCAAGAAACTTCTAATTTCAGTGACATTCTTGAGTGTTCTCCACTACAACACAGCTTCAATCTTCTTTAGACCCTCTGCTGACACTATATTGCCAAGGAATGACGCTTCCTTCAACCAAAAATCACACTTACTAAACTTGGCATACAGCTTCCTATCTCTGAGTGACTGCAACACAATTCTCAAATGCTTATCATGCTCTTCTGGAGTCTTTGAATACACCGGAATATCATCAATAAGGACCACTACGAACTGATCTAGGTATGGATGGAAGATCCTGTTCATAAGGTCCATAAAAGCTGCTGGTGCATTCGTGAGTCCAAAAGGCATTACTAGAAATTCATAGTGTCCATATCTAGTACGAAAAGTTGTCTTGGACACATCTGCTTCTTTAACCTTCAACTGATGATAGCCCGATCTCAAATCAATCTTTGAAAATACAGCTGCACCCTTCAACTGATCTAACAGATCTTCAATACATGGCAATGGATATTTATTCTTAATTGTCAACTTATTTAGCTGCCTATAATCAATACATAATCTAAGAGATCCATCCTTCTTTTTCACGAACAACACTGGAGCTCCCCATGGTGATACACTGGGCCTAATGAAGCCTTTCTCTTGTAATTCTTGCAGCTGAATCTTTAATTCTTTCAATTCTACTGGTGCCATTCTATATGGAGCAATGGAAACTGGTGCAGTTCCTGGGGCTACATCAATTGAGAGTTCAATCTCTCGATCAGGTGGCAAGCCTGGAAGATCTTTCGGGAACACATCTGGAAACTCCCACACTGTAGGCACATCTGATAGATTAGACCTTCCCTTCTTTGCTTCCATTGCATAACATAAATTAGCAACTATTTTGCTGCTGTGGCCGAGATAACATCAGACAAATAATCTGGTCTTTGGTCCACCTTTATTATCTCTCTATCATCTGAAGTCTTAATAGTCATTCTCTTCCTTTTACAATCAACCCTCACATGATTAGTGGCTAACCAATCCATTCCCAAAATGACATCAAACTCTTTGAAGGGAAGTTCAATCCAATTGGCGGGGAAAACACAATCCTGAACACTTATCGGACAATCTCTATACACTCGATTTACTACCACACTATGACCCAACGGATTGCTCACTAGAATATCATGGTCTAAAGGAGAGCTAACTAATGTGCTGATATAAGAATGTGTGGACTCGGGATCTATAAGTGCATACACTGAATCTAAAAATAGAGAAAATTTACCTACGATCACATTTGGAGCATCCTCGTGATCACGGGCCCCCACTACATAAGCTCGTCCTGTAGGGCAACCCTGCCCCTGAGGTGGTGGTGGAGGTCTAGCTGAAGTGTGGGAGGCTATTCCCTTGCCTCGCCTTCTTGGTGCTGAAGGACCTGCTCCTGGTGCTGGAGAGGTCACCGACTGTGGTACTGCATCAGGGCAATCTCTAACTAGATGTTCCTTTGACCCGCACTTGAAACAAGCACCCGAAAGATATCTACACTCGCCTGGGCGAGACCTACCACAATGGTCACACTGCTGGGGCACTCCTCTATCTCTGCCTCGAGGTGCACTTCCTACTGAAGATGCTGGAACACCACTGTCGGCCGCTTCTTCTAGCTACGAGCTTGTGCTGCAGATCCCCTACTCTAAGATGGTGGTGGTCCTCTAGATCTTTTACTCTGACTACCTGCCCCACTGAACTGCCTCGGTTTCCTTTTCTACTGAAACCATGCATGCATCTCTTCTTCATCAGCTTGGGATGTCTCAACTTTAATGGCTGCAGCTGTAAGGGATCTCAAGGTTGGATGATTTTGAACACTTACTATCAGCTTAATTTTGTTGTGAAGGCCATGCTCAAATCTATCCATCAATCTAGGTCCAGTCCTCAGCACATCATCAAGATAGCCACTCAATCTCTCAAATTCTCTTTCATACTCCACAACTGTTTTGTTGCCCTATTTCAACCTCCAAAAGGCATCTTGCATCGCAGCTTTGTACTCAGTACCAATGTATTTCTTTTCAAACAGGTCAATGAAGAACTCCCAGTTCAACTGGTCATTTGGGGTATGTTTTCTGACTGAGTCCCATCAAAAGTATGCTGGACTCTACAATAATGCCACTGTGCCCTCAAATTTCTCCTCTGGAGTATTATGGAGAATCTCGAACAGCCTCTTATTTCGAAACAACCACTCTTCCTCCTGTTCAGAAGTCACTAAATCTCTCCCAAAGAAATCTTCAGCTCCCATCTTTTTAAGCTGCTCCAAGATTGGTTTTCTCTATACTGGAGCTGCAGGTAGCACTAGTACTGGCTGTTGTTGTTACTGTTGCTGTTCCATCTCAATATGGATTCGGTGTCGAATATAATCCGTCATCATTGTCAAAAATTCAGGTTGGGGCGGGGGAGGTGTTGCTGACTGTGTCAATTGCTGTCGTGGAGTCTCAGCTCAACCTACACTGGCCGAGGCTCCACTCTCGCCATCCCCAACACTGAAACTTCGATCGGATGCCATTGGTACACTATAACAAGGAACAAGCATACACCAATACTATAAAAAACTATCCACTTTCATTGGCATGTATATACAATTACTTAACAATCCCCACTCCGATCTTAAAATCGCCCAAACCTTTGCTCTGATACCAAAATAAATGTAACACTCTTATACCCTATACGTATACTACCAACTTAGCAATACTGTGTGATTACCATTATCAATTAGAAGTCACTTACTTATGAAGTTATGGGTCAATTATTTTTTATATTCGATAATAATTCACTATGTCAATTATCTTCTAAACACTTATTCACTTTATATATATTATTTAAACAAATACGCTAAAGTTCTTAGCTATCGATTTACCTATAACTGTATTAATTACTATTCATTTATTACAAATTTCGGCAGTATAACGGCTTATATTTTGCACTACCCAAATCTGCAAATTTTAAAATCCACAGCCCCAGCAAGGGCACAACAATAATATAATCCACATCCACTCATATCACATTCACATTCCATAACACAGTCATAATAATTCGCACAAACCATATAAGGTACTATACTACTACATAATCCAAATTCAAATACTAAGTTAAGTATATACATGCCATTTCCAATACATATACCAAAAATAAAATCAACTTCTACTCTTTCTCTTGCTCCACAAAACCGAGGTATGCTGCTCCACCTAACGCATAACTACATGCAGTCAAAAATAACTACGTGCTGAGCATTAGAAAGACCAATGGTGGTTACTGATCTATAAATTCCCTAATTTATTCTATTTATTTAGCATAATATAAACGCTTCTTTTAATTATTTTCACTTATTATTATTTATTTCTAATTCACTTAATAATTCATTTAATTAACCACACTATTATTTATTTAGTCACTTAATTAACTATACACTTAATATTCTCACTAACTTCTTTAATTTCCATTAATCACTATTCTTTTCACTTAATTCCATTTATGTCCCTAATTTTTCCATTAATTCCATTTATGTCCTTACAATTACATAAATACCTATTATGTCCCATCTTTTACTTTAATTACACTTATGTCCTCATTTTACACATAATTACCAAAATACCCTTGTTTAATTCACTTAATGACTATTTTACCCTTTTTGCATCAAGTTTTCACTTTTAACTTACAATTTAGCAAAATTACATTTTAGTCCCAAATTTTATCACTTTATCACTGTTTCACTTTTTACCACCATATTTTACCAAAATTACCATTTTACCCTTCCACTTACACTTTAAATACCTATTACGTCCCATCTTTTACTTTAATTACACTTATGTCCTCATTTTATACATAATTACCAAAATGCCCTTATTTAATTCACTTAATGACTATTTTACCCTTTTTGCATCAAGTTTCCACTTTTAACTTACAATTTAGCCAAATTACATTTTAGTCCCAAATTTTTTCACTTTTTCACTGTTTTCCTATTTTAGCACCATATTTTACCAAAATTACCATTTTACCCGTCCACATACACTTTTAACTTATTTTCTCTAATTTTTACCAACTTTTTGTAAAATTATCATTTTACTCCTAAACTTTCTATTTATTTCAATTTAGTCCTGTTTTCACTCATTTTCACCAATTTCACTATTTTAATTATTTTTATCACATATTTATCAGTATGCCCCTATTATGGACCCGGTAGAAAATCTACTGACCGAATTTGCGGAACATGGGCCCCACATACCCATTTCACTATAAAATGATCCCAACAGGCCCATTTTCATTGCAATGCACTATTTTATACAATGAATTTCACTGTACACTGCGATAAGCTCTCATTGGCCTATCGATAGTGAGTCGCCATGACTCATACTGCGGTGTGGAATCCCTATGGCTAGCCAATTATATACTGGACTAGATTTTACTAACAGACAAATACTAAGGGCAATAATTCTCAAAATCCTTTAAATTTCCTCATTACGTCAATATGCATATTTCAACATACATCTCATTTTCACATGCCACTTTGCATACACACTCATTTGCCATTATATAGTCACATTATGCCTTTCATTTACATATACAATCAAAATACGTATATATATTATCATATATAGCATTCGACCAAGGGTTCCAATTTTCATATCACGCACTATAATTTCTCATAGTCACTCAATTACACTTATTTCATATTACACATACCTTGTATACCAATTACATGCCATAAATCATCACATATCTCATTTAATCCCTTATTAGTCCATTCGGCCATAACACTAAAGTTTCATCATGAATTATTTTCAACCTTTTAACTATTCCATCATGTTATACACATGTTATATTTATCATAAACACCATCTACATGCCATAAATTACCTTAAAATTCAATAATTTCCTTAATGTTCAATTCAGCAACACTTAGGTTTTTCATACCACTTTGATTTAATTTCATCTATCCATATTTATACACTATATTAAGCCTACTAATATTGAATATTAAGTTAGATTTAATTAATCACTTCATTTTTTTATTCCTACTCTTAAATATAACCTAAAAATTAACACAAACATTAGGAAAATTGTAGATTTAGTAACCAAAAACCTCTTTGCCAAGCTTTAGAGCACGCTAGGATTGCTTTTCCTTCACTTTGGTGTGAGAAGCTTCTTCTTCCCTTGAAGAACCTACCATGGCCGAATATAAAAGTGCTCATACCATTAAAACCAAGCTTCAAATGTAAAATCTAACTTCATAAATGTGTTCCACAGCTCCCAAAACTTCTATAGGGACTAATAAATCAAATTAAAAACCCTTAAATCACAAACCCAAAAACTTATCCTAAACCTTGTGCACTTGATTTAACCCACTTCTAGTGCACCAAATGAACTCAAATCACTCCTATAGGATTTTAGAGGGGCTAAAATTTAGTTAGGGAGCTAATATTTGAGAAGAAATTGGAGTAGAAGAGAAGAAAACGAAGGAAAGAAGTGAAGAAGACAATTTGGCCTAGAGAGGAAAAAAGAGAGGCGGTGGCTGCTCTCTTTATATAGTCCTTAAATGAACCGAACTGGTCCAACCAAGGTGGTCCAACCGATTTAAACCAAAATTTTGATTTTTTGGTTCATTTGCACTTTTTCAAAGTATCTATATGTTCCCCTCATTATTTTCACTTCAAACTAACTCCATTGATCTCAGAACATCAAAAATAGGTTCCCTGCAAAATTTTGAGCTCAATCGGAGTCCATTTGTGCACCAGTTCACTTAAACTGGTTTAATTCTATCAATTTTTTTCTGCCATAAAATACGACTCTAAAGCTGTCAAAAATAACAGATAACACTCCCACTATCTTATTTTACACACTTAACATCTATTAGGCCATTTTAACCATTAATAACCCCTTGGTCAAACCTCGATTCAAATTAAACTGAACCCGAGGCCAACTTCAGAATGACTTTCGGAGGTCAATTTAACTCCGTTTTTAGCTCAAATTTCACTAATAGACTCCTAATGACCCACAGATCATTTTTGAGAAATTAAAATTTTTCGAGCGTCGGACGGCTGGGTTTGCTTTATAGCCACCCCGGTGTCGCCCATCCCGAAATCACTATACTTTTAACACACTTATCACTAAACTTTGACACTGGTAAACTCACTCCTTACACTGTTCGACACTGCGATTATCATGGTAACACTGAAATTATGGAATAACACTTTTAGACCGGTATTTGGGCCATTACAATTCTACCCCCCTTAAAGAAAATTTCGTCCTCGAAATTTACCTGAACTGAAAAGCTGTGGATACTGCTGTCGCATGGTTGCTTCAGGCTCCCATGTTGCTTCTTCCACATTATGATGGTTCCAGAGCACTTTCACTAAAGGAATATGCTTATTTCTGAGCTGTTTAACCTCTCTAGCTAAGATCTTCACTGGATATTCTTCATAAGTCAGATCAGCTTGCACTTGCACTTCTTCTTGTTTAATCATATGACTTGGATCAGATCGGTATCTTCTTAACATCAATACATGAACCACATCATGGATCTTTTCCAAGGCCTGAGGAAGTTTTACCTTGTATGCCACTGGACCTACTCGCTGTATCACTTCATATGGCCCAATGAATCTTGGTGACAACTTACCTTTCTTCCCAATTCTGAGAACCCGCTTCCATGGAGAAACTTTTAAGAACACCTTGTCGCCCACTTGAAATTCTATATCCTTCCTTTTCAAGTCAGCATAGGATTTCTGTCGATCACTGGCCTCCTTTAACCGCTGCTTAATTACTCTAACCTTCTCTTCCATTTCTCTGATCAGATCGCCTCCCACTAACTTGTTTTCACTTAACTCTGTCCAACATAAAGGAGTCCTGCACTTCTTGCCATACAAAGCTTCATATGTGGCCATCTTAATACTTGACTGATAACTATTGTTATATACAAATTTCGCCAAGGGCAAATATCTTTCCCAACTGTCTTTCAATTCAAGTACACAATATCTAAGCATATCTTCTAATATCTGGATCACTCGCTCTGACTGGCCATCCTTCTAGGGGTGAAAAGCTGTACTATAATGCAATCGGGTTCCCAATGCTTCTTGCAGCTTCTTCTAAAACTGGGAAGTGAAACGGGGATCCTGGTCTGAAATAAGGGATGTGGGTACAACATGCAACCTCACTATCTCATTGATGTATAATTCCGACAATCGGGTCAGTGGAAAGTCCATCGTCACTGGTAAAAAATGAGCGGATTTAGTGAGTCTATCAATAATCACACAAATCGTATCATGTTTCCTTCGAGTGAGAGGTAACCCAGTCACAAAATCCATTGTCACTCGATCCCACTTCCATTCGGGTATAGTGATAGGCTGGAGTAACTCGGATGGCATTTGATGTTCTGCTTTCTCTTGTTGACATATCAAACATTTTCCCACGAAATCTGACACATCCCACTTCATTCCTGGCCACCAATAATGCATCTTCAAGTCTTGATACATTTTATTACCCCCTGGGTGCATAGCATAACTACTGTGATGCACTTCTGTCAAGATACTTTTCTTTAACACTGGTTGATTCGGCACACATAGTCTTTGCTTGTAGTATATACTACCATCCGGAGCCACTATGTAATCATTACTGCCACTATTCTTCACTCGATCTATCACTGCAACCAACTTGTCATCTTGTTTTTGGGCAGCTTTAACTTGCTGCATAAAATCCGGTTTGACATGCAATTCAGCTATCAAAGGTCCACTGTCAGCTACATCAATTTTTACATTCATATCTTTCAATGCTACCAAGAATTTTTTACTAAGTGCGTCTCCTACAATATTAGCTTCTCCTGGGTGGTAGTCAATGAAACATTCATAATCTTTTATCAATTCAAGCCATCTTCGCTATCTGAGGTTAAGCTCCTTCTGTGTGAGCAAATATTTCAAGCTTTTATTGTCAGTGAAGATGTAGCACTTTTCACCATAAAGGTAGTGCCTCCAGATTTTCAATGCAAACACTATAGCTGCTAGTTCAAGATCATGTGTGGGGTAGTTCGTTTCATGATTCTTAAGTTGGCAGGAGGCATAAGCTATCACTTTTCTGTCCTCTATCAATACGCAACCCAAACCATTCAAAGATGCATCACTATAGATGATGAAGTCTTTGCCTGATTCGGGTTGAGTTAACACTGGAGCTGCTGTTAACATTTTTTAAGCTTGTCAAAACTGGCTTGACACTTTTCTGTCCACTCAAATTTCACCTTCTTCTATATTAGGCGTGTTAACGATGCTGTAATGTTTGAAAAAACTTTAACAAACCTTCTGTAGTATCCTACTAAACCCAAGAAACTTCTAATTTCAGTGACATTCTTGGGTGATCTCCACTGCAACACAGCTTCAATCTTCTTTGGATCCACTTTAATACCCTCTGCTGACACTATATTGCCAAGGAATGACACTTCCTGCAACCAAAAATCACACTTGCTAAACTTGGCATACAGCTTCCTATCTTTGAGTACTGCAACACAATTCTCAAATGCTTATCATGCTCTTCTGGAGTCTTTGAATACACCAGAATATCATCAATAAAGACCACTAACAACAGATCTAGGTATGGATGGAAGATCCTATTCATAAGGTCCATAAAAGCTGCCGGTGCATTCATGAGTCCAAAAGGCATTACTAGAAATTCATAATGTCCATATCTAGTACGAAAAGCTATCATGGACACATCTTCTTCTTTAACCTTCAACTGATGATAGCCCGATCTCAAATCAATCTTTGAAAATACAGCTGCACCCTTCAACTGATCTAATAGATCTTCAATACGTGGCAATGGATATTCATTCTTAATTGTCAACTTATTTAGCTGCCTATAATCAATACATAATCTGAGAGATCCATCCTTCTTTTTCATGAACAACACTGGAGCTCCCCATGGTGATACACTGGGCCTAATGAAGCCTTTCTCTTGTAATTCTTGCAACTGAATCTTTAATTCTTTCAATTCTGTTGGTGCCATTCTATATGGAGCAATGGAAACTGGTGCAGGTCCTGGGGCTACATCAATTGAGAATTCAATCTCTTGATCAGGTGGCTAGCCTGGAAGATCTTCCGGGAACACATCTTGAAACTCACACACTGTAGGCACATCTGATAGATTAGACCTTCCCTTCTTTGCTTCTATTGCATAACATAAATTAGCAACTATTTTGCTGTTGTGGCCGAGATAACATCAGACAAATAATCTGGTCTTTGGCCCACCTTTATTATCTCTCTATCATCTGAAGTCTTAATAGTCACTCTCTTCCTTTTACAATCAACCCTCACATGATGAGTGGCTAACCAATCCATTCCCAAAATGACATCAAACTCTTTGAAGGGAATTTCAATCAAATTAGCAAGGAAAACACAATCCTGAACACTTATCGGACAATCTTTATACACTCGATTCACTACCACACTATGACCCAACGGATTGCTCACTAGAATATCGTGGTCTAAAGGAGAGCTAACTAACCGATTTCCCTGTGCAATGTCTGTGCTGATATAAGAATGTGTGGACCCGGGATCTATAAGTGCATACACTGAATCTAAAAATAGAGAAAATTTATCTACGATCACATTTGGAGCATCCTCGTGATCACGGGCCCTCACTGCATAAGCTCGTCCTGTAGGGCAACCCTGTCCCTGAGGTGGTGGTGGAGGTCTAGCTGAAGTGTGGGAGGCTATCCCCCTGCCTCGCCCTCTCGGTGCTGAAGGACCTGCTCCTGGTGCTGGAGAGGTCACCGACTGTGGTACCGCATCAGGGCAATCTCTAACTAGATGTTCCTTTGACCCGCACTTGAAACAAGCACCCAAAATATATCTACCCTCGCTTGGGCGAGACCTACCACAATGGTCACACTGCTGGCGCACTTCTCTATCTTTGCCTCGAGGTGCACTCCATACTAAAGATGTTGGAACACCACTACCGGCCTGCTTCTTCTAGCTACGAGCTGGTGCTGCAAGTCCCCTACTCTAAGATGGTGGTGGTCCTCTAGATCTTTTACTCTGACTACCTACTCCACTGGACTGCCCTGGTTTCCTTTTCTACTGAAACCATGCCTGCGTCTCTACTTCATCAGCCTGGGATGTCTCAACTTTAATGGCTGCAGCTACAAGGGATCTCAAGGTTGGATGATTTTGAACACTTACTATCAGCTTAATTTTGTTGTGAAGGCCACGCTCAAATCTCTCTATCAATCTAGGTCCAGTCCTCAGCACATCATCAAGATAGCCACTCAATCTCTCAAATTCTTTTTCATACTCCACAACTGTTTTGTTGCCCTATTTCAACCTCCAAAAGGCATCTTGCATCGTAGCTTTATACTCAGCACCAATGTATTTCTTTTCAAACTGGTCAATGAAGAACTCCAAGTTCAACTAGTCATTTGGGGTATGTTTTCTGACTGAGTCCCACCAAAAGTATGCTGGACCCTACAATAATGCCACTGTGCCCTCAAATTTCTCCTCTGGAGTACTATGGAGAATCTCGAACAACCTCTTATTTCGAAACAACAAGTTTCCTCTTGTTCAAAAGTCACTAAATCTCTCCCAAAGAAATCTTCAGCTCCCATCTTTTTAAGTTGCTCCAAGATTGGCTTTCTCTATACTGGAGCTGCAGGGGGCACTAGTACTGGCTGTTATTGTTGCTATTGCTATTCCATCTCAATATGGATTCGGTGTCGAATATAATCCGTCATCATGGTCAAAAATTCAGGTTGGGGCGGGGGAGGTGGCGCTGACTGGGTCAATTGCTGTCGTGGAGTGTTAGCTCGACCTACACTGGCCGAGGCTCCACTCTCGCCATCCCCAACACTGAAACTTCGATCGGATGCCATTGGTACACTATAACAAGGAACAAGCATACACCAATCCTATAACAAAATATCCACTTTCATTGGCATGTATATACAATTACTTAACAATCCCCACTCCGATCTTAGAATCGCCCAAACCTTTGCTTTGATACCAAAATAAATTTAACACCCTTATACCCTATACGTATACTGCCGACTTAACAATACTGTGCGATTACCATGATCAATTAGAAGTCACTTACTTATGAAGTTATGGGTCAATTTTTTTTATATTCGATAATAATTCACTATGTCAATTATCTTCTAAACCCTTATTCACTTTATATATATTATTTAAACAAATACGCTAAAGTTCTTAGCTACCGATTTACCTATAACTGTCTTAATTACTATTTGTTTATTACAAATTTCGGCAGTATAACGGTCCATAAAACCGAGGTGTGCTGCTCCACCTAACGCGTACCTACACGCAGTTAAAAATAACTACGTGCTGAGCATTAGAAAGACCAGTGGTGGTTACTGATCTATAAATTCCCTAATTTATTCTATTTATTTAGCATAATATAAACGCTTCTTTTAATTATTTTCACTTATTATTATTTATTTCTAATTCACTTAATAATTCACTTAATTAACCACACTATTATTTATTTAGTCACTTAATTAACTATATACTTAATATTCTCACTAACTTCTTTAATTTCCATTAATCACTATTCTTTTCACTTAATTCCATCTATGTCCCTAATTTTTCCATTAATTCCATTTATGTCCTCACAATTACATAAATACCTATTATGTCCCATCTTTTACTTTAATTACACTTATGTCCTCATTTTACACATAATTACCAAAATACCCTTGTTTAATTAACTTAATGACTATTTTACCCTTTTTGCATCAAGTTTTCACTTTTAACTTACAATTTAGCCAAATTATATTTTAGTCCCAAATTTTATCACTTTTTCACTGTTTCACTTTTTAGCACCATATTTTACCAAAATTACCATTTTACCCTTCCACTTACAATTTTAAATACCTATTTCAACCCATCTTTTACTTTAATTACACTTATGTCCTCATTTTATACATAATTACCAGAATACCCTTGTTTAATTCACTTAATGACTATTTTACCCTTTTTGCATCAAGTTTCCACTTTTAACTTACAATTTAGCCAAATTACATTTTAGTCCCAAATTTTATCACTTTTTCGCTGTTTTACTATTTTAACACCATATTTTACCAAAATTACCATTTTACCCGTCCACATACACTTTTAACTTATTTTCGCCAATTTTTACCAACTTTTTATAAAATTGTCTTTTTACCATTAAACTTTCTATTTATTTCAATTTAGTCCTATTTTCACTCATTTTCACCAATTTCACTATTTTAATTACTTTTATCACATATTTACTAGTATGCCCCTAGTATGGACCCGGTAGAAAATCTACTGACCGGATTTGCAGAACATGGGCCCTACAGACCCATTTCACTATAAAATGATCCCAACAGGACCATTTTCATTGCACTGCACTATTTTATACACTGAATTTCACTGTACACTGCGATAAGCTCTCATTGGCCTATCGATTGTGAGTCGCCATGAGTTATACCGCAGTGTGGAATCCCTATGGCTAGCCAATTATATCCTGGACTAGATTTCACTACCAGACAACTACTAAGGGTAATATTTAAAAAATCCTTCAAATTTTCTCAATATGTTAATATGCATATTTCAACATACATCTCATTTTCACATGCCACTTTGCATACACACTCATTTGCCATTATATAGTCACATTATGCCTTTCATTTACATATACCATCAAAATACACATATATATTATCATATATACCATTCGGCCAAGTGTTATAATTTTCATATCATGTACCATAATTTCTCTTAATCACTCAATTGCACTTGTTTCATATTATACATACCTTGTATACCAATTACATGCCATAATTCATCACATATCTCATTTAATCCCTTATTAGTCCATTCGGCCATAACACTAAAGTTTCATCATGAATTCTTTTCAACCTTTTAACCATCCCATCATGTTATACACATGTTATATTTATCATAAACACCATTTACATGCCATAAATTACCTTAAAATTCAATAATTTCCTTAATGTTCAATTCGGCCACACTTAGGTTTTTCATACCACTTTGATTTATTTTCATCTATCCATGTTTATACACTATATTAAGCCTACTAATCTTGAATATTAAGTTAGATTTAATTAATCACTTCATTATTTTATTCTCGCTCTTAAATATAACCTAAAAATCAACACAAACATTAGGAAAAGTGTAGATTTAGCAACCAAAAACCTCTTTTCCAAGCTTTAGAGCACTCTAGGATTGCTTTTCCTTCCTTTTGGCATGAGAAGCTTCTTCTTCCCTTGAAGAACATACCATGGCCGAATATAAAAGTGCTCATACCATTAAAAACAAGCTTCAAATGTAAAATCTAACTTCCTAAATGTGTTCTAAAGCCTCAAAAACCTATATAGGGACCAATAAATCAAATTAAAAACCCTTAAATCACAAACCCAAAAACTTACCCTAAACCTTGTGCACTTGATTTAACCCACTTCTAGTGCACCAAATGAACTCAAATCACTTCTATAGGATTTTAGAGGGGCTGAAATTTAGTTAGGGAGCTAATATTTGAGAAGAAATTGGAGTAGAAGAGAAGAAAATGAAGGAGAGAAGTGAAGAAGATAATTCAACATTGAGAGGAAAGAAGAGAGGCGGTGATTACTGGATTTCTCTAGATAAATGCAGCCAATTCTCTCTTTATATAGTTCTTAAATGAACCAAACTGGTCCAACCAAGGTGGTCCAACCGATTTAAACCAAAATTTCGATTTTTCGGTTCATTTGTACTTTTTCAAAGCATCTATATGTTCCCCTCATTATTTTCACTTATGACCAACTCCATTGATCTCAAAACATCAAAAAATAGGTTCATTTCAAATTTTCAGCTCAATCGGAGTCTATTTGGGCATTGATTCACTTAAACCGGTTCGATTCGATCAATTTTTCTTTTGCCGTAAAATACGACTCTAAATCTGTCAAAATTCATAGATAACACTTCCACTGTCTTATTTTACACACTTAACATCTATTAGGCCATTTTAACCATTAATAACCCCTTGGTCAAACTCCGGTTCAAATTGAACCGAACCCGAGGCCAACTTCAGAATGACTTTCGGAGGTCAATTTAACTCCGTTTTGAGCTCAAATTTCACCAATAGACTCCTAATGACCGACAGATCATTTTTGCGAAATTAAAATTTTTCGGGCGTTGGATAGCTGGGTTTGCTGTATAGCCACCCCGGTGTCACCTGTCCCGGAATCACTATATTTTTAACACACTTATCACTAAACTTTGACACACGTAAACTCACTCCCTACACTATTCGACACTGCGATTATCATGGTAACACTGAAATTATGGAATGACACTTCTAGACTGGTGTTTGGGCCATTACAGTAATTCTTCAGAAAAAAATAGATTTACACGGCATTATGACAAATCCATACCCCCGTGTAAACCCACGGGCAAGCAAGACTCAACCCAGAAATACGATCACACGATGGTAAGGCTTTCCTTACCGCTGTGTGACTCATCAAAAACCCAGAAAATTCATGTTATTCACTCCCCAAACTTAAACTAAAATTCAACACAACTCAAATTGAACATTCAAATCTTCATAAACAACATAAAACCCAACTTCTATACCAATAAATACACTTACTTCACGCAATAAACATAATCGAAATCCATCATTTAGCAAAACCAGAAATTTACTTCCAACCTTCAATCAATTACACGTTTTGATCCATTATACCACATTCCAAGCATATCAACACAAGTAAGTCAAAACCCATAGCATTTAAACATACTCAAACAAATTTATCCCCATAAATTTCCAGAACATTAAATCTAAACCACAAATCAAATAAAAAAATCCCGAACCTCATCTCCTTTGCTCCTAAAAGCTTAAATGGTTGCACTTCCTTGCTTCCATACTCTTTCACACTCACAATCTTCCAATTACCTCATCAAAATACACACAAAACCACCCAAAATTTAAAGGTTAATCCAAATCATAAATAACCTTTACTCATGAATAAGGAAAGAAGAAGAAAGGAACCAATTACTTACTTTGAATTTGCTAGATCATCCAAAAATTACAGCAACCAGGGGATAAATTAAAACAAGGAAGAAGAAGAAGAAGAAGAAGAAAAAGAGGAGAATTGGATGAGAGGAGAGCAGATTTCCCTTCCCTCTCTCACGTTCTCTCTCTCTCTGTTATACCTCGTCCACCCAAACCTATCCCCTTGCCACATGTCACTTTGCTATTAGTCTACTCTAGATTTTTATGTCAAACTTCCTTATTAAACCTTCCACACTTAATTCTTCTTGCATTTGGCATATAACTTTATACATCTTAACATTAGCCAAATAAACAATTCTTTCTATTACTTCGATTTAGTCCCTAAATCCATACTTCAAAATTTTACCATTGGCCGCACTTGCCGAAACTTTTACATTCATTCTTAAATTGTCCATTTGACATATCAAACACTTCAACTTGCATAACGTTGGTCACCACTCATCCTTAACATGCACAAATCCTTCTAGGGCATTTTTTGGGTTATTACACAAAAAATAAAAAAAATAAATAACGCAGTGAGAAAAATGGGTCCAAGAATATTTACCCTCAGAATTTTTAGAGTGGAGAAAACGATGCATCAATCCATTCTCCTTGGCGAGTTTGCGGTGATAAACACCAAAAATATTCAAGAAAAACCTAAATTTTTAACGCAAAAAATTCAGGAAAATGATTTTTTATGGAGTGACCAAGCTAAAGAAATTAGTTTTCTTTGCTCATATCAATCCAAGAATAAAACCCTTTTAGAAAGAAGAAGAATTAAATTCCTAGGATTTTTGAGGATATTTTTTTTTTGCTCTTGTCTGCCTCCTTTTTCTCTAAGGAAGAAGCCCTATTCTCCTTCCAGGAAAAAACCAGTACCCCTACAAATGACACATTCTTTCTCTTTATTTTTCCTATATTCCCAAAAGGAGAAAGAACGAAAACCCCTTTCAATTTCCTTCCCCCAAAAAGACCCTGAAAGGTGAAAATAACGGTCTACAAAATTTTTGAAAATACAAGTTTTGCAGGTGCAGGGATACAGCAACCGATGTGCGGCTTGGAGGCCACACGCAAAAGCCACGAGGTGCAGCCCCCTCGCGATAGGCTGCATGCAAAAGAAATGGCGTGCGGCCTAGAGGTCGCACATGGAAAGGAACGATGTGTTGCCTGCAGGCCGCACACGAGAGCAACAACGTACGGCATGGAGGCCGCATGCGAAAAGGAACAACATGCGGCCTGCAGGCTGCATATGGAAGCTGCAACGTGTGGCCTTGCGGGAGGCTGCACCTCGCATGCAGCCTCACGCCCACCCACATGCGGGCACTGCCTCTAGCGTGCGCCCGCATGCTGGCACTGTGCCTCGTGTGCCGCATAAGCCACTTCGGCGGCAGGCCACCGAATCCCTAGAAGATAAAATAAAATTTTTCTGAAACCCAAAAATTTTTTTGTATTTTTTTTATTTTTTATTTAAAAGGAACAGCTTCGACAAGGGAAACATCAGTTCTAACATCTTTGCTTGCGAACAAGCAATCATTTTCATCATTGGGCAATCCTGACCTTGGATTGCCTAGGGACCCGGTGTCTACACCTCTTAAGAGGCAAATTCCAAGACCTCTTAAGAGGCAAATCTCCAAGACCTCTTAAAAGGCAAATCCTATGACCTCTTAGCAGGCAAATCTCCAAGTCCTCTTAAGAGGCAATTCTCTAAGTCCTCTTAAGAGGCAAATCTCTAAGTCCTCTTAAGTGCCAATTCCCCATGTTCTCTTAAGAGGCAAATCCTTCAAAGTCCTGTTAAGAGGCAAATCTCTAAGTCCTCTTAGAGGCATTAATCTATAAATTAGCGAAAATCCTCTAGGGGGCAACCGTTCTTTATGGAATAACCAACCGTCCTTCAAAGGGTATCCATCCGACGTCAACTCAATGGGAATGTAAAACTCTAAAAAGGGAACATTAATTTACCACCAAGAGCATAGCTTAACACGTCAACAAGCCGGCGTTAGTCAAACCCACCACAACTCCATCAACACAACAAGAAGTTAGCAGCTTCAGGTAAACGCTCCTTTCCTTTTCTCTGAATTTTGACTCACCTAGGCATCTTTGCACTAGCTTCTCTAAAATTGGGGACAATTGTAGACATCGGGTCCTTAGACAGCTCAGATCAGAGGTTACCCAATGATGAAATTAACGCCTTTTCACAGGTAAAAAAATTGGAGTGATGATTTTCTTGTCAAAATTTTCTTTTCTGAAATAAAAAATAAAAAAATAAAAATAAAGGAGTTTTAAAATTATAGTATTTTATTCAAAACGGTTTCTTCAAGAATCTTTTAGAAAAAAATAATAATCATGGCCGCCGTCCGCATCGACGGCGCGCTGCGGGAGCATGCCAAGCAAGCGCCCAGCTCGCACATGCTAGCACTGGGACGCTCGCTCCTACACTATGAGGCGCACACGCGACGGGTGAGGCATCGCTTGCCTAACCCTCGGCTGCGCATTGGGAGCCCGTCGATGCATCCGTCGCCCAGATCTGTTGATTTTCGCCGAAAATGAAATTTTTGGCCTTTTTTCGCGATTTTTTCTTCAAAATTGATTTTTTATTCCATTTTTTTTGGTATGTTCATTTTTTTTCAATTTTTAAAATTAAGATAGGTTTTTATTTTTTTTATTATTATTTTTTACTTATTATTTTTTATTAAAATTTATCCTTAAAATAAATATCAAAAAATTTATTTTATTTTGAGTTCAAAAGAATTTACTTTTATCTCCAAATCTAATTTCAATTCAAAAAAATTAGATTTTATTTTCTAAAATCTAATTTGAATTCAAAAGGATTTGATATCTATCTTTAAGGATAATTCAATTTTTAAAAAGATTTAAATTTTTAATTCAAAATTTAAAAAAGATTTAAATTTTTAATTTGAATTTTGAAAAGATTTGAATTTTTAATTTGGATTTTTAAATTTGAATTTTGAAAAGATTTGTATTTTTAAATTTTAATTTTAAAAAAGATTTTATTTTTAAATTTGAATTTTAAAAATGTTTGAATTTTAAATATAAATTTTAAAAAGATTTGATTTTTTTCCTTATCCTCAGTTAGCTTATAAATAGCAGGTTGAGGATCGAGGAAAAAGATTTGGATTTTCTCTTTTTCATCTTAGAAAGAATTCTTTCTATATTTTCTTTCTCTTGAATTTTTTTATTCAAATAAATTTCTTAAATTCGGATTTTTCACTTCTTCTTCTTCAAGATAATTCTTTCTTCATTTTCTTTATTTGAGTTTTTTTTTTCAAATAAATTTCTTAAATTTTTAAAAATAAATTTTTGATAAAAAAAAGTCATTCTTGAGACAAGGAAAATAATTCTTTGCTCTTAAAAATTTTTATTTTTCTTCCATTATTTTTTTAAGCAAGTTTTCTTTCATGGAATAAAACTCCAATTCTTTTATTATTTTCACTTCTAATTTTGCGGATCAAGGCAAGGAAATCAATCATCTTTTTCCCTCAATCGAAATCGAGTTCTAAGGGTAAATATTCCGGGTTCAATCCTACTTTTCTTTTATTTTCTTTCTATTTTATTTATTCACAATAATTTTATCAACATGTAGATATTTATATCTATTGTTTATATATTTATTTTATCTCTGATATTTCCTTTATTTTTATTATTTTATTTCATTGTCCCACTCACGTGTTATTTGTTTTTCTTGTGAGTTTATTTATTTCTACTGATTATGCGGCGTTGAGAAAGGGAGCCCACTAGGATGATCCGAGGATGCTAATTTGGTTCATTTTCTTTACCCTATTTCCTTTTAGTTTATTTTTATTTTCAATTTATTGTAAATATTATTTTGAGCCCGCTAATGTAAAAATGGCTAAAGATTTGTTCTATAGATAAATGGAATTTTCTTAAATAAAATAGGACCAATGTCCTATTTTTTTTATCCAAATAAAACAGATATTTTAATATTATTTTTCTTTAAATATGCATGCGAAGACCAATTTCTTCATCCTTAATCGAATATCACGCTTTGTGTATGTTTCCTTTTTTGCTCATTTATAATAGGGATTGTATTTCGCCCCTAGTTTTATTATAAATTATTGTGCTTTTATTTACTTTATGCTTAATTTATTTATTTATTGCTTTCATTACGTGATCGACATGTGCTTTAATTAATGCATTAAATTGTATGAGAAAAGGAATGAAATCTTAAATTTAAAACTCAATCATAATTTAATCAAGGTATGAATAAATGGCAAGTCCCGAACCTTCTCTAGTCTTAGGCTCAACGAGGTTAGAGGACCATCTCAATGTCCTAATGGGGTGGGGTCTCCAAAATATCTCTTATTGCCCAAAATAGGCCCAATTTGCATGGTCTTAAACTCCACGAGATTAGATGATCCTTCAGTGTTCTATTGGAATGAGGTGTCTAAAATATCTATGGCTTGCCCAAAATGGACGCATATGCATCGTCTTAGGCCTCACGACATTAGATGATCTTTCCAGTGTTCTGTTGGAAGGAGGTGTCCAAAATATCTCTGAGAGCACAAAATAGACACACATACGCTGTCTTAGGCTCAGTGAGGCTAGACGACCTTTCCTAATATTTTATTGGGTGGTGACTCCAAAACACCTCCTTATTACCTAAAATAGATGCCTTTGTAAGCTTTTACAAGTTCTATAAACCCCTCTCAAATACCCTAAAATCGGGTCTTTAGGGCTCCCAGGGTTCAGCACGCGTCACAGTGGCGACTCCGCTGAGGATTTAAATGAGACTTCGATTCAAAAGTATCTTGATTAAAACATATAATTGAGCTTTAATTTTAAAATTTCATCCTTTTTTGAAATTACATTGCATATCATTAGAGCCTTAGATTTATGCTAGTTTGGTCCCTCTTTTAACCTCGGTGCATTCCCGAAGCAAGACCCCTTGTTCACTGAATGTTGGGAAGTGTTAAGGATAATCACCAGCCCAAGCCTCGTACCGTTTGGTATATTAAATGGAGACCTGACTTGTCGTTACGCTCATGATGAGCTAGACCCATTGGCAAGGATCATGCTTGGGTAGCCCAAAAGTATCATCACCCTAGCCAAAGCTCATGTAATGAAAGGAGATACTTCCCCTAGATGGTATGAACCATAATACTATGCTTGCTGTATGGATCATTTTGTATTGGACAAACCCAGATAATTTAATTGGTCACCTAATCAAAGGCTTTCATGCCCCGATAGACCCATGTTGATTTATTTGGACTGCCTAAATACACAATGGTCAGAACCCATACGCATGTACATAGATAAGAGAGGTTGTGGTACCGATTTTCCACCATGAACCATGCACATCCATTTGGTTCTCTATTAACCCATGGACCAAGGCCACCTAGGAAAGAGACTATGACCTCGTGTGCGGGAGTGATAAGGTTGGAGGGATCTATGTGCTTGCGTGTGATTGTGGATGCTGCATAGCACGAACATGCAGCTTATGGCATTCATGCATCATCCTAACCTCATATGTTTTGCAGTCATCGTAGATCTACCCAAGTGGTCAAGAGGTCCCCGAGGGCGGCTACGCAATAATCCATTATTTGAGCTACAAGAAAGGGGAGAATATTGGAACTCATTTTCCAAGAGTAGTCATGCTACCTCCTCTCAGTTTTCTATAAACAGTGAAATGGCTAATTCACAAAGAGGAACAGACACCACTCAAGTTGTAATACCTGAAGAGGTAGTAAGAAGGTTGGAAGATTTTGAGAAAAGAATGATGGCCATGATGACGACAATGGCCCAACATGCAGCACAAAACCCAGTTGCCCCTCCTATGAGACAAACTGAACGGGAGGAGGCTAGAGAAGACTCACCTGAGGAGAGTCACCTGCCACCATTGGACTTAAGGGCTACCACATCGAGAGGCAATAGAAGCGGGATAATCCACAGAGTAGAGGATGATATGGAAAAGGATGAATATGAAGAGCTTATATCGGTTAGAGGGAAAATACCCCAGACAAAATAAGCCATTTGGAGAAAAATGGAAGAGAAGTTTGAGGCCATATCTCAGATACTGATAATGGGAAAGGGGATGAACCCCAAGGATAAGGAGCTAGAGGGAGAGGATTTAATCCCCCAGAATTTCAAGATGCCGCATGTTCCAAAGTTCAATAGCACCATAGACCCCACTGTGTATATTAAGCAATACTCCCTGGTGATAAAGGGGACGATGCTGACAAAGAGGCAGAAGATTGAATACTTCTATTTAAGTTTGATAGGCCTTATGGTGGACTGGTACCACGGGCTAGATAGAAGAACCAAGGAGGATTGGGATCTATTGACGGAGGAGTTCTTCCGATAATATGACTGCAGCACAAGGATGGAAGAGGAAAATCCCAAAGTCCTCTGAAAAGGAAAATCTTCAAGTTGTCGTATGAGGCAAATCCCCAAGACCTCTTAAGAGGCAAATCCTTCAAAGTCCTCTTAAGAGGCAAATCTCTAAGACCTCTTAAGAAGGAAATTCCCAAATCCTCTTAAGAGATAAATCTCCAAGACCTCTATAGAGGCAAATCCACAAGACCTCTTAAGAGGCAAATCTCCAAGACCTCTTAAGAGGCAAATCTCTAAGACCTTTGAAGAGATAAATCCGCAAGACCTCTTAAGAGGCAAATCCATAAGACCTCTTAAGAGGCAAATCTCCAAGACCTCTTATGATGCGTGCCGGAACTGGTAAGGCCTTCTTGATGAAAGCTCACTTTTAGGGCACGAGGAATTGGTTCGCGTCATTTGATCTTGGGTACCATGAGGCATTTTGGAATCCCTACCCAATAAAACATTGGGGAGTTCATCTAAATTCATATCGCCTTTAAGCACCTTCGAGGTATTTTTGAGTCGCCACCAAATTTAAAAGAAATTGGGAAAGGTCATCTAACCGCTATGGTCTAAACCAGAGAAGGTGTTCAGAACTTCACTCCCATTTATGCCTTGGTTAATTATAAATGAAATTTTAGGTTTATAAAATTCCATCTCTCATCTCAAGCAATTAATGCATTTAATTAAGAGCGCATTTCAAGCATCAAGAAAGCGATAAAAGAAAGCTGTAAAGAAAGTGGTAAAATAAAGCGATATATAAAGCGGTAAACACGCAAGCACAATATTTGCAAAACTAAAATTGGAACAGAATACAATCCCCAAATGAAAAGAAAATAAAATTGTTCCAAAAATAATTAATTACAAGAGCCCATAAAATATATATAAAATTTAAACAAACAAGCAAAGTCAAGGAAGAGACATATATAAATCGGGATATTTATTCAATTTGGGAACACTGGTTCCTTCACGCTCATTTAAAGAGGGATTGAAGAGTTATTTTGGTTGTTGAATTGAAAACCGGGATGAGTGATTCCATTTTTAGGAAACTTAACTCTTCGTTTTATTCATGACATTTTGCATTCATTGACTAAAAGGAGGGATATTGGTCCCAATTTATTACTAAAATCCCAATTTGGTTATAAAAATATTTTTGTATTTTTTATCCTACACGCGTATCGAATAAATTATACCATTCACAAATAAAGCATAATCATACAAACAAAAGGTTGGTAGGGTCTCACCCAAATGGTACGGTCTCTTACACGTCGTGATCCCTCCGTTTGGTCACGAAAATGCTCACACAAGGCAAATCACATTAAAACCCCAAACAAGAAAAATAACAATAAAAAATATTAGTAATAATTCTAAAAATCAACCAAAAAAACATAAAGATAAAATAAATATAAAACATGTTCAACATAAATGTATGAGATAAAATGGGTTGAATTAGACACGTTAATTCAATATATAAATAACTCACATGCAAAGGAAATTAAAAATAAGTCATGCAAAAACATAAGAATAATAACAAAAACAATGACAAAGTAATAACAATAACAATAATAACAAAAATAACAAAAACAATAATAATAATAATAATAATAATAATAATAATAATAATAATAATAATAATAATAATAATAATAATAAAATAACGATAATGATAAAATAATGAAATAATAATAATAATAATAATAATACAATAATAATAATGGCATTAATAATAATAATAATAATAATAATAATAATAATAATAATAATGCTAACTAAAAAAAGCATATGATGACAAATGCATAATAATAGTTGTGACGCGCGTCGGACCCCGGGGGCGCCCATTGTCCGCCCGCTTTAGGGCGACCGGGCATTTGAAGGTCCGTTGGCAGCTTGTAACGAATTACAAGTGCGTCTATTTTGGGCAACAAGGAGGATTCATGGAGTCGCCACCCAATTAAACATTGGGAAAGTTCCTCTCACCTCGGAGAGCCTAAGACAACGCATGTATCCATTTTGGGCAAGCCAAAGGGGTCTTGGAGGCAATTACTCTAACCCTTTGGAGCCTAGGATTATTATTTAAGCCTTTTGACACAAGAGGTGTCTTGGAGGTCTTGTTCCAATGAGTGATCGAACGGACCTCTCGCCTCGTTGAGCCCAAAGACCAGAGATAGGTTCGGGACTTCTCATCTATTCATACCTTGATTAATTTTACGAAAAAGTTTTGAATTTATTATTTCACTCCCTCTCCACACGATGCAATTAATTAAAGCGCAATCATTCACGTTAAAAGCGGTAAATGGAAGCAAAATAAAAAATAAAGCATTCAAAAATAAATTACAATAACACTAGGAGCGGAATACAACTTCCATTTGTAAAAGTGCAATACATGCATAAAACGGGTTATTCATTAATAATGAGGACATTGGTCCTTGCATGCATTTATTATAAAGCGATTTTTAGTGAAGAATTTATCGGATGAAAACAGGACATTGGTCCTTAGTTTTACAAAAAACCCAAATTAATTACTATAAAACATTAATCCATTTTATTACAGCGATATAAAATAATTTACATAAAATAATGATGAATAATAAAAATAAATAAATAAATAAATAAAAATAAAATAAGAGACAAGGTTAGAAGGATTAAACCGGGTGGGGATGCTCAACATTTGGCCAATGCCGTCATCTCACGTCCAAGCCATCCCAAGAACAAATAATATTATCTCACAAAATGAATAAACACAATTAGTGCCAAAAAAAATCCGAAATAAAGATAAATATAGATAAACAAATAAATGAATACTTGAATAAAGTAAATTGGGAAAATAATTAAAGTTAATAATTGTCATGGCCGGATTTGTACCCTAAGAGAATTAACCTATTTTGGCATGTGTGTGTAGGATTGGACTTAATTGAAAGAAAGAAGTTTAGTTAAGGGATTTAAATGGTAATTATGGATGTTTGTGCTAAGCATGAGTTAAAGGCTAGTTAATTAGTTAATGGAAGGATTAATTAAGAATATAATAACTTTGATTTATTGGAAGTGGAGGCAGACTTGGGGAAATGGGTTCCGTGTGGCTTCTTGAGAGGTTGCCACCTCTTCCTTTGCATGCAAGTGTGGGTTAAGATGAAAGAGTTTCATTTGGTAACCTAGCTATTTTCTGTATTTTGGCTTTGGCTTTCTTCTTGTTCCCGTGAGTGAGGATAAGAGAGTGGTTTGGTAGCTAATGGTAATTGTGTGCATATAGCTAATTGGATCAAGAATTAAGGGTAAACCTAAGAGGTAAGTGAATAAGTGCATATTCTCATCTTCTACTCTTTCTTCTTGGTTGAGCTGGTTTGGATGGAATATTTTTGGTTTGAGTTTGAGCTTGAGCATCTGTGTTGTTTTGTTAGCTGAAGAAGTGAAGAGAGATAAGGGAAAGGCTGTAATCGGCGAACCGAGCGTCCGTCGCAATTAGGAGCTAAGGCGACGAGGTTTGGGAACAAACCCTAACTGTATGAATATGTGATTAGCGTTGGTTAAATAGGGTTTTGAACTGAATTGCATGATATGTGAAATTGAAGGTTGAGCATGAATTATGTGATGCTAAATTGTATGAGTATAGTAGCAATATGATTGTGATAAAGTGCTTGAAAGTGATTATGATTTGTACTATTATTGAATGCCAAACAAGAAGGGAAAATCAGGTATGTGTTATTGATTGTGTGGTTGATGTATTTGGGTTAATTGCCAAAAATGAGAATGAGATTTGAAGTCTTAATGAGAAGGAAGAAGTGGACTGAAAAAGCACAGCCGTGCTAGTGATAAACACAGCTGTGTTTTGATATTTTTGCATAGGTCACGGTAACAATGAAATTGATTGTGACCGTGACATATGCTGAGTTCAATTCTGCCTAGAGGAATTTGGTATGTCACGGTGACAATGGAATTCATTGTGACCGTGACCTACCCAGGAAGGCATTCTGTTTTGCAAATGAGAATATGTCACGGTGGCAATGGGATTCATTGTGACCGTGACATACCCTCAGGTTGCATTCTGCCGAGAGTTGGGAACACATCACGGTGACAATGAAATTGGTTGTGACCGTGACATGTCCCCAATTTGCATTCTGTTTTGGACTTCAATATGTCACGGTGACAATGAAATCCATTGTGACCGTGACCCACCCTGTTTTGGCAATATAATCCTAATGTGTTTGGTCATTCAAATGGCATGGCTTTAAGCTGAAATGAAGGACAGCATGAGTAAGTAATGTATATGTGTTAAGTGATCTACAAATGCATACAACTATGATGACCCTTGAATGGGATAAGTTATGTGAATATTAAATGTGAAGACTGAGTTTGAAAGCATAGTGAATATGCAAATAAAATGTATGGCTGTGTGCTAATACAAATGTGTAAAGTTAAAAGTGAACTGAATAAGTGTTTAACAACTTAAGCCTGCAAGTCAAGTAGTGGATAGTTAGGCATGCCTATAGGGTCAAGTGCTGCAGCCCCATGCGTTAAATGTGTCTGATTCCATGGGAATCACAATGCGATTATCCTTACTGGATTGTGTATATGTGGAATGATGAAAAGTACCAGAAGGTACTGATGTGATATGAAGCACCAGAAGGTGCTAAATGTGAAAAAAAAAGTAGTCTCGATGAGATTACTGGTATCTGAGAGATACCGATGCGATACCCGTTATCCGCGTCATTGAATTGCAGGCAAAGTGGCAAAAAGGCTAATTGGTTAATCGGCTAAAAGTTAATTAAATATAAACAGAAGTGATTGTGATACAAGAAAGTATGGAAATGTGAATAAGTAATTGATGCCTTATGATTGAATATAGTAATGGTTGATCTGGCATGTTTATTAGCATGTTATGTATGATGATTCTGATGTGTGATAAATTATATGCTATATGTATGAGTTCCCCACTAAGCGTTATCGCTTAGCATGGATTTACTCTAATCCGTGCAGGTACGGACTAGAGGTGACTGAAGGACGTCCCCCGCATTTTGGTACGGTCAACAATAGGAAGTATATAGTGTAGGTTTGGGGGTTTGTTATTTGGGACTTTTGTATAAGTTTTATATGGTTAATATGTATTTTGAATATGTAAAGGCATGTAATAATGTAGTAATCACGGATGTAATTTCCCCCATGTATGTGTGTCATGTGAATGGCTAAGGCGTGTGGCTAATAGTAGTTGGCATGTGATGCATGAATTAAAACAGTGTGTGATGAAATTTTATTATTCAGTTTCCGCATGTGTTTCTGCGCGTGTGTGCGACCTTCTCTAACTAAGATTAGCTGAGCTAGTTGTCGTTAGGGAATGGGCGTCACAAGTTTGTGGTATCAGAGCCTAGGTTGAGTCTTTTCTGGGAATTGGGTAGATAAGATGTGTATAGCTTGTTGACCTAATGCGGAAGTCCTTGTTTAATTTGTGTAGCAAGATGGATTCTGGAAGGCATACTGGTGAGGAATCTGCCGAAAGTGTGAACCCTCGTGAAGCTGAGGTGACAGGGTCTGGGCAGTCTAGATCGGTTGGCTATGGGAATGAGATTCCATTTGGGCCTATGGAAGCCATGATGAAAATGACACAAGATATGGCGAGAGTGATGGAACGTATGATGGCGCCAAGAGCCCCAATAGAATCTTTGAGGAAGCATGGTTTGGAGGAATTTCATGGAACAAGGTTAGATGAGTCAGAAAAAGCAGAGTACTGGATTGAGAAGGTGGAAAGGATTCTTAAGGAGATACGATGTCCTCCAGATCAGTGGGTTGAATGTGTGGAGTCATTACTCCAAGGTCCTGCATATGATTGGTGGAAGCTGGTCCTGCAGAATCCGATGCTTCCTGAACCATTAGACTGGGAGTTCTTTGAAAAAGAATTCAAGAATAAGTATATTACTAAAGCACATCGAGAGGCAAATTGGAAGAAGTTCTTGGGTTTGAGACAGAGGACTATGACAGTGGCGGAGTATGAAGCAGAATTCTGTCGCTTAAGTAAATATGCGCCGAAAGGTGTGTTAACTGATGTGTTGCGATGTCAACAGTTTGAGGATGGATTGATTGAGGAAATTAAAGCTTTGCTGATTTCTTTAACAACAGAGCAGAATATAAGTTACTATCGAATCGTACAAGCAGCTTTGAGAGCTGAGAGGACTTTGGGAGCCCAAAGAGAATGGAGACAAAGGAAGAATGCGAATAGAGGTGGTTCCCAGACGGGGAAAAGATCAAGAGATTCTCATGTGGCACCACCTGCGGAATCAGGGTTCAGTTCTGCCGCGAGAGGTAAGAAGCGAGGCGCTCCCTTAGCATCTGGTTCTGGAAGAGGAACATCTGGTAATAGAAGTGAGGTCCATGAGTGTCCTCATTGTGGTAAGAGGCATAGAGGAGAATGCTGGAGAGTGTCGGGTGCTTGTTATAGATGTGGGAGCACAGAGCATTTCATTGCTAATTGCCCGAATACCTATGAGATGTCAGGAAATCAACAAGAGCAGAGTAGGGGTGGTTCAAACTTGCCTTCTACGAATAGAGGAAGAGGAAGAGGACGTGGCAGAGGTAGTCAGTCCAGAGGTGCAGTCGATTCCGAGATTGTGGATAGACCTGATGAGGCTCTAGTGCGGGCTTATGCTATGAGGGCACGAGAGGATCAGGACGCGCCTGAAGTGATAGCAGGTACTATTCTACTTTGTGGTGTGGAAATGTTTGCACTTATTGATCCCGGTTCAACTCATTCATATGTATGTGATAAAAAGATATGTGAAAAGATGCCTAAAGTTGAATGTTTAAAATATGATATATGTGTGTCTAGCCCTTTGGGAGGTAATGTTAATGTAAACAGAGTGTATCGAAACTGTGCATTAGAAGTTCAAGGTAGTGTGTTTCCAGCGGATTTGATTGAACTACCGTTTGATGAGTTTGATTTGATTCTGGGTATGGATTGGTTAACTAAGTACGATGCGGATGTTAAGTGTAAGAAGAAAATAGTTATACTCTCTGATGGTAAGGGTAACAGAGTGACAGTAAGAGGAGTGTGCACTAACCCTCTTGTGAATGTGATATCTGCTATGCAAGCCTGTCGGTGTATGAGAAAAGGATGTGAAGCTTATTTGGCCCTGGTATTAGATAGTAAGAGAGAGAAGGTAAAGATGCAAGAGATACCAATAGTCAGAGAGTTTTCTGACGTGTTTCCTGAAGAATTGAGCGGTGTACCACCAATAAGAGAAGTTGAGTTATCAATTGACGTGGTACCAGGAACTGTACCGGTATCTAAGGCACCCTATAGAATGGCTCCAACTGAGTTGAAGGAATTGAAGGAGCAGTTGCAAGAATTATTGAACAGGGGTTTTATTAGACCTAGTGTTTCTCCTTGGGGAGCACCAGTGTTATTTGTTAAAAAGAAAGATGGTACAATGAGAATGTGTATTGATTATCGACAGTTGAATAAAGTGACAGTAAAGAATAGGTATCCTTTACCTCGAATTGAAGATTTGTTTGATCAGTTAAGGGGAGCCGGGGTATTCTCAAAGATTGACTTGCGTTCAGGGTATTATCAGTTGCAAGTGAAGAAGGAAGATGTACCTAAGACCGCGTTTAGAACTCGTTATGGGCATTATGAATTTTTAGTAATGCCATTCGGGTTAACCAATGCGCCAGCTGCATTCATGGATTTAATGAATCGGGTGTTCAGACCGTACTTGGATCAGTTTGTGGTTGTGTTCATAGACGATATTTTGGTATATTCAAGAAATGAAAAGGAACATGAACAACATTTGAGAGTTGTACTTCGGACTTTGCAAGAACATCAGCTGTTTGCCAAACTTAGTAAGTGTGAGTTCATGCTCAAAGAGGTATCATTTCTGGGTCATGTGATCTCATCTGAAGGAGTTAAAGTGGATCCAACTAAGATAGAAGCAATTGTGAATTGGAAACCGCCTAAGAATGTGTTAGAAATTCGCAGTTTCTTAGAGTTAGCTGAATTGTATGTAAGGGAAATTGTCTGATTGCATGGGATACCTTTGTCTATTGTTTCTGATAGGGATCCCAGATTTACTTCTAAATTTTGGAGGAGTTTACAGGCAGCATTGGGTACGAAATTGAATTTCAGTACTGCTTTCCATCCACAAACCGATGGACAGTCGGAAAGAATTATTCAGGTTTTGGAAGATTTGATGCGAGCTTGTGTTTTAGATTTCTCTAAGAGTTGGGATAGGTATCTTCCACTTATGGAATTTGCTTATAACAACAGTTATCAGACTAGTATTGGTATGGCACCGTATGAAGTTTTGTATGGAAGGAAATGTCGTTCACCAATTTGCTGGACAGAATTGAATGAAAGCAGAATCATAGGGCCAGATTTGGTTCGTGATACAGAAGAGAAAGCTAAAATCATACAGCAAAGATTGAAAGCAGCAAGTGACAGACAGAAGTCGTATGCTGATTTGAAGAGAAGAGATATTGAGTTCAGTGTAGGTGATAAAGTGTTTCTGAAAGTGTCTCCTTGGAGGAAGGTACTGCGATTTGGTAAAAAGGGGAAGCTGAGTCCAAGGTTTATTGGGCCATATGAAGTGCTTGAAAGAGTAGGTTTTGTAGCTTATTGGCTGGCTTTGCCTCCGACTTTGGCTAAGCTACATGATGTGTTCCATGTGTCTATGTTAAGAAGATATAGGTCAGATGATTCCCATGTGCTATCTCTACCAGAAGTGGAAGTGCAGTCAGATTTCACTTATGATGAAAAGCCAATAGTAATTTTAGCAAAAGAAGTCAGACAACTTCGGAACAAGCAGATACCACTTGTGAAAGTACTCTGGCAGCACCATGGTGTTGAAGAAGCAACTTGGGAACCAGAAGCGGCT
Organism: Excoecaria cochinchinensis; assembly: GCA_947683425.1. Lineage (NCBI taxonomy): Eukaryota > Viridiplantae > Streptophyta > Magnoliopsida > Malpighiales > Euphorbiaceae > Excoecaria > Excoecaria cochinchinensis. Next base: position 5,300,846 of record CANTUQ010000112.1, read on the forward strand.
ATGCGAGAACAGCATCCACAACTATTCCACTCAGGTATGAATTTCGAGGACGAAATTCTTTAAGGAGGGGAGAGTTGTCATGGCCGGATTTGTACCCTAAGAGAATTAACCTATTTTGGCATGTGTGTGTAGGATTGGACTTAATTGAAAGAAAGAAGTTTAGTTAAGGGATTTAAATGGTAATTATGGATGTTTGTGCTAAGCATGAGTTAAAGGCTAGTTAATTAGTTAATGGAAGGATTAATTAAGAATATAATAACTTTGATTTATTGGAAGTGGAGGCAGACTTGGGGAAATGGTTTCCGTGTGGCTTCTTGAGAGGTTGCCACCTCTTCCTTTGCATGCAAGTGTGGGTTAAGATGAAAGAGTTTCATTTGGTAACCTAGCTATTTTCTGTATTTTGGCTTTGGCTTTCTTCTTGTTCCCGTGAGTGAGGATAAGAGAGTGGTTTGGTAGCTAATGGTAATTGTGTGCATATAGCTAATTGGATCAAGAATTAAGGGTAAACCTAAGAGGTAAGTGAATAAGTGCATATTCTCATCTTCTACTCTTTCTTCTTGGTTGAGCTGGTTTGGATGGAATATTTTTGGTTTGAGTTTGAGCTTGAGCATCTGTGTTGTTTTGTTAGCTGAAGAAGTGAAGAGAGATAAGGGAAAGGCTGTAATCGGCGAACCGAGCGTCCGTCGCAATTAGGAGCTAAGGCGACGAGGTTTGGGAACAAACCCTAACTGTATGAATATGTGATTAGCGTTGGTTAAATAGGGTTTTGAACTGAATTGCATGATATGTGAAATTGAAGGTTGAGCATGAATTATGTTATGCTAAATTGTATGAGTATAGTAGCAATATGATTGTGATAAAGTGCTTGAAAGTGATTATGATTTGTACTATTATTGAATGCCAAACAAGAAGGGAAAATCAGGTATGTGTTATTGATTGTGTGGTTGATGTATTTGGGTTAATTGCCAAAAATGAGAATGAGATTTGAAGTCTTAATGAGAAGGAAGAAGTGGACTGAAAAAGCACAGCCGTGCTAGTGATAAACACAGCTGTGTTTTGATATTTTTGCATAGGTCACGGTAACAATGAAATTGATTGTGACCGTGACATATGCTGAGTTCAATTCTGCCTAGAGGAATTTGGTATGTCACGGTGACAATGGAATTCATTGTGACCGTGACCTACCCAGGAAGGCATTCTGTTTTGCAAATGAGAATATGTCACGGTGGCAATGGGATTCATTGTGACCGTGACATACCCTCAGGTTGCATTCTGCCGAGAGTTGGGAACACATCACGGTGACAATGAAATTGGTTGTGACCGTGACATGTCCCCAATTTGCATTCTGTTTTGGACTTCAATATATCACGGTGACAATGAAATCCATTGTGACCGTGACCCACCCTGTTTTGGCAATATAATCCTAATGTGTTTGGTCATTCAAATGGCATGGCTTTAAGCTGAAATGAAGGACAGCATGAGTAAGTAATGTATATGTGTTAAGTGATCTACAAATGCATACAACTATGATGACCCTTGAATGGGATAAGTTATGTGAATATTAAATGTGAAGACTGAGTTTGAAAGCATAGTGAATATGCAAATGAAATGTATGGCTGTGTGCTAATACAAATGTGTAAAGTGAAAAGTGAACTGAATAAGTGTTTAACAACTTAAGCCTGCAAGTCAAGTAGTGGATAGTTAGGCATGCCTATAGGGTCAAGTGCTGCAGCCCCATGCGTTAAATGTGTCTGATTTCATGGGAATCACAATGCGATTATCCTTACTGGATTGTGTATATGTGGAATGATGAAAAGTACCAGAAGGTACTGATGTGATATGAAGCACCATAAGGTGCTAAATGTGAAAAAAAAAGTAGTCTCGATGAGATTACTGGTATCTGAGAGATACCGATGCGATACCCGTTATCCGCGTCATTGAATTGCAGGCAAAGTGGCAAAAAGGCTAATTGGTTAATCGGCTAAAAGTTAATTAAATATAAACAGAAGTGATTGTGATACAAGAAAGTATGGAAATGTGAATAAGTAATTGATGCCTTATGATTGAATATAGTAATGGTTGATCTGGCATGTTTATTAGCATGTTATGTATGATGATTCTGATGTGTGATAAATTATATGCTATATGTATGAGTTCCCCACTAAGCGTTATCGCTTAGCATGGATTTACTCTAATCCGTGCAGGTACGGACGAGAGGTGACTGAAGGACGTCCCCCGCATTTTGGTACGGTCAACAATAGGAAGTATATAGTGTAGGTTTGGGGGTTTGTTATTTAGGACTTTTGTATAAGTTTTATATGGTTAATATGTATTTTGAATATGTAAAGGCATGTAATAATGTAGTAATCACGGATGTAATTTCCCCCATGTATGTGTGTCATGTGAATGGCTAAGGCGTGTGGCTAATAGTAGTTGGCATGTGATGCATGAATTAAAACAGTGTGTGATGAAATTTTATTATTCAGTTTCCGCATGTGTTTCTGCGCGTGTGTGCGACCTTCTCTAACTAAGATTAGCTGAGCTAGTTGTCGTTAGGGAATGGGCGTCACAATAATGGATTAAAATAAATTAAATGATAAATAAATTGATAAATGAATAATTAATTAAACAAATGATTAATGAAATAAATTGATAGTTAATTTGGTGTAATGGAAATAAAATAATGGAATGTAATTAATAGATATGAAACATAAATGATAATTATAATAATAAAATAAAGATAATAATGCTAACATACATAAATTAAATAATGGCAATAATAGTAATATAAAATAATAATAACAATGATAATGATAATAATAATAATGTAATATAGTAATATAAATAAAATAATAATAATAATAATAATATTCACACAATCACCATAATAATGATAATAACAATATGCTCATATCGAAGATAATTATAAAATAAATTAAACATAAATTAATAATATAATAACAACAATTAATAATAATAACAATATAACAATAATAATAAACATATGATACCAAAATGAAAATAACAATAATAATGATATTAATATAGACTAAATAAACATGACATGATGATAGTAAACAAATAAAATGATAACATAGTGACAAATAACAATACTAACAATGGATTAATGACATAACAATAATAATTAATATAATAATCATAATAAAACCACAATAATAATAAAAATAAACATAATGATGATAAATAATGTAAAATAAACATGAGTTAAGTAATATTAATAACAATAATACACAATAATACTAATAAATAAATAGAAAAAATAATGATAGACAAATCCGATAATAATAATAAAAACAGAAAAATAAATAAATAATAATAATAATAATAATAATAATAATAATAATAATAATAATAATAATAATAACATAAAATAAATAATCACAACATAAATAATAATAGATAAACAAAATGATAACAAAATAATAATCCCAACAAATAATATCAACACAACAATTATAACAATAACAATAAAATCAAAATAATAACAACAAAATAAAATAAATAATAATATTAACTAAACACATATATTAATAATAATAAATCAAACAATGATAATATTAATATAAAAACAGAATATTAAATAACAAATAAATATAATAATAATAACTCAGAAAATTAAATAATAATATTAATAATAGAGAGACTAGTTAATTGATTAATAATAATAACAATAATACTAAAAACCATAATATTAAATAAACACCAAATAAATAATGATAATAATAATAATAATAATAATAATCATTTAGAATATTAAATAATTATAATAAATATAATAATAACATAAAATAAATATATATAACAATAATAATATTAATAATATTCACAATATTATAATATTAATAAACAGAAATTAAATAAATTTATAATAATAATAATAATAATAATAATAAATATAAAAACAGAAAATAAACATATATAATATAATAATAAATAAATATAAAACAAAATAATAAATAATAATAATAATAATAAAATATATAAAAGAGGAGGAAAGAGATTTACCGGTCACCGAAGGCTCATTGGAGGGGAGGTGGTTGACACCTCCCTCACCTGAAGATAGATCGGCACACTAGGAAGGCGGCGGCGGTGGTCACGCGCCGGGATGTCGCGGCATTTGGCCAAACAACGTGCCGGAGAGCCGTTGTTCTTCAACGGCGTTCTTCTCTGACGCCCCTTGTTCCGGCGAGCGGTGGAGGATCGGACGGCAGGGGGAGCTTCGTTCAGGCCTCGACAGTCGTGCGGAGGGGCGCATGTGCCACTCCGACGTTGGGGGTGGCCGGCGGAGGCAACGCCTCCCTCCCTTTTTCTCCTCTGTGTTTTTCGGCGTCCCGTGTTCTGTGTTCTCCTTTCTTTTGTGCTCTCTATTTGTTTCTTTAAATTCCTTTTGTTTTGACCCTTCTCACCTGCTCCCTTTTGCTCTCTCTTTTCAATTTCACTTTGATTTTCTTTTTCTTTTTCAACTTCAGTTGCCCCTGTTCTTTGGTTTTTTCCTTGCTCTCTCTTCCTTGTTCTTTTTTTCTCTTTTTCTTTTTCTGTGTTTTCAGCCGAGAGAGAGCCCCCCTCCCTCTGTTTTGCTCATCTCTTTCTTTTTATATCCCACATTTAGGGTTTAGATAATTTCCTCCATTTTTTTTATCTTTTAATTTTTCAATTTTAATTAATTTACTTAAAGTAACATACTAAGTAATTAAACACTCTATTAATTAAATAATCTATATTTTTACCTATTTAATTTAATTAATCTACTTAAATTATCACATCTAATTTATTTAATTAAACCCTATATCTATTTTCTTTTTTCAATATTAATTATCCTAAAATATTAACTAATTAATCAACTAATCTTAATTTTTGATTTATCTAATTAAACTAATCCTAATCCTAATTTTCTTTTTAATTTTTAATTTTACCTACATATTTTATGCATTTATTATTATTTTTTTTGTTTGGACGAATTTATCAAGAACCCAAAACTGCCATCAAAATCTGACTCAGAACCCGGTGTCTACAGTTGCCCCCAATTTTGGAGAAGCTAGTGGTTAGCCACCTAGGTGAGCCAAAATTCAAAGAAGAAAGGCCAAAATTCAGGAAGGAAAAGAAAAAAGAGATGCAGAGGCACGTACCTGAGGAGACGACGCTTGAACCGGATGAAGTTGGAGCTGTTGGGGTAGTTAACGTCTGTTTGTTAACGTGTTAATCCCTATCGCTTTTTGGGCGTATAACCTATTCTGTGTCTAGCCCTTCGTTTGGTGTGTGCGTCCCTACTGGTCTCGTCTTGACCTGTAAGGTGTTTGTGAGATGTAGCGTTCTCTACAACCTAGATTTGTGGCCTGTTCTACCACGAGTGTTCCGCTAGCCTCGTCTCGGCCTGCATGGAGTTTATGAGATGCAGTGCTCTCTGACTACAACCTTGATCTGCGGTCTATTCTACCACGAGTGTTTCGCTAGCCTCGTTTCGGCTTGCACGGAGTTTGTGAGATGCAGTACTCTCTGACTACAGCCTCTGTTTGCGATCTGTTCTATCGCTGGTGCCCCGCTAACCTCGTCTCGGTCTGCACGGTGGCTGGTTTGTATCGCTAGCCTCGTCTCGGCCTGCACTGTATGAGGTGTAGTTTCTCTAATTCCAACCTCGATCTGTGGTCTATTCTACCACAAGTGTTCCGCTAGCCTCGTCCTGGCTTGCACGGAGTTTGCGAGATGTAGTACTCTCTGACTACAGCCTCAAAGTGAAGAGCAGTGTTCTCTAACTGCAACTTCGATTGGTGAGAAGCGGTGTTTTCTAACCACAGTCTCAAGGTGAAGAGCAGTGTTCTCTAACTGCAACTCCGATTGTGAGAAATGGTGTTTTCTAACCACAGTCTCGAGGTGAAGAGCAATGTTCTCTAACTGCAACTTCGGTTGGTGAGAAGCAGTGTTTTCTAACCACAGTCTCGAGGTGAAGAGCAGTGTTCTCTAACTGCAACTTCGGTTGGTGAGAAGCGGTGTTTTCTAACCACAGTTTCGAGGTGAAGAGCAGTGTTCTCTAACTGCAACTTCGGTTGGTGAGAAGCGGTGTTTTCTAACCACAGTCTCGATGTGAAGAGCAGTGTTCTCTAACTGCAACTCCGATTGTGAAGTTCCCCTGCTAACCCCCATCCGATCTGCAAGGTGCGTAGCACTCTCTGACTATCGCATGAACTGTGAGATGTAGCACTCCCTGACTACAGTCTCAAGGTGAAGAGCAGTGTTCTCTAACTGCAACTTCAATTGGTGAAGTTCCCCTGCTAACCCCCATCCGATCTGCAAGGTGCGTAGCACTCTCTGACTACCGCGTGAACTGTGAGACGTAGCACTCTCTGACTACAACTTTGATTGTGAGATGTAGTGTTCTCTAACTGCAGTCCCGCCTTGTGAGGTGTAGTGCTCTCTGACTACAACCTCGATTGTGAGATGCAGTGTTTTCTAACTGCGATCCCGGTTGCGATCTGTTCTATCACTTGTGATATGTTAGCCTCGTCCCGCCCTGATTGCCCCTCGCATAACGTGAATGAAGAGGTTTTGAAAATAATTTGATGTCCCAAAGAGACTGAGAAAGCCACTTTACGGGTTTACACAATTTTCCCTTACGCGAGCGTTATCTTGAATTCATCTTGCCAAAGTTGTCCTTTGGTTTTGCCTTTTCCTGCAAAGCTGTGTGTACAGGAATATATTCCAGAGATTGTGCATGCATGTGTAAAATGCTATATGCAAATATGAGATGTATGCAAAAATGGATAGACCACATCCCAGGTGATTAAGGGGTTTCGTTGAGGGTGCTTTTCGGCCGCTCCCATTGTCTGATGCCCCTAAGGATCTAGAAAAGTATTGTCTTGGATTTAGGTATTTTGACCCGTAATCTCTTCAAAGAGAACTGGCCCGTGTGCATTTTTTGCCCCCGAACTTGCGTTGACTTCAGAATTGCCTCTTCAGAGGACTTGGAAAATTGCCTCTTCAGAGGACTTGAGAATTGCCTCTTAAGAGGACTTGAGAATTGCCTCTTCAGAGGACTTAGAGAATTGCCTCTTCAGAGGACTTGAGAAATGCCTCTTAAGAGGACTTGAAAAGTTTGCTTTCTCGGAGGACTTAAAGATTTTGCCTCCTCAGAGGACTTTGAGAAAAGTCAGCTTGTCTACGTGGGACTGATGTATACTATCTAGTGTGTGTTAGACACCATGTATGCATGGAATGCATGTGAAAGGCTATGCTTTTATGAAATGACATACAAAGGACTATGATATGAAATGCTTATGCATACGACATATATGACAATGGCTTGTATCCATGAGGAGGATCATGGACCATGTGCTAAGAATCGTTATTCTAACATGTTTGCAAATGATCATGAACAAGAAAAACATGTAAAGGTTCAAGCATGATAAATATGTGCAAATGTCATACGTTTGACATGGATAAAGAGTCATTTATCAGCATAGATGTAAAGAATCGTATGCAAAGATAGGCAGAAATCATTATATACACGAAGGCTGTGTAAAGTAATGGGTGTGTGCGATGTGTGCACCTACAACTATGTATATGGAACTTGTGTAGGAAAAATTATATACATATATATACTGAATGCATGCGAAAATTGTGGATGTGAGATGCAGGCAAAGGATATGACCATAAAGAGCCATGTGTGTTAAAAGCACTTATGACATATATTTGCTAAAGCTCTTATGCCAAAAGACATGCACCAAGAATTCTACATGTAAAACTATTTTATAAGAATGTTTGCTACAGTTATGCGTAAAAACATTTGCAGAAAGCATATGTACAAGGGATGTTGCTGGGGTATATGCAAAGTATGATTTTCATGAGTAGTGATAAGAAATGTCCCAAGATTGTAAAATGAGTGCAACCTATTAGGTACCTCAAATTCGAGTTTCTATCTGCCTTGGAGCATATTGAATGAACCACATTCTCAACCAATTCGATCTCAGCAAAAGAATTCGGGGGCCATTCCCAATGAAGTGCAAGGAGATAAATGTGTAGACATCAAGGTTTACTAAACCAACATGTAAATACGAGGCATACCACGCAACCTCTGTGTGTATGTGCAAAAGGCCAAAACAAGATTTTTCATTTTTCAAAAGTAAATTCTAGATGCAATGTCGAGGGCAAGACTCAACTCGAATGCATAAATGCACTCATGGCTTCTCGCTTGAAGCTCAAGAAACACCATATGCCTCTTCCTACGTACCAAACCTTATTAGAAGGTCATCTCCGCTACTTGGATAAGGCCAAACCAAGAATCAAGAGGTCTTACTTGGGTTGTAACGTTAGGCTCAGGTAGATGGTTATCAAAGGAGGATCAGGTCACTAGAGAAAAATGGGCGTAGCGTTCATTCGGATGAAGGAACCATTTTCAATCTAATTGCATACTGTCTAGACATTCTCGAATTTGAACTCGGTAATACTCTGACTTATCAAGCTCAACATAAAAATTAAGCTAAAAAAGATAGCTACTAAATTCATCATGGGGTATTATCCTAAGTTCTACTTTTCTTTCTTTATTTGTCTTTTTTTTCTGCTTCTTCTATTAATTTTTTTTTCATTTTTTCTTCTTTTCTCCTTTCTTTTTTTTTAATCGTTCTTCTTCTTCTTTTTTTTAGCTTATGTCTCTAATTATACAAAGACAATGATCAAACCCCTTTTCTCGAAGTGTAAGCTCATCTTTATCAGGGCAATTTTTAGCAACCCAAAATAATTGAAACTCTCTTCTCGAATTGTAAACCCACTTTCACCGGGGCGATCTTTTAACATTCCAACAAAATTACCGATGACTGGTACCCTTCCCGAAAGTGAAAACTGATCGTTATCAGGGTGACTTTTAGTAGTTTTTTTAAAAAAATATAAATGATCGAAACCCCTTTTCTGAAGCATAGACCCATCCTCATCAGGGTGATTTTTGATATCCCAAAAGAACGTCGTAATGTACATCCATCCTTACTAGAGCGACCATCCTTCTAAGGGGAAGCCAAAATTATTTTAGGCAAAGGGAGAGGTTTTAACGTGTGTAACAATAAAATTGGTATGCATTTAGCATACCAAAATAAAGGCTCAACGGGCTTGCAAGCGATTGTGAAGTAAGGGTAGGAAATGGTAATTTAGAGAGCTATACAAAGAAATTGTGCCTAAATCATTTTATAGATTCAGCCTTATCCAGGGGTCGCTTTGACGGGTAATCGAAAAGGTTCTAGTGCTCTTAGTGAGTTTTTATCTAATCCCCTAATTGCAACTAGTCTTTTTTTTTCAAAACCGGCCAAAAGTGCTCTGAACTTAGAAATGGCATGGTATGGTTAAATATCTTCACGTGATCTAGCTATTAAAGACCAAACATATATACCCCTTACTTAATTCAAAGTGGAATGAAACTCAGATTTTTAGAGTTAAGATCAAATCCATTCATAGTTGAGAACTACTTAGGCAGAGTCAAACCTTGAATCAGAAGTACCTTAATGAGGTGCAAACATGTCAAAATTTTGGGGTATAGCTTAACACAAAAATATTTTTATTCCATTAAAAATGTATATGGACAAAAATCGTGTAGGCACAAAGAACCCTTTTTTTTAATATGCACAAACTATGAGTTAAAAACCATGAACATGAAAAAATGCGTGCAATAGTGTCGTGCATATCAGCAATGTGTGTAAGAAACTATACGTGCAAACATGTGTAAAAAAACAAATTGTATAGAAATGTGTACATAAAATACGTACAAAGACGTGTGTGCGTGAAACACCTGCAAAAAATTATAATGCATGACAAACGATGTGCGTACATAAATTTACAGTGCGCATATAAACAATGTATAATGAAGGCACAAGTATAAATTATGGCACAACATGAGAATGGACATTTATGATATGTGGTATATGTGCAAATGCATTATTTAGGCATGATAGGGATACATGATGTAAGATGAGAACAATTGGGCACGATAATTTGTACATGGATCGTGGGGTATGGCAAGATTCACATACATAGAAGTGCAAAATAATGTAATGAGATGGGATGAAAGTGGTTGCAAGAGACGAATGACATCTACAGGGTATGTATACTTGCATGGTATGTGAATGCCAGACAGACATTGGTATATACAATGACTAACATAGACAACGCATGATTTATATATACATGGCATACTTCATGTATGATAATGCCTATTCATAATATGGCACCACAAGTGAAAGGTGCAAGGTATCACGATGTGTATAATGCCTAGTCTAAAGATGTATGCTAATGTGTGCATGTTATGACATGCAGTTATATATGTATGTTCCAGCACACAATGTTTATATACATATGTAATGTGAGCATACTAATATGTACATGCTATGATACATGATAAATGCATTATGTTGACTATATATTATATTTTTTATTTTTTTTATACATGTCATGGTGGTAGTATGTCTGGGTGTGATATGATGCATGTCAATACGTACCTTCGGGGACGTATGCCTGGCTATGGTGCATGATGGATGTTATGGATGTCATAATGTTAGTGAGTCGTGACAAGCACTGCTATGTATGTATATGCAAGACAAATACATGTTATGTTCATATTCACAAATTATGATACAGGCAATCTTATACAACGAATTCACAGGTTCTATTATTGTATGAAAACAATTATACATGAGACATGTGAAAAACTATACACAGGGTAATAGGTACATGTAATAATTTTATGCAAAGAAAGTGATGTATACATAAGGAGGAGATAAAAATTTATTTGTGTATGAATGATATGAATATGCAATGCATCAATAACAACCACATGCAAGCAGGTAGATCTTTCCAACCTTATTACCCCCACACACGAAGTCGTGTGGTCTCTGCCCTAGGTGGGCTTAGTCCATGGGTCAATCGGGGATCCAATGGGCACGTATGGTGCACGGTGAAAAACCGGCAGCATAACCTCTCCTAGCTAATGCACAGGCGCATGAGTTATGATCATCGTGTATTTAGGCAGTCCGAATAAATTGACATGGGCCTATCGGGCCATGAAAGCCTTTGATTAGGTGATCAGTCAAATTATCTGGATTTGTCCAATACATATTGATCCATATAACGAGCAAGGTATTATGGTTTATACCACCTAGGGAAAGTATCTATGGCCATTACACGGGCTTTGGTCATGGGTGATGAAATTTTAGGGCTACCCCAGCATGATCCCTGCCGACGGGCCTAGCTCATCACGAGCGTAATGGGTAACTATTTGATATACCTTGATGGTACGAGGCTTGGGCTGGTAATTATCCTTAACACTTTCCTACATTGAGTGAACACAGGGTCGTGCTTCGGGAATGCACCGGGGTTGATTGGGGGACCAAGCTAGCATAGATCTAAGGCCCTAATGAGATGAAATGCAATTTGAAAGGGAGCAAAACTTATAAACTAAAACTTAATTATAAATGTTAATCAACGTACTGTCAAATCGAAGTCTCGACCATTTGTCCCCAGTGGAGTCGCCACTGTGAAGCGCGCCGGACCCCGGGGGCGCCCATTGACTGCTCGTTTTAGGGCAATCGGGCATTTGAAGGTCCGTTGGCAGCTTGTAACGAATTACAAGTGCGTCTATTTTGGGCAACAAGGACGTTTCATGGAGTCACCACCCAATAAAACATTGGGAAAGTTCCTCTCGCCTCGGAGAGCCTAAGACAACGCATTTATCCATTTTGGGCAAGCCAAAGGGGTCTTGGAGGCAATTACTCTAACCCTTTGGAGCCTAGGATTATTATTTAAGCCTTTTGACACAAGAGGTGTCTTGGAGGTCTTGTTCTAATGAGTGATCGGACGGACCTCTTGCCTCGTTGAGCCCAAAGACAAGAGATAGGTTCGGGACTTCTCATCTATTTATACCTTGATTAATTTTACGATTAAGTTTTGAATTTATTATTTCACTCCCTCTCCACACGATGCAATTAATTAAAGCGTAATCATTCACGTTAAAAGCAGTAAATGGAAGCAAAATCAAAAATAAATTACAATTACACTAGGAGCGGATTACAACTCCCATTTGTAAAAGTGCAATACATGCATAAAACGGGTTATTCATTAATAATCAGGACATTGGTCCTTGCATGCATTTATTATAAAGCGATTTTTAGTGAAGAATTTCTCGGATGAAGATAGGACATTGGTCCTTAGTTTTACAAAAAACCCAAATTAATTATTATAAAACATTAATCCATTTTATTGCAGCGATATAAAATAATGATGAATAATAAAAATAAATAAATAAATAAAAATAAAATAAGAGACAAGGTTAGAAGGATTAAACCGGGTGGGGATGCTCAACATTTGGCCAATACCGTCATCTCACGTCCAAGCCATCCCAAGAACAAATAATATTATCTCACAAAATGAATAAACACAATTAGTGCCAAAAAAAATCCAAAATAAAGATAAATATAGATAAACAAATAAATGAATACTTGAATAAAGTAAATTGGGAAAATAATTAAAGTTAATAATGGATTAAAATAAATTAAATGATAAATAAATTGATAAATGAATAATTAATTAAACAAATAATTAATGAAATAAATTGATAGTTAATTTGGTGTAATGGAAATAAAATAATGGAATGTAATTAATGGATATGAAACATAAATGATAATTATAATAATAAAATAAAGATAATAATGCTAGCATATATAAATTAAATAATGGCAATAATAGTAATATAAAATAATAATAACAATGATAATGATAATAATAATAATGTAATATAGTAATATAAATAAAATAATAATAATAATAATATTCACACAATCACCATAATAATGATAATAACAATATGCTCGTATCGACAATAATTATAAAATAAATTAAACATAAATTAATAATATAATAACAACAATTAATAATAATAACAATATAACAATAATAATAAACATATGATACCAAAATGAAAATAACAATAATAATGATATTAATATAGACTAAATAAACATGACATGATGATAGTAAACAAATAAAATGATAACATAGTGACAAATAACAATACTAACAATGGATTAATGACATAACAAAAATAATTAATATAATAATCATAATAAAACCACAATAATAATAAAAATAAACATAATGATGATAAATAATGCAAAATAAACATGAGTTAAGTAATATTAATAACAATAATACACAATAATACTAATAAATAAATAGACAAAATAATGATAGACAAATCCGATAATAATAATAAAAACAGAAAAATAAATAATCAATAATAATAATAATAATAATAATAATAATAATAATAGCATAAAATAAATAATCACAACATAAATAATAATAGATAAACAAAATGATAACAAAATAATAATCCCAACAAATAATATCAACACAACAATTATAACAATTACAATAAAATCAAAATAATAACAACAAAATAAAATAAATAATAATATTAACTAAACACATATATTAATAATAATAAATCAAACAATGACAATATTAATATAAAAACAGAATATTAAATAACAAATAAATATAATAATAATAACTCAGAAAATTAAATAATAATATTAATAATAGAGAGACTAGTTAATTGATTAATAATAAAAACAATAATACTAAAAAACAGAATATTAAATAAACACCAAATAAATAATGATGATAATAATAATAATAATAATAATAATAATAATAATAATAATAATAATAATAATAATAATAATAATAATAATAATAATAATAATTGAGAATATTAAATAATAATAATAAATATAATAATAACATAAAATAAATATATATAACAATAATAATATTAATAATATTCACAATAATATAATATTAATAAACAGAAATTAAATAAATTTATAATAATCATAATAATAATAATAATAATAATAATAATAATAATAATAATAATAAATATAAAAACAGAAAATAAACATATATAATATAATAATAAATAAATATAAAACAAAATAATAAATAATAATAATAATAATAATAATAATAATAATAATAATAATAATAATAATAATAAAATATATAAAAGAGGAGGAAAGAGGTTTACCGGTCATCGGAGGCTCGTCAGAGGGGAGGTGGTCGACACCTCCCTCACCGGAAGATAGATTTGCACACCAGGAAGGCGGGGGCGGCGATCACGCGCCGGGATATCGCGGCGTTTGGCTGAAAAACGTGCCGGAGAGTCGCTGTTCTTCACCGACGTTCTTCTCCGACGCGGCTTGTTCCGGCGAGCGGTGGAGGATCGGACGGCAGGGGGAGCTTCGTCCAGGCCTTAGCAGTCGTGCGGAGGGGCGCGTGCGCCACTACGACGTCGGGGGTGGCCGGCAGAGGCAACTCCTCCCTCCCCTTTTCTCCTCTGCGTTTTCCGGCGTCCCGTGTTCTGTGTTCTCCTTTCTTTTGTGCTCTCTATTTGTTTCTTTTAATTCCTTTTGTTTTGACCCTTCTCACCTGCTCCCTTTTGCTCTCTCTTTTCAATTTCACTTTGATTTTCTTTTTCTTTTCCAACTTCAGTTGCCCCTGTTCTTTGGTTTTTTCCTTGCTCTCTCTTCCTTATTCTTTTTTTCTCTTTTTCTTTTTCTGTGTTTTCAGCCGAGAGAGAGCCCCCCCTCCCTCTGTTTTGCTCATCTCTTTCTTTTTATATCCCACAATTAGGGTTTAGATAGTTTCCTCCATTGTTTTTATCTTTTAATTTTTCATTTTTAATTAATTTACTTAAACTAACATACTAACTAATTAAACACTCAATTAATTAAATAATCTATATTTTTACCTATTTTATTTAATTAATCCACTTAAATTATCACATCTAATTTATTTAATTAAATCCTATATCTATTTTCTTTTTACAATATTAATTATCCTAAAATATTAACAAATTAATCAACTAATCTTAATTTTTGATTTATCTAATTAAATTAATCCTAATCCTAATTTTCTTTTTAATTTTTAATTTTACCTACATATTTTATGCATTTATTGTTATTTTTCTTGTTTGGAGGAATTTATTAAGAACCCAAAACTGCCATCAAAATTTAACTCAGAACCCGGTGTCTACAATAGTAGTGATAATAATGATGAAAAGTGATAGCGCAATATTAATAGCATAAACAATAATACTAATAATAATAACACAATAATAATCATCACAATAATAATAACGACAGCAAAAGTAAACCAACAAAAATCATAATAATAACAATGATAATAATATAAAATAAAACATAAAATAATAATACTAATAATAATAAGAATAAGAATAACAAAATAAATATTAATGAGGATAATGACAGTAAAACTAAAAGGAAAACTAATGATAATAACCAATGATAATAATAACAATAACAATAGAGGTAAGATTAATGTGAATGCTAAAGTTAATAATAGTAATCACGACAATACCAATATCAACAATGAAGGCAAAATAAAGTAAAATGAAATGACCCAGTGAGAAAAATGGGTCCAAGAATGTTTACCCTCATAATTTTTAGAGTGGAGAAACGATGTCTCAATCTGTTCCCCTTGGCGAGTTTGCGGTGATAAACACAAAAAAATATTCAAGAAAAACCTAAATTTTTAAGGCAAAAAATTCAAGAAAATGATTTTTGATTGAGTGACCAACATAAAGAAATTAATTTTCTTTGCTCTGATCAATCCAAGAACAAAACCCTTTTAGAAAGACAGAGAATTAAATTCCTAGGATTTTTGAAGATAATTTTTTTTTTTGCTCTCGTCTGCCTCCTTTTTCTCTTAGGAAGAAGCCCTATTCTCCTTCCAGGAAAAAACCAGTCCCTCTACAAATGACACATTCTTTCTCTTTATTTTTCCTGTCTTCCTAAAAGGAAAAAGGACAAAAACCATTTCAATTTCCTTCCCCTAAAAAGATGTTGAAAGGTGAAAATAATGGTCTTCAAAATTTATGAAAATACAGGTTTTGTAGGTGCAGGGGCACAGCAACCGACGTGCGGCCTAAAGGCCACATGCGGAAGCCACGAGGTGAGGCCCCATCACAAAAGGCTGCACCCGGAAGAAATGACATGCGGCCTAGAGGCTGCACGTGGAAAGGAATGATGTGGGGCCAGCAGGCCACACGCGGGACCAATGACGCGCAGTCTGGAGGCCGCAAGAAAGGAAGAACTTGCGGCCTAGCGGGAGGCCACACCTCGCATACAGCATCGCTCTCGAGGCAACAGACGGCAACGGGGGTGCCTGCACATGAGCGCTGTGCGTCGCGCACGCCTGCATGCTGGTGCTGCGTCTAGCGCTCTGCACAAGCCACTTCGGCGGCAGGCCACCAAAGCCCTAGTAGACAAAATGAAATTTTTTCGAAATCCAAAAATTTTCTATTTTTTTATTTTTTATTTAAAAGAAACGGCCTCGACAAGGGAAACATCAGTTCTAACATCTTTGCCTATGAACAAGCAATCATTTTCATCATTGGGTAATCCTGACCTTAGACTGCCTCAGGACCCAGTGTCTACAGTTGCCCCTAATTTTAGGGAAACTAGAACGCAGGTGTCTAGTTGAGCCAAAATTAAGAAAAAGGAAAAAAGCGCGTACCTGAGGTGGCACGCTTCCTATTGCTACGCAAAAGAAATTATCTCTTTGAGTCGCCATCTAGACTGTGGAGTGATCATTGTCCTTCTGTGTTGCATCGAGTCCTCTCAAGACTTCCGATGCATGGGTACCATCCTCAAATGGAGAGGCACCGAGTTTTCTCCAAACTTACAAATTATCGAAATTGTTCTCTTGAATTACACCTAGTCTGCTCCAGAATTCCAAAGTGCGGGGGCAATTCTCAAATTGCGATACACCAAGTTTGCTCCTGACTTACAAAACATGGGAATTGTCCTCCTAGACTACACCGAGTCTGCTCCAGACTTCCAAAGTGCGAGTGTCATACTCAGATAGCGATGCGCCGAGTCTGCTCCAGACTTACAAAATGCGGGAATTGTCGTCCTAGACTACGCCGAGCCTGCTCAAGACTTCCAAAGTGTGGGGGCCATTCTCAGATGGCAATCCGCCGAGTCTGCTCTAGACTTATAAAACACGGGAATTATCCTCCTCTATTATGGCATCTAACCTATGCATTTATAACCCCACCCGTGTCGGTATCTAACCTGTTAATGCGGTGTCTAACTTCCTCCATTGTGGCATCTAACCTGTGAGGTGAATAGCCCCAGCCGTGTCGGTATCTAACCTATTGATGTGGTGTCTAACCTCCTCCATTGTGGCATCTAACTCGTGCAGTGTATAGCCCCAGCCGTGTCGGTATCTAACCTGTTGATGCAGTGTCTAACCTCCTCCGTTGTGGCATCTAACCTGTGCAGTGTATAGCCCTAGCAGTATTGGTATCTAACCTAGTGATGCAGTGTCTAACCTCCTCCGTTGTGGCATCTAACCTGTACGGTGTATAGCCCCAGCCATGTTGGTATCTAACTTGTTGGTGCGGTGTCGAACCTCCTCTGTTGTGGCATCTAACTTGTGCATTGTGTAGCCTTAGCCATGTCGGTATCTAACCTGTTGATGCAGTGTCTAACCTCCTCCATTTTGGCATCTAACCTATGCGGTGTATAGCCCCAGCCGTGTCAGTATTTAACCTGTGTTTGGTTTGCATGGCATGCTTTTGCTAACCCCTATTTGGCTTGTAAGGCATCTGATTGTTGCCGTTGAACTATAGCGTTATCTAATTGTGGCTCATTTGTAATCAATTTGCTGGCACTTATCCTGAACCTCTTTACCTACAAAAAGGGTCAAACAAATGTGTAGGGTATATATATAAAAGAGATACGTACCTGTGGCAATACACATTTGTTGGGGTCGACGTTAGACGGGTGCCCCCTGAAGGTCAGTTGGTTATTCCCTAGAGAACCGATTGCCAGCAACTAAGGTATGTGTGGGCAGTCTAGTTTTTTTAGGGGTCTTTTTTTCTGTAGACTTACATGATTTTTTATTGCCCTCAGCATGGTGTACTTGAATAGGCTTGCTCTTCTATGTGTTCCTCCTTTGTACAGACCCATATGATTTCATGCCAAACACAGTGGCAAACAATGTTGAGCCAAAACCCTCTCTTGGACCCCTTTTGTACATGAGGTCTATTCGAAAATTTCCCTCAGAGATATGTACACATTATTGTATGTAAGATTGTGTGTGTGTGTGTGGGATCACGTGTGTGAAATACATAGACAAGTCTATTCCTAGAGGCCTTGGGGATGGCCGAGGAGATTGGCATACTTTTGAAGGGCGCAGGCTGGACGGAGTTCTTGACACTGGCCTTCCAGACATATATAGAGGCGGTGCGGCAGGTCCTGGCCACATTGCGCTACGGAGGGTACCAGAGATCCGATACAGAGCCTGGAGTGATACAGTTTTGGTTCGATGGTCAGCAGTTAAGCATCACGCGTCGGCATTTTGCAGAGGCTATGGAACTCCTGCAGGGCGACAGAGTGATGGTGCCCCAGCGAGCAGTGAGACGCGCCCATTGGGCGGCCATAGCCCTACCCAGAGTGCTGTATGACCATAATATAGCAAAGAGTACCGTGTTGGTTTCACAGGCACTTCGATACTTGCACAAAGTGCTCTCCAGCACGTACCTCGAACGGGCTGGTAACCAAGGGTCGCTTAACGCGGCGGAGATCTGGAGCCTCTGGGCCTTAGTGGCAGGCTGCCGTCTCAATGTTAGCCATGAGATATTGGCTAACATGGTTAGGGTTTCCAGGGGGACAACCCCAGTGGTGATTATCGGCGGGGTCATCACCAGATTACTTTTGGGATTGGGAGTCGCCCCGGACAGACTTGGGAATGCCTTAGATGAGGTGAAATACGTAGATGCACTAGCCGCTGTACAGATGAGGATGGTGTTGCAGCTAGCAGGGCAGCCTGAGGCATTCAGACTCCTTACCATACACGAGACTCGGCGAGCCTTTGCACTTCCTCCGTTAGCACCAGCGCAGGAGCAGCCAGAGCAGGCACCAGCACAGGAGCAGACACCGCACAGCCGTAGGAGCAGCAGCCCCTATATCTAGAGTATCCAGCGAAGCAGCCTCCCCAGCACCAGGGCTACCAGGAGGAGCAGCCATAGCTACAGCCAGAGCAGGAGCAGCCCAGGACTCCAATGGACTTTGAGGTGGAGCTCACCATGGATGATCTATTTGGCACTCCTACAGCACCGAGGGTGCAGACCCCCACTCCTCCTCCAGCTACGAGGGTACAGCGGACCATGCTCAGGCAATCAGAGAGGTTCCACCCCTACTCCAGAGGCAATCCGGTGGCATCTACCTCCACAACTTTGCCACCAGAGCAGACTCCGGAGCCAGTTCAGCCTCAGCCATCACAGCCAGGCATCTCCCAGCTCATGGTCTCCATGTTTGCAGCATTTGAGCGCAGGTAGGAGGAGTGGGACAGGGACCTCCATGAGCAGAGCAGAGAGAGGGACAAACTTATCCAGGAGAGACTGGACCAGCAGTAGGCCATCATCCAGGAGCAGGCGAAGATCATTGAGCGCCTGGGCCAGGAACAAGGCCGGCTCATTGACCACATGGTCCTGGAGCAGGCAAGACTTATAGAGAGCATGGGGCAAGAGCAGGCCAGGCTCATAGAGCATATCATGCATGAGCAGGAGGGACCCAGAGAGCAGCTCAGGCAGGAGTTGAGGACGTCCCAGGACCAGGAAGCTCAGAGGATCGACGTGACTCTTCAGATGATAGATGAGTAACTCGGTTCTCTCGGATCCTTAGTCCAGGCATTGGAGGGGATCGTTCCTCCCCTAGCTCAGTCCATGTGGGAGTTCAGGGAGCAGACAGAGCAGAGGCTAGACAGTATGAGGACTGATTCGGTTGAGCAGACTCGCCAGTTGAGCAGGGCCTTCGAGGAGCTAGGGGGGATGATCACAGACACCTTGGGCTTCATGACAGTATGTGCACAGCCCTTCATAGACAGGTATGCTCAGGTACAATTTTAGCAGCAAGGCTCTGAGGGACCACAGCCTCGATCTGTGCCGGTGGCAGTTCCTCCTAGGTTCCAGCCCATGGTTAGAGTATGGGGCTCTCAGCAGCCAGGCCCAGCAGATCCTTCTAGCCGACCTTCCACTTCTAGGGCTGGACCTTTTACCTCACAACCTCAGCCTCATCCTCAGTCTCCGCCTCAGCCTCAGCTGATCCATGTGTCTGATGATGATGATGACCCCGAGGAGGATCCCACAGATTATATGCCATTATAGTCATTCAGGGAGTTTGGGTGACATTCTTTTTGTATTTTGTTTATTGTTATCATAGTTATATATGCATTGTACAAAATTGAGTTTTAGTGAAAAACATTTACTATCGGATTGACGTGTTTTTATCTCTTTCTATCTTTATTTGTACTTTACTTACATTATAGATAACTGAGTACATTCTCTTCATTTACATCAAAGACAAATGACCATATAATTAAAAAAAAAGAAAGAAAAAAAACATAATAATAATAAAATAAAATAATGATGCACAGAAAATGGCGATAAACAATAAATAGTAATGCAAAATCATTTATGAGACTGTCAAATAGGGATAATTCCCATAAGAATTAATAAAAAATTCTTTGCCACGCAGGAGCATTGCTTAACATCGGTCCAAGGATGGACATCGATCACATTGAAGAATGGACAGACCAAACGTTATGTCCTTCAGAATCATACTTAACTGGGCACGCACCTTGTAGATCAGATGGGTGTTTGCAAGGCAGCTTCACCAAAGAGATTGTAGCCAGAGAGTGCTGCATCTCACAGTTCACGCGATAGTCAGAGAGTACTACACACCTTGCAGATCGGATGGGGGTTAGCAAGGGAACTTCACCAAACCGAGATTATAGTCAGAGAGTACTGCATCTCACAAGTTGTAGTCAGAAAGTACTGTGCACCTTGCAGATCGGATGGGGGTTAGCAAGTAAACTTTAACAAACCGAGATTGTAGTCAGAGAGTACTGCATCTCATAGTTCACGCGGTAGTCAGAGAGTGCTATGCACCTTGCAGATCGGATGGGGGTTAGCAAGGGAACTTCACAGTCGAAGTTGCAGTTAGAGAACACTGCTCTTCGCATCGAGGTTGTAGTCAGAAAGCACTACACCTCACACCGAGCAGGCCGAAACGAGGCTAGCGGTACAGATCAGCTATCTTGGAGACCGAGAAGAGGTTAGCGAGGCAGACCACAAATCGAGTTTGTAGTCAGAGAGTACTACATCTCCTCAAAACTGCGCGAGCCGAGACGAGGCCAGCAGAAACAAATGAAGTTGCAGTTAGAGAACACTGCTCTTCACAGTGAGGTTATAGCTAGAGAACGCTACATCTCACCAAAACCTTACAAGTCGAGATGAGACCGGTAAGGGTGTCCATCACTCTCCGCTGAGTAGACTGAGATGAGGTCTACCCAGCAAAGAACGCAGAAGGTAAGGATTGCTTCAGGTATGCTATTCTTCCTTTTGTTTTCGTTTTTTCTCTGAATTTTGGCTCATCTAGGCACCCGTGCACTAGTCTCCCCAAAATTGGGGGCAACTGTAAGCACCGTGTCCCGAGGCGGTCAAGATCAGAGATTACCCGATGAAGAAATTGATGCCCGAGTCCGAATGAATGGTTGAGATTCAGAGATTTTGGCCCTCTAGATTCACGAGAAATGTGGTTTTTTTTATTCATGGCAATGAGAAAGAGAAAATTGGGAGCTTTGGGGTAAAAAAGCGAATTTTCCTCCACCGGCAACCAGCCCGTCTCTCGTTATGAGGGATGGCCCGTTGATGAGATGAGGGACGGACACGTGCCCTTGCACAGACGCCTGTCTGTGAGCCTCCGATGCCCGTCGGTGGAATCCTGTTTTCTATTGGAAAAGGGATTTAACCTACGCACGTCTGTGGCTTAGACGCCCGTCGGTTGAATCCTGTTTCCAACTGGAAATAGGATTTAATTGACGCCCGTCGGTGGGTTTCCAACGGCCGTCGGTCATTCAAAAACTATAAAAAGCTTTTCTTCACCTGTTTTTGGGGTTGGACGAATTTTGCTATTTTCCTAACTAAAAAGCCCATTTTCTAGCACTCTTTTCATCTCTCAAAATTTCTCTTTTTACTTTATTTGATTTGGTGAATCAAATTAATTCAAGGAAGCTAAAATCGATTAGTTTCCACTAAATTTGATTCCAATAGTTGACCACTTTTGTGAAAATCAAGAAGAAAAAGATCTAAATTTCATTTTCTTAGTTTTCACCCATTTCTCACGAAGCGTGCGAGATTTCAAATCTTCAGAAAATCCATCCTAAAAGGTAAATCAGAGGGTAATTATTCTGGGCATATATTTCATTTAGCTTATTTTTTATTGTTATTTGCATTTACTTTCGAATTTTGTAGTGGAAAAATTACTTTGTTTGAGAAAAATTTGGTTTTTGCTATCCTTTTAAGGAACAGTAGTGACCGACGTGCGGTAAGGCCACCGATGCCCATCTCTCAGTTGAGCGACGGCGCGTAAGTGATGCCGTTATTGCCCACCGGTCACCAAGGATGCCCGTCTCTCAATTGAGCGACCCGGTGTAGCCCGTCGGTCGCCCTTAGAGATGCCCGTCGTTTAGTCAGGTAAGGCCGTCCCTGGTTTCTGTCTACAGTTTTCTAAGTTTTCTTACTTCTTTTATTATTTATTCTTCTTTATTATTTATTTCTCTTATTTTTCAAATATTTTCTCTTCTATTTTTTTGTCGATAGTTTTTTATTATCTCAGCTTTGAGTTTTAATTTATATTATATTTGTCCATGCTTTGATTTTGTTAATATTAACATTTATTGATTTATCTTGTGAGATTTTGTTTATTTTTTGAATGCTTTGAGCTTGAGGGGAGATTTGCCATGCTTGGAGGACTTCTTTTGGTTTAATCCCTCATCCCTTATTTATTCGTTCATTTATTCATTTATTTATTTATTTGATTATTTAATATTTATTTATTTATTCATTATTCTATGCATGCGATAAATTGTTTTATCCCGCGTTAAAATAAAAATAGACAAATGATTTATATTAATTAATATTGAGTTTTTTTATAAATTCAAGGACCCAATGTCCTATTTTCCCATCTAATAAAAAACATCACAATAAAGATCATTTTTATAATAAATGCATGCGGGACCAAAGTCCTCAGAGTGAATGAATTGCCCCATTTATGTATGTATTGCACTTTTACAAATGGGAGTTGTATTCCGCTCCTAGTGTTATTGTACTTTTTTATTTTTATGTAGCCATTTTCATTTTATTTTATTTATTTATTTATTAATGTTTTAACATGAATACTTGTGTCTTTAATTGCATCGTGTGGAGAGAGAGCAAACCAATAAACTCAAAACTTAATCGTAAAATTAATCAAGGTAGAAATAGATGAGAAGTCCCGTACCCAACTCTGGTCTTTGGGCTCAACGAGGTGAGAGGTCTTTCCGATCACTCATTGGAACCTCCAAGACACCTCTTGTGTCCCATTTAAAGACTTAAATAATAATAATCCTAGGCTCCATAGGGTTAGAGGGTCATTCTTAATGTTCTATTGGGATGATTGCCTCCAAGACCCCTTTGGCTTGCCCAAAATGGATATATGCGTTGTCTTAGGCTCTCCGAGGCGAGAGGAACTTTCCAAATGTTTTATTGGGTGGCGACTCC
Organism: Excoecaria cochinchinensis; assembly: GCA_947683425.1. Classification (NCBI taxonomy): domain Eukaryota; kingdom Viridiplantae; phylum Streptophyta; class Magnoliopsida; order Malpighiales; family Euphorbiaceae; genus Excoecaria; species Excoecaria cochinchinensis. The sequence continues at coordinate 5,324,526 of CANTUQ010000112.1, forward strand.
ATGAAACCTCATTGTTGCCCAAAATAGACGCACTTGCAATTCGTTGCAAGATCTCAACGGACCCCCAATTTTCCCGATAGCCCACAAGCGGGCAGTCAAGGGGCGCCCCGCGGGGCCCGATGCTCGTCACAAAGGCCCATTGACTTCGACATCTGGTCGGTGAGAGCAGAAGTAAAGTATAGCCATTTAGATTTCACACATTTAGTAATGAACGGTGTTTCTCTTTTTATAAAAGAACTAGGAAATGATGAGTGCATGAGTTGAACTACTTTTGTTTTATATCTTTCCATAAAATTGTGTACATTTCAGTATGATTTCTCCATACATGATCACAATTTAACATAGATTCAAAATGCAAAATCACATTTAATCGCAAAATGGATCTTGAAAGCATAAAAACTCGGCCCTCTCGGGTTTTCTTGATTGGACATTTTCTCTCAAGCCTCTAATTTTTGCCAAGAGTGCCTTCTTTCGGTTTTCACCTTGACAAGGTGCCCAATTTTAGTAAGGCCACCTTTTTTTGATTTTCAACCCATGAGATTTTTAGTCTTTAGCCATGGAACCTCTTAGGTCTGTCGATGTTGACCGGTTCTCTGAACTTGCTTCCCTTGCTGTCTATTAGAGTTGCTGCTCCTTTGGATATCAACCTCTTAAGAACAAACCTTCCCATGTTGGCCTGAATTTACCCCATATGTCCGGAATGCTTGGTTTCATTTGCCTAGGGACTAAATCTTCCCTTTCCAGCGGGTTTTTCCTGACCCTTTTTCCAAATGATTGAGCAAGTTTTTTTGATAGATCTGATTGTGATAGTAATTCCATGACCTGTCCTTATCTGACGTGTTTAACTACTGTTACCGTTGCTGTGCCCAATCAGCTTTTGTAATCTGGGCTTCCATGACTGCCCTTAAAGATTTGATTTCTACTTCAACCGGTTGTATTGCTTTTGCTCTATATATCAAGGAATAAAAGGTGACTCTTATAGAGGTTCCAACGGTGGTTCTATAGCCCCGAAGTGCAAGAGGCCATTTCTCTGCCCAATCATTGTAGTTTCGAACCATCTTGATAAAGATCTTCTTATTAGCAGTCTTTGTTGCCCCATTGGTTTGAGGGTAACACAGAGAGGACTTGTGGTCTTCAATGCCATACCTCTAGAGTAGCTCCCTAGCCTTAGCCATATACTGCCCTTCCATCCTTGAACCCTACGTGGCATGGGTGACTAAATCGACATATCAGATTTCTTTTGATGAACTTCTCCATACCCCGAGCATCAACTTTCATGAAGGACCGGCTTCTATTCACTTAGTGAAGTTGGCGATAGCAATTATGGTGGACCTATGTCCGTTGGAGGCCATAGGGCGCACTTCCCCTAAGATATCTATTCCCCAAGATCGAGCAATCCATATCCATTGTAAGCCAATAGAACCCTTTTGGTCCTTTTCGAAGCCCAAGAAGAATGGCAAAGTACGGGTATGTGTAGATGAACGGGATCTGAACAAAGCTTGCCCCCAAGATGACTTTCCTTTGCCCCATATCAACGGTTTTCTGCCAGATCTACATATTAATTCTTTTCCTTCTCTTTTTTTTTTTGCATATATATATATATATTGACAGGCTTCCTTCAAATCCTGATAGTTTACACATACACGCAGTTCTCTTCTTAACCATTGGGGATGTTGTTGACCAACCTAGACCGGCGTTGCGCTTCAATAAGAAATTTGGCCCCGTTTTTGCTTGTGGAGCTCTCCTTTTAACCTTTTCTACCCCTTCCGGCTTGAGTCTTCTAAGCTTCTTCATGATCGGTCCATGATCGTAATATGCCGCCATAGTGTGCTCGACGACTCCACGATCATCTCTCGGCATGTCTTCATAGATCCAGGCAAAGACTTTTTTATATAATTTTTTTATTCTCTCAAATTTTAATCTCTCCTCATGAGTTATATCAGATGTTATCAAGATTTTCTTTGGGGTCTCCGAGATTAAATGGGATGACACCAGTTGAATCAATGTCAAATATGAATGAGTTGTGATCATGATTATGCAAAGTGAAATCATCAGAAATATTGCACAAATAAGCAAAACTAGTCATTTCATTTAATAAAAACTAGGATTAAAAACATCATCATTAAATAGTCAAAAAATAAAAAGAGCATCTAAATAGCTAACATCCTCCTTTCTTGTCAACACGGATCATATAGTCGATGATCTATTATCATATTCAGGAACCATCCTCTCGCCCTCTTAGTTCCTAATCAATAAGGCCTTGAACAAGCTTCTTCAGAGTTTGGCACCCATCAGTCTCATGCCCAAAATGCTGATGGTAGCTACAATACAGATTTGCTCGGTGATTGGGATGCCCTTGGCTCCTGGTGAGTTTTGTAGGCTTCGACTGTAAGTTCCCCTTATCGATGAAATGAAAGAGGTGCTCAGATATAGGCTTATCCCAAATGGTATAGCAGCCTTGAGTAGTTCCAATGTTTGAAACCTTGGCGGCCCCAACATCTTTCACACTATTATCATCGAGACTCGAGCTTCCTTGATTATCTCCCCCAATGACATTGCCCCCTCCTTTAAGGATCACCAGCTGTTTGCCATTAATAGGATCCTGGACTTGACCTTTCAGGGTTTAGTAATCATCCCTCAGATATCTAGCATGCCGATGACACTTCATTTTCCCTTGATTTCTAACTAGCTTAGCCAACCATTAACGCAGGTCCCCCTCCCATGCTTGTGGCAAAGATCTATTTATGCCGAAATAATATTTCTGGGTTGTTCTATTCATTGATGTTTCTTCCATCGCTTTAGTGCCAACACAGCTGTCACCCCCATACAATCGACCTCTCTTTTCTAAGTTCATAGAGACTTCCTTGCGAGCAGCCAGGGTAATTGCAAGTTTGGACTTTGAAATCTCCTCTTTGAGGACATCTATCCTTTTTTTCAGGCTCCGTGTCACTGCCAAAAACCCATTCTCTTAAACATGCTTGTTGCCTTTTTGCTCAAGTGGCGGAGCAACAGGTGACTCTCCTTTAGACTCGGTTGGTGGTAGGTGTACTTCCTTAGTCAGATCATGCTCTTTTTGCAACATGGTAGGAGAAGTAGGCTGTAGTGTCACGGGTGGCACCATGGCGGAGACTAAATTCTCCATAATAGTCGTTATCCAAGCTTCAATCTTTTCAACCCTCCCTTTTATCTTCTTCACCACATCATCCTATACCTTGGGGACTTTATTTGTCATAGCCTGAGGAATTACTAGCTCATCCTCTTCCTCTACCATGAAATCATCTTTCGGGTTCAGAATTCTTCTCTGCTCAGCAGGTGCCGCTGCTCTAGGCTCAACAACCGGTTATCATACGGTAGCGGCTGCTATGGGAGCCTCTTCCAAAATAGGTAGTTCAACTTGCTCCACAGCAGGGGCTACAGGCGGTTGCTTGGAGTTTGGTGCCATTTGAGAAGCAATGTTCCCCATTATGGCTAACATCCTCCTCTCAAAATCCTCAAACCTCTTGTCTAGGTCCTGTACTGTCAAAGCACCAGTTTCTTATGGTAAATCTGCCATCACGGACCCTGAAATCTCTACCAACCAATCCGAACTTTGATTGCTTTTTAGGCAATTATTGGGATCCCTAAAATACCCAAGCAAATGGTCCTCAGTGGCTAAAAATTGAGGAGTTAGAATGATGCATGGTTGACATGTAATGCATGATCGTGCTATGCAGATGGTCCTCAATGAGGGAAAGATCAATAGATTACAATGATACGATGCGATGCATGGAAAAAATTATGCACAGGATGGAATGCACATGTGAAAAATAATATGCAACCAAAAGGATATACACACAAAATGAAATGTGCATGTTTTTTTTTATTAATATGCATGAATGACACGCGATGCACGAGCATGCTGTGCAGCATCCACAACCACATGCACGCAGATAAATCCTTCCAACCTTATCACTCCCACACACGAGGTCATGTGTTCTCTTTCCTAGGTGGGCTTAATTCATGGGTCAATAGGGTACTCGATGAACGCGTATGGCGCATGGTGAAAAGCCGGCAGCACAACATCTCTCAAGATGTGCATACATATGAGTTTTGGCCATTATGTATTTGAACACTTCAACCAAATTAAGGTGAACCCACCGGGGCATGCAAGCCTTTGGTAGAGGACCACTTAATTTGCTTGATTTTGTTTAATATATAAAGGCCCACATCACAGGCATCGTATTACGATTAATTTTACCTAGAGGAAGTATCTATTGCCATTACGTGAGCTTTGGTCAAGGTGATGTTGCCTTAGGGCTACCTAAGCATGATCCTTGCCAATTGGTCTAGTTCATCACGAGTATAACGACTAATCGGGTCTCCATTTGATATACCATCGTGGTACAAGGTTTGGGCTGGTGATTATCCTTAACACTTTCCTACATTGAGTGAACATAGGGTCGTGTTTTAGGAACGCACCGGGGTAGAATAAGGGTACAAACTAGCATAATTCTAAGGCTCTAAAGTGATGCAATGCCATTTTTGAAAAGAGATAGAATTTTAGGTTTTAAATACTTAATTATATTTTAACCAAGTCACTTTCACAGCAAAGTCACAAGGTCCCCAGTGGAGTCACCACTGTGACGCCCGCCGGATCCGGTAAGGCCCTCTTTATGAAAGCCCGCTTTTAGGGCTTGAGGTATTGGTTCGTGTCATTTGATCTTCGCTACCATGAGGCATTTTGGAATCCCTACCCAATAGAACATTGGAGAGTTCATCTAGACTCATGACACCTTTAGGCACCTTTGAGGTATTTTGGAGTCGCCACCCAATTTACAAGAAATTGGGAAAGGTCATCTCACCTCTACGGTCTAAACTAGAGAAGGTTTTCGGAAGTTAACTCTTATTTATGCCTTGGTTAATTATAAATGAGTTTTAGGTTTATAAAATTCCATCTCTCATCTCATGCGATTAGTGCATTTAATTCAGAGCGCATTTCAACCATCAAGAAAGCGATAAAAGAAAGCTGTAAAGAAAGTGGTAAAATAAAGCGATAAATAAAGCAGTAAACACGCAAACACAATATTACAAAATTGAAATTGGGACAAAATACAATCCCCAAATGAAAAGAAAATAAAATTGCCTCAAAAATAATTAATTATAAAGGCCCATAAAATATATATAAAATTTAAACAAACAAGCAAAGAAGAGACATACATAAATCAGGATATTTATTCGATTTGGGAACATTGGTTCCTTCACGCTCATTTAAAGAGGGATCGAAGAGTTATTTTGGTTGTTGGATTGAAAATCGGGATGATTGATCCCATTTTTAGAAAACTTAACTCTTCGTTTTATTCATGTCATTTTGCATTCTTTGGCTAAAAGGAGGAACATTGGTCCCAATTTATTACTAAAATCCCAAATTGGTTATAAAAATATTTTCGTATTTTTTATCCTACACGCGCATCAAATAAATTTTACCATTCACAAATAAAGTACAATCATACAAACAAAAGGTTGGTAGTGTCTCACCCAAATGGTACGACCTCCTACGTGTTGTGATCCCTCCGTTTGGTCACGAAAATGTTCACACAAGGCAAATCACATTTAAACCCCAAATAAGAAAAATAACAATAAAAAATATTAGTAATAATTCTTAAAATCAACCAAATAAACATAAAGACAAAATAAATATAAAACATGTTCAACATAAATGTACACCCTTATACCCGTAAATAATATGGATACCAGATGTCATAAAACTACACTGCATGACAGACACTGATGATGCACTCGATAGCTTTGAATTTTTTTTTCCATAGCATACGCAACCATATATACACAATAAATATAACAATACACTAGCATATATATTACTTACCCATACCATAGCTCTCCCCAACTACGCTCATATACATGTCATGCAAATCCTTCGGCCCTTATTGTCGCTCAATCTTCGATTACTTCCACACCTTCGGCCACGTCAAACCATCACAACCTGCGCTCAATAACACTTTTGCGCTGAGCATTAAAATGCTCAGTCGTGGATACTTATCCTAAGTTTCCCATACTAATCCTACGTACTTGCTCACTTAATTGTTTACTGTATTTAGATTTTGGAGACGATTATTTCTATATCTTTTAAATAGTTTATGACATACTTTTGTGACGCTCACTATTTTTATCTTTATCACTGTCACTATTATCACTAATCAATGTCTTTACCTTTAGCACTACACTGTAATATATTAATCGCTATCATGTGATTGATAATTTCACTATCACTTACACTGTTAACCATTACACTTATCGATTTCACTATCATTTACATTGTTAATCTTTATTGTTGTCAATTTCACTATTATTTGTCAATTTCGGTGCTTTACCTTATTTATTGGTTCTATTCTTTTCATTACTATTATCAATAACTTTATCATGTGCACTAATGACTCTTGTCGCTTAACACTTTGTTTGGTTTGTCATTTACGATCAATTTCGTATGTATCTCTTTTTAATACTTCTATCTTTGTAAATAACCTATTAGATTCCTTCCTTAATGAATGCTTAATTACAATTTAATTTCGGATACTAAATTGTTTATCAACTTACTTAATAATTTATCATTGTTTCACTACTGGTAACAGTAATCAAATACTATTTTTCTTTGCGTTTCTAACATTTCCTTTACTCTTTTACACTACACTAACTCTCTTACGTTAATATCATTTACTATGTTTCTTCCGATAAGTCATTTACTTAAATTAATTTCGATTGCATTTATTCTTGTGTGGTTATCACTATACTTTAATCACTATCTTTTTTCTTCCTTTACTATTTCGATTCTACACTTATCAACAATTTTACTTTACAATATCACTTATCAATTTCATTTCACTTAGATACTCATTTTGCTTAACAATTTTCACTTATCACTTAACTATCGATTGACCTGTAACTGTCTCTTTTTACAATTCATTTGGTCCACATATACGTCATTATAAATTTCATTACTAATATGTCATTTCTTATTCGACTTTGGTCACTTATATTATTATTCACAATAATAGCCTGTCTATTTTCTTTTAACTTAACACTATTTATTAATCGCTCTATCCTTTATCACTTTTACTATGAAAATCTTTATTTCCCAATATACTCAATTAGGCACTTCTAATATTCTAATTTATTTCATCTACACTTTATTTGTTAATCTTTCTTATTATCTTTATTCAGTTAATTTTCCTTGTAGCTTAATTTACTATAGCCTCCTAATAATTAACTTTACAATTTAATCTCTCTATGTTTCTCACAATTAAAACACTATCATTCTATTTCACTTGATTTATATTGTCATTATTATCTTCCTTATTATTTATTTATTTTCAAATATCATCTCTTAATTTATATACAACCAATTTATTAATTTACTTGGTGGTCTATTTCTTTTTCAATTTACACTTAAATATTACTACTAGTCTTGTTATAATCAATTACGTTTAAATCCAATGAATTTCACTTATTTACAATAATATCACTCATTTGCCTATTTACCCTTCATTGTCACTAGCATATTAATTCAATCATTAATTTATTTTAATTAATTTAAATCACATATTCATAACTAGCCATTGTATATATAAATCAATTAAATTCAATACACGCTTAATAATTAATCAAACAATATAATTCTATAATTCTTAATTGTTTGTTCACTAATTATCAGATACGCACAATTATTAACTCCCTAATTGTATATTTACATTTTAATCCTTTTCTTAGTCTCAATGTCGCCAATTTACCATTTAGTCCCTTATTTTACTTCAATTTACAGTTTAGCTTTTAGTTATTTTATATTTACTAAATTGTCACTACTTAATTTCATTATTACACTACTCAATTATTTAGCATACAAATTTCCATCTAGTCACTACTATAATGTTCTCTTCACATTACACTATAGTCCCCACATTATTCATAAATTTCAATAATACCACCTTAATTCACTATAATTACAATCATACTGCTAGTTATAATTAATCTCACTATTAATATTATTATTAACTCACAAATTACATTTTAATCCTTAAATCACTCATTTAAATCATTCATTCACTTATGCATAAATTTTCACTAACTACAATATAATTAATTAAATAAAATATTTTGTTCACTTTTCCTCAATATAATAATTCACTTAAATTCATTAATTAATTAACTATATTACTATTTTGCCAATTAACATATATTTATACTAATTCATTAATTAATCTCATTTTAATCATATTATTTATTAAATCACATTAATTACATTAAATATATACATATTCCATAATTACTTCACCAATTATAATTACTTACACTTAAGTCCTTAATCTTTTCACTTAATTCCATATACGTCCCTAACTTTTTCATTAATTACATTTAAGTCCTTTCTTTTGCCATAATACCATCCACATCCTTTCTTTTTCACTAATTCCCTTTATGTCCTCTTTTTTCACTTAATTACCATTTTACCCTCACTTATTCAATATTTACCCTTTTAACCTTATTTACTTTCCATTTTACACTTTTACCATTATTTACTTATTTAATTACTATTTTACCCTTTTTACACTTATTTTCCACTTTTAACCTTATATTTTCACTAAATTACATTCAGACCATATATTCTCACCTTTTTACTATTTTACCTTTTTCACCTCATAGTTGGTCAAAATTACCAATTTACCCTTACCCTTACACTTTTTACCTAACTTGCTCACTTTTTACCAACTTTTTAGAAAATTATCGTTTTACCCCTAAACTTTCTATTTACTCCATTTTAGTCCCATTTTCACTCACTTTCACTTTTATTACTATTTTAATTATTTTTATCACATAATTACCATTCTGCCCCTAGTAACACCCATAGAAAATTTAATAACCGGATATGCAGGACGTGGATCCCACAGATCCACTGCACTATGAAATGATCCTAATAGGACAATTTGTCACTCACTGCACTACACTGATCACTGAAATTACTAGATACACTATGAACACTAATCACTGCACTGAAATAGACCATCATTGGTCTATCAATAGCGAGTCGCCATGACTCGTACCGCGGTGTGGAATCCCTATGGCTAGCCAATTATATCCTGGACTAGATTTTTCTACCAGACCACTACTAAGGGCAATATATCATTAAAAATCACTTAAAATTCACTTTATGTCAACATTCACATTATGGCCATGGTATTACTTTCACTTATATTTTCTCATACACACTCGTTTATCACTATACATTCATTTTATACCATGATATACCTTTAAACATAAAAATACATAATGAATAACACATATGTTCAATTCGGCCTCAATATTAACTTTTCATTTTGTTTACTTTAATTCCACTTAATCCTTCAATCATACACTCACATGTCGTATTAGCCATAAATATCATTTACATGCCATATTACACAACATACCTTATTAAAACCCTTAATAACCCATTCGGCCAAACCTTTACAAATTCATTATGTTCATATTTCAATCCTTTAATTAGTCTATCATACATTATACAAGTTATACACAACATATCCATCATTCATAAGTCATAGGCATCATTTATACATTATATTTTCCTTAAAATATCATTCGGCCAAAGAATCATCTTTGCACTATGCTCATATTTAATTCATTTAATCACTCAAACCTTCCTTTTACATGTTATACTCCTTATAAATTCCATTTATAAGCCATAAAAACCTAATAAACATTATGTTTTCCTTATGTTTCCATTCGGCCTCACTTACTCATTTCATACCATAATGTTTTAATTTATTCTAAGCTTATTTATACACTTATTTAAGTCCACTAAACATGATTATCAAGTTAGATTTAATGGAGCATGCCTAAATCTCATGTTCATACTTAGACATAACCTAAAATCTGCACATAATAAATGGAAAAAGAAGGATAATGTATCCACTCACCTTAGATTCTTGTTCTCCACATCATGAACATGCTTCCCATGCCATAAGTCCTTAAATTCCATCATTCCCTTTAATTCCCTCAAAATGAACCTTAAACTTTATCACTTGATTTTTCCAACTTCCAGTGCTCTAAATGGACTCCAATAACTTCTATTAGGTTGTAGAGAAGCTGAACTTTGTTTATGGGGTTGAATTATGGGGAACGATTTGAAGAAAGAAGGAGAAAAATGGAGGAGAAGTGAAGAAAAATAAATCGATTTTGAAGAAGAAGAAGGAGGTCAGTTTTGGCTGGATTTCTCTAGAGAAATCTAGCCTCCTCTCTTCTTATATACCCCTCTAATGAACCAAACCGGTCTAACCAACGTGGTCCAACCAGTTTAATGTTTTTTTATTTTTCGGTTCATTTGAACTTTTCCAAAGCATCTATATGTTTCTCTAAATATTTTCACTTCAAAATAATTCCATTGATCTCATAACATCAAAATTAGTCTATTTACAAATTTTTAGCTCAATCGGAGTCCATTTAGGCCCCAATTCACTTAAATCAGTCTGATTCGATCAATTTTTCTTCTGCCGTAAAATACAACTCTAAAGCTGTCAGAATTCAAAGATAACATTTCTATTATTGTATTCTATGAACTCAACATTCATTAGGCCTCATTCACTATTTATAACCTCTTGATCAAACCTTGGTGAACTTGGTTCAAATTGAACTCAATCGGAGGCCAACTTTAGAATGACTTTCGGAGGTCAATTTGACTCCGTTTTTAGCTCAAATTTCACCAATAGACTCCATATGGCCCATAGATCGTTTTCGCAAAATAATAAAAATTCTAAAAATGGACAACCGGGTTAGCTGTATAGCCACCCCAAGGTTACCCATCCCGGAATACTGGCGAGCAGTATCAGAAGACCGAAGTCTAGAAGCTTAAATACCGAAGACTGAAGTCTAGTTTTCAGAAGACTAAAGTCTAAAACTTTAACCCATGCGGGTCGACAAGAGCAGCTATAAAACTCTAGCCCTTAATAAGCATGCTTATCTATCCGCTACCTTTACCGATCAGGCTAACAAACAACTTAAGTAACCAACTTCTACTCATGTACTTAAGCATGATCAACTTCAATCAATTCATGAACAAGTCAAGTAATTCATCATACTAAAACATAGCTTTAAGCACATATCAATCCTCATAGAATGATGTTAAACTAGGTTAAAATGATGCTCAAACTCATGCATAACATTTACAGATGAAAATAAATCATAGAGCAAAAACAGGGTGCCTCACAGTCACAACCACTTTGGTTGTCACCGTGACATAGCAAAGATGCAAAATAGAAAGCAAACATGGGGTACTTCATGGTCACAACCACTTCATTGTCAATGTGACATACCTCATAATATCCGGGCAGTAAGCAATCAAGGGTATCTCACGGTCACAACCACTTTGGTTGTCACCGTAACATACCAAAGATGCAAAATAAAATGTAAACATAGGGTACGTCACGGTCACAACCATTCTGGTTGTCACCATGACATACCACATAATACTAGGATATAAGCTCTTCTTTCATACCTCATGGTCACAACCACTTTGGTTGTCACCGTGACCTAAGCAAAAATGACAAAAATATAATTGTATCAAACTTTTGCACAACTCAACTTAAAAGCCATTTGACCAATATACTCCTCTAACAATGCACATGCATAAATCCAAAACTTGCCAAACAATATGCCAATAACATTTCAAGGCTCTATAACAAAATTTAACATATAATCATATGCCAAATTCAAGCAAGATCATGAACAACCAATCATAAACACATGACTCTCAAAAGCACAACTAATCATGCTCACTATTCATACTTTAAACAAGCCTAAGATTATCAAAAATCAAACTAATAGCACATGCATATACACAATCCTATCTCTTAACACAACATGCTTCACATATACTCAATTCAATAACACATGCACAATCTATACGGTACACGATCCCAACCTCTTGAAGCAGCCGAAACACTTCCAAAATCAGACCTCGTCCTTGCCCTTTTCAATCCTTCTTCTATCCTTGGCTTCTTGAAATCCAAATCAAAACAAACTCTTAATCAAAATTACAACCAACTAACCACAAAGAAAGGAGTAGAAGAAGAACTCAACCAGAACACTTACCTTTCAAGACTTAATCTTAACAATCACCCTTCAATCCAAATTAAAATGCAGAATCCAAAACAAGAAATGATAAAGAGGAAACAAAAGGAAAGAACCAAGAGAAAGAAGAGCAAATCCGGCCACATGCAAGAGAGAATGGGACAGAAAATCCCACTCACAACCCATATATTACATGCCAAGACACAAGTGGCAAGCTCTCCTTAAGCCAAGTATACCAATCTGCCACATGCTCCACTCACATACAAATTCTCTCTCAAGTCCACGGCAAAAGCTCCTTAAGTCCCACAAATCCAATTCTTCGCTCACTCAACTTCTCATTCCATTCAATTAAGTCCTCACTTACAGTTAAACTTGCACAAATACAGGAATTTGCACTACGAAACTACTAGGGTGCAAATCGGATCGTTACAACTCTCTCCTCCTTAAGAAATTTTGTCCTCAAAATTTCACCCAATGCCAAATAGATAATAATACACTACTAATCAAAACTCATACAAATTAAACTTAAACAAAAAGAAACATACCAAAAGGACTCACTTGATCATCTTCTTTATCTCTGATCATGGCGTAATACCGAGCTGGACCCCCCGAAGGTATTGGTTTCTCAACCATCTCCGATGGGGCTTGCATTGTCTGCCCTCTTTATCTACCTCCTCTAGCAGATCCAGTCACTCCCATGTTACCCTTACTTTCCGTCTGAACTGAACCTTCCCTAAAAACTAGACAATTGGCCAGTATATGCTCCATGCTGCCACATCGAAAACATGCTCCAGAAAGTCTCCTACAAGTACCCCAAATGGAACCTATCACAGTGCTCACACTTGGGCACTGTACTTCCCTTACTTGATGGTGCCAAAATACTATCCTTCGATACCGGCTCATGACCTGATCCTCGGGTAATCTGCCTACTTGCAGCTTCTCGCGACATCTTAACACTCGGCACACTACTATCAGATACTTTCCTCTTAAGCTCCTTTCGCTGCCTGATCACTTCAGACTCTTCCAACTTTATTGCTGTCAAAACCAATTAGTAGTAACGTACTGAATGCATGACGGTCATAGCTAAAAGAGGACCTCTGATACTCTCTCTTAACCCGCCTTCAAACTAATGAAACTTAAATTCCTCGATTAGCAACAAATCTGGCACATACTTACTTAACCTACTGAATTCCTTCTCATAATCACTTACTGACAAACCTTTCTGCCTCAGACTTACGAATTCCTTCCATTTTACTTCTCAGTAAGCTTTAGTCACATACCTCTTCTCAAACTCTTGCACAAAGTAATCCCATGACATCTCTATAGGTCGGCGGGGGTTCCTTAGAACCAGCTTCCACCAATCATAAGCTAGACCTTGCAAAAGGGACACTGCGCAATTAACCCTCTGATCCAATGGGCAGTTTATCTCTTGCAAAATTCTGCCCATCTTCTCTAACCAATACTCAGCTGAATCTGACTGATCCAAAGTCGTAGCACTAAATTCTTCTACCCCTCTTCTTCTAATAAAATCATTTGGGGCCTTAGGGGCAGTTAACCTCTCAATTAATTGCATCATTCCTTGCATCAATATCGGATCACCATGAGCTGCATCCAAACCTTCAGCTCGAGTTCTCTCTTGTGCTGGCTAATTAACCCTTGTAGGATTAACACTACCCACCGTCTCACCTATCTCTTCACTGGGATCAGACTCCATCTAAACTCTACACAAGATAACATTTGCATTAGGCCATGACTCTAGATAGACTCACACACATCTAAATATCTTATAGACCAGAATCATCTAACCGAGGCTCTGATACCACAACTTGTAATGCCTTAATGCCCCTCGGGAGGGACATCGGGATGCCATAATGAAAAACAGTAAAAAGACATAAGCTAAACACTGAAGCGGAAGCACACATACGAAAACGAAAACGAAAGCAACTTAGAAGCAACATAAACTTATATTACAGAACTTAAACGTATACATATACAAAATCATAACATGCCACTGATAAGAATTATATGCCTTACAGAATGTTTACAAAATGCTATACAAAAGTCCTATAAAAAAAGGAAATAGCATAACTAATACAAAAGGATCACTTCAAGACAACGCTAGTGGCCAGCAGATGAGGACTCTCGCTCCGAACAGAACCTGCAAACCTACACAGAAAAAAACATCTGTGCTAAGCGATAACGCTTAGTGGGGATGAACAGAAGCAAAGGACTTCTGAAGAAGTCACAGCAAAACATAACACATGAATAGCAGTAACAGATACTCGAATCAATATTCAGAAGCTCATCATAAACATAGCAAGCAGGAAAGTACAATACTCAAGTCAAAGTAAATTCGGAAGCAATAACAATTGCTAGCACTCAGGAGTATCAGAACATACAATTGCTAATATCAGGAGTATACAGAACATATAACCAAACCAATCTTTACATATGACCTCACATTCAAACGAACAATGAGCTTGAGTTATAAAGATGGTGGATACGGGTAACAGAATATTGGCGAGCAGTATCAGAAGACCGAAGTCTACAAGCTTAAATACAAAAGACCGAAGTCTAGTTTTCAGAAGACCGAAGTCTAAAACTTTAACCCATGCGGGTCGACAGGAGCAGCTGCAAAACTCTAGCCCATAATAAGCATGCTTATCTATCCACTAGCTTGACCGATCAGGCTGACAAACAACTTAAGTAACCAACTTTTACTTATGTACTCAAGCATCATCAACTTCAATCAATTCAAGAACAAGTCAAGTAATTCATCATACTAAAACATAGCTTTAAGCACATATTAATCCTCATAGAATGATGTTAAACTAGGTTAAAATGATGCTCAAACTCATGCATAACATTTACAAATGAAAATAAATCATAGAGCAAAAATAGGGTACCTCACGGTCACAATCACTTTGGTTGTCACCATGACATACCGAAGATACAAAACAGAAAGCAAACATAGGGTACCCCACGGTCACAACCACTTGGTTGCCACCGTGACATACCTCACAATATCCGGGCAGTAAGCAATCAAGGGTACCTCACGGTCATAACCACTTTAGTCGTCACCATGACATACCACAGAATACTCGGACAGAAGCTCTTCTTGTATACCTCACGGTCACAACAACTTTGGTTGTCACCGTGACCTATGCAAAAATTCCAAAAGTAGAATTGCATCAAACTTTTGCACAACTCAACTCAAAAGCCATTTGACCAGCATACTCCTCTAACAATGAACATGCATAAATCCAAGACTTGCCAAACAATATGCCAATAATATTTCAAGGCTCTATAACAAAATTTAACTTATAATCATATGCCAAATTCAAGCAAGAACATGAACAACCAATCATAAACACATGCCTCTCAAAAGCACAACTAATCATGCTCACTATTCATACTTTAAACAGGACTAAGATTGTTGAAAATCAAACTAATAGCACACGCATATACACAATCCTATCTCTTAACACAACATACATCACATATACTCAATTCAATAACACATGCAAAATCTATAGGGCACACGATCCCAACCTCTTGAAGCAGCCGAAACACTTCCAAAATTAGACCTTGTCCTTGCCCTTTTCAATCCTTCTTCTATCCTCAGCTTCTTGCAATCAAAATAAAAATAAACTCTTAATCCAAATTACAACCAACTAACCACAAAGAAATGAGTAGAAGAAGAACTCAACCAGAACACTTACCTTTTAAGACTTAATCTTAACAATCACCCTTCAATCCAAATTAAAATATAGAATCCAAAACAAGAAATTATAAAGAGGAAACAAATTAAAGGAAAGAACCAGGAGAAAGAAGAGCAAATTCGGCCACATGCAAGAGATAATGGGACAGAAAATCCAACTCAAAACCCATATATTGCATACCAAGACACAATTGGCAAGCTCTCCTCAAGCCAAGAATACCAATCTGCCACATGCTCCACTCACATACAAATTCTCTCTCAAGTCCACGGTAAAAGCTCCTTAAGTGTAACACCCCCATCGCCGTCCCCGTTGGAAGGACGCCGATGGACGCGCTACCCGACGCTCACTCATACAGATATGCACATGCACAACATGGAAGCATACTTTAAAACATAACATACATACAGAAATACGGATTAATTAAAAACTTACCTTACCTGCAGGCATGGATCGATCATGCAATAACTTACGCACACGCACACACTAAGCTGAAGCATACACAGAAGCATACATATAACCATTCAACGGAAGCATAAGCGAAATAACAGAACGAAGGAGTAACAGAAAACTTAATTACAAAAAGATCCTTACATAACCAAATACGTAAATACAATACTAAAGAAATACAAAAGCTGAAGTACAGGAGCTGAACAAAATACAGAACTTCTAACTCCTACGTGGCCGACCTTGCAGAAGCGCGACTCGAACAGAACCAAACCTGCCACCTGCACGGAAAGGAAATCCGTGCTAAGCGATAAACGCTTAGTGGGGAGAACACACAAGAATATGGACGGCCATTCACAATGGTCGCCAAGGCAAAACACATTCAAATGGAAAATGTGGATATTCAGAACATATAAACAAGGCTTGCATTATAAAGGCATTCATTTCAATACACACAATCAAACCATAAACTCATGTCCAGGATAGACCAAAACAGACATAATACAATACACGTTACAAGCATCATCATGCTGAACTACATAATATATCACATGCATAAACCTACATGGGTAGCAAATATCAACATCTTACCGTGCGGAGACACATGAGCTTTACACATGCAATTGACATAACTAAGCACCCATGCATGAACTGACAACCAAACCATCATGTTAAGAATGCTAGCTAACCAACATACTTAGACATGCTAAACACACACACTAGTCAAAATCCAAGGTACAAAATCCAAAGCATCATATTACCGCTGCGCAACTCTCATATATAAAGTATCAAGCGAAAACACTCTAATAGCGGAGACTGAAAGCATAATCACATAACATTACATTCATATCATCAACATGCAGAAAGTACAGTAATCAACACATACTTACCATCACAACTGCTTCGGTTCACATGCTAATATAAAGAACAAAACTATGCTTACTTAATGCAGACATACATTCTGAAGCCCATAGCCACATTCATATACATATAAACTGATTTCTGAAATCCTTATCATAATCAATCGGATATCACATTCTGATAGCAATTTCAAAGCAGCATAAAACAAACCATCAAAGCACCTGCTGACTCACAATAGTGGATAACGAGGGTACTGATTAGTACCTTACGGGTACAAGTCGGCCAAAGGGTACCTTACGGGTACGAATCGAAAACCATTTATTTTGTCACAAAAGCATTTTACTAAAGGGGGATCTTAACCCGATCCAAGTACATTAAAAAGGATCATGAGGATCCGTACTGATGGGGGGTTCGCGAGGAACCAGTCGGGGGACCTGATCGGGGTCCAAACGTTCAAAGGGCGCTGCAGCTACATAAGACTCTATTAGGCATGCCTAACTATCCACTAGACTGACTCTCGCAGGTCATGCATAAAACAATTCACATTACGAATCGCACAACGCAAAAATATATATATACATCATGCATAAACCAGAGTACAATAGACATATAAATATGCTCATAAAGTTGGTCATATCTCATACAATTCCCATTGCAAAACATAATACAGTCAATATACTTTAACATTTAAATAATGTTCTAAAGCATGCCAAGAATCAGGTAAAGAAGCACTACCATGCCTATGGTTATCAATACAAAATCCTAATCATGCGTTAGGTGAAGATAACTAAGTAAAATCATGCATAATCCAAATTACATTTAAACATAACACATTGAGTTCAAAGGCTAAAGCATAGTAATGCATTCGGACATCAACCATATTATTCATATAAGTTTAGCATAGCATAATATCAATTATACTTCATACAATTCATATTCAAAAGTATGCAACAATTTAATCAATAACATTCTAGCACTACTCATCATACTAAAGCATGTCAGGAACACATGTGAAATCATATTATGCCAATGATTAAAAACGCATCAGCCTAATCGCGGACTGATACAATGTACTCATAAACATGGCAGATTATTCTAAGAGAAGAATCCTATCAAGGAGATGCATAACATAATGCTAATCACAACTAAAATGGGCTAACCAATCAGATAAGATAGCACACAGTAGAGGAAAAAGTCATAAAAGCATTTGAAAGTCATTATATAATAAACTAGTCACGGGGAACAAATCAAAACAGAAAAGGTCATACAAGGTCATACAAGAACACATAAAGGTATGACATGAGTAATACAGTAGTACAACACCCTACAGAAGAGATAGGAAATTCATTTTGGTTAAAACTGGGCGAAATCAGAAAATGGAGCTGAAGAGGGGTCGGTCACGAGCCATGTCACGACTCGTGACTGGCCTCAAAGGAAGGTCACGAGTCGTGACCTAGTGTCACGCCTCGTGACCTACAAGAGAGTCACGGGACGTGACTCTATGTCACGCCTGGCTCTTCACAAGAGTCACGAGTCGTGACTCTATGTCACGTCTCGTGACATGCCTCCAAGGGAGTCACGGGACGTAACTCTAAGTCACGCCTCCTCACAAGAGTCACGAGACGTGACTCTAAGTCACGAGACATGACTTGCCTCTCACAAGGCAGTCACGCTTCGCGACTGGGGGTCACGCCTCACGGCTTCGTCCAGTCCGCCGAGAAGTCACGCGTTGTGACTGGGAGACAGAGTCACGTGGCGTGACTGGAAGTCACGTCTCGTGACTCGTCTCTCTCAGGAAGTCTCGACACATGCTGGAAATGGAAATTCTACAGAGACGCGATTTCCCATTCCCAGCTTACCCAGAATTCAAGAACTCGATAAAAATCATTTTCAATCTAATTCAAAACACCACAAAACTCATCTTACCCTTCAATCGATCTTCCAAACATCAATTGACATAAACCAGCTTAATTCAACAATTAAAACAATCAAAATCATGCATAAACCCATTCAAGAATATAAACCCTAAAAGTTACAGTAAGTTCAAAACCTAAACTCAGTAACTTCAATTCAATCCATAACATGCATACTAACACATTTACTCACGTAATCATGCATATACACATTCCAAAACACACCAAGTTCCAGAAATTAGACCATGCAAACACAATTATAAGCCTAGTGAGAAATAGGGCAGAGACATGCTGAAATTGAAGAACACAGAAGCTTCCAAACATTGCATGCATTCAAAACACTCCCAAACCTGGAAATGACGATCCAAAAATCACACTTCCAGCTTCAATCCTCAAATCTCAACTTGTCCTTGCCTTTATTTTGCTTCTTCTTATCATCAAACACTTGCACAAACAAAACCCACAATTACTCTTCAAAACCCTAACTCAACCAAAACCAGGAAAAGATGAAGAAGAACAGTACGTAGAAACCTTAACCCAACTTACCTCTTCAAGCAAAGTATAAACTCCACCAAGCCAAACACAACTCCAAGTCAAATGAGAAAGAAAGGAAAAGCAGAGAAAGGAGAAGAGAAGAAGAAGGGGAGGCGTGAGAGGAGAGAACAAACGGGAATGCTATCTCTGTTCTCCCTCTCTTCCTCTTTCCTTTCTTCTTTTCTTTATTCAATGCCCACCTAACAAGCCCACATGGCAGATCCTAATTAGACCACAAACTCCACTAAGACTATTCCAAATCAATTAATGCTCTTTAGTCCTTAGACAAATAACACTTCACTCACCTACACATTTCTCCTTTACAAACTTAATTATCTTTTCAATTAGGTCCTTAACACTCCAAATTTCTCAAGCACAAATTACTGAAATACCCTTTCCGATCCCGACTAGCAAGCACAATCCGACCAGGGCTATTTTGGGGTGTGATAACTCTTCCCTCCTAAAAGAATTTCGTCCTCGAAATTCACAGCGAAACACTTACATCCACACAACCCAAACAAACAAAACTTACTTAAACTAAAGCTTGCAATGTAACTTACCAGAAGAACCTGCGGTCTCCTTCGAATCCTTGCTAGACGCTACAAACTCTGTAGGCACTCGAGAAGATCTGAGCAAATCCTCCACTTCCTTTCTAGCTTGCCCAGCTAGACTCTCACTCATCTTCTTAGGACAATCGGCAATCCGGTGTTCCATACTGCCACACCTGAAATAAGCACCAGAAAGCTTCCAACATGGACCCCGATGTCGCTTCTGGCAGTGCTAACATACTGACGGTACCCACTTCTTACACTTGTTCCCATGTTGCTTCTGACATTATTGACACATCGAAGGTTCTCGACCCCTTTTTCCTGCTGGTACTTCACTAACCGATCCTTTTCTCTTCTGAGGTACATTCTGAACAAATTCTTGAGAAGCCCGAGGAGCAGTCAACCTGTCAAAAATCCGAATCAATCCTTGCACTAAAGCCCTATCCTCAGAATTACGACCAGAATCTTCAACTGGAGAATGCTCGGAAACACTCTGATCAGCACCAACCCGATTCACACTTTCTGTTGTCTCGCCCACATTCTCACTAGGATCAGACTACATCTAGACATGACACAAAACAAGACGCATCTGCATTAGGCCACGACACAAAACCGACTCTCATGCAAAGACTCAACACATAACAAACAACACACCCAGAACCATCAAACCTGGGCTCTGATACCACTAACTGTAACACCCCCATCGCCGTCCCCATTGGAAGGACGCCGATGGACGCGCTACCCGACGCTCACTCATACAGATATGCATATGCACAACATGGAAGCATACATTAAAACATAACATACATACAGAAATACGGATTAATTAAAAACTTACCTTACCTGCAGGCATGGATCAATCATGCAATAACTTACGCACACGCAGACACTAAGCTGAAGCATACACAGAAGCATACATATAACCATTCAACGGAAGCATAAGCGAAATAACAGAACGAAGGAGTAATAGAAAACTTAATTACAAAAAGATCCTTACATAACCAAATACGTAAATACAATACTAAAGAAATACAAAAGCTGAAGTACAGGAGCGGAACAAAATACAGAACTTCTAACTCCTACGTGGCCGACCTTGTAGAAGCGCGACTCGAACAGAACCAAACCTGCCACCTGCACGGAAAGGAAATCCGTGCTAAGCGATAAACGCTTAGTGGGGAGAACACACAAGAATATGGACGGCCATTCACAATGGTCGCCAAGGCAAAACACATTCAAATGGCAAATGTGGATATTCAGAACATATAAATAAGGCTTGCATTATAAAGGCATTCATTTCAATACTCACAATCAAACCATAAACTCATGTCCAGGATAGACCAAAACAGACATAATACAATACACGTTACAAGCATCATCATGCTGAACTACATACTATATCACATGCATAAGCCTACGTGGGTAGCAAATATCAACATCTTACCGTGCGGAGACACATGAGCTTTACACATGCAATTGACATAACTAAGCACCCATGCATGAACTGACAACCAAACCATCATGTTAAGAATGCTAGCTAACCAACATACTTAGACATGCTAAACACACACACTAGTCAAAATCCAAGGTACAAAATCCAAAGCATCATATTACCGCTGCGCAACTCTCATATATAAAGTATCAAGCGAAAACACTCTAATAGCGGAGACTGAAAGCATAATCACATAACATTACATTCATATCATCAACATGCAGAAAGTACAGTAATCATCACATACTTACCATCACAACTGCTTCGGTTCACATGCTAATATAAATAACAAAACTATGCTTACTTAATACAGACATACATTCTGAAGCCTATAGCCACATTCATATACATATAAACTGATTTGTGAAATCCTTATCATAATCAATCGGATATCACATTCTGATAGCAATTTCAAAGCAGCATAAAACAAACCATCAAAGCACCTGCTGACTCACAATAGTGGATAACGAGTGTACTGATTAGTACCTTACGGGTACAAGTCGACCAAAGGGTACCTTACGGGTACGAATCGAAAACCATTTATTTTCTCACAAAAGCATTTTACTGAAGGGGGATCTTAACCCGATCCAAATACATTAAAAAGGATCACGAGGATCCGTACTGATGGGGGGTTCGCGAGGAACCAGTCGGGGGACCTGATCGGGGTCCAAACGTTCAAAGGGTGCTGCAGCTACATAAGACTCTATTAGGCATGCCTAACTATCCACTAGACTGACTCTCGCAGGTCATGCATAAAACAATTCACATTACGAATCGCACAACGTAAAAATATATATATACATCATGCATAAACCAGAGTACAATAGACATATAAATATGCTCATAAAGTTGGTCATATCTCATACAATTCCCATTGCAAAACATAATACAGTCAATATACTTTAACATTTAAATAATGTTCTAAAGCATGCCAAGAATCAGGTAAAGAAGCACTACCATGCCTATGGTTATCAATACAAAATCCTAATCATGCGTTAGGTGAAGATAACTAAGTAAAATCATGCATAATCCAAATTACATTTTAACATAACACATTGAGTTCAAAGGCTAAAGCATAGTAATGCATTCGGACATCAACCATATTATTCATATAAGTTTAGCATAGCATAATATCAAATATACTTCATACAATTCATATTCAAAAGCATGCAACAATTTAATCAATAACATTCTAGCACTACTCATCATACTAAAGCATGTCAGGAACACATGTGAAATCATATTATGCCAATGATTAAAAATGCATCAGCCTAATCGCGGACTGATACAATGTACTCATAAACATGGCAGATTATTCTAAGAGAAGAATCCTATCAAGGATATGCATAACATAATGCTAATCACAACAAAAATTGGCTAACCAATCAGATAAGATAGCACACAGTAGAGGAAAAAGTCATAAAAGCATTTGAAAGTCATTATATAATAAACTAGTCACGTGGAACAAATAAAAACAGAAAAGGTCATACAAGGTCATACAAGAACACATAAAGGTATCACATGAGTAATATAGTAGTACAACACCCTACAGAAGAGATAGGAAATTCATTTTGGTTAAAACTGGGCGAAATCAGAAAATGGAGCTGAAGAGGGGTCGGTCACGAGCCATGTCACGACTCGTGACTGGCCTCAAAGGAAGGTCACGAGTCGTGACCTAGTGTCACGCCTCGTGACCTACAAGAGAGTCACGGGACGTGACTCTATGTCACGCCTGGCTCTTCACAAGAGTCACGAGTCGTGACTCTATGTCACGTCTCGTGACATGCCTCCAAGGGAGTCACGGGACGTAACTCTAAGTCACGCCTCCTCACAAGAGTCACGAGACGTGACTCTAAGTCACGAGACATGACTTGCCTCTCACAAGGCAGTCACGCTTCGCGACTGGGGGTCACGCCTCACGGCTTCGTCCAGTCCGCCGAGAAGTCACGCGTTGTGACTGGGAGACAGAGTCACGTGGCGTGACTGGAAGTCACGTCTCGTGACTCGTCTCTCTCAGGAAGTCTCGACACATGCTGGAAATGGAAATTCTACAGAGACGCGATTTCCCATTCCCAGCTTACCCAGAATTCAAGAACTCGATAAAAATCATTTTCAATCTAATTCAAAACACCACAAAACTCATCTTACCCTTCAATCGATCTTCCAAACATCAATTGACATAAACCAGCTTAATTCAACAATTAAAACAATCAAAATCATGCATAAACCCATTCAAGAATATAAACCCTAAAAGTTACAGTAAGTTCAAAACCTAAACTCAGTAACTTCAATTCAATCCATAACATGCATACTAACACATTTACTCACGTAATCATGCATATACACATTCCAAAACACACCAAGTTCCAGAAATTAGACCATGCAAACACAATT
This sequence comes from Excoecaria cochinchinensis, assembly GCA_947683425.1. Taxonomy (NCBI): domain Eukaryota; kingdom Viridiplantae; phylum Streptophyta; class Magnoliopsida; order Malpighiales; family Euphorbiaceae; genus Excoecaria; species Excoecaria cochinchinensis. The sequence continues at coordinate 5,348,539 of CANTUQ010000112.1, forward strand.
ATAAGCCTAGTGAGAAATAGGGCAGAGACATGCTGAAATTGAAGAACACAGAAGCTTCCAAACATTGCATGCATTCAAAACACTCCCAAACCTGGAAATGACGATCCAAAAATCACACTTCCAGCTTCAATCCTCAAATCTCAACTTGTCCTTGCCTTTATTTTGCTTCTTCTTATCATCAAACACTTGCACAAACAAAACCCACAATTACTCTTCAAAACCCTAACTCAACCAAAACCAGGAAAAGATGAAGAAGAACAGTACGTAGAAACCTTAACCCAACTTACCTCTTCAAGCAAAGTACAAACTCCACCAAGCCAAACACAACTCCAAGTCAAATGAGGAAGAAAGGAAAAGCAGAGAAATGAGAAGAGAAGAAGAAGGGGAGGCGTGAGAGGAGAGAACAAACGGGAATGCTATCTCTGTTCTCCCTCTCTTCCTCTTTCCTTTCTTCTTTTCTTTATTCAATGCCCACCTAACAAGCCCACATGGCAGATCCTAATTAGGCCACAAACTCCACTAAGACTATTCCAAATCAATTAATGCTCTTTAGTCCTTAGACAAATAACACTTCACTCACCTACACATTTCTCCTTTACAAACTTAATTATCTTTTCAATTAGGTCCTTAACACTCCAAATTTCTCAAGCACAAATTACTGAAATACCCTTTCCGATCCCGACTAGCAAGTACAATCCGACCAGGGCTATTTTGGGGTGTGACATTAAGTCCCTCAAATCTAATTCTTCCCTTACTCAACTTCTCATTCCATTCAATTAAGTCCTCACTTGCAATTAAACCTGTATAAATACAAGAATTTATACTACAAAACTACTAGGGTGCAAATCGGGTCGTTACACCAACCAAGGTGGTCCAACCGATTTAAACCAAAATTTCAGTTTTTTTGTTCATTTGCACTTTTCCAAAGCATCTATATGTTATTCTCATTATTTTCACTTATAACCAATTCCATTGATCATAAAACATCAAACTTAGTCTACCTGCATATTTTTAGCTCAATCGGAATCCATTTGGGCCTCGATTCACTTAAACCGGTACGATTCGATCAATTTTTCTTCTGCTGTAAAATGCAACTCTAATGTTGTTAGAATTCAAAGATAACATTTCTATTGTCTTATTCTACACACTCAACATCCATTAGGTTTCATTCAATATTTATAACCCCTCGGTTAAACTTCGGTCAAATCTCGGTTCAAATTGAACCGAATCAGAGGCTAACTTTAGAATGACTTTTGGAGGTCAATTTGACTCCGTTTCAGCTCAAATTTCACCAATAGACTCCTTATGGCCCATAGATCATTTTCGCTAAATAATAAAAATTTTGAAAACGGACAGCCAGGTTCGCTGTATAGCCACCCCCCGGGTTACCCATCCCGAAATCGCTATACTTCTAGCACACTTATCATTAAACTTTGACGCTGGTAAACTCACTTCCTGTACTGTTCAATGCAATGATCATTATGATAACACTAAAATTATTCACTGACACTTCTAGACTGGTATTTGGGCCATTACAATAAATGTATGAGATAAAATAGGTTGAATTAGACACGTTAATTCAATATACAAATAACTCACATGCAAAGGAAATTAAAAATAAGTCATGCAAAAACCTAAGAGTAATAACAAAAACAATGACAAAGTAATAACAATAATAATAATAATAATAATAATAATAATAGTAATAATAATAATAATAATAATAATAATAAAATAACAATAATGATAAAATAATAAAATAATAATAATAATAATAATAATAATACAATAATAATAATAATAATAATAATAATAATAATAATGCTAAATAAAAAAAGCATATGATGACAAATGCATAATAATAGTACTGATAATAATGATGAAAAGTGATAACGCAATATTAATAGCATAAACAATAATACTAATAATAATAACACAGTAATAATCATCACAATAATAATAACGACAGTAACAGTAACCCAACAAAAATCATAATAATAACAATGATAATAATATAAAATAAAACATAAAATAATAATACTAATAAGAATAAGAATAAGAATAACAAAATAAATATTAAGGAGGATAATGACAGTAAAACTAAAAGGAAAACTAATGATAATAACCACTAATAATAATAACAATAATAATAGAGGTAAGATTAACGTGAATGATAAAGTTAGTAATAATAATCACGACAATACCAATATCCATAGTGAAGGCAAAATAAAGTAAAATGAAATCACCCAGTGAGAAAAATGGATCCAAAAATATTTACCCTCAGAATTTTTAGAGTGGAGAAAACGATGTCTCAATCCATTCCCCTTGGCGAGTTTGCGGTGATAAATACCAAAAATATTCAAGAAAAAACCTAAATTTTTAACGCAAAAAATTCAAGAAAATGATTTTTGATGGAGTGACCAAGCTAAAAAAATTAATTTTCTTTGCTCTGATTAATCCAAGAACAAAACCCTTTTAGAAAGAAGAAGAATTAAATTCCTAGAATTTTTGAAGATATTTTTTTTTTTTGCTCTCATCTACCTCCTTTTTCTCTAAGGAAGAAGCCCTATTCTCCTTCCAGGAAAAAACTAGTCCTTCTGCAAATGACACATTCTTTCTCTTTATTTTTCCTGTCTTCCCAAAAGGAGAAAGGTCAAAAACCCCTTTCAATTTCCTTCCCCCAAAAAGACACTGAAAGGTGAAAATAATGGTCTTTAAAATTTCTGAAAATACAGGTTTTGCCGGTGCAGGGGCGCAGCAACTCAACGTCCAGCCTGGAGACCACATGGTGAAGCCATGAGGTGCATAATAATAGTACAGATAATAATGATGAAAAGTGATAACGCAATATTAATAGCATAAACAATAATACTAATAATAATAACACAGTAATAATCATCACAATAATAATAACGACAGTAACAGTAACCCAATAAAAATCATAATAATAACAATGATAATAATATAAAATAAAACATAAAATAATAATACTAATAAGAATAAGAATAAGAATAATAAAATAAATATTAAGGAGGATAATGATAGTAAAACTAAAAGGAAAACTAATGATAATAACCACTAATAATAATAACAATAATAATAGAGGTAAGATTAACGTGAATGATAAAGTTAGTAATAATAATCACGACAATACCAATATCCATAGTGAAGGCAAAATAAAGTAAAATGAAATGACCCAGAGAGAAAAATGGATCCAAGAATGTTTACCCTCATAATTTTTAGAGTGGAGAAAACGATATCTCAATCCATTCCCCTTGGCGAGTTTGCGGTGATAAACACCAAAAATATTCAAGAAAAAACCTAAATTTTTAACGCAGAAAATTCAAGAAAATGATTTTTGATGGAGTGACCAAGCTAAAAAAATTAATTTTCTTTGCTCTGATTAATCCAAGAACAAAACCCTTTTAGAAAGAAGAAGAATTAAATTCCTAGAATTTTTGAAGATATTTTTTTTTTTTTGCTCTCATCTGCCTCCTTTTTCTCTAAGGAAGAAGCCCTATTCTCCTTCCAGGAAAAAACTAGTCCCTCTGCAAATGATACATTCTTTCTCTTTATTTTTCCTGTCTTCCCAAAAGGAGAAAGGTCAAAAACCCCTTTCAATTTCCTTCCCCCCAAAAGACACTGAAAGGTGAAAATAACGGTCTTTAAAATTTCTGAAAATACAGGTTTTGCAGGTGCAGGGGCGCAGCAACTCAACGTCCAGCCTGGAGACCACATGCGGAAGCCATGAGGTGCGGCCCCCTGGCAAGAGGCCGCACACGGAAGAAATGACGTACGGCCTGGAGGCCGCACGCAGAAAGAGACGACGTGCAGCTTGCGGGTGCAATGACATGTGGCTTGGAGGGCGCACGTGGAAAGGAACAACGTGCGGCCTGTCGCGCGCCGCATAAGCCATTTCGACGGCAGGCCACTGAAAACCTCGATGATAAAATAAAATTTTTTCGAAATCCTAAAATTTTCTATTTTTTTTATTTAAAAGGAACGGCCTCGACAAGGGAAACATCAGTTCTAACATTTTTGCCTGCGAACAAGCAATCATTTTCATCATTGGGTAATCCTGACCTTAGACTATCTTGGGACCCGGTGTCTACACCTCTTAATAGGAAAATCCCAAGACATCTTAAGAGGTAAATCTCCAAGACCTCATAAGAGGCAAATCTCCAAGACCTCTTAAGAGGCAATTCTCCATGTCCTCTTAAGAGGCAAATCTCCAAGTCCTCTTAAGAGGTAATTCCCCATGTCCTCTTAAGAGGCAAATCCCTCAAAGTCCTCTTAAGAGGCAAATCTCTAAGTCCTCTTAGAGGCTCTAATCTATAAATTAGCGAAAATCTTCTAAGGGGCAACCGTTCTTTAGGGAATAAACAACCGTCCTTCAAAGGGAATCCATCCGACTTCAACTCAATGGGAATGTAATACGCCAAAAAGACGACATTAATTGACCACCAAGAGCGTAGCTAAACATGTCAACAAGCCGGCATTAGTCAAACTCGCCACAACTCCATCAAAACAGCAAGAAGGTAGCAGCTTCAGGTACGCGCTCCTTTCCTTTTCTCTGAATTTAGGCTCACCTAGGCACCCATGCTCTAGCTTCTCCAAAATTGGGGGCAACTGTAGACACCGGGTCCTGAGGCAGCCCAGATCAGAGGTTACCCAATGATGAAATTAATGCCTGTTCACAGGTAAAATGGTTGAAAGTGATGATTTACTTGTCAAAATTTGCTTTTTTGAAAAAAATAAAAATAAAAATAAAAAAGGAGTTTTAAAATTATAGTATTTTAGTCAAAATGGTTTCTTTAAAAATTTTTTTAAAAAAATTATGGCCGTCGGCCGCATAGGCGGCGCACTGCTGCTGCACACAAGGCGAGCGCCCAAGCGCGCACGCTGGCGCTGGGGCACTCGCCCCTACGCTGTGAGGCGCATGCGCGATGGGTGAGACGCCGATCGCCCAGCATGCGCGCGACAGGCGAGGGGTCGCTTGCCTGTCCCTACCCGTCGCTCGCCAGCGATGGGCGTTCGTTGCCCAGATCTGCAGATTTTCGTCGACAATGAAATTTTTGGCCTTTCTTCGCGATTTTTTCTTCAAAATTGATTTTTTATCCCATTATTTTTGGTATTTTCATGGTTTTTTCAATTTTTGAAATTAAGATAGGTGCTTATTATTTTTTTATTATTTTTTACTTATTATTTTTTATTAAAATTTATCCTTAAAATAAATATAAAAAATTTAATTTTATTTTTAGTTCAAAAGAATTTGATTTTATCTCCAAATCTAATTTAAATTCAAAAAGATTAGATTTTACTATCTAAAATCTAATTTGAATTCAAAAGGATTTGATATCTATTTTTAAGGATAATTCAAATTTTAAAAAGATTGATATTTTAATTCAAATTTAAAAAAATATTAAATTTTTAATTTGAATTTTTAAAAGATTTAAATTTTTAATTTGAATTTTGAATAGATTTGAATTTTTAAATTTGAATTTTGAAAAGATTTGGATTTTGAAATTTTAATTTTAAAAAAGATTTGATTTTAAAATTTGAATTTTAAAAATGTTTTAATTTTAAATTTAAATTTAAATTTTCAAAAGATTTGAACTTTTTCCTTATCCTCAGTTAGCTTATAAATAACAGGCTGAGGATCGAGCAAAAGTATTTAGATTTTTCTCTTCTTCTTCTTAAAAAGAATTATTTCTACATTTTCTTTCTCTTGAGTTTTTTTATTCAAATAAATTTCTTAAATTCATATTTTTCATTTCTTCTTCTTTAAGAGAATTCTTTCTTCATTTTCTTTATTTGAGTTTTTTTCTTCAAATAAATTTCTTAAGGTTTTAAAAATAAATTCTTGATAAAAAAGTAATTCTTGAGACAAGAAAAATAATTTTTTGCTCTTAAGAATTTATATTTTTCTTCCATTATTTTTTTAAGCAAGTTTTATTTCATGGAATAACACTGCAATTTTTTATTATTTTCGATTCAAATTTTATGGATCAAGGCAAGGAAATCAATCATCTTTTTCCCTCCATCGAATTCGAGTTCTGAGGGTAAATATTATGGGTTCAATCCTACCTTTCCTTTATTTTCTTTCTATTTTATTTATTCATAATCATTTTATCAACATGTAGATATTTATATCTATTGTTTATAAATTTATTTTATCTCTGATATTTACTTTATTTTCATTATTTTATTTCATTGTCCCACTCACGTGATATTTATTTTTCTTCTGAGTTTATTTATTTCTACTGATTATGCGGCGTTGAGAAAGGAAGCCCACTAGGATGATCCGGGGATGCCAATTTGGTTCATTTTCTTTACCCTATTTTCTTTTAGTTTATTTTTATTTCTAATTTATTATAAATATTATTTTGAGCCCGCTAATGTAAAAATGGCTAAAGATTTCTTCTACAAATAAATGGGATTTTCTTAAATAAAATAGGGCCAATATCTTAATTTTTTTTATCTAAATAAAACAAACATTTTAATATTATTTTTCTTTAAATATGCATGCGAAGACCAATGTCTTCATCCTTAATCGAATATCCTGCTTTGTGTATGTTTCATTTTTTGCTCATTTACAATGGGGGTTATATTCCGCCCCTAGTTTTATTGTGAATTATTGTGCTTTTATTTACTTTATGCTTAATTTACTTAATTTACTTAATTTATTACTTTAATCACGTGATCGATATGTGCTTTAATTAATGCATTAAATTGTATGAGAAAATGAATGAAATTTTAAATTTAAAACTCAATCATAATTTAATCAATGTATGAATAAATGGGAAGTCCCAAACCTTCTCTGGTCCTAGGCTCAACGAGGTTAGAGGACCATCTCAATGTCCTATTGGGGTGGGGTCTCCAAAATATCTCTTGTTGCCCAAAATAGGCCCAATTTGCATGGTTTTAGTCTCCACGAGATTAGATAATCCTTCTAGTGTTCTATTGGAATAAGGTGTCAAAAATATCTCTGGCTTGCCCAAAATGGACGCATATGCATCCTCTTAGGCCTCATGAGATTAGATGATCTTTTTAGTGTTCTATTGGAAGGAGGTGTCGAAAATATCTCTGAGAGCTAAAAATAGACACATATGCGCTGTATTAGGCTCAGTGAGGCTAGAGGACCTTTCCCAATATTTTTTGGGGTGGCAACTCTAAAACACCTCCTTATTGCCCAAAATAGACGCCCTTGTAATCTTTTACAGGTTTTATGAACCCCTCTCAAATACCCTAAAAACGGGTCTTTGGGGCTCCCGCGGTTCGCCACGTGTCACAACCGCCCATAAGCCAACGGGACGGTAGAGGCCGCCAATAAGAATGTTAAGAAGATTTTTGCCAAGGTGGTTCAGAACTATAAGGATTGGGTAGAGAAGTTGCCTTTCGTACTCTGGGGCTATAAAACCACGGTCAAAACATGTACAGGGGCCACGCCGTATTCCTTGGTATATGGGACAAAAGCTGTATTGCCAGTCGAAGTGGAGCTCAAGTCTTTAAGGGTGGTGATTGAGGCTCGGATTTCAAAAACTGATTGGGCGCAGCAACGATTGCAGTAATTAAACATGCTGGATGAGAATAGATTGCAAGCTTATTACCACAACCAGGTTTATCAGAAGAGGCTTGCACATTCATTTGGGAAAAAGGTCAAAAAGTACCAACTGAAAGAAGGAGATTTGCTCTTCAAGCAAATGAGATCAAGTGCGCCGGATATACGGGGAAAGTTCAGACCGACGTGGGAAGGCCCCTTTATTCTAAAGAAAATATTGTCCAAAGGAGCAGTAATTTTGTCAGATAGCGATGGGAATGAGTTTAAGGAACCAATCAACATCGACAGGCTCAAAAGGTTCCACGGCTAAAGACATAAAAACCAAAAGAAGAGAATAAATGCCCTGCGGGTCGAAAACCAAAAAAAGGCGGCCTTGCTAAAACTGGAAGCCTCACCAGGGTAAGAACCGAAAAAGGCACCTCGGGCAAAAATTAGAGGCTCGAGAGAAAATGATCAATCAAGAAAACCCACGAGAGCTGATTGGCAACAGGAGTTTGATGCTGTTAAGATCTATTCAGAGATTGGATGTGTTTTTCATTATAAATCCTTGTTAAACATTGATCATGTATGTTGAAATTATATCGAAATGTATGCACATTTTGCAAAAAGGAATAAAAGAACAACCATTCAAATCACATGTTCATTATTTTCTAGTTCTTTTATAGAAAGAAAGACATTATTCATTACATATTGCATGTAAATCTAAACTATACTGCTACTCTCACCGGCCATATGTCTAAGTCGGTGGGTCCTATTGTCAATAGTAGGGCTAAGCACCCATCTCTTGTAGGCACTAGTGGAAATGGTGGAGCAATCTCTAACTAAAGGTAGGATGGTCCTGACCGGCAGTTTGGCCTAGAGATTATGATACCTAGACGTGAAGGCCGAGGATAGGACACCACCCTGAAAAGCCAAAGGGAGTTTTACGACATTTGGGTCATGCCAAACTGTCGAGTACAATGTGCAGTAATGTAAAAATTAGCCTCATGTAGCCCATACAATGGAACACACCCTAATGAACCGTCAGTGGTCATAGCGGTAATATGGAGCCAGGCGCTCATAAAACTGATGTCCTCATCTGCCATCTTAGTAATTTAGCAACACCCTTGTCGGGAGAGGCAAAAGAACACAATCATTATCGAGCAAGGAAATGCTGATCACCCTGGAAGGGGGATCTGACAAAAGCTTCAATTTCTTCTACAGCCAGATCTGTGAGACAAGAAGTCAGAAACGAGAAAAAAAAAATAATAATAATAATAATAAAGAAAAGAATTAAGAAAAGACACTGGAATGGGTAGGGTCCACTCTAGGCAAAAAATAAGGCATAGGGTTATGTGAAAATCTGAAAGGACGCATTTTTCGCTAAGAAAAGCTAGTGTGAAACCCACAAGGGGTGCACTACCTTTGAAAATAATGATGTACCTAGAGTAATAAGGGACTCCCAGTGAAGGCAACAAAAGGATCAGCACAGACAGAGTCTAAAATTAGGATCGTCTTATCTAGAATCAGAGGAAATGGGGTAAGCCTGCGATGGATGTCATCTACTATCCCGAACAGTCAAAAATCGCCGGTCAACTCAGAAGAAGTCACTATCAGAAATCTAAAGAGGCAGAACAACAAGACAACATTGGCCTGATAGGTCCCTTTAGTGCCTCAACCAATGGCTCTAGAGTGAAGGATACCCCCTGAGAGGCCAGTTAAGTGGCGACGGTATAAGAAACGCCCAAGGTCAGTGCAATGTCCCTCGTACAGACAAAACCACAAGTTGATATGCAAAGTGAGGTGCCGAGGGGAATCCTTGCCCCAATAATAGCAGCAAATTCTACAGGTAAAGGGCATAATTCCTAGTAGGTAAACCTGAAGACATGGAAACGGGGGTTCCAAAAGCAGACTGTGGCCAAAAGCAGGTTTTGGTCTATCCTAACTCTTCTCAGAAATTTCAAGCTAGAAAATGGGGCTAGGGTGGTATTTTCCGAAGTTTTGGGGTAATCCAGAACTCATTACATCTTAGTGAAGACAGATGAAGACATTTTCTAAGTATTGCAACTAAAAATTAAAATTAACAAGGAAAAGAAAGGAAAAAACGAGAGAAAAACCTGAAAAAGGAAGCGCTGTTTGAAGTCCAGGATGAAGAGTGCACGAATCCCAAGGAAAAAAATGATTATTTAAAGCAAATCACGAGGGACGGGCTACCTATCTCTCGGTCTTCCGACAGGGGAGCCCGTCAATCAACCTGGTTGACCCTTGGGTGATCTATTTTCTTGCATATTTCATGCATGTCACGCGCATAAAATAATTTTTACATATTTCTATCGTCTTTTATTTTTGCAGTAAAAGGAAATTTGATGGAGACGCATACCAGGCACGGAAATCGGGAGCAAAATATCCAAGTAATATTTTTATTTTCTTAAAATTTATGGAAAAGGAGGCAAAGAAGAAGAAAATAAGAAAAAATGGAATTTTAAGCAACCGACAGGGTACCCATCGCTCGGTGTTCCGACGGGCTACCCGTCGGTCATGAAAAATTGTAAAAGGTGTGCTCAAATGCGCACCTTCAGTTGTTCCTTTTCTTCTTCCCTTTCTTCCCCGCAAAGCCGATGCCCTTCGCCGGTTCTTCCCCCTTTTCTCATTCATTTCTCACCCGTTTTGCGCACCACTTATGCTAAAACAATCCTTGCACTATCACGGACATTTAGGACTAAATTTTTCGCAAATTCGTCAATTTTTTTTTTAGTACATTTTATCGACTACCGAGTAAGTTTGTCATCCTTTTCTTCTACTTTTTCTTCTTCTTTTTTTAAATTTTCATTTTAGATGCATGATAGGCATGTTTCCTCTCAATTAGAACTGAATTCTGCCTATTTGTTTTTGACATTTTGGGAATAAGTGTAAACCATATTGATTAGTATATAAAAATAGAAGCAAGTAATGATAAAATTAAAAAGAGAGAGAGAGAGAGAGAGAACTATGGACTTATGAACCTGCACCCATCTAACTGAATTTTGGAACCAAATTGGACTAAGTTGAATGCATAATCACTATGTGAAATAAAGTGCAATAATGAAATTGTTGCTTGGGACCTGAGTCCTGTGCCACTATTTTATGGTTTTATGCAAGGAGTTGGGCACATCTTTGCTGGGATGCTACCCAAACTTTTAATTTTATGGGCAGGCACAGCCTTGCCGGGATGCTGTTGAAATTTTTGGGAGGCACAATTTTAGCCAAAATGCTGCCGAAATTTATAAAATTTTAAATCTTTTAATTAGCTTACTTGTGATGGTAATGTAAAACTAACTTTTATTATTTTCAGGTAGCCTCCATGACGCAACGCCCCTCATGATCAGGTCAAGCCTCAGGCTCCCTTATGGATGAGCGATAAGGCTAGGTCGAGATTTCAGGCCTTGGCATATGTGCAGTTTCATGCCAGCCACTTCATCTCTAGGCAATTTCTGCGGAGCATGGGGATGCTTGAGGAGGTCGATGCCCTAGTAGTAGAGGCAGGGTGGATAGAGGTTTTATGGCCCTCATCTCAGACCCATCCCGAGGTTGTCAGGGAGTTATTGACCACTCTTCATTATGGTAGATTCTAGATGTAACAACCCAAAAAGGGCCTAGTCGAAATCTGTGTGGTAAGTCAGTAATTAAGGGTATTTTCGTAATTTGAGTAAGAGAAAATTTGGATTATTAGGATTTTATGGTAAAGAAATTTAATTAAGTATGTAAGAGGAGAAATTATAAAGTGTGCTTGTAGTGTATGGTGTTAGGATGTAAGTGGGTTAAGGGGTTTTATTGTGTCGTTTGTGGTTTGGTGCTTTGAGTGTAAAGTGTTTTATGGGAAGTGATTTAGTGGAATGTGGGTTTGGTAACAAGGATGGAGATATTTTTGTTAGGGGTGCTTGTGTGTGTTTTGTGTATGGTGCATTGAGGAAGTTAGTCAACTGGATGGTTTGATTCTCTAGGGTTGTGACAAGTGGCTTTGGGTAGGTGAACATTAAATGGAAAAGTAGGAGAGAGGTAAAGGGAAGGCAGATTTTTGTGAAGCTTCCCGTGGAAGCTGCCCGTTCTTTCTTCTTCTTTGTTTTCCCGCCCCCCTCTCTCTCTCTCTTGCTTCCATTTTCTGCTCTCTTCTCCCTTCTCTTGTGTTTTCCGTGAGTTTTGAGTGGGATTTCCTGAAGTTTTTGAGCTGAGTTCTTGAAGGTAAGTGCTTGGGCTTTTGGCATCTTCCTTGGGTTCTTCTTCTTCTCCATTGTTTCTGGTTTTGGATAGTTGTTCATGGTTTAACTTGAGTGTGTTTTGATTGGGTTTGTGCAAGAAGCGAAAGAGAGAAGAAAGAGAAAGGGCAAGGATAAGGTGGGTTCTTGAAGAGTGAAGATCAGCTGCAATTTCCAGGTTTTGGAGCTGCATTTTTTAGTGTGTGTATGTGTTTGGGAGTTTGATCCTTGTTGTGATGAGTTTTGAGTTATGCCCTAGTTCTCAATTGGATTTTACGTGTAATTGTGTTTTCAAATTCTTGGTGTCTTGAGTGTTTTATTTGGGTAAATGCATGTGACTGTTATGTGAAGAATTCGAATGAAATGTTAGTGATATAGTGAGCATGGTATATGTTTTCGGAACATGAACATGTTATGTTAATGAAATTTGGGTTTAGTTTTTGTGGCATTCATGATATTTTGATGGTTGATTATTGCGTAAATGAGTTTATGTGGCTTTGAGAATGATGCGGTGATGTATGAGTGGCATGAGGTAAGTGGTTGTGCATGATAGAATGAGTGTCTGAAGGTTTGTGTGGGAACAAGTGCTGGAAGTGTAGATTTTGGGCGAATCTGGGTTTTGTCGCGATCGCGACGCTGTTGCGAGCTTGACAGAGTGCGGATTTGGCCCCTTGTTCTTGGAGAACCCTCTGTCGCGATCGCGACATTGTTGCGAGCACGATAGAGAGCTCGGTAGCAGAGTCCTCTACGCGAGCATGCAGCCGAGGGTGCGCGCGAGGAGGAAGGAACCGGTCTCTGTTGCACGAATCTGCCTAGCGTGCTTCATCGCGAGCAGGCCTTCTGGCACGAGCTCAAGAGGAGGTGCCCCATGCTCTGTCGCGATCGCGACAGAGGCCCTTCCTGCTTGCCCTATTTTCTGAATGTGCTTCTTTTGTTCCACTTTGCACGGTTTCTCACTATTGCATGAAATATGTTTTTGCTTATGACTCGTGATATCATTGTACTAGTGTCTTAGTTATGAATTTATTTGATGTTAGAGTCTTGAGTTGAACCTTGTTTTGATTGTGTATTGTCGTGTGAGTGAATGAGTTGTCGAGCCTGAAGTGTCAAGGTATTGGATAATTAAGCATGCTTAAGAAGGGGTTTGTGAGTGTAGCTGCCCGTGTCCGCCCCGTTTGGGTGAAGCAGTCGACCTCCGAGATGGTCATCCTCCGTGTAGTAATAAAATGTTTTGAGACTTCGGTCTCCCGCGCTACTTTCGGGTATTAAAACTATTTTTTTAGACTTCGGTCTCCCGCGCAGTGTTCCCGTATCCTCCACCATTGAATTCAGGCTATTGTGTCCAGTGTCTGGTATTGGTTTATTGAAGTGTTTTGATTCTGGCGTGATCTCGATTATGGTATTTTACTTCGTGCTTTCTATTCTAAATTCTTATCTTGTATAGTGATTCTTTATTTCTTAATAGATATTTCTGTTCTATGGTACTTTATGAATTCTGAATATTATGCTCAATATCTTGTATAGTGTTCTATTATGTTTATTCCTCCCCACTAAGCGTTATCGCTTAGCACGGGTTCTTTTCCCTTGTAGGTAGTAAGGTTTTGAGTTCCTGTTCGAGTTTCGAGTCGCGCATCTGCAGGCTGGCCACATAGGAGTAGAGTTATTTATTTTTGTCTCCTCCTGTAATTCTCTTTGTATGTAAAATTTTTGTATAGTGGCTTATGTAGCTATTTGTAAAGGAATGATGATATCTTTTGGGATTGTACATAACTCTATATTTTGATTATATGAGATTTATGTTCTGACATTATTAATATTCTTAGTGAATGCTTCCGCTTAGCGCATGTATGTATGTATGTTGTGAGTGAGCGTCAGGTAGCGCGTCCGCCGGCGCCCTTCCAACGCGGGGGGGGGGGGGGGGGGGGGGGGGAGGGGGGGGGGGGGGGGGCGGCGGTGGGGGTGTTACACTAGAGGTCGAACACGGAGGAGGGGGTCATTCAGTTTTTGGTTAGAGGACGCCATCACAGCATCACGTGGTGGACTTTTATGGAGGCCACGGGGCTTCCTCACGGGGATGACGTGATGATCCCCCAGAGAGCTGTCAGGAGGCATTATTGGGAGGTTATTACCATGCCAGGTGTGCCGTATGACCACGATACGGCAAAGAGTATAGCGCTCTCATCTTAGGCATTACGGTACATATAAAAAGTTCTCTCTAGTTCTTATATGGGCTGGACAGGTAACCCGAGGTTAGTGATTGCAGTTGAGATTTGGAGCTTGTGGGCGTTAGTAGCTAGCCGGTGCCTCAACATTAGACATGAGATAGTGGCTAACTTGGTTAGAGTCTCATGGGGGACAGCCCCTATAGTATAGGCCGGGGGAGTGGTTACTAGGCTACTTCTACACTTGGGAGTGGATCCTGATAGCTATGGACCTCCACTTGATGAGTGTATTTATGTGGATGCGTCAGTGGCTCAGTAACCAAAATAGCCCAAAAAATTTATTTTGGCTTAGACAGATCTTTGCCTCAAACATTAGAGAGGAACTTGCGACCAGGATCGGCCAGGCCAGCTAGAGATCAGGGGGCAAGCCAAAGGTACTTTTTGAACCTAGGCTGACCCTTGTCATGGTTTTTGATGAAGCTTGAGAAAGAGGGAGGGTTAAAACCCTTGGCACCCAGGCCAGCTAAAACTCAGTGGCAGCTTGGGCATAAGGAGAATTAGTACTGCGCATACCACCAGCACACTGGGCATGTGGTGGATAATTGTGTGAGGCTAAGGCATGAGATTTAGGATCTGATCGATAATAAGCTGATCACAAATCCTAAATACCAAAGGGGTAATCATAGGAGCTCAAGTTTTTTTGGTAGCAGTGGGAAAAATTTTGCGCCACAAGGGTTTCAACCTTCGGAATGGCTCAAAGATGCTATGCCATACTGGAAAGGCCTTTGTCTAAGCACCTCGCTCATTTTGTTAACAAGGGGAAAATACAGCCAATGCCGACCAAACCTGTTAGAAGCTAAGGACGACTCGATCATCGGGCGAATCGGTACTGCACATACCATTAGCATACTAGGCACTAGACTGATGAATGTTGGACTCTGAGGAGACAAGTTCAAGACCTCATTGATAAGGAGTTGAGGGGTGGGGAAGATGGTCCCTGAGTATGATAATGAACCATCGGCCATAACATCTATATTAGTAAAAGTAGGAAGAAGATAGCTCTTTAGATGTTCTTTTTATTCTGGAACTACTTGATAATGACATTTTTAATCCTAATTTTTAAATGAAATGAATAGTTTTGCTTATTTGTGTGATATTTCTCGTGATTTCACTATGCATAATCATGACACATTCATATTTGACACTGATTCAATTGATGCCATTTCATATAATCTCGAAACTTTGGAAAACCTAAAGAAAATCTTGATAACATCTGATATAACTCCTGGGGAGAGATTAAAATTTGAGAGAATAAAAAAAATGTGAAAGAGTCTTTACCAGGACATATGAAGACATGGCAAGAGATGATCGTGGAGTCGCGGAACACTCTATGGTGGCATATAATGATCATGGACCAATCAAGTAGAAATTCAGAAGACTTAGGCCAGAAGGGGCAGAAAAGGTTAAAAGGAGAGATCCATAAGAAGAAATGGGGCAAAATTTCTCATCAAAGAGCAACGCCCGACTGGGTTGGTCAGCGTTGTCCCCAATAATTGAGAAGAGAAGTGTGTGTATGTGTAAACTACCGGGATTTGAATAAAGTTTATCAAAAAAGAAAAAAACAAAAAAAAATGTATGCAAAAGAAAAGAATTGACGTGTAGATATGGCCGAAAATTGTTGACATGGTGTCAGAGCCCAAATCGGGCCTAGTCGGAATCGGCAAGCTAAGTCGGATAAGTGACGGGTATTTCGGTAATTTGCGCATGAGTGAATTTGATGATGGGGATTTAATTGCAAAGTATTTAATTTAAATAAGTTAAGTGAGGGAAATTATTTGGTGTGCATGTCATGTATAGATGTAGGGTATTTGTTGTGGTTTTATCTAGTGGTTTGTGTGTATGGTGCTAAGGATGGTAAATATCTACCTAAGAATTATCTAATGAGGTAAGTGTATGCTGCCTTGGTGTTTGAAAGTCAAAAGGGGGAATTGTGGTCCAATGAGAGCTTGCCATGTGGATTGTGGTTGGTGGGCATTGAATGGGAAAAGAAGAAAAGAGAAAGAGAGAGAGAGAGAACACAGAAAATCTGCATTCACGTTCTCTCTTCCCTCTCACATTTTCTTGCTTCTTCTTTCTTCATTTTCTGCACTTCTTCCTTTTCTTTCTTTTGGTTGGAGTTTGTACATGCTTAGAGGTGATTTTGATTGAGTTTTGGAGCAAGATTAAAGTGGTATGTGTTTGGGTTTAGGGCTCCTGCGTTTTTGGGTTTTTCTTCTTCTCCCTTTTCTGGTTTTGCTTGTTTTGAGTTAAGGTTTGGATGAGTAATTACTGGATTTGTGTTTGTGCAAGTTGGTGTTGACAAGAGGAAGCTTAAGGGTAAGGAAAGGATTGAAGATTGAAGGTTAAAGAGTGATTTTTTGGATCTTTGATTTCCAGGTTTGGGAGCTTTGATTTCTTCATTTGAGTTTTGAGTTTAGAGTTGTCATTGCCTAATTCTCCTTGGATCATGAGTGTGTATTTGTGTATGCTTTTCAGAAATTTGAGTGCATTGATATGAGTTTGTGCATGAATTAATTTGGGTAAATGTGTTAGTAATCCATATTATTGATGGAGATAAATGTATATGAGGATTGGTATGGAAATGCATGAGTTTGGGAATCTCCTTGAATTTGATGTTTTATGGTGATTTTGGCAATTCTGTTCAGTTCTCATCTGACCTTTGTTTATTGTTTTTATCATAGGTAGAGTTTTAGATCTCTAAATTGTGTTCTTCTTGACCCACTAGAACCATTATTTCCATCCCTTTAAAAGTCACAGAGATGACCTTGGGCAAATTCTTGCTCTAAGATCATGGAAATTTACAAAAACCGTAGTCTCTATTTGGGTCGGGTTACTTGAACACTATAGGTTGTTTAAATCATATCTGAAGCTGTAGATGTTTAATTGATCTGGAATTTGTTGCATTTGAAATATATCATCTTAGGCAACAAATGTTAAGAGGAAGTTTTGCCTAAAAATGTTGTTTAGATGTCCGTTTAGGCTGAGCAAAATGGAGTTATAAAGCAGTCTTGAATTCTAGCTTCTGTTTTGCAAACTTTTGGTAGGTCACGGTGGTAACCAAATTCATTAGCACCATGACATATGAAAATACTGGGCAGAATGCTTAGTTTTGGACCTCACATTACCACCGTGACCCCTTCTGTTTTGAACATTTTATGTGTTTTTTTTCCCGAATTGAACCCGTTTCACACCGAAACTTTTAAGGATCTATCCGATGCATGTTTAGGACTCTTAAATGAGTATAAGAATAGTTATCACATGGAAAATAAACATGAATAGGATTAAGATTAATAGCAAACTAATGAAGTAATGATGTGTAATTGTATGTATTAGAATCAAGTAAAGTTTAATGACATTATTGAGCATTATAATACTTTAATCTATATAAATGTGTACGATATGAACAAGTATGCATAGGTATGACTTAAGATCTAAGTTATATACTCATGAAAGACGTCACATGAAATGAATTTGCTTAATAAAATATATATATATGGGATATGAGTAGTGAATGTGTGATTGAAGTAATTGCCTAACAATATTATATGATGCATGCATTGATAATAAATGTTAATAGAATGTATTAGTACTCAAGATATCTATGATGCTATTATGGCTCATGTGGATATTTGAGTGATTATATAACATGATAATGATAAATGTGATTTAATGCTTTTAGCTTATGAATTCCTCCTTTTAATGGAGACCCATAATGTGGCAAACCGGGTAAGTAAGTATTTATATAAATGTACAAATAGTTGGTATGAATGATATGATAAAGTGTGAGAAATAGCATTCTGTTTTGGGTGTGGGTATGTCACGGTGACAACCTAATGGGTTACCACCGTGTGGTACACCATGATTGCATTCTGCCGAGAGTTTTTGTATGTCACGGTGACAACCAATCTGGTTGTAACCGTGACCTACCCTATTTTTGTAAAGAGTGGTTAGTTGTTAAAAAGTAAAGTTTGAATGTTAAGTTAATGATTGGCCTGATAATGTTTCCATATTTGACTTTGATAAATTTTAGAATATTGAATAGTGCTAAAGCATGTTGATGGAATTATATTGTATGCTTTGTAATACGAATAGTATGATGCATGGCTGATATTATGAATTTCTTTATATGTCTACTATACTCTGGATTAAGTATGACGATATTTATATACTGTCTGATTTGACACATGATTTAAATGATGCAAGACCTGCGAGAGTCAGTCTAGTGGATAGTTAGGCATGCCTAATAGAGTCTTTTAGCTGCAGCCCTTTGGACGTTTGGACCCTGATCAGGTCCCCTGTTTGGTTCCTCGCGAACCCTTTAATGTGTTTGGATCTTGTTTAAGGTCCCTAATGAAAATGTTTTTGAATGTGAAAATGAAATTGATATTCGATTCGCACCCGTAAGGTGATGTTAGTATTCGATTCGCACCCGTAAGGTGATGTCAGTATTCGATTCGCACCCGTAAGGTGATGTTTGTATACTCGTTATCCACTATTTTGAGTCAGCAGGTATTTTGGTTTGCTTTGTCTGATATGAATATGAGAATATGTTATCCAAATGTGTAAGATTTCAGTCATGTGAATCAGATATGAATTCGAAGGTGATTATGAATCTCTGAATGGGTTAAATGTGACTCAAACATGCCTATTGTGTGCGATTATTCATATATATATCGTATTGTGACTGCGTTTGAATATAATCGATTGTGGTTATAAGCATGTGAAGTAGTATGTATTCGAATGTGATTTTATACTGTTAACTATTATGGATTAGCATGTGAACTAGTTTGCGTGAAAATGCGACATTGACTATTGAATGATTATATATAAATGTGGATATGATCCTCTAAACGCACGGCTTTTATATGCAAGTATAATATTATATGTGTTATGAATGTCCGCATATGTCATTTGCATGTGTTACGCCTTGGCGACCATTGTTAATGGCCGCCCATATTTCTTGTGTGTTTCCCCACTAAGCGTTATCACTTAGCATGGGTTCTTTTCCCGTGCAGGTGGCAGGTTTGGTTCGGTACGAGTCGCGCATCTGCAAAGGTCGGCCACATAGGAGCTAGAAATTTTGTACTTTGTTCAGCCTCTGTAATTAGGATTTTGTATTTCTGTATAATATGTACATGTAAAAATAAGTAAAGATACTGATGTAATAATTTGGACTGCGTAAATATTTTTATATTTACGTCTTAAGTATTTCCTCTGTCCTATCTTTCGGCTGAGGTTTCTGTTGTATGGTTGTAAGTTTGTATATGTGTATGCTTTCGCTTAATGTATGCGCATTTATGAATTATGTATGTTCAGTCTTTGCTCCTGAAAGTTTTAAATTCTTTCGTACTTATATATATGCTTTGTATTGCTTCTGTCCGGTAGCACACCTGCTCGTACGGTTGCCTACTCCCTCGCGGATAGGCTCGCCTACGTACGGGTGGGGGGTGTTACATTTAGTGGTATCAGAGCGCCGGTTTGGCGGTTCTGGTTGTCTTGTTTGTTAAGTGTCGAGTCTTTACATGCTAGTCGGTTATGTGTCGTGTCTTTGTATGCGAGTCGGTTTTATGTTGTGGCCGAATGCATATGTGTCTTATCTGGTGTTGTGTCTAGATGGTGTCTGATTCTAGTGAGAATGTGGGCGAGACAACAGCAAGTGTGAACCTAGTTGTGCTAATCAGAGTGTTTCCGAACATCTTTCGGTTGGAGATTCCGGTCCTATATTTAATGATAGGACATTAGTGCAAGGATTGATTCGAATTTTGGATAGGCTGACTGCACCTCGGGTTTCTCAAAGCCCTGTTTAGAAGGTACCACAGAAAAGAAAGGTGTCGAGTAAAGAGGTGTTAGTGGGAAAGAAAATTCGAGGACCTCCGATGTGTCAACAATGTCAGAAGCAACATTGGGACAAGTGTAAGAAATGTAAGAAGAATTGGATACCACCGATAAGTGGATGAGTATTTGGATCTTGTAAGATTTTGGTAGTACTCTATATGCCTGTCAGCTATCTCCAGAAAAGTGTTTGAATGAAAGCATATTGAATCATGGGCATGGGACAAAGTGCATCATCATAGCATTAATTGCATTTCTTCAGCATCGTTCTGCATACATGAGCCAACACACTCTCATTGCATCATCATCCCTTTGACCATACATGATAAGCATTTGCATATATGTTTCGATTGAGAGAAAGCTGACAGGGTGTATATGTACTATTTGATATTAAGATTAACGGTAAGAATGACGAGCGCAGCAATTATTAAGGAAAGTGTTCTGTGTTTGGTTAAAGTTGAGCAGAAAGAGTATTTCGGGATCTTATACAAGTGAAGGTAAAAAGGATTTTGGAGTTTGACATGGATGTTATTGGTAAGGAGAAACGTAGATATGACGGACATCTTTTAAGTATTGAAGGATTTATGTAGTAATCGGCGGAAGTTAATTGGTTTATGTGTAAAGTGTTAGGGCTTTGATTTCTGACGGACAGTTAAGTAATGATCATTCTGATGAATGTGTTTGATTCAAATATAAAAAAGTGATTTAAGAGTACAATGATGGCGATAAGTGTAAGCGAGTGAGTAGTTTGAGAGTGAAGTGTATGAGTTGTTGGTGACATGGAATGTAATGTTGGGAATTCTTTCCGGTGTAAGTGAATTTTGAGGATGAAATTCTGTTAGGTGGGAAGAGTTGTCACACCCCAAATCGGGCCTAGTCGGAATCGGCAAGCTAAGTCGGATAAGTGAAGGGTATTTCGGTAATTTACGCATGAGTGAATTTGATGATGGGGATTTAATTGCAAAGTATTTAATTTAAATAAGTTAAGTGAGGGAAATTATTTAGTGTGCATGTGATGTATAGATGTAGGGTATTTGTTGTGGTTTTATCTAGTGGTTTGTGTGTATGGTGCTAAGGATGGTAAATATCTACCTAAGAATTATCTACTGATGTAAGTGTATGCTGCCTTGGTGTTTGAAAGTCAAAAGGGGGAATTGTGGTCCAATGAGAGCTTGCCATGTGGATTGTGGTTGGTGGGCATTGAATGGGAAAAGAAGGAAAGAGAAAGAGAGAGAGAGAGAGCACAGAAAATCTGCATTCACGTTCTTTCTTCCCTCTCACATTTTCTTGCTTCTTCTTACTTCATTTTCTGCACTTCTTCCTTTTCTTTCTTTTGGCTGGAGTTTGTACATGCTTAGAGGTGATTTTGATTGAGTTTTGGAGCAAGATTAAAGAGGTATGTGTTTGGGTTTAGGGCTCCTGCGTTTTTCTTCTTCTCATTTTTCTAGTTTTGCTGGTTTTGACTTAAGGTTTGGATGAGTAATTATTGAATTTGTGTTTGTGGAAGTTGGTGTTGACAAGAGGAAGCTTAAAGGCAAGGAAAGGATTGAAGATTGAAGGTTAAAGAGTGATTTTTTGGATCTTTGATTTCCAGGTTTGGGAGCTTTGATTTCTGCATTTGAGTTTTGAGTTTTGAGTGGTCATTGCCTAATTCTCCTTGGATCATGAGTGTGTATTTGTGTTTGCTTTTCAGAAATTCGAGTGCTTTGATATGAGTTTGTGCATGAATTAATTTGGGTAAATGTGTTAGTAATCCATATTATTGATGGAGATAAATGTATATGAGGATTGGTATGGAAATGCATGAGTTTGGGAATCTCCTTGAATTTGATGTTTTATTGTCATTTTGGCAATTCTGTTCAGTTCTCATCTGACCTCCGTTTATTATTTTTGTCATAAGTAGAGTTTTAGATCTCTAAATTATGTGATTCTTGAGCCACTAGAACCATGACTTCCATCCCTTTAAAAGTCGCAGAGATGACCTTGGGCAAATTCTTGCTCTAAGATCCTAGAAATTTACCAAAACCATAGTGTCTCTATTTGGGTCGGGTTACTTGAACACTATAGGTTATTTAAATCATATATGAAGCTGTAGATGTCCAATTGATCTGGAATTTATGGCTTTTGAAAGATATCATCTTAGGAAACAAATGTTAAGAGGAGGTTTGGCCTAAAAATGTCGTTTAGATGTCCGTTTAGGCTAACCAAAATGGAGTTGTGAAGCAGTCTTGAATTCTAGCTTCTGTTTTGCAAACTTTTGGTAGGTCACGGTGTTAACCAAATTCATTACCACCATGACATATGAAAATGCTGGGCAGAATGCTTAGTTTTGGACCTCACGGTGGTAACCAAATTCATTACCTCCGTGACCCCTTCTGTTTTGACAATTTTATGTGTTTTTCTTCCCGAATTGAACCCGTTTCACACCGAAACTTTCTAGGATCTATCTGATGCATGTTTAGGACTATTAAATGAGTATAAGAATAGTTATCACATGGAAAATAAACATGAATAGGATTAAGATTAATAGCAAACTAATGAAGTAATGATGTGTAATTGTATGTATTAGAATCAAGTCAAGTTTAATGACATTATTGAGCATTATAATACTTTAATCTATATAAATGTGTATAATATGAACAAGTATGCATAGGTATGACTTAAGATCTAAGTTATATACTCATGAAAGACGTCACATGAAATGAATTTGCTTAATAAAATATATATATATGGGATATGAGTAGTGAATGTGTGATTGAAGTAATTGCCTAACAATATTATATGATGCATGCATTGATAATAAATGTTAATAGAATGTATTAGTATGCAAGATATCTATGATGCTATTATGGTTCATGTGGATATTTGAGTGATTATATAATATGATAATGATAAATGTGATTTAATGCTTTTAGCTTATGAATTCCTCTTTTTAATGGAGACCCATAATGTGGCAAACCAGGTAAGTAAGTATTTATATAAATGTACAAATAGTTTTGTATGAATGATATGGTAAAGTGTGAGAAATAGCATTATATTTTTGGTATGGGTATGTCACGGTGACAACCTAATGGGTTACCACCGTGAGGTACCGCATGATTGCATTCTGCCGAGAGTTTTTGTATGTCATGTTAACAACCAATCTGGTTGTGACCGTGACCTACCCTATTTTTGTAAAGAGTGGTTAGTTGTTAAAAAGTAAAGTTTGAATGTTAAGTTAATGATTGGCCTAATAATGTTTCCATATTTGACTCTGATAAATTTTAGAATATTGAATAGTGCTAAAGCATGTTGAAGGAATTATATTGTATGATTTGTAGTATGAATAGTATGATGCATGGCTGATATTATGAATTTCTTTATATGTCTACTATACTCTGGATTAAGTATGATGATATTTATATACTGTTTGATTTGACACATGATTTAAATGATGCAAGACCTGCGAGAGTCAGTCTAGTGGATAGTTAGGCATGCCTAATAGAGTCTTTTAGCTGCAGCCCTTTGGATGTTTGGACCCTAATCAGGTCCCCTGTTTGGTTCCTCGCGAACCCTTTAATGTGTTTTGATCTTGTTTAAGGTCCCTAATGAAAATGTTTTTGAATGTGAAAATGAAATTGATATTCGATTCGCACCCGTAAGGTGATGTTAGTATTCGATTCGCACCCGTAAGGTGATGTCAGTATTCAATTTGCACCCGTAAGGTGATGTCTGTATACTCATTATCCACTATTTTGAGTCAGCAAGTATTTTGGTTTGCTTTGTCTGATATGAATATGAGAATATGTTATCCGAATGTGTAAGATTTCAGTTATGTGAATCATATATGAATTCGAAGGTGATTATAAATATCTGAATGGGTTAAATGTGACTCAAACATGCCTATTGTGTGCGATTATTCATACATATATCGTATTGTGACTGCGTTTGAATATAATCGATTGTGGTTATAAGCATGTGAATTAGTATGTATTTGAATGTGATTTTATAATGTTAACTATTATGGATTAGCATGTGAACTAGTTTGCGTGAAAATGCGATATTGACTATTGAATGATTATATATGAATGTGGATATGATCCTCTAAACGCACGGCTTTTATATGCAAGTATAATATTATATGTGTTATGAATGTCCGCATATGCCATTTGCATGTGTTACGCCTTGGCGACCATTGTTAATGGCCGCCCATATTTCTTGTGTGTTTCCCCACTAAGCGTTATCGTTTAGCACGAGTTCTTTTCCCGTGCAGGTGGCAGGCTTTATTCGGTACGAGTCGCGCATCTGCAAGGGTCGGCCACATAGGAGCTAGAAATTTTGTACTTTGGTCAACCTCTATAATTGGGATTTTGTATTTCTGTATAATATGTACATGTAATAATAAGTAAAGATACTGATGTAATAATTTTGACTGCATAAATATTTTTATATTTACGTCTTAAGTATTTCCTCTGTCCTATCTTTCGTCTGAGGTTTCTATTGTATGGTTGTAAGTTTGTATAGGTGTATGCTTTCGCTTAATGTATGTGCATTTATGAATTATGTATGTTCAGTCTTTGCTCCTGAAAGTTTTAAATTCTTTCGTACTTATATATATGCTTTGTATCGCTTCTGCCCAGTGGCACACTTGCTCGTACGACTGCCTACTCCCTCGCGGATGGGCTCGCCTACGTACGGGTAGGGGGTGTTACACATGGGGCAAAGGAGAGTCATCTTTGGGGCAAGCTTTGTTAAAATTCCGTTGATATACACATACCCGTACTTTTTCCTTCTTCTTGGCTACCATAAAGGACCAAAAGACTGATCCGCAAAGTTAAGATGTGTGGATGAGAAAGAAGCTAAGAAGGTCATGGAAGAAGTTCATGCCGGAATCTGTAGAGCCCATATGGAAGATGAAATGCTGGCAAAAAGGATCATGAGACAAGGACTCTATGGACTTACAATCGATATGGATTGCTCGAGCTTGGGGAATAGACATCATAGGGGAAGTGCGCCCTACGGCCTCTAACGGACATAGGTTCATCATAGTTGCTATCGCCTACTTCACCAAGTGGGTAGAAGTCAATTCAATCAAGAAAGTCGACACTGGGGATATGGACAAGTTCATCAAGAGGAATCTGATATGTCGATGTGGTCTCCTGCACCACGTTGTGTTTAAGGACGGGGGAAAGTTTATGGCTAAAGCTAAGAAGGTGCTCCAGAAGTATGGCATTGAGTATCATAGATCCTATAGCACTAAGTATCATAGATCCTCTCTATATCGCCCTCAAGCTAATGGGCAGTTGAGGTGGCCAACAAGAACGTCAAAAAGATTTTGGCCAAAATGGTTAAGAACTACAAGTGTTGGGCAGAGAAATTACCTTTGGCACTTTGGGGCTATAGAGCCACCATCAGAACCTCTACAAGAGCCAATGCCTTATTCCTTGGTGTACAGGATGGGAATAGTGTTGCTTATTGAAGTGAAGCTCAAGCCATTTGGGGTAGTCATGGAAGCCCAAATTTTGAAAATTGATTGGGCGTAACGGCGATTACTACAGTCGAACATGTTAGACAAGAATAGGTCACGGGCTTATTATCACCATCGGATCTATCAGAAAAGATTTGCTTGATCATTTGGAAAGAAAGTTAGAAAGCACTCGCTAAAGGAGATAGATTTAGTCTCCAGGCAAATGAGACCAGATGTTCCGGGCATACGAGGTAAATTCAAGCTAACATGGGGAAGCCCATTTGTTATGAAAAAACTGTTGTCTAAGGGAGTAGCGTTTTCGATAGACAGTGATGGAAACAAGTTCGAAGAACTAATCAGCATTGATAGACGCAAGAAGTTCCATAGCTAAAGACCAAAAATCAAAAGAAGAGAATAAAAGTCCCGCGGATCGAAAACCAAAAAAAAGGCCGCCTTGCAAAAAATGGGTGCCTCGTCAGGGTAAAAAATGAAAAAAGGCGCCCTGGGCAAAAATTAGAGGCTTGAGAGAAAATGTCCAATGAAGAAAACCCGAGAGGGCTGATTGGAAATAGGAGTTTTGATGCTTTCAAGATCTACTATGAGAATAAATATAATTTTGCATTTTGAACCTATGTTGAATAGTGATAATGCATGTAATGGCCGTAGTACCGATCTAGAAGTTTCATTTCATAATTTCAGTGTTACCATGATAATCACAGTGTCGAGCAGTGTAGGAAGTGAGTTTGCCAGTATCAAAGTTTAGTGATAAGAGGGTTAAAAGTATAGTGATTTCGGGATGGGTGACACCAGGGTGGATATACAGCAAACTCGGCTGTCCGACGCCTAAAAAATTTTAATTTCGCGAAAATGATCTATGGGTCGTTAGGAGTCTATTGGGGAAATTTGAGCTGAAAATGAAGTTAAATTGACCTCCGAAAGTCATTCTGAAGTTAGCCTCTGGTTCGGTTCAAAGTGAACCGAGGTTTGACCGAGATTTGATTAGTGGGTAAATTGGCCTAATAGATGTTAAGTGTGTAAAATAAGCAGTGGGAGTGTTATTTGTGAATTTTGACAGCTTTAGAGTTGTATTTTACGGCAAAAGAAAAATTGATCGAACCGGTGCCCAAATTGACTCTGATTGAGCTAAAAATTTGTAGACAGCCTATTTTTTATTGTCTAAGATCAATGGAATTAGTTAGAAGTGAAAATAATGAGAGAAAGATATAGATGTTTTGGAAAAGTGGAAATAAATCGAAAAATTAAAATTTTTGCTTAATTTTGTCGGACCACTTCGGTTGGACCAGTTCGGTTCATTAGGGGACTATATAAAGGGATACATGGCTGGATTTATCTATAGAAATCTAGCAAAAGTCGAGATCTTCTTCCTCCTTCAAAATCGAACCCACTTTCTCTCTCTTTCCTCCATTTTTCTTCAATTCTTCTCTCATTTCTCACCAAATCATTGCTCCCTAATAAAAATTCAGCCTCTCTAGAACATGGAGACAGTATTTGGAGACCAATTGGTGCACCGGAAGTGAGGATTTTGTTGTGTTCAAAGGTTAGGGTAAGTTTGGGGGTTTTTAATTCAAGTGTTTTTAAATTGTTTTATTGGTTCCTACAAGGATTTTTGGGGCTATAGAACACGTTTATGATGTTAGAATTTCTATTTGAGGCTTGGTTTTAACGATATGAGTGTTTTGTGATTCGGCCAAGGTAGATTTTCAAAGGGAAGAGGAAGCTCTTGAAGCAAAAGGGAAGGAAAAGCAATCCTAGAGGGATATAGAGCTTGGAAAAGAGGTTTGTGGTTACTAAATCTACCTATTTCCTAATGTTTATGTTGATATTTAGGTTATGTTTAAGGTTAGGTATGTGATAGTGATGAGTTTAATTAAGTCTAACTTGATATTCATGTTTAGTGGGCTTAAATTAGTGTATAAATATGATTAAGTGAAATTAAATCAAATTGGTATGAAAAATGTTTTAGATGCCGAATGGAAACCTTAAGTAAAAATGATGTTCTAATGGGTTTTTAAGCTTGTAATTGATATTTATAATATGTATAATAAGTGAATTGCATGATTGAGTGAATTAAAGAATTAAAAGAAACCATAATGAGTGGGTGTGTGCTTGGCTGAATGAGATATTGTGGAATAAAATGGAATATGTGATGGGTTTTGGCATAATAATAGCATATTTGAGATGTATAACATGAAATAAGTGTAGTTAAGTTACTAAGATAAATTATAGTGCATAATATGAAAATTTGAACTCTTGGCCGAATGGTACATGTGAGTATATATATGTGTTTGTTCTGATTTTATATGTAATATAATGGCATATTATGACTATATAATGATAAATGAGTGTATAAGCAAAGAGGCATGTGGAAATGAAATGTATGATAAATTATGCATATTGACATAATGTAATAATAATATGAGTTTTGAGAAAATATTGCCCTTAGTAGTTGTCTGGTAGTAAAATTTAATCCAGGATATAATTGGCTAGCCATAGGGATTCCACACCGCAGTATGAGTCATAGCGACTCGCTATTGATAAGCCAATAAGAGCTTATCACAGTGTACAGTGATATTCAGTGTATAGTGTAGTGTAGTGCAGTAAAATTGGTCCTACTCGGACCATTTTCTATTGAAATGGGTCTGTAGGGCCCATGTCCCGCTTATCCGGTCAGTATATTTTCTACCTGGTCCATACTAGGGGCATATTGGTAAATATGTGATAAAAAAGATTAAAATAGTAAAATTGGTGAAAATGAGTAAAAAATAAGACTGAAATGAAATAAAAAGAAAGTTTAGGGGTAAAAAGGTAACTTTACTAAAAGCTGGTAAACATTGGTAAAATAAGTTAAAAGTGTAAGTGGAAGGGTAAAATAGTAATTTTGATAAAATATGGCGCTTAAATAGTAAAACAGTAAAAAAGTGATAAAATAGGGACTAAATTGTAATGTTGCTAAATTGTAAGTTAAAAAGTGGAAAAAAATAAAGTAAAAATGATATAATTGTAATTAAATAAGTTAAATAAGGATAAAAGTGGAAAATAGACATAAATGAAATTAATGGCGGAAATATTGAATAAATAAGGGTATTTTGGTAATTAAGTGTTAAAGAAGGATATAAGTGTAATTAAGGTAAAAGATGGGATATAATGGGTAAAAATGTAATTGTAAGGACATAAGGGTAATTATTGGAAAAGAAAGAGACATAGATGGAATTAATGGAAATGATAAGGACATAAGTGGAATTAAGTGAAAAGATTAGTGATTAGAATGTAATTTATGGTAAATAAAGAATTAAGTGAAATAAATAAATAAATAGTGTAATTAAGTGAATTAAAGTATGATTAAGTGATTAAATAAATAGTAATGTGATTAATTAAGTGAAATATTAAGTGAATTAGGAAGTAATAATAATAAGTGGAAATAATAAGTATATGTATTTATAATATGTTAATCAAATAGAATTAGTTAGGAAATTTATAGATTGGTAACCACCACTGGGCATTCCAATGCTCAGCACGTAGTTGTTTCTGACTGCGTGTAGGTACTCTTTAGGACCGGAGCAGCATACCTCAGTCATTTTGGGAGCAAGCTGAAGGACTTGAAGATAAATTTATTTTGATGTATATAATGGAATTTACTTTGGCATGTATATACCTATCTTAGTTATAGAACTTGGCATGTAATGATATAATATGTTATATTATTTGTGTGTATTATTTTGTGGTTGTGTGATGAATGGTGGATGGGAATTGTATGAATATAGGATGATACTACTATTCTGCCCTTGCCGAGGCTGTGGATTTTCAAATTTGCAGGTTTGGGTAGTGCAAATTACAAGCTGTTATACTGCCGAAATTTATACCAAATGAATGGTAAATAAGACAGTTATAGGTCAATCGATAGCTAAGTAAGTTAATGTGAATGTTTAAAGGATATGTAAGATGAATAAGGAATAAAGTATTAAGTGGGCTAAGTGATAGCAATAACAAGTGTAGAGAAAAAAAATTTTGATTTGTATTTTCATAAGTGAATGATTGTTAATCGGACATGGTAATCGTACAGTATCGCGAAGTCGGCAGTATATGTATAGGGTATAAGGGTGTTACACATGGAGAAATCATACTGAAATGTGCACAATTTTGCAGAAAGATAGAAAACAAAGGCAATTCAACTCATGTGTTCATTATTTGCTAGTTCTTTTATTAAAAGAGAAGTATCGTTCATTATTGAATGCACCTAATCTAAATAGCTATGCTCTACTATTGCTTTTGCCGGCCAAATGCCTAAGTCGATGGGCCCTATTATCAACTGCGAGGTTGGGCCCCCACATCTTGTATGTACTTGTAGAAGCAAAGGGTTATCTCCGATCAGTGGTATAACAGTCTTTACGAACGGCTATGTCCGAATGATATTGTACCTGGAGGTAAAAGTCAAAGTTGAATGATAAAGGACGTCTCACAACATCTTGAATCCCTCCGAACTATAGAGCACAGCGGGCGGTAATATAGAAGATAGCCTCATGAGTCCCAGTACAAAGGAACCAGGGGCGCATGAAGCTGATATCCTCATCTGCTGGCTCACTCAATCTAGCAGCACCTTTGTCGAGAGATACAAACGAATACAGCCGCTACCGGGGAAGGAAATGCCTCAATAGATAAATATTGATCACCTTTAAGGGAGGTGTTGATAATAGCCTTCATTACTCTTGTAGTCTCATCCCAAAAAAAAAGAGAGAAAAGGCCGTTAGAGATGAAAACCGTGACTGGCTCTCTATGCAAAAGTTAGGCCGAAGGGCAAGGTGAAAAGCTTGAAACAGGCAGTCTGCCCTACAAAAAATGAAATGAATAAGAGCCACTGGATTGGGTTGGGTCTATTCCAGGCAAAAATTAGGCAAAGGGTTATGTAAAAATCCCTAAAGGGATGCATTTCCCATAAAGAAAAGCTAGTGTAAAAATCCACAAGGGATGCACTACCTTTAATGAATGACTTTCGATGCTTGGAGCGATAAGGCGGCATTACTTCAGACAATCTCCCTTCAGGCGGATAATGCATAATTTAGGACAAGAGTCAGAATCCTGGGGGCAAGAAGCTGTACAGTGCATAGCAAAAGACGTATGCTCATCGACCGGGGGGCAAAGATGGATACCTGAAGGTTCTCTCTGAAGAGTTTACGGGTCAGAATTCCTAAGCCAAGATGACACCTTTCTAGATCACTGGGGGCATCAGATAGTATGAGTAAAACCCTCAACGAGTCCCTAAACCACCTTGGATGTGGTCTATCCATTTTTGTACATGACGCACATCCCGCGTATATACTGTTTTGCATATCTCTTTGCATAACTTTACACGTGCATAGCCTTTCACGATGCCCAACATGCATTCACACATGCATGAACTTTATATATATCTTGCATATGTAATTCTTCATGCACATCCAATGTACATAATGTTTTTATACATGTAATGAATAATTCTTTGCACATGTTGAGCATGCATATCATGAGCGTATATTGTATGCATTTAATCCTTAACACATATAGTTGTGTCCACATAATTTTTATACATAATCCTTTATGCATATTTCGTGTGTATAGCCTTGTATATATATTTCACACACATAATTCCATATGCACACACAATCTTTTGTACATGCTCTTGCACTAATAACTTTACAGGACAAGGCCAACCAAAGGACAGTTTCGGCAAGATTAAGTCACGATAAAGCCCACACAAGTTAAAATCATGTGAGCCCATAAAGAGGTAACTCTTTAAGTCCTTTTCGCAAGGCATTTCAAGTCTCTTTCGAGCATTCTCTGTAATTTCAAAGCTTTAAGTCCTTTTCTTAAGGCATTTCAAGTCTCTTTTGAGCATTATCGGCCTCTTTAGAGCATTATCTTTAAGTCATTTTCTAAGGCATTCTCAGCCTCTTCAGATCATTATCTTTAAGTCCTTTTTCTAAGGCATTCTCAGCCTCTTCCGAGCATTATCTTTAAGTCCTTTTTCTAAGGTATTCTCAGCCTCTTCGGAGGATGATTTTCAAGTCCTTTTTCTAAGGCATTCTCAGGCTCTTTAGAGCATTATCTTTAAGTCCTTCTTCCAAGTTATTCCCAGTCTCTTCGGAGCATTATCCTTTGGAACATTAAGTTTTTCAAAATATTCCAAATCCTTTCAATCCAAGAGAACACCTGCATTTTGTAGTCTTGTCAGCGACTCGGTCCAATCACTTTATAGCCTATGTAACTGCTCGGTGATATTCAACACCTACATTTTGTAGTCTTGTCAGTGACTCACTGCAATCACTTTGTAGTCTATTTAACGGCTTGGTGATATTCATTTCCTTCACTTTGTAGTCTTATCAGTGACTCGGTGCAATCACTTTGTAGTCTATTTAACGGCTCGGTGATATTCATTTCCTGCACTTTGTAGTTTTGTCAGTGACTCGGTGCAATCACTTTGTAGTCTATTTAATGGCTCGGTGATATTCATTTCCTGCACTTTGTATTCTTGTGAGCGACTCGGTGCAATCACTTTATAGTCTATTTAACGGCTCGGTGATATTTAGCTCCCGCACTTTGTAGTCTTATCAGCGACTCGATGCAATCACTTTGTAGTCTATTTAACAGCTCGGTGATATTCTGGAATAATCTCATTTTGCAGTCTTGTCAGGGAGTTAGTGCAATCCGTAAGTATAACTTTCAAATCACAACACTGTTCTCCTGGGAGCAGCTGGAAGGAGGTAGCCTCAGGTATGTGTCTCTTTTCTTTCTCAAAATTTTTGCTCACCTAGGCACCCATGCACTAGTCTCTCCAAAATTGGGGGCAACTATAGACACCAGGTCCTGAGGCAGCCCAAATTAGGGTTACCCGATGATGAAATTAGATGCCTGTTCACAGGCAAAAATGTTAGAAGTAATGGTTTTCTTGTCAAAATTTGCATATTTTAGAAAATATAGAAAAATAAAAAAAATAGAATAAAATGAATTTAAAGATTATAGTTTTTTAGCCTAATTTGTAATTTTAAAAGTTTTGAAAAAAAATAAATAAAATCGGCCATCAGCCGCATCGGCAATGCGCTGGGCTCGCTACCGCGGTAAAGGTGTCCCTATGGCTCGCCAATTATATCC
Organism: Excoecaria cochinchinensis; assembly: GCA_947683425.1. NCBI lineage: Eukaryota > Viridiplantae > Streptophyta > Magnoliopsida > Malpighiales > Euphorbiaceae > Excoecaria > Excoecaria cochinchinensis. Next base: position 5,380,954 of record CANTUQ010000112.1, read on the forward strand.
TGAACTAGATTTGACTACCTGACTACTAAGGGCAAAGTACACTTTTCACTTATGTCACTTTGCACTCATTCAATTATGCACTTAATTCTTTCAATATTTGCTGTTTATTTTACACTTTACATTTTGCATTTACACATTTAACTTTATATTCATTTGTTGACATTAACATTCATAACCATTTCGGACTATCACTATATACACCTTATTTTACTTCTTCATATCATATTTTCACTCCACATTTATTTCTCATTATTACTATTATTCTTTTATTCCTGTTATTAATAATATAGTTTTCATTCCTGTTATTATTATTAACATTATTTGCACTATTCTTATACTTACAATTTCACATGCATTACATATAAGTTATATTCTTCACTTCCATGTTACGTATCATGCACATATCATATTTTACCACTTATTATATCCATTTAACAGTGTTAGATGAGTACAATATTATTTCAATTATATTACAGTCTCAATAAGACATTGGCATCCAAGCATACTTTTCACGTTCATATGCACCAAATATACATAAATACATCATTTAGCATTCTTCAGAAATGTATCCATGTATTATTATCCAAATATTTTCGCATTATTATTTCACATAATATTAACATACGTTGTATCACATTAATTACCTTGCTTATAATTACATTCCGTATGTGAATTACTTAGATACCAGTTATATTGCTTTAAACATGCATTAAATGAAACCTGGAAGGTTCCGGTTCAATTTAGAATCAAAACAAACCATATGGATAAAACAAGAGTGACCAATAGCCAACCCCACATGACCGACGGGCTGTAATAGCCCGAAATCCACCCTAGAAGTATTGAGCAAGATTAGTGTAATTAAGTGAGTTTAGTTAAGGGTTTATAGTAATTGGATTAAATTGTAAATAAGAAATTAGGACTTAATTGCATGGAATTAAATAGTGTTGTGACAAAAGTATTGTTTGCACATGATTAGTGTTAATTAGGAATAGATTAATTAATATAGATTAATTAGTGTTAATGGGTAAGATAATGGAGTCGCAGTGTCATCCTTGTAGCTTGCCACCTATCACTTGAAGAGTTGTGTGTGGACACCTTGCATTTACATATATATAAAGGGATTAGTGAGTGGAAAAATCTATCCTTGGTGTTCTTCATTTGGTTCAGCTACCTCCTTTATTTCTGCATTCTCCCTTTTGTTCTTTAATCCTTCTTCATTTCCTTCAAGTTCCTTCATCTTCTTCATTGTTTTCCAAAGACTTAATTTGAAATGGTTAAGAAGATCAAGTGATAAGCCAGAGAGGGGTAAGCTTGAGTCAAGTGTATTTCTTTTCCTTGATTTGAATTTCAGTTTATAGTTCTAATTAAGGTTTGAATGTGTATGTATGCTGATTTGTAAGTTGAAGAAGCTAGTAGAAATGCCATTGAGTAGTGAAGTGAAGGAGAGCTTAAAGAGATTTTGGATTGTACTTAAATTGATATGGTTGGGATTAGATTCTGTGTTAACTTTGATTAAATGCATGATTGATTAGTTTGGCATTTATGTATACTTGTGTGATAATTGATAGATGTTATAAGTTAAGATGTGTAATTAATGTGCGTTGAAATTGTTAATTGAATTGCCATGAGTTTATGACCAAAGTATGAACCCTAGTTTTAGGGGAAAACTCTGCTCATAGTTCATCAGACCTCCTGTAATATTTTGGTCATAAGTGGAGTTTTGAAACTCCAAATTAATTGATTCAAGTGACGTTAGTACCAAACTTTCATACCTATAAAAGTTTCGAAAATGACCATGAACGAATTCTGGCTCTAAGACCCTTAAAAATGGCAAAAACAGAGGTATCTCTACTTTGGCTGGTTCATGGGAGCAGTATAGATTATTTAATTTGTATATGAAGTTGTAGATATTGAAATGACCTCAAACTTGTTACATTTGAAACTTAACATCACAAGGAACAATTTGTAAGAAGGGTGTTTTGCCGAAAATAGAGTTTTAGATGTCGGTTAAAGCTGAAAAATTTATAATAGTGAAGTAGTCCTGAATTTTTGCTTCTGTTTTGCTAATTTTGGTATGTCACGGTGACAACCAACTCATTACCACCATGAACAGTGCTGAGAGAACGAATAATTGCATGTAATTGGACCTTATGGTCACAATCAAAGCATTGCCACCGTGACCCTCCCAAGTTTTGTGTATTTTGTGTTTTTTTATTCCTGAAATGCACCCGAACTTCATTGCAAGTTCCTATATCTTGTCCAACTCATGTCTAACATTATGAAATGAGTATATATGTAACGTCCCATTCCCACCCTATTATTTTGAGCCTTGTGTCTTTGTGATTTTGTATGTATAATTTTGGCATGCGTTATTTTTGAGTATGCATATGGTTTAAGTTATGTTTATGTTGTAGTTGGGGTTTTGCTTGGGTGTGAGTGTGTGTATGGAATTAGGATGTGTTTTAGTAAGGTTGGTTTTGGGGATATGTGAGAGGATAGTGGTTGGATGTGTTATAGGGAAGTTCTTCTATGAGGTCTTGACATGTGGCAAGTGGGGAGGATATTTTTATAGTGGAGAGAGGAGAGAGAAGATAGCTGTTCCTTTTTTTTTTTCATTTTCCCCGTTTCTTCCTTTTTCCTCAACCCGTTCTTCCTCCTCTTCTTCCTTTCTTCTGTGCTTTCTTGTGATCCTTCCCTTTTTTGCTGGAATTTTTTGTGAGTTTTAGGTAGCTCTAAGCTGGTTTGGTAAGTTTGTAACTAGTTCTCCTTCTTTATCATCTTCTTCCTTTCTTTAGATTGGTTAGTATGTATTTGGGTTAAGAGTTTGAATTCTATTTTGATGGGTGTTTTGCTCAGAGATCCCTCCTAGAGAGCCTAAGGGCAAGGAGGTAGCAAGTGGAAGTGGAGCCCCGTGATTGGAGCTCAAGAGTTTGAGGTTTGGGAACGTTGTCACTTTTGTGCATTTTATGTGATTTTTATGCTTTTTGTGGAAATTATTAGAACTGATGAGATATATTGTGTGTATTTGTATCTAAATGACATGGGAGTTGATTATTTTGAGTTGAGATGCATAATTTGTGAAGAATTGAACCTAAGCATGACTTTATATGAATTTCTAAGAAAAAGGGTTGGTTTATTGAATTCTGGAATTTAATCTTTTTAATAGTGTGTTTTGATGGTAATAATTGGATTATAAGTAGGATTTTAGGTTGTTTAAGATGTTATGGATGATTAATTTGTGTGAGGTTGAGTTTTGAAGTCAATTGGAGGTTTGGTAAATTTTTGGGAGTGTCATTTCTGCAGATTTTCGTGTAAGAGCTGGAAATCACAACTCTGTCGCGACTGTGACACTTTTGCTTGCACGACAGAGCTCGATGAGTTCATCCTTCGCGTGTGGCCGAGCGCTGGGCTACCGAGTCGCCACAGTGAGAGCTCTCTGTCGCGAGCGCGATGCATGTTGCGAGTGCGACAGTACACTCGACTACCGAGTGAAATGAGCAGTTCTCTATTGCGAGCACGCGCCTATGCGTGAGAGCGACAGCTTTGGCTGGCATCTCACTGTCGCGAGCACGACAGTGAGATGTGCTTCTGTCTCCTCACGAAAGCGAAGACTGTTGCGATCTGACCTAGGGCAAGTTTCCCCTCTGCCGCGAGCGCGACACTTCCTGGCTTCAATTTGAGTTTTCTTTTATGCTTTCGATGTTTTGTTTTCGATCTTGTGATGCTCTTAGAATTATGCATGGATAGTTTTATGAATTATATAAATGCGATTTGATGAATTATGCATGACATGCGAGAGTCAATAAGTGGATAAATAGGCATGCCTATAGAGTTCAGTTAGCTGCAACCATGCGTATGCATTCTGGACCCTAATCAGGTCCCTATTTAGATCCTTGCAATCCCTTTTAAACTTGAATCTTGTTTAAGATTCCATGGGAAAATGTTTGAAATAAAAAGAAAAGAATAATTTCGTTTTAAATGAATATGCGTTACTTGCTATCCACTATTTTGAATAAGCAGGTTTACTGTATTCAGGTGTCATAATTCAGTTCAGCATGAATGATTGTGTGATTAATAATATTGACATCTTGAGTATGATGAATTGTTTATTAAGAATTGATTTTCAGTATGTGCCATGTGTATGTGAATTGCTTCTGACGTCCACTGTGAGTGGTCATTTTTCATTGTGTTTTCCCCACTAAGCGTATTCGCTTAGAACAGGTGTTTCATCCGTGCGGGTGTAGAAGTTATTGGAGATTTTGGGCAGGGTGATCCGCTTCAGTAGGGCTAGCACAACTAGGAGAGAGATATTTTATAGTACATGATTGTACCTATTTGTAACGATGACTCTTGATATAAACTCTACTTTTGTAATTTGGTTTTGATGTCAGATATGTATATGATCTTCTGTGCTAAGGCACTTTTGTCTTTTGATATGTAAAGACTATCATGTAAATTAATAAAATACTGTACTTTTGTTTTCAGACTCCATCTTTTGTTTTAAGAAATATTATTTTACCCTATTTGAATGAATGATTCGTAACTTCGTTTGCTTTGTATGAGGTTTTGCGTTGCGTGACAACCCTCATCTATTGGGGTCCTTCTTCCTCTTCAAGGGATGAGGCTCCCTACGTATAGGTAAGGGGTGTTACAATATAAATGTTTGTTAATTGAAATTATATGTAAATGATGTTATGGCATAGTAGTCTAATAAAGGAATTAAATGTATACATGCTTTTTAATTATTAAACATGACATGGTATGCGATATTGATCATACATGATTGAATCATATTGTGTTTAGTATATGAAGATTTACAAAGGAGGGTGTTCTTTGATGACGTTATATTGCTTTATATGAGTGCATGGACATTATTTTATATGATCAATGAATAATACTATGCAAATGAACAATATTATGCGAAAGTCATTTATTATGCGAATGAATATTACTTTGTGAACAAATATATGTTAAGTGAATTAATCGTCAAGCCTGTAATCGAGTCGCGGATAGATAAACATGCTTATAAAGGGTTAGTGATTCGTAGCTGCCAGTGTGACACTGGCGACTATCTAGTGTTTGATACCGATGGGTGTCTAGTGTTTGATACCGACGCGGATCCAGTGATCTAGCATTAATATATATTCAAGTATATAGTGTACCCGTATCCACTTCTGTATTGATTCAGGCTATAGTGAAATGGTATTGGCATGCATTTATAATAATATTGTGTTAACCTATGATTGTTATAGTTTGTATCATCATTGAGTAATGATAGTGTCATCCATGCGATATTGAGTAGTATTAATGCTTTGTTGCATAGCATTCTTGCCATGATATCAAAGCTTACCGCAGTTAGTGAATATTAGTGATTGTTATTGGAAATTATGAGCCATCAAATATTGCTAATATAAAGCATGAACTTCGAACACTGGCATATCATGTAACTACTATTCTTGTAGTGACTAAAGGTAGTGTTAGTGATGCCATTTTGAGTGATATCAATGCTATGTTATAAGGTATGATGGTTATAATATTGAAATCTTCCGCTTACATTGTGTATTGAATATTGTTATAGTATAGTATGAATTATTGAATATTTGACATATTAATGAACTATTGAGTAAGTGATACTACATGGTATATTATTCGATCATAACCTGTTATATTGTTATATTGTTATATGCTAATTCGTGAATGCTTATATTAGACTTATTTTGTTTACATCCCCACTAAGCGTTATCGCTAGGTTTGAAGTGTGAAGCTCAAGTTTTTCATGAAGCATCTGCAGGCCACTAGGAGAAGTCATCAGTGAGGTCTTTTAGTTAGGTTAATATTGTAATGTAAAGATATTGCTATACATTTTTGTCACACCCCAAATCAGGCCTAGTCGGATTTGGCAAGTTAAGTCAGGAATTGAAGGGTATTTCAGTAATTTGTGCATGAGAAAAATTGGAAATAAGGACTTAATTGCAAAGTATTTATTAATTAAGTATGTTAAGAAGAGAAATATTAGAGTGTGCTTGTAGTGTATGGAAGTAGGATATAAGTGGATTAAGGGGTTTTATAGTGTGGGTTTGTTGTATGGTGCCATGGATGTAAGTGGGTTTTAAGAAAAGATTTGGTGCGGCTCAAGTTTGGTGCTTTGAAGATTTTTATTCAAGAAATGCTTGTGTGTGTGTGGTGTATGGTGCAAGGAGTGGTAAAGTCAAAAGTAGAGTATTTGGTCCTATAGGAAGTTGACAAGTGGCTTGGTAAGTGAGCAATTAATGAGAAAGGAGAATAAGGAAAAGAAGAAAGAGGGGGAGAGCAGAAATTCACGTTGGGCTCTCTCCTCTCTCTCTCTCCCGTTCTTCCTCTTCTTCTCTTCTTTCCCGTTTTGTTCTTCCTCTCTTGGCTGGGTGTGAGTTGGAGCTGGTTTGGAAGTGTTTGGGAGCGAGATTGAGAAGGTAAGTGGTTAGATTTTGGATGTTGTGTTTGGATTTTTGTTTCTTCTTCTTCTTCTTCTTTGGTTTAATTTAAGTTTGGGTTTTTGGAAAAGTAATTGTGGGTTTTGGTTTTGTGCAATCTTTGGGTTTCAAGAGAAAGCTCAAGGGTAAGGAGAAGGTGAAGAGTGGGTTTTGAGGCTACAAAGAAATCAGGTTTGGGAGCTTTGATTTATAAATTGGAATTTGTGAGTTGTTGTGCCCTAATTCTCACTTAGGATGTAAATGAGTTTGTATTGTTTAAATCTTTGGAATTTGAGTGTTTTGATATGTGTAAATGTATGATGGATATGGGTAAATGAGTTAGTAATGCATGATTAGGATGAATTGAGGATATGTAAATTTTGTAATTTCTTGGTTTTTATGTATGTATATGTTATGTATGAGATTTGATGGGTTCTTAGAAATGGGTTGCTATATGTTCTTTATTTTGATATATATGATATGGGTTTTTGTTCTGGAATGTGAATCTTGCATGAGCTTTAGTTAATGGTGATAATATGGAAGTTGATGAGGTTTTATGCTTAAATTGGGATTTTGGATTATTCTTGAAATTGGAGGGTTAATTTCATGTATGGTATGAAATTACTTGTTATTAAATGTTATATTATGGTTGTTGATGCTAATTGATAGCCGGGTTTGAGGTAAGTGGTCCTTGGATGAGTTTTGTGTGTTGTTGGATGATTTTGGAAGGAAGAAATTCTGCAAAATTCTGCAGATTTTGGAAAACTCGATGCTGTCGCGAGCGCGAAAGGAATCGGCAGTTTGGAGCTTCGCTGTCACGAGCTGCGATAGCTGAGGCATTAGCACCCTCTGTCGCGATCGCGACAGAGCGCGATGCTGGTTTAGTGCTATCGCGAGCCCGCGATTCATCGCGAGCCCGCGACAGGCACTTTGCTCTCTATCGCAATCGCGACATCTATCGCGAGCGTGACAGAGCCTGGACCTTTCGTCCTCCTCGCAGTCGCAAAGTCCGTCGCGCGCGTGCAGCGAAGAGACTTCGGTCTCTGTCGCGAGCGAGACAGCTCCCTGTATGCTCAATGAGTTTTCTTTTGTTGTGTGAGGTTTGAACTCCAATTTCCTTTAAATGCCTATGAGTTTTATACTTGTTACTTTTACGAATTCATGAATGCGGAACCATGGTATGATTATGTACACGTATGATGGTAATTTTGGAGTGTTATGAAATGAAGTGAATGGCTTATACTTAGTTATCCTCAGCTATCGCATGATTAGGATTTTGTATTTGTAATCACTGGCATGATAGTGCTCCTATACTTGACTCTGATATGTTTTAGAATTCTGGATAATGTTAAAGTGTGTGTGTTGGCTGTATTATATTATATGCTTTGCGATATGAATTATATGAGGCATGACTGACATTGTGGACTTATGTATATGTCTACCATATTCTGGTTTATGCATGTTGAATTATATTATGTGACTCGAAACATGATTGGTGTTACGCATGACCTGCGAGAGTCAGTCTAGTGGATAGTTAGGCATGCCTAATAGCGTTTTGTTAGCTGCAGCCCCTTTGAACGTTTGGACCCTGATCAGGTCCCTGTTTGGTTCCTCGCGAACCCTTTTATGTGTTTGGGTCTTGTTGAAGATCCCCTATTGTGAAAGTGTTTCAAATGAGAATTTATGTGATTTGTCGATTCGTACCCGTAGGGTGTGCCCGATCGTGCCAGCGAGGCACTGTCTGATTGCTCGTTATCAACTATTTTGAGTCAGCAGGTATTTTATTCGCTTCATCTGATATGAATATGATAATATGATAACCGTTTGGGTAAGATTCCAGTAATGTGACCATGAAAGTCTTAGTGATCTATATGTGACTCAAGTATATATTTGTATATGCTTTTTCACCTATATTGCATTGTGAACATGTTTGATTCAGTTGGTGAGAATGGTAAGTATGTGAATTAATATGTATAAGTACTCTGACTTCAATGCTAAGGTTGAATGTGTGAATAAGCATATGTATTATTGTGATGCAATGCATGTGGATCGACGTCCGGTAAGTGCATGTGCCATAATGAAATGATATGCTGTATGTTCCTTCGAACTCAGTTATCGTAGTGGTTTTGGTACGTGGTTGTGTGTTTGCAATTCATGGCATGATATTGTATGAATTAGAGTTACGCAGTGGAAGTGTGGTGGTTTGATGCTTTACACTGGGTTTTATTTAGTGTATGAGTCTTGTGACATGATGAAGGTATGTTTTAGTACCTCTTAGTGGTGTATGATAGTGGGTTGTAGTAATGATTGGTGATTGGGTTGCATGTAAACGGGTTTCTCTAAGGTAATGGTGTCTTGGTATTATAATTGCATGTGTAAATTTTCAAGAGTTTATGCATGATGATATCTGTATTATGTATGGTATTGCTTTTGCTATAACTTATTTTGACATAAGTATGTGGTTATAAATGTGAATTCTCGAATGAATGCCTTTACTATGCAAGTCTAATTATATTTGTGCCATGAGCATCCGCATTTGCCATTTGAATGTGTTATGCCTTGGCGACCATTGTGAATGGCCGTCCATATTATGGTGTGTTCTCCCCACTAAGCGTTTATCGCTTAGCACGGATTTCCTTCCCGTGCAGGTGGCAGGTTTGGTTCTTTTCGAGTCACGCATCTGCAGGGTCGGCCACATAGGAGTTAGAAGTTTCGTATTTTGTTCAGCTTCTATATTTTTGCTTTTGTATTTCTGTAGCCTTTTGTATTTGTAATCATATATGTGAGATTCTAAATGTAATATTTTGGTGGTTGTAATGCTATTATATTTCTGTATTAATTAGCCCTTTGTTTTATCATTCACTTTATACTTCCGCTGAATGATCATATGTATGCATGTGTATATGTTTCTGCTTAGTGCCTGCGTGTGTGTGAGTTAATGTATGTCCAGTTTTGCTTCTCAAGGTAAGTTTTTAATTTCCCCATGTTTTTGTATAATTGTATGCTTCCGCTTTGTGTATGTGAGTGAGCGTCGAGTAGCGCGCTCGCCGGCGCCCTTCCAATGGGGGTGTCCGATTGGGGTGTTACAGTTTTTGTGTAAGTAAAGTATGTATTGAAGCATGTAAAGGAATATGTAATTTTGTAACCTAAGTGGTAAACTATAATGAACTAGTGTTAGTGAATGACTTATTAATGATTATTGTATTTGATTATGGGAACTAGTGATCTTGAGTGATTAAGTATTATTAAGTATGTCGCGTACCGTCCCTGTATCCTCCCAAGGGGTATTGGGGAATTACACGGGCAATGGCAAATGGACGGGTATGACACGTGGCAATCACACCTAACCAACGGGCTTGACATCGACCGACGGGTAGTCATGGATGGATGGGCTTGACTAATAGACGGACATTAACAGATGGTGTAACCTTTGACTGATGGAACTTATCACCAACAGGCATCGCCTATCAAAATGGCTTTCTAAACAGAATACCCTTTTACCAAAAGAGAACTTGACTCTAACTTGTTCAGTCTTAAACATCATGCAAACACCATTTTTAACTAAATTGGTCTTGTTGACAAATGATCCCCAAGATGTTAATTTTCTAACGGCATAAATTTTAGGTCATCTAGAGCTATAACCTAGGAGATATGGCATCAGAAACACTGTTCCAAAGCCCTGTTCAATGAAAAAGGCCTGCTCTAAAGCCATGTTCCATGAAAAGGGCTACTATTTCGGATAATTTTAGGGACCTTAGAGTTAGAAATAAATTATGGCTATTTCTAGGACATTTGTAGAAACTAAAGCAATGGTTCAAAGGCTTCTAGAATCACCCAATTTGGAGATTTATAACTCAATTTATAGTCAAAAAACCAGATTGAGGTCAGACAATGCCAAAGACAGAACTGGTTCCATTCACTCATCCAAAATATAGACTCTTCTGTTTTGGCCACCTTTGAGGGTCATAGAGTTGGAATTTGCTCATCATCAGTTCTAGGACTTTTGTAGGTATGGACGTTGTAGTTCTAAAGGCATTAGAATCACATAATTTGAATTTCTCAAACACCATCTATAACCCAAATAGTCCTCAAAGGTCAGTTGAACTTAAAATAGAATTCTCCTTTTTCATCACATCTCTTCAAACTAAACATTTTCGGATCAATAAACTCAATTTCACATTTTCATTCATACACATATACAATTATACAAATTAGCAATGAATGTACAAAAACACCTAAAATTCCCAAACCTCATTTGATGGCTCCTTCATCTTTACTTTTGCTCCTCTTTGCTCCACTTTCCTTTCTTTTTTTCATCTTCTGTTACGTAGACCTCCATTGGTTTTCCTCATAACATCCATATCACGCACTCATCTTAATACATATATAGAACCATAATCTTAACTTTGAAACATGTAAGCTTTAAGAAAATTTAAACTCAATTATTTTCTTTACCTTGCATAATTTACACTAGTCTTGTATTCATCCTTTTATCATTGATTTTCCATGCATAAAAGAGATGAATTTTTAGCGGACAATTGAAGGAAATTTTATAACATCCCAAATTAGGGCTTAGAAAGAATTTGCATGGTTAATTGGATAATTAAGGGTACTTTGGTAATTTATGCAAGTGGAATTGGATTTAATTGAGGATTAAATTGAAAGTGAATTAAAGTTTAGGAAAGCAAATATTTGTTTAGTGAGTAATTTGCAATTATTATGGACCCAAGTGAGATTTACCCAAGATTAAAGTGTAAGTCAAAATAATTGACTAAAGGAACCAATGAGGAATTGACATGTGGCTTGAGTGGTTGAGGGCATTTAATGGGATTTGATAGAAAGAGAAAGGGAAGGGCAGAAATTTTGCTTTCTTCCCGTGGAAGCCAATTTGGCTCCTCTTTCTTGCTCTTCCCATCCTCTTCCTCTCTTCCTCTTTCATTTCTCTACTCTTCACTCTTGCTCTTTTGTGATTCTTCAAGCTTTGAGCTGGGTTTGTTGAGGTCTAGAACTGGTTACAAGAGGTAAGTGGCTGAGTTATATAATGGCTTGCTTTTTCTTATTTATCTATTTGGGTTGTTTTGGGTATATGGTTTTATTGCATCAGTTAATTGAGTACTCATTGAGTGTTATGTTAATTTTTGGAAATTTCAGCATTTTGATATGTGTAAATGAGTGTGTTTAGTAGAGTAGTGATTATGGCATGAAATGCTAGAGTTTTGACGGTTTGCATGTTAAGTTTTGAAGGGTATGAGAATGAACTGAGTGCATAATTTTTGGTTTATGTTTGATTGCACTAATTTGGAATTATGTCATGTTCTTGTGTGTTATTAGTGTGTTCATTAAGTTAAAATGATCATGAGCATGATTTGAATGCATTAGAGTGATGAATTAGCATGACATTGCATGATGAGTGGTTTTGAGTTTGTTGGGTTGGAGAGAAGTATAGAAGTGCAGAGTTTCTGGGCGATTCTGGCCTCTATCGCAAGTGTAATGGGTTGTTGCGAGCATAACAGAGTGCGGGATGGTCATTGGTGAGCTGAGGAGCCCTCTGTGGTGAGCGCGAGCGTGACAGAGAGCTCGGTAGGCCGAGCTTCGGTTGGGCCTAGCCCCTTCACGTGTGTGCCATCGAGTGCGAATGTGAAGAGGCCAGTGTTTGGTCTCTGTCAGGAGCGCGACCTTTGTCAGGAGCACGACAGAGCTCGGCAAGCCGAGTGTCTGCCGGGCTGTACTTCGTCGCGAGCGCGCACCGGGGTACCCCGCCCTCTGTCGTGAGCATGATGCATGTTGCAAGCACGTCAGAGGCTCATTCTGCCTACTTTTGCTAGTGTTCAGAGTATTGCGTTCATGACGAGGGGCGAGCTCTACCTCTGTCATGAGCGCGACCCTCCGCTATGCATCAAATGCTTATTTCATTTTTGCTCTGCATGGTTTCTCACCAGTTCATGTTTTTATTAATGGCTTCATAATATTATTGTTCTAGTGTGATTAATTGGCTAATGGTATGATAGTGTTTTGACTCTTGATTTTTAATTAACTATACATCAAATAAGTGGTTATACTTGAATTATACTCTAGTATATAGCAAGAATTTTAGAGTATAAATAAGTTGTTTGTTTTGAGCCTGATCAGTCATTTTAGTGGATAGTAATCATGCTTATTAAGGGTTAGAGTGTGATTGCAGCTGCAATATATCGACCCCATTTGGGTCCATATGATTTCAGACTTCAGTCTCCCCGTACCTTTGGGTATACATGATTTGAGACTCATGTCTCTATATACTTCCGATTCTGTGTCCTATCAGTATCAATAGTACCCGTATCCACTAGTTTAGTGAGTAATCAGGCTATTATATGTTTCCAATGATACAAAAATGCGTATATGCTACATGTTTAAGTTCTTGAGATATGACAAGATATGATGAGATAATTGTAGTTGGATATTGATGATTATTTACTTTTTATTCGTGCGTATGCTATATGTTTATGTATATGATGTACAACTAAATGTAAAGCTGTTTGATGATTGGTTACTCATTACCTCAATGTATGTGCTAGAAACATGTAAAGTTGTTATATGATCATATAATGTTTAGATCACATAAGTATATAGTTATATAAATGTTCTCATGTGTTGTAAGCTAATAATTATGCATTTGATTATTATTATCATTATGGTATACATGTTTCTCTTGGTTTTTGTTCCTCCCCACTAAGCGTTATCGCTTAGAACGGGTTGTTTTCCTGTGTAGGTGGCAAGTTTTATTTTGGAGTCGGGCATCTGCAGGTCGGCCACAAGAAGTTCGTAGATGGAGTTCCTTTTTGTTGTTCGCTTATATTTTTCTATAGATATAAGTTTTGTACATGGATTTTGGTTTTGGCAATGTAATTTTGTAAAGGAACGTTTCTGTATATGTATATGAAAAGGTTTACAAATCTCTTTTGTAAAACTTATATTGTTATATTTATATATATGTGTGGATTTGATATCTTTTCGGTCAAATGTATTTCCTATCATGCCATAGATGAGAGTATGTATATGAGTTTATGTGCATAGCGCTCCGGTATCCTTCCAAAGGGGATATCAGGGTGTTACAGTTTTTTATATCAGAGCACCGGTTTAGTCGGTTCTGGTCTATGTGATGTTTGAGTCTAGCATATACGTATGAGGTTCTATCTAGAGTCGTGGCCTAATGCAGATGTCTTCTTTTGTAGTGTATAGATGGAGTCAGATCCGAGTAAGAATGTGGGCAAGACGATAGGCAGTGTGAACCCGATAAGAGTAAATTGACCTTCACCACAGTGTGCTCCAGTAGAGGGTCCCGGTCATGCTTATAGTGATCCGACATTGGTCCAAGGGTTATTGCATTTGGTGGATAGATTGATGGCTCCCAAGGCTCCCTCTGAGCTTTTGAGGAAAAGAGGAGCAGAAGAGTTCAATGGAACCTCCTTGGACCAATCGGACTTGGCAGAGTTTTGGTTAGAGAAAACAATAGGATCCTACAAGAGATAAGTTGCCCGCCAAATCAAAGAGTTGTTTGCTTCGTATCACTTTTACAAGGATTGGCATATTATTGGTGGAAGCTTGTGCTTTGCAATCCTTAGAGACTGGCTGAGCTGACTTGGGAATTCTTTGTGCAAGAATTCGAGAAGAAGTATGTTACCAAGGCTTACCGAGAGGCAAAGTGGAAAGAGTTTATAAGTATGAGACAAAGGAATATGTCGATCAGGGACTACGAGAAAGAGTTTAGTCGCTTGAGTAAGTATGTGCCTAGTGTATTATTGACAGAGGATTTTAAGTGCCGCCATTACGAGGATGGTTTAAGAGAAGTGATTAGAGGAACGTTGTTGGCTATGGCAGTTACGCACCAAGTTGGATATTTTCAGTTAGTGGCAGCGGCAATGAAATTAGAAGAATCTGAAATGGTGAAACAGAGGATGGAACAGAAGAGGAGAGTACCGGATAGTGGAGTTGTCGGTAGTAAGAATGCTAAGGGTGTTCCGAGTGGATAAGTAACTAGAGGGATTGCTCAAGTGCCTTTGAAGGTGGGAAGTGTAGCACTGCTCACTAGTAAGGGAAGTCGAGCACCGGATTGTGAGCATTGTTAGAGACAGCACTGGGGAACGTGTCGAAAGATCACAAGTGCGTGCTTCAAGTGCGGTTGCATGGAGCACCCATTTGAAAATTGCCCCAAATGAATTGAGAACAAGGAACAACAAGAAAGTAAAGCTACTGGAGATAGAGCTAGGACAACAAGAAGTGGTAGAGATAGTAGAAGGCTCTCTCAGATGCCATCAGAGTCCGTGCAATAGCCAGCGGCTGCAGGAGATTATGTTTATCCTCGAGTGTACGCGATGCTCATGGGAGATATGGCAGAAACCGTAGGCCCTTCTGGTAAGTCTTGATTTGTTAAGTTTTCAGATAAGTTTTATTTTGGTAATTTGGGATGCAAGTTGATAGCGTGGAAATTTTGAGGATGAAATTTCTTAAGGGGGAGAGAGTTGTGACATCCCAAATTAGGGCTTAGAAGGAATTTGCATGGTTAATTGGATAATTAAAGGTACTTTGGTAATTTATGCAAGTAGAATTGGATTTAATTGAGGATAAAATTGAAAGTGAATTAAAGTTTAGCAAATGAAATATTTATTTAGTGAGTAATTTGCAATTTTTATGGACCGAAGTGAGATTTACCAAGGATTAAAGTGTAAGTCAAGATAATTGACTAAAGGAACCAATGAGGAATTGACATGTTGCTTGAGTGGTTGAGGGCATTTAATGGGATTTGAAAGAAAGAGAAAAGGAAGGGCAGAAATTCTGCTTTCTTCCCGTGGAAGCCAATTTGGCTCCTCTTTCTTGCTCTTCCCATCCTCTTCCTCTCTTCCTCTTTCATTTCTTTGCTATTCACTCTTGCTTTTGTGTGATTCTTTAGGCTTTGAGCAGGGTTTGTTGAGGTCAAGAACTAGTTACAAGAGGTAAGTGGCTGAGTTATATAACGGGTTGCTTCTTCTTCTTCTTCTTCTTCTATTCAGGTTATTTTAGGTATATGGTTTTATTGAATGGGTTAATTGAGTACTAGTTTTAGTTGGGTTTATGCAAGAATCTGAAGAGAGAAGGAAGAGTGAGGGCAAAGAGAAGGTTGGGGTTTGATCAAGAGTTGTTAAAGCTGCAATTTTTGAAGGTTTGGGAGTTGTTTGTTCATCTTCTATTCGAATCATTGAGTGTTATGTTAATTTCTGGAAATTTGAGCATTTTGATATGTGTAAATGCATGTGTTTAGTAGAGTAGTGATTATTGGATGAAATGCTAGAGTTGTGATGGTTTGCATGTTAAGTTTTGAAGTGTATGAGCATGAACTGAGCGCATAATTTCTTGTTTATGCTTGATTGCGCTAATTTCGAATTATGTCATGTTCTTGTGTGTTATTAGTGAGTTAATTAAGTTAAAATGATCATGAGCATGTTTTGAATGCATTGGAGTGATGAATTAGCATGCTATTTCATGATGACAGGTTTTGAGTTTGTTAGGTTAGAGAGAAGTGCAGAAGTGAAGAGTTTTTGGGCGATTGTTGGCTCTGTCGTGAGCGCGATGGGTTGCAGGATGGTCATTAGTGAGCTAAGGAGCCCTCTATAGTGAGCGCGACCCTTGTCGTGAGCGCAACAGAGAGCTGCTAGGCCGAGCTTCGGTTGGGCCGAGCACCTTCACGTGCGTGCAGCCGAGTGCGAACGCGAAGAGGCCAGTGTCCGGTCTCTGTCGCGAGCGCGATAGAGCTCAGTAAGCCGAGTGCCTGTCGGGCTGTGCTTCATCACTAGCGCATACCGGGGAACCCCGCCCTCTGTTGGGAGTGCGACAGAGGCTCATTCTGCCTGCTTTTGGTACTGTTCAGCATGTCGCGTGCATGACGAAGGGTGAGCTATACCTCTGTTGCCAACGCGACGGGTCGTCGCGAGCAAGACCCTCCCCTGTGGATCAAATGCTTATTTCGTTTTTGCTCTGCATGGTTTCTCACCAGTGCACGGTTCATGTTTTTTTTAATGCCTTGATAATATTATTGTTCTAGTGTGAGTAATTGGTTAATGGTATGATAATGTTTTGACTCTTGATTGGTAATTATCCATGCATGAAATAAGTGGTTATGCTTGTATTATACTCTAGTATATAGCAAATTATAGAGTATAGATAAGTTGTTATTTTTGAGCCTAATCAGTCATTTTAGTGGATAGTAAGCATGCTTATTAAGGGTTAGTGTGTGAGTGCAGCTGCTATATGTTTGCCCTGTTTGGGTCCATATGATTTGAGACTTCGGTCTCCCTTTACCTTCGAGTATACATGATTTGAGACTCATGTCTCTATATGCTTTCGATTCTGTGTCCTATCAGTATCAATAGTACATGTATCCACTAGTTTAGTGAGTAATCAGGCTATTATATGTTTCCAATGATACAAAAATGGGTATATGCTACATGTTTAAGGTCTTGAGATATGACAAGATATGATGAGATAATTGTAGTTGGATATTGATGGTTATTTACTTTTTATTCGTGCATATGCTATATATTTATGTATATGATGTAAAACTAGATGTAAAGCAGTTTGATGATTGATTACTCATTACCTCAATGTATGTGCTATAAACATGTAAAGTTGTTATATGATCATACAATGTTTAGATCGTATAAGTATATAGTTATATAAATGTTCTCATGTGTTGTAAGCTAATGATTATGCATTTGATTATTATTATCATTATGGTATACGTGTTTCTCTTGGTTTTTGTTCCTCCCAACTAAGTGTTATCGCTTAGCATGGGTTGTTTTCCCGTGTAGGTCGAAGGTTTTGTTTTGGAGTCGGGCACCTGCAGGTCGGCCACTAAAAGTTTATAGATGGATTTCCTTTTCGTCGTTCACTTATATTTTTGTATTGATATAAGTTTTGTACATGGATTTTGGTTTTGGCAATGTAATTTTGTAAAGGAATGTTTTTGTATATGTATATGAAAAGGTTTACACATCTCTTTTGTAAAACTTATATTGTTATATTTATACATATATGTGGATTTGATATCTTTTTGATCAAATGTATTTGCTTTCATGCCATGAATGAAAGTATGTATATGAGTTTGTGTGCGTAGCGCTCCGGTATCCTTCCAAAGGGGATATCGGGGTGTTACAAATTTGCTGCTCTCCTTCCTCTCCTAATGGCCGGTCAAAACTCCTCACATAAGCCAAGCAAAATGGCTTAAATATGATCAACCAAGCTTACCTCCCTTTTTCTTTTATGCTTATCCTTCATGCAAGGATTCAAATTCCTATTGGTCCATTTGAGATTTTTATGCCAAATATCTAATTTAATCCTTCCTTTTTTGTTCATTCATACATTCTCCTATTAATTAATCCCTCCTCATACATTGGTCCACATAATTACTTAATTTATTCACTTTAGATCCTTACATGTTAATTTACCAAATTACCCTTAATTTTTATTTCTCTTACTTCTCAGGCTCAATTACTCATAAAAATGATTCTAAATTCTTAGAATATATTAATTAGCTTACACGAATATTTTCAAGTCAACCAAAGACTGTTTCCCGGTCCGGTTCACTTATACCGGTCCGATAACCCAAATTTTTATATCACCATAAAATTAATTTTTCTTTACCATATGTTTCTCCTCATTAATACAAGCGCTTTCTTATTTTCAGATTTTTTTGAGATCTAAAAAATTATTTCTTGCCTTAAAATCTATAAATGTAACACCCCTTACCCGTACTTAGGCAATCCCATCCGATAAGGAGTGAGATGCCATATGAGTGGAGGTGCCACAACACAGATACAGAATATACATACATCCATACATAAACATACATACAAAAATACAGGGTAAATTAAAACTTTGCGGAACCAATCATGAAATAAGCTGATCATGCATTAATATAACGGAAATCATTACATTACTGTTTGATCAACCCAAAGATATAAAGGATAATTACATAACAAAAATTATACATATAAATATGCGGAAGCTATTACAAAACTGAAGTAAGAGAGTTCTATTACAAAAATAATCATCGAGATACAAAAAAGATTAGGCCCTACACTAAAGACCCAGCTGTGTTGACTTCGATGGCTGCGACTCACCCAAACGAACTCCTTCCGCACTGGAACGGGTAAACACACCGTGCTAAGTGATAAATGCTTAGTGGGGAAACACACATAGAGCATAAGGACAACCATTCACAACGGTCGTCAAAGAAAACACACACAGATGACATACTCAGAAATACGCATTAAAGAAGAATATGAACATATGAACATGTAAATATAAAGTCATACCTTCGATAAAATACCACTGCCTTCATAACATCTCATAAATAAGCATATTCGGATAATACAATTTCATACTTAACAAAGCAATTCAAAAAGACAGAGTGCCTGCTGACACAACGTAGTGGATAATGAGTGAACAAACAGTACTTTATGGGTACGAGTCGATTATAAATAGCACCTTACGGGTACAAATCGAGAAACCAATTTTTTTACTTTTAATTTCCACAAAACATTTTCAATAGGGACCTTAGACAAGATCCGAACACAAAGGGGTTCGCGAGGAACCAAGCGGGGACCTGATCGGGGTCCAAACTAAACAAAGGGCTGCAGCTAAGAGACTCTATTAGGCATGCCTAACTATCCATTAGACTGACTCTTGCAGGCTAAAATCATACAACTAACGTCCACATTTTAATTATCACAGAAAAAGATTTCATATACTTTAAATAGAATAGTACATGCACAAAATTCCAAAATTTTATTCAATTAACACATATTATCAAAACGTAACACAAAATTCCCAAACCTCAAAATTATAAGGTCTATCACTTGGTTCCACTAGATCCAGCAACTTCCTTGCCTTTAGGATCTCTTGGAGGCTCAACTAAGCAACAAACCACAAAAATACACAAACTCAAAACCCTATCTTCAACCCAAAACAAGAAAAAAAAACAAGGGAGAAGAAGAACTTGAACAAAAGCAAAACCAAAAGCATAAAGCTTACCAATCAAACACAAGGAGTAATTAATCCCCACCACACCAACTTGAATCCAAGCAAAACACTTAAAGAAGAGCAAAGAGGAAGAAGAAGAGGGAAGGAGAAGGGAGAACGCAAAATGGGTTTAGAAATATGAGTTTTCCCCTTTTCTCTTTCTATTTCCTTTCTTTTCCCCCCCTTTACACTTGTCAACATCTTAGTGGAGGGCATTAATCACTCACACACTAGCTGCACATGTCACACACACACAATGAAACACTCTAATAATGCACCCTACACATGTATGAGCAACACACCCAATGCAATCTCATCTAATACACACACTATGATATGCTCACATGCATATAATCCCAACTCCACTTATGCCCACCTTATTTCTATATGCACACCCACACCGGAATAAACCCACAAAACATGCAATATTCTCAAAATGCACTTATGATATACCAAACACATACAAATACATACTCACATATATGGCTCATTCTACTAGGGGGCAAACGGGGTGTGACAATAAATATCAAATTACTAATTTGCGCTCAATCTTTCGATTAATACCAAATGCATCCTCAACTACATTTAACCCTTCCAACTAATCAATTTCACATTTCAATCACTTTTATACTCCAAACTCATATGGATCCAACTAGGGTACATCTCGTCTCATTACAACGGCCTTCTTTCGGCATAGCAGGATTTGAATAAACAAAATTTTCTCCAATGCTTCCTTTCACAATGTCTAATAACTCTGTTGGGGAAATCATAGTTGCAACAATGGACTCACATAAGGCCTCTGCTAACTTCTACCTATACGATGGGGATTGCCTCAACTAATCCCAAATCAAAATCCGGGCTGGAGTCTTTTTTAGCTATTTTATTACTTGGTCCTCCTCTGGCATCTTCTCCACATGTATCACCACTGGATCTTGCGGCTTTTCTATCTCTTGAACTACCCTTCAACTTTAGGTCACCGCTCTAATTTTTTTCATCTCATCTTTTGAACCCCACAAATCAGTAGGTTCTTCATGTAATGACCCAAATTGTACCCTAGAAGAATTTGTAGTGTTAACTGAATAGTGAAGGTACAAGAGTATTGGTGTAAGTGTGATTTTATGGGTATTGAGGGGCTAATTGAAAGAAATTAAAAGTACCTAAAAGAAAGAGGTTAATTGAGGGACTTAATGGTAGTTGGTCAAGGCTTAAGTGAAAGTTTGGCAAGGGATTTAGTAGGTTAATTGGCTTAGGCTTGACACATGTCAAGAGGTGAACATGTGGCTTATTGTGAGCTTGCCACCTAGACTCTACATGCACATAAAAGGCTTAGTGGATGAATAGTAACTCCATTTTCTGCATGTGGTCCAATTTTCTCTCTCTCTTGGTTCTTCATTTTATCTTCATCTTCTTGCTTTTCTTCTTTTTCATTGATTACCTAAAGATATAAGCTTTGAATTTGGATTGGTTTGAAGAGTTATGGGATTAAATTAGAAAGGTAAGTGTGGTTTGGAATTAAAGTGTCTTTTTCTTGGTTCTTATTTATGTATTAAGTGGGTTTGATTTATGGATTAAGTATGTGCTTTTGGTTGGTTGTGCAAGAAGCTTTGGATAAGAGGAAAGACAAAGGCAAGGAAAAGATTTGAGCTAGAAAAGAGAAGTTATTCAAGCTGCTTTTGAGCTTTGGGATTCTATTTGTTTCTTTGATAGATGAACGTTTTATTTGTTTGGATTTTTATTGAATTTCGATTAAAAGTCTGCATGTTTAGATTGGGGGAAAATCTGGGCTTTGAAAGAGTTCAACAGATCTTTTAGTAGTGAAATTATATATGGGTTGTCATAGATGAGTTGCATGATATTTATTTGATTATGAGAAGTTGTATAGAGTTTTAATTACTTGCATGTTGGCTATATGATTGTTACAAGTTAAGTACAAGGAAGTTAATTGAATGTAATTGCTTGTTTTGAAGGCCATTTTAGCTAGAATTTGTGTGTGGTTGATGATAGAAAATCTTCCATGAGAATATAGGAAAGTATGTGGAAAATAAGTGTTAAAGATTTGTGAAGTAGGAAGTTTGAGTGTTGAATTTGGTTCTGTTGCGAGTGCGACAAGGGTCCCGAGCGACACATAGTGCTCCATAAGTAGAGTTTGTTGTGCTATGTTCCATTGCAAGGGCGAGCATCGTCATAAGCATGACAAAAGCCAATTAGGCAATCTATCGTGAGTGCGACATTTTTCATGAGTGCAACCATAGTGTAACACCCCATAAGCACCCTAGTAGAGTGAGCCTTAAGAGTGTGTATGTGTGTGTATGTGGTTAATGTTGAGTATGTCTTATGTTAATTGAATTAAGTTATTATGTGTGTGTATTGGGTTATGTTCTAGTGTGAGTGTGTGTATGGGAGTAGTGTGTGTTAGGAGATTAGAATTGGGTGAGATATGGAGGATGAGAGTTGGGTGTGTTTTCCCTTTTGAGAGCGTGACACGTGGCAAGAGAAAAGATGAGATAAGTAGTGGGAAAGTGAGAGAATGAATTCAACTGTTCTCTTTTCTTCTTCCCATTTGTCCTTCGTTGTTCTTCTTTCACGCTACTTTGTTTCCACTCTTCATCTCTTCTTTGTTCCTTCTTCAATTCCTCTCGTTAGTTGCTAATTCAAGTGAGTTTGGGTAGCCTAAGCTGGTGTGGTAAGTGATAAGTAATAATTCTTCTTCTTTTTCTTTAGATGAGTTTTTGTAATTATGATTTAGGGTTTGAGTTTGTTTGTTGTTGTTGGGTTTTGTGGTCCAGAGAGTCCTTCTAGAGAACCTAAAGGCAAAGAGATAGCGAGTGGGAGTGGAGCTCCTTGAGTTGGAAGTTCAGAAATTTCAGGTTTGGGAAATTTTGCTCATTTGTGTTTGTGTGTGAGAATTTCAGTGAATTGAGTTTAATTGCTATAATTGATGAAGTTTAATATGCATAATTAAATCTAAATGTTATGTATTTTATGCATGTTGAGTTGAGATATTTAATTGATGCATAATTCAATCTATGAATGAGTTGGTTGAATTGTTAAGGTTTGATGGGTTTTATTGTTTGAGTTTTATTTTGGTATTTTGAAGGTATTAATGATGGTATTTTGGCACATTTGAATGTCAATTGTTGGGGGTTTAAGTTGATTTTGAGTTGAGTTGAATTTGAGGAAGTTGGAGTCAAGTTTTGGAGTGTGAAATTTGTGTGTTCTGGGTTTCCAACGGGTCACACGGCGTTAAGGAAGAGCCTTACCCCCCTGTGATTGTGTTCTATTTTGGAGGTTGTCACGTTACATGGCGGTAAGGGCCATACCATACCGCCGTGTGACTGTTACATGCCGTGTGACTGTTACATGACGGTAAGGGCCATACCATGCCGTGTGACTGTTACACGGGGGTATGGCTTCAGCCATACCGCCGTGTAAATGCATTCTGCCCAAGTTGGGTTTTTGAGCTGGGCGTGTCACACGGCGGTAAGGTTTTCCCTTACCCCCGTGTGTGATGCTTTACACGGCTCTATGGGAAATCCATACAGCCATGTAAACCGGTTCTTTCCCCTTTTTCTGAAAATTTGCAACTGTCTCTTTTTCAATTCTTTTTCCTTGGTTTTGGGTTCTTTACACTTATTTGGGTGTTTTTAGTTTGTAAATGATATAAAATGTAATTTTAACTTAGCCAAATAATATTTATCGCAAGTTGTATTTCATGATGTAATTTGTTGAAGGAAATTGACTTAAATAGATTTTATTTGATGATTCTTTAAAGTAAATGGTATGTATAATTGCATGTTATACTTTAAAACATAACTGACATGATGCATAACCTGCTAAAGTCGAATAAGTGGATAGTTAGGCATGCCTAATAGAGTTAGTGTAGCTGCAACCAGTGTATGATTTGGACCCTGATCAGGTCCCCCGACCGGATCTTCGTGATCCTTCTGTCTTGGATCTTGTTTAAGGTCCCATGCGAAATGTTTTTTTGGAATAAAATGAAATGATTGTTTTGATAACTTCGTGTATCCACGTGTTATGAAAGTATTATTGATACCCTCGGGTATCCACGCGTACTCGTTATCCACTGTTTTGATAAAGCATGTGCAATAGTGTTATCATATGTGAACTTGTAAATAATATGATTATAGTGATGTTATGCTTTGATTTAATTTATGAAATCTTAACATTTGACTGTGCCATTATCTTGTGATTATTTGTTGACGCCACTGTGAGTGGTCGTTGTGCATCTTTGTTTTCCCCACTAAGCGATTTCGCTTAGCACGGGTGTTTTATCCGTACAGGTGTGGAAGTTTTTTGAGTATCTGAGCAGGGTGTTCCGCATCAAGTTGGCTTATATAACTAGAAGATAGAGATGTTGTAGTGTAGAGCTCTGTGTCCTTTTTGTATGTAATAGTTGTTTACCTTCGAGCAATGTAAAGAATATTTTGTAGATCTTTTGATACTAGCTATAAGTAATTGTTCCGTTGTGCTAAGGCACTTTTGTATCTTTTTGTTTTCTTCGTTAAAATATGTAAAAATTACCTATGTTATATCAATGAAAGGCAATCTTTTGTTCTACAGATTATTCTTTGATAATTTATGGAATTTTAATTTATTCGGTTATCGATGTGATTGGTATACATGTATTTGCTTAGTTTAAGCGTCTGTGTGTGGCAACCCTCATCTATCGGGGACCTTCATCCTCTTCGCAGGGTGAAGTTCTCTACGTATAGGTAAGGGATGTTACATTTTGTGGTATAAGAGCATAGGTTTAGACATTTCTAGGCTAGAGTAGCATAGGTAAGAGATGTTACATTTTGTGGTATCATCGACTTTATGCCAAACTTAGTAAGTGTGAGTTTTGGCTAAAAGAAGTGACCTTCCTTGGACATGTGGTTTCAGTGGAAGGAATTCGGGTAGACCCGTCCAAGGTAGAAGCAATTGTGAGTTGGTTACTGCCTAAGAATGTGGCAGAGTTAAGAAGTTTTCTGGGTTTGGCTAGGTAATATCGGTGTTTTATTAAAGGATTTTTGGTATTGGCTTCGCCTTTGACTAGATTGCTCCGGAAAGAAGTCAAGTTTGTTTTGTCTGAAAAGTGTCAAAACAATTTTGATCAGCTGAAAGAGATGTTGATTAAGGCTCCTGTACTTATGCAGCCTGTGTCAGGTAAGGAACTCACCATGTATATTGATGCTTCAGGAGTGGGCTTGGGTTGTGTTCTGATGCAAGATGGCAAAGTAGTTGCCTATGCTTCCAAGCAGTTGAAGCCCCGTGAGCAACACTATCTGATGCATGATTTAGAGTTAGCGGCGGTAGTGTTTGCACTTAAGGTGTGGCGGCATTATTTGTATGGAGAAAAGTGTAGAATCTTCACTGATCACAAGAGTTTGAAGTATCTGTTGACACAGAAAGAATTGAATTTGAGACAGCGAAGGTGGTTAGAACTATTCAAGGACTATGACTGTATCATTGATTATCATCCGGGCAAGGCAAATGTAGTAGCGGATGCTCTCAGTTGAAAGTCAATTTCAGCCCTGTCTCATAGCAGAGGTAGGTGGAGGTTTGATTCAGAAGGCACATCGATTACTCAATTAAGGGCTAGACTGAGTTTGAAGCAAATGATAGTGGATGCACAGTTGAGTGACCCTGTTTTGCAGCGTGCTTGTCAAGCAGTGAAAGATGGTAAGCAGACCAAATTTTCAGTGGATAGCGAAGGGGTTCTTCGACATGGTAATCGATTATGTGTACCGGAGGTGAGTGAGGTAAAGAAGGAGCTTTTGCAAGAGGCCCATTCATCGGTTTTCACTATGCATCCGGGTGGAGATAAGATGTACCAAGATCTTAAGCAGCATTTGTAACACCCCCTACCCATACGTAGGCAATCCCATCCGCAAGGAGTGAGAAGCCGTATGAGCGGGGTGTGTCCACAAGCAAATAAAGATACAAATCATACAATTGCATACTTAACATACACTCATAAATACGGGGTAATTAAAACTTTCAAAAGCATCAGAATGATCAATCATTCCAATAGCAAATTCCGAAGAATAACGTTCTGATCAAAAGCCAGAATGAAATTATTACATAACCCAAAAATATAAATACATAAGCGAAAGCCATATCAAAACCGATACAATAGATTTCTATTACAAAATAATCATCAATCAAATAATAATCCAAACACTAATCCCTGCTGTGTTGGCTTGACTGCAGCGACTCACTTAAAACAAACTCCTTATGCACCTGCACGGGTAAAAACACCGTGCTATGCGATATACGCTTAGTGGGAAAACACACATATAATATGGACGGCCATTCACAATGGTCATCAAGGCATAACACATTCATGATGGCATATGCAATAACTCATAACATAACATATATAAACATGCTCACAAATTTTAGCCATACATTCTACATCTCATATTCATATCCATATCCATATTATCTCATTCAAATATTACCTTCGCATAATCAATTCCCTATTCATTTACAATTTAGTTGCTTTCACGTACTTAACACTTTATGCAACTGAATACCATATTCTTGTAATAATATCAAAGCGGAACAAAACAAAAAGAACACTTGCTGACTCAAAATAGTGGATAACGAGTAAACGCATAGCGTACCTTACGGGCACGAATCGAACGCATAGCGTACCTTACGGGTACGAATCAAGAATCGTTTATTTTTGTCGCATTCTAAACATTTTACAAAGGGGGACCTTAAACAAGAACCAAAACGCATAAGTGGTTCGCGAGGAACCAAACGGGGACCTGATCGGGGTCCGAACAGAACTGAGGCTGCAGCTAAAGGACTCCATTAGGCATGCCTAACTATCCACTAAACTGACTCTTGCAGGTCATGTATAATACAATTCACATTTAGTTACACATTTGTTCAATATGAATAACATTGAATTTAACATACACAAATCAATTATATTTAAGCATGACACATTTAGTTCATAGGTTAAGGCATAATATGGCACACAAACATTTAGCATAGCAAAAATACAATTATAAAATGTAAAGCATATAAGAAGACACTAAATAACATTTAGATAGCTTAGCATGAAATGTAATACAAACAAAAAAAAAACATCCAAAGCAAAGAAATGACTGAACAAAGAAAGCCATCTAATGTACACACTTATCACGTCTATAACAGAGCACAAACACGAGTAATATATAGCTCATGTAATATTCAAATCACAAGTTCTTGCTTCCTAATTAAATTAGATTTAATCAAATAATATATTAGGTTTAATGCCTTAATCATAAATTATAAACATGTTATATAATTCTCGTCATGAGTATTTATTCATCTAGCAAATTATGCTTCTAGTTTAATTCATGGTTAATCATCATATTAATTAATTTTTTCTTATAAGAATTTATTCAATTCACAGGTAATTTAATTATATATCCTCATTACCTAACTATAAAATAAGTAACATTAAATTTTTTAGGCGTTTCTAAACACTTTGGAGCTAATTCAGAGGTGTAGAACCGATTCTAGGATGAATTGGTGAAGAGGGAAAAATTTTACTAAAACACAGCTGTGCTTTATAAAAAGCACAGCTGTGCTCTGCTGCTAATCGTCGATCTAATTGCCAAAAACACAGCTCTTTCCTATCAAAAGCACACTGTGCTCTCCAACCTGTCCCCAACCGTTATCAGACACAGGGCAGAATTAACTTACTGAATCTACATGCATTTTTGAACTAATAAACGACATTTTTAGACCACCTGATCTTCATATCAATTAATCCTCATGATGTTAGCTTTCTATTGACAAAATTTCAGATCAATAGGAGCTGAAATCGGGGAGATATACTCAAATTTCTCTAACCTGCTCCACAGACACACCTGACAAATTCCGCTACTGTAATGGGCGATTTTAAAATAGTTTGAGTCATAATTAAATTATAGTTATTTCTAAAAAGTTTTAGGAACAGATGTTGTGGTTCTAAACCAACTGGAATTTCGTATTTTGGAGTTGTAAGACGCAACTTATGCCAAAAAGAATGACCAAAGGTCCATCAGACCCACAAAGACAGATTTACACTTTGGAATTCAACAAACTGCAAACCAACCCATTTGACACCATCAATTCACCAAATTTAATCCAAACCAACACAATACATAAATTAACATCTCAGAATATTCAATTCAGCAATTAAGAATCATTAACACATAAATTAACAAACCCATTCCCAAACACCATACAATTTCCAGAATGTCAAAACACACATCCTCAAAACATAAAATTTTCCCAAACCTTAAAACTCTTTAGCTCTTATCACTTTGTTCCGCTACTTCCAACCTTCTCCTTGTCTTTAGGGCCACGAGAAGGCTCAGCTAAACAAACAATTAATCAAAATCCTAGATTAACTCTAACCCCAAAAATGTAAAGAGAAGAAGAAGATGAACACACTAAATAACAAATGCAGCAACTTACCAAACAAACTCCTTAAGATTACCAAGATCCACCAAATCTAATCATAAAGGAGTGAGCAAAGATAGAGAAGAGGAAGAGGAAGGGGAAGGGAAAGCAAAAGAGAAGAGGGGAAATGGGAATTGGGAGAGCAGATTTCTGCTCTTCTCTTTCTCTTTCCTTAAGAAAACACTTTCCCTTTTTCCACATGGCACCCTACTATTGGTGGGTCTTCATAATTCACACCCTACATGCATACATAAAAACACACACAATACTCTCCCAACTAATGCACACCCTACTTATGTGTGAATAAAACATACAACCTCAACTCCACTACTCATACCCTAAAATAGTACACTCATGCACACATAAACATATCCCAACTAATTCACACTCTAATAACATACATGCATCCACATGCTAACAAAATCCACAAACATGTAATATACCCCAAAATACCCTTGTACATGCCAAAATACACACAAATGCACACATACACATGGCTCGTACTACTAGGGGGCAAACGGGGTGTGATAACTCTCCCCTACTAACAAGAATTTCGTCCTCAAAATTCCCACCTGAACTGAACAAATGCGGATACTGAGCTCTCATCGACTCTTCTGGTTCCCAAGTCGCTTCCTCGACTCCATGATGGTTCCATAACACTTTTACTAATGGGATATGCTTACTTCTCAACTGCCTGACCTCACGAGCTAGAATGGCTCTCGGTTCCTCATCATAGGAAAAATCTGGCTGTACTTGCACATCCTGAACCGAAAGAACATGCGAAGGAACTGATCTGTACCGACAAAGCATCGAAACATGGAACACGTCGTGCAACTTTGCCAACTCTATCGGTAAAGGCAATCTATAGGCTACCGGACCAACCTTAGACAAAATCTCATAAGGACCAATGAAGCGAGGACTAAGCTTACTTTTCTTTCCAAACCGAAGCACTTTCCTCCAAGGCGAAACTTTAAGGAAAACCTTGTCCCCAACCTCATACTGCACATCTTTCCTCTTCAAGTTGGCATAGGACTTTTGTCGATCCTTTGCCGCTTTCAAATTCTGCTGCACAACTCTGATCTTCTCCTCGGTATCCCTAACCAACTCTAGCCCAATAACTGATCGCTCGGATAGCTCGGTCCAACAAACCGGAGTCCTACACTGCCGACCATATAAAGCCTCATATGGTGCCATACCGATGCTCGAATGAAAGCTATTATTGTAGGCAAACTCCATAAGCGACACATATTTGTCCCAATTACCCAGAAAGTCCAAAACACAAGCCCTCAACAAATCCTCCAGAATCTGAATGACCCGTTCTGACTGACCATCTGTCTGAGGATAAAATGCTGTACTGAAGTTTAACTTTGTACCCAAAGCTCTCTGCAACTCTTTCCAAAACTTTGAAGTGAACCTTGGGTCCCGATCTGATACTATGGATAATGGCACTCCATGCAACCGAACTATTTCATCCACATAGATACTGGCCAATCTATCCATCGGATAGTCCACTCTCACAGGCAACAAATGAGCTGACTTCGTAAGTCGATCCACTATCACCCAAACTAAATCGTGCTTCCTCTGAGTCAAAGGCAATCCAGCTACAAAGTCCATGGCTATATCATCCCACTTTCACTCGGGAATGGATAAAGGCGTAAGCAATCCCGAAGGAACTTGATGCTCGGCCTTTACCTGCTGACATGTCAAACACTTAGACACAAAATCCACAATGTCCCTCTTCATGCCGGACCACCAATAAAACTGCTTCATGTCCCGGTACATCTTTTCGCTCTCGGGATGCATGGTAAAAATCGTAGTATGTGCCTCACTCAAAAGGTGTTTCCTTAACTCCTCATTCTCAGGCACACACAAGCGGTTTCTATACATAAGCATCCCATCTAAAACTGAGAAATCTGACTGCTTACCAAAACTAACCTCTTGCTCAATCCGTTGCAACCTCTGATCACCCTTCTGAGCATCCATAATCCTCTATCTCAAGGTAGGCTTCACTCGCAACTGAGCAACCAAAGCCCCATCTGAATCAAACCTCCATCTAAATCGTCTCAGGAACAAAGTTGATACCGACTTTCGACTCAAAGCATCAGCGACTACATTAGCCTTACCAGGATGGTAATCCACTATGTAATCGTAGTCCTTAAACAACTCAAGCCAATGATGCTGTCTCATGTTTAACTCCTTCTGCATGAGGAAATACTTCAAACTCTTATGGTTCGTAAAGATCCTACACTTTTCCCCATACAGATAATGGCGCCAAATCTTTAAAGCAAAAACCACAGCCGCTAACTCCAAATCGTACGTCCGGTAATTCTTCTCGTGTGGCTTCAACTGTCGAGAAGCATAAGCCACAACCTTACCTTCCTGCATCAGCACAAACCCAAGACCGATACCTGAGGCATCACTATACACGACAAACTCCTTACCCGAGATGGGTTGAGTAAGTATAGGAGCCTCGACTAGCAACTGCTTCAGCCGTACAAAACAAGCCTGACACCTATCTGACCACTCAAACTTGATGCCTTTTCTTAACAACCTTGTCATCGGAGCAGTAATCACTGAAAAACCCTTAACAAACCGACGGTAGTAACCCGCCAAACCAAGAAAACTCCTCACTTCCTGAACATTTCTAGGCGCTTTCCAATCAACTATCGCCTCAATCTTAGCCGGATCAACTTGAATAACCTTGGCGGAAACTATATGGCCCAAAAACAACACTTCCTGAAGCCAAAAATCACACTTACTCAGCTTAGCAAACAATTGATGTTCTCTCAACACTTGCAAAACTAACCGAAGATGCTCCTCATGCTCACTCTCATCTTTGGAATACACCAAGATATCGTCTATAAACACCACTACAAATCGGTCCAAGTATGGCCTAAACACTCGGTTCATCAAATCCATGAATGCCGCAGGTTCATTGGTCAAACCAAACGGCATAACAAGAAACTCATAGTGACCATACCGAGTCCGAAATGCAGTCTTAACCACATCCTCATCTCTAACCCGAAGCTGATAATACCCCGATCGAAGATCAATCTTTGAGAAAACACCCGCACCTCACAGCTGATCAAACAAATCCTCAACTCTAGGCAAAGGATACTTGTTCTTCACTGTGACCTTATTGATTTGCCTGTAGTCGATACACATCCTTAGAGTCTCATCCTTCTTCTTGACAAACAGAACCGGAGCTCCCCATGGAGATATGCTAGGTCGAATAAACCCCTTATCCAATAGCTCTTGTAGTTGAGTTTTAAGTTCTCTTCACTCTACAGGAGCCATCCGATAAGGTGCTTTTGATATAGGAGTGGTACCCGGCATAATCTCTATGGATAACTCGACTTCTCTCTCAGGAGGCAAACCCGACAATTCACTCGGAAATACATCAATAAACTCCCGCACAATCGGGATGTCCTCAATCTGAACTTGATCCCTCTTGGAATCCAACACAACCGCTAGGAAAGCCTCACAACCCTTTCTAATGAACTTCTTAGCTTGCATTGCTGAAATCACATTGTTCAAAGAACTAGCACCCAAACCTTTCACAAACACAGGAGAATGACCTTCATCCCGAAGCACAACTGTCTTCCTACGGCAATCAACTACAGCCCGATGCTTATCCAACCAGTCCATACCTAGAATCAGATCAAATTCTTTAAAAGGCATCTCAATCAAATCCACTGGAAACACAACTCCCTCAATCAACAGGGGACTACTCTTATAAACTCTACTCACATTGACACTATGCCCTAATGGACTGGTCACACATATCTCATAATCTAACTGATCTATCATATGCAACTTATCAACAATCTTATCCGTGCACAAATATGAATGTGTGGAACCAGGATCAATTAGAGCATACAATTCAGTGTCATGGAGTAAAAACTTACCAACAATCACATCAGCTGCATCCTGTTCCTCTCTAGCTCTCGCAGCATAAGCTGTGGTTGGAACAGCCAATCGTCGCTCAACAGACTCTGATGCAGCTCCCTCTCTAGGTCGACTGCCTCGACCTCTACCTCAACCTCTACTGCGAGTAACCTGTGTGGCATTCGAACCAACCCTGCTAGCCTCTCTCTGAGAACCCAAAGCTTCATGCGATCTCGGACAGTTGGCCAAATAGTGCTCGGTGCTCCCACAACGGAAACACCCACCAGTGAGCCACCTACACTCACCCCTATGCGGTTTGCCACAATGTGCACACCCAGGTAACACTTCTGTCCTAGAACCCAAATCGCCTCTACCAGATACTCTGCCTGCACCCTGTCTTCTACCTCTAGTAGCTGGACCATATGATAACTTATCCTGCGGGTTCCTGGATCTCTTACCCAAGGATGATGAATATGAACCACCACGAGAAGGGTTCCTCCTCTTAGCTCTCTCTCTCAACACAGACTCTGATCTCTCAGCCCTCATAGCAGCATCCACAACCTGATAATACTTCACCCCCGGAGTGCTCATCAAGGAAATCAACATAACCCTCAAGGACTCATTCAACCGCCTCAAAATGACGGCATCTGAACTCATCAGTCATAATACCTTCTGGAGCATACCTAGACAACCGATTGAACTCTTTCTCAAAGTCTAAAACCGACATAGCTCTCTATTTCAAGCTCAGAAACTGTGCCCACTTTGCATCTTTATAAGTCTGAGTTATGTACTTCTTCGTGAATTCTTCATCAAAGAATTCCCATGTAATAGGATCTGGCAACTGAGGTTGTTTGCAAACTAACTCCCACCATTCATAGGCTGACCCTTACAGCAAAGCTACTGCACACTCTGCCTGCTGATCAGGAGGACATCTAACTTCTTTTAAGGCACGCTTCACCTTATCCAACCATTTCTCAGCTAACTCTGACTCATCCAAACCTATTTCATAAGAGTCTTCAGTACCAGCTCTTCTCACACTTTCTATAGGAGCTCTGGGGGCAGTCACTCTCTCTAAAACCCTAGCCATGTCCCTGAATATAGCCTCCAAAGGCACAGCAGCGGCCTCGGGCTGGATCCTAGCAGGTTGAGCCGACACAGAGACAGAAGGATCAACAGCTTGGGGATTCACGCTTTCAGCTGATCCCTTAAGAAATCCACGAACCGAATCAGAAGACATCCTAAACAAATAAAAGAAGACAATCGCATCAGCCAACACAGATCTAGACACATACACATTTATACACCTCAACATATTAACAAAACAAAGAACACCCAGAAATGCCTAAACCAGGCTCTGATACCAAAAATTATAACACCCCCTACACATAAGTAGGCGATCCCATCCGCAAGGAGTGAGAAGCCGTATGAGCGGGGTGTGTCCACAAGCAAATAAAGTTACAAAGCATACAATTGCATACTTAACATACACTCATAAATACGGGGTAATTAAAACTTTCAAAAGCATCAGAATGATCAACCATTACAATAGCAAATTCTGAAGAATAACGTTCTGATCAAAAGCCAGAATGAAATTATTACATAACCAAAAAATATAAATACATAAGTGGAAGCCATATCAAAACGGATACAATAGAGTTCTATTACAAAAGAATCATCAATCAAACCTGCTGTGTTGGCTTGACTGCAGCGACTCACTTAAAATAAACTCCTTATGCACCTGCGTGGGTAAAAACACCGTGCTAAGCGATATACGCTTAGTGGGGAAACACACATATAATATGGACGGCCATTCACAATGGTCGTCAAGGCATAAAACATTCATGATGGCATATGCAATAACTCATACCATAACATATATAAACATGCTCACAAATTTTAGCCATACATTCTACATCTCATATTCATATCCATATCCATATTATCTCATTCAAATATTACCTTCGCATAATCAATTCCCTATTCATTTACAATTTAGTTGCTTTCACGTACTTAACACTTTATGCAACTGAATACCATATTCTTGTAATCATATCAAAGCGGAACAAAATAAAAAGAACACCTGCTGACTCACAATAGTGGATAACGAGTAAACGCATAGAGTACCTTACGGGCATGAATCAAACGCATAGCGTACCTTACGGGTACGAATCAAGAATCGTTTATTTTTTTCGCATTCTAAACATTTTACAAAGGGGGACCTTAAACAAGATCCAAAATGCATAAGTGGTTCGCGAGGAACCAAACGGGGACCTAATCGGGGTCCGAACAAAACTGAGGCTGCAGCTAAAGGACTCTATTAGGCATGCCTAACTATCCAGTAAACTGACTCTTGCAGGTCATGTATAATACAATTCACATTTAGTTACACATTTGTTCAATATGAATAACCATTGAATTTAACATACATAAATCTATTATATTTAAGCATGACACATTTAGTTCATAGGTTAAGGCATAATATGGCATACAAACATTTAGCATAGCAAAAATACAATTATAAAATGTAAAGCATATAAGAAGACACTAAATAACATTTAGATAGCTTAGCATGAAATATAATTCAAATAAAACAAAAACATCCAAAGCAAAGAAATGACTGAACAAAGAAAGCCATCTAATGTACACCCTTATCACGTCTATAACAGAGCACAAACACGAGTAATATATAGCTCATGTAATATTCAAATCACAAGTTCTTGGTTCCTAATTAAATTAGATTTAATCAAATAATATATTAGGTTTAATGCCTTAATCATAAATTATAAACATGTTATATAATTCTCGTCATGAGTATTTATTCATCTAGCAAATTATGCTTATAGTTTAATTCATGGGTAATCCTCATATTAATTAATTTTTCGTTATAAGAATTTATTCAATTCATAGGTAATTTAATTATATATCCTCATTACCTAACTATAAAATAAGTAACATTAAATTTTTCAGGCGTTTCTAGACACTTTGGAGCTAATTCAGAGGTGTAGAACCGATTCTAGGATGAATTGGTGAAGAGGGAAAAATTTTACTAAAACACAGCTGTGCTTTATAAAAAGCACAGCTGTGCTCTACTACTAATCATCGATCTAATTGCCAAAAATACAGCTCTTTCCTATCAAAAGCACAGCTGTGCTCTCCAACCAGTCCCCAACCGTTATCAGACACAGGGCAGAATTAATTTACTGAATATACATGCATTTTTGAACTAATAAACGACATTTTTTGACCATCTGATCTTCATATCAATTAATCCTCATGATGTTAGTTTTCTAGTGACAAAATTTCAGATCAATAGGAGCTGAAATCTGGGAGATATACTCAAATTTCTCTAACCTGCTCCATAGACACACATGACAAATTTCGCTACTATAATGGGCGATTTTAAAAGAGTTAGAGTCCTAATTAAATTATAGTTATTTCTACAAAGTTTTAGACACAGATGTTGTGGTTCTAAACCAACTGGAATTTCGTATTTTAGAGTTGTAAAACTCAACTTATGCTAAAAAGAATGACCAAAGGTCAATCAGACCCAAAAAGACAGATTTACACTTTGGAATTCAACAAACTACAAACTAACTCATTTGACACCATCAATTCACCAAATTTAATCCAAACCAACACAACACATAAATTAACATCTCAGAATATTCAATTCAGCAATTAAGAATCATTAACACATAAATTAACAAACCCATTCCCAAACACCATACAATTTCCAAAATGTCAAAACACACATCCTCAAAACATAAAATTTTCCCAAACCTTAAAACTTTTTAGCTCTTATCACTTTGTTCCGCTACTCCCAACCTTCTCCTTGTCTTTAGGGCCAGGGGAAGTGTAAGCACCGTGTCCCGGAGCGGTTCGGATCAGAGGTTACCCTATGATAAAATCAATGTCCGAGCCTGCATGAGGGGGCTGGATTTGGAGGTTTTAGTCCCGCGTTCCATGAGAAATGAGGTTTTTTTACCATTCCTGGGCAGAGGGAGAGAAAAATAGAGGTTTTTTCGAGAAGAAAGGAATTTTGTCCTCCACAGACGGCTAGCCCGTCTGTGAAGTCCTCCCGTCGCTCCGAGTCACCGACGGCTTGTGGTATTTTCCGACGCCCGTCGAAAAGTCACCGCCCCTGTCAGAACGCCATCTGGTTTCCTGCAGCACGTAACCGCTCCGACGCCCGTCATTGGATGTGGCAGGGCCGTCAGACGAATCCTTGTGTCAGAAGGATTCTTCCGACGCCCGCCTCCATACACCGACGCCCGTCGGTCGTGTCTGGCTATAAAAGCTCCGGATTTTCACTTGAAAAGGGTTGGAAAAATTTTCAAAGGAGGAAACTCTGCCCAGTTTCAAGCAAATTTTCTCTCTCTTCCAACAAAACACACTTTCTAAGGAAATCTATTCAATCAAGGATCAAATCAATCAAAAGGAACCAAAACTAATTAGTTTTCTTTAGATTTTGACTCCAAAATCGATCTTTTGAGGGGTTGAAGAAGAAATAGCTTATTTTCTTTCTTTGATCCTTCATATTTCGCTTCTCGTGGAACGCTTGGGGCTCTAATCAACACAAGAATCTCACCCAAAGCGATTATCTGAGGGTAAATATTCCGGATTCCTTCTCCATATTATCTCATTTTTAATTCTTATTTTGTGGAATTTTTAAATATCTGTCATTATTTTCTTTTATTTCGACTCTCTTTTCTCCTCTTGAGATAAAACCCACTTTTTGACTTTGAAAAGGTTTTTTTCCAATCTGTTTTTTCGGAGATAGTGGTGACCGACGGGTCATCTTTATCACCGACGCCCGTCGGTCACCCACCTACAGACGCCCCTCCTCGAGTGACAAACGGACATCTCGGTTACCTTAACCGACGCCCGTCGGTCAGCTAAGGAAGGCCGTCGGTGGGTTCTGTCTCCATCCTTTTAAATCATTTTTTATCTCTTTCAAGTCTCTTTGACTTCTTATATGTTAATTTTATGTATATTAACATCTCTTAACTTTCTATGAGTGTATATTGATCCTCTTGGATAATCCCGAGTTTGAGCGGCTGTCTACAATGTTTGGAGGACTTCATCCGGTTTAGTTTTCCTAATCCTCTTAAGTATTTTCTTCATTTATTATTTATTGATTATTTTATGTATACGGATGTACTCCTTTCATATCCAATTAATGTATAAAAATGACTTAATGTTTTATATTCAATAAAATGAAGTTTACACAAAAGCAAGGGTCCAATGCCCTATTTTTATCCAATAAAGATCACCACAAATAAAGATCCCCAATTTTAATAATGATGCATGTGAGGACCAAAGTCCTCAAAATAAGCAAAGCCCCGATTTATGCATGCTTTGCACATTTACGAAAGGGAGTTGTATTCCGCTCCTTGTATTATTGTAATTTATCGCTATCACTATCTATTTGATCATTTATCGCTTTCAAGATGTGAATGAATGCGCCTTCGATTAATTGCATCATGTGGAGAGAGAGCAAATCAATGATAATTAAAATTTGATCAAAAAATAATTGAGGTAGAAATAGATGAGAAATCCCGGACCCAGCTCTGGTCTTTGGGCTCGAGAGGTTAGAGGTTATCCTCCAAAATACTTCTTGGGTCACGAGGCTTTAGCGCTAATCCTAGGCTCTTTAGGGTTAGAAGTTCACCTTCCATGAGCCCTCTGGCTGGACAAAAATGGATACCAAGCGCAGTCTTAGGTTCTCCGAGGCGAGAGTAACTTTCCAATGTTCTGTTGGGTGGCGACTCCATGAAACCTCCTTGTTGCCCAACATAGACGCACTTGCAATTTATTTGCAAGCTGTCAACGGACCCGCAAATGCCCCGATCGCCCACGTGCGGGCGGTCCCATGGGCGGCGCCCGGGATCCTGCGCGCGTCACAGGAAGGCTCAGCTAAACAACACCCAAACAAATCAAACATTTAATCAAAATCCTAGATTAACTCTAACCCCAAAAATGTAAAGAGAAGAAGAAGATGAATACACTAAATAACAAATGCAGCAACTTACCAAACAAACTCCTTAAGATTACCAAGATCCACCAAATCTAATCATAAAGGAGTGAGCAAAGATAGAGAAGAGGAAGAGGAAGGGGAAGGGAAAGCAAAAGAGAAGAGGGGAAACGGGAATTGGGAGAGCAGATTTCTGCTCTTCTCTTTCTCTTTCCTTAAGAAAACACTTTCCCTTTTTCCACATGGCACCCTACTATTGGTGGGTCTTCATAATTCACACCCTACATGCATACATCAAAACACACACAATACTCTCCCAACTAATGCACACCTTACTTATGTGTGAATAAAACATACAACCACAACTCCACTACTCATACCCTACAATAGTACACTCATGCACACATAAACATATCCCAACTAATTCACACTCTAATAACATACATGCCTCCACATGCTAACAAAATCCACAAACATGTAATATACCCAAAAATACCCTTGTCACATGCCAAAATACACACAAATGCACACATGCACATGGCTCGTACTACTAGGGGGCAAACGGGGTGTGACAGCATTATTGGTGGCCGGGTATAAAAAAGGATATAGTGGGATTTGTTTCAAAATCTCTAGTGTGTCAGGAAGTGAAAGTCGAACACCAAATTCCATCGGGTTTATTGAACCCCTTACCCATTCCTCAATGGAAATGGGATGATATTACGATGGACTTTGTATCTGGTTTGCCGTTATCATAGCATAAGCATGATTCAATTTGGGTTATAGTCGACAGGTTGTCGAAGTCAGCGCACTTCTTGCCTGTTCGGTTAGACTATTCTATGGACAAGTTGGCAGAAATTAATGTGAGACAAATAGTTAGGCTCCATGGAGTTCCTTTCTCTATTGTGTCTGATCGTGATCTGAGATTTACCTCCAAGTTCTAGAAAGAGTTGCTGTCAGCTTTGGGTACTCGGATAAATTTTAGTACAGCATTTCATCCCCAAACCGATGGTCAGTCTGAGGGAGTAATTCAGATTCTTGAAGACAAGCTTCGGGGTTGTGCTTTAGAATTTTCAGGAAATTGGGATCGGTATGTGCCTTTGATGGAATTTGCATATAATAATAGTCATCAGGCAAGCATCGGAATGGCACCATATGAAGTATTGTATGGACGGAGATGTAGAACACCGGTGTGTTGGACTGAGTTATCGGAAAGAGCTATGATAGGTCCGGAGATAGTGAGAGACACCGAGGAGAAAGTTAGAGTGGTTCAATAGAACTTGAAAGCAGCCAAAGTTAGGCAACGATCGTATGCTAATTTGAAGCGTAGAGATATTCAGTATGAAGTTGGTGACAAGGTTTTTTTGAAAGTATCACCGTGGTGGAAAGTCCTTCATTTTGGTAAGAAAGGAAAGTTGAGTCCCCGATTTATTGGACCCTATGAGATCTTGCAAAAGATTGGTCCGGTAGCTTACCGGTTAGCCCTTCCGACGGAATTAGCCAAGCTACACGATGTCTTTCACGTGTCCATGCTCCGTCGTTACCGATCAGATCCTTCCCATGTTTTGGAAGTGCAAGATAGTTGGGTTCAATTAGACTTTTCATATGATGAGGAACCAAAAGAGATTTTTGCTAGAGAAGTCAGGCAACTTCGGAACAAACAGATGCCATTGGTTTAAGTGCTTTGGCGGCATCATGGTGTTGAAGAAGCAACCTGGGAACCGAAAGAGGCTATGAGAGCTCAGCATCATCAATTATTTGGAACAGGTGAGAATTTCGAGGACGAAATTCTATTAAGGAGTGTTGTAACACCCCATAACCACCCTAGTAGAGTGAGCCTTAAGAGTGTGTATGTGGTTAATGTTGAGTATGTGTTATGTTAATTGAATTAAGTTATTATGTGTGTGTATTGGGTTATGTTCTAGTGTGAGTGTGTGTATGGGAGTAGTGTGTGTTAGGAGATTAGAATTGGGTAAGATGTGGAGGATGAGAGTTGGGTGTGTTTTCCCTTTTGAGAGCGTGACATGTGGCAAGAGAAAAGATGAGATAAGTAGTGGGAAAGTGAGAGAATGAATTCAGCTATTCTCTTTTCTTCTTCCCATTTGTCCCTCGTTGTTCTTCTTTCACGCTACTTTGTTTCCTCTCTTCATCCTCTTCGCAGGGTGAAGTTCTCTACGTATAGGTAAGGGGTATTATATGGATAACACCGGGGTGGCTACATAGAGGACCCGACTGTCCAGAGACCGAAAAATTTTTATTTCGCGAAAATGATCTGTGGGTCGCCAGGAGTTTAGTGGTGAAATCAGAACTAAAAATAAAGTCAAATTGACCTCCGAAAGTCATTTTGAAGAAAGCCTCTGGTTCGATTCAAATAGTAACCAGGTTTGACCGAAATTTGACCGAGGCTCTAAATATAGTAAATGCGCTCTGAACAGTTATCTGAAGGTATAGATGGACTTCGAATAGTGTGTAGAACAATTTGGAAGTGAAAAAGTAATTTTATGAAGACATTGAAAATTAGTGAATAAGACCAATTTAATTGAACCGGACTAAATACTAAACCTAATTGAGATGGAATTAAGGTCTAATGGGATTATAAGAGTAAAAATGATGTTATGGGTGAAAAGTGAACCGAACCGGTTCAACCAGTAAATTGAACCGGTCAGACCAAATCGGTTGACTTTGGTTTGACTAGGTTTGACCAAAATTTGACTAGACACTAAATGTAATTCTGGACTTCAGCAAAATTATCTGAAAGTATGGGTGTGATTGAAATATTATGGAGAAACAATTGGTAATGAAAAATAATTTTTATGGTGAGATAGAAAATTGAGTTATCGGATTGGTAAAGAATTAGCAGACCGTGAAACGGTCTCCGATTGAGCTGAAATTTTACGTAGAGGCTAAGTGTAAGCACCGTGTCCCGGAGCGGTCCAGATCAGAGATTACTCTATGATGAAATCGGCATCCGAGCCTGTACAAACGGTTTGGATTTGGAGGCTTTAGTCCCATGCTCCATGAGAAACGAGTCTTTTTACCTTTCGTAGGCAGAAGGGGAGAAAACTGGGAGTTTTTAAAGTCCAAAAAAAGTATGTTTTCCTCGACGGACGGCCAGCCCGTCGGTCAGGGGCTAGCCCGTCGGATGAATCCTTGTGTCAGAAGGATTCTTCCGACGCTCGTCGGTCGAAATGGCAGGCCCGTTGGTCAGGTTGCAAGGCCGTCGGATGAATCCTTGTGTCAGTAGGATTCTTCCGATGCCTATCGGTGAACCACAGACGCCCGTCGGTCACCCGTGGTCTATAAAAACTTTGATTTTCCTCATAAAAAGGGGTGGAAAAATTTGCAAAAATAGGGGAAACTCTGCCAAAATTCACGCGCGTTTTCTCTCTCTTCAAACAAACACATTTCTAAAAAGATCTAACTAATTCAAGAATCAAATCTTCAAAAGAAAGAGGATCTAGTTGATTTTTTCACGGGTTTTTGATTTCCAAAACTCAATTTTCGTCGAACTGTTGAAGACACATTCTATCTTCTACATTTGATCTTTTTGTTCGGACATTCTCGTGGAGCGTGTGGGAAGCCAGACAACAATAAGGAATCCAACCAAAAGGTTGTTCTGAGGGTAAATATTCTGGACCCTTTTCTGCCCCTTTTAACCTTCTTTTTCAATATTATCTTTGCTCTTGTCCCCTTTTTGTATTTCTTGCTTCTATTCTTCTTGAGTCTGTATAAAATTTGAGTTTTTGCTTTTTGAAAAGTTTATGTTTTTTCTGGGACAGTTGTGACCGATGGGTCATCTACTTCGACCGACGCCCGTCGGTCACCTTTAAGCATAACCCGTCGGTCACCCTCACAGACGGCTAAATTTGAGTGAGCGACGGGCTGTATTGGTCACCTTGACCGACGCCCGCCGGTCATTCAATATAGCCC
Organism: Excoecaria cochinchinensis; assembly: GCA_947683425.1. Lineage (NCBI taxonomy): Eukaryota > Viridiplantae > Streptophyta > Magnoliopsida > Malpighiales > Euphorbiaceae > Excoecaria > Excoecaria cochinchinensis. The sequence goes on from CANTUQ010000112.1 coordinate 5,422,672, forward strand.
GTCGGTGGGTTCTGTCCCACATTTTCACATCTTTTTCTTTCCCCTTTTTTGTTCACTTAAATTTTTATGTTTCTTTATAGCTTTTATTCTGTATTTTAACATCCTTTCGGCTTGTTTTTTGAGAGTATGTTCTTATTTCTTGGACTGGCTGGAGCTTGAGGGAGTTGTCCCGTATATGGAAAGTTCGCCTGGTTTAGTTCCCTATCCTCCTCTCTTTTGCATTTCATGTATTTATTTATTGTTTCTCCTTTATATAAAAAAATTGTTGTATTTCTCGCTAATGTAAAAATCGGCCAAATGTTTTATATTTAATAAACTGAATTCTTCATAAAATCAAGGACCCAATGTCCTATTTTTATCCAATAAAATCCTCACAATAAAAATATCCATTTTAATAATGATGCATGCTAGGACCAACGTCCTCAAAATAAGCAATGCCCCGATTTGTGTATGTGTTGCATATTTATAAAAGGGAGTTGTATTCCGCTCCTTGTGTTATTGTAATTTATCGCTTTCATTATTTACTCGTTCATTTACCGCTTTCTAAATATGAATAAATGCGCTTTGATTCAATTGCATCGTGTGGAGAGAGAGCGAATTAATGGAAATTAAAATTTGATCATAAAATAATCAAGGTAGAAATAGATGAGAAGTCCTGAACCCAGCTCTGGTCTTTAGGCTCAAAGAGGCTAGTGGTCTATCCGATCACTCATTGGAACTATGACCTCCAAGACACCTCTTGTGTCACAAGACTTTGACGTTAATCCTAGGCTCATTAGGGCGAGAGGTTTACCCTCCAAGACCTCTTTGGTTAGCCCAAAATGGATACTAAGCGCAGTCTTAGGCTCTCCGAGGCGAGAGAAACTTTCCCAATGTTCTATTGGGTGGCGACTCCATGAAACCTCTTAGTTGCCCAAAATAGACGCACTTGTAAATATCTTTACAAGTTGCCAACGGATCCTCAATTGCCCGATCGCTCTCAAGCGGGCGGTCAGAGGGGCGGTCGCGGGGTCCGGCGTGCGTTATAGTGGCGACTCCGCTGGGGAACTTATGGTTCGAGACTTCGATTTGAAAATACCTCGCTTAACATTTATGATTAAAGTTTAATTCATAAATTCGCTTTCTTTCAAATTTGCATTTACATCCCATTAGAGCCTTAGAATATGCTAGATTGGTCCCTTCTTAACCTCGGTGCATTCTCGAAGCACAACCCTACGTTCACTCAATGTGGGGAAGTGTTAAGGATAATCACCAGCCCAAGCTTCATACCTAATGGTATATCAAATGATGACCCGATCGGTCATTAAGCTCGTGATGAGCTAGACCCGTCGGCAGGGATCATGCTTGGGTAGCCCTAAAGTAACATCTCCCTTGTCTAAAGCTCATGTAATGGCCGTAGCTACTTCCCATAGGTGGTATGAACCGTAATTCCATGCTTGTTGTATGGATCCTTATGTATTGGGTGAGTCCAGATGTCTTGCTTGGTAACCTAGCCAAAGGCTTTCATGCCCCGGTAGGGCCATGTCGAAATTTTTGGAATGTCTAAATACATGATGATCATTATCCATTCGCTTGTTCATTAGCATAGGAGTGTCATGCTACCGGTTTTTCGCCGTGCACCATGCGCGTCCATTGGGTCCCCTGCTGACCCTTGGGCTAATCCCTCCTAGGAAAGAGACCGCGCGATCACGTGTGTAGGAGAAATAAGGGCGGAAGGACTTACCTGCTTGCTTGTGTTTTGTGGGTGTTGCATATCACGATCATGCATTGCATCTGCATTCCATGCATCACATCTAACACCTTGTCCCTGCAGCCATCATAGATCTGCCTAGGTGGACTAGAGCGCCTACCGGACGGTTGATCCGAGTTCCTGCATCTGAACTGCTAGATAGAGAAGGCCTTCCAGAGATCTTATCGGAAGTCAGCTGTACCGTATCTGAGATGGCAAACTCACCAAGAGGAAATGATGCCACCAGGGCCATGATTACAGAAGAGGTGGGTCGACGGTTTGAAGAGTTTGAGGGCAGAATGATGAACATGCTAACTGCTTTGGCACAACAGAATGCTCCGCAGAATCCACCACCTCCTCCTCCCATGAGATAAAATGAGCAAGAAGAGGAAAGAGCTGAGAGACAAGAAGAGCCTATTCGGCCGCCACCAATAGAGCTGAGGTCAGTAGCTTCGGGAGGTTAAAGGAAAAGACCGGTGCCGAGGATAGATGATGACAGAGATGACGAAGACGACAAAATGAGTACTGTATCTGAGAGAGGGAAGGCACCCCAAACTGATGAGTTCATTCTGAAGAAGATGGAAGAGAGGTTTGAAGCCATGGCCCGTATGCTGAGTAGAGGTCAGTGGATGAACCCGGAGGACAAAGAATTGGAGGGAGAAGACCCGATTCCTTATAATTTCAAGATGCCTGATGTGCCAAAATTTGATGGTACCTCTGATCCGACTGCCCATGTGAAGCAGTACTCTCTGGTCATGAAAGGGACTACTTTGTCTAAGAGGCAGAAGGTGGAGTACTTTTGTTTGAGTCTGACTGGCCCTGCCATCGACTGGTATCATAGCCTCGATCGTCGAACTAAGGAAGATTGGGATCTACTCACGGAGGAGTTCTTGAGGCAATATGATTGCAACACCAGGATGGAGGTGACTCTTAAGGACCTTGAATTGCTCCGGCAGAAGGTCGGGGAATCTTTTCACGATAATCTCACCCGCTGGCGGAACAGGGTAATGGAAATGCGAAGAAAGCCAGACACCCAAGACCAGATCTGCCTGTTTATCAAGAATGCAAGCCCGTATTTGAAGGATGGTCTGAAGATGAAAGGGCTGAAGGATTGGGAGTCTCTAAAAGACATAGCCATTGAGGCGGAGGGAGAATTCTTGGCCCGGAAAGCTAGCGATGATAGTTTTACAAAAAGGGCTAACACCGGTCAGTGAACCAGTAGGCCAACTGGTCCCAGTAGCAGGACCAGAAGATCTGTTGAGGTGTCCGCTACTGACATCCAGCCCGCGAGGAAATTTTTGAACCTAGGGAAACCCTTATCTTGGGTTTTGAGGCGCTTGATGAAGGAAGGAAAGTTGCAACCTTTGGCTCCTAGGCCAGCTAAAACGCAAGGGATGCCAGGTCACAAGGACAATGAATACTGTGCATTTCATCAGCACACAGGCCATCTAACAGACAATTGTAAGGCGCTGAGACACTCTATTCAAGATCTGATTGATGACAAGCAGATTTCTGACCCTGAGAAGAGGGAATCCAAGAAGAAGCCTGGTTACAATGCCGTGCCACCACCAGTTTTTATGATCGGATCCAGCTTGCCAGAGTGGTACGTACTGCAGGACTTATATGGGAGTAAGAGTATTGCTGTTGTTTGTTCTAAGGATAGAGAAGGAAGAACAGTTGCAGCGACCATTGATTGTTGGTCGAGCAGTGAGAGCGGTGAAGAGGCCGAAGAGGAAGGAGAGACGAACTTAGATCTGTGGAGATCTGATGAGGATGAAGAAGAGGTAGGGGCTGTGACAAGAAGTGGGAGAGTGGTCCCTGAGATTACAAGGGTACCAGAACCAGCGCAGCCATCGATGAAAAAGGAACCGGAGGAGAACCAGATTGTTAAGCAGTTGAAAAGGACCGCGGCTCAGATATCCATCTGGGATCTTTTAAGAAAGTGGTAGAGGCCTTGACTGAGTCTACTGTTGCCACCACAATTTCCCCATCAGAGCTTTTAGGTCTAGTTAAAGGAGGATCGAGGGAGAGATTGGTTTTTTCCGATGCCGACCTGCCAGTCGAAGGCCGCGATCATTATGGTAGATGATGGATCTTCTATCAATGTTTGCCCTCTGATAGCTCTTCAGGCTTTTGGATTGAGTGAGGATATGCTCAGTGAATCAGATTTGACGATTACAGCCTATGATAATTCAAGAAGACAAGCCCCGGGAACATTCACGACCCTGGTCAAAACGGGACCCATTGAGGTAGAAGTAGAGTTTGTAGTTCTGCCCATTCCAGCTAATTTCTCAGCCCTGCTTGGGAGGCCTTGGTTTCACAGACTAGGAGGGGTACCATCCACGCTCCATCAAATGATAAAGTTCCCACATGAAGGGGAGGTGGTAACTATTAAGGCAGCTAGGGAGAATTAGGTGTCGGCTCTTGAAATTGCTAATCAGCCATTTAGTGGCTTCCACGTGTCAATGATAGGAGAAGAGCACGGACCAGTGGATAACCTAGCGGTGGTTACCATGATGAAAAAGATGCACTATCTCCCTGTGGCTGGTTTAGGTAGAAACTCTCAGGGGCTGCAGACTGCGATCACCACTCAAGGTCAGAAGAACCGGAAGGGTCTAGGGTACAGAGGTGATTTTGGCAAGAAGAAGATGGTAGATAAGATCCCTCATATCTCGAAAAGTTTCATACCAGCATCCTCAGCATGTGCTTATACGGGTGAAAACGAGCAGCAGTGGGTGAATGGGAGGATTGTCCCCGGATTTGAGATCTTCAATGATGTATTTGACTGGGATGTCGGAGTTATCAAGACCGCTGAGAGCTTCTGGGATGAAGAGGTCATGACTCAGTGCATTGCTTGGGACAGAGGTGAGCCCGAAGAGGTAGTCATAGAATGGATGTTGATTGCTAGGCAGAAGGGGAAAGAAAAGATGGCAGGAACAGAATTGAAAATTGGGGATTTAAAGATTTCCTCAGACATACCAGAAGGGCCTCTGCCGAATCAAGAAGCCGATGAGCAAGCTGCAGCAGCATCAACCTCTAGGGAGGCAGAAGAAGACTCTAGCTTAGATTGTCTTTTTATTCCGGAACTTTTTTATGATGTAAATGACAATTATAATATTATTAATAAGGCAAATGATTTCTCTTACTTGTGCGATGTTTCCAATAATTTCAACATGCATGAACATGATCATATTCCATCAATTTTTGATATTGATTCCACTGATACAACGCCTTTTAATCTTGGAACCTTGGAAAATCCAAAGGAAATTCTAATAGCATCAAATATAACCCCGGATGAGAGAGAAAAATTTGAGAGAATAATAAGAAAATATGAAAAAGTCTTTGCCTGGACCTATGAAGACATGCCAGGGATCGATCGGAACGTAGCAGAACATGCTATCCCGACTTATCCAGACCATAAGCCTGTAAAACAGAAGTTGAGAAGGCTCAGGCCAGAATGGGCAGACAAGGTCAAAGAGGAGCTTCGGCAGCAGATTGAGGCCAAGTTCCTTGTTGAAGTGCAGTATCCTACATGGTTGGCAAACATAGTCCCTGTAGCGAAGAAAAATGGGAAGGTCAGGGTATGTGTGGATTATCAAGATCTGAACAAGGCCTGCCCTAAAGATGATTTTCCACTACCCCACATTGATGTGTTGATAGATAGTGCTGCCAACTGCGCGATGTACAGCTTTGGGGATGGTTATGTGGGCTACAACCAGATCCTAAACAAGACAGCTGACCGGGTTAAGACTGCTTTCATCACAGAGTGGGGGACCTATGCCTACCGAGTTATGCCTTTTGGCTTGAAAAATGCAGGGGCCACATACAAGAGGATGGCGACCAAGATTCTAAGTGACCTGATCCACAGGGAGGTGGAGGTATATGTTGATGACATGATGGTCAAGTCAGCCACCCGAGAGGGCCATTTTGAAGCTCTAGAGAAGTTCTTCACCAGGATTGATAAGTACAGTCTGCGACTTAACCCCAAGAAGTGTATCTTCGGAGTAACTTCAGGGAAACTGTTGGGACATATCGTCAGCCAGAGGGGAATAGAAATTGACCCGGACAAGGTAAAGGCCATCAGAGAGATGCCCATGCCGCAAAAGGAGAAGGATGTAAGGAGCTTCCTGGGCAAGCTGCAGTACGTCAGCCGATTCATTGCCAAGCTCACTTCGATATGCGAGCCCATTTTTAAGCTGCTCAAAAAGAATCAGCCTGTGGTCTGGAACGAAGACTGCCAGAAAGCCTTTGACATCATCAGGGAATATCTATTAAATCCGCCAGTCTTAAGGCCGCCGCAACCGGTCAAACTGCTTATTTTGTATCTGGCAGTGGAAGGCAGTTCTGTGGGTGCCATGATGGCTCAGGAGGATGAATTTGGAGTGGAATTCGCAGTTTATTACCTCAGCAAGAAGTTCCTTGCTTATGAGATAAAATATACTGAGGTAGAGAAGATCTGCCTCGCAGTGATTTGGGCATCAAAGAAGCTGAGGCATTATTTCCATTCGTACAAAGTTCAGGCAGTGTCCAAGAAGAATCTGTTGAGATATTTGCAAGAAGCGCCGTCTTTGCTTGGTAAGATGGGGAGGTGGTTGCTTTTGCTACAGGAGTTTGATGTGGAATACATCACTCGCAAAACTATTAAGGGGCGAGCCGTAGCCGAATTTCTTGCTGAGCATCCTATTCAAGGGGACACTCCCGAGTTCACCATTCCTGATGAGAGCATAGTCGCGATTTCTGTCCAAGGATGGCAGTTACACTTCGACGGGGCAGTGAATAACAAGGGGGCTAGAGTTGGAATTATTTTGACAACCCCAGATAATAAGAAACTCCCTCTAGCCAAGAAGTTGAGGTAAAAAACAACCAACAATGAAGCCGAATATGAAGCATGCATTTTCGAGTTAGAAGCTTTAGCTGCTTTGGGGGCAAAGAACATAGAAGTCTTTGGTGACTCATCCTTGGTGATTAACAAGATCCGAGGTGAGTGGGCTATAAAAGAAGAGCGGCTGGTACCCTATGTTGAATATTTGAAAGAGATATGTGCACAGTTTGAAAACTGCACTTTCCACTTCGTGCCAAGAGATGAGAACCTTCTAGCTGATGCGTTGGCAACCCTAGTGTCGATGTGGGATAATCCTGAAGGGGTAGCTATGAAACCAGTGCTGGATTCGAGTTCTAAGAAGCCTAGCTTTGAGATCAAGCTAGTAATGGAAGTAGAAGTGGCTGATGGAAAACCATGGTACTTTGACATTATGAATTATTTGGAAAATGCTAGGTTTCCAGAGGAAGCTACCGAGAAAGACCAGAGAATGATCCAGAAGCTATCTACTCAGTTCATATCCTTGGAAGAAGTATTGTACAAAAGACAGGCAGATGGGATTCAGCTCAGGTGCTTAAATGAAAAAGAAGCCCGCAAGGTAATGGAGGAGACCCATGCAGGCGTCTGTGGGGCTCATATGAACGGTTTAACTCTGGCAAAGAAGATCATGAGGCAAGGCTTCTATTGGCTTACGATGGACAATGACTGCTCAAAGTATGTCAAGCAATGCCAGTTATGCCAACAGTACGCAGATTTGAGACATCTGCCAGTATCAGAGCTACACAACCTGACATCGCCTTGGCCTTTCGTTGCTTGGGGGATAGATATCATTGGAGAGATTCGCCCTACGGCATCAAATGGGCACAGATACATCATAGTCGTAATTGACTATTTTACCAAATGGGTAGAGGCATAATCCTTCAAAAAGATTGACGCAAGGGATATGGCCAAGTTCATAGAGAGAAATCTGATCAGCAGATATGGCCTCCCTCACCACATAGTGTCTGACAACAGGGTGCAGTTCATGGGGAAAACCAGGAAGCTCCTTGAGAAATATGGTATCAAGCACCATAGATCCTCTCCCTACAGACCACAAGCTAACGGGGCAGTAGAGGCTGCAAATAAAAATGTGAAGAGGATCCTATCCAAGATGGTCCAAACTTACAAAGACTGGGCAGAGAAGCTACCCTTCGCACTGTGGGGATACAAGACAACGGTAAGGACATCTACAGGCGCTGCGCCATATTCTCTGGTATACGGGACGGAGGCAGTATTGCCAGTTGAGATAGAGCTCCGATCATTGAGGGTGATTATGGAAGCCCAAATTTCGAAGGCTGAATGGGCACGACAGAGGCTACAACACTTAAACTTACTGGATGAGAGTAGGCTGAAGGCTTATTATCACAATCAGGTCTACCAGAAGAGGATGGCCAGGACATTCGGGAAGAAGGTGAGAAAGCATCCGCTGAAGGAAGGGGACTTAGTGTTCAAGCAGATGAGACCAGGTATACCGGATATCAGAGGAAAATTCAGACCAACCTGGGAGGGGCCGTATATCCTTAAAAAGCTGTTGTCCAAAGGAGCTGCAATCTTGTCGGATAGCGATGGAAATGAATTCAAAGAACCGATCAATGTCGACAGACTCAAAAGGTTCCATGGCTAAAGACCAAAAATAAAAAGAAGAGAATAAAATGCCCTGCAGGTTGAAAACCGAAAAAAGGCGGCCGTGCTAAAATTGGGTGCCTCGACAGGGTGAAAACTGAAAAAAGGCATCCTGTGCAAAAATAAGAGGCACGAGAGAAAATGTCCAATCGTAAAAACCCGAGAGGGCCGATTGGTAACAGGAGTTGATGTTGTTAAAATTTTATTTCATATATTAATAGGGCGTACACGGTCGAATTAATGTCAAAACTGATCATGTATGCTGAAATTACATGGAAATGTACACAATTTCGTGAAATAGAACAAATATTAATCTTTTAATTTTCGTCATTTTCTAGTTCTGCATTAAAAAGAAATGTAACACCAAAAGAAATGCATATGTAAGCTAAGCTAAGTCCTGCCATTGCTCTCGCCAACCAGATGCTTGAGCCCTCGTGTCCTATTATCAGATGATGGACTAAGGATCCATTTCTTGTACTCGCTGGTTGAAGCCACAGAATGATCGCTGAACCTCGAAATAACAGTCTTCACTGGTAGTTTGCTCCACAACTCATGATACCTTGAGGCGAAGGCAGCCGAAAGAGCTCCTCTCCGAAAAGATAAGGGAACCCTCACCACATCCTGGGTCATCCCAAGCTGACGTGCACATCGAGAAATGATGCAGAAAGTGGCTTAACAGAGCCCACAGAGGGGAACACACCCCGATGGCCCATCAATGACCACATGAGACAGTGGGAGCTAGGCAGACGTGAAACTGATATCGTCATCTGACAGGTCACCGAATCTGGTAATGCCTTCACCAGCAGTGGCATACTCATACTGCCGTCGACGGGGAAAAAAATGGCTCGGCGAGTACTGTGGGATGACCCGAGGAGGTGGCTCAGACAGCATCCTCAGTTTCTCTTGCAGCGAAAAAAAAAAAGCCGCTGGAGTAAGTAGGGTTTACTTCAGGCAAAAGTAAGGCAAAGGGTTGTGTGAAAATCCGAAACGACGCACCTCCCGCTAAGAAAAGCTAGTGTGAAAATCCACAAGGGACACACTGCCTTTAAAACAATGATGTTCAATGCCTGGAGCGATAAGGCGGCATTATTTCAGACCAGGGGGGCAAAGGATGCACACTGGACGTCTCTTTCAGAAAACTTGTCAACGATCCTCAGGATTCCGGGGGCATGGTAGAGCAGGCAAGCTATAACCTCAGCAAACCTTGGACCCCCTAGAGCATGATCTATATATTTTTGCAAGCATTTGAATTCCATATCATACACACAGTATTTCTTGTATATCCCTACGCATGCAATATTGCAGGAGAAATCGGCGAGGAACACCAACAAGAGCCGAGTTACGATACCAGTCCTAACGTCCAAAGGGGTACAGCTCCAAAATTCATAGAGGTTAGCGCACCTACAGCATCACCAGTCACAACCAAAAGACAACAACAACTATTCTCATAACTCCATCTAGCAGGAAGGTCGCCGCTTCAGGTACAGAGAAACATTGATCCGGACACAAGCATCAATCAAAAGTCCGAACATGAGCGCCTAAGATTCACGTCTTCTTGGAAAGGGAACCTAGCGGGGTCTCCTCCTCCACAAGATCAAGATTATGGTCAGAGAGTATCTTGTCTCACAGTTCACGTGGTAGTAAGAGAGTACTACACACCTTGCAGCCGAATGGAGGTTAGCAGATCAGAAAACCGTACTAGCCAGATAAGGGTTAGCAGATCAGACATTATACTGACCGGATGGGGGGTTAGCAAGAGAATGCCAATGAGCAAAGATTGTGGTCAGAGTGTAGCGCTTCTCAACAATCGAAGTTGTAGTTAGAGAATACTACTCTTCACCTCGAGACTGTGGTCAGAGAGTACCGCTTCTCACCAGTCGAAGCTGCGGTTAGAGAAACACTGCTCTTCGCATCGAGTTTGTAGTCAGAGAGTGCTACTTCTCCTCAACACTGCGCGAGCCGAGACGAGGTCAGCAGAAGCAGAAGCTGCGGTTAGAGAAACATTGCTCTTCACACCGAGTTTGTAGTCAGAGAGTGCTACATCTCCTCAACGCTGCGCGAGCCGAAATGAGGCCAGCAGAAACAATCGAAGTGTGGTTAAAGAAACACTGCTCTTCATATTGAGGTCGTGGCTAGAGAATGCTACATCTCACCAACACCCACAGGTCGAGACGAGACCGATAAGGATATCTTCACCCGCAGAACAGACTGAGATGAGGTCTACCCGGTAAAAGGCATGGAAGGTAAGAACCGCCACAGGTATGCTTTCTTCCTTTCTATCCTTTCTCTGAGTTTTGTCTCATCTAGGCGCTCGTGCACTAGTTTCCTCAAAACTAGGGGCAACTGTAAGCACCGTGTCCCGGAGCGGTCCAGATCAGAGATTACCCTATGATGAAATCGGCATCCGAGCCTGTACAAACGGTTTGGATTTGGAGGCTTTAGTCCCATGCTCCACGAGAAACGAGTCTTTTTACCTTTCGTAGGCAGAAGGGGAGAAAACGGGGAGTTTTTAAAGTCCAAAAAAAGTATGTTTTCCTTGACAGACGGCCAGCCCGTCGGTCAGGGGCCAGCCCGTCGGTCAGGTGGCAGGACCATTGGATGAATCCTTGTGTCAGAAGGATTCTTCCAATGCCCATCTGTCAAAATGGCAAGCCTGTCAGTCAGGTTGCAGGGCCGTCGGATGAATCCTTATATCAGTAGGATTCTTCCGACGCCCGTCGGTCACCCCTGGTCTATAAAAGCTTTGATTTTCCTCATAAAAAGGGGTGGGAAAATTTGCAAAAATAGGGGAAACTCTGCCAAAATTCACGCGTATTTTCTCTCTCTTCCAACAAACACATTTGTAAAATGATCTAACTAATTCAAGAATCAAATCTTCAAAAGAAAGAGGATCTAGTTGATTTTTTCACGGGTTTTTGATTTCTAAAACTCAATTTTTGTCGAACTGTTGAAGTCACATTCTATCTTCTACATTTGATCTTTTTGTTCGGACAATCTCGTGGAGCGTGCGGGAAGCCAGACAACAACAAGGAATCCAACCAAAAGGTTGTTCTGAGGGTAAATATTCTTGACCCTTTTCTGTCCCTTTTTACCTTCATTTTCGATATTATCTTTGCTCTCGTCCCCTTTTTGTATTTTTTGCTTTTATTCTTCTTGAGTCTTTATAAAATTTGAGTTTTTGGTTTTTGAAAAGTTTCTGTTTTACTGGGACAGTGGTGACCGACGGGTCATCTACTTCAACCGATGCCCGTCGGCCACCTTTAAGCATAACCTGTCGGTCACCCTCACAGACGGCCCCCTTCGAGTGAGCGATGGGCTGTATTGGTCACCTTGACCGATGCCCGTCGGTCATTCAGCATAGCCCGTCGGTGGGTTCTGTCCCACATTTTCACATCTTTTTCTTTCCCCTTTTTTGTTCACTCAAATTTTTATGTTTATTTATAGCTTTTCTTCTGTATTTTAACATCCTTTTGGCTTGTTTTGTGAGAGTATGTTCTTGTTTCTTAGACTGGCTGGAGCTTGAGGGAGTTCTCCCGTATATGGAAAGTTCGCCTGGTTTAGTTCCCTATCCTCCTCTCTTTTGCATTTCATGTATTTATTTATTGTTTCTCCTGTATATGACAAAATTGTTGTATTTCTCGCTAATGTAAAAATCGGCCAAACGTTTTGTATTTAATAAACTGAATTCTTCATAAAATGAAGGACCCAATGTCCTATTTTTATCCAATAAAATCCTCACAATAAAATATCAATTTTAATAATAATACATGCGAGGACCAACGTCCTTAAAATAAGCAATGCCTCGATTTGTGTATGTATTGCATATTTATAAAAGGGAGTTGTATTCTACTCCTTGTGTTATTGTAATTTATCGCTTTCATTATTTACTCGTTCATTTACCTCTTTCCAAATATGAATAAATGCGCTTTGATTCAATTGCATCGTGTGGAGAGAGAGCGAATTAATGGAAATTAAAATTTGATCATAAAATAATCAAGGTAGAAATAGATGAGAAGTCCCGAACCCAACTCTAGTCTTTGGGCTCAAAGAGGCGAGAGGTCTATCCAATCACTCATTGGAACTATGACCTCTAAGACACCTCTTGTGTCACGAGACTTTGACGTTAATCCTAGGCTCCTTAGGGCGAGAGGTTTACCCTCCAAGACCCCTTTGGTTGGCCCAAAATGGATACTAAGCGCAGTCTTAGGCTCTCCAAGGCGAGAGAAACTTTCCCAATGTTCTATTGGGTGGCGACTCCATGAAACCTCTTAGTTGCCCAAAATAGAAGCACTTATAAATATCTTTACAAGTTGCCAACGGATCCTCAATTGCCCAATCGCTCTCAAGTGGGCGGTCAAAGGGGCGGCCACGGGGTCCGGCGCGCGTCACACTATGATATATATTTAAAGAATTATGGAATTAATTTTGGGAGAAATTAAGCTTGGGAAGTGAGAAAATTAATTTTTTGATGGAAAATGGGCTTAATAACCTAAATTGGCTATAGGGTTGGCCCAATTGGTTGAATCAAGCCCATGCCCACTCAAGACTCATATAAAAGGCAGAAAAATCTCCCATTTTCCAAAATTCTCTCCACCCTTCTCCTCCCCCATCTTTGCCGAATGGTACTATCTCTCGTTCTCTTGAATTTTCTTCATTATTCTTCTAAGTTTTCACCAAAATCTAACCCTTTTAAGTAAAATACAACCTCTTTTTTCATTGATGTTGGTTTCAAAAGCTCATTTGAAAGGGGATAAGTGGGAAAAATCATGCGTCAAAGGTTATGCTCTAAATTTGAGGTAAGAGATTTTGAGTTCTATAATTTAATCTAATAGTTCAAATAGGCAGTTTAGGGTATGTAGAGGATGTTTATGTAGTTATATTAAATAAATGAAGAGAAATAATGGGTGTTTCTTTGGGTTATGTATTCGGCCACATGAGGAATCCCATGGAAATGGTGGGTTTTCAAGGAGATAAGGCATGGAAAGCAAGCATAAGAGGTGGAGCACAAGAAAATAAGGTTAGTGGATATAATATCCTTCCTTTTCCATGATAGACATGTTTAGGAAGGCTAAAAATGAGATTTTAAGTGATTAAAATGGAAAGAAATAAATTATATACTATAGACACCTTATAGGCTGAATGGCATACCTTAGTATATAAGGGTGTACTTTAGTGATTAATGCAAATTAAATGGAATATTTGTGATTAATAACATGTAATCTATATAAATTAATGATTAGTTAAAGAAAAATGAGTATGGCTAAAAAACTAAGTGGATGGCCGAATTGCTAAGTGTATGTTCTTAAGGATTAAATAGATATTTAAGGCATAATAACTATGTAATCAAGACAATTAATATGTAATTTAGTGAAATGAATGAATAAAGGAAGAAAATTAATTGTTGATGAAGAAATGAAGTCTTGGCCGAATTGAATATTAAGGAAAGTCATGAATTCCTTTAGTGATTTAAGCATATAAATTGTATAATTAAAGTGTATATCATGTAATTGAGTTATGTGAGTGGTTAATGGAATGAAAAATAAATATAGTGAATTTTTAAAGTGTTGGCCGAATAAGAAATGTTAAAGAATGAATGTGTATTTTGATGTTTAATGGTATATTATGGTATAAAATGAATGAATAGTGATAAATGAGTGTGTATGCAAAATCTCAAGTGAATATAAGATGTTGATCGAAATATGTATGTTGACACAAAGTGAATTTTAAGTGATTTCTGTAACACCCCGAAACCACCCTAGTAGAGTGAGTCTTGTGTGTGTGTAAATATGCATGGGTTATTTATATTAAGCATGTGTTTATTTTGATTAAATTAATTGTTCTTATGCTTTAGTTGGGTTGTGTTTTAGTGTGAGTGAGTGTATTAAAGTAGTTTCTGAGTTGTGGGTTGTGGTTAGGTGTGAGTGAGTGTATGGGAGTAGTGTGTGAGTAAGAGATTAGTCTTGGGTGTGTCTTGATGGATGGGAGTTAGGTATGGTTAATAGGTGGCCCAATAAGGAGTTGACATGTGGTAAGGAAAAATCAATGATAGGATAAGTATTGGAAGAGAGAGAGAGACTTCAGCTGGTTTCCTTTCTTCTTCACATTTTTTCTTCTTCTTCTTCCTCTTTCCCGTTACTTTGCTCCTTCTCTTCCTTTCTTCTTCATTTCTTCTTGAATTCTTCCTTTTTGCTGCAAATTCAAGTGAGTTTGGGGTAGCCTAAACTGGTGTGGTAAGTGATGGGTATTAGGTTTCTTATTTCTCTTCATACCCTTCTTTAAATTAGTTTTGTATTTGTAAGTTAGGATTTTGAAATTGTTCTGTGTTGTGGGTTTTGTGGTTCAGAGCATCTTCCTAAGGAATCCAAAGGCAAGGAGATCGCGAGTGGTAGTGGAGCTCGAGATTGAAACGCACTATTTTGAGGTTTGGGAATGTTTGTGCTTATTGTGCATTTTTGGGTATTTTGATGATTTTTATGTTATGATTGAAATTGATGAGTTTGATTGTGTGTTTTGACTTCTATGAGTTATGGGTATGGTTTAATTTGAGTTGAGAACTATGGGTTGTGAAGGATAGAGTTAAATTATGGAAATTGTGCATGTTTGCCTAGAAATTTCTGGTTTGAGAATTTTGGGATTTGATTGTTTGATTTGTTTGATTTGATGACAATAATAAGTTCAAATGGTATGTTTTATGTTGTGTGTAATAGTTTGAGTAAAGGATTTTACTTAAAACTAAGTTTTTGGAACCAAATGAGTGAATGGGTGAAATGGAGATGGAATTTCTGCAGATTTTTGGCGTTGGGAGTGGAATTCCCGACTCTATCGCGAGGTCGCGACAGAGCTCGGTGATCTTTACCCCTTCGCGCGCGCCGAGCCACGAGCTGCCGGGAGTACGCAGCGGGAACTCCCTGTCACGAACGCGACGTCGTCGTGATCGCGACAGAGAGCTCATTGTTTGGCCAAGCTTCTATCGCGAGCGCGCACGTATAGGTAAGGGAGTTCAAACATGTATATTTGGTTCTGATTGTGTGTCTATGGGTGGCAACCCTTATCTATCGGGGACCTTCATCATCTTCCTAGGGTGGAGTTCTCTACGTAGAGGTAAGGGGTGTTACATTTTGTTGTATCAGAGCAGTAGGTTTAGACGTTTCTGGGCTAGAGTATTATAGAGAGTCTGTTAAAGTTGTGTTGGCCTGATGCGAATTGTGCTTTATGTGTTGTAGCTATGGAGTCTGTTCGTGGATCGCTTGAGGGGTCAGCCGAGAGTGCGAATCCCCAAGAGCAAGATCCCTCAGTTTCAGGTCCGGCTCAACCTCCTAGGGTGCCACCTGATGTTCCTGCGGTTCCCTTTGAAGCAATGCTTAAGATGTCCCAAGATATGGCTAGGGTGCTTGAGAGGGTAACTGCACCTAGGGCGCCTATTAAGAATATGAGAAAGTATGGAGCAGAGGACTTTTTGGGTACCAGTTTAGATGAGTCAGAGAAGGCCGAGATGTGGATTGATAAAGTGAAGCGGGTGTTAAGGGAAATCAGATGTCCGCCGGATCAAGAAGTGGAATGTGTAGTGTCTCTGTTGCAAGGCTCTGCTTATGATTGGTGGAGGTTTGTGCTTAGTCAGCCTCAGCTTCCTGAGCCTTTATCGTTTGAGTTTTTCGAGAAGGAGTTTCGGAATAAGTATGTAACTAAGGCTTTTAAAGATGCTAGATGGGCACAGTTCTTGAGTCTCAAGCAGAGAGTAATGTTAGTGGCAGAGTATGAGAATGAGTTCAATAGATTGAGTAAGTATGCACCGCCAGGAATTTTTACTGATGAGTTTCGATGTCAACACTTTGAGGCGGGTTTGAATGAATCTTTGAAGGCTATGCTAGTTTCTTTGATGTCGGCTCCGAATGTTAACTATTATCAGTTAGTTCAGGCGGCTGTGAGAGTGGAGCGTTCTGAGAATGTGTTGAGAGAGAAGGCTTTAAGGAGAAGGACCTCTAGAGGCAGTTCTTCTTCGGGAAAAAGATCTAGGGAATCTCAAAGAAATCCTGCCGAGGAGTCTTTAGCTAGTCTGGCTTCTAGAGGGAGGAGACAAGACTCTTCCAGAGGATCAGGTTCGGGTCGAGGAGGTGTAGGAGGTAGAGGCGATGCTACACCTCAATGCTCCCATTGTAATAAGCGTCACTGGGGCGAGTGCCGATGGCTGACAGGAGGGTGTTTTAGGTGTGGTAGTATGGACCACTTCCTTGCTAATTGCCCGAATCTGCGTGAGTATGCTCAAGGTCAACAAGAGGGTAGTCGAGCAGGATCAAATGCTCCTCAAGGAAGCCGTGGTAGAGGTTGAGGACGGGGTCGTGGTGGACGGCCTCGAGAGAGGGAGTTATCGGAGTCTGTGGACCGCCCTATTCCGACCGCTGGTAGAGCCTATGCCATGAAAGCCAGGGATGAGCAGAACGCACCGGAAGTGATTGCCGGTAAGTTTTTATTGTTTTATTATGAAGTGTATGCTTTGATAGATTCGGGTTCAACCCATTCTTATTTGTGTTCTAGTAATGTGAGTGATAATTTGAGGAGTGATGAAAGGTTGGGTTATGAGATTTGTGTATCTAGTCCTTTGGGTCAGAGTGTTGTTGTCAATCGAGTTTGTCGGAATTGCCCCTTGAGAATTCAAGGCATGGAGTTTGCAGTGGACTTAATTCGGTTGCCATTCCATGAGTTTGATGTGATTTTGGGAATGGATTGGTTAGCCAAGCATCAAGCTATAGTAGATTGTCATAGGAAAGTGGTGATTCTCAAAAACAAAGATCAGTTACCAGTGATTGTGAAGGGAGTAGCCCATTGCATAATGTTATTTCAGCAATGAAGGCTAAAAGGTTTATCAGAAAGGGATGTGAAGCATACTTGGCATTAGTTTTGGATTCTCAAAGAGGACAAGTAAAGATACAAGATATTCCGATTGTGAGGGATTTTGAGGATGTTTTTCCGGAAGAGTTACCGGGGTTACCTTCGGAGAGAGAAGTAGAATTGTCAGTGGAGATTGTACCGGAAGCATCTCTGATTTCTAAGGCTCCATATCGGATGGCTCCAGTGGAATTAAAAGAACTGAAGAGTCAGCTGCAAGAACTTCTAGATAAAGGATTTATTCGGCCCAGTGTGTCACCTTGGGGTGCTCTGGTTCTATTTGTTAAGAAGAAAGATGGGACATTGCGGATGTGTATAGATTACCGACAGCTTAACAAGGTTACGGTAAAGAATAAGTATCCGTTACCTCAGATTGAAGACCTTTTTGACCAGTTAAGAGGAGCAGGAGTATTTTCCAAGATAGACTTGAGATTAGGTTACTACCAGTTGAGGGTAAAGGATACGGATGTGGCGAAGACGGCTTTTCGGACGCGTTATGGTCACTATGAATTCTTAGTGATGCCGTTTGGTTTGACCAACGCTCCCGCAGCTTTTATGGATCTGATGAACAGGGTTTTCAGACAGTATCTGGATCGGTTTGTGGTAGTGTTCATCGATGATATCCTTGTTTATTCAAGGAATGAAAAGGAAAATGAAGAACATCTCCGTTTGGTATTACAAGTGTTGAGAGAGCACCAGCTTTATGCTAAACTCAGTAAGTGTGAGTTTTGGTTAAAGGAAGTAACTTTTTTAGGACATGTGGTTTCAGCTGAAGGTATTCGGGTTGACCCATCCAAAGTGGAGGCAATTGTGAACTGGTTACCGCCTAAGAATGTGCCCGAAGTAAGAAGTTTTCTGGGTTTGGCTGGTTACTATAAGCGTTTTGTCAAAGGATTCTCAGTAATAGCTTCACCTTTAACTAGACTTCTCCGGAAAGAAGTTAAGTATGTTTGGTCTGATAAATGTCAAGCGAGTTTTGAGCAGTTGAAATAGATGTTGATCAAGGCTCTTGTGCTTACACAGCCTTTGTCGGGTAAGGAATTCACTATGTACAGTAATGCTTCTGGAGTGGGTTTGGGTTATGTTTTAATGCAAGACGGCAAGGTAATTGCCTATGCTTCCCGACAGTTAAAACCTCATGAGAAAACTTACCCGACACATGATCTAGAGTTAGCAGCGGTGGTGTTTGCACTCAAGGTGTGGCGACATTATTTGTATGGAGAGAAGTGCCGATTCTTCACCGATCATAAGAGTTTGAAGTATCTGCTAACTCAGAAAGAGTTGAACTTGCGGCAACGAAGATGGTTAGAATTGTTCAAGGACTACGACTGTATTATTAACTACCATCCAGGCAAGGCAAATGTAGTGGCTGATGCTCTTAGTAGAAAGTCAGTTTCAGCTCTGTCTGTTAATCGAGGTAGGTGGAGATTCGACTCAGAGGGAGCATTGATTGCTCAATTAAAGGCTAGACCATGTTTGAGGCAAGTGATAGTGGATGCTCAGTTGCAAGACCATGTGTTATAGCGATTTTGTCAATCAGTAAGAGAAGGTAACCGGGCAGAGTATTCAGTAGATAGTGAGGGGGTGCTCTGGCATGGTGATCGATTGTGTGTACCGAATGTGGATGATGTGAGGAAGAAGCTTTTGCGAGAATCTCACTCGTCAGTCTTCACTATGCATCCAGGTGGAGATAAAATGTATCGAGATCTATAGCAATTCTATTGGTGGCCGGGTATGAGAAAGGATATTACAGAGTTTGTTGTAAAATGTTTAGTATGTCAGCAAGTAAAAATCAAGCACCAGGTTCCATCGGGTTTACTGCAACCTCTACCCATTCCTCAGTGGAAGTGGAATGATGTTACGATGGATTTTGTGACTGGCTTGCCGTTGACACAGCACAAGCATGACTCAGTATGGGTTATAGTGGATAAATTGTCAAAGTCAGCACATTTCTTGCCTGTTCGGTTGGATTATTCTATGGATAAGTTGGCAGAGATATATGTGAGAGAGGTAGTCAGACTTAATGGAGTTCCGTTGTCCATTGGTCAGATCAAGATCCTCGGTTTACATCCAAGTTTTGGAAAGAACTTCAGTCAGCTTTGGGTACTCGGTTAAATTTCAATACAGCGTTTCATCCTCAGACCGATGGTCAATCTGAGAGAGTTATCCAGATTCTTGAGGACATGCTTATAATAATAGCTACCAAACAAGCATCGAAATGGCCCCTTATGAGGTGTTGTATGGACGAAAATGTAGAACGCCAGTATGTTGGACTGAATTATCAGAAAGAGCTTTGATAGGCCCGGAGTTAGTGAGAGACACTGAAGAGAAAGTTAGAATGGTGCAACAGAATCTAAAAGCAGCTAAAGATAGACAGCGATCATATGCTAATTTGAAGCGCAGAGATATTCAGTATGAAGTGGGTGATAAGGTATTTTTAAAAGTTTCCCCGTGGCGAAAGGTTCTTCGTTTTGGAAAGAAAGGAAAATTGAGCCCCCGGTTTATTAGACCCTATGAAATCTTGGAGAAGATTGGCCCGGTGGCTTATCGGTTAGCATTACAGACAGAGTTAGCTAAATTACATGGTGTTTTTCATGTGTCAATGCTCCGTCGCTACCGATCAGATCCATCACATGTTCTTAAAGTGCAAGATATTCAAGTTCAGTCAGATTTTTCTTTTGATGAAGAACCGAAGAAGATTCTGGCTAGAGAGATCAGGCAGCTTCAGAACAAGCAGATACCATTAGTTAAAGCGCTGTGGCAACATCATGGTATTGAGGAAGCGACCTGGGAACCGAAAGAGATAACGGGAACTCAGTACCCTCAGCTATTTGGATCAGGTGAGAATTTCGAGGACGAAATTCTTTTCAGGAGGGGAGTATTGTAACACCCCGAAACCACCCTAGTAGAGTGAGTCTTGTGTGTGCATAAATATGCATGGGTTATTTATATTAAGCATGTGTTTATTTTGATTAAATTAATTGTTCTTATGCTTTAGTTGGGTTGTGTTTTAGTGTGAGTGAGTGTATTAGAGTAGTGTGTGAGTTGTGG
This sequence comes from Excoecaria cochinchinensis, assembly GCA_947683425.1. Classification (NCBI taxonomy): domain Eukaryota; kingdom Viridiplantae; phylum Streptophyta; class Magnoliopsida; order Malpighiales; family Euphorbiaceae; genus Excoecaria; species Excoecaria cochinchinensis. Next base: position 5,442,816 of record CANTUQ010000112.1, read on the forward strand.
GTTGTGGTTAGGTGTGATTGAGTGTACGGGAGTAGTGTGTGAGTAAGAGATTAGTCTTGGGTGTGTCTTGATGGATGGGAGTTAGGTATGGTTAATAGGTGGCCCAATAAGGAGTTGACATGTGGCAAGGAAAAGTCAATGAAAGGATAAGTATTGGAAGAGAGAGAGAGACTTCAGCTGGTTTCCTTTCTTCTTCACGTTTTTTCTTCTTCTTCTTCCTCTTTCCCGTTACTTTGTTCCTTCTCTTCCTTTCTTCTTCATTTCTTCTTGAATTCTTCCTTTTTGCTGCAAATTCAAGTGAGTTTGGGGTAGCCTAAATTGGTGTGGTAAGTGATGGGTATTAGGTTTCTTATTTCTCTTCTTACCCTTCTTTAAATTAGTTTTGTATTTGTAAGTTAGGATTTTGAAATTGTTCTGTGTTGTGGGTTTTGTGGTTCAGAGCATCTTCCTAAGGAATCCAAAGGCAAGGAGATCGCGAGTGGTAGTGGAGCTCGAGATTGAAACGCACTATTTTGAGGTTTGGGAATGTTTGTGCTTATTGTGCATTTTTGGGTATTTTGATGATTTTTATGTTATGATTGAAATTGATGAGTTTGATTGTGTGCTTTGACTTCTATGAGTTATGGGTATGGTTTAATTTGAGTTGAGAACTATGGGTTGTGAAGGATAGAGTTAAATTATGGAAATTGTGCATGTTTGCCTAGAAATTTCTGGTTTGAGAATTTTGGGGTTTGATTGTGTGATTTGTTTGATTTGATGACAATAATAAGTTCCAATGGTATGTTTATGTTGTGTGTAATAGTTTGAGTAAAGGATTTTACTTAAAACTAAGTTTTTGGAACCAAATGAGTGAATGGGTGAAATAGAGATGGAATTTCTGCAGATTTTTGGCATTGGGAGTGGAAATCCTGACTCTGTCGCGAGGTCGCGATAGAGCTCGGTGATCTTTGCCCCTTCGTGCACGCCGAGCCACGAGCAGTCGGGCGTGCGCAGCCGGAACTCCCTGTCACGAGCGCGACGTCGTCGCGATCGCGACAGAGAGCTCATTGTTTGGCCAAGCTTCTGTCGCGAGCGCGCGCAGGTCGCGACAGCTCGTGCGGGTACACACTGTCGCGAGCGCGACAGTGAGATGTGTTTCATCTGCATACGGGCGCGAGGTTCGTTGCGAGCGCGATAGGAGGCCAACTTCGCCTCTGTCGCGAGCGCGACACTCTTCATCTTTTCTTTTTGACTTCTCTTGTATGAATGTAAGACTTAACTTTCTAATTTGCATTACTTCTTGAAGTATGTATAGTTTATTTATACATATATGAATGTGTTTATATGCATATCATATCATGAATAAATCATGTCGTAAACATATGTTGTAAATTGAAATATGTCTTCGATTATGCATGACCTGCTAGAGTTGAAAAAGTGGATAGTTAGGCATGCCTAATAGAGATAGTGTTGCTGCAGCTAGTGTATGATTTGGACCCTGGTCAGGTCCCCCGACTGGATCTTCGTGATCCCTCTGTACTGAATCTACGCGAAAATGCTTTTGGAACAAAATTAAAAGATTGTTTTGATACCCTCGGGTATCCATGTGTTATGAGAATACTGTTAATATCTTCGTATATCTACCCGTACTCATTATCCACTGTTTTGATATAGCAGGTGCAATAATGTTATTGTTATTTCATGTGAATTTCTGAATTATTGCTTATTGGGAATGTTATGATTATAGGGGTTAATTTCACTAGTAGTCATCGAATTTATACCAAAATTACGCAAAAGTAACTAAATAATTTTTTCGTTCAAAAAAGTCATTGAACTTAAAACTAATATACACAAAAGTCATTATGAACGGATTCCGATCACCGAAAAATCTAATTGCTTAAAATCATTTCGCTGATGGTCATTGAACTTATACGAAAATTACACAAAAGTAACTACATAATTTTTTTCTTTCAAAAAAGTCATTAAACTTAAAATCATTATACACAAAAGTCATTATGAACAAATTCCAGCTAAATTTCGGTGACCGAAATTTATTCATAATGACTTTTGTGTATAATGGTTTTAAGTTCAATGACTTTTTTGAAAGAAAAAATTATTTAGTTACTTTTGCGTAATTTTGGTATAAGTTCGATGACCATCAGTGAAATTAACCCTGATTATAGTGCTGTTGTACGTTAAGTTAACTTATGATATCTTGACATGTAATTATACCATTCATTTGTGATTATTTGTTAACGCCACTATGAGTGGTCGTTGTACATCTTTGTTTTCCCCACTAAGCGATTTTGCTTAGCATGGGTGTTTTATCCGTGCAGGTGTGGAAGGTTTTGAAAGGTTGAATAGAAGGTTTCGCATCAGCAGGGCCATCACAACTAGTGGATAGAAGAATTTGTAGTTTAGGCCTTGTATTCTTTTTGTATGTATTATGGTCTCATACTTTTGAAATTATATAAAGAATCCTTTGTAAATCGTTTAATCATCCTGAGGCACTTCTGTATCTTTTTGGAAATATGTAATACTGCTTTTGTTATATTAATGTAATGGAATATTTTGCTTTATGACTTTTTCTCTCGCGAGTTGTGAAATTTTAATTTACTCGTTCGTATATGTATTCAATGTATATTTGGTTCTGATTGTGTGTCTGTGGGTGGCAACCCTTATCTATCGGGGACCTTCATCCTCTTCCTAGGTTCGAGTTCTCTACGTATAGGTAAGGGGTGTTACAATTTTAAATAGTATATTGCCCTTAGTAATTGACTGGTAGTGAAATATAGTCAAGGATATAATTGGCTAGCCATAGGGATTCCACACCGCGGTACGAGTCATGGCGACTCGATATTGATAAGCTAATGATGACTTATTTCAGTGTTCAGTGTAAATCAGTGTTCAATATAGTGCAGTACAGTGAAAAATGGTCCTATAGGGATCATTTCATAGTGTAATGGGTCTGTGGGGCCCATGTTCCTCATATCCGGTCAGTAGATTCTCTATCGGGTGCGTACTAGGGGCATAATGATAAATATGTGATAAATATGGTTAAAATAGTGATCAAAGTGAAAATGAGTGAAAAATGGACTAAAAGGTGATAAATCGAAAGTTTAGGGGTAAAATGGTAATTTTGTAAAAAAGTTAGTAAAAAGTAAAAAAGTTAGATGAAAAGTGTAAGTGTAAGGGCAAAATCATAATTTTGACAAATTATGAGAATAGAATAGTAAATTAGTGGAACAGTGATAAAATAAAGACTTAAATGTAATTTTAGTAAAAATATAAGGTTAAAAGTGGAATATAAGTGTAAAAAGGGTAAAATAGTAATTAAAATAAGTAAATAAGGGTAAAAGTGTAAAATAGAAAATATGTAAGGTTAAAAGGGTAAATAATGAATAATGAAGGGCAAAGTGGTAATTAATGTGAAATTGAGGACATAAAAGGAATTAGTGTAAAAGAGAGGACATAGATGTAAATAAGCTAAAAGAAAGGACATGGATGGAATTAATGTAATTGAGGGGACATAAATGTCATTAATGAAAAAGATAAGGGTATAATTGGAAACCATGGAAAAAGAATAAGGATTTAAGTGTAATTAAAGAAATTATAAGTTTAATTAAAGGATTAAAATGTAATTAGTGAGTAATGTGATTTAGATAAGTAATTATGTGATTAAATTGTTGAATTTAAATGAGTAAGTATAATTAATGATTTAATAGGGAATAATAATAAACTAAAAAGTGGCATTAAGAGTAAGTAGTGGTACAAGTATAATTATAGCAAATTGAAGTGGTAAAAATTGAAATTTCAGGAAAAGCAAAGTGTAAAGTGTAATTTGGATTGAAGTATTATGGTAAGAATTAAATGATCAAATGTATGACAAAATAATGAATAAATATAGTAATGCAATTAAGTAGTGGCATTTATGTAAAATAAATCAATTAAGAATAAGAATGTGTATTAATAAAGTGTAGGAACCAAATTGTAGAATTATTATGTTGAGGTTAGTTAGTGGATTAAAGTGTAAATTAGTAGATGATATAGACAATAAATATATATAATTGATAATTGATGAATGAATGATTTGTGAAGCATAAAAAAATTATTGCATGAATAAATATTAAATAAATAATAATTATAATTGATTTGTACATATATAGTGAATGTGAATGTATGTGTAATTTGATGATGTTTGGAATAATGATGTAATTATGAATAAGTGGCAATAAAAGATAAAGAGGTAAGATGGCAGTATTGTGAATAAGTATCTAAGTGGGAATTTAATTGTAATTGACTATTATAAGATAAAGTTGAGACTTAAATGTAAGTAATTAGAAATTGACTAATAGTGAAGTGAAGAAAATATTGATTTAAATATACATAAGTCAATAAGAGGATGGCATGAAAATAAATAGACTAGTAATGTAAATAGTGATGATAATAGTAATACAAGTACAATAGAAATTAATGAATTTGACAATGAGCATAATAATAGTATTAATTAAGTGAAATGTTCCAAGAATAAATCGGAAATTTTTTATGAAGAGATAATTAAGGGGCCATAGTGAATTAAATTACAGTGCAAGATTTGTGAATAAGGTTATAAAGAATTAATGAAATTGATGGTGTGTTACAGCTGACCTAGGAGTTAAAGGCTGTAACTTCCCCTCCTTCATTAGCCTTTTCAACACCCAAGAGAGAGACCATCCTATGTTTGAAAAGTGTCTCTAACTAACTCCTGTGGACAAGACCTCGGCTGTCTTGCTTACCCTATTACCACTGCTAAAGCCCGCTGATCTGTTAACTCTCTAGTTGCTATTAGTCCTTTTGGCATAAGCTTCGTTACTCAGTTTCCTCTCCAAGTATTCACTCTCAGCATCTATAGCTATGTAACACCCCCAACTCCCACACGTAGCATAACGAAGGACAGAGAGCTGTGAGCGAAAGGTGCTATCGAACAAGACACTTACTTAGCAGAACAGAAGGCGAAATAATAAAATTTCTAACATCAAGAACCTCAACCACATACACATCCTAAACATAACTCACACACACCATCATTCGTACGAAAGATTATTACAACTTATCACAAATGCTAATGAATAAAACTTAATTACAAACCGACAATCAATAAAAACTTTCTATAACTTCGACTGACTTGTTGGCGAAAACCCAGCGGACCGTTGCGCTACTATGTTCTCCTAGCCTACACGGACAAACAACCGTGTTAAGCGATAACGCTTAGTAGGGCGAAACAAATAATAGGCAGCCACTCACAGTGGTTCCCGAGGCAAAGACATGCAAATCAATATATATATATATAAATACACATAATGGAATGCCGGCTAAAGTGATAACAAACGAATATCATTATCTTGTTAGGGAAACTTAAGCAATTACACATACATTAGTGTCTTATAAACCATACATATAAATACTTCTTAACTTTTTAATAAAAAAGAATACATTATACAAAACTTATCATTTACTTTAACTCACTTAATGGCCCTATAAATAGTTATACTTCATAAATTTCCGAAATACATTTTAAGGTTCGAAATATGAAGTTCAGAAATTCCCATTATTACAAATATTTCAAAATCATACAAATTACAATATCAATAATTAAATCAAAACATTTCGATTCTAATCAAACCGTTACTTGTTCAAACTAACAAAACATTTCAATACTCAGATTTGGTTCGGGCTTGAAATTGTTATTCCAAGCTTCCTACGTATCCCTATTATTGGGAATCAAAACCACGTAGTTCTACAGAAAACCTTATACATACATGTTCCAGAATTAATCCTAACTTGTTCCCTCAATCCAGTTATCTATATTATACATACTACGTTATTTCCCTTTTAATAATATATGCTTATCATTACCGTATGCATGGATAAACAACAAACGATGCACTTAAATTTCTTACCAATATACTTACAGTAGTTACCCAGGCTATGGTCCAGTAGGTAAATACTATAACATACATGTATTCTCATTTTAAACATACAAACATATATGTCACACCCCGTTTGCCCCCTAGTAGAATGAGCCTGTCTGTATGAGCATGTATGTGCATGTGTTCAGCATGTCATAAGGGTATTTTAGTAAAAATGTATGTTTTTGGGGTTTATTATTATGTGGGTGCATACATGGCATTAGTATGTGATTTATTTGGGAATTGCTTGTGTACATTGGAGCATACCATTGTAGGGTGTTTTTAGTTGAGTTTGCATTAGATGTGTGTGATGTGTGGGGTTAGGGTGTGAGTGAGTAAGTTCCACCACCAAGAAAATGACATGTGTATTAGGTTAGGGAAAATGAATAAAGGAAAGAGGTAAGAAAGAAGAGAAGATCAGATTTACGTTCTTCCTCTTCAACCTTCATCTTCCTCCTCCTTTTCCCTCTCCTAAATACTGCTAACCGTTAATCAAGTTGTGTTGTGGAGATTGCTCACTGTTGCTTCTAACTTGGTATGTACATATCTTTGTCCTTGTTTTACTGTAATTCTTCTTCTTCCTTGAGTTTAGGTTTAATTTAGGGTTGCATTGTTGAATGTTTGTGTTTAGCTGAGACTCCTCGCAATCCCAAAGGCAAGGAGATTGCTGGGAGCAATGGGACTAAGTGAAGAGAAGCTTAGATTTCAGGTTTGGGAATATTTGCTTGTGATTTGTATGATTTGAGTTTACTGTAAATATCTAGGGTTTATGTTCTTGATGAACTTGATTGAATATATTCTTGATTTGGTTGATTAAATGTTGAAACTGGGATGTATATATGTTGCTTATATTGTTTGGGATGTTTTCCAGAAGGTAAGAACAGGTTTGATTGGTTTTGAATCAAAGTTGGGATTGATTTCTGTATTCTGGAAACACTGGAAATCGAGTTACTGTAGAAATCCCGTTTTCCAGATTTTGAGTCGCGTGACTAGCCAAGGAAGAGAGGGCAAGTCACGAGACGTGACTTCCAGTCACGACTAGTGACCTGCCAGAGCAAAGCCAGTCACGAGTTGTGAATGTCTATCACAACGCGTGACCGGCCTTGAGGAAGGCAATCACGAGACGTGACACCCCGTCACGCCTCGTGACCGGCCTGCTAGAAGGCATGTCGCGTGATCGGCTGAAGAGAGTAGCAAGTCAGGAGACGTGACGTCCAGTCACGTCGCGTGACCTGCGTGAGCACCGCGTGATCTGCGAGGGACGAAGCAAGTCACGAGGCGTGACCCACAGTCACGTCTCGTGACCTGCCTTGTGGGGAGGCCAGTCACGCCTCGTGACCAGCCAACCTCACCCGTTATCCCATTCAGCCCTTTTTCTGAAATTTCCCGGCTTTTGACTCAGAAATGAATTTGGTGTTTCTTCTGAATGGACTTATATTGCAGTATGATGCATGCCATACTTTTATATGCTTTGATATAAGTGATACCATGAATTTCGGATGAATTCTATTTCGTACCCTGAAATGTGATTTGAATGACGCTTAACCTGCTAGAGTCAAGTAAGTGGATAGTTAGGCATGCCTAATAGAGTCTTTTAGCTGCAGCCCTCAGTTCAGTTTGGACCCCGATCAGGTCCCCGTTTGGTTCCTCGCGAACCTTCAGTATTTGGATCTTGTTTAAGATCCCCTCAGTATATTTATATAATAATGTGTTTTGATTAATGAAATGACTTTTGACTTGTACCTGTGTGGTACCCTCAGTATTCGATTCATACCCGTAAGGTACCTTCAGTACACTCGTTATCCACTATCTAGGGTCAGCAGGTGTTCTTTAAATGTTTAGTAGAATTGTTCTGATCTGATTTGGCTATTAAATGGAATATCTGAATGAGTTTAATGATGAAACACATGTTGGTTTATTCTGGAATGGATACGATTATGAGATACTGATTGTATGGCTTTTAAATATGAGCATGTTTGTATGGATTATGATATAGCCTTTGCATTCTGCCATTGTGAATGTGTTATGCCTTGGCGACCATTGTGAATGGCCATCCATTATTTATGTGTGTTTCCCCACTAAGCGTTTATCGCTTAGCACGGTGTTTTTACCCGTGCAGGTGCGGAAGGCGTTTTGCTTTGAGAGAGTCGCCGTCATCAAGCCAACACAGAAGAGTTTTAGTGTAGGGCTCAGTTTTGTATCAGTGATGATTCTTTTTGTATAGAACTCTCTGTATCAGTTTTGTTTCAGCTTCCGCATTTGTAATTATATTTTGGATATGTAATATTATTTTGTATCAGCTAGTTGATCAGAACATTATTGTAATGCTTTATTATATTAATGAATGATCAGCTATTTCTTTCCTTTCTGTAAAGTTTTATTTATACCGTATTTCTGTATGTATGTTATGAATGAATGTATGTTTTATTTTGTACTTGCTTGGTGGCACCTTTACTCATATGGCATCTCACTCCTTCTCGGATGGGATCGCCTACGTATGGGAAGGGGGTGTTACAGTTTGTGGTATCAGAGCATAAGTTTAGGCGTTTCTGGGTGTTGTTGTGAAGTTATGATTGTTCTGAGTTGCTTAGATATGAATGAGTCTAGATCTGTGTTGGCTGATACGGTTGTTTCTTGTTTGTTTAGATGGCTTCTAATTCTGCTCGTGGGTCACTTGAGGAATCCGCCGAGAGTGTGAACCCTCAAGCCGTAGATCCATCGATTTCTGTATCGGCTCAGCATGCTAGGGTCCAGCCTGAGGCGGCAGCCATGCCCTTTGAGGCTATGTTCAGGTTGCATCAGGACATGGCTAGTGTTTTGGAGAGAGTGACTGCTCCTAGAGCACCTATGGAGAATTTGAGGAGGGCAGGAGTTGAGGATTTCTATGGCACTGGTTTGAATGAATCTGAGATGGCAGAGAAATGGTTAGATAAAGTGAAGCGTGCTTTGAGAGAGATTCGGTGTCCTCCTGACCAGCAGGCAGAGTGTGCGTTAGTTCTTCTGCAAGGGTCTGCTTTTGAATGGTGGGAATTGGTTTGCAGGCATCCTCAGCTACCGGATCCGATTACTTGGGAGTTCTTTGAGGGTGAGTTCACAAAGAAGTACATCACTCAGACTTATAGAGATTCGAGATGGGCGCAGTTTTTGAATTTGAGACAGAGGGCCATGTCTGTAGCAGATTATGAGAAAGAGTTCAACAGGTTATCTCGCTATGCCCCACGTGGAGTTATGACTGATGATTTTAGATGCAAGCATTTCGAGGCAGGGTTAAATGAGTCTTTGAAGATTGCTTTGATTTTTTTGATGTGCATACCTGGGGTTAGCTACTATCAGATTGTAGAGGCTGCTGTGAGAGCTGAGTTGTCTGAGACTGTGATGAGAGAGAGAGCTCAGAGGAGGAACTCTTCTCGTGGAGGATCTTCTTCGGGTAAGAGATCTAGGAACCCACAGGACGAGTCAGCATCTGGTCCGGCTTCTAGAGGTAGACGACAGGGTTCTGCAGCTGTATCAGGTTCTGGTAGGGGTGGTAGATCTGAGACTGCATCAGTTTGTCCTCATTGTAGTAAGACTCATCGAGGTGAGTGTAGGTGGCTCTCTGGTGCGTGCTTCAGGTGTGGGAGTTCTGAGCATCTTTTGGCCAGTTGTCCGAGATTGCATGAGGATTCAGGTTCCCAGAGAGAGGGCAGTAGGGTCGGTTCGAATGCTTCTCAGGCTACCCGTGGCAGAGGCAGAGGTAGAGGTAGAGGTGGTCGGCATAGAGATGGAGCTGCTTCTGAGACTGTTGAGCATCCTCCTCAGGGTGCCATTAGAGCATATGCTATAAGAGCCAGAGATGAGCAGGATGCGCCTGATGTTATTGCTGGTAAGTTCCTACTCCATGACACTGAGTTATATGCTCTAATTGATCCTGGTTCCACACACTCATATGTGTACACAGATAAAATTGTTGATAAGTTGCATGCAGTTGATCAGTTAGATTATGAGATTTGTGTGACCAGTCCATTAGGGCATAGTGTCAGTGTGAGTAGAGTCTTTAGGAGTTGTCCTTTGATAGTTGAGGGAGTTGTGCTTCCAGCGGATTTGATTGAGTTACCCTTCAGAGAGTTTGATTTGATTCTGGGTATGGACTGGTTGGGTAAGCATCGGGCTGTAGTTGATTGCCATAGGAAGACAGTGGTGCTTTGGGATAGATGTCAGTCTCTTGTGTTTCTGAAAGGTTTGGGTGCTAGTTCGTTGAATAATGTTATTTCTGCGATGCAAGCTAAGAGATTTATCAGGAAAGGTTGTGAGGCTTTTCTAGCAGTTGTGTTAGATTCCAAGAGGGATCAGGTTCAGATTGAGGACATTCCTGTAGTGCGGGAGTTTAGTGATGTATTCCCGAGCGAGTTGCCTGGTTTGCCTCCTGAGAGAGAGGTTGAGTTGTCCATTGAGATTATGCCGGGTACTACACCTATTTCGAGAGCACCTTATCGGATTGCTCCTGTAGAGTTGAAGGAACTTCAAATTCAGCTACAAGAGCTATTGGATAAGGGGTTTATTCGACCTAGCATATCTCCTTGGGGAGCTCCAGTTCTTTTTGTCAAGAAGAAAGATGGATCCCTGCGGATGTGTATTGACTACCGGCAGATTAATAAAGTTACAGTGAAGAACAAGTATCCGTTGCCTAGGATTGAGGATTTATTTGATCAGCTTCGAGGTGCGGGTGTCTTCTCCAAGATAGATCTTCGATCAGGGTACTATCAGCTACGAGTTCAGGATGCAGATGTGGTTAAGACTGCATTTCGGACTAGATATGGCCACTATGAGTTTCTTGTGATGCCGTTTGGTTTGACAAATGCTCCAGCGGCTTTTATGGATCTGATGAACCGTGTGTTTAGGCCATACTTAGATCAATTTGTAGTAGTGTTCATTGATGATATCTTGGTGTATTCCAAGGATGAGAGTGAGCATGAGGAGCATCTCCGATTAGTTCTGCAGATGTTGAGAGAGCATCAGTTGTTTGCTAAGCTTAGCAAGTGTGATTTCTGGCTTCGAGAAGTATCATTCTTGGGTCACATTGTTTCAGCTAGAGGTATCCAGGTAGATCCAGCCAAGATTGAGGCCATAGTTGATTGGAAAGCGCCTTGAAATGTTCAGGAGGTGAGGAGTTTCCTCGGTTTAGCAGGTTACTACCGTCGCTTTATTAAAGGATTTTCTGTGATTGCCGCTCCGATGACTAGATTGTTGAGGAAAGGAGTTAGATTTGAGTGGTCAGACAGGTGTCAGTCTTGTTTTGATCGGTTAAAGTAGTTGCTTGTTGAGGCTCCTATTCTTACTCAACCCATCTCGGGTAAAGAGTTTGTCATTTATAGTGATGCTTCTGGAGTTGGTCTTGGATGTGTGCTGATGCAGGAAGGTAAGGTAGTGGCTTATGCTTCTCGTCAGTTGAAGCCACATGAGAGGAACTATCCGACGCATGATTTAGAGTTGGCAGCTGTGATCTTTGCTTTGAAGATCTGGCGTCACTACTTGTATGGGGAAAAGTGTAGGATCTTCTCGGACCACAAGAGCTTGAAGTACTTCCTTTCACAGAAGGAGTTGAACATGAGACAGCGCCGATGGTTGGAGTTGTTTAAGGACTACGACTGCATTGTGGATTACCATCCTGGTAAGGCTAATGTAGTCGCTGATGCTTTGAGTCGAAAATCGGTTTCAGCCTTGTTCTTAAGGCAATTCAGATGGAGATTTGGTTCTGATGGGGCTTTGCTTGCCCAGTTGCGTGTGAAGCCTACTTTGAGACAGAGGATTGTGGATGCTCAGAGAGACGATGTGAGACTTCAGCGGATTGTACATGAGGTCAGATCGGGCAAGCAGTCAGAGTTCTCAGTTCAGGATGAGGTGCTTATGTTCAGAGATCGTTTGTGTGTGCCAGAGTCTGAGGATTTGAGGAGTCAGCTCATGAGTGAGGCGCATAGTACAGTCTTTACTATGCATCCGGGCAGTGAGAAGATGTATAGTGACATGAAGCAATTCTATTGGTGGTCCGGTATGAAGAGTGATATAGTGGATTTTGTTTCCAAGTGCTTGACTTATCAGCAGGTAAAGGCCGAGCATCAGGTTCCTTCGGGTTTGCTTATGCCTTTATCTATTCCTGAGTGGAAATGGAATGATATCGCCATGGACTTTGTTTCTGGTTTGCCTTTGACTCAGAGGAAACATGATTCAGTATGGGTTATTGTGGATCGGCTTACGAAGTCAGCTCACTTTTTGCCAGTTAGAGTGGACTACTCCATGGATAGATTGGCCAGTATCTATGTGGATGAGATAGTTCGGTTGCATGGTGTGCCTTTGTCCATAGTTTCAGATCGGGATCCGAGGTTTACTTCCAAGTTTTGGAAGGAGTTACAGAGAGCTTTGGGCACTAGGTTGAACTTCAGTACAGCATTCCATCCTCAGACCGATGGTCAGTCAGAGCGAGTTATTCAGATTCTGGAGGATATGATGAGGGCTTGTACTTTGGATTTTCCGGGTAGCTGGGACAGATATGTGTCGCTTATGGAGTTTGCCTATAACAACAGTTTTCAGTCGAGCATCGGTATGGCACCATATGAGGCTTTGTATGGTCGTCAGTGTAGGACTCCGGTTTGTTGGACCGAGCTATCCGAGAGATCTATGATTGGACCAGACTTGGTTAGAGATACTGAAGAGAAGATCAGAGTGGTGCAGCGAAATTTGAAGGCAGCCAAGGATCGACAGAAGTCTTATGCCAATTTAAAAAGGAAAGATGTGCATTTTGAGATCGGGGACAAGGTTTTCCTTAAGGTTTCACCTTGGAGGAAAGTGCTTCGGTTTGGCAAGAAAGGCAAGCTTAGTCCTCGTTTCATTGGACCTTATGAGATTTTAGCTAAGGTAGGACCTGTAGCCTACAGATTGGCGTTACCGATGGAGTTAGCAAAGTTGCACGATGTGTTCCACGTTTCGATGCTTCGTCGGTACTGATCATATCCTTCGCATGTACTTTCGGTTCAGGATATCCAGGTTCAACCAGACTTCTCTTATGATGAGGAACCGCGAGCTATTCTAGCCCGAGAGGTGAGGCAGTTGAGAAATAAGCAGATTCCGTTGGTTAAAGTGTTGTGGATCCATCATGGAGTCGAAGAAGCGACTTGGGAACCAGAAGAGTCGATGAGAGCTCAGTATCCACAGTTATTCAGTTCAGGTGAGAATTTCGATGACGAAATTCTTATTAGTAGGGGAGAGTTGTCACACCCCGTTTGCCCCCTAGTAGAATGAGCCTGTCTGTATGAGCATGTATGTGCATGTGTTCAGCATGTCATAAGGGTATTTTAGTAAAAATGTATGTTTTTGGGGTTTATTATTATGTGGGTGCATACATGGCATTAGTATGTGATTTATTTGGGAATTGCTTGTGTACATTTGAGCATACCATTGTAGGGTGTTTTTAGTTGAGTATGCGTTAGATGTGTGTGATGTGTGGGGTTAGGGTGTGAGTGAGTAAGTTCCACCACCAAGAAAATGTCATGTGTATTAGGTTAGGGAAAATGAATAAAGGAAAGAGGTAAGAAAGAAGAGAAGATCAGATTTACGTTCTTCCTCTTCAACCTTCATCTTCCTCCTCCTTTTCCCTCTCCTAAATACTGCTAACCCTTAATCAAGTTGTGTTGTGGAGATTGCTCACTCTTGCTTCTAACTTGGTATGTACATATCTTTGTCCTTGTTTTACTGTAATTCTTCTTCTTCCTTGAGTTTAGGTTTAATTTAGGGTTGCATTGTTGAATGTTTGTGTTTAGCTGAGACTCCTCGCGATCCCAAAGGCAAGGAGATTGCTGGGAGCAGTGGGACTAAGTGAAGAGAAGCTTAGATTTCAGGTTTGGGAATATTTGCTTGTGATTTGTATGATTTGAGTTTACTGTAAATATCTAGGGTTTATGTTTTTGATGAACTTGATTGCATATATTCTTGATTTGGTTGATTAAATGTTGAAACTGGGTTGTATATATGTTGCTTATATTGTTTGGGATGTTTTCCAGAAGGTAAGAACAGGTTTGATTGGTTTTGAATCAAAGTTGGGATTTATTTCTGTATTCTGGAAAAACTGGAAATCGAGTTACTGTAGAAATCCCGTTTTCCAGATTTTGAGTCGCGTGACTAGCAAAGGAAGAGAGGGCAAGTCACGAGACGTGACTTCCAGTCACGACTAGTAACCTGCCAGAGCAAAGCCAGTCACGAGTTGTGATTGTCTATCACAACGCGTGACCGGCCTTGTGGAAGGCAGTCACGAGATGTGACACCCCGTCACGCCTAGTGACCGGCCTGATAGAAGGCATGTCGCGTGATCGGCTGAAGAGAGTAGCAAGTCACGAGACGTGACGTCCAGTCACGTCGCGTGATCTGCGAGGGACGAAGCAAGTCACGAGGCGTGACCCACAGTCACGTCTCGTGACCTGCCTTGTGGGGAGGCCAGTCACGCCTCGTGACCAGCCAGCCTCGCCCGTTATCCCATTCAGCCCTTTTTCCGAAATTTCTCGGCTTTTGACTCAGAAATGAATTTGGTGTTTCTTCTGAATGGACTTATATTGTAGTATGATGCATGCCATACTTTTATATGCTTTGATATAAGTGATACCATGAATTTCGGATGAATTCTATTTCGTACCCTGAAATGTGATTTGAATGACGCTTAACCTGCTAGAGTCAAGTAAGTGGATAGTTAGGCATGCCTAATAGAGTCTTTTAGCTGCAGCCCTCAGTTCAGTTTGGACCCCGATCAGGTCCTCGTTTGGTTCCTCGCGAACCCTTCAGTATTTGGATCTTGTTTAAGATCCCCTCAGTATATTTATATAATAATGTGTTTTGATTAATGAAATGACTTTTGACTTGTACCTGTGTGGTACCCTCAGTATTCGATTCGTACCCGTAAGGTACCTTCAGTACACTCGTTATCCACTGTCTAGGGTCAGCCGGTGTTCTTTAAATGTTTAGTAGAATTGTTCTGATCTGATTTGGCTATTAAATGGAATATCTGAATGAGTTTAATGATGAAACACATGTTGGTTTATTCTGGAATGGATACGATTATGAGATACTGATTGTATGGCTTTTAAATATGAGCATGTTAGTATGGATTATGATATAGCCTTTGCATTCTGCCGTTGTGAATGTGTTATGCCTTGGCGACCATTGTGAATGGCCGTCCATTATTTATGTGTGTTTCCCCACTAAGCGTTTATCGCTTAGCACGGTGTTTTTACCCGTGCAGGTGCGGAAGGCGTTTTGCTTTCAGAGAGTCGCCGTCATCAAGCCAACACAGAAGAGTTTTAGTGTAGGTCTCAGTTTTGTATCAGTGATGATTCTTTTTGTATAGAACTCTCTGTATCAGTTTTGTTTCAGCTTCCGCATTTGTAATTATATTTTGGATATGTAATATTATTTTGTATCAGCTAGTTGATCAGAACATTATTGTAATGCTTTATTATATTAATGAATGATCAGCTATTGCTTTCCTTTCTGTAAAGTTTTATTTATACCGTATTTCTGTATGTATGTTATGAATGAATGTATGTTTTATTTTGTACTTGCTTGGTGGCACCTTTACTCATATGGCATCTCACTCCTTCTCGGATGGGATCGCCTACGTATGGGAAGGGGGTGTTACAATATATATATATATATATATATATATATATTGAATTCATTTACTGAATAATCCATGATAGCAAATATACATATCAATTACTTCAATAATTCTTTACAAGGAATCCATATAGGCAGTCATACTCATAACTCTTGGATAGATTAATGACATGTATTTTTCTCATAAGAATTCTTATACAATCTATATTCATTCAAACATGCTTATTAGACAAACATTATTTGCTATATCTCTTTTCTTTTTAACTGTCATTGGTTACAAATACAAAGGTATTTAGGTACCCGTAGATACCACACATTCCCACATAGATGTCCATAAAGGATCTAGAACATATGTGTGCGTAGAGCACAAGCTCAAAGGATATATATATATATAACATATATCAACAAACACATTCAATGCTTATTCACATGTCTTTTGCATTTCATCAAAGAACTTATCATTTTATTCACATTCTTTTACTCTTTAATTGCCTGCTAAGTCAAAGGGGTGGATAAGCTAGTAACAGAACACATGGCGGTACCCGTGGGTACGATTCGAAAAACAACATCATACTTTTCTCATTTAAAATATTTTCACATTGGGGATCTTAAACAAGATCCATACACATTAGGGATCGCGACGATCCAAACGAGGACCTGATCAGGGTCCAAATAGAACAAAGGGCAGCAGCTAACAGAACTCCATAGGCATGCCTATCTGTGCACCACTAGACTAACGCAGGATAAATTTCCATGTCATTATTAAATTCTTTTAGATTTTATACATATATACACATTTCTTCAAATAATAGCACCATTCTTTTATGATCACATAATATAACACCCCGTACCCATACGTAGCATACCATATGATAACATAGGAAGTATGCGATGATGAGTGAAGAATGCTACAGGCCAAAAACATGCTGGAACCAAAAATAAAAGCAAAACTATAAAATTTTCTTCAAGAAATAAACGTTCACATAATAAAAAAGACAATCATATACTTGACATTACACGGTCTAACAAAATCTTATTACATACCAATTAATTAATACAACTCTAATAAGGAATTACATTACAAAAGTTGACTATAAACTCTAAATAACAACTACTACAGACTTGTTGACCAAACGGCTGCTGATTGTCCTCAGTGACACGACTAACTCCAAACCTTAATGGATACACACCCATGCTAAGCACAAAAGCTTAGTGGGGAAAAACACGTAAAATGGACGACCACTCACAATGGTCGTCAGTCACAACACACAATAAATATCCAAAACAAATTCATAGGAATATAATTACATGTTCCAAACACACTTAAAGATCTCATTTAATAAACACATAAAATTGATCATAATCATCCACATGGTCAAACATAGTGACAATCTTAATTAATACATGCTTTTCATGTCTTATTATTCATACTTCTCATGTCACACATATCATTATATCCAGCCAGTAACCAATTCTCACAATAAAATAATTCCCACACATTAAAATGTCATAAGTAAGAGGAAAAAAGTCTAACTTCTTATCCCAGCATATTAATGCATGCCACATATATAGTTATTTTCATTTAATCACTTATTTCAAATCATTGCAACACTTTCGTGTCAATTACTCGTTTTTACATTTCAAAGGAAATAATAAAATTGAAACTCATAGGCATTCAACTGTGCTATAACATATTCGCATGGTGATCCAAACAAGATCCCAAAACACATAGGTGCATGAAGTACTAGTTCAATCAACATATAAATCAGATCGACAATATGTCCACATGCATATCAAAAGCTTAATCCCATACTTTCTTGCAAATCTCTGCATACACCTATCAGTTCCTAACTTATTGTTTCACTCATAAACTTTTGTTCAATTACTGCCTACTAAGTCAAAAGGGTGGATAAGCGAGTATACGCATAGATACTCGAGGGTATCGACAATTCTTTCATAATGCATGGATACCCGAAGGTATCAAAATCATTTTTCTCTTTTTGTTTCCAAAAACATTTTCGTATGGGATCTTAAACAAGATCCAAGATAGAAGGATCGCGAGGATCTGATCGGGGACCTGATCGCATGGCTGCAGCAAACTGAACTCTATAGGCATGCCTATCTATCCACGACTCGACTAACGTAGGCTAAACACATACTTGTTTCCTTTAATGATGTGCATGTTATATTTTAATACTTTTCAGAAGCACATACTCTTACTGTAGTCACATAATAATCATATGCATAATTCATTTATAAGCTAAAATAATGGCTCATATAAAACATAACAAACTAAAACCTTTAATTACAATCATATCTTAGTTTTTATACATGCTTAAAAATTCATTTCAACTATAGCTTACATGGTATAGCATATCCTAGTTTACACAATATGTCGTATGTAAATCACAAGTCAAAACCCATCTCAAATAGTTTAATCAACATACATTCATAGCATAGAAAAGAGTCCCGCTCGCGACCGCGATAAAATACTAGATGGCCTCTGTCGCACTTGCGACAGAGCCAAGCATCACACTCCTGTTAATTCTCAATTAAATACAACTTCACATAAAAACATATTTATTCTTATAATGTCCATAAATAATAATTAAACATTACTTCCCCAAATTAATGCATTAAATTCAAGAACTTCAACACAAATATCTCAGACTATTCAAGTTATTAAGAATCATTCATTATTTAGACAGCCATATAAAAACCATTTGAGCTACAAAAGATTCATTTCAATTTCAGTTTATTACACACCTAAAACAATCATTTAATTTAATCTTAGCATCACATAAAAATTTTAAACTATAAATAAGCCTAGTCGAGACTTGAATCATTATTGGCTCGATAAACTTTTATAAATCTACACATACGTGCCACATTTATTTTTAACAAACACCAAGGTATTAATAGAGTTTAGTTGATACATTACCTTTCATGTCCATATAAGTTTCTATGCTTTGGTTCGGACTTGGAAGGGTGTTCCAAGCTTCCTATATATCCCAAAGGATTGGGAATCCGAGCCCCGTAGTTCTACTTATTCGAAATACAAATAATAGAATTTCACTTCAAACCTCCTAACATGCTATAGATTATGTCAATATTGGACGAATTCGATAGTGTTCGACTCATTAAACCTTTATGTACCTTATTCCATATTCTTATTTATAACCTGAGTCACTTGTATTCCTAAGTGATAGCCATTTATTTACTCTTTTACAAACTCTAAACATGGGATGAATATATCTTAAAAAGTTCTTATGAAGTTCGGGTGTATTTCGGAATGAGAAACACAACTAAATAAACATCGTAAAGAAGGGTAAAGAAGGGCAAGTGTAAACACCGGGTCCTGAGGCAGTCCAGACCAGGGTTACCCAATAATGATTAAATGCCAGTTCGCAGGCAAAAATATCGGAAGTGATGATTTTCTAGTGAAAATTTGCTTTTTAAAAGAATAAAAAATAAAAAATAAAAAATATATATTTTAAAAATTAAAAATAAAAATTGATTTTGAAAGTATTAATTTTAGGTAAAAAAGTTTCAATTTAAAATGTATTTAAAAAAAAATTCAGACCATTGCGGCAGCCGCGGCGCACTGGGGGCGTCCGCGAGCGCTCTGCGCCTGTTCTCGCCTCCTGCGCCCAAATTTCACCGATTTTGGCCATTTTCCACCGTTTTTCGCCCAAAAACGTGTTTTTTCACCCAAATTGAGGTTTTTTAGTCCAAATTAAATTCTAAATCATATTTTTAGATAATTAATTAATAAAACCTGATTTTATCATTAAAAACACAGGAAATTGGATTAAAATAAAATTTTTTTCCCTAATTGAATTATGGCATTTTTTTTCCATCCTATAAATATTTTAGGATGAAAACCTAAGGGGGGAGCCTCCATTATTTTTTGACATCAGATTTTAGAGAGCTGGTTCTTTTCTTCTTCTTTGATTTTTCTTCAACATTTTGAGACTTCTATTTTTCCATTAACAAGGATTAATTGAGATTGGAAATTCAAGTTTCAATTCTTAATCATTCTAATTAATTTCTTTGTTTTCTCCATAAACAAAAGGAATTAATTTTCACTTTCAAATCAATTTTCAATCTTTTAAGCATTCAAATTGATTTCTTTGTTTTCTCCATAAATAAAAGGAATTAATTTCATTGCTAAATCATTTGTTTGAGGAATTTTCCAAGGAGATCATCATTATTCCATCGAATCAAAATCTGAGGGTAAATTTTCTAGGCTCCGAATTAATTATTTTCTTTTTTATCTTATTCTATTATTTTTTATTATTTTGTTCATGTAAATATTATTTTATTGATTTTATTTCTAACATGTAATCAATTAATTTATTTTGCCTTGGTTTCTTAACATGCCTTGATTTCTTTTTTTTTTTTATTTATACTTAACATGTATTATTTTGACTTGTAATTAATTAATTTATTTTTGTTGATCTTTTTGCCATGTAAATATTTATGTTTATTGTGTTTAACATGTAAATAATTAATTTAATCATGCTAATTTTGCATCTTTAACCCAATAATCCTATTTTGCCAACTAAATGAAATTGTTTGAATTGTTTTCATTCCTCATGCATGCATTCACGTGAACAGTGGCCATTTTGCATTACTTTCTCCTATAATTCCAACTTACTTGGCCCACACATCATTACTTTATTTATTCTTTCATTTATCCTTTTATTTATTTGATATGTTTACTTGGTTGGCTTAATTAAAATATTTGTTAATGGGATTCATTTAATTTAATTGGGTTCTTTATTTATTTTATGTATTTCATTTTAATTCCTTTTATCTAATTTATTTTATTTTATTTATTTTATTTAACTACTAACTTTAATTCTCTTTTTTTCTTTTTTGGTTGCAATACTTTGTTTTTTTATTTGAGTGTTATCTATGGGCGAGATAGGGGATCGAGGACTAAAAGCCTTCAAAGTTTGGTTTGCATTTTTTAATTGTTGTATTTTTCCTATTTTATTATCTTGTATGTTATATGTAAAATGTATTTTGGATCCATTTTTATTATAAAAATTCATGTTTTTCTACAATAATTAAAATTGGGATTTTTCTAATAAAATGGACCAATGTCCTATTTTTATCCAATAAAATCTCACTTTCAAATGGAGAATTAATTTTCATAAAATGGGATCACTCATCTCGGTTTTCTCAATCAATGTCCAAAAATAATTCTCCAAGTTTTTTTCAAGATTAATCAAAGGAACCAATGTTCCTAAAATTGAATAAATGTCCCGATTTATGTATGATGTATTTTATTGTTGTGATGCAATTATTTATTTATTCATTTTGGGCCCTTGTAATTAATTTTTGGGGCAAGTTTATTCTTTTATTTTATTTATACTTTCTTTATTTTGGGGGATTGTTCTGTCCCAAATTTTTTCTTGTAATTTATTTATTGCTTTATTTTATGCTTTCTTTATCGCTTTCCGATGTGATTGAAATGCGCTTTAGATTTATTGCATGATCGTGTGAGATGAGAGATGGAATTTCGTTATGTTAAAAACTCATTTATAAACTTAACTTAAGGCATGATGTGACGCGCGCTGAACCCCGTGGCCTCCCGACGGCTCACTTTAGGGTGATCGAGACGGGATTCATTAAAACTTGTAAGGTATTTACAAGTGCGTCTATATTGGGCAACAAGGAGGTTTCTTGGAGTCGCCACCCAATAGAGCAATGAGAAGGGTCGTCTAGCCTCAGCGAGCCTAAAACGGTGCATACATATCCATCTTGGGCAAGCTAGAGAGATCTTAGAGGTCTCAGCCTCCCCTGGAGCCTAGGATTTGTAAATTTTAGTCTTTTGGTGGGACTCAAGAGGTGTCTTGGAAGTCCTAGACCTCTCACCTCATTGAGCCCCAAAGACCAGAGTGAGTTCGGGACTTCTCATTTATTTATACCTTGATCAATATTATGATTAAGTTTTGAATTCATTGTTTCACCAACTTTCCACACTATGCATTTAATTAAGGCGCAATCATTCACGGCAAAAGCAATAAGTAAAGCATTATTAAAATAAACATTCTCAAAATAAATTATAATAAAACTAGGGGCAGAATACAATCCCCATTGTAAATAAAATACAAATCATGCATAAATCGGGGTATTCATTAATGATGAGGACATTGGTCCTCGCATGCATATTTATTATAAAACACTTTTGATGTGATGATTTTATTTTGGATAAAGAAAATTGAGACATTGATCCCATTTTTATTTAGGAAAAATTTCAAATTAATTAATAAAAATGCTTTGTGATTTTTTCTCTAGCGCCTAAAATAAACAAATTTATAGGAAAATTACATGGCAAAAATAAATGAAAAAGCCAAAATAAATAAATATTACAAACGAAGAAAATAAATATATAACCAGAATGAGCCTCTTGGATCTCCCCGTGTGCTCGCAAAAATGCCCAAGCAAAAAATGAGATGTGAAATAAAATAAAATAGAAATAGAATAATGTTAGTAATTGAATCAATTAAAATAAATTAAATATAAAATAAATGATAAAATAAAATAAAATGAGATAAAACGAAATGATATCAAAATAACAAATGAATTAACATGTTTACAATTTAAAATAAATGAGAAAAATGTGTTATGAACAACAAATGGATTAAAAGATGTAATTGGAATAATATACAACATGTTAATTAATGTGTAAAAATATGAACATGATAATAGTGAAAATAAATAAGTGAACAAAACATTAAATATATGATAATGACAATGGAAAAGAATAAAAAATGATTAAATAAATGACATGATTAATTAAATATGTGCACAAATGATATAAACCATTTACATGGCAAAAACATCAACCAAAATGAATTAATTTAATTACATGTTAAAAATAATGATGATTTAAAGTGAAATAAATTAATTATATGTTAGGAATTAAAAGAAATCAATATTCACATGAATAAAATAAATGAATGAGAATAAGAATAAAAATATACATGGTAATAAATTAAACATAAACAAAATAAATAAATGAATAACTGAAAATAAAAAGAATGAACATGAATAAATTAAATATGAACAGAAAGAATAAGAAGGACAAGCCCGGAATGTTTACCCTTAGAGTTTCGGATTCCATGAAGGTAAAAAGATGATTGATTTCCTTGTTCTTGATTTACAAGATTAGAATTGAATAATAAAAATGTTGGAATTTCATTCCAAGAAAAAAAATCAATAATTCTTTAAAAACAAAGAATTAATTTCTTTGCCAAAAGAATGATTTTTATTGATTAAAAGAATGAAAATAATGTCAAGAACAAACAATTATTTTGTTTGTTCCAAAGAAAAAAAATCATTTATGAGAAAAAATTGTTTTTTAGAAAATCAAATGAAAAAATCGATTTTAGGAACAAACAATTATTTGTTTTGCCCCCAAAATCCATTGTTCATAAAAAAAAGATTCAAAAAAATAAAAACCTTGAAAAAGTTTAATTGAAAACAAATAAAAAAAAATGAATTTTAAGAGCAAACAATTATTATGTTTGCTTCAAAATTCAATTGCATCAATAAATCTTCTTCTAAAAAGTGTTTTGAAGAAATTCTATTGGAAAAAAAATGAACTAAAAAGATAAAGTCAATTTTTTGTTCTTCTTTGGTAGGGAAAAAATCTGGAAATTTTTTAGAGTTTGAGAGGAAGAAGAAGAGAAAAGATAAAGAGAAAAAAAAACCCTAACCAAAAATCCCCCTTTTAGGTTTTCATCTCATTCCTTTTATATGAAAAAATAGGAAAAAATAAAATAATTAAAGGGATAAAATTTAATTAAATCAGATATTACCTTTTTTAATTTTTAAAAATTGAAAAAATCCCTTAAAACCTTGAAAAAAGGGATAAAAAACTAATTTTTAGGTCCAAAAATCGGAAAAAAGGGGTATTACACCCTATAGCGATGGCCAGGAGTAGGGACGCCCATCGCTATATAGGGACGGGGCGTCGGAGCGGCAGCATCGCGCACGAAGCGCGCGCCCCAGCGTGATGGGCGGCGCGCAATGCTGCGCGCGCTTTTAGCGACGCGCAGCATTGGCGGCGCAGCGCGCTGCCCCGGGCGGGCCCCGCACCCGACACTCGTGATCTGACTTTTTTTTTTTAAAAAAAAATTAAATTGACTAAAAATACTATAATTTTAAGCCCCCATTTTTCAAAACTAATTTTTAAAATATTTTTTATTATTTTTTATTATTTTTTTTATCTTTTCACTCTAAAATGCAAATTTGAAAAGAAAATCATCACTTTTAACCTTTTTGCCTGTGGAAAGGCGTCTTATCATCATTGGGTAACTCAGATCTGGGCTGTCTCAGGACCCGGTGTCTACACATGAATAAAAGTGAAGTTCCAAACACCTTCTCTGGTTTAAGACCCCCGAGGTTAGATGACCTTTCCCAATTTCTTGTAAATTGGGTAGCGAATCCAAAATACCTCAAAGGTGCCTAAAGGTTTCATGGGATTAGATGAACCTCCCAATGTTCTATTGGGTAGGGGATTCCAAAATGTCTCATGTAACCCAAGATCAAAAGACGTGAACCAATCTCTCGAATCCTAAAAGAGTGTTCAATGAGGGCCTTACTGGTCCGGCGCGCGTCATAGTGGCGACTCCACTAGGGAAGATCGAAACTTCGCTTTGAAAGTGAATTAAGTTAAAGTTATAATTGAGTTATTAACAAACGAAAATTCCATTTTTCCTCGAAATTGCATTACATCCATTAAAGCCTTAGAACTATGCTTGTTGGTCCCTCTTTTGACCTCGGTGCGTTCCCGAAGCACGACCCTTCGTTCACTCAATGTAGGGAAGTGTTCCGGATAATCACCAGCCCAAGCCTCGTACCATCATGGTATATTAAATGGAGACCCGATCGGTCGTTATGCTCGTGATGAGATAGACCCGTTGGCAGGGACTATGCTTGGGTAGCCCTAAAGTAACATCACCCATGACTAAAGCTCATGTAATGGCAATAGAAACTTCCACTAGGTTGTATGCTCCTTAATACGATGCTTGCTACGTCGGCCCTTATGTATTAAACCAATTCAAACATATTAATTGGACACTCATCAAAGGCTTTCATGCCCCGATGGGCCCATTTTAGTTTGTTTGAATGGTCCAAATATATAATGGCCAAAACCCATATGCATGCGCTTTTACATTAAGAGGGTTATGCTGCTGGTATATCACCATGCACTATACGCACCCATCGGGTTCCGCATTGACCCATGGGTTAAGCCCGCCTAGGGGAGAGACTGTACGACCTCGTGTGTGGGAGTAATAAGGTTGGAAGGGTCTATCTGCTTGCATGTGGATGTAAATGTCACATAACATACGATCGTCCATCACATGTGTCATTCATGCATGCAAAAATGTAATTTTATTTTTTGTGAATACGCTTTATTTTGTACACATAATTTTCAAAAAAAATAAGAAAAAAAAGGAGAGAAGAAAAAAAAACGCATACACGTCATTTTGTGTGTGTACATTGTGTTCGATGCATGTGGTTTTCATAAGTACATTATCATTAGGTGTATAATTCTTTTCATGTATCACATGTATCGTTGTATTTTTTTTTTATCTTTCGGCACGGTCATGCATTACATGTCGTTCATGCATCTAAAAGCATATGCATTTTGGGGTGTGTGCTTTCTATCTTGCATATACAACATTTTGCATATACATTTCATCATGCATTTTTTTCATACATCGCATGTATCATTCTAATCCCTTTACATTTGAGCCATCATAAGTACGAATCAGCGGTCTAGGGGTCCAGACGGCCGACTGGTAAGGAGAAACCCATTTTTCGAGTCAGTAGAGTGAGTCACATATTGGGGTTCGGAGTCGCTTTCAAATAGCACAGAATCCTTTCCTTCAGAGTTATCATTAGATATGGCCAACCAAGAAGCGAATGCCACCCGGGCTATGATCACCGAAGAAATGGACCAAGGGCCCAAGAATTTGAGTGTAGGATAATGGCAATGATGGGTAACTTAACTGTTGCTCTAGCACAGCCAGCTGCCCAACAACCTGCCCCTCTTGTCGGAGGATAAGCTGAACAGATTCCTATCAGGGAGGCACCTCCGACAGCAGTTATGGAACCACCCCCTGCTGCGGACCCCAGGGTTCTTGCAAACATTGAGCCTAGATGAACAGGGGAGTATAGGCCTAAGGAGGACTTTGTAGAGGATGAGCACGAAGAATCTATGTCAGTAAAAACTAGACCTCCGAAAGAAGATGTTGCTCTAAAGAAGATAGAGGAGAAGGTTGAGGTAATGGCTCGTTTGTTATCTGTAGGAAAGGGGATAAGCCCAGAGGATAGGGATTTGGATGACAATGAGATACTTCCTCAAAGATTTAAGATGCCCGGGCTGCCCAAATTTGATGGCACATCAGATCCATCTGCCCACATTAAGCAATATATGCTTGTGATGAAAGGGACTATGCTCACTAAGAGACAAAAGGTGGAATATTTCTGTCTCAGTTTGACTGGACCTGCCATAGACTGGTACCATGGGTTGGATAGAAGGGCAAGAGAAGATTGGGACCTATTGACTGAGGAGTTTCTTAAATAATATGACTGTAGCACCCAGATGGAGGTTACCCTGAAAGATTTAGAGTTACTTCAACAGAAACCCAATGAATCATTCCACGAGTATCTTACTCAGTGGAGAAATCGGGTGATGGAAATGAGAAGGAAGCTGGATACTCCAGACCAGATTCGGCTATTCATCCAAAATGTGAGTTCGTATCTAAGGGATGGATTAAAGATGAAGGTGCTCCGAGATTGGGAATCTTTAAAGGATATAGCCATCGAAGAAGAAGGGGAGTACTTGGCAAAGAAAGCAAGCCAAGAGAGTTTTGTCAAGAAGAATTTTGGGAACCAATTAGGGAATAGATCAGCTGGCGCTGGGAGTAGTAGCAGTAATAAGAGCGGCAGCGGTAGAATAGCTGAGGTCTCAGCAATAGAATCCAATCAGAGCCAGAGGTACTACTCGAATTTGAGTCGTCCCCTATCTTGGGTTTTGGAAAGATTGACGAAGGAGGGGCAGTTGAGACCTTTGGAGCCAAGGCCAGCCAAGCACCAGGGTTAGCCGGGACATACGAGTGATCAGTTCTGTGCTTATCATCAGCACACAGGCCATCTGACTGATTACTGCAGAACTTTGAGAAATAAAATCCAAGACCTCATTGACAATATGCAGATTATAGATCCAGAAAAGAGAGAGAAGAGGAAGAAGTCTGGTAATCATACAGTTCCTCCGCCAGTGTATATGATCGGGTCTAGCTTGCCCGAATGGTATGTGTTGCAAGATCTATATGGTAATCAGTATGTCGCTATCACCTGTAAAATGAGTGAAGAAGGGGTTCCCATGGCGATGATAGACTGTTGGTCCACTAGTGAGCGTGGAGATGAATGTGACAAAAGTCAAGAACTTGCGAATCCTTGGGCTTCAGAAGATGAGGAAAAAAAAAAGGTTGGGGCAGTGACTAGAAGTGGCAGAGTAGTTCCAGAGGTGGAAAGGCCTCAAGATTCAGCGCCTACACATGCTAAAAAGGAGCCTGAGGAAAATGGGCTGGTGAAACAGTTGAAGAAGACAGCAGCTCAGATATCCATTTGGGACTTGTTGAGACAATCCCCATCACATAGGCAAAAGTTAGTAGAGGCCTTATGCGAGTCCACCGTGGCCACCACTATCTCACCATCTGAGTTGTTGGAATTGGTTAAAGGAGGTTCAGGGGAAAATCTAGTTTATTTTGATGCGTATTTACCTATGGAAGGCCGTAAGCACAATCGCCTGTTGTACATCAGAGCACAGGTTAATGGCAAGCATAATGCTTGTGTGATGGTTGATGACGGTTCTTCGATAAATGTATGTCCTTTGGTCGTGTTCCCAGCTTTTGGGTTGAATAAAGACATGCTGAGCGGGTCTGACTTAACCATTAAGTCATTTTCCATCTTTTTCAAGCCCTTTTGGCTTCCTATATATTAATTTTAGATATATTGACTTTTTTGACTTTCTATGAGTGTATATTGATTCTCTTGGACTATCCCGAGCTTGAGCGGCTATCTACCACATTCGGAGGATTTCGTCCGATTTAGTTTCCTAATCCTCTTGATCTTTTCCTTCATTTTTTATTCATCGATTATTTTATGTATATGGATATACTCTTTTCATACCTCATCAATGTATAAAAATGACTCAATGTCTTACATTCAATAAAATGAGGTTTACACAAAAGTTAGGGTCCAATGCCCTATTTTTACCCAATAAAATCATCACAAATAAAAATATCCGATTTTGATAATGATGCATGCGAGGACCAAAGTCCTCAAAATAAATAATGCCCCAATTCGTGTATGTATCGCACATTTATAAAGGGAGTTGTATTCCGCTCCTTGTATTATTGTAATTTACCGCCTTTTGATATTTACTTGCTCATTTACAGCTTTCCAAATGTGAATAAATGCGCCTTTAATTAATTTCATCGTGTGGAGAGAGAGCAAATTAATGATAATTAAAATTTGATCATAAAATAATCGAGGTAGAAATAGATGAGAAATCCCGGACCCAGCTCTAGTCTTTGGGCTCAAAGAGGCTAGAGGTTCACCCTCCAAGACACCTTTTTGTGCCACAAGACTTTAGCGCTAATCCTAGGCTCCTTAAGGCGAGAGGTTTACCTTCCAAGACCCCTCTGGCTGGCCCAAAATTGATACCAAGCGCAGTCTTAGGCTCTCCGAGGCGAGAGTAACTTTCCCAATGTTCTATTGGGTGGCGACTCCATGAAACCTCCTTGTTGCCCAACATAGATGCACTTACGATTTATTGTAAGCTGTCAACGGACCCACAAATGCCCCGATTGCCCTCCGAGCGGGCGGTCCCATGGGCGGCCGCGGGGATCCGGCGCGCGTCACAGTGGCGAATCCGCTGGGGACGTTTATGGTTCAAGATTTCGATTTGAAAATACCTCGTTTAACATTTATGATTAAAATTTAATTCATAAATTCGCATATCATTAGAGCCTTAGAATATGCTAGTTTGGTCCCTCTTTTAGCCCCGGTGCGTTCCTGAAGCACGACCTCATTTTCACTCAATTTGGGGAAGTGTTAAGGATAATCACCAGCCCAAGCCACGTACCTCAAGGTATATCAAATGGTGACCCGATCGGTCGTTACGCTCATAATGAGCTAGACTTGTTGGCAGGAACCATGCTTGGGTAGCCCTAATGTAACATCTCCCTTGTCCAAAGCTCATATAATGGCCGTAGTTACTTTCCACAGGTGAAATAAACCCTAATTCCATGCTTGCTGTATGGATCCTCATGTATTGGGTGAGTCCAGATGTCTCGCTTGGTAACCTAGCCAAAGGCTATCATGCCCCGGTAGGGCCATGTCGAAATTTATGGAACGTCCAAATACGTAATGATCATTATCCATCCGCTTGTACATTAGCATAGGAGTGTCATGCTGCCGGTTTTTTGCCATGCACCATGCGTGTCCATTGGGTCCCTCATTGACCCTTGGTCTAATCCCACTTAGGAAAGAGACTGCACGACCACGTGTGTGGGAGAAATAAGGGTGGAAGAACCTACTTGCTTGCTTGTGCTCTGTGAATGTTGCATATCACGACCATGCATTACACCTACATTTCATGCATCATGTCTAACGTGTTGTCCCTGCAGCCATCATAGATCTGCCCAAGTGGACTAGATCACCAACCGGACGACTGGTCCGAGTTCTTGCATCCGAGCTGTCAGATAGAGAGGGTCTACCAGAAATCTTATCGGGAATCAGTGGTACTGTATCTGAGATGGAAAACTCGCATAGAGGGGATGATGCCACCAGGGCCATGATCGTGGAAGAAGTGGGCCGACGATTTGAGGAATTCGAGGGCAGAATGATGAATATGTTGACCGCCCTGGCACAACAGAATGCTCCACAGAATGCCCCACAGAATCCTCCTCCTCCTGTGAGACAGAATGAGCCAGAGGAAGAAAGGGCTGAAAGACGAGAAGAGCCTGTTAGGCCGCCGCCAGTGGAGTTAAGGTCAGTAGCCTCGGGAGAGCAGAGAAGAAGGCCTGTGCTGAGAATTGATGATGATAGGGATATCGAAGACGATAGGATGAGCATTGCATCTGAGAGGGGGAAGGCACCTTAGACTGATGACTTCATTTTAAAGAAGATGGAAGAGAGGTTCGAAGCTATGGCCCGTATATTGAGCAGGGGTCAAGGGATGAACCCAGAGGATAAGGAATTGGAGGGAGAGGACCCAATCCCTTACAACTTTAAGATGCCAGACGTGCCGAAATTTGATGGAACTTCTGACCCGACCGCTCATGTGAAACAGTATTCTCTAGTCATGAAAGGTACCGCGTTGTCTAAGAAGCAGAAAGTAGAATACTTTTGTTTGAGTCTGACCGCCCATGCCATTGACTGGTATCATGGTCTCGACCGTCGCACTAAAGAAGATTGGGATCTGCTCACTGAGGAGTTTTTGAGGTAGTATGATTGCAACACCATAATGGAGGTGACTCTAAAAGATCTTGAACTGCTCCAGCAGAAGGCCGGAGAATCTTTCCATGATTATCTCACCCGATGGCGGAACCGAGTAATGGAGATGCGGAGAAAGCCCGACACCCAGGACCAGATTCGTTTGTTCATCAAGAACGCAAGCCCGTACTTGAAAGAGGGGTTGAAGATGAAGGGGTTGAAGGACTGGGAGTCTCTCAAGGATATAGCCATCGAGGCTGAGGGAGAGTTCTTGGCTAGGAAAGCTAACAATGATAATTTTACCAAAAGGGCTAACCCCGGTCAAGGAACCAGTAGGCCGGCGGGTCCCAGTGGTAGCACCAGAAGAACAGGTGAGGTGTCTGCTACTGAGGTAAACACCCAGAGGAAGTTTTCAAACTTGAGGAGACCATTATCTTGGGTCTTGAGAAGGTTAATGAAGGAAGGGAAATTGCAGCCCTTAGCTCTTAGACCTGCTTTGACGCAGGGGAAGCCTGGGCACAAAGACAATGAATTCTGTGCATTTCACCAGCACTCAGGCCATATCACAGATAAGTGCCAAGCGCTGCGGCACTCTATCCAAGACTTGATTGATAACAAGCAAATTTCTGACCCTAAAAAGAGGGAAGCTGAGATGAAGCCCGGTTATAATGCCGTACCACCACCCGTGTTTATGATCGGATCTAGTTTGCCAGAGTGGTACGTGCTACAAGATCTATATGGGAGCGAGAATTTTGCTGCTGATTGTTCTGAAGATTGAGAGGAAAGAGCAGTCGTGGCGACTCTTGATTGCTGGTCTAGCAGTGAGAGCGGCGGAGAAGCCGAGGAGGAGGGAGAGATGAACCTTGACTTGTGGGGGTCTGATGAAGACAAAGAAGAAATAGGAACTGTAACGAGAAGAGGGAGAGTGATCCCCGAGATTACAAGGCTGCCAGAGCCAGCGCAAACACCAGCAGAGAAAGAGCCAGTGGAGAATCAGATTGTAAAGCAATTGAAGAAAACTGCGTCTCAAATATCCATCTGGGATCTTTTGAGACAGTCATCCTCTCATAGGCAGAAGGTAGTAGAGGCTTTGGTTGAGGCCACGGTCCCCACCACGATTTCCCCATCAGAGCTTTTGGGTTTAGTTAAGGGAGGATCCAAGGAGAGATTGGTCTTTTATGATGCCGACCTACCGATCGAAGGCCGTAATCATAACAGACCCCTGTACATCAAAGCACAGATTAATGACAAGCACACTGCTTGCGTTATGGTAGACGATGGGTCTTCTATCAATGTGTGCCCCCTAATAGCTCTGCAGGCTTTCGGTTTAAACGAGGATATGCTCAGCGGATCAGATCTGACTATCACAGCCTATGATAATTCGAGGAGGCAGGCCTCGGGAACCTTTAAGACCTTGGTCAAGATAGGACCCATTGAAGTGGAGGTAGAATTTGTAGTGCTGCCCATCCCTGCTAACTTCTCAGCTCTGCTTGGGAGACCCTGGTTTCACAAATTAGGAGGAGTGCCATCCACGCTGCATCAGATGATAAAGTTCCCACATGAAGGGGAGGTGGTGACTATCAAGGCAGCAAGGGAAAACCAGGTCTCAGCGCTTGAAATAGCTAATTAGCCATTTAGTGGCTTCCACGTGTCCATGATAAGAGAAGAACCCGTGTCAGTGGATAACCCAGCTGTGGTTAATATGTTGAAGAAGATACACTATCTCCCTGAGGCTGGATTGGGCAGAAACTCTCAAGGACTGCAAACTGAGATCACCACTCGAGGTCAGAAAAATTGGAAAGGTCTGGGGTATAGAGGCGGCTTCGACAAGAAGAAGGCGGCGGATAAGATCCCTCACATTTCAGAGAGCTTTATACCGGTATCCTCGATTTGCGCGTATACTGGCGAAGATGAACTGCAGTGGGTGAAGGGGAGGATTGTCCCTAGGTTTGAGATCTTTAACGATGTATTTGACTGGCATGTCGGGTTTATCAAGACTGCTGAAGACTTCTGGGATGAGGAGGTCATGACTCAGGGTATCACTTAGGACAGATGCGAGCCTGAAGAGGTCGTTACCGAGAAGATGTTGGCTGCCAGACTGAAAGGGAAAGAGAAGATAGCAGAGGGTTGACACCTGTGGTGATAGTGGGAGGAGTTATCACCCGGCTGCTTTTGAGGTTGGGAGTTGCCCCTGACAGGTTGAGAGGACCCTTGGAGGAGGGGATCCATGTAGACGCCGCAGCGGCAGTACAGATGGGGATGATCTCCCAGATATCAGGCCAGGCAGAGGCCTACAGGGTGCTGACCATTCACGAGACCCGGCGGATGTTCTCGCTTCCACCCTTGGGTCCAGATCCAGACCACCCGGAGCACCCAGAGGATCAGCCTCCACAGCCAGAGCTCCAGCCTCAGCCCGAGCCTCAGCCAGAGCAATAGCCTCCACACTCAGAGCCAGAGCCCCGGCCTCCTCAGCCTCCTCAGCCTCAGACTGTGCCACCGCCACATCAGCAGGAGCAGCCCAGGACCCCTTCGGACTTTGACATAGAGTTCACGATGGATGATCTTTTTGCTGCCTCACCAGCATCCCGAGCACCGACTCCTGTCCCATCGCCGAGTGTCAGGGTGCAGAGGACTACCCACGGGCCCCCCGAGAGATATCATCCTTATTCTAGAGGCGACCCAGGGGCATCCACCTCTGCAGCACCGCCTCCATAGCCACCATAGCAGAAGCCAGCATAGCCCGACTTCTCTCAGCTCCTCACTTCCACGTTCACAGCCTTAGAGCGACGACAGGATGAGAGGGATAGAGCTATTCACGAGAGGTTGGACCGCCAGCAGGCTGCTATTCGGGAGCAGTCCCAGTCAGTGGAGCGGTTAGCCCAGAAGCAGGCCGGCTACATCGAGCATACTACGCGGGAGCAGGCTCGAATCATGAATGCTTTCAGGGATGAGCAGGCTCGGGTCATAGAGGCCTTCAGAGGTGAGCAGGCGAGGCTGATCGAGCAGATTGCTTAGGGTTAGAGGGAGCTTAGGCAGCAGCTCGCTCATGATTTGAGGACGTCACAGGACCAGGCATCTCAGAGGGTTGACATGACCCTGCAAATGATTGATGAGTCACTTGACTCTCTGAGATCCCGCATCCAGGAGATAGAGTGGATCCTCCCACCCTTGTCTCAGACCATGAGGGAGTTTATGGAGCAGTCAGAGCAGCGCCTAGAGCACATGAAGAAGGCCGCAAGTGAGTAGACCACTCAGTTGAGTCAGGCGTTCAAGAAGTTGGGAGGCACAGTATTAGAGACATTGGAGTTCGTGAGGACTTCCACCCAGCCTTTCTTGGATGGCCACGCTCAGATCCGTTTCAGGCAGACCCACGACGACGAGGCAGGACCCTCCACGGCTCCGCCTCCACCTCTGGCACGGCCAGCTCCGCCTCCACCTCCGCCAGGGACTGTGCATATATTGGATGATGAGGACCCCGATGAGCCCTCTGACTACACACCTCTATGACATTCAGGGAGTCATGTTTTTGTACATTTATGCTTTGTATATACGTTGTACAAAATAAATTTTTCTTGTGAAAAACTTTTGTTTTCAAGATTTATGTATTTATTCGATTATTATGATTTATTCATATAGCAGATGAACATATGCCTTCACATTCACTCATATTCTAAAATAAAAATGATAAAAAATGATGAATAACAACTCAATAAAGAAGAATATAAATGAACATGGCATAGCAAATAAAGCAAAATCACGCCATCAATGAACAGGTTAAAAGATGACCACTCGAAGATAAACTAACAAAACCTTTTTCTCACACAGGTAACAGAGAACACCGATCCGAACACAGGCATCGATTAAAATTCCGAACAAGGATGCCTAAGATCTTATTTTTGGGATGAGAAACCCGGCGAGGTCTCCTCTACTTCAGATCGAAGCTGCAATTAGAGAAACACTGCTCTTCACCAAATCGAGATTGTAGCCAGAGAGCGCTGCATCTCACAGTTCGCGCGGCAGCCAGAGAGTGCTACGCACCTTGCAGATCGGATGGGGGTTAGCAAGGGAACTTCAGATCGAAGCTGCAGTTAGAGAAACACTGCTCTTCACAAGATCGAGATTGTAGCCAGAGAGCACTGCATCTCACAGTTCGCGTGGCAGCCAGAGAGTGCTACCCACCTTGCAGATCGGATGGGGGTTAGCAAGGGAACTTCAGATCGAAGATGCAGTTAGAGAAACACTGCTCTTCACCAGATCGAGATTGTAGCCAGAGAGCGCTGCATCTCACAGTTCGCGCGGCAGCCAGAGAGTGCTACGCACCTTGCAGATCGGATGGGGGTTAGCAAGGGAACTTCAGATCGAAGCTGCAGTTAGAGAAACACTGCTCTTCACTAGATCGAGATCGTGGCCAGAGAGTGCTACGTCTCACAATTCGCGCGGCAGCCAGAGAGTGCCACGCACCTTGCAGATCGGATGGGGATTTGCAAGGGAACTTTAGATCGAAGTTGCAGTTAGAGAAACACTGCTCTTCGCTTCGAGTTCGTAGCTAGAGAATGCTACGTCTCACAAACACCTACAAGTCGAGACAAGATCGGTAGGAATATCTTCGCATCGCCGAAACGGACCGAGACGAGGTCTACCCTGCAAAAGGCGCGGAAGGTAAGAACCGTCGCAGGTACGCCTTCTTTCTTTCTGTCCTTTCTCTGAGTTTTGGCTTATTTAGGCACTCGTGCACTAGTTTCCCCAAAACTGGGGGCAACTGTAAGCACCGTGTCCCGGAGCGGTCCGGATCAGAGGTCACCCTGTGATGACATCAGTGTTCGAGCCTGTATAAATGGTTTGGATTTGGGGGTTTTAGTCCCGCGTTCCACGAGAAGTGAGTCTTTTTACCTTTCATGGGCAGAGGGGGAGAGAACGGGGGATTTTCGAGTCAAAAACCATATTTTCCTCCACAGACGGCCAGCCCGTCTGTGAAGTCAGCCCGTCGCTTAGGGTCACCGACGGCTTGTGGTATTTTTCGACGCCCGTCGGAAATTCACCGCCCCTGTTAGAATGCCGCCTGGTTTCCTGGAGCACACAACTTTTTCGACACCCGTCGGCGGATGTAGCAGGGCCGTCAGACGAATCCTTGTGTCAGAAGGATTCTTCCGACGCCCGCCTCCATACACCGATGCCCGTCGGTCATGTCTGGCTTAGAAAAGCTCCAGATTTTTACTAGAAAAAGGTTCTAAAATTTTTCAAGAGGGAAACTCTACCCAAATTCAAGCATATTTTCTCTCTCCTCCAGCAAACACATTTCATAAAGAAATCTCTTTCAAAAGAGGATCAAATCCATCAAAAGGGACTAAAAACTAATTAGTTTTCCTTAGATTTTGATTCCAAAGACAATCTTTTGAAGGGTTGAGTAGGAAATTATCTGTTTTTCTTTTTTTGATCCTTCATCTTGCTTTTCGTGGAACACGCGGGGCTTTAATCAACACAAGAATCTCACCCAAAGCGATTATCTGAGGGTAAATATTCCGGATTCCTTCTTCATATCATTTCATATTTATTCTTTATTTGTTGATTTCTTTCAATTTTGTCATTATACTTCTTTATTTTGACTCTCTTTATATGATTTTATGATAAAACCTCTTTTTTGGCTTTAAAAATCACTACAAGAAAATTGATTTTTAACGACCAAAATTTAACGAAGGGATAAAAATCCGGTCGTAAAAAGATACAAATAACAAAAAAAATTTCATCCGGTCGTTAATATTCAAATTTTATTATTATTTAACGACTGGTTTAATTCCGGTCGCTAAAAAAATTAAAATCCGGTGGTTATTGCCTTCAAACAAAACAACAGACTTCCAAACCATTTATCCCCCAAAAAAAAAATCTCCCTCTCTTCCTCTCTTTCCCTCCCTCCCCCTCTTATCTTTCTCTCTCTCGCATGCGCGCGACAGATATGCTACGCCTCCCCCGCCGCTCCTGCCTCGCCGGTCACCTTCGCCCTCCTCCCTCTCTCTCTCTCTCTCGCGCGCGCGCCTGATCTGATCCGCCTCCCTCACGCTCTGGCCTCTCCCGCTGCTGCTGCAGCTCTCGCCATCGCTAGCCGTAGATGTCGCCACTCCAGAGTCGCCAATGATGAAGATCAAAGTATGTATACAAGTATTTTATGTTTATAATATCATTTAATTTTCAAGGTTTTTGGGCTTTGCCTCTTCCCTTTCTTCTCATTTCTCTCTAACAGATTGAATTTTCTGATTTGCAATTTATCGCAAGGTTAATTAGTGAAGCTTTACAAAAGATGAAGGGGAAGATTCCAAAAATTGGTAGCTCCATGTTTCTTCACATGTTTGCAGGTATCAATTTTTGTGCCATCTTGAAATTCTGTTCTCATGTGTGGTAGCGCTGATTCTCATTTGCTCTGTTTCTCATCTTAAAATTCTATTTTCATTGTATGTTTTGAATAAAAAGAGAAACTCGAAACTACTATTGAATAAAAAGAGAAACTCGAAACTACCATCATCATAATTTTCAATTTTCTGAATCTTGAAATCAGCTGTAAGTCTCTTAACTATGAAATTCTTTGTTATTCATTAGTAAATGTAAATGAAAGGTTGTTGTCAATCTAGTGAAAATAGTCACAATTGTTTTACCTTCTTCCCTATGCAATTTTCTTTCTATGATCAGTTATTAATGCCATTTCGTTTTCTTGCAGGGAAAACAAAAATCTCACTGGCACAGCTTGTTAGGCTGGTTTTAATATACATCTTGGAGTTGGTAAGTGACATACTGTAGCTACTTGTTAAAAATGGGAACTAGAAGTTGCTAATGCATAATCAAACTTTTCTGTTCTTCAATGTTGATCTTGACTCTGAAAATTTTACTTATAGAGCAAAGCAGAAGGGACGATCTGGAATCTCTTAGTTATGTGCTTATGTATTTTCTGAGGGGAAGGTTGGTGCTTCCTGACTTGCCTCACTGTGTCCTTTGATATGTCTTTGAGGTCTAGTTGTGTTTGTCTCTATTCATTGTATTTTGTCATTTTCCCTTTGCTGTGTTCAGTCTTTATAATTTTGTCAATTTTATCCAAATTTTATAATTTTGGCAATTTATCATGTTTCCAATGCTTATTTACAAATTTATTCAAGCACTAGGCTATTCATATATTTCAATGATTATTGATATTTCCTTAAAATTTATTCTTTGTGAAAATTTATAAAGTTAGGATGATCAGTAAGTAGCACTGCATTATGATACATCCTTTTAATTCTCGAATATTGAGCTAATTTTAGTATTTGCTAAACTACAGCTAGTTATTGCAACCTGGATACAATTGCAAAATTGTGAAAGATTTAGATATTGTGTTGACTGTTGTGAAAATTAATCACTAACACAGCTCTAGCAAAAAAAGTAATGACTGAAACTGAGTTTCTAAATTCTATTTGACACGAATATCCTTTGTGCTGAATCCAATACTAATCAAGTCTGGATGGTTTGTTCGTTTTGGGGTTGGTCTGGTTGACCCAAATTGTAAACAGTCCCTAGTGTTACTCAGGGTTTTGATATCAAGTTTCAATTTGTAGGACATGCTTGGATATTTAAATGTGATAAAGAAGCAATTATCCAATACCCTTAGCTGTATCCAAATGAAGTAGATAGTGTGAAGTCGCCGGTGTTGACATTCCTCGGTTCTGTTACCATAGCTGTCTCTCCATCGCCGGCAACTGCCTTATGTGCCTTGTTGAGGTCGAGAAGTCTCCTAAGCCTGTCGCCTCTTGTGCCATGCCCGCTCTTCCTGGTTAGGTTTTTCTATTAATTATTACTGAATATTGCTTAATAATCTTTTAATATTGTGAACTGCACTTGCTTTAAATTGTGATTTTATCACGGAAAAGTTATAGGCTTGTGATCTAGAATTCTTTTTTTTTTTTTGCATGGATATATACTTTTTATCTTATTTCTGTACTGAATATTGTTTGAATATATACTTATCTAATTTTTATTTTTTATATTTTGAGGGGACAAAGAGTTCAAAACTTTAAATTTAGCATTTAGATAATTTATTAGAAATATCTATATTTATAATGGTGAACATTTACAAATCAAGAAATAAATATCTCAATTAGTAGTGTGATCCAATAAATTAAGCTTTATCTTCCTTATATATTGGCTACCTGTACCACTTACTGAAGTGCTGTATTTTGGTTCCTGGAATAGTCTTTTCCTGGTTGTGTCAATTCCAAGTTCTCTGTGAACTTTTACTGTGATATTGCTGCTCAAGTTTGTACATATTCTAATTTTGCTGTTTCCTGTTCTAAGTATTTCACATTTTTACAGGATAAAAGTGGTATAATTTTTCAAACAATTAGTTTCAAAATATATAGATGTGAAAAGAAAATTAGGTTCAATTAGAAAATGATTCGGTCCATTTTCCCATTACTTAATTATGTATTGAAATCTTAATAATTTCCTGCTTTGATTCAGTCAGCAGAAGAGTGGCAATTACTTATTAAGAAGCTTAATACGTCTGCCTTGCTGGAATTTCAAATCTTGATTTGTTACTCTTATGAATCTTTTTAATAAAATACATTAATTTTGGTGCTTAACAATCTAATCAACTTGCAATATTTATAATCTGTCTTAAGAACACGACAACACAATTTTATAATTATTAGGTGCAAGTGTCTCCATGTAGGGTATAATATTTTAAATATATATTACTATAAGCTTACGCATATATACACATGTTTATATATAATTTTGTCAATTTTGTGTGTCTACCGAGGGTACGTTTGTATTTTTACCCGAGATTTTTTTCTGTTGACTACCAAAATAGAGTATAAATGAAGCTTATCCAATTAACTGCATTTTATTTCGTTCGGTCACGCTGGATAAGAATGTAATCCAAATGCTCCTTTGTTTTTAGCTTGATGCAGCAACTAAGCCTAGAGCTGGAACAACATGAAGTTCGAAGTTTCCGGGCCAACTCTTCTCCAGGTAAAGGAAAAAATTTTCTGTATGTCTAATTTCTTCACATTCCCATGCTGTACTCCACAAGTTCCCCTCTGTTTGTTGCGTTTGAAATGCAGTTTGTATTATGGACTGAATGGGTGTTAATCCATAATAGGTAACTGGGCACAATATGGCAGTCCAATTGAACATCATTCGTTGCATGGTTTTAGCAAATGCCCAGCTCCGAGATTAGCTTCAGTTCTCCCCTCACACGTCTAACTCTGCAAAGATTGCTCTCCTGTAATTCGGGTGGCTATAAAGTGAGGCTCTTTCGGCATATGGCACCTGAAAGCTAGAATTTCTTCTCCATGTAGAGTATCATTTGTACCCCATTTACATTAGATAGGGGGATTCTTTTTATTTTTTGCATCAATTCTTCTCTATAATTATAATACATATAATATGTCAATTCTTTTCTAAACAAACTTGTATACAACAAATAGAATGTTAAACAATTTCAATATATTTTGTAACTATATTTTGCAATTTATGAAAAGACTATTTATTATACTTTTGGATATATATGTATGTGTGAATGATATTTATAGTTTATATTCATATAAATTATTTTATTTATATTGAAAATTTAATATTAATAACCAAATTTTCTTTCCACAAAAGAAAATTCGGTCGCTAAAATAAATTTTTAACTATCGGAAATTTTTTTTTTTAAAATGAAATCGATATAGCGAAGGGAAAATCCGGTCGCTAAAAGGTATCTTTAACGACCGGAAATCCCTTCGTTAAAAATGTATATAATTAGCGAAGGGAAAATCCGGTCGCTAAAAATCACTTTTCAACAACCGGAAATATTTCCGGTCGTTAAATACATTAACGACCGGATGCAATATCCGGTCGTCTATACCTTTACCGAAGGGGCTTTTACCGACCGGATTTTTCGGTCGTTAAAAGTTTTTAACGACCGGATTTTAACTTTTAACGACCGGATTTCCCTTCGTTAAAAAGCATTTTTCTTGTAGTGAAGAGTTTTCCTTTTTTCTGTTTTTTCGGAGACAGTGGTGACCGACGGGTCATCTCCATAACCGATGCCCGTCGGTCACCCACTTACAGACGCCCTCTTTTTGAGTGACAGACGGACATGTCGATTATCTCGACTGACGCCAGTCGGTCACCTAAAAAAGGCTTTCGGTGGGTTCTGTCTCTACCCCATTAAGTCATTTTCCATTTTTCTCAAGCCCTTTTGGCTTCCTATATATTAATTTTAGATATATTGACTTTTTTGACTTTCTATGAGTGTATATTGATTCTCTTGGACTATCCCGAGCTTGAGCGGCTATCTACCACATTCGGAGGATTTCGTCCGGTTTAGTTTCCTAATCCTCTTGATCTTTTCCTTCATTTGTTATTCATCGATTATTTTATGTATATGGATATACTCTTTTCATACCTCGTCAATGTATAAAAATTACTCAATGTCTTATATTCAATAAAATGAGGTTTACACAAAAGCAAGGGTGCAATGCCCTATCTTTACCCAATAAAATCATCATAAATAAAAATATCCGATTTTGATAATGATGCATGCGAATACCAAAGTCCTCAAAATAAACAATGCCCCGATTCGTGTATGTATCGCACATTTATAAATGGAGTTGTATTCTGCTCCTTGTATTATTGTAATTTACCGCCTTTTGATATTTACTTGCTCATTTACAGCTTTCCAAATGTGAATAAATGCGACTTTAATTAATTGCATTGTGTGGAGAGAGAGCGAATTAATGATAATTAAAATTTGATCATAAAACAATCGAGGTGGAAATAGATGAGAAATCCCGGACCCAGCTCTGGTCTTTGGGCTTAAAGAGGCTAGAGGTTCACCCTCCAAGACACCTTTTTGTGCCACGAGACTTTAGCGCTAATCCTAGGCTCCTTAGGGGGAGAGGTTTACCTTCCAAGACCCCTCTGGCTAGCCCAAAATGGATACCAAGCGCAGTCTTAGGCTCTCCGAGGCGAGAGTAACTTTCCCAATGTTCTATTGGGTGGCGACTCCATGAAACCTCCTTGTTGCCCAACATAGTCGCACTTGCGATTTATTGCAAGCTGTCAACGGACCCACAAATGCCCCGATCGCCCTCCGAGCGGGCGGTCCCATGGGCGGCCACGGGGATCCGACGCGAGTCACAAGCCTTTCAACGGTTTCCATGTGTCGATGATTGATGAAGAAGATGGTTTAGAGGGTAGTTCCCAAGTGGTAAATATGATGAAAAGAATGCACTTTATTCCAGGAGCTGGTCTAGGTAAGAACTCACAAGGGCCACAGTCCCCTATCATAACAAGGGGTCAGAAGGACCGTAAAGGCCTAGGCTATAAAGGTGCAAGTGTTAAAGGGAAAGAGGAGTCAGCAGGTATCCCTCATATTCTGAAAAGTTTCGTGCCAGCAACACCTATTTGTGCTTGTTGTGGAGAGGCCGAGCCCCAGTTTGTCAATAGGCGGATCGTCCCGGGCTTTGAAATTTTTAATGATGTGTTTGATTGGTCCGATGGGACTGTCAAGTCAGTTGAAGATTTTTGGGATAAAGAGGTTATGACCCAGAGTACCATCAGAGATATAGGTAAGCCATAAGAAGTTTACATTGATAAGTTGCTTACCACTAGGGTAAAGGGGAAGGAAAAAATGGAAGTTGAAGTATCAGAACTAAAAGCTTCACCAGAAGTAGTCAAAGAGCCCCCCTAAAGTCAAGACAATAGTGACATGTCAGTCACAACATCTGCCTCGGCGGATGAAGAAAATCATAGTGATTTAGATGTTCTTTTTGTTCCAGAACTTTTTAATGATGACAATGTGTGCAATTCTAATTTCATTAATGAGATGAATAATTTTGCTTATTTGTGTGATGTTTCTAATGATTTCATTTCACATGATCATACACATGATGCATTTATTTTTGACATTAATTCAACTAATACTACTCCATTTAATCTTGGGACTTTGGAAAACCCAGCAAATTTTGATTACGTTTGAAATAACTCCTAAAGAGAGATTAAAATTTGAGAGAATCTTAAAAATATATGAAAAAGTCTTTGCCTGGACCTATGAAGACATGTCGGGAATTGACAGAAACATAGCTGAACATGCAATTCCGTCTTATCCAGAGTCCAAATCCTTCAATCAAAAACTCAAAAGACTTAGGCTAGAGTGGGCACAGAAAGTAAAGGAGGAAGTGCATAAGCAGATTAAGGCCAAATTCCTGGTTGAGGTTCAATACCTGACCTGGTTAGCTAATGTAGTTCCTGTGGCTAAAAAGGATGGAGTATGTGTGGATTATTGGGATTTGACCAAAGCCTGTCCTAAAGATGATTTCCCTCTGCCCCATATCGACGTCTTAATAGATATTGTAGCTTCTAGCATGATGTACAGCTTTATAGACGATTATGCTAGATATAATCCGATCCTCAACAGAATTATAGATCGGATTAAGACAGCTTTTATCACCGAATGGTGTATATTTGCTTATCGGGTCATACCGTTTGGACAAAAAAATGCTGGCACGACTTATCAAAGGATGGCTACCAAGATTCTTCATGACTTGATTCACAAGGAAGTGGAGGTTTATATAGATGATATGATGATTAAGTCCGCTACCAGGGAAGGTCACTTCGAGGCTTTGGAAAAGTTCTTCTAAAGGATTGATAAGTATAATCTGCGCCTCAATCCTAAGAAGTGCATCTTTGGAGTTACCTCGGGTAAGCTGTTAGGCCATGTAGTAAGTCAAAGAGGAATTGAAGTGGATCAGAATAAGATCAGAGCAATTAGGGAGATGCTTGTGCCCCGAAAAGAAAAAGAAGTTAGGAGTTTCCTGGGAAAGTTTCAGTACATCAGCCGATTTATTGCCAAGCTAGATTCAATATGTGAGCCCATCTTCAAGCTCGTCATGAAGAATCAGCCGGTGGTGTGGAATAGCGATTGTCAATCGGCTTTTGATACTATTAAGGATTATCTTCAGAATCCACCAGTCTTAAGACCACCATGTCATGCCAAGCCACTAATCCTGTACCTGGCAATAGAAGATTGTTCAGTGGGTGCCATGATGGCTCAAGAGGATGAATTTAGGTTGGAGTTCACTGTTTATTACCTTAGCAAGAAATTCCTGCCATATGAAGCCAAAAATGTTGAAGTAGAGAAGATTTGCTTAGCAATAATTTGGGCCTCGAAAAAATTAAGACACTATTTCCACTCATTCAAGGTTCAGGCAGTTGCTAAATAGAATCCTTTGAGATACCTTCAGCAGGCACCTTCTTTGCTTGGAAAGATGGGTAGGTGGTTGATACTGCTCCAAGAATTCGATGTAGAATACATCACTAGGAAAACCATTAAAGGGAGAGCTGTAGCTGAATTCCTAGCTAATTACCCTATTGAAGGAGAAAAGGTTGAGTATAATTTTCCAGATGAGGATGTCATGGCCATTGCAGTTCACGGATGGCAGATGTATTTTGACAGAGTAGTTAATAATAAGGGGGCAGGTGTACGGATCATTTTGATAACTCCGGATGGTGAACAATTACGCTGGCTAAGAAGTTGAGATATAAAGCCACTAACAATGAATCCGAGTATGAAGCGTGTGTCTTTGGATTGGAGGCTCTTTTGGCCTTGGGGGCAAAGTCTGCAGAAGTCTTTGGAGATTCATCGTTGGTGATCCATCAGATTTGAGGAGAGTGGTATGTTAAAGAACAAAGATTGGTACTATATCTAAGGCACCTTCATATGTTAAGTGGCCAGTTTGAAACTTGTACTTTCCATTTTTTCCCTAGAGAGGAGAATCAGTTAGCTGATGCACTTGCAACCCTGGTGTCCATGTGGGATAACCCGAAAGGAGTGGTTATGAAGCCCGTGTTGATTTCAAGTTCACAAAAGCCTTGCTTTGAGTATAAATAGGTGATGGGTGTCGAAGCCACTGATGGAAAACCTTGGTACTATAACATTCAGAATTACCTAGAGAGGTCGGTATTCCCAGAAGAAGCTTCTGAAAAGGATCGAAGAATGATTCGAAAGCTGTCCAACTAGTTCCTTAATGTAGATGGTGTGCTTTACAAGAGACAGCAGCATTCAGTTGAGGTGCATAGCAGCGAAGGAGGCTAGGAAGGTTATGGAGGAAGTCCATGCCGGTATTTGTGGTACTCACATGAATGGTTTATTCTTAGCAAAGAAAATCATGCGCCAAGGGTTCTATTTGATCACTATGGATGCATATTGCTCAAAGTTTGTAAAACAATGTCAGCTATGTCAACAATACGCAGACTCGAGGCATGTGCCAGTGTCAGAACTACATAACTT
This sequence comes from Excoecaria cochinchinensis, assembly GCA_947683425.1. NCBI lineage: Eukaryota > Viridiplantae > Streptophyta > Magnoliopsida > Malpighiales > Euphorbiaceae > Excoecaria > Excoecaria cochinchinensis. Next base: position 5,487,201 of record CANTUQ010000112.1, read on the forward strand.
ATCCTCGCCATGGCCATTTGCAGCTTGGGGAATAGATATTATAGGGGAAATACGCCCTACCGCCTCTAATGGGCACAGGTTCATTATAGTCGCCATCGATTACTTTACCAAATGGGTCGAGGCGGAATCTTTTAAGAAGGTTGATGCCAGGGACATGGCCAAGTTCACTGAACGGAATTTAATATACAGATATGGTCTCCCACATCATATTGTGTCTGACAATGGGGTACAATTCTTGTCTGAAACTAAACGGGTACTGCAGAAGTATGGGATACAACACCATAAGTCCTCCCGTTACCGACCTCAAGCCAGTGGAGTAGTTGAAGCAGCCAACAAAAATGTCAAGAAAATTTTGGCTAAGATGGTGCAGAATTACAAAGACTGGGCAGAAAAGTTATCTTTTGCACTATGGGGTTACAAAACCACCATCAGAACATCGACGGGCGCAATGCCATTTTCTTTAGTGTATGGATAGAGGCAATTCTACTAGTTGAAATTGACCTCAGATTTTTGAGAGTCGTTATTGAAGCCGAAATTCCAGAAACAGAATGGGCCCAACAGAGATTACTGCAGTTGAACTTGCTAGATGAGAATAGGTTGCGAGCCTACTATCACAACCAGGTTTACCAAAAGAGGTTCGCCCGGTCACTCGAAAAAAAGGTTAGAAAGCATCCACTAAAAGAAGGAGATCTGGTGTTCAAATAGATGAGACCAGGGGTACCAGACATTCTAGGAAAATTTAGGCCAACGTGGGAAGGTCCATTTGTGTTAAAGAAGCTATTGTCAAAAGGGGCGACCATTTTAACAAACAGTGATGGGAACGAGTTCAAGGAGCCGATCAATATTAACAGATTAAAAAGATTTCATGGCTAAGATTAAAATCAAAAGAAGAGAATAATTTGCCCTGCGGGTCGAAAACCGAAAAAAGGCAGCCTTGATAAAATTGGGCGCCCTGTCAGGGTGAAAATCGAAAAAAGGCACTCTGGGAAAAAATTAAGGGCTAAGAGAAAATGTTCAATCATGAAAACTCGAGAGGGCTGATTGATAACAGGAGTTTGACGCTTGCAAAATCCATCCTAAGATTAAGCGCAATTTTATGTTTTTGAATTTTCGTCAATAAATGATCATATGTATTGAAATCATATAGAAATATTCATATATTTGCAATAAAAAGATTCAGTTTGCACTTTTCGTGATTGTCTAGTTCTTTTACAAAAAGTAAAAATAAATTGTCATTATCCAAAATCTATTTTTAACTATGTTTATTCGGTTAGACGTGTAAGCTAACTGATCCTATTGTTAACAGCAGGGCTAGTCACCCATCTCTTGTATTTTGATGAGCCGGCAAAATCAAAATCTTCAGCTTTCGGGATGGTTGTACTTAAAGGTAACTACACCCAAAGTCCATGGTAGCCAGTAATGAATGCCGAAGTTAAGAGCCCACAATTGAAAGCCAGACACGAAGTTAAAATAGTCCGATACCCTTCAAACAGATGAATGCAGCAGGCTGTGATGTAAAAGGAGGAACTGTGAAGCCCACATAAGGGAACAGATCCTGAAGACCTATACCAGGTCACATAGTCAAAACATAGTCAGGGGCTTGTAAATCTGATATCTCCATCTGCCAATGTGGCTATCCATATAAAACCTTCATGGGAACCGATATGCCCTCTATCTAAGAAAAAAGGTGCAGCAATGAGTATTCATCGATCCTCCTAGGAGGTGGTTCTGTCAATAACCTTGACTTTCATTGTAGACTTACCTTAAAGGCAGGACAGTCTCAACAAAAAGAAGAAAAAAAAAGAGCAAAAAAAAAGAAGGCCGTTAGAGATGAAAACTGTTACTGGCTCTCTAAGGAAAAGTTAGGCTAAAGGGCAGGATGAAAACTTGGGAACAGGCAGTTTATCCTTCAAAAAAATGAATAAAAGCTGCTGAAATGGGTTGGTTCCAGGCCAAAATTAGGCAGAGGATTATGTGAAAATCCGAAAATGACGCATTTCCCTCTAAGAAAAGCTAGTGTGGAAATCCACGAGGGATGCACTACCCTTAATAAATGACCGACAGTGTATGGAGGTATAAGGCAGCCCACATGTTTCCAATTCAAGCAGATATTGCACAATTCAGGATGCGAGTTAAGGCCTTGTGGGCAAATTGCTCTTTGACCGGAGGGCAGAGATGTACACGGGTCGCTGAGAGGCATCAAACATGGCGAATGGCCAAGCTGTACCTTCAGTGGACCCTTGACCACTCAAAACTCAGTCTGTTCATTTTCGCATGCATTTTATGTCTTGCAGTTCACTTGCAAACATTCGCATATGACTTTTCGTATGCACAAACGTATTCCTGCGCATGTGACTTTTACAAGTAAATTTCAAATAAAGACTGCACGCGCAAGAGCCAGCTAAGGCCGACTTCGGCACAATGTAGGCATTCACCAGTATTAAGCAATCAGACAAAGATGAAGTCTACTCGATGTCGATTCTCGAGCCGATCAATGTTGACATATTAAAAAGGCTTCATGTCTAAGACTAAAATCAAAAGAAGAGAATAATTTGCCCTGCGGGTCGAAAACCGAAAAAAGGCGGCCTTGCTAAAATATGGTGCCCTATTAGGGTGAAAACCAAAAAAAGGCACTCTGGGCAAAAATTAATGGCTACGAGAAAATGTTGAATCATGAAAATTCGAGAGGGCTAATTGATAACAGGAGTTTGACGCTTGCAAAATACATCCTAAGATTAAGCGCAGTTTTATGTTTTTAAATTTTCGTCAATAAATGATCATATGTATTGAAATCATATAGAAATATTCAAAAATTTGCAATAAAAGATTCAGTTTGCACTTTTCGTGATTGTTTAGTTCTTTTATAAAATGTAAAAATAAATTATCATTATCCAAACTCTATTTTTAACTATGTTTATTCGGTTAGACGTGTAAGCTAACTGATCCTGTTGTCAACAGCAGGGCTAGTCACCCATCTCTTGTATTATGACGAGCCGGTAAAATCAAAATCTTCTGCCTTCGGGATGGTTGTACTTAAAGGTAACTGCACCCAAAGTCCACAGTAGCCAATAATGAATGCCGAAGTTAAGAGGCCACCATGGAAAGCAAGAGGCGGAGTTAAAATAGTCTGATACCCTCCAAACAGATGAGCGCAGTGGGCTGTGATGTAAAAGGAGGCCCTGTGATGCCCTCATAAGGGAACAGATCCTGAAGACCTATACCAGGTCACATAGTCAAAACATAGTCAGGAGCTCGTAAATCTGATATCTCCATCTGCCAATGTGGCTATCCATATAAAGCCTTCATGGTAACCGATCGATATGTCCTCTGTTTACGAAAAAAGATGCACCAGTGAGTATTCATCGATCCTCCTAGGAGGTGGTTCTGTCAATAACCTTAACTTTCCTTGTAGCCTCACCTGAAAGGCAGGAGAGTCTGAAAAAAAAAGAAAAAAAAAAGAGAAAAAAAAGAAGGCCGTTAGAGATGAAAACCGTGACTGGCTCTCTAAGCAAAAGTTAGGCCAAAGGGCAGGATGAAAATTTGGGAACAGGCAGTTTGTCCTTAAAAAAAATGAATAAAAGCCACTGAAATGGCTTGGGTCCATTCCAGGCAAAAATTAGGCAGAAGATTATGTGAAAATCCGAAAAGGACGCATTTCCCTCTAAGAAAAGCTAGTGTAAAAATCAACGAGTGACACACTACCTTTAATAAATGGCAAAAAGTGTATGGAGGGATAAGGCAGCCCATAGGTTTCCAATTCAAGTAGATATAGCACAATTCAGGATGCGAGTTAAGGCCTTGGGGGCAATTTGCTCTTTGACCAGAGGGCAGAGATGTGCACGGGTAGCTGAGAGGCATCAAATAAGGCGAATGGCCAAGCTGTACCTTCAGTGGACCCCTAACCACTCAAAACTCAGACTATTCATTTTCGCATGCATTTTATGTCATGCAGTTCACTTGCAAACATTCGCATATGACCTTTCGCATGCACAAACGTATTCCTAAGCACGTGACTTTTACAGGAAAATTTCAAATAAAGACTGCAAGCGCAAGAGCCAGCTAAGGTCGACTTCGGCATAATGTAGGCATTCACCTGTTTTAAGCAATCAGACAAAGATGAAGTCTACTCGATGTCGATTTTCGAGCCGATCAATGTTGACAGATTAAAAAGGTTTCATGGCCAAGACTAAAATCAAAAGAAGAGAATAATTTGCCTTGCGAGCAGAAAACTGAAAAAAGGTGGCCTTGCTAAAATTGGGTGCCCTGTTAAGGTGAAAACCGAAAAAAGGCACTTTGGGCAATAATGAAGGGCTAAGAGAAAATGTTCAATCATGAAAATTCTAGAGGGCTGATCGATAATAGGAGTTTGACGCTTGCAAATCCATCCTAAGATTAAGCGCAGTTTTATGTTTTTGAATTATCGTCAATAAATGATCATAAGTATTAAAATCATATAGAAATATTCATAAATTTGCAATAAAAGATTAAGTTTGCACTTTTTGTGATTGTCAAATTCTTTTACAAAAAGTAAAAATAAATTGTCATTATCCAAAATCTATTTTTAACTATGTTTATTCGGTTAGACGTGTAAGCTAACTGATCCTGTTGTCAACAGCAGGGCTAGTTACCCATCTCTTGTATTCTGATGAGCCGGTAAAATCAAAATCTTCAGCCTTCGGGATGGTTGTACTTGAAGGTAACTGCACCCAAAGTCCACGGTAGCCAATAATGAATGCTGAAGTTAAGAGCCCACCATGGAAAGCCAGAGGCTGAGTTAAAATAATCCGATACCCTCCAAACAGATGAACGCAGCGAGCTGTGATGTAAAAGGAGGCCCTGTGAAGCCCCCATAAGGGAACAGATCCTGAAGACCTATACCAGGTCACATAGTCAAAACATAGTCAGGGGCTCGTAAATCTGATATCTCCATCTGCCTATATGCCTATCCATATAAAACCTTCATGGGAACCGATATGTCCTCAGTCTAAAAAAAAAGGTTCACCGGTGAGTATTCATCGATCCTCCTAGGAGGTGGTTCTGTCAATAACCTTAACTTTCCTTATAGCCTTACCTAAAAGGCAGGAGAGTCTCAAAAAAATAAGAAAAAAAAAGAAGGCCGTTAGAGATGAAAACCGTGACTGGCTCTCTAAGTAAAAGTTAGGAAAAAAGGCAGGACGAAAACTTGGGAACAGGCAGTCTGTCCTTAAAAAAAAATTAATTAAAAGCCGCTGAAATAGGTTGGGTCCATTCTTGGCAAAAATTATGCATAGGATTATGTGAAAATCCGAAATGGACTCATTTCCCGCTAAGAAAAGCTAGTGTTAAAATCAACGAGGGACGCACTACCTTTAATAAATGACCAACAGTGTATGCAGGGATAAGGCAGCCCACATGTTTCCAATTCAAGCAGATATTGCACAATTCAGGATGCGAGTTAAGGCCTTGGGGGCAAATTGCTCTTTGACCAGAGGGCAGAGATGTGCACGGGTCGCTGAAAGGCATCAAACAAGGCGAATTGCCAAGCTGTACCTTCAGTGGACCCCTGACCACTCAAAACTCAGTCTATTCATTTTTGCAAGCATTTTATGTCATGCAGTTCACTTGCAAACATTCGCATATGACTTTTCGCATGCACAAACGTATTCCTGCACACGTGACTTTTACAGGAAAATTTCAAATAAAGATTGCACGCGCAAGAGCCAGCTAAGGTCGACTTCGGCACAATGTAGGCATTCACCTGTATTAAGCAATCAGACAAAGATGAAGTCCACTCGATGTCGATTCCTGAGCAGATCAATGTTGACAAAATAAAAAGATTTAATGGCTAAGACTAAAATCAAAAGAAGAGAATAATTTGACCTGCGGGTCGAAAACCAAAAAAAGGCGGCCTTGCTAAAATTGGGCGCCCTGTCAGGGTGAAAACCGAAAAAAGGCACTCTGGGCAAAAATTAAGGGCTAAGAGAAAATGTTCAATCATGAAAACTCGAGAGGGCTGATTGATAATAGGAGTTTGACGCTTGCAAATCCCATCCTAAGATTAAGCATAGTTTTATGTTTTTGAATTTTCGTTAATAAATGATCATATGTATTGAAATCATATAGAAATATTCATAAATTTGAAATAAAAGATTCAGTTTGCACTTTTCTTGATTGTCTAGTTCTTTTACAAAAAGTAAAAACGAATTGTCATTATCCAAAATCCATTTTTAACTATGTTATTCGGTTAGACGTGTAAGCTAACTGATCCTGTTGTCAACAGCAGGGCTAGTGACCCATCTGTTGTATTCTTACTTGCCGGGAAAATCAACATCTTCAGCCTTCGCAATGGTTGTACTTAAAGGTAACTGCACCCAAAGTCCGCGGTAGCCAATAATGAATGCCGAAGTTAAGAGCCCACCATGGAAAGCCAGAGGCGGAGTTAAAATAGTCTGATACCCTCCAAACAGATGAACGCAGCGGGCTATGATGTAAAAGGAGGCCCTACAAAGCCCACATAAGGGAACAGATCCTGAAGACCTATACCAAGTCACATAGTCAAAACATGGTCAGGGGCTCATAAATCTGATATCTCCATCTGCCAATGTGGCTATCCATATAAAACCTTCATGGGAACCGATATGTCCTCAGTCTAAGAAAAAATGTGCACCAGTGAGTATTCATCGATCCTCCTAGGAGGTGGTTCTGTCAATAACCTTAACTTTCATTATAGCCTTAACTGAAAGGCAGGAGAGTCTCAACAAAAAGAAGAAAAAAAAAAGAGAAAAAAAAAGAAGGCCGTTAGAGATGAAAACTGTGACAGGCTCTCTAAGCAAAAGTTAGGCCAAAGGGCAGGATGAAAACTTGGGAACAGGCAGTCTGTCCTTCCAAAAAAATTAATAAAAGCCACTGAAATGGGTTGGGTCCATTCCAGGCAAAAATTAGGCACAGGATTATGTGAAAATTCGAAAATGACGCATTTCCTGCTAAGAAAAGCTAGCGTAAAAATCCACAAGGGACGCACTACCTTTAATAAATGACCAACAGTGCAAGGAGGGATAAGGCAGCCCACATGTTTCCAATTCAAGCAGATATTGCACAATTCAAGATGTGAGTTAAGGCCTTGGGGGCAACTTGCTCTTTGACCAGAGGGCAGAGATGTGCACGGGTCGCTGAGAGGCATCAAAGAAGGCGAATGGCCAAGCTGTACCTTCAGTGGACCCCTGACCACTCAAAACTCATTCTATTCATTTTCGCATACATTTTATGTCATGCAATTCACTTGCAAACATTCGCATATGACTTTTTGCATGCACAAATGTATTCCTGCGCACGTGACTTTTACAGGAAAATTTCAAATAAAGACTGCACGCGCAAGAGCCAGCTAAGGCCGACTTCGGCACAATGTAGGCATTCACCTGTATTAAGCAATACGACAAAGATGAAGTCTACTCGATGTCATTCCCAAGCCAATCAATGTTGACAGAATAAAAAGTTTTCATGGCTAAGACTAAAATCAAAAGAAGAAAATAATTTGCTCTGCGGGTCGAAAACCGAAAAAAGGCGGCCTTGCTAAAATTGGGCGGCCTGTCAGGGTGAAATCCAAAAAAGGGCACTCTGGGCAAAAATTAAGGGGTAAGAGAAAATGTTCAATCATGAAAACTCGAGAGGGCTGATTGATAACAGGAGTTTGATGCTTGCAAAATCCATCCTAAGATTAAGCACAGTTTTATGTTTTTGAATTTTCGTCAATAAATGATCATATGTATTGAAATCATATAAAAATATTCATAAATTTGCATTAAAAGATTCAGTTTGCACTTTTCGTGATTGTCTATTTCTTTTACAAAAAGTAAAAATAAATTGTCATTATCCAATATCTATTTTTAACTATGTTTATTCGGTTAGACGTGTAAGCTAACTGATCCTATTGTCAACAGTAGGGCTAGTCACCCATCTCTTGTATTTTTACGAGCCGATAAAATCAAAATCTTCAGCCTTCGGGATGGTTGTACTTAAACGTAACTGCACCCAAAGTCCACGGTCGCCAATAATTAATACCGAAATTAAGAGCCCATTATGGAAAGCCAGAGGCGGAGTTAAAATAGTCCGATACCCTCCAAACAGATGAACGCAGCGGGCTGTGATGTAAAAGGAGGCATTGTGAAGCCCACATAAGGGAACAGATCCTGAAGACCTATACCAGGTCACATAGTTAAAAAATAGTCAGGGGCTTGTAAATCTGATATCTCCATCTGCCAATGTGGCTATCCATATAAAACCTTTATGGGAACCGATATGTCCTCTGTTTAAGAAAAAATGTGCACCTGTGAGTATTCATCGATCCTCCTAGGAGGTGGTTTTGTCAATAACCTTAACTTTCCTTGTAGCCTTACCTGAAAGGCAGTAGAGTCTCAAAAGGAAAAAAAAGAAGAAAAAAAAAAGAAGGCCGTTAAAGATGAAAGCCGTGACTGGCTCTCTAAGCAAAAGTTAGGCCAAAGGGCAGGATAAAAACTTGGGAACAGGCAATATGTCCTTCAAAAAAAATGAATAAAAGCCGCTGAAATGGATTGGGTCCATTCCAGGCAAAAATTAGGTACAGGATTATGTGAAAATCCGAAAAGGATGCATTTCCCGCTAAGAAAAGCTAGTGCGAAAATCCACGAGGGACGCACTACCTTTAATAAATGACAAACAATGTATGGAGGGATAAGGCAGCCCACATGTTTCCAATTCAAGCAGATATTGCACAATTCAGGATGCGAGTTAAGGCCTTGTGGGCAAATTGCTCTTTGACCGGAGGGCAGAGATGTGCACGGGTCGCTGAGAGGCATCAAACAAGGCGAATGGCCAAGCTGTACCTTCAGTGGACCCCTGACCACTCAAAACTCATTCTATTCATTTTTGCATACATTTTATGTCATGCAGTTCACTTGCAAACATTCGCATATGACTTTTCGCATGCACAAACGTATTCCTACACACGTGACTTTTACAGTAATATTTCAAATAAGATTGCACGCGCAAGAGCCAGCTAAGGCTGACTTCGGCACAATGTAGGCATTCACTTGTATTAAGCAATCAGACAAAGATGAAGTCTACTCGATGTCGAATCCCGAGCCGATCAATGTTGACAGATTAAAAAGGTTTCATGGCTAAGACTAAAATCAAAAGAAGAGAATAATTTGCCCTGCGGGTCGAAAATCGAAAAAAGACGGCCTTGCTAAAATTTGGCGCCCTGTCAAGGTGAAAACCGAAAAAAAGGCACTCTAGGCAAAAATTAAGGGTTAAGAGAAAATGTTCAATCATGAAAATTTGAGAGGGCTGATTGATGAGAGGAGTTTGACGCTTGCAAAATCCATCCTAAGATTAAGCGCAGTTTTATGGTTTTGAATTTTCGTCAATAAATGATCATATGTATTGAAATCATATAGAAATATTCATAAATTTGCAATAAAAGATTCAGTTTGCACTTTTCGTGATTGTTTATTTCTCTTACAAAAAGTAAAAATAAATTGTCATTAACCAAAATCTACTTTTAACTATATTTATTCGGTTAGACGTGTAAGCTAACTGATCCTGTTGTCAACAGTAGGGCTAGTCACCCATCTCTTGTATTCTGACGAGCCAATAAAATCAAAATCTTCTGCCTTCGGGATGGTTGTACTTAAAGGTTACTACACCCAAAGTTCACGGTAGCCAATAATGAATGCCAAAGTTAAGAGCCACCATGGAAAGCCAGAGGCAGAGTTAAAATAGTCCGATACCCTCCAGACAGATGAACGCAGCGGGCTGTGATGTAAACGGATATATAATATAGAAATCCATTTTGGGGCTGAAATTTTGATGTCATTTAATTTTCCAGGCTCCCCCTCGATTTTCGTTACTCTATTAAGGGAAAGAGGAGCGAGGGCTTTCTTCCACTCTGATTCACCTCCGGTATACCTTATGGAATATGTTTTTATTTACATTTTTATAAGGAAAAATAGTACTTCTTTTAGGAGCTGTAGAGTGAATTAAAGTACTCTATTAGTTCACCCTTCAGTCAGTTCCTCTCTCCGATCTATTCCTTCCCTTTGGTCAGGAATAGCGGCCTTCTCCCCTTCACAACTTCCATTTCTTTGAAGCTTCCTTCGGCCTCTTCAATTTCATTGAAGTTGTTACTGGGGTCCCAGATTTCTCCTTTTGGGGCATTTACCGGGTTTCTATCAATAGGACCTGTAAACTCTTGAAAAAGGGCTTTAAAATATCCTCTGAGGCAGCGTTTACCGTCGTTGAATTCTAGGTATCGTAGGTGATTTGACAAACTAACAGCCGTATCTAGCTGGAAGGAAATATGCCCTAAGGAGTTTCCCCAGTCTGGGACAACGGTTAGACGAGAAGGCTCATATTCTCCTTCCCTTCGTCAGTCGCTTATGAGGCGTCGGGTAGTCCAGAGCTACTGTTGAGAGGGGGGTCGTTGTGGAAATAGCACGAGGGGGTGGTGTCCCTCTATCAGGCTTTTCCACCTCGATGCGCTATGCTGTAACGACGGTGGCTTCATACGGTATAATACTTTATGGGATATGTTGGATTTCAAAATCTCGTGCATGCACGATTTTTCAAAAAATTACTTTTTTTTGCAGGAATAGTCTACTTGACTCAGTCGCTCGTAAGGCTCTCGCGTGCGCGCTCGCGCATCCCTAAACGCGTTCCCCTCCTAACCTCCCTCGGGGAGGGGCCTCTACTCTTCTCTCTCTAGGAGCTGCTTCTCCAGATTACGGCTCAGCCTCTACTTTTGGTGCGACGGGTGAGCCTCAGCCTCTACAGCTCCCTAGGATAAGCCGGCCGAAGAGAGCTATTATAGCAAACTCGAGAAGGCCGGACCGGAGACAGGAACAAACCAATGGGGAAGGACTAACCGGAGAGAGGAACTAACTGAAGGGTGAACTAATAGAGTACTTTAATTCACTCTACAGCTCCTAAAAGAAGTACTCTTTTTCCTTATAAAAATGTAAATAAAAACATATTCCATAGGGTATACTGGAGGTGAATCAAAGTGGAAGAAAGCCCTTGCTCCTCTTTCCCTTAATAGCATAGCGGAAATCGGGGGGGAGCCTGGAAAATTAAATGACATCTAAATTTCAGCCCCAAAATGGATTTCTATATTATATATGATATTTTAGTAGATTTTTTATCTCTCATATCATGATACTAGTGGATTCTCCTCTTTTTACATACCCCTATTTTGTTACATACCCTTTATCCAACTACTATACGGTAAGGCCTTGACTCTGCTCCTTCCCTTTGGTCAGGAATAGCGGCCTTCTTCCCTTCACAACTGGCCTACGAAAAATGGACTAATAACGCAGCTTTTCACCTGACTTTGTACCGCATAAACCAATGTCTAACCCTAATTTTTAGCAAAAATTTCCTTCTTAGCAAATGATCTCTAGGATGTTAGATTTCAAATGCAACAAATTTCAGATTAATTAGATATAAGAAACGTTAGATATGACCCAAAAATCTACACTTCTCTAGTGAACCCGCCTAAGTAAAGATGCCTAGGTTTTTACCATTTTCAAGGTTCTTAAAGCAAGAATTGGCTTCCGATCCTTCAAAGACAATTTTAGATATATGAATTATTTTTCCAATGGAACTAATTACATACAATTTGGATATCTATATCTCAACTTATAGCTAAAGCGATCGCAAAAGGTCCAGAGAAATCTGGGTAGAGTTTCCCCAGAAATTCAATCTCTCCAAAATTAAGCAAACCCACACAACCAAAATAACACAAGCAACCCAATTTGACAAATAAATATCAAAACATCAAAATATCAAAATCATCAACACACACACACATATATATATCAAAAGGTAGATTTCCCAAACCTGAACCGCCTATTCTCCAATTAGCTTATATAATTACCTCAACCAGCTATCATACTCTTCCATACATCTTCTCATCCAAATGCCTCCATAAAAACAAATCCAAAACTCAAATTTAAACCCAAAATACAAAGAACCTCAACCCAAGCTATAGAAGAGGAGAAAGAAGAGGAAAGAAACTGATTACTTACCTAATCAACCTTTCAATTGCTAACCCATCCAAGAATTATAGCAGCAAGGGGGAAAATTGAGACAAGAGAGAAGAAGAAGAAGAAGAAGAAGAAGAAGAGGAAGAATAAGATGGGAAACATGAGGGTAAGCAGAAAATCTGCCCCTCACCCACATTCTCTCTCTTCTTAAATACCTCTCCCCTTTCAATCTTATCCCCTTACCAAGTGTCACCTCCCTATTGGCCCAATAATAGATTTTTATGACAATTCCTCTATTTGGCCCATCAACTCTCTTTTAATCTTACATTAGCATATACACATATATAATTCTTACATTGGCCCATAATTAAATCCTTACCCCCTTCAATAAAGTCCCAAATTAAAACCTTACAATTTTGGAATTGGCCGCACTTGCTGAAACTTTTGCATTAATACTGAATTCATCCTTTCGGCACACCTTACACCACAACTCACCTACATTCGCCATATTACTGATTCATTCTCAAAATTTAGCCCTCATAGTTACCTATTTCATTCTATTAAATCCATATATGCAAAATGACCAAATTACCATTTTTCTTAATTCTAATAATGTCTTTTCTCGTACTTAATCACTCTGACCATCAAATCATACAGTTTCGATCACCAAAACCCCTAGAAATATACAAATCCTTCTAGGGTACATTTCGGGGTGTTACACATAAACACATGTATCAATATACATATATGCCTATCATATACACCAATTTCATTTATCATATTCAAAACTAGTCATGTGTAGTTTCATAGATTAATATATTCACATGAACATATTAAATAAAATCATGTTATTATTCATCATGCATTAACTTAATTGCATATCATATGTACTAATTACATTTATCATATCCATATGAACATGCTGAACATAACTATATCATTAACATTATGCACTCTTATAGACTTAACAAATAAATTACAATACTTTATGCACAAACAACCATTAAATGGTGATGGTAGACAAAAGTCTCGTAATTCAATTACTAACATGCATAGAAGCATTTGCATAATTCAAAGATAAGGTACTCATTTTAATTTATAGAGAAATAACACAAGTGGTGGCATGGCTGCTGTTAAATTCACCATCATGGCCATCATCCGATATTTAAATTCCTCTAGCGTCCTACCTACTTCCTTGACAATCATGGCGCGAGTTGCATCTTCCTCTCTTGGTGGGTTAGCCAAATCGCTTTCTATTAAGAATTGATAGTAGGTAACTTCACTGCTTTCTGACAGTGACTCCGAGTATTCTACCCTTTATGGCAGTTGAAAGAATGAGTTTCTAACCAGTCATCCACCGGGACCTCTAGACCACCTGGATGGATCTATGTTGGTTGTAAAACCTAGTCCGTTAGGATCATGCATGAATGACATATGATGCATGGCCCTGATTTATGCAGCATCCACAACTATATGCAAATAAGTAGATCCTTCCGACCTTGTTACTCCCACACATGAGGTCGCATTGTCTCTTTCCTAGGTAGGCTTAATCCATGGGTTAGCGGGGAACCCAATGGATGCGTATGGTGCACGGTAGAAAACCGGCAGCATAACATCTCTTAATTTAAAGTGCATACACATGGCTCTTGGTCATTGTGTATTCAGGCAGTCCAAATAAATCAACATGAGCCTATCGGGGCATGAAAGTCTTTGATTAAGTGACCATCAAATTTATCTGGGTCTATTCAGTACATAATGATCCATACAGCAAGCATGGTATTATGGTTCATACCACCTACGGGAAGTATCTACTTTCAATATATGGGCTTTAGTCAGGGTGACGACACTTTTGGGATAGCCAAGTATGATATCTACCAATGGGTCTTGCTCGTCATGAGCATAGCTGCCGGTTGGGTCATCATTTGATATACCAAATAGCATTAGACTTCGGCTGGTGATTATTCCTAACACTTCCCTACATTGAGTGAATGTAGGGTTGTACTTTGGAAACATATCGAGGTTAAAAGATGGACCAAACTAGCATCGATGTAAGGCTCTAATGAAATGTTATGCAGCTTTGAAAAGGGTTGAAATTTTAATTTAAGACTCAATTATATGTTTTAACCAAGGTATTTTCGAAGCAAAGTCTCACTATTCCCCAGCGGAGTCACCAATATGACACATGTTGAACCCCAGAGGCCCCGAAAACCCGCTTTTATGTTGTTAGGTCTTGTGAGCAATATACGGGCATCTATTTTAGGCAACAAGAGGTGTTTTGGAGTGTCCATCCAATAAAATATTAGAAAGGTTCATCTAGCCTCACTGACCCTAAGACAAAACGTATGAGTCTATTTTGGGCAACGAGAGACATTTTGGAATTCCCATTCCAATAAAACATTAGAAATTGTTCATCTAATCTCATGAAGCCTAAGACGATGCATATGAGTCTATTTTGGGCAAAGAGAGATATTTTGGAATTCTCATTCCAATAAAATATTAGAAATGGTTCATCTAATCTCATGGAGCCTAAAACAATGCGTATTAGTTTATTTTTCGCAATAGGAGATATTTTGGAGTTTCCTTCATAATAAAACATTGGAAAGGTTCATCTAACCTCATGAAGCCTAAGACCAGAGAGAGTTTGGAACTTCACTCTTATTCATACCTCAATTAAAGTTATAACTGAGTCTTGAAATTAAAATTTCATTCCTTTTCTCATATAGTTTAATGCAATTATTAAAGTGCAGTCCAAGCATGTAATTAAAGTGGTAAATAAGATAAATTGAGAGCAAAGTAGACAAAGGTACATTAATTTACAATAAAACTAGGGACGAAATACAACCCCCAATATAAATGAACAAAAACAAAAACCATACATAAAATGGGACATTCAATTTGAGAACATTGGTTCCCGCATGCACGCTTAAGAGAATAATATTAAATGTGGCAATTTTATTTGGATGGAAAAACTAGGACATTGGTCCTATTTTATTAAAGGAAAACCTTATTTATTTGTAGAAATTTTTTATCACATTTATGTTAGCGATCGTGAGAACAACATTCATGATGAATAAGAATTGAAAAATAAACTAATGAGAGAAATAGGGTAGAAGGAATGAACCAAATCGGTGTCCTAAAAGCATCCAAATTAGTTCCCTTTTCCCGCATCCAATGTTCAATAAAATAAATAAACTCACAAAGAAGAAAAGATAACATGTTAGCAAGATAAGATGTTAAAAGCAAAATAAATAATTGAAATAATAGGAAATATGGAAATGAATTGCCTAAAATGAATTGTAGCAAGAAATAAAAGAAAAGGAATGAAAATAATCAAAGAAAAGGAAAGAAAGAGGAATAGGGACGGCCAAACATTTAAGCGATGGCCGTCCCTAGGGTGACCGATGGGAGAAAGGAGTTCCTTGTGACACCCATCATTTCACTTGAGCGATGGCCGTCGATAAGGCCTTCAGCCTGTCGGTCATCTCTAAAGCTCAAAAAATGGAAAAATTAACTCAAATCAAAGATTTCACATTTTCAACCGTTTTTCATGCAATAAATTACTAACGAAAAAAATAAAGCGATAAAATGGATTAATTACAATGAATTAGTCCAGAATGTTTACCCTCAAAATATTAATTTTTGGAAAGCGGATGTCGTATGGAGTCCCTTGAACTCTACAAGGATCGGTTGATCGAAGAAAACTATTCAAGACAATTTCTTTTACCAAAAATTATTTTTTTTCAAATAATTTGGAATTTTGAGAAGGCAAATCGAGAGAAAGTAATTTATTTCTCTTTCTCGTTTTCACTTCTACTATAGTTTCGAATCTTTAGAAAAGATAGATCGAGTGAAGAAAATTGATATTTTTTTCTCGAGTTCCTCCTAGTTCTTTTTGGAAAAGTTTTGAAAGGAAAGATTCGATATGAAAATTTTTCTTATGAAAATCTCCAACCTCAAAATCTCCAACCCCTTACCTTGATCCTCAGCCTGCTATTTATAAGCTAACTAAAAATAAAGATAAAAATTCAAATCTTTTTAAAATTCAAATTATCCTTAGAGATAGATATCAAATATTTTTAAATTCAAATTAAATTTCAGAAAATCAAATCAAATATTTTTGAATTCAAATCAGATTTGGAAATAGAATCAATTCTTTATGAATTCAAACAAGATTTTAGAAGATAAAATCAAATCTTTTTGAATTTAAATTATCTTTGAGAAGATAAAGTGAAATATTTTTGAATTCAAATTATATTTTAGAAGATAAAATCAAATCTTTGATATTTATCCTAAAGATAAACAATAAAAAAATTTCAATTTTTCCATCAAAATGCCGCCAGGCACCAACTGACAGCCGTGCCTCGATCTATGGACGAGCGTCGGTCAAAGGAGCAGCTCGGTCTTTTGAGCGGCGGGCCTCCGCTTGCGTGAGGGACAGGCATCCCTCAAGTGTGAAGGATGGGCACTGCCTCGCGCTAGGCAACTGGAATACTTCGCTTGCACGAGCGGCAGGCACCCACTCGCTCACGAGAGACAGCTATCGCTCGAGCTCGAGCGACGGGGTCCCAGTTTACCAACGGGCATTGGTCAACCCAAAAAACAATTTTCTTAAATGAAAAGGCTCCTTTCGACAAAATAGGGTTTTTAGTCACCAATATCCCTAAAATTTGTGAGTTTCAAGGGTGACAGCCTACAACCTCACTCCTTTACCTGTGTAACTGGTACCTGTATCCTCAATGGGTAACTTTGATCTGGGCTACCTCTAGATCTGGTGTCTATAGAATGGCATTTGAAACTTCAATTGCTATTAAGTTGACAAATTGAAGGACATTGTCTTAGTATGTCATTCTAGGTCCAAGCAAAGGCCTTTTCTCTTTTTTTTTAATCTTTTTATTTGTCATTTTTTATCATCCAAATTTTATCTCGCTTCAGGAGTTAGGTTGGAAGCAGCAAAGATTTTTTTTTCTTAAACTGAATGAAATAGTATTTCTTGAACCAATGCCTTAATCATGATTATTACTATGCATGATGCAATACGATATGACAATGCATACATAAGAAAAGCCCATACTATTAATATAGTTAGAGAAACAAGTGCATAACATAGTTAAAAAGAAAAAAGAAACACATCAATAGAAATCTCTAAGCCCATTCTTTAAGGCCACCTCTTTTATTCTTAGCAGTGCAGGTGTTGCAGCCGATACTTCTCCACTCTGTGTGCATGACTTCAAAACTTCCTTCCTTACTTAGGCACTTAATATGTCTTACTCTTTCTCTTTCACTTTTCTGGGTCAAAGATCAGCTTACCATCAATGAGGTCTTAAACCCGATCTCTTAAAGTCCAACATTGATCTGTCAAATGCCCAGTGTGCTGGTGGAAGGCATACTACTGATTTGCCTGGTGATTGGGCTACCCCTGGTTTCTAGTAGGCCTAGCTGGCACTAGCTATAACATCCCCTCCTTCATCAGCTTCTCAAGGACCCAAGACAAGGATCTGCCAAAATTAGAATAGTTCCTTTGATTCACTTTCGTGGTTGGTTCTACTGCTATCTTTTCTTTTTTTGGGTCCGGCATCAATTCTTGAATACGGTCTCTTAAAGGACGACAATTGTCTATTCTATGCCCTGTATACTGGTGATACACACAATACGAATCTATTCTATGTCTAGGCTGGCCTTGGCTTAGGGCAGGTCTTGCTGGCAATGGTTGTAACTTCCCTTTTTTTGACGAGCCGAGTGAGGTGCTAAGATTGTAACACCCTTATACCCGCAAATGGTACGGATATCGGATGTCACCACACCATACTGTATTGCACTTATCAGATTCAGTGAATTTTTTTTTCAACAATAACAATCATACATATATAATAACATAATAATTACATTAACACACCATTCACATACTTATCCTGTACAATCTCGTGTTCACCCATTGCAATCGTATGCATGCCATGCTTAATTCTCCTTACCTTTGCTTTCAATTCCCATCTCAACTATCGTCAAACCTCGGCCACTTTAAACTTCCTATTTTTCTATAACCTGCACGCAGTAATCAGACTACGCGTTGAGCATTAAAATGCCTAGTGGTGGATACATATCCTAAATTTTCCATACCATTACTACATGCATTCACACACAAGCATATATCTTTGTATCTATTATATGAACATTAATTCTTAAGACTTTTAAGTAATTTATGCCTTGCTTTTAATGTCCTAATAGATTTCTTGCTTTAGTCATTATCTTTTTCCTTTTTCATTATTTCAATATCCATACTTTAACATTATGAGTACTATCATCAGAATCATTACTATCTGTACTATTAACTTTAACATTAATACTATTACGTTCAGTCTGTTAATTCAATGATCAATTATATTAACAACATTTGTAAATATCTTATTAACTTATTCATTTGTTTTCATTGTTTGTTTATAACTTATACATCAGTTACAGTCTACACTTGGGTACAATATCAGTTATTGACATATCTATTAAACATTCATCATCGATGTTATTTACGGTACTGATTAACCATTATCGTTTTCTTTATATCTTTAATATTTCTTTTACAATGCCATTTTTAAGCTATAAACATAATACATTTACTCTATTTTTCTAATTAATTTTACTTAGTTATATTTCATATTATATACTTGAATTGTCAAAACTATTACTTAATCCACTAACTTATTTGTAGACTTAACATCATTATCCTCTTAAATTTATACACAATTTCTATTATCATTATTTGATTAAATATCTATCAATACGATTTTACATTTAATTTCCTTATTACCATGCTTAAGAGTACTATTTTTACACCTGTACCTAAATTACTCACATTGATAATTTATCATCATCTCAGTAATTATCATTTCACTATTAACTTTCAACATTTAATGACAGTTCTACCTTCTTTCATGTCTTTAGTTTCGTTACTAATATTCTTAGACAACCCAATTACTAAATTTCTCACGTACAATATTATTTATCATATTTTATACTTTAGATAATTAATCCAACCTATAATACTTATATCAGTTCTATAACAATATCTTTTATATATTTCTATTACACACTCTTAATTCATTGTGACTTGATTATGAAATTCAGAGTATTCAGTTAAATTTACCTGACATATTATTATTTATCTTAATTACATTATCTTATCTTCAATTTAATATTACATATTTAAATTTACATCTCAGTTATTTCTGATCAGTAATAATAATCATTTACTAGTCCAAAGACATTTATATTCTTTTATTAATGCTCATATTACTCATCTATTTTTCTTACTTTTAATCCTATTGCCATTTCCATGATATTAGCTTTAATAGTAATATTTCTATTAATATTAATATAAATATCATTATTTTCTCTGTTGTCAATTAATTGTATAATTACATTCAAATTACATATCAATTATCTTTTAAATCCCTTATTTTACCTTGCTATTAACAAGTTTACATTTAAGTTCCTAGACTTCCATCAATTTATAGTTTTACCCTTTACTTTTCATTTTTTTTTACAATAAAGCCATTAGTTAATTTATTATTATCCTTGTTTCATTATCTGACATGCAATAATATTCTTGATGTCAATTAAATCACTCATTTAAGGACGTATATATATTGTAGCACACATAAAATTAGATATTTGCATTTGGGTCCCTTAACTATGGTATAATTGCAATTAGGTCCTCATATTATATCATATTTATATCTAGGTCCTTTAACTATGTCATATTTACACTTAGGTCCTTTAACTATGCCATATTTACACTTAGGTCCTTTAATTATGCCATATTTACACTTAGGTCCTTTAACTATTATTAAATTACGATTTTACTCCTAACTTTCTCATATTTAGAATTATGCCACCAAATTAATTTATAAATTTAACAAAATTACAATTTAGCCCCTAAGCATGGCAAAATTATAATTAGGTCCTCAAACTTTACCAAAATTACAAAAATACCATTAATTCATCTTATTTACCTTTTTAAACATTATTTAATTATCTAAAATATTAAAATTATGCTATCATTATTTTCCTTAATCATTTTCTCTATAAATAATTTAAATAAATATCAAATTAAAATTCTAATTCACTTTGAATTCTAATCCAATTAGAGTTCTAATTCAAATAGACTTATAATCCAATTAGAGTTCTATTCGAAGTTGACTTCTAATTCATTTAGAATTCAAATCCAAATTAACTTCTAAATCATTTAGATTAGAGTCCTTCAATTTCATTTAAATTACAATTTTACCTTTCTTGTTTACCTCAAATACAATCATGCCACTAATTTGGCTCATTAACTTATTCAACTTCTTTTTTAACATACAAATTACCATTAGATCCTTAGAATATCATTCTCATGCCAAATTAGATTTTAGTCCTTAAATAATAACTAACTTACCCAATGAGCCATTAAATTACATTTTTCCTTTATTAAGCCTTAATTAACTATTTAAACTTAAATTAGCATTTTATCCTTGTCACTATCTTTATCCTTATCCTTCTCATATCTTTATCCATATCATATCTTTATCCTTATCATATCTTTATCTTATCGTTTCACTTAATTACATGTATAACCCTTTAATTATTCATTTTTCCATTATTACCCTTATTAACCTTTTTATGATCAAAATTAGCATTATACCCTCAAAACTTTTTAGTTATTCCAATTAAGTCCATTTTTTTCACTCAAATATCATTTTAATCACAAATCAACCATATAAAGCTTACTTTTGAAATTTGCTCCTGTATAAAACTGGCAGACATCTATGATCAGCATAAACGAGATGTGAACCCCAAAGGCTCACAAACATACCAGAGGGACCCCGAAGGACCACCCCTGTCTTTCCCAGAGGGACCTCGAAGGACCACCCTTGTCTTTAAAGACAGACAACAGAAATATAGATCAATGCTGTATTAAGACAGAACAATACAGAATAGGACCGTCATTGGCCTATAGTAAGTGAGACACCATGCTCACACCGGCGGTCTTATGTCCCTATGGCTAGCCATCATATCCTGAACTAGACTTGACTACCAGATTACTACATAGGGCATCAAAATTCCACTTTTCACATTTTTAAGTTACCAGTCATACTTTCATGGAATTTCGTCTTGCTATTCCATTCTTTTCCATACGATTCGATCATTATACATTTAATTTTCATCCATGTGTCATCTTATGCCATAAAACTCATAAAATCATCATTTTACACATGGATACACTTATAGATATTGTTCGGTCATTATGTCAATTTTTCACCATTAATTCCTTTCAACACTTTTAACATTTATTTAGGTGATTTACATATCAAATATCATAGCCATGCCATTATTTCACATCAAAATCACATTTTTACATGTATATTCAATTCGGCTAACATTTGCATCATCAATCATGTGAATTTTTCTTTCGCTAATTCATTCCATTAGCTAGATTACATGTTAATTTATCTAGTTATACCATTAAATCACATTACAACACATAAAAAATTCATTTTTACATACATATACCATTCGGCCTACAAGTTGTCCATGGTATATGTTTTATTTCTTTTAATTTTAAGTATTTAAAATCTCATTTTTAACCTTTCTAAGCATGACTATATGGTTTGATTTAATTAAACATGCATATTTCACATACTTTATGTTCAAACATAACTAAAAATCATACTTTTAACATGGAAAAAGAAGGATATTCTATCCACTAACCTTATTTTCTTGTTCTCCACATCTTAAACATCCTTTATTTGCCTTAGCTCCTTAAAAAACTATCACTTTCCTTATATTCCATAAGTGGATGAATAGAAACATCAAAGAAACCCCCATAAATTTACTTCATTTTTGCAATATAATCACATATAACATGCTTTAAACAACCTAAAATACCTATTTGAACATTTAAATCAATTTAAAAATATCAACTTTACATACTTCAATTTGATACAAAAACTTTTTCAATTATTTTCTTCCACTTCTATAACTCCAAATGGACTCCAATCACCACCACCATCAGATTCTAGAGAGGCTAAAAGTTGCTTAAGAGGCTTAGATGTGAGGAGAGATTGGAAGAAAAATGAAGAAAATGGAGGAAGAACGGAGAAATATCACTTTGGCCAAATGAAGGAGGAGGGAGGTCGGTCTCTCTTGGATTTCTCTAGAGAAATTTTGTTAAAAGATGTATTTATATGGGTAAAATTGAATCGGACTAGGTCCAACAGAAGTGGTCACACCGGTTTATTAGTTTTCTATTTTTGGCTCATTTTTCACTATTTCAAAGTATATATAAGTTCCTCAATTTATTTTCAGTCCCAAAACATTCCACCATTCTTAAAATACCAAATATAGCCCCCACATAAAATTTTAGCTCAATCGGAGTCCATTTGGGGCCCGGTTCACCTAAATCGATCTGGTTCAATTCTGTTCGGTTCTGTCGTAAAATACAAATCTAATGCTGGCAAAATTTCTAAAAATTATTTTAACCTTGTAAACTTCCCATATTAAAGCCTTTTAACCTCATTTACTATTTTTAAAAATTCGATCAAAGTTCAGTCAAATTTCGGTTCAACCGAACCGAACCGAACCAGAGGCCAAATTCATATGGGCTTTCGGGGACCTATTTCACCTCATTTTTTGTACCAAATTTTACCATTAGATTCCTGATAGCCCACACATCAATATTAGCAATTAATAATTTCTCATTAACTGCTGTCAATTTCAACTGTATAACTGTCCCGAGGCCACCCATACCGGGATTATTATGCCTCAAGCATACTTAAACTTTTAATTCCACTATAATAAGAGATACTTAGGCCATCACTCTATACCAAAATCACGTTACAGACTCCATAAAATTCATTAAAAACTGGTAACCTAGTGTTTAGGCCATTACAAAGATTGTGGTTTACCTAAGATGGTATGGTGACGCTGAGTTGTTCTTGCAGCCCTAACATTGCCCTTAGTATTATTGTGGCTACTCGAGCTTCCATTTTTCAAAGTATACATCATCGTTGGGTCTCCACCCTCTTCAAGCATAATGTTATATTCTAGAGCAGGCTTCCTATTTCCTCCTTGCTCGACTTGGGAATCAAGTGGCACCTTGACTCTAGGCCTATTATCATGTAGTGGCGTTATAGCTATTGCTGTAAATGTCCCTCCGACTGTGGCCGGTTTAACTTGGTTTATAGCAGGTACTATAAGCTGAGCTTGAAGAACAAGTGCCATGGCATCCATCCTTTATTTAATCATAGCTGACAACCTTTTTTCAAGCTCTTCAAGCCTTTTATCCATCTCCTGTACAATTAGGGCACGAGTCTCATCAGTCGTTGTAAAGGATTGGCCATTTCTAATGCTTGCGAATGTTCTGGTAAGGATGCCAATGGTAGTGGGATTCTATGAATTAAGGACTTATTCCTTAGGTCCTTAGTTCGAATCCCACGAAAGGCAAAAATGCACAAGGGGAAGTGTAAAGATCATGAGTATAACGCGGTGGCACTAGTGAGACGTGCTGGGAAGGCCCGACGGGATATGTTCCGGGGATAGCCCTCGATCGGCCGCTATCGGTTGTTATATGTTCTAACTATGCAAGATATACAAGTACAGCCGAATTTTTCTTATGATGAGGAGCCTAAAGAAATTTTGGCTAGAGAAGTGAAACAGCTTCGAAGTAAGCAATTTCCATTGGTGAAAGTGCTTTGGCAGCACCATGGAATTGAAGAGGCAACCTGGGAATCAGAAGCAGTTATGAGAGACAAGTATCCCCAATTGTTTAAATCAGGTATAAATTTCATGGACAAAATTCTTATTAGGATGGGAGAGTTGTAATAGCCTGGTTTATACCGTAGTAGTATTTTAACATAATTAGGGTACTTGGGGTATGTTTGTTTTGAGCATTATTAAAAATTGACTAAGGAGTAAAGAATTGATGACTTAATTGCATAAAAGAATAAATTTGAGTGGCTTATAGGTAGATGTGCATGATTAAGGTTAAGTAAGGTTGATTAGTATTAATGGGAGTATATTTTATTAATGGTGGATTAGTGAAGAGGTACTGGATTTCGGGTGGAAAGCTTAGGCTTAGCCAACCCACCCTTCACATGTATATATATAGGGTTTTGAGGAGAGAGAAAGTCCAATTCTGGTTAGGCTTTCTTCTTCTTCTTCTTCGACTACTTTCTTTCCATTCTTATGTCTTTCTCATTCATAAAGATTAGCTAGCCAATTGATTAAGTTAGGAGTATGAATTCCGAATTGAGTTCTTAAGTAAGCTATGGTAAAAGAATCAAAGAGAGACAAAGGAAAGGCTAAGGTTGGAGAGCCTAGCAACAAGTGAGCTTGAGGAGCATAGGAGTTTGAGGTTTGGGAATAAATCGAATTGTGTATGTTAATGATATGAATGTCATTTGGATGTGAAATTGTGAATTGAGATGTGATTAATTGAAATTTAATTTCAAGTATATAATAGAATGATTGTGTTTGTTTTTGTTATTAATTTGATCATGAACTTCCATGTGTCAAGATATGTATGTTTGAATTTAATTGTGCAAATAAGATGTGAGAATGATAGAATTAAAGTAAAGAGCCTATATGGGTTGTGTGTTTATCAATAGAGAGTAATATGTGTTAAAATGGCATAAAGTTATATTAGAAAGATTGAGATGGCTATGATGTAAAGTGAAATAGAAGCATGATAAGTATGAGTAATTTAGATGTGAATTGTGTTCTAGTCTCAAAGAAAATATGTGTTCATGTTGGTTTGATGGCATGATTTTGAGAGTTAGAATCATGTGTTTATAGGTGAGGATTTGTGGTTCAAAATGTATAGGTTCAATGCTTGAATTTAGCATTCTGCCAATAGTTGGACATATGTCATAGTGATAACCAAAATGTTTGTCACCGTAAGGTATGCACAGATTGCATTCTGGATTGCAAACTTACATATGTCATGGTCACAACCAGAATGATTGTCACCGTTAGGTATATACGAGTGACATTTTGTTTTGAAACTTAGGTATGTCACGGTAATAACAAAAATGGTTGCCACCGTGAGACACCTTCGATTTACATTCTGTTTTGAAATTTAGGCATGTCACGGTTGTAACAACCCAAATAAGGCCTAGTCGGAATCTGTGCGATAAGTCAGTAAGTGAGGGTATTTTTGTAATTTGGGTAAGAGGAATTTTGGACATTTAAGAATTTTGTGTTAAAGGAATTAATTAATTAAGTGTTAAGTGAAGTAAAGGAAATATTAGTGTGTGCTTGTGGTGTAGAATTGTAGGGTGTGAGTGGACTTAAGGCTTTTATTGAGTGGATTGTGGTGTATGGTGCTTAGGAAGATATTTGTGTGGATTGGACTTGTGTGTGTTTAGTGTATGGTGCCATAAGTGGTGTGAGTTAGGATTGATGGCTTGATTCTCTAAGAGAGTGACAAGTGGCAAGAGGGTTGGTGGGCAATTAATGGAAAGTATGAGAGAGAAAAGGAGAGGGGCAGAATTTCTTAGCTTCCCGTGGAAGCTACTCCATTTTTCTTCCCTTTCTTCTTCATTTCCGTTCCTCTCTCTCTTGTTCTTCCATTTTTCTGCTCTCATCCCTTTTCTCTTGCATTTTCTTTGAGTTTTGAGTGGGTTTCTGGAAGGTTTGAGTTGGAAGTATTGAAGGTAAGTGTTTGATTCGGATTTAGGTTCCTTTATTTAAATGTGTTCTTGGGTTTTTGGTTTTGATTTGTGTTTGGGTCTGATTTGAGTGTGTTGTGGTTGGGTTTTTGTGCAAGAATCGGAAGAGAGAAGGAAAAGCAAGGGCAAGGATAAAGCGGATTCGTGAGGAGTTCGGTTGAAGCTTCGATTTTCCAGGTTTGGGAATTTGAGCGGTGTTATAGATTGTGATTTCTTCCCTATTTCTCCTTCTTGGATCAACTCTATCTTGTGTTTGCAAGTCTTGTATAATCTTGAGTGTTTTATAAATGCATGCTTTATTGGAGTAGTGATTTAGTGAAGTGATAGTGATGTAGTGAAGATATTATGTGTTTGCGAAATGTGAACTTGCCATAATAGTGTGTTTGAGTTTGATTGTGAGTGATTTCTTGAGGAAATTATATTTGATTTAGTGTAAATGTGTATATGTGATTTCTGAATGATGCGGTGTTGTGCTGGAGGCAAGAGGTAAGTATTGAGCATGTGGAGTGGATGCATGATGAATTGTGTGTGAAAAGTGAAGGAAAAGTGCAGATTTGGGCAAATCTGGGTTCTGTCGCGATCGCGACAAGTGCCGCGATCGCGACAGAAGGCGGACTTGGCCCCTTGTTCTGGAAGAGCCCTCTGTCGCGGTCGCGGCATTGCCGCGAGCGCGACAGAGAACTCGGTCGCGGAAACCTCCGCGCGGGCGTGCTGCCGAGCGTGCGCGCGAGGAGAAATGAACTGGTCACTGTCGCGGTCGCGACAGAGCCCGGCTCCGTGAGTTCTGCCGCGAGTGCTTCGTCGCGAGGAGGTCCTTTGGCGCGACCTCGCGAGGAAGTACCCCGTGCTCTGTCGCGAGCGCGACACTTGTCGCGATCGCGACAGAGGCCCTTCCTGCTTGTTTTGATTTCTGAATGTGTTTCTTTTGTTCCACTTTGCACGGTTTCTCACTATTGTATGGAATATGTGTGTACCTTTGACTCGTGATATTATTGTACTAGTGTCCCTGATATGGATTTATATTATATATGAGTCTTAATTTGAATATTGTTTTCGTTATGTATTGTCTGGTGAATTATTGTGTTGTCGAGCCTGAAGTGTCAAGGTATAGGATAATTAAGCATGCTTAAGAAGGGTTAGTGTTCAGCTGTTCTGTCCGCCCGTATGGGCGAAGCGGTCGACCTCCGTGATGGTCATCTTCCGTGTAGTGACAAAATGTTTTGAGACTCCGGTCTCTCGCGCTGCCTTCGGGTATTAAAGTGTTTTTGAGGCTTTGGTCTCCCGTGCCGTGTTCCCGTATCCTCAACCATTGATTTCAGGCTTTTGTATGAACTGTTAAGTTTAGATGCAGTGAAGTGTTTTGATTATAGTGTGACTCTGAATAATGTATTGGTTTAGTATATTGCGTTATGTTATCCTGATTATATTTATTTATATCTCTGTACTCTGATGCTTAATGAATGGTGATTTAGGTATGTTAGTGCATGTCTATTGTATAGTGTTCTGTTGTGCTTGTTTCTCCCCACTAAGCGTTATCGCTTAGCACGGGCTTTTATCCCGTGCAGGTATCGTGAAGGATTTTTGGGAGTGCTCGAGTCGTGCATCTGCAGGCCGGCCATAGGAGTCGAATTATGTTATTTTGTCTCCTCCTGTAATTCTTTTTGTATATGTATTATAGTATTTTTTGTAAAGGATTTTGAAATGTAACCTTTTGGGATATTGTAAATAACTCGTATTATGATTATTTATGTATTGAGGTATATTTCTTAATATACTTTCTAAGATTTTATTATTAGTTATTAAATGCTTCCGCTGTATGCTTTGTCGCGTCCTGAGTGAGTGTCGGGTAGCGCGCCCGTCGGCGCCCTTCCAACGGGGGCGGTGGCGGGGGTGTTACAAGTTGTGGTATCAGAGCACCGGTTTAGGCGGTTCTGGTTGCCTCTGTTTGTTATGTGTTGAGTCTTGGCATGTGAGTCGGTTTTGTGTCGTGGCCTAATGCAGATGTGTCTTGTCTTGTGTAGTGTTTAGATGGAGTCTGATCCAAGTGAGCATGTGGGTGAGACGGTTGGTAGTGCAAGTGTAGTGAGAGGTGAGCAGCCTGCTCCGCAGCGTCAGCAAGAGGAGATTCCTGATGTGGGTTTTGGTCAAGAGAATCCGGTCTTGTTGCAAGGTTTGTTTCAATTGGTAGAGAGGCTGACTGCTCCTAAGGCTCCGATTGAGTTGCTAAGAAAGAGAGGAGCCGAGGATTTTCATGGGACTGCTTTGGACCAATCTGATGTGGCCGAGTTTTGGCTTAAGAGAGTGGGTCGGATTTTGCAAGAGATTAGATGTCCTGCAGAACAGAGAGTGCTTTGTGCAGTGTCCTTGCTTCAAGGGCCAGCTTACGATTGGTGGGAATTGGAGATGCGCAATCCTCAGCGACCAGCTGAGTTGACTTGGGATTTCTTCAAGAAAGAATTTGAGCAGAAGTATGTGACGAAGGCGTATCAAGAGGCTAAGTGGAGAGAGTTTATCAGTCTGAGGCAGCGAGGCATGACCGTGAGCGAGTATGATAAGGAATTCAGCCGGTTGAGTAAGTATGTGCCTGAGACTTTGTTGACGGATGAGTTCAGAAGTCGGCATTTCTTAGAGGGACTTCGGGAGGTGTATAGAGGTCAGTTGTCAGCAATGTCAGTTTTGCAACCCGTGGGGTATTATCAGCTTGTGGCAGCGGCGATAAAGTTAGAAGAGTCTGAGGTGATCAAGCAAAGGATTGAGAGCAAGAGGAAAGCACCGAGTGATGGGGTTGGTAGTGGCAAGAGGTCGAGAGGAGTTCCGAGTGGTCATGGTGGGAAGAGTTCGGTTCCGGTACGTTCGGAAGTTGGAAGTGTAGCGCCACCTTCTAGTAAGGGAAGTGTGATTCCGGAGTGTGAGCATTGTTATAAGCGCCACTGGGGCGAGTGTAGAAGAATTTCTGGAGTGTGTTTCAGATGTGGCAGTCAAGAGCACATGGTGGCGAATTGTCCAGATCGAAGAGAGCTTCAGGATAGACCAGATAGTCGAGCCAGTGGTCAGAGAGTGAGAGGGAATCAGAGTGGAAGAGGTAGTGGACGTCCTTCGCAAGCGCCGTCAGAGTCAGTACAGAAGCCACCTGCAGAAGAAGTGCCTTCGCGTCAAAGAGTTTATGCGATACAACTAGGTGATATGGCGAATCGAGCGGGACCTTCTGGTAAGTTATGCTCTTAGTTTTATGTTAAGTTTCGGTTTGGGTTTGGGTTGTTTGGATTCAAGTGATTAGCGGGGAAATTTCGAGGACGAAATTTCTTAAGGGGGAGTGATTTGTAACAACCCAAATAAGGCCTAGTCGGAATCTGTGCGATAAGTCAGTAAGTGAGGGTATTTTTGTAATTTGGGTAAGAGGAATTTTGGACATTTAAGAATTTTGTGTTAAAGGAATTAATTAATTAAGTGTTAAGTGAAGTAAAGGAAATATTAGTGTGTGCTTGTGGTGTAGAATTGTAGGGTGTGAGTGGACTTAAGGCTTTTATTGAGTGGATTGTGGTGTATGGTGCTTAGGAAGATATTTGTGTGGATTGGACTTGTGTGTGTTTAGTGTATGGTGCCATAAGTGGTGTGAGTTAGGATTGATGGCTTGATTCTCTAAGAGAGTGACAAGTGGCAAGAGGGTTGGTGGGCAATTAATGGAAAGTATGAGAGAGAAAAGGAGAGGGGCAGAATTTCTTAGCTTCCCGTGGAAGCTACTCCATTTTTCTTCCCTTTCTTCTTCATTTCCGTTCCTCTCTCTCTTGTTCTTCCATTTTTCTGCTCTCATCCCTTTTCTCTTGCATTTTCTTTGAGTTTTGAGTGGGTTTCTGGAAGGTTTGAGTTGGAAGTATTGAAGGTAAGTGTTTGATTCGGATTTAGGTTCCTTTATTTAAATGTGTTCTTGGGTTTTTGGTTTTGATTTGTGTTTGGGTCTGATTTGAGTGTGTTGTGGTTGGGTTTTTGTGCAAGAATCGGAAGAGAGAAGGAAAAGCAAGGGCAAGGATAAAGCGGATTCGTGAGGAGTTCGGTTGAAGCTTCGATTTTCCAGGTTTGGGAATTTGAGCGGTGTTATAGATTGTGATTTCTTCCCTATTTCTCCTTCTTGGATCAACTCTATCTTGTGTTTGCAAGTCTTGTATAATCTTGAGTGTTTTATAAATGCATGCTTTATTGGAGTAGTGATTTAGTGAAGTGATAGTGATGTAGTGAAGATATTATGTGTTTGCGAAATGTGAACTTGCCATAATAGTGTGTTTGAGTTTGATTGTGAGTGATTTCTTGAGGAAATTATATTTGATTTAGTGTAAATGTGTATATGTGATTTCTGAATGATGCGGTGTTGTGCTGGAGGCAAGAGGTAAGTATTGAGCATGTGGAGTGGATGCATGATGAATTGTGTGTGAAAAGTGAAGGAAAAGTGCAGATTTGGGCAAATCTGGGTTCTGTCGCGATCGCGACAAGTGCCGCGATCGCGACAGAAGGCGGACTTGGCCCCTTGTTCTGGAAGAGCCCTCTGTCGCGGTCGCGGCATTGCCGCGAGCGCGACAGAGAACTCGGTCGCGGAAACCTCCGCGCGGGCGTGCTGCCGAGCGTGCGCGCGAGGAGAAATGAACTGGTCACTGTCGCGATCGCGACGCTTGTCGCGAGCGCGACAGAGCCCGGCTCCGTGAGTTCTGCCGCGAGTGCTTCGTCGCGAGGAGGTCCTTTGGCGCGACCTCGCGAGGAAGTACCCCGTGCTCTGTCGCGAGCGCGACACTTGTCGCGATCGCGACAGAGGCCCTTCCTGCTTGTTTTGATTTCTGAATGTGTTTCTTTTGTTCCACTTTGCACGGTTTCTCACTATTGTATGGAATATGTGTGTACCTTTGACTCGTGATATTATTGTACTAGTGTCCCTGATATGGATTTATATTATATATGAGTCTTAATTTGAATATTGTTTTCGTTATGTATTGTCTGGTGAATTATTGTGTTGTCGAGCCTGAAGTGTCAAGGTATAGGATAATTAAGCATGCTTAAGAAGGGTTAGTGTTCAGCTGTTCTGTCCGCCCGTATGGGCGAAGCGGTCGACCTCCGTGATGGTCATCTTCCGTGTAGTGACAAAATGTTTTGAGACTCCGGTCTCTCGCGCTGCCTTCGGGTATTAAAGTGTTTTTGAGGCTTTGGTCTCCCGTGCCGTGTTCCCGTATCCTCAACCATTGATTTCAGGCTTTTGTATGAACTGTTAAGTTTAGATGCAGTGAAGTGTTTTGATTATAGTGTGACTCTGAATAATGTATTGGTTTAGTATATTGCGTTATGTTATCCTGATTATATTTATTTATATCTCTGTACTCTGATGCTTAATGAATGGTGATTTAGGTATGTTAGTGCATGTCTATTGTATAGTGTTCTGTTGTGCTTGTTTCTCCCCACTAAGCGTTATCGCTTAGCACGGGCTTTTATCCCGTGCAGGTATCGTGAAGGATTTTTGGGAGTGCTCGAGTCGTGCATCTGCAGGCCGGCCATAGGAGTCGAATTATGTTATTTTGTCTCCTCCTGTAATTCTTTTTGTATATGTATTATAGTATTTTTTGTAAAGGATTTTGAAATGTAACCTTTTGGGATATTGTAAATAACTCGTATTATGATTATTTATGTATTGAGGTATATTTCTTAATATACTTTCTAAGATTTTATTATTAGTTATTAAATGCTTCCGCTGTATGCTTTGTCGCGTCCTGAGTGAGTGTCGGGTAGCGCGCCCGTCGGCGCCCTTCCAACGGGGGCGGTGGCGGGGGTGTTACAACGGTCACAATGAAATTACTGCCACGGTGACATACCTTCAGTTTATATTCTATTTAAAGATGCAAATCGGTCATGGTCACAACCAAAATGGTTTCCACCATGAGGTAGCCCTGATTTTTCTTCTGTTTTGATTTGTGTCTATGTCACGGTCATGATGATTTGATTGTCACCGTGAGGCATATGAAAGAAAAGTAATTCGTTATAAAGCTATGTATAATGTTATGGAATGAGATTTATACTAATATATCAACATTATATGGACTTGGGAAAAGATTATTAATTTTGCAAAGGTGTTTAAATGGAAGTGAATGTGAACATGATAGTATGCTTATAAATATATGTGAGCTATTATGTACTATGATCTATTCCATATGATTATATGAGCAATGTAAATTGTAATGGCCGGAAATGTACCCTAGTTATAATTGGCTTAATTTGATTAACTAAGGGTGTAATGTGGGCTTGATTGTAATGAAAGAAGGACTTAATTGAATAACCAAAGAAAGTTAAGTGGCCAAGCTGTAATTTTGCATCATTAAGCTAATTGAGGGTTAGTTAACTTACTTGTGGATTAATTAAACTAAGTGGACAGTCATTAGGCTAATAGGGGATAGAATGGGAGGTGGAATCCAGGTGGCATTTGGTTGTGCAGCCACCTACACTAAGTACATGCATATACATGGAATTAAAGAGAGAGAAAGGGCCACTTTTGCATAAACCTTCATCTTTGGCCATTTCATTTTCTAAACTTTGTATTTTCTACTCTTCTCATTTTCGTGTGGTTCCTTAGAGTTTTTCATATTGATTCTATGAATATTGCTAAATGGATTAAGAATTAAGGTGATAAAATTGAAAGGTAAGTGGTCAATTACCTGTTCTATCTTCTTCTCTTTCTGGTTGTGGTATGTGATGGATTGAGGAATTGATGATTTGTGTCCAATTCTGAAAATTGGATGGAATTTATAGAGGAAGGAGTAAAGAAAGATAAGGGAAAAGCAAAGGTTAGGGAATGGACTGCCAAGTGAACGCTAGGAACTTAGGCGACGAGGTTTGGGAAACTTGCCCTAATTTGATATGTGTTAAATACTTTTGTTGATTTGTATATTGAATTCTGGTATTTGAGAAATTATTGTGTGATTTGTATGTAAATGTTGAATGATATGTGATTTTCGGAGGAACTTAATTAGCATGAGAATATGAGTTGTCTTTAAACAATTAACTTTACCTAGGTCTATAGACCGTATGTATGTGTTAATTCTATGCGTTTTGAATTGGGATAATTAAATGGAGTTTCTAATGTGCTAATTAATAAGTTGAGATGTAAGCAATATGAAAATGAATGGAATGGTAAGTTTGTGGTTGGCATGAAAAATGAGGTGATTTGCAAAGATCTGTTTTGGAACTTGTGTATAGGTCACGGTGACAACCAAGAGATTGCCACCATGAGATATGCAAAGTTTGCATTCTTCCGAGAGTGATTGATATGTCACGGTGACAACCATACTGGTTGTGACAGTGAGGTATCATGTAGTCTATTTTACCCGAAGTGGATTTTGTATGTCATGGTGATAACCAATTGGTTATAACCGTGAGGTATCAAGGTTTACAATCTGCCTTTGCACATATGAGGTATGTCATGGTAATAACCATATTGGTTGTGACCGTGAGATACCCAAGAGTTGCATTCCATCCGGGTATTGAATGTATGTCACAGTGACAATAAAATTAGTTGTGGCCGTGAGATACCCTAGACTACATTCTGTTTTAAAACTTTTGGTATGTCACAGTGACAACCAAACTTGTTGTTACCGTGAGGTACCCTATTTTTGTAAAGAATTCTTATTCCTTAAGGAGTGATGTTTGGATGTTAACTTAATGATTAATTACACACAATGACACTTAATATGTGCTTAATACTATCATTAAATGTGGTGCTTATAGGTGGATGATTAATTTAAAGTGATCCATTATGCTATGCTTAAGCTAACTACATCAAGAGTAATGAGATAAGTTAGCACAATTGAATATGAGTTAAGCAAATGAATTCATTGTTAGTTTATCAATGACTTGTTGAAGCATGTGATCAAGCAAACTATTAATTGAAAAGAACAATCTTAGCCTACGAGTCAAGTAGTGGATAGATAGGCATGCCTATAGGGTCAAGTGCTGCAGCCTAAGGCATCTGATTTCGTTGGAATCACAATGTGAATTAGATCCTTGTTGGATTCTTCAATGTGAAATATTGGTTATGTTGATGTCTAATGAACCTTAGGGTACCAATGCGAATGTCAGTATCCTCGGATACACTGAATCTATTGTACCTCAGGGTACCAATGCGATACCCGTTATCCGCGTCTTGAAATTAGAGGCAAATCTAATCATATAAGATAATGATAATCTTAAATTATACATTTGTTGTGTGTGAATACGTTGGTTATAATGAGTATGTGCCAGTCATATGCATGCTATATAAAAATGTGATTAAATAATGATGTTAATTATGAGTATAATGATTTACATGCTTTTGACTTGATAGCTTAACTATGAATTATAACATGATGCTTGTGTAATATTTGTTTTCATGTGTGTATATATTTGCTTTGTATGTGTTTGCCCACTAAGCGTTATTGCTAAGCATGGGTTTCCTCCTAATCCATGCAGGTTTGGATGTGAGGTGATTTTGAGGGACATCTCCGCATTGTCGACGGTCAACAATAGGAGTACATCCATAGTGTAGGTTTTGGATGTTTCTGGCAATGAGTTTTGTACGAGTTATGTATGATATTTTGTTTTTCGCAATCCAAACTATGTAAAGTTGTAATAACTAACTGTTGTAAACTTTATGCTTGTGATAGATATATATATGCGAGTATGTTGGTATGCATGAGAAATTTATGACATGTCGGGCATGTGAATGTATGCTTGCTTAGGAAATTTTTATTATTCAGGATTTTGGGCATGCGTAAGTGATTGTGAAGTGATGGTTGCGTGCTGTGTAGTGGTCATTCTTGACCGCATTAGCTAAGCTAATCTAGTGGTCGAGAATAGGCATTACAAGTTGTGGTATTAGAGCCTAGGTTTAGTCTTTTCTGGGTAATTTGGTAGTTAGGATGTGTATAGACATGTTGACCTAATGCGGATGTCCTTGTGTAAACTGTGTAGATCGATGGATCCTAGTCATAACTCGAGAGAGGAAACAGCCGAAAGTGTTAATCCTCGGGAAGCAGAAGTGATGGGGTCTGGTAAGTCTAGGCCAGTCAGTTTCGGAAATGAGGTTCTAATGGTCCCAATGGACGCCTTATTA
Organism: Excoecaria cochinchinensis; assembly: GCA_947683425.1. NCBI lineage: Eukaryota > Viridiplantae > Streptophyta > Magnoliopsida > Malpighiales > Euphorbiaceae > Excoecaria > Excoecaria cochinchinensis. The sequence goes on from CANTUQ010000112.1 coordinate 5,522,012, forward strand.
AAGATGACGCAGGATATGGCGAGAGTATTGGATCGAATGACAGCATCGAAGGCTCCAATAGAATCTTTAAGGAAGCATGGAGCAGAAGAGTTTCATGTTACAAGGTTGAATGAGTCGAAAAAGGCAGAATATTTGATAGAGAAGGTGCAAAGGGTGTTGGGAGAAATAAGATGTCCCCCGACCATCGAGTTGAGTGTGTAGTATCGTTGCTTCAGGGTGCAGCATATCACTATTGGAAATTAGTTCTGCAGCATCTAATGTTCTCGGATCCAATCACTTGGGAATTCTTTGAAAAGGAATTTCGGAATAAGTTTGTAACCAAGGCGTATAAGGAGGCAAATTGGAAGCAATTTCTGAATTTAAGGCAAAGAACTATGTTTGTGGCAGAGTATGAGAAGGAGTTTTGCCGACTGAGTAAATATGCACTGCAAGGTGTTTTGACTGAGGAGTTCAGGTGTCAGCAGTTTGAAGAGGGGTTGATTGAAGAGATTAAAGTGCTACTGATCTCGCTGACTACCGAGCAGAATGTAAGTTACTATCGGATAGTTCAAGCTGCTATGTAAGCGAAGAGGTCACTGGGAGTACAAAGACAAAGGATGCAGAAAAGGAATTCCAATCGAGGTGGGTCTAATATGGGCAAGAGACCAAGAGATTCTCAAATGGCACCACCGACAGAATCTGTGTTTAGTTTAGCCGCAAGGGGTAAGAAGCGAGGAGCACCTTCTGTATCTAGATCTGGTAGAGGTACATCTGGTACTAAGAATGAAGTGCATGAGTGTCCCCATTATGGTAAAAGATATAGAGCGGAATGCTGGAAAGTGACCGGTGCATATTTTAGGTGTGGAAGTATCGAGCATTTCTTAGCAAACTGTCCAAAAGCTTATGAGGTAACTGGAAATCAGCAGGAAAAGAGCAGAGGTGGTTCTAATTTACCTCCAGTTAATAGAGGAAGGGGTAGCAGACGAATCAGAGGTGGCCAGTCTAGAGGTGCAGCTGATTCAGAAACGGTGGACAGATATATTGTGGCACCACCTCAGGCTTATGCGATGAAGGCTCAAGAAGAGCAGGACACACCTAAAGTTATAGCAGGTACTTTTCTACTCTGTGATGTAGAAATGTTTCCATTAATTGACCCTGGATAAACTCATTCGTATGTGTGTTCTACAAAGATATGTGATAGAATGCCTGATTCTGAATATTTGAAATATGACATATGTGTATTAAGTCCTTTGGGGAATAATGTGATGTGAACAAAGTGTATAGGGGTTGTTCATTGGTAGTTTAGGGTAGAATGTTTTCGGTCGATTTAATTTAATTACCTTTTGATGAGTTTGACTTAATATTGGGTATGGACTGGTTGAGTAAATATGGTGCGGTAGTTGACTGTAAGAGGAAAATAGTAGTACTTTGAGACCGTAAGGGAAGTAAAGTGCTAGTGAGGGGAGTTTGTGCAAACCCTCTTATGAATGTGGTGTCGGCAATGCAAGCATATCGATGTTTGAGGAAGGGATGCGAGGCTTACTTGGCTCTTGTGTTAGATTCTAAAAGAGAGCAAGTACAGATTCAGGATATATCCATAGTACGGGAGTTCCGGAAGAGCTGAGTGGTGTGCCGCCAGTAAGGGAAGTTGAACTATCTATTGATGTTTTGCCTGGAACTGTGCCAGTGTCTATAGCGCCTCATCGAATGGCTCCTACTGAATTGAAGGAGTTAAAAACTCAATTGCAGGAGTTATTGGATAGGGGATTCATAAGGCCTAGTGTGTCTCCTTGGGGACCACCAGTTCTATTTGTTAAGAAGAAAGATGCAACCATGAGAATGTGTATTGATTATCGGCAGCTGAATAAAGTAACAGTAAAGAATCGGTATCCTCTGCCTAGAATCAAGGATTTGTACGATCAGTTGAGAGGGGCAGGTGTGTTTTCTAAGATTAACTTACGGTCTGGGTATTATCAGTTGCAAGTGAAGAAGGAGGGCATACCCAAGACTGCATTTAGAACTCTTTATGGGCATTATGAATTTCTAGTGATGCCATTCGGGGTTAATCAATGCGCCTGCTGCACCATACTTGGATCAATTTGTGATAGTTTTTATTAATGACATTCTAGTTTACTCAAGAAATGAGAAGGAGCATGAGCAGCATTTAACAATTGTGCGACAAATATTGCAGGAGCATCAGTTGCATGCTAAATTTATTAAGTGTGAGTTCTGGCTGCGAGAAGTGTCTTTTCTGGGCCATGTGATATCTTCTGAAGGTATTAAGGTGGATCCGGCTAAAATTAAAGCAATTGTGAATTGGAAGCCACCTAAAAATTTGCTAGAAATTTGCAGTTTTCTAGGGTTGGCTGGGTATTATAGAAGGTTTGTGAAAGGGTTCTTAGTGATAGCTTTATCATTGACAAGGTTGCTTTGAAAGGGAGTTAAATTTGAATGGTCAGAAAGCTGTCAAGCAAGTTTTGATCAACTGAAGAAGATGTTAGTGGAAGCACAAATCCTTACACAACCTATCTCTGGCAGAGAATATGTCCTGTATAGTGATGCCTCTTGTGTAGGTTTGGGTTGCGTGTTAATTCAAGACGGAAAGGTAGTAGCATATGTCTCCAGGCAACTGAAGCCTCATGAGCAGAATTACCTGACTCATGATCTGGAGTTAGTAGCAGTAGTATTTGCCTTAAAGATTTGGCGACATTACTTGTATGGTGAGAGGTGTAAAATTTTCACTGATCACAAAAGTTTGAAGTATTTGTTAACTTAGAAAGAATTGAACTATAGACAGCGTAGATGGCTTGAGTTGTTTAAATATTATGACTGCATTGTGGACTACCACCCGAGTAAAGCAAATATTGTGGTAGACGTATTGAGCAGGAAGTCTATCTCGGCTCTACAGTTAAAGCAAGTAAAGTGGAGGTTTATTATGGATGGAGCATTGTTAACTCAGTTGAAAGCCAGACCGGTACTAAAGGATGAATTGATAGCTGCATAAGGGAATGATTCTAAAATACAATAGATTTTGCAGTCGATGAAAAATGGTGACAAGATTAATTATTCAGTGGATAAGGATGGGGTAATACTTTATAAGAATCGAGCATGTGTTGCAAGTGACAAAGCATTGAAGAAAAAGCTGATCTGCGAAGCACATAATAATGTTTTCACCATGCATCTAGGTGGAAACAAGATGTATCAGGAATTAAAACAACTGTATTGGTGGCCAGGTATGAAGAAGGATATAGTGGAATATGTGTCTAAATGTTTGATATGTCAGCAAGTGAAGGCAGAACACCAGGTTCCACGTGGGTTACTGAATTGTCTTTCCATTCCACAATGGAAATGGGACAACATTACTATGGATTTTGTTTTTGGATTATCTTTGACTTCAAACCAACAAGATGCAGTATGCGTAATAGTGGACAGATTTTCAAAGTCAGCTCACTTTATACCAATTCGAATGGACTATTCATTAGATCGATTAGCTGAATTGTATGTCCTGGAGATTGTTAGACTGCATGGGGTACCTTTATCTATTGTTTCTGATAGAGATCCAAGATTCACCTCTAATTTTTGGAGGAGTTTATAGGTTGCACTGGTTACTAAGTTCAACTTCAGTACTGCGTTTCATCCGCAGACAGATGGACAGTCGGAGAGGGTCATTCAGGTACTAGAAGATTTAATGAGAGCATGTGTTCTGGACTTTTCCAAGAGTTAGGATAAGTATCTTCCACTCATGGAATTTGCTTATAACAATAGTTATCAGAGAAGCATTGGCATGGCACCATATGAAGTGTTGTATGGGAGAAAGTGTCGCACACCGGTTTGTTGGACAGAATTGGGTACGTGTAGGGTATTGGACCAGATTTGGTAAGGGATACAGAAGAGAAGGCAAAGCTTATATAGCAACGACTGAAAGCAACTAGTGGTAGACAGAACTCTTACGCAGATTTAAAGAGGAAGGATATTGAGTTTGAAATAGGTGACAGGGTGTTTTTAAAAGTGTCTCCTTAGAGAAAGGTGTTGCGATTTGGGAAGAAAGGAAAATTGAGTCCGAGGTTCATTGGACCATATGAAGTGTTAGATAGAGTGGGTTCAGTGGCTTACCGGTTAGCATTGCCTCCGGCTTTAGCCAAACTCCATGACGTCTTCCATGTATCCATATTGAGAAGGTACCGAGCGGATAAGTCGCATGTGATACTCGTGCAAGAAGTAGAGGTTCAATCGGATTTCTCTTATGATGAGAAACCAAAGGCAATTCTAGCAAGGGAGATAAGACAACCTTGGAATAAACAAACTCCACTTGTGAAAGTGCTGTGGCAACACCATGGAGTAGAAGAGGCAACTTGGGAGCATAAAGCAGCTATGCAGGAGCAAAATCTGATATGAGTATAAATAGCTCATATTTAATCTATGTTTTATTATTGAAATAATGTTTATGTGTATTTAATTGTGTTAGAATTATGTATGTTTTATGTTTTTGTTTGAGTTTTGTATGTGTAGGAGAAAATGGAGAAGATTGGAGAAAAGGAGCAAAAATGAACTAAGGAAGAATCAATCTGTCGCGAGCTCAACAGGAAGTGCCAAGCAAAGAAGGAAAGGAGAAAGGAAGAGAAAAAGCAAAGGAGAAAAGTAATCTGTCACGAGCGCGATGGACGTCACGAGCATGACAGGACGCGAAATTAAAGGGAACCAAAGAGAAGAAGAAAGTGAGCTGGCGTACATTGTTGCGAGCAAGGCCGCCCATTGCGAGGTCGCGACATGGCGCGGAGAAAGCAAGCACGAGGAAAGTGGGGTGTAGATGAAGGCGTGTTCTGTCGCGAGCGTGATAGATGTCGCGATCGCGACGGAAAGGACCGTTGAGAGTTGAATTCAAATTTTGCCTTGAAGAAGTATGACTTTCCACCAAGTCTTGCAACCTTTCTAAGGGACACAAAAAGTGTTGCAAGCAAGGGAAAGAAGGCTGCTGAAGGATCAAGTTCAAATCAAGATCCAATTCACCTGCAAAACAGGTTTGAGTGTCCTTTCCCAATTTTTTCTGAGGAGGAAGGTGAAAAGTTTGAGTATTTTGCAAAGAAATCATATGTGGGTATGTGGCATGTTGACTTTTCTTTATTAAATCATTTGGGCATAACTGACCAATTTGAAAAATATCTTAAGTATATGAAGTGGGGTAAATTTGTGCATTTAAATCTTCCAATTAAGCATGACTGGGCCCTTGAATTTTTTGTTTCCCTTGATTATGTTGATAAGAGTAGAGATAAAATGAAGTTTAGACATCAAGAGCAAGAGTATGTTTTTAGGTTTCCTGAAATGCATGATTGGTTTGGTTTTCCACTTAATGGAAAACGTTTTGATGCGCATATATTTGATCCTAGGCCTGTGTGGAAGAGATTAACTGGTTTAGATTCCTTTAATAATACAAATTCTACTAATCGACAAATTAAGGATGATGCATTAATGCTTTTTTACAAATATCTTTGTCATGCCTTATTTAGTAGAGTAGAGAGTTCAAAGATTCAAAGCAAGGATTTGTTTGTGCTGGATTTGTTACAATTTAGGAAAATCCCTTGTTCAATTGATTTCATATTTGATGGCATATATCATGCATCCACTGCTAAGAGTAAAACTATTGGGATGTGTCATATGGTGACAGGAATTATCTTAGGATGTTTAGGTGATTTGTACAATTTTAAATTATAAGAGGATGAATATGTTGCTATGTTAGATGTTGTGTACTTGAGGCGGGCTAATATTTTGACAAAAGGTGGTTGGCCGCTCAAGTTTGTTGATAGAGGTGTACAGGGTGACAGTTCACGCCTAGACAAGGGAAAAGGGAAAGCGCCTGAATCGTCTGCAGCTACTGGTGTGCATGAGGATTCTGATGATGATGAAGATTCTGAGGAAGAAGAGGCTGCCAGATTTGGTGCTGGTGAAAGTGATTCTGCTGGTTGGCAGTAGGTGCTTACTAGATTGGATGGAATGGAGGCTGCCAACCAAAGCATGGCTGCAAGGATGGACTCCCTTAAGACAACAATGAAGGCAGTCCATAAAAATCAGAAAAGTTTTAGTCGCAAGCTCCTCTCTTACTTTAAAAAACAGAATGTTGAATTTTCTCCTTCTCCGCCTGATTCCCCTAGTGGGAATTGAGATAAGTTTTCTCCATACTTTTTTATTTTTCTTGTTATTTTTGTTTTCCTTTTATTATCTTTTGTGTTTTGTTTGTGTTTATTAATTATTTGTTTGTTTTCACATAATGAGGACATTGTGTCCTTTAAGTGTGGGGGCATTATTGTTATGTTTATTTGATTTTGATATGTTGTTTTTAGTGTAGCTTATGTTATGTATGCACTGCTAGTTTTAGGTTGTTAACATTAGGTATGTTGAGTTTGATTTGTACATATGTGTATGTAGTGTTATGTATTATTGTTTTTATGTATAGGTTGTTTTGTGCATTATATTTTGGAGCTTATATATTTGATGTATATTTGGGAATATATGCATCAGTAAGCTTGTATTTCTTTTAATTATGTCTATATATGCCATATCTTGAAAAATGTCATTTTCAATTTACTTTGACAATTAAATGTACATAGTGAAGGTCATGACTTGGCAAAGCACTTTAGTGTAGGGTTTTTTTTTTAAATTGAGTATCTTTTCACATGTATATAAGGATTATTTTGCCAATGCATTGCTTAGGATAGTTTGACCTATAGCTTATGTGAGCTTTTCAGCCTTATACATTGGAAATTTTCTTGTATGAGAGCCTTTTTATGCCATGTCCTCTAGAACTTGTCTTTAGTAAATTTTGAGATTACATTTAGTATGGCATGTGTAACACCCCGTTATCCCGGTTGGAAGGATACCGGAGGGCCACACGCACAACTCACATACAAACTCAATCACGAAAACATATATCCAAATAAGTTGAGAAAACAAATACATTTAATTAAAAGATAACAAATCCATAAACAACCATGTAGTTTTTACAAAAGGGATTTGTAAAAGATAAACATTTACATATACAAAATAATACTTTACAAAATCACATTTTCAAAAAATTAGGCTCCATATACAAAAATACAGCAGAAGACTAAATAACTCCAAATAAAGACTTCTAGTGGCCGACCTGCAGATGTCTGGCCCCAAAAAGAACCTGCCACCTACACGGGAAAAGAGCCCATGCTAAGCGATAACGCTTAGTGGGGAGGAACAACACTTGCATGTACATATGATTGCAATAAACACATATATACGCTTAATAATAACAAAAGCATAAAAACATATACTACTCATGCATATAACAATTGTTCATCATACTCAAGTATATCGGAAAAATAACCATTCATATTCGAATACAAGTATTATATTTCATCATGTCGTAATGCATATACATATACATGTAACATATATTCATTTCTTATAAATAACGGCTGCATAAGTTAAACTCATATAATAACTTCAAGTAATAGCCTGATTACTCGCTAACTAGTGGATACGGGTACTAATGATACTGATAGGACACAGTATCCCAAGCCAATGGAGACATGAGCCTCAAAACATTTTTATAATCATGTATACCCGAAGGTATACCGGAGACCGAGGCCTCATACATCTTATAATCATGTATACCCGAAGGTATACCGGAGGCCGAGGTCTCAAACATCTTCTATGACCCAAACGGGGCCGAATCAAAGACCCAAACGGGGCCCGCATTAAAAATATAGCAGCTGCACACTCACCCTGACCCTTGATAAGCGCTTATCCATCCACTAACTATGACTACCAGGCTCAAATAACAACTCATTCAAGATCTATAATAATTATCATATAACTGACGATAAATCAAGTATAATTATGTTATTTTACGAATACATGAATGTTGGTCAAACTCAAAAACATATACATCATATATATATGATTGCATTTTAACTTGTACATATTATTACATATTAGCACACACATGTTTATACACATTCACATGCATAATTCTTCACGCTTAGGACACTCATTTCTTAATGTTCAACATATAGTTCAACATACAAATATACAATGCATTATTCATTTCCACATCATTTATATGCACATATTCATATGCTAAACACATTAGAATTCTCAAATAATGTATTTAAACTAGTTTAGATTCCATTTGGCATACATATGTAACATTTGATGATGTTTAATGAAGGAAAAAGCAAGTTGAAGGTACCTCACGGTGGTAACCTTTTGGTTACAACTGTGAGGTCTAAAAATAGGCAATTCTGCCTCTTCTCGGCATTAGTCACCGTTGTAACCATTTTGGTTGCCACCGTGACATACCAAAATAGGCAAAACAGAAGCTAGACTACAGGACTGCTTCACTCCACAATTTTGTACAGCCTAAACTAATGCCTAAACCTCATTTTTAGACAAGGTGTCCTTCTTAACTTATGTTTCTATACCTCTTAGAATTTAAATGGGACAAGTTTCAGGTCGATTGGATTCCTAGATTAAACGATATACTTAAAACATTACAGACTGTTCAAATGAACCCGTCTAAGTAGAAGCACGTCTGTTTTTGCTAGTTTTAAGCCAATTAAACTCAGAATGAAATTATGATCTCTCTTAGAATTTTATAGGTACAGAAGGCATGGTTCAAATGGCGCAACAAACACTCATATTGGAGTTGTAAAATGCCATCTATGATCAAAACAATACACAGAGGTCCAGTAAAATTTAAGCAGAATTTCCCTTAAATTAGTGTTCATGCCCTAACTAAAGTCTCATGACAATCAACCAACAATTCCAACAAAATTAAACTATATATCTCATCTATATCATCTATCAATTAACACATATTCACACACAAATTCCATATCCATATAATCACACATCAAATGAACAACATTACACACAAACACATATAAACAACCAAAGCTCCCAAACCTGGAATGGAGCTCAAAACTTCTCTTCCTTCAAGCCACAACCTTTCCTTTCCCTTTAACCTTTCTCTTTTCTTCAGATTCTTGCAACCAATCAAAACAATAACTCCATTAACCCAAGAACATAACCTTTAAAAACCTACTCAATCCGTAGAAGGAGAAGAAGAAGAATAATACCCAAAGCAAAAACATCCACTTACCTCTTAGAATCCTTCAAAGCTCAAACCCTTGACCAAAGGTGGAAGAATACCCACATGAAAGGAAGAGAGAGCAGAAAATGTAGATGAGAAAGAGAGAGAGGGCGTGGAAGAGGAAAGGGCAAAACTCCAAATGGCTTCTACGGGAAGCTACTCTTCCCCTTCCCTCTCTCTTCTCCTTTCAAATCCTATTCAATGCTCCCACCAACCAATACACATGTCACTCCACTATTGGTCCCTTTTGATCTCATCTTTTACTAAAATCCAAGGCACCAAACTCAACTCACACCATATAATCTCCAAGAAATCACTTTTACATCCAAGTTACCATGCACAAATACTACTAGATTATGCCACAATCAAAAGTACCCTACATCCATACACCACATGCGCACCATATAATTCCTTCATTTAACTTAACTAATTAATTCCTTGCAATAAAGTCCTTACAAATTACTTTTAATCCTTTGCAATAAAGTCCTCTTTTCCTTGTAAAATTACTCAATCGCCCTTAATAAATCTAATTAACATGAAATTTCTACTAAGCCATATTTGGGATGTGACAAGATGTTTATGAGAAATGAAAAGGGCAATTAGTTTAAACCATTTTGGCTTGTTTTTTAAAAACTAACCTTTTTGACTTTAGGTAGCCATTTTGAGCCTTAACCTATTTTTGTTGTTAAGCATTTCATTAACCAAATCCTTTGCTAAACAATAACTACTCATTTTGTTACCCTTGTTGTGATGAGAATTAGGATTGCTATACCATGGGGATAAGTTTATTAGTATAAGCATGATTATAGCGATGTATAAGTTGAATTCCCTTATTTACGTATCAAAAGTCCATTATTAAAAAAGTATAAAAAGAAAAAAAAAATATGTGGGATGGAGCATAAAATGCAAACACAAAATAAAATAAAAAAAAAGAGGAAAAGAAAAGAAAAGCAAATAAAACTAGAGGAAAAATGTGGACATTAAGAAGGGAGTTAGAATAGAAATTTAGAATATCATGCTATACTTAGTCTTTATATTTCTTGTGGTGTAGTGATACTTCTTCTCTACACAATATAAGCTACTTAAACCAAAATTGTCTTACCTTTACCTAAGCCAAGTTAGAACCCTTTTAAAACCCTTTGATTTCATGTACTACTTTATACTAGTAGTGGAGATTTTTACTATTTACAAGCTTATGGTATGCAATGGCATATTTAAGGAATGAGAGAAACACTAACCTTTAAACACATTAAGTGATTGAATGCTTAAGAAAAATAGTGTTTGAGTGAGAATTACTTTAGGCAATGTTTTGTGTGAAATAATCTTTACATGTGTTAAGATATTCAAATTCTTGAGGTCAAACGTTCTTGTGATTTGCAACTTTATGGTTTTCCAAAATGTGCATGATTGTTCAAGTATGATGGATAATGGTATTGATTGAGATTTTGCTTACTTAGGCTAATTTTTTAAGAGATAAAAGCTTATACATGTTATTTCCAAATGTTTATCAAATATAGAAGTAAGCTCCATTATTGTGTGCATCTTTTTGTGTGTTATGTGTTTGTGTTATTTGAGTGTTTGTTATATTTTGCTTGGGGACAAGCAAATATTTAAGTGTGGGGGTTTGATATGAGTCTAAATACCTCATATTTAATCTATGTTTTGTTGTTGAAATAATGTTTATGTGTAGTTAATTGTGTTAGAATTTGGTATGTTTTATGTTTTTGTTTGAGTTTTGTGTGTGTAGGAGAAAATGGAGAAGATTGGAGAAAAGGAGAAAAAATGAGCTAGGGAAAAATCAATCTGTCGCGAGCGCGACCAGCATCACGAGCGCGATAGGAAGTGCCAAGCAAAGAAGGAAAGGAGAAAGGAAGAGAGAAAGCAAAGGAGAAAAGTAATCTGTCATGAGCGCGATGGACGTCACGAGCGTGACATGACGTGAAGTTGAAGGGAGCTAAAGAGAAGAAGGCTAAAAAAAATATATAATAATTGGCACTCTCGGGTTTTCTCGAATGAACATTTTCTCTCAAGATTTCTTTTCCTTGCTATTATTATATATTTTTTTAGCCTTTATCCATGGGACCTCTTCAATCTATCGACGTTGATCGGCTCCCTGAATTCATTTCCATCACTATCTGTCAGGATCGCAGCTCCTTTAGACAAAAGTTTCTTCAGAATGAAAGGGACTTCCAAAGTTGGTCTAAACTTGCCTCGAAGGTCCAGAACCCCTAGCCTCATCTGCTTAAAGACCAAATCCCCTTCCTTTAGAGGGTGTTTCCTGACTTTTTTCTCGAATGATTAAGCCAGTCTCTTCTGGTAGATCTGGTTATGGTAGTATGCTCGCATCCTATCTTCGTCTAATAGGTTCAACTGTAGCAACCTCTGTTGTGCCCATTCTACTTCTAGTAACTTGGCTTCCATTACCACCCTTAGGGACTGGAGTTCGATTTCTACTGGCAGAACTGCTTCTGTCCCATAGACTAAGGAGAAAGGTGTAGCTCCTGTAGAAGTTCTGGCAATGGTCTTATAGCTCCACAGGGAAAATGGCAATTTCTCGGCCCAATCTTTATATGTTTGCACCATTTTAGCCAGTATCCTCTTGATGTTCTTATTGGCTGCCTTGACCGCCCCGTTAGCCTGTGGTCGGTAAGGAGAGGATTTATGATGTTGGATGGCATATTTCTTGAGCATTTTCTTGGGCTCAGCTTGGAATTGTACGCCATTATCCGATATGATGTGATGCGGGAGTCTGTACCTACAGATCAGATGTCGTTCAATAAATCTGGCCATTTCTTGGGCACCCAGTTTTTTAAAGGATTCCACTTCTACCCACTTAGTGAAGTAGTCAATGGCGACAACGATAAATCTATGCCCGATAGAGGCTGTCCGATGTATTTCCCCTATGATGTCGATCCCCCAAGCTGCGAATGGCCATGGAGATGTGAGGTTGCACAATTCTGAAACTGGCAGGCATCTTAGATTGGCATACTGTTGGCACAGCTAGCACTGCTTCACATACTTGGAAAAATCTGTGTCCATTGCAAGCCAGAAGAACCCCTATCGCATGATTTTCTTTGCCAGAGCTTGACCATTCATATGGGCTCCATAAACCCCTGCATGGGTTTCCTCCATAACCCTCTTTGCTTTCTTCTCATCCAAACACCTTAGCTGTATACCATCAGCTTGCCTCTTGTACAGCACACCATCTACACTAATGAACTAGGTGGACAGTTTGCGAATCATCCTTTGGTCCTTTTCAGTGGCCTCTTCTGGGAATACTGACTTTTCCAAATAATTCTTGACATCATAGTACCATGGCTTTCCGTCAGTGGCCTCAACATCCCTGACCTGCTCAGTTTTAAAGTATAGCTGGTCTGAACTAGAAATGAGTATAGGCTCATGGCTATCCCTTTCTAGGTTATCCCACATAGATACCAGAGTGGCTAGGGCATCCGCTAATTGGTTCTCATCTCAAGGCATATAGTTAAAAGTGCAAATTTCAAACAGATCACTTAATTCCTTCAAACACCTTACGTAGGGTAACAGTCGCTCTTCCTTGATGGACCATTCGCCTGTGACCCGATGGATTACCAAGGATGAGTCTCCGAAGACCTCTACTATTTTTCCCCCACACTTAGAGTGCTTCCAACCCGAAGATGCAGGCTTCGTACTCAGCTTCGTTATTGGTGGCTCTATAACTCAATTTCTTAGCTAAGGGGAGCTTCTCACCCTCTGGGGTTACTAAAATTACTCCCATTCTTGCTCCATTGTTATTCACCGCCCCATCGAAGTACATCTGCCACTTCTGCATTGTGATGGCTGCCACATCGTCATCTAGGAATTCATACTCAAATTGATCTCCTTCGATTCGATGGTTAGCTAGGAACTTTGCAACTGCTCGATCCTTAATGGTCTTCCTGGTGATGTATTCCATGTCAAATTCTTACAGCAATATCAGCCATCTCCCCATTTTTCCTAGCAAAGATGGTGCCTCCTGAAGGTACCAAAGAGGGTTTTGTTTGGCAACTGCCTGCACTTTGTAGGAATGAAAGTAGTGTCTCAGTTTCTTCGAAGCCCAGATTGCTGCTAGACAAATCTTTTCCACTTCAACTTATTTGTCTTCATAAGGAAGGAATTTCTTACTGAGGTAGTAAACCGCAAATTCAATCCCAAATTCATCCTCTTGAGCCATCATAGTGCCCACGGAATTTTCCTCTATGGCTAGATAAAGGATTAGTAGCTTAACCAGCTGTGGCGGCCGTGAAACTGGGGGGTGCAGAAGGTATTCCTTGATAATATCAAAAGCTTTCTGGCAGTCATCATTCCACCGGACTGGCTGATTCTTCCTGAGGAGTATAAAAATCAGTTCGCATACTGAAGCAAGCTTGGAAATGAACCTGCTGATGTACTGCAGCTTGCCCAAAAAACTCCTAACTTCTTTTTCCCTTCGAGGTGTTGGCATCTCTCTAATTTCCCTGACCTTGTCAGAGTCCACTTCAATTTCCCTCTGACTCACCACATGGCCTAATAGCTTACCTTAGGTGACTCCGAAGATGCATTTCTTGGGGTTGAGGCGCAAATTGTACTTATTGATCCTTTGAAAGAACCTTTCCAGAGCCTGAAAGTGACCTTCTCTAGTAGCTTGCTTGATCATCATGTCATCCACGTATACCTCTGCCTCCTTGAGCATCAAGTCATTGAGAATTCTGGTGGCCATTCTCTGATAGGTTTCTCCTGCATTCTTTAATCCGAAAGGCATGACCCGGTAGGCAAATGTACCCCATTCGGTGATGAAGGTTGTCTTGATTCGATCCACAATCTTGTTGAGGATTTGATTGTACCCATCTATAAAACTGTACATCATACAAGTAGCTGCACTATCTACTAGCACATCAATGTAAGGCAGAGGTAAATCATCTTTCGGACAAGCTTTATTTAGATCCAGATAGTCCACACATACTCGAACCTTTCCATCCTTTTTAGCCACAGGAACTACATTTGCTAACCAGGTCGGGTATTGAACTTTTATTAGAAACTTAGCCTCGATCTGCTTATGGATCTCTTCTTTCACCTTTTGTGCCCATTCTGGTCTAAGTCTTCTGAGTTTTTGCTTGACTGGTTTAGATTCTGGATAAGTTGGGATGGCATGTTCGGCAATGTCTCGATCAATTCCTGGCATATCCTCGTAGGTCCAGGCAAAGACTTTTTCATATTTTTTCAAAATTCTCTCAAATTTTATTCTCTCCTCAGGAGTTATGTCTGATGTTATCAAAATTTCCTTTGGGTTCTCTAACGTTCTGAGATTAAATGCTGTCATGCTAGTTGAATCAATGTCAAAAATGAATGCATCATGTATATGATAATGAGAAATGAAATCATCAGAAAGATCACACAAGTAAGCAAAGTCGTTCATTTCATTAATATAATGAGCAACGTTAACATTGTCTTCAATAAAAAGTTCTGGCATAAAAAGGCTATCTAAGTGACTATTGTCTACATCTTCCGTCGACACCGATGTTGTAGCCAACTGTGCCTTGGCTTCTTGGATTTGTCACACCCCAAAATAGCCCTGGTCGGATTATGCATGCTAAGTCGGGATCGGAAGGGTATTTCGGTAATTTTTGTGTTTGAGAATTTGGAGTGTTAAGGACCTAATTGAAAAGATAAGTAAGTTTGTAAAGAAAGAATTGTGTTAGTGAGTGAAGTGTAATTTGTTTAAGGACTAAAGAGCAATATTTGTTTGGAAGATTTTAGTGGAATTTGTGGTTCAATAAGGATTTGCCATGTGGGTGTGTTAGGTGTGCATTGAAAGAAGAAGAAGAAAAGAAAGAGAAAGAGAAAGAGGTAAGTTGGATTAAGATTTCTACATACTATTCTTCTTCTTCTTCTTCTTCATCTTCTCCTGGTTTTGGTTGAGTTTTGGTTGAGTTAGTGGTATCAGAGCCCAGGTTTGATGGTTCTGGGTATGTTGTTTGTTATGTGTTGAGTCTTTGCATGAGAGTCGGTTTTGTGTCGTGGCCTAATGCAGATGCGTCTTGTTTTGTGTCATGTCTAGATGGAGTCTGATCCTAGTGAGAATGTGGGCGAGACAACAGAAAGTGTGAACCGAGTTAATGCTGATCAGGATGTTTCAGAGCATCTTCCAGTTGAAGATTCTGGTCGTGTTTCTGATGATAGGACATTAGTACAAGGATTGATTCGGATTTTGGATAGATTGACTGCTCCTCGTGCTTCTCAAGAAGTTGTGCGGCATGTTCCTCAGAAGAGAAAAGGATCGGTTAGTGAAGTGCCAGCAGGGAAAAGGGTTCGAGAACCTTCGATGTGTCAACAATTTCAGAGGCAACATGGGAATAAGTGTAAGAAGTGGGTACCGTCAGTATGTCAGCACTGTCAGAAGCGACATCGTGGTCCATGTCGGAAGCTTTCAGGTGCTTGTTTCAGGTGTGGCAGTATGGAACATCGGATTGCCAGTTGTCCTAAGAAGATGAGTGAGAGTCTAGCTGGGCAAGCTAGAAAGGATGTGGAGGATTTGCTCAGATCTTCTCGAGTGTCTTCAGAGTTTGTAGCATCTAGCAAGGATTCAAAGGAGACTGCAGGTTCTTCTGGTAAGTTACTTTGCAAGTTTTTGTCTAAGTAAGTTTTGTTTGTTTGGGTTGTGTGGATGTAAGTGTTTCGCTGTGAATTTCGAGGACGAAATTCTTTTAGGAGGGAAGAGTTGTCACACCCCAAAATAGCCCTGGTCGGATTATGCATGCTAAGTCGGGATCGGAAGGGTATTTCGGTAATTTTTGTGTTTGAGAATTTGGAGTGTTAAGGACCTAATTGAAAAGATAAGTAAGTTTGTAAAGAAAGAATTGTGTTAGTGAGTGAAGTGTAATTTGTTTAAGGACTAAAGAGCAATATTTGTTTGGAAGATTTTAGTGGAATTTGTGGTTCAATAAGGATTTGCCATGTGGGTGTGTTAGGTGTGCATTGAAAGAAGAAGAAGAAAAGAAAGAGAAAGAGAGAGAGGGAAGAGAGATTTCATTTCCCCGTTCGTTCCTCTCTCACGCTCCTCCTTCTTCTTCTCTTCTCCCTTCTTTGCTTCTCCTTTCTCTCACGTTTGGCTTGGAGTTGTGTTGGCTTGGATTGTTCTTTGCTTGAAGAGCTTTGGGTGATAAGAAGAAGGTTAAAGGCAAGGAAAAGAGAGAGGTTTGATCTTGAAGTTGGAAGCCTGATTTTGGATCGTGATTTTTGAGGTTTGGGAGCTCTGTTTACTGCATTTGGATTTCTTAATGTTTTTGCCCTAAATCTCACTTAGGATGTATATGTGTTTGCATTTCTGGAAATTGATGTGGTTTAGAATGTGTACATGCATGATTAAGTGATTAGATGTGTTAGTAATACATGATAGGAATTGAATTGAAGTTACTGAGCTTTGGGTTTTGAACTTACTGTATTTTTAGGGTTTATGCTCTAGAAGGGATTAAATGTGTTTAAGCATGGTTTTAATGATTTGATTGTCGAATTAAGTTGCAATTGTCTTGTTTATGCTGTTTGGGACATCGATTGAAAGGTAAGATGAGTTTGGTGGTGTTTTGAATGAGATTGAAAATGAATTTATCGAGTTCTTGGAGTTCTGGGTAACTGGGAATGGAAAATCACGTCTCTGTAGAATTCCAGTTCCAGTTTGTTCTGTGTGAAGCGAGTCACGTCTCGTGACTTAGAGTCACGACGTGACTCATGTGAAGGGCAGCGTGACTCCCAGTTGCGAAGCGTGACTCTTCTCTCTGTGAGAGGAAAGTCACGTCTCGTGACTTAGGGTCACGACGTGACCCTTGTGATTGGCGAAGCGTGACTCCTCTCTCTGTGAGAGGGAAGTCACATCTCGTGACTTAGAGTCACGGCGTGACTCTGGTAAGGGCAAAACGTGACTCCTCTCTCTGTGAGAGGGAAGTCACGTCACGTGACCTAGAGTCACGGCGTGACTCTTGTGAGGCCAGGCGTGACAAAGAGTCACGTCCCGTGATTCTCTAGGAGAGTCACGAGACGTGACACTAGGTCACGCCGTGACCCTCCTGTGAGGTCAGTCATGAGTCATGACACGACTTGTGACCGACCCCTCTTCAGCCCCTTTTTCCGATTTCGCCCAGTTTTAACCAAAAATGAATTTCCTATCTTTTCTGTATGGGTCTTCACTGCTGTATAAATTATGTCATACTGTTATATGCTCCTGTATAGCTTTTCTGTTTTGATTTGTACCCCGTGGCTAGTTTGTTATGAAATGACTTTCAAATACTTTTATGACTCTTTTCTCTACTGTGTGCTATCCTATCTGTATGGTTAGCCTATCTTAGTTGTGTTCAGCATTATGTTATGCCTATCCTGGATCGGATTCTTATCTAAATTAACATGCCATGTTTAAGAATATTGTATCAATCCATGATTCAGATTATACGTTTTGATCATTGGCATAATATGATTACACGTGTGTTCTTGATATACTCTAGTAATTGGAGTAGTGATAAAATGTGATTGATTGACCTATTGCATGCTCCAGTATATGACTTGTATGAAGTATGATTGGCATCCTGTTATGCCAAACTTATTTGAATAATATGGTTGATGTCGGAATACATTGTTATGCTTTAGCCTTGTAACTCATTGTATTATGTTAAATGTAATTTGGACTATGCATGGTTTATGCTTACTATCTTCACCTAATGCATGTTTAGGATTATGTTTTGATAATCATTGGCATGGTAGGGCTTCTTTACCTGATTCTTGGCATGCTTTAGAATATTGTTTAATGTTAAGGTATATTGACTGTCTTATGTTTTGCAATGGGAATGTATGAGATATGACCAACCTTATGAGCATATTTATATGCCTATTGTACTCTGATTTATGCATGATGTATATATTTATATATATATACTTATACGTTGTGCGATTTGGAATGTGTATTATTTTATGCATGACCTGCGAGAGTCAGTCTAGTGGATAGTTAGGCATGCCTAATAGAGTCTTTCAGTAGCTGCAGCGCCCTTTGAACGTATTGGACCCTGATCAGGTCCCCCGTATGGTTCCTCGCGAACCCCCCATCAGTACGGATCTTCGTGATCCTTTTTAATGAATTTGGATCGGGTTAAGATCCCCCATCAGTAAAATGCTTTTATGACAAAATAAAGTGGTTTTCGATTTGTACCCGTAAGGTACTAATCAGTTCAGTACACTCGTTATCCACTATTGTGAGTCAGCAGGTGCTTTACTGGTTTGTATTACTTTGAAATAACTATATGAATGTGATATCCGTTTGATTATGATAAAGATCTCAGGAATCAGTTTATGTGTATATGAGTATGATTATGGGCTTCAGAATGTATGTCTGTTTTAAATAAGCATGACTTTATATCTAACATGATTATCCATACTCGTCATGTGATTTGTTATAAGTTTCTGAATGGTTTGATTATGATGCGACTAGAGAATTTATGTATGTGACTTAAACATGTTTTGTTAATATATATTAGCTTGTGAACCGAAGCAGCTGTGATGGTAAGTATGTGATGATTATTGTACTCTCTGCATGATGATGATATGAATGTAATATTAAGTGGTTATGCCTTCAGTCTCCATTATCAGAATGTTTCTGCATGATGCTTAATATATATTAGAGTTGCGCAGCGGTATTGTGATGCTCTAAATGTTATCCTGTAGATATTTGACTAGTGTGTATGCTTAACATGATAATTGGGTTGTCAGTTCAGGTGTGGGTACTTAGTGATATTTAATGCATGTGTATAGCTCTTGTGACTCCGCATGGTAAGGTGCTATCATTTGATACCCATGTAGGTTTATGCATGAGTTATAGTATGTAGTTCGGCATGATGGTATTTGTATCGTATATTGTTTTATGTTTGTATTGGTATATCCTGGACATGAGTTTATGGTCTGTTTGTGAGTTATCGATTGAATGCCTTTATTGTGCAGCCTGATTATTGATATGCTATGAATATCTGCATTTGTCATCTGAATGTGTTTTGCCTTGGCGACCATTGTGAATGGCCGTCCATACTCTTGTGTGTTCTCCCCACTAAGCGTTTATCGCTTAGCACGGATTTCCTTTCCGTGCAGGTGGCAGGTTTGGTTCTGTTCGAGTCGCACTTCTGCAGGGTCGGCCACGTAGGAGTTAGAAGTTCTGTATTTTGTTCAGCTTCTGTATTTCAGCTTTTGTATTTCTGTAGTATTGTATATGTAATTATTATGTTTCGTTCTTGAGTTTTCTTTTGGGAATGTAATAGTTAGTATGTCTTTATGTTTAGATATTTAGTTATTCCTTTGTTTTATTATTTCACTGATGCTTCCGTTGAATGGTCATATGTATGCTTCTGTGTATGCTTTTGCTTAGTGCCTGCGTGTGCGTGAGTCATTGCATGTTCAGTCTGTACCGCAAGGTAAGTCAAGGTAAGTTTTTAATTAACCCGTATTTCTGTATGCCTGTTATGTATGTTGTGTCTGAATGTATGCTTCCGCATTGTGCATGTGTATATCTGTATCTGTGAGCGTCGTGTAGCGCGTCCGTCGGCGTCCTTCCAACGGGGACGGCGATGGGGGTGTTACAGGATTGGTGGAGGCTTTTCAACTAGCTCTGGTGAAATCTTTAGATCTTTAATCTTCAAATCTGGCTCTGCCATCTTCTCTTTCCCCTTCAGCCAGGTGGCTAACAGCTTATCAGTAACAATCTCCTCGGGCCCATCACTGTCCCAGGCACTGCACTGTGTCATAACCTCTTCATCCCAGAAGTCCTCTGCGAATTTGATGACTCAAACATCCCAGTCGAAGACATCATTAAAGATTTCAAAACCTTGGATGATCTTTCCATTCACCCACTGAGGCTCTTCTTCTCCGGTGTAAGCACAGACTGAGGACGCTGGAATAAAACTCTCTGAAATATGGGGGATCTTTTCTGACATCTTCTTCTTGCCAAACTCCCCTGTGTACCCCAAACCCTTTCGATCTTTCTGGCCTTGTGTAGTGATAGCAGATTGCAGCCCTTACGAGTTTTTACCCAGACCAGCTCCGGGGAGAAAGTGCATCTTCTTCATTATATTTACCGTTTGAGGGCTATCCACTAAACCCTGCTCTTCCCCTATCACTGATATGTGAAAGCCATTAAATGGCTGGTTAGAAATCCTCAAGACAAACACTTGGTTTTCTCTCGCTGCTTTGATAGTCACCACCTCTCCTTCATGTGGTATCTTGATCACCTGATGTAGGGTAGACAGCACTCCCCCCAATTTATGGAACCACGGCCTTCCAAGTAGAGCTAAAAAATTTGTCGAGATAGATAAAACCACAAATTCTGCCTCTATCTCAATAGGACCAGTCTTAACCAGAGCTCTGAACATTCCCGATGCTTGTCTTTGAGAATTATCATAGGCTGTGATAGTTAAATCAGACTTGCTAAGCATGCTTTCATCTAGCCTAAAAGCCTGAAGTGCCACTAAAGGGTAAACATTTATGGAGGAACCATCATCAAGCATGACACAAGCGGTGTGCTTGCCATTAATTTGAGCCTTGATGTACAGTGGCCGGTTGTGATTGCAGCCCTCAACTGGTAGGTCAGTATCAGAATACACCAATCTCTCCCCTAATCCCCCTTTAACCAGGTCTAGCAACTCGGATGGAGAAATTGTGGTGGCCACGGTAGATTCACTTAAGGCCTCTACCAACTTCTATCTGTGGGAAGGGGACTGTCTCAAAAGGTCCCATATAGATATCTGAGCCGTGGTCTTTTACAGTTGCTTCACTAAGGAATTCTCTTCCGGCTCCTTTTTCGCATGTGCTTGCACTGGGTCCTGTGACCTCTCCACCTCTGGGACTACTCTTCTGCTTCTTGTGACAGCCGCTACTTCCTTTCCTTCTCCATCTGACTCCCACAGATCCACAGACTTTTCTCCTTCCTCTTTATCTTTATCTTCTTCCCCACTCTCACTAATGGACCAGCAATCTATCGCTCCCACAGGCATCCCTTTTTTACCAACCTAAGGCGAGTGACAGCAACATATCCATTACCGTATAAATCCTGCAATACGTACCATTTAGGTAGGCTCAACCCAATCATAAAAATAGGTGGCGACACAGCATTGTAGTTGGACTTCTTCTTACCCTCTCTTTGTTCAGGATCAGTGATTTGCTTACTATCGATCAGATCCTGAATCTGGTGCCTCAGCATTATGCAATTGTCTGTCAAATGATCGGTATGTTAGTGAAAGGCACAATACTCATTTTCTTTATGTCTCGACTATCCTTGGGTCCTAGCTGGCCTGGGTGGCAGGGGTTGTAGCCTCCCTTCCTTCATCAATCTTTTTAATACCTACTACAAAGGCCCAAATTCGAGAAGTACCTCTGACTCACACCCGTTGCCGATACCTCAGTTGTCTTCCCACTTCTAATGCCACTGCTGGAGCCTGCTGACTTGGTTGCCCCCTGATTAGTATAGCCCTTCTTGGTATAAGCATCACTGCTTGCCCTCCTGGCCATATATTCTCCTTCTGCCTCTATAGCAATGTCCTTTAAAGACTCCCAGTCCTTCAACCCCTTCATTTTTAATCCGTCTCTTAAGTAAGGGCTAGCATTCCGAATGAACAATCGGATCTGATCATGGGTATCAGGTTTGCGCTTTATCTCCATAACTCGGTTCCTCCACCGAGTGAGGTACTCATGAAACGACCCCCCAGCCTTCTGCTGCAGCAGTTCTAAATCCTTTAATGTGACCTCCATCCTGGTACTATAATCATATTGCTTTAGGAACCCTTCGGTCAATAAGTCCCAATCTTCTTTGGACCTTCTGTCCAACCTGTGGTACCAGCCAATGGCAGCCCCTATGAGACTCAGGCAAAAGTACTCTATCTTCTGCTTCCTTCTGAAAGTCATTCCCTTTATGACCAATGAATACTGCTTGATGTGCGTAGCAGGGTCAGAAGTGCCATTAAACTTGGGAATATCAGGCATCTTGAAGTTCTGAGTGATCAAATCATCACTATCCAGCTCCCGATCCTCGAGGGTCATTCCTGTTCCAACCGTGAATAACCTTGTCATGGTTCAAACCTTTCCTCCATTTTTCTCCACATCAGATCCTCCAGCTTGGGCGACTTCCCCTTCACTAACATCTATTCCTCTTGCTCCTCCCATAAGTCAATCTCAAATTTAGGGCCTTCTCTACGTTCAATAGGCGTTGGCGCTCTCGGCTCAATCGCAGGTGGATCAACTGCTACTGGGGGATCCTCTATAGCAGCCCCTTGTTCATCTTGCCCACTACCATCGCCATCATTCTGGCCTTAAACTCTTCCATTCATTTTCCCACTTCTTCAGCAATTATTACCCTGGTTGCATCAGAACCACTTGATGGATTAGACATGCTTGTCTCAATTGATGATTCAAAAGACAATATCTCACTACCCTCTGAAAGAGAATCTGAACTCTGATCTGATGCTAGCTCTGACAACCCAAAGAGTGAAATCTTCCTTAGCTGATCGTCAGGACCTCTAAACCACTTGGGCAAATCTGTGATGGCTGCAGAATACACCCCTGTTAGGATAATGCATGATTGAAGTACAATGCATGGTCGTACTGATGTAGCATAGACAAACACATGCAAGCAGATAGATCCTTCCAACCTTATTTCTTCCCTACACGACGTAAATATAGTCTCTTCCCTAGGTGGGCTTTATCCAAGGGTTAACGGGGAACCCATTGGACGATTATGGTGCACGGTGAAAAATCAGCACCATAACACCTCTTGTCTAATTCACATACGTATGGGTGTTTGGCCATTATGTATTTAAATAATTCAACTAAATTAAAATGGGACCACTGGGGCATGAAAGCCTTCGATGGAAGACCATTTGATTTAATTGATTTTTTTCAGTATGCGATGACCCACATCACAAGCATTGCATTAAGGAGCATATAACCTAGTGGAAGTTTCTATTTGTCATTACATGAGCTTTGGCCAGGGGTGATGATACTTTAGGGCTACCCAAGCATGGTCCCTGCCAACGGGTCTAGCTCGTCACGAGCATAGCAACCAATTACATCTCCATTTGATATGCCTTTAATAGCACAAGGCTTAGGCTAGTGATTATCCCTAACACTTCATTACAATGAGTGAAAGTAGGGTCATGCTTCGGGAATGCACCCGAGTAAGATAGGGGACCAACTAACATAGTTCTAAGGCTCTAATGTATGGAATGCAAATTTTGAAATGTGATAGAATTTTAAGTTTTAAAAACTCAATTAGACATTTATAATATTTTTCCCTTGAAAACCTCTCATCCTTCTATTTTCGCTTGAGAGAAAAAAAAAACCATTTTTCTTTGTGAAAATTCCCCCCTTGAAATGAAGGCAGAAATCCCTTTTGTTACCTGTCTTTTCCCAAAATGGAAAATGGACAAACATTCCTTCATTTTTTGTTAAATAAAAATGACATTAAAAGATAAAACAAACTTAACAGACAGAAATATTGACCAAGAAAATGCTGGTGAAAATGACAGCACAAAGGAGCAAGGCGCGGGGATGCCTGCAGGTCGCACAACGTGACTTGCGCCCCTAGGGGAACAAGTCGTGCGTGGTAACGTGCGCAAGTCCTTCGCGATGATGTGTGCCCTTGCTGGTGCAAGTCGCGCGCGGCAACGTGCGCCCCTGTGGGAGCATGCCGCGCGTGGCGATGTGTACCCGAGCAGGCGTGAGCGCAAGATGCGTTGCCCCTGGCGACATGCGCCCATGCAGGCACACATAGCCAGGTGGGCGCACGTCGCGCCTGCAGGCACACGTCGCCCGCAGGCTCATGCTGTTCTCGAGCTGGCACGGCTCTCACGCGTGCGACCACAACCCACTCGCGCGGCTCGCAAACTGCACGGCAACAGGGTACCGAAAATCTGATAATAAAACCCAAAATAAAAATTAAATAAATAAAATAAAAAAGGAATAAAAATAAGAGTAAAAATGCAAATTTTTGAATCAAAATTTTTTATAGGAACAAAGGAGAATTTCGACAAGGAAAACAACATTTTTAACACCTTTGCTTGTGGCAAGTATCCTTTTCATCATCGGGTAATCCTGATCTTGGACCGCCTCGGGACCCGGTGTCTACACTCAGGCTTTTTTTGGTTTCCCCTCTTCTCTGGATCTGTGATTTGCTTTGAGTTAATCAGATCTTAGATGGCTTGCCTCAATGCCTTGAAGTCATTCGTCGTGTACCCGGTGTATTGGTGGTAAGAGTAATATTCATTGTCCTTGTGCCCCGGTTGCCCCTGGGTCCTAGTAGGTCTAGGTGCTAGAGGTTACAACTTTCCCTCCTTCATTAATATTCTGAGTACCCAGGAGAAAAACCTCCCCAAATTTGAGAAATGCCTCGAACCGGTGCTTGCAACTGAAACCTCGGTCGTCTTACCTAACCTGCCACCACTGCTTGAACTTGCTGGTCTACTTGCCACTTGACCGCTACTACTCTTCTTGTACATCTCACTGTTGGCTCTCCTTGCCAGATACTCCCCTTCAGCCTCAATGGCTATGTCCTTCAGTGACTCCCAATCTTTCAAACCCTTTATCTTCAGCCTATCCTTTAGATACGGGCTAGCATTCTTGATAAAGAGCCTTATCTGATCCTAGGTATCTAGCTTTCTTCTCATTTCCATCACTTGGTTCCTCTATCGGGTCAGATATTCATGAAATGAATCCCCGGACTTTTGCTGTAAAAGTTCCAAATCATTCAGCATCACTTCCATCCTTGTACTACAATCGTACTGCCTTAGGAACTCTTTTGTGAATAGGTCCCAATCTTCCTTAGTTCTCCTATCTAGCCCATGGTACCAATCTACTATTGGGCAGTTAAGCTCAAGCAAAAGTATTCTATCTTCTGCATCTTGTTCAAAGTGGTACCCTTTATCACCAACGAGTACTGTTTTACATGTACTGCAGGGTCTGAGGTGCTGTTAAACTTCAGAACATTCGGCATCTTAATGTTCTGAGGGACCAAATCTTCTCCCTCCAACTACTTATCTTCGAGGTTCATCCCTCTCCCCCTCGTCAACATCCTCGACATTGCTTTGAACTTTTCTTCCATCTTTTTCCAAATGGCTTCCTCCATCTGAGGTGCCTTTCCTTTAACTGACACAGGCTCTCCGTATTCATCCTCTTCTAAATCATCCTCTACTCTTTGGGTTATCCATCTTCTCTGCCCTGCGGTAATGGTAGCCCTCAAATCCACTAGTGGTGGTTGAATTTCTTCTTGTGGGTCTTCTCTGGCCTCCTCCTATTCATTTTATCTCATAGGAGGGTTTTGTGTAGCAGGTCAAGCCATCATCGCCATCATGGCCATTATTCTGTTTTCAAACTCTTCGAACCTCCTACCAACTTCCTCGGCTATCAAAGCCCTGGTGGCATCTGTTCCTCTTGGTGAATTGGCCATTTCACAATCTATAGAGAATTGAGAGGAGGTAGCGTGACTGGTCTCGAAAAGTCAATCTGAATATTCTACCCTTTCTGGTAACTGAAAGAATGAATTTTTGCATAGCCACCCATGGGGACCTCTTAACCACCTGGGTAGATCTATGATGGCAGCAAAACATACCCGGTTAGGATGATGCATGGTTGTACTATGCAGCATCCACAACCACATGCAAGTAAGTAGATCCTTCCAACCTTATCACTCCCACACGCGAGCTCACATGGTCTCTTTCCTAGGTGGGTTTGATCCATGGGTTAGCGAGGAATCCCATGGACGCATATGGTGCACGGTGGAAATCTGACAGCATAACAACTCTCAACTAGTGTACATACGCATGGGTTCTGACCATTGTGTATTTAGGAAGTCTAAATAAATTGACATGGGCCTATCGGGGCATGAAAGCCTTTGATTGGGTGACCAGTCAAATTATCTGGGTTTGTCTAATACGTAATGATCCATACAATAAGCATAGTATTACGGTTCATGTCACCTAGAGGAAGTATCTACTTTGATTACATGAGCTTTGGCCAGGATGATGATACTTTTTGGCTACCCAAGCATGATCCCTACCAACTGGTCATCTTGAGCATAGTGATCGATCGGGTCATCATTTGATATACCACATGGTACTAGACTTAGGCTGGTAATTATCCTTAACACTTCCTTACATTAAGTGAATGTAGGGTCATGCTTTGGGAATACACCAGGATTAAAAGAAGGACCAAACTAGCATAAATCTAAGGCTCTAATAACATGCAATGTAAGTTCGAAAAAGGGTGAAATTTTAAATTAAAACTCAATTATATGTTTTAATCAAGGTGCTTTCGAAGCAAAGTCTCAATATTTCCCCAGTGGAGTCGCCACTGTGACGCGCGCCGAACCCCGGGTGCCCTGAAAACCCACTTTTAGGGTATTTGGGAGAGGTTCTTATGACTTGTAAACAGTACAAGGGGGTCTATTTTGGGCAATAAGGAGGTATTTTGGAGTCGCCACCCAATAAAATATTGGGAAAGGTCGTCTAGCGTCACTGAACCTAAGACAGCACATGTGTGTCTATTTTGGGCAATCAGAGATATTTTGGAATCTTCCTTCCAATAGAAAATTGAAAAGATTCATCTAATCTCATGAAGCCTAAGATGATGCATATACGTCTATTTTGGGCAAGCTAGAGATTTTTTGGAGTCCCTACCCCAATAGAACATTGAGATGGTTTGTCTAATCTCGTGGAGCCTAACACAATGTAACTTGGGCCTATTTTGGGCAAGCTAGAGATATTTTGGAGTCCCCTCCACAATAGAACATTGAGATGGTTTGTCTAACCTCGTTGAGCCTAATACTAGAGATGGTTTGAGACTTCCCATTTATTGATACCTTGATTAAATTATAATTGAGTTTTTGAATTTAATCATTCATCTCATTTTCTCATTCAGTTCAATGCAAAAATTTAAAGCTCAAATCAACCACGTAGAGAAAAGTAATAAATGGAGCAAAACTAAACAAGGTAAATAAAAGCGTAACAAGTTATAATAAAACTAGGGGCAGAATACAACCCCCAATATAAAATAAATACGTATCACACATAAAATGGGGTGTTCGTTAAAGATGAGGACATTGGTCCTAGCATACATGTTTAAATGAAAATGGTGTTAAGATATTTTATTTGATTAGATAAAAATCAGGACATTGGTCCCGTTTTATTTGAGAAGAAATCCGCTTACTTTGTGTAAATCTTTTGCCATTTTTGCATTACTAGGCTCACGAAAATAATATACAATAAATGGTAACTGAAAGTTGAAATAAAAAGAAATAAGATAGAAAAATAAACCCAATTAATGTCCTCAAATCCTCCCGGTGGTATCTCCGTTTCTCAACACCCCAAATCTAAGAAAAATAGTTAAGCTCAAAAAAAAAATAGAGCACACATTAGTGCAGTAATCAAACAACAATAAGTATGATAAAATAAATAAATATGAAGAATTTAGAAAATCACCATGGAAATATAAGGAAAAATAAGAATAAAAGGGGTAAGAAAAAGGAGATAAAGAAAATGAGGAAAGAAGGCCTACGGACGACCCACATCGTGCGAGTGACAGCCGTGTTTGGACTGACCTATAGGTGGAGGCTGAGTTTCATGATGTCCCGTCACTTTGTCAGTGGACCCTCAGTCCGTTGGTCATCCTTGACCCAGAAAGAGAAAGAAAAAATCCAATTAAAATATTAATTTTCACAATTAAAATTACGTTATCAAGCAAATCAGCCACAAATAAAGTAATGTGAAACAATAAGGTGAGTTAGAGGCTGATCAAGAATATTTACCCTCAGAATATTACCTTCTTAAGAGGAATGTAGCACGATTTTTTCTTGAATTCTACAAGGATTAATCTGCAATGTGAAATTTCATGGAATTTTCCACCGCAAAATTGCATTTTTTCAAAATTAAATCAAGAAAAGAAAATTATCTTTTCCTTCTGGATATTTTTCGTAGCAATTATGAATGTCAAAAAGGCCAAATCAAGTAGAAATGAATTGATTTCATTTTCTCAGATTCACCTTAATTGAAAACAATTGATGAAAATAAGAAGAAAGCTCTTCTGGGATTTTATTTAATTTTCTGAATTTCCAGTAAGAAATCTCCAATATTTTTTTTATAAAAATTTCTAACCCCTGATAATGAACCTTGCCCCCTATTTATAGGTTAAGGTGGGAAATTCAAAAAGTTTTAAAATTGGAATTTGAATTTGAAAGAGATTTTCGAAATCGAATCATAACCGCTAAATCCAATCAAATATTTGGAAATCAAACCAAAATGTTTGAAAATATTTAACGAAGATTTGGAAATCAAAGAGAATATTTGAAAATATTTAGAAAATATTCTTCAAATCCATGAAACCCCATGAAATCCCCTCAGATCCTCTACATATCGCCGACCAACGAGTGTCTCTCGACCTACCGACGGGCGTCGGTCGCTAGGGCAGCCGAAATCATTTTGAGCAATGGGCAATCCTAAGAGACAAGCTCGAGCGAAGAACATCACTCGCGCGAGGGACGGTCACCACTCAGAGCGAGCAATGGGTCACTCTTTGCCCGTCGGTCAACCACAAAGACCAATTTTCAACTCAAAAACCTCTTTTTTGGCACAACAACCTCCTATTACAAGAAATCCTTGATCCTTGTGAATTCAAAGGGAGAAAATCTACAACTCTCATCCTTTTCCCCCTAATACGAGAACCGATATCTTTATCGGGTAACTCTGATATGGACTGTCTCAGGACCCAGTGTCTATAATATCTCAAACTCTTTTTGGGATGGGATTAGATAATTTTTATCAAATAAAGATACTAAATCTTTTTTAATATGGAACTCTATCCATATTTAGAGTCTTGGGCATATACAAACTCTATCATCTCCCACTCGCATATGACGAAACAATTTTCTGTCATAATTTTAAGTTATACAAGCAAAGAGATCGTGTGACCAGCATATCTCGAGAGCACTAGCACTATACACCAGTTAAAGATATATAACATCTCAAAAAATGAGATCCTCTTTTTCATGTGTGCCTAACCCTATATGGCCTTCTCACATTCACTGTTTTTAACTCATGATCTCATAAAATAATTTTTATGTTCACTATTATGTCTCTACTTATAGAAAAATTTAATAGGCTAGCTGGTGAACCACGAACTAATTGAATGTGATCAAAAGGCTATCTTACCGTCTTACTATATTCCATACACCAAGATTTGGCTCGCATTTTTAGCTAGGTCCGCTAAGCCCAAATTATTCCATGACCTCTTGGAGACTAACTAAGCTAGCCATATTAAACCATACTTCAGGGATAAGTTATGAATTCTAAGTGTCAAAATTTAAATAGGGTCTCACAATAGGGAAAGTTGAGATCAATAATAATAAATTGCAATCCCTTGATAACATATGCACACATGGTATAAAACATGTGTTATGGTGTTGTTTCCTTCCCTTAAAGGAAAGCATGTCTCATAATTTTGAATATATATAACACCATACAGAAGCGTAAGGTTGCGATGCACCGAAGCATCTAACCTTAGCCTGCTTACTTAAGGACTACTTTTAGCTTTCTATACAGAATATGGTAGTTACATATAACTTATAATGGGATTCCATTCAATCCTTATTTGGATCTTGCTTCAAATGATACAACCTTCTATATGTCTTTGTCTTACACCTTAACAAGACTAATCTAGTAATTTCTGCAAAACAACACTTTTATTTTGAACAGACTCTCAAGCATTCTCATATGTTCAAAAATTGCCTCATTTTAGTCTTTACTAACTCATTAACAAAAATAAGGCAAACACAATTCTGAGTGGGCTACTTCTCTGTCCGACATGCTCAATCTCATACAAATAACAGTAAATATTCACATATTAAACATTCACACTCATGTATTGCAACAATGAACTTGGTTATTATTCATAAATAATAACTTGGTTATTATTGCAACAATGTACCTATGTGTTCTGTACTTCACTATATATTTATTGGTAAAACTGGTAATATTTAAGTCCAAAAACATTATCGATGATAATGTGTGTGTGTGTGTGCGTGTGTATATATATACATACATGTATATATGAATAAATGTCTAAGAATGCTATGATCTGTTATGAGTATGATTGATTATTTTACATGTATGCCTATGATAGAATGTTATTGTGAAGCATGGGTTTTATGTATTTTAAATTTTCGTATGAATAACAATTGCAAATAATAAAATCATGCTTAAGTGAAATGATGGGACGGTAGGGTGTACAAATGATTGCAAGGATTTGATGTTATTTCTAACTTCTAATGTATGACTTTGTTATAGAATTAAGATATATTATAAATGATGGGTAGTACTATTGGAAGTTGTTAATGTGGGTAATTAATATAAATAAGTAATCGATAAGTGATTTGTATGAAGATTTTCATTTTCTTGTATTAAATGTGCTAGTGTGTGTGAAATTGAAATGCATGACATGATAAGTGCGATGCGCGCCGAACCAGGAAGGCCCTCATAGGAGGCCCACTTTTAGGGATCGAGAAATTGGTTCATGTCATTTGATCTTGGGTAACATGAGACATTTTGGAATCTCCTCCTAAGAGAATATTGGGAAAGTTCATCTAGCCTCATGAAACCTTTAGGCACCATGGAGGTATTTTGGAGTCCCCACCCAATTTACAAGAAATTGGGAAAGGTCATCTAACCTCTACGGTCTAAACTAGAGAAGGTGTTTTGAAACCCACTCTTATTTATGCCTTGGTTAATTATAAATGAATTCTTAGATTTGAAAATTCCATCTCTCTTCTCACACGATTAATGCAATTTATTAAAACCGCACTTCAAGCACTAAGAAAGCGATAAATGAAAGTTATAAATAAAGTAGTAAATAAAGCGGTAAATAAAGCGATAAATACACAAACATTGTGACGGCCATTCCCTAATGAAAGATTAGCTCAGCTAATCTGAGTTAGAGAAGGCCGCACACACACCACAGAACGCATGCTTAACCTGAATTGTAAAATTTCATCGCATATTATCTTATCTCATGCATCACATGCCAAGCTATTTATATAACATACATACATAAGAGAGGTTAAATTCCAGATTATACATTATTACATGTCTTTACATATTCTTTACACATTTTAACCGTACAAAAAGCTTATACAAAAATCCCAAGATAACAACCCCCAAGCCTAAGCTATTCACTTTCTATTGTTGACCGTACCAAAATGCGGGGGACGTCCTTCAGTCACCTCTCGTCCGTACCTGCACGGATTAGAGTAAATCGATGCTAAGCGATAACGCTTAGTGGGGAACTCATATATAGCAGATAATTTATCACACAATCAGAAACATCATACATTACGCATTAGTAGACATGCCAGAACAATCATTATTAAAGCATGTACCATTTCAAGCATAGTTTTGTCCATTACTATATTCAATCATAAAGCATCAATCACTTATTCACATGTCTGTACTTTCTTGTATCATAGTCACTTCTGTTTATTATTTAATTAACTGATTAGCCGATTAGCCTATTAGCCTTTTTGCCTGCAACTCAATGACGCGGATAACGGGTATCGCATCGGTACCTCTCAGGTACCAGTAATCTCATCGAGACTACTTTTACACATTAGTACCTTCTGGTACTTCACATCACATTAGTACCTTCTGGTACTTCACATTATTCCACATATAATAAAATCCAGCAAGGACTATTCGCATTGTGATTCCCATGGAATCAGACACATTTAACGCATGGGGCTGCAGCACTTGACCCTATAGGCATGCCTAACTATCCACTACTTGACTCGCAGGCTTAAGTTGTTAACAAATTATTCAATTCATTTTCACTTTACACATTTGCATTAGCACATAGCTAACATTTCACTTGCATATTCGGTATGCTTTCAAATTCAATCTTCACATTTAATATTCACATAACTGATCATATTCAGAAATCACCATGTTTGTATGCATTTATAGATCACTTAACACACATACAATACTTACTCATGTTGTCTTTCATTTCAGCTCAAAGCCTTGCCATTTGAATGGCCAAACACATTAGGATCATATTGCCAAAACAGGGTGGGTCACGGTCATAATGAATTCCATTGTCACCGTGACATATTGAAGTCCAAAACAGAATGCAAACTGGGGGCATGTCACGGTCACAATCAATTTCATTGTCACCGTGACATGTTCCCAACTCTCGGCAAAATGCAACTTGAGGGTATGTCACGGTCACAATGAATCTCATTGTCACCGTGACATATTCTCACTTTGCAAAACAGAATGCCTTCCTGAGTACCTCACGGTCACAATGAATCTCATTGTCACCGTGACATACCAAAATCCACTAGGCAGAATTGAACTCAAGCATACTTCACGGTCACAATGGATTTCATTGTCACCGTGACCTATGCAAAAACACCATAACATGGTTATGTTTTTCAGTCCATTTCTTCCTTCTCATTAAGACTTCAAATCTCATTCTCACTTTTGGCAATCAACCCAAATACATCAACCACATGATCAATTAGCACATACCTGATTTTCCCTTCTTATTTGGCACTCATCTTAGCACATGTTATAATCAATTTCACCTCACACATAGCATGCATGCTCTCAAGCAATTCATTCACTAAACACATTATCACATACACATACAGCTCATATCAAAGGCCCTATCTAACCAATACAAATCATTCAATTTCACACATTTAGGGTTTGTTCCCAAACCTCGTCGCCTTAGCTCCTAATTTCGATGGACGCTCGGCTCGCCGATTACAGCCTTTCCCTTATCTCTTTTCACTTCTTCAGCTAGCAAAAACAACACAGATGCTCAAGCTCAAACTCAAACCAATAATATCCCATCCAAACCAGCTTAACCAAGAAGAAAGAGTAGAAGATGAGAATATGCACTTATTCACTTACCTCTTAGGTTTAACCCTTAATTCGTGAGCAGCTTAACATCAATATGCTTACATTTTTTTAACACTCACTCCCACGCAAGAAAGAAAAGCGAAGAACACAGAAAATTGCTAGATTACACAAATGAAACTCTTCCCTTCCCTTAACTCACTCTTGCATGCAAAGGTGTAGGTGGCATCCTCTCAAGAAGCCACACGGAAACCACTTCCTCAAATCTGCCTCCTCTTTCCATTAAATCAAGTTATTTTATTCTTAATTAATCCTTCATTAACTAGCAAATCAGCGTTTAACTCATGCTTAGTATTCATTCATAATTACCATTTAAACCCTTAACAATACTTCTTTCTTTCAATTAAATCCTGCCTTTATTCAATTTAATCCCAAAGCTCACATCCAATCACACACACATGCCAAAATAGATTAATTCTTTTAGGGTACAAGTCCGGCCATGACAACTCTCCCCTTCTTAATGAATTTCGTCCTCGAAATTCATACCTGAGTGAAACAGTTGTGGATGCTGCTCTCGCATAGCCGCTTCTGGTTCCCAAGTTGCCTCTTCAACACCATGGTGTTGCCAGAGCACTTTCACAAGTGGTATCTGCTTATTCCGAAGTTGCCTTACTTCTCTTGCAAAAATCACTAGTGGCTTCTCATCATAGGTGAAATCAGACTGCACTTCCACTTCGTGTATAGGTAACACATGGGAATCATCTTACCTATATCTCCTCAACATGGACACATGAAACACATCATGTAGCTTAGCCAAAGCCGGAGGCAAAGGCAATCGATAAGCTACTGAACCTACTCTTTCAAGCACTTCATATGGCCCAATAAATCTTGGACTCAACTTCCCCTTTTTACCAAATCGCAGTACCTTCCTCCAAGGAGACACTTTCAGAAACACTTTATCGCCTACACTGAATTCAATGTCCCTTCTTTTCAAATCAGCATACGACTTCTGTCTATCACTTGCTGCTTTCAATCTTTGCTTTATTATCTTAGCTTTCTCTTCTGTATCATGAACCAAATCTGGCCCTATGACTCTGCTCTCATTCAACTCTGTCCAACAAATCGGTGAACGACATTTCCTTCCATACAGGACTTCATACGGTGCCATACCAATACTGGTCTGATAACTGTTGTTATAAGTAAATTCCATAAGTGGAAGATACTTATCCCAACTCTTAGAGAAATCCAAAACACATGCTCGCATCAAATCTTCCAAAACCTGAATAATTCTTTCCTATTGTCCATCAGTTTGCGGATGGAAAGCAGTGCTGAAGTTCAATTTCGTACCCAAAGCCACTTGTAAGCTCTTCCAAAACTTAGAAGTGAATCTGGGATCTCTATCAGAAACAATAGACAAGGGTATCCCATGCAATCGAAAAATTTCTCTTACATACAATTCAGCTAACCTTTCCATAGAATAATCCATCTGAACTGGTATAAAGTGAGCTAATTTCGAAAATTTGTCCACAATAACCCATACTGCATCCTGTTGTCTTGAGGTCAGAGGCAATCCAGATACAAAATCCATCGTAATATTATCCCATTTCCATTGTGGGATAGGGAGTGGATGCAACATCCCCTGAGGCACTTGATGTTCCGCTTTAACTTGTTGACAGACAAGGCACTTAGACACATATTCCACTACATCTTTCTTCATCCCAGGCCACCAGTACAACTGTTTCATATCTTGATACATCTTGTTTCCACCTGGATGCATAGTGAAAATCGTATTATGAGCCTCATACATTAATCTTTTCTTTAATTCTTTATCACTTGCCACACACATTCTATTCTTATACAGAAGTACCCCGTCTTCATTCACTGAATAGTCAGTCTTATCCATATCACTAACTGACTGCAAAACTTGTTGCAACCTCACATCATTTTTCTGAGCAACCATTAACTCATCCTTCAGAACCGGTCTTGCTTTCAACTGTGCCGATAAAGCTCCGTCTGCAGAAAACCTCCACTTGATCCGCTTTAACTGTAATGCTGAAATTGATTTCCTGCTCAAAGCATCCGCCACTACATTAGCTTTTCCCGGGTGATAATCCACAATACAATCATAATCCTTAAATAACTCGAGCCATCTCCGCTGTCTCAGATTCAATTCCTTCTGTGTAAGCAGATATTTCAAACTTTTGTGATCGGTGTAAATTCTACATTTCTCACCATACAAGTAATGTCGCCAAATCTTTAAAGCAAACACTACTGCTGCCAATTCCAAATCATGAGTCGGATAATTCTGTTCATGCGGCTTCAATTGCCTCGACGCATATGCTATTACTTTCCCCTCTTGCATCAACACACAACCCAACCCGACACCCGAAGCATCGATATACAACACATACTCTTTACCGGTCATAGGCTGTGTAAGAATCGGTGCTTCAACTAACATCTTCCTCAACTGATCGAAACTCGCTTGACATCTTTCAGACCACTCATACTTCACACCTTTTCATAACAACTTTGTCAACGGTGATGCTATCACTGAAAATCCTTTTACAAACCTTCTGTAGTATCCCACCAACCCTAAGAAACTGCGAACCTCCAGCACATTCTTAGGCGGTTTCCAATTCACAATTGCTTCGATCTTAGTTGGGTCTACTTTAATCCCTTCAGATGAAATCACATGACCCAGGAATGACACCTCTTTGAGCCAGAACTCACACTTAGTTTGGCATACAACTGATGCTCTCGTAATGTATGGAGAGCAATTCTCAAATGCTGCTCGTGCTCCTTCTCATCCTTTGAGTAAACCAGGATATCATCTATGAATACTACCACAAATTGATCCAAATACGATCTGAATACCCGATTCATCAAATCCATAAATGCAGCTGGCGCATTAGTCAACCCAAAAGGCATCACCAAAAACTCATAATGCCCATATCGAGTTCTAAATGCAGTCTTAGGTATATCTTCTTTCTTCACTTGCAACTAATAATACCCTGAACGCAAATCAAGTTTTAAAAATACACCGGCTCCTCTTAACTGATCAAACAAATCTTCAATCCGAGGTAAAGGGTACCGATTCTTTACTGTCACTTTATTCAACTGCCGATAATCGATGCACATTCTCATTGTACCATCTTTCTTCTTGACAAAAAGCACAGGTGCTCCCCAAGGTGAAACACTAGGTCTAATAAAACCCCTGTTTAGCAATTCTTGCAGCTGTTCTTTCAATTCCTTCAACTCAGTTGGAGCCATTCTGTATGGTGCCTTAGATATAGGTACTGTTCCTGGCGCCACATCAATCGATAGCTCAACCTCTCTTATCGGTGGTACACCGTTCAGTTCTTCAGGAAACACATCAGGAAACTCTCTGACTATCGCTATCCCTTATATCTTCACATGTTCTCTCTTACTGTCTATCACCAAAGCTAAATAACCTTCACATCCTTTTCTCATACACCGACAGGCTTGCATAGCAGATATCACATTCATAAGAGGGTTAGTGCACACTCCCCTCACTATCGCTCTGTTTCCCTTACCATCAAAGAGTACAACCATCTTCCTCTTACACTTAACATCCACATCATATTTGGTTAACCAATCCATACCCAAAATCAAATCAAACTCATCAAACGGTAACTCAATCAAATCTGCTGGAAGCATTATACCCTGAACTTCTAATGCACAATTTCTATACACTCTGTTCACATTAACATTACCTCCCAAAGGGCTAGACACACATATATCATATTTTAAACATTCAACTTTAGGCATCTTTTCACACATCTTTTTATCACACATATATGAATGAGTTGAACCAGGATCAATAAGTGCAAACATTTCCACACCACAAAGTAGAATAGTACCTGCTATCACCTCAGGCGCATCCTGATCCTTTCGTGCCTTTATAGCATAAGCCCACACTGGTGTCGCATCAGGCCTATCCACAATCTCAGAATCGACTGCACCTCTGGACTGACTACCTCTGCCACGTCCTCTTCCTCTTCCTCTGTTAGTAGAAGGCAAATTTGAACCACCCCTACTCTGCTCTTGTTGATTTCCTGACATCTCATAAGTATTCGGGCAATTAGCAAGGAAATGCTCAGTGCTTCCACATCTAAAACAAGCACCCGTCAGTCTCCAGCATTCTCCTCTATGCCTCTTACCACAATGAGGACACTCATGAACCCCATTTCTGTTACCAGATGTCCCTCTTCCCGAACCAGATGCTGAGGGAGCGCCATGCTTCATACCTCTCGCTGCAGAACTGAACCCTGATTCCGCAGGTGGTGCCACATGAGAATCTCTTGGTCTTTTCCCCGATTGGGAACCACCTCTACTTGCATTCTTCCTTTGTCTCCATTCTCTTTGAGCTACCAACGTCCTTTCAGCTCTCAAAGCTGCTTGTACAATTCAATAATAACTGATATTCTATTCTGTTGTTAGAGAAATCAGCAATGCTTTAATTTCCTCAATCAACCCTTTCTCAAACTATTGACATCGCAAAAAATCAGTCAAAACACCTTTTGGTGCATACTTACTTAAGCGACAGAATTCCGCTTCATACTCTGCCACCGTCATGGTTCTCTGTCTTAAACTCAGAAACTTCTTCCAGTTTGCCTCTCGATGTGCTTTAGTGATATACTTGTTCTTGAATTCCCTTTCAAAGAACTCCCAGTCTAATGGTTCAGGAAGCATCGGATTCTGCAGAACCAGCTTCCACCAATCATATGCAGGGCCATGGAGTAGTGACTCCACACATTCAACCCACTGGTCAAGAGGACACCGTATCTCCTTAAGAATCCTCTCCACCTTCTCAATCCAGTACTCTGCTTTTTCTGACTCATCTAACCTTATTCCATGGAATTCCTCCAAACCATGCTTTCTCAAAGATTCTATTGGGGCTCTAGGCGCCATCATACGTTCCATCACTCTTGCCATATCTTGTGTCATTTTCATCATAGCTTCCATAGGCCCGAACGGAATCTCATTCCTATAACCAACCGATCCAGACTGCCCAGATCCTGTCACCTCAGCTTCACGAGGATTCACACTTTCGGTAGATTCCTCTCCGGTATGCCTTCCAGAATCCATCTTACTACACAGATTAAACAAGGACTTCCGCATTAGGTCAACAAACTACACACATCTTATCTACCCAATTCCTAGAAAAGACTCAACCTGGGCTCTGATACCACAACTTGTGACGCCCATTCCCTACTGACAGATTAGCTCAGCTAATCTGAGTTAAAGAAGGCCGCACACACACCACAGAACGCATGCTTAACCTGAATTGTAAAATTTCATCGCATATTATCTTATCTCATGCATCACATGCCAAGCTATTTATATGACATACATACATAAGAGAGGTTACATTCCAGATTATACATTATTACATGCCTTTACATATTCTTTACACATTTTAACCGTACAAAAAGCTTATCAAAAAATCCCAAAATAACAACCCCCAAGCCTACGCTATTCACTTCCTATTGTTGACCGTACCAAAATGTGGGGGACATCCTTCAGTCACCTCTCGTCCGTACCTGCACGGATTAGAGTAAATCCATGCTAAGCGATAACGCTTAGTAGGGAACTCATATATAGCAGATAATTTATCACACAATCAGAAACATCATACATTACGCATTAGTAGACATGCCAGAACAATCATTATTAAAGCATGTACCATTTCAAGCATAGTTTTGTCCATTACTATATTCAATCATAAAGCATCAATCACTTATTCACATGTCTGTACTTTCTTGTATCATAGTCACTTCTGTTTATTATTTAATTAACTGATTAGCCGATTAGCCTATTAGCCTTTTTGCCTGCAACTCAATGACGCGGATAACGGGTATCGCATCGGTACCTCTCAGGTACCAGTAATCTCATCGAGACTACTTTTACACATTAGTACCTTCTGGTACTTCACATCACATTAGTACCTTCTGGTACTTCACATTATTCCACATATAATAAAATCCAGCAAGGACTATTCGCATTGTGATTCCCATGGAATCATACACATTTAACGCATGGGGCTGCAGCACTTGACCCTATAGGCATGCCTAACT
Organism: Excoecaria cochinchinensis; assembly: GCA_947683425.1. Taxonomy (NCBI): domain Eukaryota; kingdom Viridiplantae; phylum Streptophyta; class Magnoliopsida; order Malpighiales; family Euphorbiaceae; genus Excoecaria; species Excoecaria cochinchinensis. Next base: position 5,561,116 of record CANTUQ010000112.1, read on the forward strand.
ATCCACTACTTGACTCGCAGGCTTAAGGTGTTAACAAATTATTCAATTCACTTTTCACTTTACACATTTGCATTAGCACATAGCTAACATTTCACTTGCATATTCAGTATGCTTTCAAATTCAATCTTCACATTTAATATTCATATAACTGATCATATTCATAAATCACCATGTTTGTATGCATTTATAGATCACTTAACACACATACAATACTTACTCATATTGTCTTTCATTTCAGCTCAAAGCCTTGCCATTTGAATGGCCAAACACATTAGGATCATATTGCCAAAATAGGGTGGGTCACGGTCACAATGAATTCCATTGTCACTGTGACGTATTGAAGTCCAAAACAGAATGCAAACTGGGGGCATGTCACGGTCACAATCAATTTCATTGTCACCGTGAAATGTTCCCAACTCTCGGCAGAATGCAACTTGAGGGTATGTCACGGTCACAATGAATCTCATTGTCACCGTGACATATTCTCACTTTGCAAAACATAATGCCTTCCTGGGTACCTCACGGTCACAATGAATCTCATTGTCCCCGTGACATCCCAAAATCCACTAGGCAGAATTGAACTCAAGCATACTTCACGGTCACAATGGATTTCATTGTCACCGTGACCTATGCAAAAACACCATAACATGGTTATGTTTTTCAGTCCATTTCTTCCTTCTCATTAAGACATCAAATCTCATTCTCACTTTTGGCAATCAACCCAAATACATCAACCACATGATCAATTAGCACATACCTGATTTTCCCTTCTTATTTGCCACTCATCTTTAGCACAAGTTATAATCAATTTCACCTCACACATAGCATACATGCTCTCAAGCAATTCATTCACTAAACACATTATCACATACACATACAGCTCATATCAAAGGCCCTATCTAACCAATACAAATCATTCAATTTCACACATTTAGGGTTTGTTCCCAAACCTCATCGCCTTAGCTCCTAATTTCGACGGACGCTCGGCTCACCGATTACAGCCTTTCCCTTATCTCTTTTCACTTCTTCAGCTAACAAAAACAACGCAGATGCTCAAGCTCAAACTCAAACCAATAATATCCCATCCAAACCAGCTCAACCAAGAAGAAAGAGTAGAAGATGAGAATATGCACTTATTCACTTACCTCTTAGGTTTAACCCTTAATTCTTGAGCAGCTTAACATGAATATGCTTACATTTTTTTAACACTCACTCCCACGCAAGAAAGAAAAGAGAAGAACACAGAAAATTGCTAGATTACACAAATGAAACTCTTCCCTTCCCTTAACTCACTCTTGCATGCAAAGGTGTAGGTGGCATCCTCTCGAGAAGCCACACGGAAACCACTTCCTCAAATCTGCCTCCTCTTTCCATTAAATCAAGTTATTTTATTCTTAATTAACCCTTCATTAACTAGCAAATCAGCCTTTAACTCATGCTTAGTATTCATTCATAATTACCATTTAAACCCTTAACAATACTTCTTTCTTTCAATTAAATCCTGCCTTCATTCAATTTAGTCCCAAAGCTCACATTCAATCACACACACATGCCAAAATAGATTAATTCTTTTAGGGTACAAGTCCGGCCATGACAAACATGCCATTTACAAAGGAGAAATTGGGAAACATACAATTCCACAAAAAAGCTAAACAAAAGTAAGATGAAAATTGGGACGGAATATAGTCCCCAATTGAAAGAAAGCTTAATAAAATTGCACAAAAAAGAATTAATTACAAGGACCCGCAAGATATATGTAAACATAAAGTTAAACAATCAAGTAAAGTTAAACAATCAAGTAAAATTAATCAAACAAGGAGACATACAAAAATTGGGATATTTATTCAATTTGGGAACATTGGTTCCTTCACGCTCACTTAAAGAGGGATCAAAGAGTTATTTTGGCTATTGGCTTGAAAACCGAGATGAGTGATCCCATTTTTAAGAAAACTTAACTCTCCATTTTAATTCATAACATTTTGCATTCCTTGGCTAAAATCTAGGACATTGGTCCCAATTTATTAGCAAATATCCCAATTTAGTTATGAAAATAGTTTCGTAATTTTTTATCCCACACGTGCATAAAATAAAACTATTTGATTGCAAATAAACACAATCACGTAAACAAGGGGTAGGTAAGGTCTCACCCAAGTGATGTGATCTCCTACATACCATTACCACTCCGTGTGGTCAAGATGATACTCAAACAAGTAAACGTCACATTTTACCCAAACAAGAAAAACAACAGTAAAAGGTTAGTAATAATTCCAAAATCAAGCACATAAACACAAAGGCAGGACAAATATAAAACATTGTTAACATATATGTAGGTAGTGAAATAGGTTAAATTGAGTACATTAATTTAATACACAAAACATTTCACATGCAAAGGGAATTAAAAGTAAGTCACAAAAAATAACAATAATGATAGTGACAATAGCAAATACAATAATAATAATAATAATAATAACACAACAATAATAATTACAATAATAATAATAACTATAGCAATAACACAATAATAATAATAACAACCACCATCATAATATTAATTAAAACAATAAAAATGATAATAATAATAATAATAATAATAATAATAATAATAACAATAATAATAATAATAATAATAATAATAATAATAATAATAATAATAATAATAATAATAATAATAAAAATAATAATGATGATGATGATGATGATGATAACACTAAATCAAATACTAATAATAATAGCAAATAATAATAATACAGATGATAATAAAAGCAATAGTGACAGTAGCATTTAGGTGTATAAAAGGAAGAAAATCATCACAGAAACCGTATTAAAATAATAAGCTTTAAACTCAAAAAAATAGGCATGCATTCATCAATCCATTGTTCATGCATTAATCGACACCGTAAGAAAATAAAACAAAATGAGATGACAAAAAATGAGTTCAAGAATCTTTACCCTTAGAATTTATAGGGTGGAGAAATGATGTCTCAATCCATTTCCTTTGTCAAGTTTTGTAGTGATGAACACCAAAAATATTCAAGAAGACTCTAGTTTTTTGCGCAAAAAAAACTCAAGAAAACAAAACCAAAAAAAGATGATTTTTGATGGAATGCCCAAGCTGAGGAAATTAGTTTTCCTTGCTCAGGATAATCCAAGAACAAAAATCTTCTGAGTTCAAGAAGAATCGAAACCAATTTTTTTTAAGAAAATGTTTTTGCGCTTTTTTTTCCATCCTCCTCTTTTTCTTTTCAGGAAGAAGAACACCACCCCCTCAAATGAAGACAATTTCTTCCTCTTATTTTTCCTCATCTCTTGTAAAGGAAATGACAAAAGCTCCTTTCTCATCCTCTTTCCCAAAAATCACTAAAACATGAAAAAAACAGTTTTAACAATACCAGAAAAATAGCCTTCCGCAGGTGGGAAAAGGACATCGCGGCTACGAAAGCTGCTCGCGAGCAAGTGGAATGGAAGTGTATAAAATGGAAGTCAAATGAATGATGATTATGTATTACCCTTAGTGATCTGGTAGTAAATCTAGCTCAGGATATATATGGCTTGCCATAGGGACGTTAGTGTATACTGCTGTAGCGAGTCATGGCGACTTGCAATTATAGACCAATGACGGTTTATCATAAATAACAGTGTAGAATATAGTGTAATTGCAGTGTCGTCGGAGTCTAATTTGACCCCTAGTGGTCACTCTGACGCTGCCAAAGTGTAATTTGGCCTCCTAGTGGCCACTTTGGTAAGTTAGGGCTATAGAGCCCAGTCCCGTATATGTAGTGTAGTGATAACTACTGGGTGTTACTAGGGGCAAAAATTGAAATAAATTGAATAAAAAAAAAAAAGGAGATTTATTGCAAAATATGGTGGAAAAGTGCAAAGAAAGAATTAATTGAGTGATGTGCAAAGAAAGAATAAATTGAGTGATTAAATGGACATACAAGTAATTAAGTGATAAAGATAAAGATATAGTAATGATTAAGTGATAAGAATAAAGATATGATTATGATTAGGATAAAGATAAGATAACATAGGGATTGAAAATGACATTTGACTTCTAATGGTTATAGTTATAGTTTTGGAAAATTTAGGATATATATCCACCACCGGGCATTTTTAATGCTCAGCACGTAGAGTGTTACTGCGCATAGGTTATAGAAGATTTTGATGTGGCCAAAGATGTAACGACGACTGGATGAAGTATTTGGCAGCAAGGATAGATGGATTGGCATGGCATGTATACGACTGCAGTGGATGAAAGCAAGGATGTATGGTGTAAGTATTTGAATTGTGTGTTAGTGCAACTATTTTGTTATTGCGTATGTACAATTGTGGTTGTTGCAAAAAAAAATTTTACTGAACTATCTCGTGCATTGTAGTGTTTGTCAGTGCAGTGTCGTGACATTCGGTATCCATATTATTTACGGGTATAAGGGTGTTATAATTAGAGTTTTTGAAAGCCATTCCTTTGCTTCTTCAGCATCTAGGACTTATACAATGCAGCCAAATGAAGCCAAGCTCAAAGCAATAAAGGGTTTCTTTGAAAGCTATACTATCAAATTCAAGATGAATGGAGCTTTGGGCCTTCACAAAATAAAAGACGAAAAAAAAAGAGAAAAAATCCCACCGTTTCGTCCTAAACCATCTAAGGCCAACCTGCAACCCAATCTCAACCATTAAAGGCTACTTCAAAAATTGAACCACCAAAGCCGACAAAAGCAATATGCAGGATTTCATATTCAAGTTTCAAATGGAGAACTCACCATTTCAGCTAGTTTGCACAAGGATCAAGGTGAAGCCTTTGGTGCTAAAAAGGAGACACTGTTAGAAAAAGCAGCCTTCCCGACTAATGAGGATGGAAGTAAGTTCAAAGTAATCACTAGGCACCGACAGACTAAGGGAGGTTCCATCGCAAAGGCTAAGAAGAATGTAGAAAAAAAGAAAGAATGGAATAGGGTCGAAAATCAAAAAAAGGAGATCTTGCTAAAATTTGGCGCCCTACCAGAAAAAAAAAAAGCAAAGGAAAAAAGGAGAGGGGTGTCCTGGGCAAAAATTAAGGGCTGAGAGAAAATATTCAATCAAGAAAACCCGAGAGAGCTGATTAATAACAGGAGTTGAATGCGCCCAAGGTGCTACTCCCTGCGCTTGAATAAAACTTGTGTTTTTGCATCACATGTCTAGACATTCTTATTGTTGTTGCTATATGGTGCATATAAATGGGAACACATGCATAAGATAGGCATAAACATGCGATTGAATGGTTAAGAGAAACCTGCGACATGCATAAGGACAAATGCTAAAACAAGCTTCATTTAGTACAGTAATGATAAAACTCCATTTGGCAAATGCTTCTCCTCTAACCTTAAAAAAAATAAAAAAAAATGGCCGCTAGATATGAAAACCTTAACTGGCTCTCTAAGAAAAAAATAAGCCCAAGGGCAGGGTGAAAACCTAAAGATAGGCAGTCTGTCCTACAAAAAAAAATGAATAAAAGCTACTTGAGTGGGTTGGGTCAATTCTAAGTAAAAATTAGGAACAGGGTTATGTGAAAATCCCTAAAGGGACGCATTTCCCGCAAAGAAAAACTAGTGTGAAAATCCACGAGGGACGCACTACCATTAAAATAATAACTTCTGATGCTTGGAGTAATAAAGCATCATTACTTCGGATAACCTCCCTTCAGGCAAATAGTGCACAATGCCGGACACAAGTCAAAATACTGGGGGCAAAATGTTGTACCGCTTATAGTAAAAGGTGCATGCTCATTGACGGGGGGGAAAAGATGCACACGAGACAGTTTTCTCTGAAAGGATTATAGGTTAGAATTCCTAAGCCAAGACGACACTCTTATAGATCCTTGGGGGCATCAGACAGTATAAGCAATACCCTCAATGAGTCCCTTAACCACCTAAGATGTGGTCTATCCATTTTTGCATATCACGTGCATCCCGCGTGTACACTATTTTGCATACCTCTTTGCATAACTTTACACGTGCGTAGCCTTTCACAATGCCCAACATGCATTCACACATGCATGAACTTTGTATGTATCTCGCATATGCAATTCTTCGTGCACATCCCATGCACATAATGTTTTTATACATGTAACGCATAATTCTTTACACATGTTTAGCATGCATATCATACGCACATATCACATGCATTTAATCATTTACACATATAGTTGTGTACATATAATTTTTGTACATTAATCCTTTGCATGTGTTCCTGTATATTAGTTTTGTGTATATATTTTGCACAAATAATTCCATACGCACACACAATCTTTTGTATATATTGTTGTGTACATAACTCTAAGGGAAAGGTCCAAATAGACCTCATGCACAAAGGTGATCCAAGAGATGGATTCAGCTGAACATTGTCGGTCATGGCATTCGGCATAAAATCATATGGACCTGTACAGAGGGGGAACATCAAGAAAAATAAGCCTACCCGGGCACAACATGTTGAGGGCAATCCAAAATCACACAAATCTACAAGAAAGAAGATCCTTTGGGAAGCTGGACTACCCACACGTAATTTAGTTGGAGGCAATCAGATGCAAAAGCGGGCCAAGGTACAATTTCAGCTCAATATCAACGCTCATCCAAAACCAAAAAAAATATTTTCAAGGCCTTGAAAATCCAACGTACTGTAAAAATTCAAACACATTTAAAATGTGAAAATCCCAAAATTTACAAAATAAATCAAATCAAAACAAATACAAAGAGGCCCTCGAGAGAAAAAAAAATCATTTTAAGAGACACTAAAGACATTGAGATCCATTTACCTATGGGCCATCATCTAAATCTAACTTCCTCTTCAGAGGGTCAAATATAATTTCCTCCCCAGATGCACAAATCTAATTTTCTCCATGGAGGCTCAAATCTAACTTCCTCTCCGGAGGCGCAAAACTAATTTCCTCTTAGGAGACTCAAAATCAAAGTCTCTCAGTGAGCATCAAAGCCTCCCAATGAGCAATCAAAGCCTCTCAGTGAGCAATCAAAGCCTCTCAGTGAGCATAAATTTTTAAAGTCTCCCTGTGAGCACAAAGCCCTCTTAAGAGGCACACAGATCTTTTCAACAAGAAAGCGATGCCGGATGGCTCTTCATCAACTAAAGCCACATCGGATGGGGATTAGTAAGGATATGTCGTGCAGGCCGAATTGTGGCCAGCAAGACAAATGCGGTATATCAAATGGGTCGTAGCATAATACATTATAGCTCTACGACAGCTATCAAATGCCATGCATACCGGATGATGGTTAGCAAGGACATGCCATGTAGACCAGATAGGAGTCAGCAAAACGATCGCAAATGGGTCGTAGTAGAATATGCTACAACTCAGAGGCGACAAGCCACGATTTTCAACAGAACAAAAAGGTAAGGTCATAGGTACGCATTTCCTTCCTTCTTCTCTGAATTTTGGCTCATTTAGGCACTAGTGCACTAGTTTCCCCTAAATTGGGAGCAACTGTAGATACCGAGTCCTGGGGCAGTTTAGATCTGAGTTACCCAATGATGATTAGACGCCTGTTAACGAGCAAAAATGTTGGAATTGATGATTTCCTTGTCAAGATTGCTTTTTAGAACCAAAAAATAAAAATAAAAATAAAAAAGAGAGGTTCGAAATTATAGTGTTTTAGTCAAAATTACCTTAAAAAAATTTAGAAATTTTCGGCCGTTGGCGCGTGAGGGCAGGCCTTTCTCGTGTGGGCATCGCTCACCTGTGCGAGTGTCCCTCGCAGTGCACCCGTCGCTCGCCTGCTGCGCGCAATATGTGCCCCTGTCCGCCCAAATCTGCCGATTTCAGCCAAATTGATTTTTTCCAAAAATTTGAATTTTTATCCCATTTTTTTGGAATTTTCATGGTTTTTCAGTTTTTAAAATTAAGATAACAAAGAATCTAATTTAAAATTTAATTTCTTTTTCGAATGAACTAGGGTTTTTTTATTAGAGCATATAAATAAAAAATTATAGAAAGGGGAGAGGAGGGAACCAAAAAAAATTCAGATTTTTTATTTTTTCTTCTTCAAAAAAAATTCTCTTATCCTTCAATTTCTTCTTCTTCTTTTTATTTCAATAAAATTTCCTATGAAATATTTTAGATGGAATTTTGTTGATGAAAAACTGATTTTGAGATAAATAAAATAATTATTTGCTCTTAAAATCCAATTTTTTCACTTTTTTTTTTTGTTATTTTTTTAATTAAACTTTTTCAAAGATTTTACATTGAATTATTTTTTGATGAACAATTGATTTTTGGATAAAAAAATAATTTTTTGCTCTTGAAATATAATTTTTCATTTGATTTTCCAAAAAACAAGATTTTTACAATTATTTTTTTAAGAGAATAGTTTTAGATTTATTTTTATTTTCTTCCATTATTTTTAGCAAAATTTTTTTCATGGAATAAAACTCCAATTTTTAATTTTCAATTATAATTTTGTTGTCAAAGCAAGCAAATCAATCATATTTTTTCCTCAATCGAATCTTAATTCTAAGAATAAACATTCTGGGTTCGATCTCTTATTATTTATTTTCTTTCATTTATTTTTTGTTCATATGTACTTAGTTATCATGTGGATCTTTTTATCTGTTGTTTATTTATTTATTTTATGCAATCTTAGATATAGATTTAACATTTTTTGTATTTTTATTCCTTTTTTTATTTACTTATTGTTCGTTCTTCTTTTTTTTATTATTCTTACTATTATTGTTATTATTATTATCATTACTTTTATTATTGTCATTATTTTTATTCTTATTATCATTATTATTATTATTGCTATTATTATTTATTATCATCATCATCATCATCATCATGTATTAATCCATTAATTTGTTGATTTATTTGTTTCAATCATGTCATTTAATGTATTTGTCATTCATAATGCATTTTCATTTATTCTAATCCCTTATTTTATGCGTTTGATTGATTTTCTCGATTTAATTACTAACATTATTTTATTTGTATTTATTTTTTACTCCAATATCTATTATCCCTTTTTGTGCATTCTCGCGTGTAAATGGGGAGATCTAGGAGACTCCTTTGGTTTGACCATTTATTTTTGTTATTTGTATTATTTTCTTTATTTGGCTTTTTCATTTATGCTGCCATGTAATTTCTAATAAAACTATTTATTTTGTGCACGTTTAAAAGAAAATCACAAAAATATTTATATTAATTAATTTAAAATTTTTTCAAATAAAATGGAACCAATGTCTTACTTTTTTCCCTCCAAATAAAATTATCACTTTAAAATTTTTTTCTATAAGTATGCATGTGATGACCAATATTCTCATCATTAATAAATACCCCGTTTTATGTATGATTTACATATCATTTACAATGGGGGTTGTATTTCGCCCCTAGTTTTATTGTAAATTATTATGCTTTTATTTACTTTATGCTTAATTTACTTTATTTACCGCTTTCATTACATGATTGATCTGCATTGTAATTACTACATTAAAATTGTATGAGAAAAGGAATGAAATTTTATCTCTAAAAGTCAGTCATAACTTTAACTAAGGTATGAATAAATGGGAAGTCCCGAACCATTTCTGGTCTTAGGCTCAATGGAGTTAGATGAACCTTTCCAATGTTCTATTGGAAAGGAAATTTCAAAATATCTCTTGTTATCCAAAATAGGCCCAAGTTGCATTGTCTTAGGCTCCATGAGGTTAGACGAACCATCCTAATGTTCTATTGGGGTGGGGACTCCATAATATCTCTGACTTGCCCAAAATAGATGTATATGCATCATCTTAGACTTCACGAGATTAGATGAATCTTTCCATTGTTCTATTGAAATGAGGATTCCAAAATATCTCTGATTGTCCAAAATAGACACACATGTTGTAATGGCCTGCATATCACCCTAAAATTATTCCGCATTGTCTGTAGTGTATGTTGTTAGATTCGCAGCATTTGATTATGTTTCTGCTATTTTATATTCAGAGAAGTTTAAAGGTTGAACGTGCCAGAGTCATAGTAATTCTGGGATGGGTGACCTTCTGGGAAGTATGTACTGCAGTAAGTCAAAAATATAATATGGCATAGAAATGATCAGTAGAGCGAATAGAGTCGGGTGGTACAGTTTGGTAAGAAAACGAGGTCATATGGGTCCCCGAATAATTGTCTGAAGTTCGGTTCGGTTGAACCGGAGTTTGACCAAAATTTGACCAAATTTTTCGGAAGTGCTAGAGTGGATAAAAAGGATCAGTGTGGGAAGTGTACAAGTTCAGAATAATTTTTAGAATTTTTTGACAGCCTTAGATTTGAGTTTTACGACAGAAATCGACAGAATCGAATCGGACCGATTTAAGTGAATCGGGCCCCAAATGGACTCCGATTGAGCTCAAATTTTGTGTGGAGGATAATTTTGATATTTTAAACATGATGGAATTTGTCGGGAGTTAAAAAGAGGTCAGGAACATTCATAATATCAAAAAACAGTGCAAAAAGAGCATAAAACCTTAAATCGGACCAAATCTGTTCGACCGCTTTGGTTGGACCTGGTTTGGTTCAATTTTACTAATATAAATAGGTGGAGAAGGCTGGAGAAATCAAGATTTCTCCATCCAAACCGACCTCCTCTCTCCTCCTTCTTGTCCTAACCTTAACTCTACTCTTTTCCTCCATTTTTCTTCCAAATTTCCTCCATCTCACCCCATATTTCAGCCTCCCCATCAAAGTTCAGCTCCTCTAGTTTCTATTGATACCTTTGGAAGTCCATTTGGTGGATGAAAAGTTGGTGAAACCTAGACTTGAAGGTTTAGGCGTGAAATTGAGGTATGTAAAATTGATATTTTTAAATTAGTTTAAAGGTTCAAATAGATATTTTAGGATGTCCAGAGTATGTTTATGTGATTATATTGTAAAAAGGAAGTAAGGTTTGGAGTAGATCTTGATGTTTATATTCGGCCACCTTAGGATCTTTATGGATATGATGGATTTTTAAGGAGATAAGGCATGGCAAGCAAGCTTAAGTGGTGGAAAGCAAGGAAATAAGGTTAGTGGATACAATATCCTTTATTTTCCATGGTATAAGTGTGATTTTTGGTTATGTTTATTTTGCATGTATGTGATATATGCATCTATAATTGAATCTAACTTGATAAACATGATTAATGGGGCTAAATAAGTGTATAATTGTGCTTAAGATAAATTAAAACATTTTGGGTATGAAATTCCAACTTAGGCCGAATGAAAATATAAGAAATTCTTAAGGATTTGTAAGGATTTATGGTGTATAAATGATGAACATGATGTGTATACATGGTGTAATATATGATGGAAGGATTAAAGGAATGAAAAATAAATATAGTGAATTTCTATAGTGTTGGCCGAATGGATTAACAAGGGAAATAATGGGTTATGTTGTGTTTTATGGAAAATAAATGATAAGTATGATTAATATAATATGTAAATTGAATGAATAAATGACTAAGTTAAATTAAAGTGAATTAAATGAAATATTAATATAGTGGCCGAATTGTATTATGTGGCATAAAGTGAATAATGTTTTGAATGATGGCATATAATTGATATATAAGGTATGTTTAACATGAAATAAATATAATTGAGTGACTAAGGGAAATTATAATGTATGATATTGAGATTTAAAGTCTTGGCCGAATGGTAATCTAAATGGTATAAGTGTGTATTTTGATAATTAATGGAAAGCAATGGCATAAAGCGATTAAGTAATGATAAATGAATGTGTATGCCAATTTGTAAGTGAATATAATAAATATGTTGAAATGTGCATAGTGATAAAGTGTGATATTGTATGAAATAATGAGCTTTCATGGCATGTGATAGTTTAAAGATGGTATTCACATGGATGATGATGATATGGCATGAAAATGAATGAGATGTTATGTTGATATGCCATAAAATGTATGTATGACACATTAATAATGTGAAAAATAAAATATTGTTGCCCTATGTGATGAGCTAGTAGTTGAGTCTAGTTTCAGGATATGATGGCTAGCCATAGGGACTTAAGACCGTGGGAGTGAGCATGGCGTCTCACTATTTTATAGGCCAATGATGGACCTATTCTGTATTTTTAAAAGTATCTGTATTGGAATGTACCGGAGTAATCCTTCGGGGTTCTTCGGGTTTGGAATGTACTGGAGTAATCCTTCGGGGTTCTTCAGGTTTGGAATGTACCAGACTGATCAATTTGGGTCTTTCCGGGTTATTGTGAGCCCATAGGGGTTCACATCCCGTTTATCCTGTGACTTAGAGTCTGCCAGCATTATACAGGGGCAAAATGATAATGATGAGTTTTAAAATGGTTAATTTGTTATTAAAATGATATTAGTATGAAAAGACAAATGATTAAATGATTATGCATGTCATTATGTGTTAAAGATAAAGATTTACATGTGATTGTGTAATAAAGACAAGATACAGTAATGATTATGTGATAAGGATAAGATATGGTAATGATTAAAGTGATAAGGATAAGGATAAGAATAAGGAATAAAGATAAGGTTAAGGGTATAATCGTAATTATAGAAAAGTTTGAGGGCAAAATGGTAATTATGTGCTTATATGTGTGAAAGATAACAAATAAGGGTAAAAATGTCATTAAAAGGTTAAATATGGAAATTGGTAACCTTTTAGGGGTAAAAATGTAATTTAGCATGAAAAAGATAATTTAAGGGCAAAATAGTAATTTTGCATGTTAAATAGTGAAATGTGGTAAAAAGAAATATAATTAAGGGTATTTATGTCATTATGTATAAAGAAAAGTAAAATAAGGGCATAATCATAATTTTGATGAAAAATAAGTGAATTGGTGGCATTATTGTAATTTTGAAGAAGTTAGTTTTGAATTGATGGCATAAATGTAAATAATGTGAAATAAAAATGAACTAATGGCATAAGTGTAAATAAGGTGAAGTTAAAATGAACTAAGGGCATAATTGTCATTTTTGAAAAAGACAAGGGTATTATTGGAAACCCTAGTAAAAGAATGAGGATTTAAGTGTGATTAAAAAAATAATAAGTTTAATTAAAGGATTAAAATGTAATTAGTATGTAATGTGATTTAGTGAAGTAATTATATGATTAAATTGTTGAATTTAAGTGAGTAATTATAATTAATGATTTAATAAGCAATAATAATAAACTAAAAGTAGTATTAAGTGTAAATAGTGGCAAAGGTGTAATTATAGCCAATTGAAATAGAAAATTTAGAATTTAAGCAAAGTGTATAGTATAATTTAAATTGGGTGTTATGGTAAGAATTAAATAATGAAACGTATGGCAAAATAAAGAATAAATATAGTAATGCATTTAAGTAGTGGCACTCTTGTAAAATAAAGCAATTAAAAATGAGAATGTGTAGTAATAAAGAAATGTAGGAATCAAATTATAGGATCATAAAGTTAAGATTAATTAGTGAATTAAAGTATAGTTTAGTAAATATATTATGGAAAATAAATATATGTAATTGATAAGTGATTAAGGAACGAATTATGAAGTATAGAAAATTATTGCATGAATAAATATTAAATGATTAATAATTGTAATTAATTTATACATGTATAATGAATATGAATGTATATGTATTTTGGTGATGCTGGAATGATAGTGCAAATAGAAAGTAATTGGTAATAAAGGATAGCGAGGTAAACGGCAAAATTGTGAACAAGTAATTAAGTGAGAATTTAGTTGTAATTAATTATTATCAGATAAGTTGGAATGTAAATGTGAATAAAGAGAAATTTACTAATAGTAAAGTGAAGAAAATATTAGTCTAATATACATAAGTGAATAAGGGGCCATAGTGAATTAAGTCATAATATAATGTAAGAAAATAAAGGATATAAAGAAATTGTGATTGGACCATAAACATCCAAGTGACCCAGTAATAATTGTAATGTATTCATTCGGTGATAAAGTAATTCATAAGTAAATGATAATAAATAAATGAATAAAAGAGCAGGTGTAGTTAAAAGTGTTATCGAAAATAATTAGTGTAATGCAAGAAGGTAAAAAGGGAATGTCAAATACATAAAGTAAGTTTTAGAGTAAGTTAATGATTTGAATTTTGAGAAATGACTATTTGATAATTAGTTACAAAGGTAAACATATGATAATGTCAATGGATAGAAATGAAAATTGATTGATAAGTGATAATTGAGTTGTAGTACTATAGTGTTAAATAATTATTAATGATAAATAGTGAATTTATAAACCGATTGGACAGTGTTAAAATAAAGCCATAAAATGTAAATAAGGAATGAAAGGATAAGTGATTAAAGTTAATATCGTAATAGTTAAATACGGTATAAGTGATAATGATAACAGGGTGTAAAATGATCAGTGAAAGCAGTGATAATGAAAGGAACAAAGATAATGGATATTGTAAAAATGTATAATAATATTCTAATTTCTTAGGAATTAATTCTCTATGATTTAGATAAATATGTGTGTGTGTGTGTTCATGTAGAATTATTGTGGAAAACCTAGAATATGTATCCATCACTGGGGATTTTTAATGCTCAGCGCGTAAGTGTTATTGCGCGCAGGTTATAATAAATTTTTAATGTGGCCGAAGATATAGTATCGTCTGAAAGAGGATATTGACAGAAAGGATTGATGTTTGGCATGGCATGTATACGATCGCGAAAGAGGTACAAGGTATATGGTATTATCCTGTTTAGTGTGTTGGTGTAAATGTTTGTTCTTGCTGTGTCTGAATGTTATTGTTGAAAAAAAAAATATATTTCCTACAGATCAGTCAGATGCAGTGCAGTGCTTGTCAGTTCAGTGTTGTGACATCCGATATCCGTATAGTTTACGAGTATAAGGGTGTTACACATGTACTGTCTTAGGCTCAGTAAGGCTAGACGACCTTTCCCAATGTTTTGTTGGATGGCAACTCCAAAACACCTCCATGTTGCCAAAAATGGACACCCTTGTAATCCTTAGAAGTTCTGTAAACCTCTCTCGAATATCCTAAAAGCGGGTCATTCAGGGCCCCCGGGGTTCGGCGCTATTCACAAGCAGCCTCACATCCCTTTTGACACAGATTTCGACATAGACTTGGTTGTTTGCTGCACACTCAAGCATCCCAGTGAGCTCAGAGCCTCACGCCACTGTCACTATAGGTCCAGCATTTTGAGGCTCGCGAGGCCAGGAGGTTCCATCCATATTGCCAGCCTGGGCACCTGGTGTAACACCCTATACCCGCAAATGGTACCGATATCGGATGTCACCACGCTGCACTATAATACACTTATCAGATTCAGTAAATTTGTTTTTCAACAATCACAATCATACATATATAATAACATAACAATTACACTAACACACCATTCATATACTTATCCTGTATAATCTCATGTTCATCCATTGCAGTCATATACATGCCATGTTTATATCTTTATCCTTTGCTTTCACTTTCCACCTCGACTGTCGTCAAACCTCAGCCACTTTAAACTTCCTATCTTTCTATCACTTGCACACAATAAACACACTATGCGCTGAGCATTGAAATGCCCAGTGGTGGATACATATCCTAAATTTTCCATACTATTACTACATGCATGCACACATAAGTGTATTTTTTTATTCTCATTATATCCTTTAGACTTTTAGATGACTTATGCCTTACTTTTATTGTCCTAATAGATCTTTTACTTCAGTCATTATCTTATTCCTTTTTCATTATTTCAGTAACCATACTTTAACATTACTATTACTGTTATCAAAATCATTTTTATCTACACTGTTAACTTTAACTTTAATACTTTTATGTTTAGTCTATTAATTCAATGACCTTTTATATTAACAATATTTGTAATTATCTCATTAACGTATTCATTTGTTTTTCATTATTTGTTATAACGTATTTATATCAGTTACTGTCTACACTTGGGCACAGAATCATTTGCTGAAATATCTATTGAGCAGTCATCATTGCTGTTATTAACAGTATTGATTACCCGTATCATTTCCTTTATATGTTTGATATTTCTTTTACTCTTTTTTAGTTATACTAATCTTTTTACGTTTTATATTTATGTTACTATTCTTCATTTAATCGTTTCTTTTACAATACCATTATTAGAGCTATAATCAATATACATTTACATTATTTTCCTATTTAATTTCAATCAGCTACATTTTGTATTATACTCTTTAATTATCGGTACTATCTCTCAATACACTTACTTATCTATATACTTAATATTCCTATTAGTAATGATTTCATAATTTATTTCAGTATTACTATGATTAATGATACCATTATTAATAGCAACATCTGAATTACTCATATGATTAATATTATCGTCATAACAGTTAACATTAATTCCTCATTAGCTTTTAACATTTTACTGACAGTCCTAATTTTCTTCAGTTATAAGGTTTTATCTCTAATATTCTTTTATAACCTCTTTTTAAATTAACTCATTACTATCCTAACCTTCCAAGAACATTTCAATTATTTATTAACATTATTACTTTCACATGTACAATATACTAAAAACTTTAAATTCTGTTTATTTTATTTCCACATAACTAGCTCATAATATGTTACTTATGTCAATTATATTACACTATCTATTTTCCTTTAATACCCTTTTTTCTTCTTCAAAATTTGTACTTCAATTATAAAACCTTCAGTGACTAATTAAATTAAATTAATGATGCTTCATAACTACAGTAGCCTTTTTCCATTAATTTACTAACATTCTTATTATTTATTTCTTATAATTCATTTACCCTATATATATTATTCTGTTTCATCCTTTTTACTAACATTGTCATTACTCATTATTATGATTAATATTATTTTGACTATTGGCATAATTGTTATTAACATTAACAGTAACATACCTGTATATTTACATTAATCTAGATATTGACATAAACTTAAATATCAGAATTAACACTAGTATTATCATTATTCTTATTATTAAAGCATGAATTTCTTCATTTGTATTCAATTATACAGTTGTCATTCATAATACTTACCAATTGCATTTTAATCCCTAAACTTTTTCCTAATTTACAGTATTACCTTTCGTTTCTACCTATTTACAATAAATCCATTTATTCACTTATTATCGTCTTTATTTTATTATCTAACATGCAATTTACCACTTAGTCCTTATAAAATTATTCTTTTACTCTATTACACTTATGTCCTTAAAAACATTACTAAAATTACCAAGAGAGGAGGATAGGGTGCTAGGTGAGCACCTAGATCGCCAAGAGAGGCTGACTGAGGAGCTGAGATAGGGTTTGAGTGCTTCGCAGGCAGTAGCGACTCAGGGGATTTATGAGGCTGTACAGATGGTGGATGATTCGGTCACTTCTCTCAGGCTCCGAGTGGAGGTGCTACGGGCTTCTATATTGAGTATAGCCGGGTCCATAAGGGAGTTGAGGGAGCAGATGGTACCAACCTGACTGGGATCAGAGACGCCTCTAGGCACCAGAGCTCGGAAAAGGCTCAGGCTTTCATAGAGTTAGGCAAGGTGATCAGCGAGGTCTTGGGTTTCTTCAGGACATGCACTCAGCCCTTCCCATATAGATACGCCTGAGTCCAGTTTTGTAAGCCCACTGAGCAGAGCAACCGGCAGCACCACCATCTCCACTAGCAGTTGTCATCCCTCCACAGCTAGCAACCGGGGCAAGATCATCGATATTCAGGGGTCAGTCCTCCTTAGCCGGAGTCAGACCATCTACCTCCGAGGCTGAACCATCCTCATCTAGCGCTCAGCCAATCACTTCTCTCAGGTTTCGGGTTGGGGTGCTAGAGGCTTCTATATCGACTATAGCCAGGTCCATGAGGGAGCTGAGGGAGCAGATGGTACCAAACTGACTGGGATTACAGACGCCTCTAGGCACTAGAGCTCGGAGCAAGCTTAGGCTTTCATAGAGTTAGGCAAGGTGATCAGGGAGGTCTTGGGTTTCTTCAGGACATGCGCTCAGCCCTTCCTAGATGGATATGCCCAAGTCCAGTTTCAGCAGGCCGACCGAGCAAAGCAGCCGACGGCACCACCATCTCCACTAGCAGTTGTCATCCCTCTACAGCCAGCCACCAGGGCCAGACCATCAACATTCAGGGGTCAGCCCTCCTCATCCGGAGTCAGACCATCTACCTCTGGGGCCGGACCGTCCTCATCTAGTGCTCAGCCAATTCATTTATCCCATAGTGAGGAGCATCTAGAGGAGCCTTCAGATTACTCCCCTCTGTAGTGCATTTCAGGGAGATTTTGTATATGTTTTTATTGTTGTACAAACTTTACATATTACTTAGTGAAATTTACATTTTATAAAAATTTCATTTCATTTTAGCGATATGTATATTCTTGTTAAAATTTCATTTACTGCTTCAAAATACTTGACTCATCAAAATAGTAAAATAAAAAATAACAAACAAATAAATAAGGAAAATAAAGAACAAGAAAATAAAAGATGTAAAGTTCACGCTTTAAAATGATCCAGTTAATACAATAAATTAACAAGATCTTTTGAAATTGCAACATATACATTCCAACAATCTGTTTCACGACACGAAAGTCGAATCCATCATCAGAAGAGTGTCTTCTGCAAGATGAGATGAAGGTAGAATACGTTTATAGTTCACGACATGAAAGTCGAATACATCGTCAGAGGAGAGTCTTCTATAGAATGAGTTGTAGGTAGAATACGCTTACAACCCATGACACAAAAGTCGAATTCATCATCAGAGCAGAGTTCTCTACAAAATGCGTTGTAAGTAGAATATGCTTACATCTCAAGACATGAAAGTCGAATTCATTGTCAGAGGAGAGTCTTCTGCGAAAGGAGTTGTAGGTAGAATACGCTTATAGTTCATGACACGAGATTCGAATTCATTGTCAAGGGAGAGTCCTCTGCAAAATGAGTTGTAGGTAGAATAAGCTTATGGTTTGCGACACAAAAGTCGAATTAATCATCGAGGAGAGTCCTCTGCAAAATGAGTTGTAGGTAGAATACGCTTACAACTCACTTCAAGAAAGTCGAATTCATTGTCAGAGGAGAGTCTTCTAGCAAAATGAGTTGCAAGTAGAGTATTCTTATGGCTCATGACATAAATCATCACAATTCAGTAGCATTTAATTATAAGCTACATAAAAGGAGAGTCTTTTTCCATATGAGTTGTAGTAGAATATGCTCACAACTCAATAGCGACGATCATATGCATGGAAGGATTCACCGAAGTCTTCAGAGCTAAGCCTTCAAAATGACTTAGTGGTGACAATCAGAAGCCATTATCCCCGATCTTCAACACCAAAGTCTTCAGAGCGAAGTCTGCAGAATGACTTTGTGGCGACAATCAGAAGCCACTATCCTCGATCTTCAACACAGAAGTTTTCAGAGCGAAGTCTTCTGAATGACTTAGTGGTGACAATCAGAAGCCACCTGTGATGCTGATCAAACAAATCCTGAACTCTAGGCAAAGGATAGTTGTTCTTCACTGTAACCTTATTAATTTGCCTATAGTCGATGCACATCCTCAAAGTACCATCCTTCTTCTTAACAAACAACACCGAAGCTGCCCATGTAGATATGTTGGTTCTAATAAACCCCTTATCCAATAACTCTTGTAGCTGAGTTTTAAGTTCCCTCAACTCTACAGGAGCCATCCGATAAGGTGCTTTCGAAATGGGCGAAATACCCGGCATTATCTCTATGGACAACTCCACTTCTCTCTCGGGAGCCAACCCAGGCAACTCACTTACAAACACATCACTAAACTCCCTAACAAGTGGGATATCCTCAATCTCAACCTGATCACGCTTAGAATCCAACACAACTGCTAAAAATGCCTCACAGTCTTTCCTCATTAACCTCTTAGCTTGTATAGCAGAAATCAGATTACTCAAGGAACTCGAACCCAAACCTTTAACCACAACAGAGGACTGATCTCTACTTCGTAGCACAACCACTTTCTTATGACAATCAACTACAGCCCGATGTTTACTCAACCAATCCATACCCAAGATCAGATCAAACTCTCGAAACGGCAACTCAATCAAATCCGTAGAAAACTCGACACCTTGAACCAAAAGAGGACAAATCCTATACACTCTACTTACATTGACACTATGCCCTAAAGGACTGGTCACACAAGCCTCATAATCTAACTAATCAACATCATGCAACTTATCAAATAACTTACTCTTGCACAAATATGAGTGTGTGGACCTAGGGTGTCAATTAGAGCATACAACTCAATGTCAAATAGTAGAAACTTACCAGCAATCACATCCGGAGCATCCTACTCATCCCGAGCTCTCATAGCATATGATCTAGCTAGAACCGTCAAGGGACGATCAACCGACTCTGATGGAGCTCCCTCTCTAGGCCGACCACCTCGACCTCTACCTCGGCCTCTACCACAACTGGCTTGCGGTGCATTCGACCCCACTCTACTAGCCTCATGCTGATCACCAGAAGTCTCACTCAACTTAGGACAGTTAGCCAAATAGTGATCAGTGCTCCCATATTGGAAACAACCACCCGTGAGCCACCTACACTCACCCCGATGGCGCCTGCTGCAGTGAGAACACTCGGGCAATGCCTCGGTCCTATTACCCGAACCACCTCTATCGATACTAGAACCCATGGTAGAACCTTGCCTCCTGCCTCTTGAAGCCGGACCTGAAGAAGACTCATCATGCGAGTTCCTAGACCTCTTACTCGAAGATCATGACAATCCTCCACGAGGGGAATTCCTCCTCTGAGCCCTCTCTCTTAAGACTGATTCAGATCTCTCGGCCCGCATTGCTGCTTGCACTATCTAGTAGAACCCAATACCCGGAGTACTCATCAAAGAAATCAGCATAGCCCTCAAGGACTCATTCAAACCGGCCTGAAAATGCCTACACCTAAACTCCTCTGTCAGGACACCCTCTGGAGCATACTCAGAAAGACGGTTGCATTCTTTCTCAAATTTCGAAACTGTCATAGCCCTCTACTTCAAACTCAAGAACTGTGCCCACTTAGCATCCTTATAGGCCTGACTCACATACTTACTAGTAAACTCCCTCTCAAAGAACTCCCAAGTGACCGGGTCAGGCAACTCAAGATGCCTACGGACCAACTTCCACCAATCGTAGGCAGATCCCTGAAGCAAAGCCACAACACATTCTACTTGCCTATCCAGAGGGCACCGAATCTCATCCAAAACACGCTCTACCTTCTCTATCCATTTCTTAGCATACTCAGATTCATCCAGACTAGTCTCATAAAAATCCTCCGCAGTAGCTTTCCTCATGCTCTCTAAAGGGGCTCTTGGAGCGGTCACTCTCTCTAAGACACGAGCCATGTCCTGAAAAATCTTCAACATTGCCTCAAAGGGCATGGCTGCGGCCTCAGGCTGAACCCTAGGTGTTTGAGCCGAAATAGACACTGAAGGATCTACTGCTTGAGGATTCACACTCTCAATGGACCCTTCAAGCGACCCATGCATCGAATCAGAATCCATTTAAAACAAACACAAAGACACCCACATCAGCCAACACAGTCCTAAACATATATTTATGCACAACAACACCCAGAAAACGCCTAAACCTAGGCTCTAATACAAAAACCTATAACGCCCTCTACCCATACGTAGGGGAACCCATCCACAATGGAGTGAGAACCAGTATGAGCAGGGGTGTCACCAAACAAAATGGTACAATAACGCTTAGTGGGGAAACAAACAACAATAACATGGACGGCCATTCACAATGGTCGTCGAGGCAAAACGCATATATAATGGCATAAGCTGAATATCATATAAGATATGAACATAATCGAATCACATTCATAAGCATTCAAAGGTTCATAATTACATTCATACGCTAACTGATTCATATAAATATAATCATAGTCATTCGAGATTCACATTTTGATAAGCATAATAGAACAAAACACAACACCTGCTGACTCACAGTAGTGGACAACGAGTGAACGCATTGCGGTACCTTACGGGTACGAATCGGAAAGCAACATCACATTTTCTCATTCAAAAATATTTTACAGAGGGGATCTTAATCAAGATCCGAACACATTGAGATTCGCGAGAAACCAAACAGGGACCTGATCAGGGTCCAGAACAGAACTGAGGGCTGCAGCTACTGAACTCTATTAGGCATGCCTAACTATCCACTTATTTGACTCTACCAAGTCATGCATAATTCATCAAATTACATTTATATAATTCATAAAATTATCGATGCAAAATACATCCAATTATATTCATATACTTCATAAAATAGTCCAAGTATAAACCTAAAAGCATCACAAGTTCGGAAATTAAATATCGAAAATCACAAAAGAAAACTCAAATTGAAGCCAGGGGTGTCACGCTCGCGATAGAGGCAAAACTTGCCCCAGGTCGCGATCGCGACAGTCCTCGTGCTCGCTCGGAGACAGAAGCACATCACACTATCGCGCTCGCGACAGTAAGTGGCCAATAAAAGCTGTCGCGCTCATGTGCAGGCGCGTGCGCGCGGCAGGGGATTGCCACAACCCGCTCGGCAGCCAAGTGCTCTGTCGCGCTCGCGACAGAGAGCTCTCACTGCAGTGGCTCAGCAGCCCAAATCCCCTCGGCCACGCGCAAGAGCTGAATTCACCGAGCTCTGTCGTGATCTCGCAACAGTGTTGCGCTCGCGACAGAGTTGCGATTTTTATCTCTTACGCGAAAATCTGCAGAAAATCACACTCCCAAATCACCCAAACCTCCAATCTCAAACACAAATCAACCCATACTTCATCTTACCTCAAATCAACCTTCCCATCATCATAAATAACATAAAACACAACTTTTACAACAATTAACACAATCAAAATCATGAATTAACATAATCAAACTTCTCAAAAGAAACAAACCCAAAAAATTGCAATAAAATTCATCAAACTTAAAATTTGCTCCAATAATTCATCATTCATGCATCACAACTTAAATCAAACCAAAACCCATAACATTTGCACTAATATAAGCCTCATCAAACCTCAAATTTCCAGAAATTCATTCAAACATACTAAATCACAAAAATGCAACAAATTCAAATAAATTCCCAAACCTGAAAATTCCTATGCTCCTATTTGCAAACTCCGCTCCCACTTGCACCCGGAAGCCCAAGAACCATACAAACACAAAAATCCTATATTAAGAACATATCTAACAAAACAAGAGAAAAGATGGATTTGAAGAGAAAACCCACTAACTTACCAATAAATCTCTTTGGAATTACCAAGATCCACCAACAAGACAGCCAAGAAAAGAGAGAATCAAGGTGTAGCAAGAGGAAGAGGAAGAAAGAAGAAGCAAAGGAGGGAAGGAGGAAGAGAACGGGAGAGCTAGGGCAAAATTCTGCTCTCTTTCTCTCTCCTCTCTTTATATACCCCTTCTTAATTTCCCTTGCCATATGTCACCTCGAGATTGGTGGGTTTTCATAATTCACACCCTACACTCATGCAAGACACCCCGCACAAGACTAACCCTCACTAATACACACACTACTCGCCTATGAGCATGCACACACTAACAATACCCATACTCATACTCACAAATATCATACATGCACCCACACTCTAATATAGCCCACAAAACATGCATAAAGCCAAAAATACCATTAACACATGGCAAAACACTCACACATTCATACATACACATGGCTCAGACTACTAGGGGAAAACGGGGTGTGACATACACATTCACAATGATATCAATTTTAAATTATGGCCTTCACAATTACAGTTGCTATATTTTACTATTATCTTTACATTTATTATTCCCCACTATAATTATTTAAATACTTTTCTTATATTTTATTTGGCAGACTATACAATTAGTCTCATTAGCCCTTTTTAATTCCACTCAATATCCATACACTATAGTTTAAATTCACTAAAGTCCTTCACATTCTTCATATTTACTAATTTACCCTTCTATGTCACTTTATTATCATTATCACTATTATTCTTATTAGTTAGACTTATTGATTTCTATTTTCATTTCTTAACTTACAATATTATATCCAAATTAATATTCTGATAATTTCATTTAATAATCCATCCACTTATTAATGTACGATTAGGTCCTTATATTATCACTATTAGGATCAATTACCCATAAATCCCTTATTTTTCACTTATTCATAATAAGGCCACTCTTTCACATTTTTGCCCTTCATTATTTCTTAATTACAATTATGTCACTATATAAACTTAATTAGATTACACATACATACCCAATTATATATATATATACTAAATCAATTAAAACCATTATTCACTTAATAATTATTTATACCATAATATTCCATTTTCATTGATTATTTATTCATTAATTATCAACTATGCATTTAATATTTATGTTAATGCTTAATTCCACTTTAATCCCTTAATTAGCCTTACTATTATAAATTTACAATTAGGACCCTAAACTTTTATCAAATTATGATTTTACTCTTAATTGTATTGTATTTACAAAAATGCCACTAATTAATTTTATTCTTACATTTATTTATCATTTGGTCTTCAAATTACCATTTAGTCCTTACCATATTTTTTAAAACCAAATTAAACTTTAATCTTTATTTTTCCCTTAAATTTCGACTTTGCCCTTTATTTTCACTATAATCACAATCATGCCACTAATTATTCTTAATTTCACTTTTAATTTATTATTAACATACAAATTTACTTTTTAGTCCTTCCGATAATATTTTCATATCAATTTTCATTTTAGTCCCTAGCACGAAATGAAATTACATTATTAAACATTTAATTACACGTTTCTATTTAATAACTCTTATTATCTCAATTATACACTAAGATTACTGTTTTACCCCTACACTTTTCATTCCTTTTAACTTAGTCTTCAAACCACTCATTTAAATCATTTATCCACTTAGATACTTACATTAGTCAATAATTACACTTAAATCCTTTAATTAGCTATTCATTTGTAAAATTACATTTAGGTCCTTAACTTTAATAGAAATTACGATTATATCCCCAAATTTTACCTTAATTACTAAAATACCCTTATTTACACTTTTCTTTCATCTTAATCATTATATAACCTACCAAATTACAGTTTAGTCCCTAATTTACCATTTTCATGTCAAATTACTATTTAGTCCCTATATCTTAATTTCTTTATACAATTATCATTTTATTTACACTTTTCATTTAATTATCACTTATTTTCACTCTTGAGTGTAAAATTACCGTTTTCATTTATTTTCTCGTTTATCACCATTTCAATCAATTTTAATGTACTTTACCATAATGTCTCAATCTTATGTATAATTACCATATTGACCCTAGTATACACTCGGTAGAAATCTACGAACCAAATATGCAGGACATAGATCCCATAGATCCATTACACTATAGAATGATACCAAAAGAACCATTCAACATTGGCATTGCACTACATTGATCACTATAAACACTAAACACTGCACTTAGATAGACCGTCAATGGCCTATCGATAGCGAGTTATCATTACTCAGACCGCGGTGTTGAATCCCTATGCCTAGCCAATTATATCCTGGACTAGATTTGTCTACCTGACTATTACTAAGGGCAAATAATATCAGATTTTCACTTATATCACTTAATATATCAACATATACCATTCGGCCATCAGATACACTTAACTTTAAAATTTACATATCACTTATAATTCACTTCCATTTCATATATTTATCATTTATATATTAAATTATGCCATTGAGTTCATTTAATCATATAATAATCATTTTTACTTCACTCTTTTTCCATCAATTTCATTCTAATACACTTATTATTCAATTTTAACATCAATTAAGTTATTTATTTACTTTAATATATCATAGCCCATAACATTCACTTTAGACATAATGTATGTTCAACATATAAAATATTCAATTAAATAATTAAAAATTCTAATTAATTTATTTTACACTCCATTTCATTTATACATTTATTTTTAAACATCTCTATTACCAATTTCACAAAATTAACTATAAGATTGTTAACTTACTCATTCGGCCATCACTTGCACTATACTTTAAAATTTCTCATTTTAAACATTAATCACTTCCATCTCACTTATTAACCCATTTTAACACCAAAAATAACATTTTACACAATTTACATCATACATGTCAATATTTTTACTTTATACATATTAGATTATCATACCAAATTATTTTCAATTAAATTCCATTTATTCCAATTAACTTAATACACACTCTATTATCATTCTAATGTCATTTTATGCCATTACACTTAATCAATTATCAAAGTATACTATATTACCCAACCTATTCCATTCGGCTAAGGTGTGTCCATACCATTTCACTTTGTTTTCTTTCTTCTAATCACTTAATTAACTAAATTACATGTTATACATCACTAATACACTTGTTACATTCTTTAAACATCAAAGTATTTCAAGTATTCCTTAAGAATACCATTCGGTAAAACCTAGGGTTCCTACATCCATTTGTTTTCTTTCCATTTTAATCATTCAAAATCCCATTCTTAACCTTTCTAAACATGTCTGTCAAATTTATTTCTATTAAACATGCATAAATCACATACATGTAATATGAACATAACGTAAAATCATACATTTTTAATGGAAAAAGAAGGATATTGTATCCACTAAACTTATTTTGTTGTTCTCCACATCCTAAGCATGCTTTCCATGCCTTAACTTCTTGAAACACAATCATCTCCGTTATCTTCCTTAAGTGGCCGAATACAATTATCAAAACAAATTACTTGCATTTTCTTAAGCAAATTACTTAAAATTTCCAAAATTTACAAGACACAAAACACATACACATTAAATCCAAAATGAGAACTAGGGCAAAACCAACCCAAATAACATAGCACAAAGATCAACTCCCAAACACACACACTCAAAAACACAGCTCCCAAACCTGGATAAAATACAGCTTCAATCTTCTCTTTAATAGCCCACCTTTTTTTTCCCTTCACTCCTCCTTCTCTCCTCTGATTCTTGCACAAGAACCAGCCAAAACCACAAAATCAAACCATGAAAAACCTCATCCAAAACCCAGAAAATCACACCCAGAAATCAGAGAAAAGATGAAGGAGAAAACCCACGCAACTCAAGCACTTACCTTACAAATTCCAGCTCTAACTCAGAAATTCAACTTCAATCCTTGAGAATCCACGTTAAGCACACACTCAAGAGAGTAGAAAGAGCAAAGAAATGGAAGGAAAGGAAAGGAGGGGAGGAAACGTGAGGGAGAAGCAGAAATCTACCCTTTGCTTCTCTCTCTCTCCCTCTTTTCTTTACATTAATTGCTTCTATCAACCCCATCCATGTGGCAAGCTACTAATGGACCCAACATTCCACTTATTAACTTTTTTTTTCCAAGGCACCAAACACCACACACACAATATAATCTCTTATGTAAATATCTCCAAGGCACCACACACACAATCCACTAGATAACTCCTCAACAAATACCTTCATTTAGGGTACTATACACACATACCACTAGATCACTTCCTCACTCAACATCTTATTAATTTAATTTCTTCAATTAAGTCCTTAATAAATTCAATTTCACATGCACTAATTACCAAAATATCCTTAATTTCTCGACTTATCATGCAAATTTCAACTAGGACTGTAACAACCCAAAAAGGGCCTGGTCAGAGTCTGTGTGATAAGTCGGTAAAGTAAGGGTATTTTCGTAATTTGAGTAAGAGAAAATTTGGATAATAAGAAATTATTTGTCAAGGAATTAATTAATTAAGTAATAAGTTAAGTGAAGGAAATGTTATGGTGTGCTTATAGTGTATGGGAGTAGGATATAAGTGGACTTAGGAATTTTATTGTGTGGTTTTTGTGCATTGTGCCTTGGATGATAAGTGGGCTATGAGAAATATTTTGGTGTGAGTTGAGTTTGGTGCATTGGAAGATATTTGTGTAGGAGAAGTTAGTGTGTGTGTAGGGTATGGTGCCATAAGTGGTTAAGTCAAAGTGGGAAGGCTTGATTTGCTAAGATTGTGACAAGTGGCAAGGGGTTGGTGAGCATTAAATGAAAAGTAGGAGAGAGGGAAGGGAGGGTGTGACGCGCGCCGGATCCCTGCGGCCGCCCGTTCGACCGCCCGCACGTGGGCGATCGGGGCATTAGTGGGTCCGTTGACAGCTTGCAATAAATCGCAAGTGCGTCTATGTTGGGCAACAAGGAGGTTTCATGGAGTCGCCACCCAATAGAACATTGGGAAAGTTTCTCTCGCCTCGGAGAGCCTAAGACTGCGCTTAGTATCCATTTTGGGCCAACCGAAGGAACCTAGGATTAACGCTAAAGCCTCGTGACACAAGAAGTATCTTGGAGGATAACCTCTAACCTCTTGAGCCCAAAGACCAGAGCTGGTTCGGGACTTCTCATTTATTTATACCTTGATTAATATTATAATTAAGTTTTGAATTCATTGTTTCATCAACTTTCCACACAATGCAATTTAAATTAAAGGCGCAATCATTCATATCAAAAGTGGTAAATGTAAGCAAAATCCAAAATAAAGCATTTAAAAATAAATTACAATAACACTAGGAGCGGAATACAACTCCCATTTATAAAGGTGAAAGGCATGCATAAAACGGGTTATTCATTAATAGTGAGAACATTGGTCCTCGCATGCATATTTATTATGAAACAGTTTTGATGTGATGATTTATTTGGGTATGAAAAACTAGGACATTGGTCCCCTTTTATTTAGAAAAAGAATGTCAAGTTAATTAATAGAAACGTTTTTGTGATTTTCTTTTTAGCGAGCCTAAATAAAGAATTTTACAAGAAAATTATATGGCAAAATTAAATAAAATATTACAAATAAAGAAAATAAATATATGAACCAAACGAGCCTTTTTTGGACCTCCCGATGTGCTCGAAAAAATGACCAAGCGAAAAATGAGTTTAGACATAAAAACAAAATACAAATAAAATAATGTTAGAGATTAAATCAATTAAACATACAAAATAATGAATAACAAATTAAAATAAAATAAGATGGTATGAAAAGAATGATAATGGAATCAAAAATATTAACAAACCAAAATAAAATGAGAAACATGCATTATGTATGACAAATGATTGAATGATGTGATGAAAATAAAATATAACATGTTAATTAAATAATACATGTAAAAATATGAACATGATGACAATGATGATGAAGATAAACGAATCAAAGAATATATAAAATAATAAAGAAAAGAATAATAAATGAAAACAATTAAAGAATGATGAAAACAATTAAATGGAACAATATGATTAATTAAATATGTTCACAAATGATATAAACCATTTACATGGCAAAAAGATTAATTTAAAATGAATTTATTAATTACATGTTAGGAATTAAAAGAAAACAATATTCACATGAACAAAAATCAAATCATATATAAACGATTAAATGGAACAAATATAAAATGAATACAACAAATGAATAGATGAAAACAATAAAGAAATCAATAAAAATAATATACATGAATAAATTAAATATAAATAAAAGAAAAGAAAATAGAAATGGAGCCAAGAATATTTACCCTCAGAATATTGGATTTGATGAAGGTAAAAGATGATCGATTTCTTTGTTTGATGATCCACAATATTAGAGTGAAATATGATGAAAATGTTGGAATTTTATTCCAAGAAACATGAAAAAAAATGATCAAAAATTCTTTAAGAACAAAGAATTGATACCTTTGCCTAAAGAAATGATTTTAATAAAAAAAAAGCTTTTATTGATTAAAATAATGAAAAATGATTTCAAGAACAATCAATCACTTTGTTCATAAAAAATTGATTGAAGTTTTATTTTAGAAAATCAAATAAAAATTAGATTTTGATGACAAACAATTATTTTATTTGTCTCAAAATCAATTTTTTATCAAGAAGAGATTCAAAACAAAATCAATGAAAAAGTTTTATTGAACCCAAAATAAAAGATTAAAAACAATTTTGAGAACAAATAATTATTCTATTTGTCTCAAAAATTGAATCAAACAACAAAACTTCCTCTAAAAAATATGTTTAGAAGAAATTATGTTGGAAAAAGAATGAAACATTTGATTTTTCTTTTTGATTTTTTGTTGGGGAATAAATCTGGAATTTTTGGTGGAAGAAGAAGAAGAAATCTGGAAATTTTAGGTCTAAAAAATGTGGAGGCCTCCAAAAGGATCAATTGGAATAATTAAGTCTTGAAAATTAATTCTCCAATCTCAATTAAACCTTGTTAATTCAAAGAGAAATCTCAAAATGTTTCGAAGAAAAATCAAAGAAGAAGAGAAATGCTGGAAATTCTGATGTAAAAAATAGTAGTGGAGGCTCCCTTTGATTTTTCATCATAAAGTATTTAAAGAATAGAAAATGTTGCCCTAATTTAATTAAGGAAAACAAACCTAATTTTATTCAAATTCCTTTATTTTTGGGGTTAAAATCAAGTTTTATTAATTAATAATCTATAAAAAATATTTTGGAATTTTATTTGAAGTCAAAAACCCTTAATTTTGGGATAAAAACGGATTTTTGGGTCAAAAAATCGGAATAAAGCTGAAAAAATGGAAAATAGGGTAACAGACCCTATACCGACGGCCAAACGCCCGTCGCTAGAGGGACGCCGCCCGTCGCTATAGAGCGACGGGGACTCACGCGGCGAGGCGCGCAAAATCCGCGCGGAGCTCGGGCGGGAATCGCGCGCAGAGGATCGCGGTGCGGCGCGCAACGCTGCGCGTCGCTCTTTAGCGACGCGCGGCATTGGCGATGCTGTGCGTCGCCAAATCTCACCCAGCGCGCTGGGCGCCTGGCGCCTGCGAGCTGGGCGCCAGCGCGCCTGCGCGCTGCCGCGCCCGACACTCGCAGTCCGAAAAAATTTTTTATTTTTTTATTTTTTTTATTTTTTATTTTTTATTTTTTAAATTTTAAATTGACTAAAAACACCATAATTTTAAGCCCCCATTTTTCAAAATTAATTTTTTTAAATTTTTTTTATTATTTTTAATTTTTCACTCTAAAATGCAAATTTGATGAGAAAACCATCACTTTTTACCTTTTAAGCCTGTGAAGGCAATTATCATCATTGGGTAATCCTGATCAAGGCTACTCGGGACCCGGTGTCTACAGTTGCCCCCAATTTTGGAGAGGCTAGTGCATGGGTGCCTAGGTGATCCAAAATTCAGGAAAAGGAAAGAAAAGCGTACCTGAGGCGTCGATCTTCCTGCTTGATGGAGTTATGATGATAGCTGTTGCTGTCTTTTGGTTGTAACAGGTAATGCCGTGGTCGTGCTAACCTCTTGTGGGTAGTGCCGCCATCGTGCTAACCTATGTGAATTGGTAGTGCCGTGGTCGTGCTAACCTCTTGTGGGTTGTGCCGCCATCGTGCTAACCACTGTGAATTGGTAGTGCCGTGGTCGTGCCAACCTCTTATGGGTTGTGCCGCCATCGTGCTAACCGCTGTGAATTTTGGTAGTGCCGTGGTCGTGCCAACCTCTTGTGGGTTGTGCCGCCATCGTGCTAACCGCTGTGAATTTGTAGTACCGTGGTCGTGCCAACCTCTTGTGGGTTGAAGTGGTGCTATCTGTGAGCCCTTCGGTTGATTGCCCCCTGAGAAGTCTTCGTTTCATCGATCGTTTGCCCCCTGAGAGGTCTTCAGTTAGCTGCTCCCTGAGAAGTCTTCGATTTTCTGCTCCCTGAGAAGTCTTCGATTTTCTGCTCCCTGAGAAGTCTTCGGTTTGCTGCTCCCTGAGAAGTCTTCGGTTTATTGATCGTTTGCCCCCTAAGAGGTCTTCGGTTTGCTGCTCCCTGAGAAGTCTTTGGTTTTCTGCCCCCTGAGAAGTCTTCGGTTTGCTGCTCCCTGAGAAGTCTTCGATTTTCTGCTCCCTGAGAAGTCTTCGATTTTCTGCTCCCTGAGAAGTCTTCGGTTTGCTGCTCCCTGAGAAGTCTTCGGTTTATTGATCGTTTGCCCCCTAAGAGGTCTTCGGTTTGCTGCTCCCTGAGAAGTCTTTGGTTTTCTGCTCCCTGAGAAGTCTTCGATTTTCTGCTCCCTGAGAAGTCTTCCGTTTGCTGCTCCCTGAGAAGTCTTTGGATGGTGCTTGGATTGATGATTAAGCTGGTATGTGGATTGATGATTGAGTTGAGACTTGGATATATGTTTTGTTCGATGTCTGGATTGATGAATGAGTTGAGGTTGTGATTGATGATTTGACCGATGTCATCACTCGGCTTTTGTCAGTGTTCGCCTCAAGCCTTTCTTTCTGTAAAATAAGGAAACTAAACTATGCAAAAATGGTGAGCATGCAAGTGAAATGCATGAGTAATGCAGGAATGCAGGATAAAAATTCATCTATGTGAACTTGAGGATGATGCCAGGCTAGCTGCGATTTGCGATATAATTGATGCCTTTTGAGCTGCTTTTGAATTTCATGCCCTTTGGGATTGTGAGATTCTCACCTAGTACCTGTAGTCATTATTTGAAGGTAGTGCGTCCCTTGTGGATTTTCACACTAGCTTTTCTTAGTGGGAGATGCGTCCTTTGTGGATTTTCACATAACCCTGTGCCTTATTTTTTTTTTGCCTGGAATGGACCCAACCCAATCCAGCGGCTTTTCTCTTTCTTCTTTTTTTGAAGGACAGACTGCCTGTTTTCAGGTTTTCACCCTATCCTTTTGCCTAATTTTTGCTTAGAGCGCCAGTTACGGTTTTCACTCCAACGGTTTTTTTTTTCTTTTATTTTTTATTTTTTATTTTTTTGATACGACTTGAAAAATTAGAACTATTGTCAAGGTTTCCTCAGTATCTTGTCTTCGGCTTTCACTCCTGAGTACCACAGCCCCTGGACACAATTGCTTTCCCAAAATTGTCATATTGTGGGTCAGAGACGACATCCTTGCTTCCATAAGTGCCTGCGAAAAAAAAGGATACATAACCTTGCGGTAGATAATAAAACTCAACGGCTTGGGTATCTGGTCGGCGAGAGTAGAAGCAAATTATAGCCAGTTAGATTTTATACACTCAATAATGAATGACATCTTTCTTTTTATAAAAGAACTAGGAAATGATAAGTTAAAACTACTTCTGCTTTATGCATTTGCAAAGATTGTGTGCATTTTGGTATGATTTTTCCGTACATGATCACCATTTAACATAGATTCAAAATGCAAAATTACGTTTAATCTCAGAATGGATCTTGAAAGCATCAGACTCCTGTTTCCAATCAGCCCTCTCGGGTTTTCCTGATTGGATATTTTCTCTCGAGCCTCTAATTTTGACCAGAGTGCCTTTTTTCGGTTTTCACCCTGACGAGGCGCCCAATTTTAGCAAGGCCGCCTTTTTTCGGTTTTCGACCCGCGGGGCATTTATTCTCTTCTTTTTTTTTTAGTCTTTACCATGGACCTTCTCGGGTTTGTTAAGGTTGACTGCTTCATCGAACTTGCTTCCTTTACTGTTTGTCGAAATGCTGCTTCCTGGGATAATGACTATTCAAGAACAAACAAGTCTTCGTTTGCTGGCCTAAACTTACTTCGTTCATGTGGAATACTTGGTCTTATTTTCCTGAATACCAAATCTCACTATTTTCAGTAGGTGCTTTCTGACTTTCTTCCCGAATGATTAAGTAAATTATTTCCTGATCGATATGATTGCAATAATAACCCCATAACCTATTTTGGTCTGATGTGCTTAGCTGCTGCAAAACTGTTTCTATGACTGTCCCAATATCGTCTGATGTGTTTAACCGCTATAGCATCGTTCCCATGATTGCCCTTTAAGATTTAAGTGCTTCGACATGTATTGCTTTTACCCCATGCCTCGAGGAATAAAGTGTGATACGTGTAAAGATTTTTGATTGCAAGCCCCTGCATGGGTCTCCTTCATAATCTTCTTGGCCTTTTCCTATCTAGCATCTCAACTGCATGTCATTGGCTTTCCTCTCGTACTGCACATCCTTTACATGAATTAACTGGGTGGATAACTTGTGAATCAGTCTTCTGGTTCCTTTCAGTATCCAAATAGAGTGACAAGGTGCAGGTATGTGTATACCCGCGAGATTTGGATAAAGCTTGGCCGCAAATTTTTCCTTCTTTTAGCAAGCTTTGCTCAAATCCTGAAGTTTACACATACACGCACTTTTCTTTTTAACCATCGGGATGCCATTGGCCAACCTAG
Source organism: Excoecaria cochinchinensis (assembly GCA_947683425.1). Taxonomy (NCBI): domain Eukaryota; kingdom Viridiplantae; phylum Streptophyta; class Magnoliopsida; order Malpighiales; family Euphorbiaceae; genus Excoecaria; species Excoecaria cochinchinensis. The sequence goes on from CANTUQ010000112.1 coordinate 5,595,313, forward strand.
TTTGGCGTTGTGTTTCTAAAAGAAATTAGGTCTTGTTTCTACTTGCGGATCTCTCCTTTCAACCATTTCTACCCACTTGGGCTTGAGTCTTCTGAGCTTCTGTGGCACCTGTCCATGATTTTGGCATAGCATGCTTAGTGGCTTCATAATCATCTTCTACCATGTCTTCACTGGTCCAGGCAAAGACTTTTTTTTTTTTTTTAATTCTCTCAAGTTTCAATCTCTCTTCAAGAGTCATAACAGATGCTATCAAGATTTTCTTTGGGTTCTCCCAAGTTCTGGGATTAAACGGAATAGCATTAATTGAATAAATGTCAATCATGATTATGCACAGTGAAATCACAAGAAATATCACACAAATAAACAAAAACACAAAAGCATTCCTTTTATTTCATAAAAGTAGAGTTAAAACATCATCATTAGATAGTTCAAAAATAAATAGAGCATCTAAATAGCTAACATCTTTTCTTTCTCGCCAACATGGATGCTGTAGCCGACAGTCTATCACCCCCGGGAACCATTCTCTTGCCCCATCCTTTCCTCATCAATGAGACCTTGAATAAGCTTTTTTAGAATTCGGCATCTATCAGTCTTATGCCCAGTATGCTGATGGTAGGCACAATACAAATTCGATCGGTGACTAGGGAATCCTTGGCTCTTGGCAGGTCTTGCAGGTTTCGGTTGTAGTTTCCCTTTATCGATAAAATAGAAAAGGAGCTCAGATAAAGGCTTTTCACAAATGGTATAAGAGCCTTGAGTAGTTCCTATGTTTGGAACCTTAGTAGTCCCAACACCCCCCACGCTGTTATCGTCGAGACTTGAGCTTTCCTGATTATTACCCTCAATGACGTTGCCCCCTCCTTCAAGGGCGACCGGTTGCTTGCCAAGATCCTGTACATGAAACTTTGGGGTTTGGCCATCACTCCTCAGATATCTAGCGTGCCGACGACATTTCCTATGCCCTCGATTTCTGGCTGGGTTAGCTAACCATGAGCGCAAGTCCCCCTCCCCTACTTGAGGAAAAGATTCGTCTATGCTGAGATGACCTTTCTGAATTGTTCTAACCGTTGATGCTTCTTTTATCCCTTGAGTGCCGGCACAGATGTCACACCTATCCGGTTGACTCCCGTTCTTTAAGCCCATAGAGACTTTCTCCCGGGCGGCCAGGGTAATTGCAAGTTTAGACTTTGAAATTTCTTCTTTGAGGACATCCATCCTTCTCTTTAGGCCCCGTGTCACTGCTAGAAGGCCATTCTCTGAAACATGCCCTTTGCCTTTTCGCTCGGGTGACATAGCAGCAGGTGACTCTCCTTCAGGTCCATTTGGTGGTAGGTGCACTCCCTTAGGCGAATCATACTCTTCTTGCAATTCGGTAAGAGCAGCTGACTGTTGTCCAGTAGGTGGCACCACAACTAAATTCTCCATAATAGCCATGGTATGAGTTTTACGATTTTTAACCCCTCGTTCTATCTCCTTTACTGTACCATCCTCTCCCTCGGGTACTTCATTCATGATAGTCCATGGAATTATTGGTTCATCCTCTTCCTCTCCCATAATATCACCCTTCACATCAAAGGTCTTCTTGTGCTCAATAAGTGTTATTGCTCTGAGTTCAAAATCTGGCTGTTGTACTGTAGTGAATGCTATAGGAGTCTCTTCCTTGACAGGCGATTCAAACGGTTTAACAGAAGGGGCTGTAGGTAGTTGCTTGAAATTTGATGCTACTTGAGAGGCGATATTTTCCATCATGGTTAACATCTTCCTCTCAAAATCGTCGAGCCTCTTATTTAGGTCCTGTATTGTCAAAGCACCAGTCTCCCGTGGTAATTCTGCCATTGATAATTTTAGAGAGGACTCACGGGATGAGAGTAGCTCAAAATCCCCGTCAGACACAAATTCTAGCAATTCGGAGAGCAAATTTGTCCTTACTAGCCGACTGTCTGAACCTTTAGTCCACTTAGATGAATCTATAATGGCTAAAAAAGTTAGATTGTTAGAATGATGCATGAATTACATATACAATGCATGATGGTGAGCTATGCAACATTTACAATCACATGCAAGCAAGTAGATCCTTCCAACCTTATTACTCCCACACACGAGGTAATGCGGTCTCTTTCCTAGGTGGGCTTAATCCATGGGTTAGCGGGGAACCCAATGGATGCGTATGGTGCTCGGTGAAGAACCGGCATCGTAACATCTCTTATCTAATGTGCAAGCACATGGGTTATGATCATTATGTATTTAGGCAGCCCGAACAAGTTGACATGGGCCTATCGGGGCATGAAAGCCTTTGATTAGGTGACCAATCAAATTATATGGGCTTGTCCAATATAAAATGATCCATATAGCAAGCAAGGTATTACGGTTCATATCACCTAAGGGAAGTATCTATTGCCATTACATGAGCTTTGGTCAAAGGGTGGTGTTACTTTAGGGCTACCCAAGCATGATCCCTGCCGACGGGTCTAGCTCATCACGAGCGTAACGACCGATCGGGTCACAATTTAATATACCATGACGGTACGAGGCTTGGGCTGGTGATTATCCTTAACACTTCCCCAAATTGAGTGAAAATGAGGTCGTGCTTCAGGAACGCACCGGGGCTAAAAGAGGGACCAAACTAGCATAGATCTAAGGCTCTAATGAGATGCAATGCAGTTTTGAAAGAAGATGAAATTTTTAAATTAAAACTCAATTATGATTTTTAATCAAGGTACTTTCGAATCGAAGTCTCGAGTATGTCCCCAGTGGAGTCGCCACTGTGACGCGCGCCGGATCCCCGCGGCCGCCCGTTCGACCGCCCGCACGTGGGCGATCGGGGCATTTGTGGGTCCGTTGACAGCTTACAATAAATCGCAAGTGCGTCTATGTTGGGCAACAAGAAGGTTTCATGGAGTCGCCACCCAATAGAACATTGGGAAAGTTTCTCTCGCCTCGGAGAGCCTAAGACTGCGCTTAGTATCCATTTTGGGCCAGCCGAAGGAGCCTAGGATTAATGCTAAAGCCTCGTGACACAAGAAGTATCTTGGAGGATAACCTCTAACCTCTTGAGCCCAAAGACCAGAGCTGGTTCGGGACTTCTCATTTATTTATACCTTGATTAATATTATAATTAAGTTTTGAATTCATTGTTTCATCAACTTTCCACACAATGCAATTTAAATTAAAGGCGCAATCATTCATATCAAAAGCGGTAAATGTAAGCAAAATCCAAAATAAAGCATTTAAAAATAAATTACAATAACACTAGGAGCGGAATACAACTCCCATTTATAAAGGTGAAAGGCATGCATAAAACGGGTTATTCATTAATAGTGAGAACATTGGTCCTCGCATGCATATTTATTATGAAACAGTTTTGATGTGATGATTTATTTGGGTATGAAAAACTAGGACATTGGTCCCCTTTTATTTAGAAAAAGAATGTCAAGTTAATTAATAGAAACGTTTTTGTGATTTTCTTTTTAGCGAGCCTAAATAAAGAATTTTACAAGAAAATTATATGGCAAAATTAAATAAAATATTACAAATAAAGAAAATAAATATATGAACCAAACGAGCCTTTTTTGGGCCTCCCGATGTGCTCGCAAAAATGACCAAGCGAAAAATGAGTTTAGACATAAAAACAAAATACAAATAAAATAATGTTAGTGATTAAATCAATTAAACATACAAAATAATGAATAACAAATTAAAATAAAATAAGATGGTATGAAAAGAATGATAATGGAATCAAAAATATTAACAAACCAAAATAAAATGAGAAACATGCATTATGTATGACAAATGATTGAATGATGTGATGAAAATAAAATATAACATGTTAATTAAATAATACATGTAAAAATATGAACATGATGACAATGATGATGAAGATAAACGAATCAAAGAATATATAAAATAATAAAGAAAAGAATAATAAATGAAAACAATTAAATGGAACAATATGATTAATTAAATATGTTCACAAATGATATAAACCATTTACATGGCAAAAAGATTAATTTAAAATGAATTTATTAATTACATGTTAGGAATTAAAAGAAAACAATATTCACATGAACAAAAATCAAATCATATATAAACGATTAAATGGAACAAATATAAAATGAATACAACAAATGAATAGATGAAAACAATAAACAAATCAATAAAAATAATATACATGAATAAATTAAATATAAATAAAAGAAAAGAAAATAGAAATGGAGCCAAGAATATTTACCCTCAGAATATTGGATTTGATGAAGGTAAAAGATGATCGATTTCTTTGTTTGATGATCCACAATATTAGAGTGAAATATGATGAAAATGTTGGAATTTTATTCCAAGAAACATGAAAAAAAATGATCAAAAATTCTTTAAGAACAAAGAATTGATACCTTTGCCTAAAGAAATGATTTTGATCAAGAAAAAGCTTTTATTGATTAAAATAATGAAAAATGATTTCAAGAACAATCAATCACTTTGTTCATAAAAAATTGATTGAAGTTTTATTTTAGAAAATCAAATAAAAATTAGATTTTGATGACAAACAATTATTTTATTTGTCTCAAAATCAAATTTTTATCAAGAAGAGATTCAAAACAAAATCAATGAAAAAGTTTTATTGAACCCAAAATAAAAGATTAAAAACAATTTTGAGAACAAATAATTATTCTATTTGTCTCAAAAATTGAATCAAACAACAAAACTTCCTCTAAAAAATATGTTTAGAAGAAATTATGTTGGAAAAAGAATGAAACATTTGATTTTTCTTTTCGATTTTTGGTTGGGGAATAAATCTGGAATTTTTGGTGGAAGAAGAAGAAGAAATCTGGAAATTTTAGGTCTAAAAAATGTGGAGGCCTCCAAAAGAATCAATTGGAATAATTAAGTCTTGAAAATTAATTCTCCAATCTCAATTAAACCTTGTTAATTCAAAGAGAAATCTCAAAATGTTTAGAAGAAAAATCAAAGAAGAAGAGAAATGCTGGAAATTCTGATGTAAAAAATAGTAGTGGAGGCTCCCTTTGATTTTTCATCATAAAGTATTTAAAGAATAGAAAATGTTGCCCTAATTTAATTAAGGAAAACAAACCTAATTTTATTCAAATTCCTTTATTTTTGGGGATAAAATCAAGTTTTATTAATTAATAATCTATAAAAAATATTTTGGAATTTTATTTGAAGTAAAAAACCCTTAATTTTGGGATAAAAATGGATTTTTGGGTCAAAAAATCGGAAAAAAGCTGAAAAAATGTAAAATAGGGTAACAGACCCTATACCGACGGCCAAACGCCCATCGCTAGAGGGACGCCGCCCGTCGCTATAAAGCGACGGGGACTCATGCGGCGAGGCGCGCAAAATCCTCGCGGAGCTCGGGCGGGAATCGCGCGTGCGGCGCGCAGCGCGCAACGCTGCGCTTCGCTCTTTAGCGACGCGCGGCATTGGCGACGCTGCGCATCGCCAAATCGCGCCCAGCGCGCTGGGCGCCTGGGCGTCTGCGTGCTGGGCGCCTGGCGCCTGCGAGCTGGGCGCCGGCGCGCCTGCGAGCTGGGCGCCAGAGCGCCTGCGCGCTGCCGCGCCCGACACTCGCGGTCCGAAAAAATTTTTTTTTTTTATTTTTTTTTTATTTTTTAAATTTTAAATTGACTAAAAACACCATAATTTTAAGCCCCCATTTTTCAAAATTAATTTTTTTAAATTTTTTTTATTATTTTTTAATTTTTCACTCTAAAATGCAAATTTGATGAGAAAACCATCACTTTTAACCTTTTAAGCCTGTGAAGGCAATTATCATCATTGGGTAATCCTGATCAAGGCTACTCGGGACCCGGTGTCTACAGAGGGACAGAATTTTCCTAGCTTCCCGTGGAAGCTAGCTCACTTCTTTCTCTTTACTTCTTCTTTCCCGTTCTCTCTCTCTCTTGCTTCCATTTTTCTGGTCACATCTCCTTTCCTCTTGTGTCTTCTTGAGCTTTGAGTTGGGGTTTTGAAGAATCGGAAGCTAGAAGAAAGAGTAAGGGAAAAGAGAAAGCGGACTCGTGAGGGCCTCGGTTTGAAGCTGCGATTTCCAGGTTTGGGAGCTGCGTTTTTGAGTGTGTGTATGTGTTTGGGAGCTCACTTTGGTCGTGTTTGGGAGTGTGTTTGAATGCATGCAAGTGTTTGGGAGCTGTGTTTGTTGTTTATGCTTTTTCCCTAATTTCTCCTTGGATCAATTCTATGTTGTGATTGCATGTCACTGTAACCTTGAGTGTTTTGTTAGATGAATGCATGTTTAAATTAAGTATTGACTTATAGTGAAATGTTAGTGATATAGTGAGGATAGTTTGTGTTTTTGGAACATGAACATGCTATGTTATTGAATTTTGAGCTTGGTTGAGAGAGAATCCTTGATGAATTGATGGTTGATTATTGTGTAAAATGTGTTTATGTGGCTTGAGAATTATGTGTTGATGTGCAGGAGGCTTGAGGTAAGTGTTTGCATATGTTGTTTGCATGTATGTAGAATTGTGTGTGAAAAGAGTAGGAAAAGTGCAGATTTTGGGCGAATCTGGGCTCTGTCGCGAGCGCGACAGAGTGCGGATTTGGCCCTTTGTTCTTGTAAAGCGCTCTATCGCGACGTTGTCGCGACCGCGACAGATAGCTAAGTAGCCGAGTCCTCCGTGCGAGCATGCTGCCGAGCATGCACATGAGGAGGAAGGAACTGGTCTCTATCGCGAGCGCGACAGAGCTCGGTTGCTCGAATCTGCCTAACGTGCTTCGTCGCGAGCAGGCCTTCTGGCGCGAGCTCGCAAGGAGGTGTCCCATGCTCTGTTGCGAGCGCGACACTGTCGCGATCACAACAGAGGTCCTTCCTGCTTGCCCTATTTTCTGAATGTGCTTCTTTTGTTCCGCCTTGCACGGTTTTCACTATTGCATGAAATATGTTTGTGCTCATGACTCGTGATATCATTGTATCAGTGTCTTAGTTATGAATTTATTTGATGATAGAATCTTGAGTTGAAATTTGTTTTGATCGTGTATTGTCGTGTGAGTGCATGTATTGTCGAGCCTGAAGTGTCAAGGTATTGGATAATTAAGCATGCTTAAGAAGGGTTAGTGAGTGCAGCTGCCCGTGTCCGCCCCATTTGGGCGAAGCAGTCGACCTCCGAGATGGTCATCTTCCGTGTAGTGATAAAATGTTTTGAGACTCCGGTCTCCCCCGCTACCTTCGGGTATTAAAACTGTTTTTGAGACTTCAGTCTCCCATGCCGTGTTCCCGTATCCTCCACCATTAAATTGAGGCTATTGTGTTAAGTGTCAGGTGTCTGATTAGTGAAGTGTTCTAATTATTGCATGATTCTGATTATGACCATTGCTTCATGTTTTCTGTTTCAATTCTGATATACATATAGTGACTTTTAAGCTGTGTATACTTTTCTGCCCTCTGATGTTTAGTGAATTCTGTATGTTAATATTCAATATCTTGCATAGTGCTCTGTTATGTTTGTTCCTCCCCACTGAGCGTTATCGCTTAGCACAGGTTCTTGTCCCGTGTAGGTGACAGGAATTTTGGGAGTTTGCTCATGTCGCGCATCTGCAAGTCGGCCACATTGGAGTAGAGTCCTTATTTTTATTATCTACTCCTGTAATTCTTTTTGTATGTAATATTTTTGTATAGTGGCTCATGTAACTTTTTGTAAGAGAATGATGTAATCTTTTGGGATTGTATTTAACTCTATATGTTGATTAAATGAGATCTATGTTCTGCCCTATTATTGTTCTTAGTGAATGCTTCCGCTTAGCGCATGTATGTATGTCGTGAGTAAGCGTCGGGTAGCGCGCCCGCCGGCACCCTTCCTTTAGGGGGGGGGGGGGGGGGGGGGGGCGGGGGGCGTTGCAAGGACACTTTTGGGGTGTGACAAGTAATTGCTGTCAATTTCAACATATAGCTACCCCGAGGTCACTCATCCCGAGATTGATATACCTCAAGCACACTTAACTTTTTAACTTTACCGTAGTTAAAGATACTCAAGCCATCACTCCATACCAGAATCACATTTTAGACTCAATAAAATTCTCTAAATACTGCTAAGCTAGTATTTTGGTCATTACAATTCTCCCCCATTAATAAAAATTTCATCCTCGAAATTATCCTTATGTACCACAATCACAAATCACCACCACTATACTATGAGAACATTCAGTTCAGGAAATCCATTTAGTTTCCATCAGCCATCATACTTTACATTCTCTTACAATTCTATGAATCTATACTATCCTTATGTCTCCTCGATACCTTTACTCACTTCTATCATCAATACCCTTTCATGGTATGTATACGTATTACTTTGTCCTCATGACACTATCTCCGATCTTAGGACTACCTAAACTTTTGCTCTAATATGAATAAAAATTGTAACACCCTATACTCGTAAATGGTACCGATACCGAATGTCACAGCACTCCATTAACATACACTACAATGCACTTAACAGATCAGTAGGAATTTTTTTTTATAACAATAACAATCATATATATATAATAACATAACACTTACACTAACACGTACATCTTTGCTCTCGTCTACTGCAATCGTATACATGCCATGCCAATCCTTCTATCTTTGCTGTCGAATAATTCCTTCGGTCGTCACTACATCTTCGGCCACATCAAAATCTACCATAACCTACGCGCAATAATACTCTACGCGCTGATCATTACAAATGCCAACTGGTGGATATATATCCAAAATTTTCCATAACCAAATCTATATGCATGCACACAAAAGCTTATTTCCGTAATCACATCTTTTGAACATTAATTATTTACTTTGGTCAATTATCACTCTTATATCCTTTGTTGTCTTTTATATCACTATACCTTAACATTTTCAATTTTATTATCGGTGTCACTATTAATTATACTAATACTCTTAACACTTATAACACTATGATTGGACTGTTAATTAACAATTAATTACCTTAACGAACCTTGATATTACTTTATCTATATTTATAATCTTTAATTTCCTTCTCTTTGCTTATAACATATTTACAATCTATATTTGGGCACATCATTAGTCATCTAATCACTTATTAGAACAGTCGTTAATGTAACTCTTGGCAGTACTAATTTAACATTTTTACTTTCTTTATGTCCTTAACGATTCCTTTACTTTTCCTTTAATTACACTAACTCTCTTGCATTTTATAGTTACACTAATATTTTTCACTTGTTCAAATTTTATATAGTTTACTTAATTTCAATTAACCATTCTTCAAAATATATTCCTGAATTATTAATGCTAGAATACAAATTACTGACTTATCTAGACACTTATTATTCCTATCATTACTTTTTTACATTTCTCAATCAAAACTATTACTATCATTAATGACATTATTATCAATCTTATTATTCATACTAACAATTCCCTACACGTTCACAATGATATCAATTTTAAATTTTTACCTTGACAATTACACTTGCTATATTTTACTATTATTGTTACATTTATTATTCCCCACTATAATTATTTAAATGCTTTTGTTATATTTTATTTGGCAGACTATACAATTAGTCTCATTAGCCTTTTAATTCCACTCAATATCCATACACTATAGTTTAAATTCACTAAAGTCCTTCACATTCTTCATATTTACTAAATTCGCCTTCCATGTCAATTTATTATCATTATCACTATTATTCTTATTAGTTGAATTTATTGATTTCTATTTTCATTTCTTAACTTACAATAATATATCCAAATTAATGTTATGATAATTTCATTTAATAGTCCATCTACTTATTAATATACGATTAGGTCCTTATATTAGCACTATTAGGATCAATGACCCTTAAATCCCTCATTTTTCACTTATTCATAATAAGGCCACTATTTCACATTTTTACCTTTCATTATTTCTTAAGTACAATTACGTCACTATATAAACTTAATTAGATTACACACACATACTCAATTATATATATACTAAATCAATTAAAACCATTATTCACCTAATAATTATTTATACCATAATATTCCATTTTAATTGATTATTTATTCATTAATTATCAACTATGGATTTAATATTTACGTTAATGCATAATTCCACTTTAATCCCTTAATTAGCCTTACTATTGTAAATTTACAATTAGGACCCTAAACTTTTATCAAATTACTATTTTACCCTTAATTGTCTTGTATTTATAAAAATGCCACTTATTAATTTTATTCTTACATCTATTTATCATTTGGTCTACAAATTACCATTTAGTCCTTACCATATTTTTTAAAAGCAAATTACACTTTAATCTTTATTTTTCCCTTAAATTTCGACTTTGCCCTTTATTTTCACTATAATCACAATTATGCCACTAATTATTCTTAATTTCACTTTTAATTTATTATTAACATACAAATTTACTTTTTAGTCCTTCTAATAATATTTTCATATCAATTTTAATTTTAGTACCTAGCACGAAATCAAATTACATTATTAATCATTTAATTACTCTTTTCTATTTAATAACTCTTATTATCTCAATTATACACTAAAATTACTATTTTACCCCTACACTTTTCATTCCTTTTAACTTAGTGCTCAAACCACTCTTTTAAATCATTTATCCACCTAGATACTTACATTAGTCAATAATTACACTTAAATCCTTTAATTAGCTATGCATTTGTAAAATTACATTTAGGCCCTCAACTTTAATAGAAATTACGCTTATATCCCCAAATTTTACCTTAATTACTAAAATACCCTTATTTACACTTTTCTTTCATTTTAAACATTACATAACCTACCAAATTACAGTTTAGTCCCTAATTGACCATTTTCACGTCAAATTACCATTTAGCCCCCCCTATATCTTAATTTCTTTATACTATTATCATTTTATTTACACTTTTCACTCAATTATCACTTAGTTTCACTTTTGAGTGTAAAATTACAGTTTTGCCTATAAACTTTCTATTTCTTTCAATTTAGTCCCATTTTCATTTATTTTCTCATTTATCATTATTTCAATCAATTTAAATAAACCATAATGTCTCAATCTTATGTATAATTACCATATTGACCCTAGTATACACCTGGTAGAAATCAACAAACTGGATATACGGGACTTGGATCCCACAGATCCACTATACTCTAGAATGATCCCAAAGGGACCATTCGACACTGGCACTGCACTACACTAATCACTGTAAACACTGAACACTGCACTGAGATAGACCGTCATTGGCCTATCGATAGCGAGTCGTCATGACTCAAACCGCGGTGTGGAATCCCTATGACTAGCCAATTATATTATAGACTAGATTTGACTACCAGACTATTACTAAGGGCAAATAATATCAGATTTTCAGTTATATCACTTAATATATCAACATATACCATTCGGTCATCAAATACACTTCACTTTAACATTTACATATCACTTAAAATTCACTTCCATTTCATATATTTATCATTTATATCTTCAATTATGCCATTGAGTTCATTTAATCATTTAATAATAATTTTCATTTCACTTCTTTTTCATCAATTTCATTTTAATACACTTACTATTCAATTTTAACATCAATTATGTTATTTCTTTACTTTAATATATCATAGCCCATAACATTCACTTTAGACATAATGTATGTTCAACATATAAAATATTCAATTAAATAATTAAAAATTCTAATTAATTTATTTTACACTCTGTAGACACCGGGTCCCGAGTCGGTCCAAGATCCCGAGTTTTACACTATACGCGCAGCTGCGCGTCGCTAAAGCATCCGCCGCGCGTAGCGCCCGCTCACCCAGTTTCTCACCGATCCTGCCCAGTCCCTCGTCGATAGCCCCATTTTCTGCCGATTTGTGATGTTTTTCATTTTTTAGGTTAAAAAATAATTTTTTCTTCTGATTTTTTCTGATTTTATCAAAATTTAATAAATATTGGTCAAATTGGGTGGAAATTAAAAGTCAAAAAATAACAAAAAAGAATTAAAAATAAATAAAAATGTTAATTGTCCATATTTGACTTTAGGGATTTGATTTTGAATTTTTGAGTGTTTTTTGTTGAAATTTGTGAAGGGGGATCTTGGAAAAATCTGTAGGGGAGCTAGAGAGGGCAGAGGAAGTGAGTTTTTACGTAAGTTATTTTTCATTTTGGTGGAGGAGAAGAGATTGGTTTTTTTGAGAGTAAGAAAACTCCCTCTAACAAAATACATTTTTCTAAGTCATTTAGAGAGATATATTCTTGAGGGGAGATAGTGCATTTTGCTGAAAAAACAAAGAATTGAATGTTCGTGGAGTTCATCTTTTCTTATTCTTAAAAATTAAAATCACTTTCTTCAATCTTTTTAATTATCTTCTTTTTTAAATCTACAAGTTTTCTTCTTAAATTCTATTCTAGTTTTTTCTTATATCTAAAATTTTATTGAACTTGAAAACTTTGAGAAAGGAAAATTAATTCCTTAACTTGAGTTTTCTCATCAAACATCAAATACAAAAAAAAAATAAATAATTTTTGAGTATTAGTGTTCTTGAGTTTTTTTGAGATAAGAACTCAAGATTTTCTTGAACATTTTTGAGTTTACTCTTAAATCTTGACAAGTAGAATAGATTGAGACATCTTGCTTCCATATTACTTAATTCTGAGGGTAAAGATTCTTGGATCCATTTTTTTTTATCTCATTTCATTTTATTTATGTTAGTTTCTTTTATTTTATTTTATTTTATTTTGCATTAATGCATGTATGTTTTTTTTTGGGGTTAACATTTATTATCTAGCATGAGTTTTCCATCATTATTTTGTCCTTGGCATGAAAATGGATAAAATACATGATGTTTAGGGGATGAAAAATAGGATTTGCATGATGTTTTCTTTTAGTATTATTTCTTGTGATTTTTTGCATGCTTAAATACTAATCATTTTATGTTGCATATTTGATTGTCTTATTCTTATTGCATGTTTGATTGTCTTTTTCATTTGGGGATTGTATTTGTCCCAATTTTCCTTTTGTAAATGGCGTGGCTTTGTGTGTTTACCGCTTTATTTATTATTTTATTTATATTTTTCTTTTATTGCCTCTTCGATGCTTGAAGTGCGCTTTAAATAAATTGCATTAAACGCATGAGATGAGACGTGAAATTTTAAAATTTAAAAACTCATTTATAATTAACTAAAGACATGAATAAGTGTGAAGGTCTGAACCACCCACTGGTTTAGAACAATAGGAGGTTAACATTTCCCGATTTCTTGTAAATTGGGTGGCGACTCCAAAATACCTCAAAAGTGCCTAAAGGTGTTATGACGATGGATGGTCCTTTTCAATGTTCTATTGTGAAAGGAGGTGTCACACCCCAAAATGGCCCTAGAAGAATTACAGAGTTATTGGTTCGAAAAAGTTAAGTTTTATGTGCGAGAGTTCTGTCGCGAGCGCGACAAGTGTCGCGGGCGCGACAGAGCCCTCCAGCGGTTTTCGAACTTCAGCTGGTTGGTGCGGGCGTGAGCGTTCTGTCGCGAGCGCAAGAAGTGTCGCGAGCGCGACAGAACCCCCCCTCATGAGATGTGTGCATAAGTGGGACTAAAAGACTTGGAGTTGTAGTGAGTTGACAAGTGTCATCATAGAAGAGTGACAAGTGTCATTGTAGAAGAGTGACAAGTGGCGGCATAAGAGAGTGACACATGGCGGTGTAGGAGGTTGACAAGTGGCATCGTAGAATAGTGACAAGTGGCGGCATAAGAGTTTGACAAGTGGCATTGTAGGAGTGTGCCAAGTGTCATTGTAGGGAAGTGACACATGGCTACAAGAGAGAGTGACATGTGGCATGGGGCTTTTTGGATGGAGATGAATTAAAGTAAGTGGTTGGCTTTTAATATGGTTAGTGGGAAATTAATTTGTTAATTTTCTTTAGTTGACCGGCCACTTACCTATTCCCATCTTATTTTCTTAGCTTTTGGCCCTTTCGCTTTTGGCTTTCCTCCTTTTTCCTTTTCCTTGGCTTTGCCGTGCTCCACCTTGCTCTCTTTTCTTCTCTTTTTCATTTGTTCCTAAAGAGAATCATTTGGGTTGGCATGAAGAGAGTGGATTTTTGAGAAGAGGTAAGTAGTACTATTATGATAGCATTAGTCTTCTTCTACTACTTGGTTTCTGTTTTTGATTTAAAGTGAAAATAAAGAGTAACCCAAGTGTTTTGTGTGTGGTTTTGGTGCAAGTTGGAGGCAAGAGAGTCGATAAAGGAAAAGAGAAGATTGGAACGAGTAGAGAACTGTGATCGAGTTCCTAGAGGTAGGGATCGAGTGCGATTTTGTTTTCCTGGCATGTGATTGAATTATATGTGTTTAAAAGGAACCATGACTGGATGTAGATGTATATGATGAGCTTTAACTAACTCAATTGCTCTTTTAGTGTATATTGGTTTATTGTTCATTTTGATTGCTTACAGTGCTCATGACAAGTATATATATGTTTAAAGTATGTAACTCGATCATTTGAGTGTTTGTGTTGATAATAGAGTTTGATTTTGTGAAATTCTGCTTATTTGTCATTAGACCCCTGTGTATAGTATTTATTATAAGTAGAGCTATAGGACTCCAATTGCGCTAATTTCAATTGGATCTGAAAGATAAGACTCGTATCTAAAAATGTCTAAGAGGGTTCTTGATCTAATTCAGGCCCTAAGTATCCCAAAAAGTAGTTAAAACATAGGTGATCCTGTTCTGGCAGGTTCACTGGAACAGTATAGGTTGTTTAGATCATATCGTGAGTTGTAGATGTCCAAATGACCTGAAAATTGTCCCATGTGAAAGATAACATCCTAGAGAACAATTGTTAATAATAACACTTTGCCTAAAAATGACGTTTAAAGGTTCATTTAGACGATACAAGTTTAGGGTAAAAAGCAGTCTTGTGAGGCACCAAAGCGGAGCTTCTGTCGCGAGCGCGACACATGTCGCGACCTCGCGACAGAACACCTCATTTTAGGCTTTTTCTTCTCCTTTTTGAGCTCCTAGTTGCCACGGGTCAACCCCTGACCCTTCCCCTTGACTAAATTGTATATTTTGTTGATGTTTTACTCCCCGGAATGAACCCGTATTAACCCGGAATGTTTCCGTGACTTATACCCTACATGTTTAGGGTTATCAAATGATTATAGGATTAGTTATCTATGTAACCAATGCTACGGCATAAGAGTTAGCGTTGACCATGTGATGCCCTGTGATATGAATTGTCATATAATGATTTGGTATAGAGTATAGAACCCTTATGTAATCTGTCTTCTGTCACGAGCGCGACCTCTTGTCGCGATCGCGACAGGGAACCCCTTCTCGACCTATTTTACTTGTTTTAAAGAATGTTTCCTTTTGTCTTGCTTTGCATGATTTATATGTTTACGCAATGAGTTGAATACATGTATATGATGGTGTTATATAAGAGTGCATGCATGGAATTTAAATGTTACATGTTTTTAGTTGTTGAATAAGATTAATAAAGATTGTATATGAATTATATGCCTCTGAATTTGATAAATGCACTTGAATTTTAGTTGGTGAGTTGATATCTGTGTATAGTGTGTGAGTTGGTATTGAGCCTGATTACCGTTATAGTGGATAGATAAGCATGCTTATAAAAGGGCTATAGTGCAGCTGCTACATGTTGGCCTTAATTGTGCCCAGAGTTCGAATACCTCGTGTATTCCATAGAGTTTGAGTTAATTCTCCACATGTAAGATACTGTAAACAGTATCCAGAGTTACCCGTATCCACCATGAAAGGAATTCAGGCTTGTCTTATTAATGTTGTGTAGTGAACTTGAGATGATTAAAGTGTTGCTTTGAATAAAGCTATAGTACATGAAAGTAATGTTTAAGTACATTATAATTCTGTATACAAGTACATGATTACATGAGTGTGTTCATATAAATGTGGATACATGATAGCGCGCATTTGTATACATGATATGTACAAGTTGTAGCGTATATGAACAAGTAAATGAATACTTATTTTATGCACCTGAGTTCAGAGTACTTGGTAATTGAGCATGCTACCTATACATGTATACCAGTTATATGCATGAGATATATGATTGTGTGAATTATTTGTGACTTCGTAAAGAAGTCCCTTGTAGTATTTTCATCCCCACTAAGCGTTATCGCTTAGCACGGATGTTTGCTTCCGTGTAGGTTTACAGGTTCGGATCAGTGAGCAGGCATCTGCAGGTCAAGGCCACTAGGAGTTTTTGCTACACCTTTTTGTATAAGAAAGAGTTAGAGTTTTACATTTTGAGTAACATCATTATGTAATAAAAGAGTATAGTTGTTACATGTAAATGTATATGTAAAGCTAAATGGAAACAGATGTAATATGAACATGTAAACTTATATGTAGTTAATATGAAATGCAAGTGGGCCCTAGTGTAGTATTTAATTACTTTTAAATGGATGTGTTTAATGCTATCGCTTCCGCTAATGCATGTATAGATACACGTATATGTCCGCGTAGCGCCCCGATATTCCCTACCGGGGGTATGGGGGTGTTACAGGAGGTGCCAAAAATATCTCATAATACCTAAGATCCAAAAGACGCGAACAAATCCTTCGAATCCTAAAAGCGGGTTCAAAGAGGGCCTTTGTTAGGTTCAGCGCGCATCACAATGGCGAATCCACTGGGGACTATTTGTGGCTTTGCTCTGAAAATGTCTTGGTTAAAATGTATAATTGGGTTTTTAAAATTAAAAATTTCATCTCCCATCTAAAATTGCATTGCATCCATACTAGAGACTTATAATTATGCTAGTTTGGTCCCTTTCTTAACCTCAGTGCGTTCCCGAAGCACGACCCTATTTTCGCTCAATTTAAGGAAGTGTTAAGGATAATCACCAGCCTAAGCCTCGTACCACCATGGTATATTACATGGAGACCCGATCGGTCATTATGCTCATGATGAGCTAGACCCATTGGCAGGGACCATGCTTGGGTAGCCCTAAAGTATCACCACCTTTGACCAAAGCTCATGTAATGACAATAGATACTTCCATTAGGTGAAATGTACCATAATACCGTGCTTGCTATTTGGGCCGTCATATATTGAACAAAATCAATCAAATTAACATGGTCTTCATCAAAGGCTTTTACGCCCCGGTGGGCCCATCTTAATTTAGTTGAATTGTTTAAATACATAATGGCAAAACACCCATACGTATGTACATTAGACAAGAGGTGTTATGCTACCGGTTTTCAACCGTGCACCATACGTGTCCAATGGGTTCCCTATTAACCCTTGGATAAAGCCCACCTAGGGAAGAGACTATATTACCACGTGTGTGGGAGAAATAAGGTTGGAAGGATCTATCTGCTTGCATGTGTCTGTCTATGCTGCACCAGCACGACCATGCATTACACTTCAAATCATGCATCATCCCAACAGAGATGTGTTTTGCAGCAATCATAGATTCATCCAGGTGGTTTAGAGGTCCTGACGGTCGGTTAAGAAAGATTTCACTTTTGGGATTATCAGAGCTGGTTTCAGATCAGGGGTCGGATTCCTTTTCAGAGGACAGTGAGATATTATCTTCAGAATCATCAGTTGAAACAAGTATGTCTAATCCAGCAAGTGGTTCTAATGCAACTAGGGCAAGGATTACCGAAGAAGTAGGGAAACAAATGGAAGAGTATGAGGCTAGGATGATGGCGATAATGGGCAACCTTGTCACTACTTTAGCCCCACTTGCGGGACAACAGGATGTTGCTCCAGCCAGAGAATAAGATGAACAAGGGATTGCTAAAGAGGATCTCCTGACTGCAGCTGATCTGCTTGCAGTTGAGCTAAGGGTACTAACACCTGTCGAATGCAGGGAAGGCCCTAAGTCTGAAGTTAATGTGTGGGAGGAGCCAGAGGAGCTAGTGGTGGTAAAAGGGAAGTTGCCAAAGCTAAAGGATGCAATATAGAGGAAGATGGAAGAAAGATTCGAAGCCATGTCAAAGATGTTGAGGGTAGGGGGAGGAATGAACCTTGAGGATAGGGAGCTGGATAGTGATGATTTGGTCCCTCAGAATTTCAAAATGCCTGACGTTCCCAAGTTCGATGGCACCTCCGATCCCATTTTGCACAGAAAGCAGTACTCACTAGTGATGAAGGGTACCACCTTGACAAAGAGACAGAAGGTCGAGTACTTTTGTCTGAGCTTAACTGGTCCAGTAGTGGATTGGTATCATGGGTTGGACCAAAGAATGAAAGAGGATTGAGATTTATTGACGGAAGAATTTCTCAGGCAGTATGACTGTAGTATAAGGATGGAGGTAACTCTGAAGGACCTGGAGCTGCTACAACAAAAGGCTGGAGAATCTTTTCACGAATACCTCACCCGATGGAGGAACAGAGTCATGGAAATGAAACGCAAACCCAACACCCCAGACTAAATTCGACTGTTCATTCGGAATACTAACCCTTATCTGAGAGAGGGACTAAAGATGAAGGGGTTAAGAGGCTGGGAGTCTTTGAAGGACATTGCGATAGAGGCTGAGGGAGAGTACCTTGCGAGGAAGGCAAGTGGTGAGGCCTATGCCAAGAGAGGTTATGCTAGCTAGGGGGTAAACAAGTCAGCGGGCTACTGCAGTGGTATTAGAAGTGGGAAGACGGCAGAGGTATCGGCAACAGGGGTCAGTCAGAGGTACTTCTCAAACTTGGGTCGACCTTTATCCTGGGTATTGAAGCGATTGATGAAAGTGGGAAAGCTGTAACCACTGCCACCTAGGCTAACCAGAACCGGCACAGAGACAATGAATATTGTGAATTCCACCAGCACACTGGACATCTGACAGATAACTGTGCGAGGCTGAGGCACCATATTCAAGATTTGGTTGACAGTAAATGGATTTTCGATCCTGAGAAGAGGGAAAAGGAAAAGACGGCCAGGTATAACGTTGTTCCTCCACCTATTTTTATAATAGGTTCAAGCCTTCAGGAAGGGTACGTGTTAAGAGACCTTTATGGTAATGATTATGTGGCTATTGTTTGTCCCGAGTAGGGGGTTAGTGAAGAGAAGCCTCAGGTTGGCATGATAGAATGTTGGGACTCGACCAGTGAAGGCGAGGATGTAAAAGTTGATGAGCTAGAGGACGTGTGGAATTCTGAGGATGAAGAGAAGGTATAAGAGGTACAAGCTGTGACCCGAAGTGGTAGAGTGATTCCAGAGGTGGAGAGGCCTCAAGATCCAATGCCCGCGCCCACAAAAAGGGAACTCGAGCAGGATGGGATAATGAGACAACTGAAGAAGACAATAGCATAGATATCTATTTGGGATTTGTTAAGACAATCTCCATCACATAGGCAAAAGTTAGTGGAAGCCTTCTGTGAGTCCACTGTTGCCACCACCGTCTCACCGTCCGAATTGCTGGGTCTAGTGAAAGGAAGCTCGGGAGAAAACTTGGTTTATTCTGATGCAGATTTACTGCTAGAGGGTCGAAAGCACAATCGCCCTTTATACATTAAGGCACAGATCAACTGCAAGCATACTGCCTGTGTGATGGTGGATGATGGATCCTCTATAAATGTGTGCCCCTTGGTTGCGCTTCCCGCCTTTGGGATGAATGAAAGCCTATTGAGTAAATCTGACCTAACCATTACTGCCTATGACAATTCAAGAAGACAAGCTGCTGGGACCTTCAAGGCACAAGTAAAAACTGGGCCAGTTGAGACAGAAACTGAATTTGTCGTCCTGCCCATCCCAGCCAACTTCGCAGTACTACTAAGGAGGCCTTGGTTTCACAAGCTAGGAGGGGTTCCGTCCACCCTCCACCAAATGATCATAATCCCATATGAAGGCCAAGTCATGACAGTTAAGGCGGCCAATAATAATCAGGTATCAGTCCTCGGGATTTCTAATAAACCCTTTAGTGGATTCCATGTGGCCGTGGTGGACGAAGAGGACGGTCCAGAGGGGACCCCTCAGGTTGCCAACATGATGAAAAAGATGAACTTCCTCCCGGGGGCCGGTTTAGGCAAGAATTCCCAAGGGCCCCAAGCACCTGTCACTACGAGAGGGCAAAAGGATAGAAGAGGTTTGGGGTATGTTGTTGAAACAAAGAAAAATAAACTTGTGAAGAAGCTTGCAGAGATCTCGCAATTTTAGAGAGTTTCATGCCAGCTGCATCAGCATGTGCCTATTATGGGGAGGCTGAGCCACAGTGGGTTGGCGGCATAATCACTCTAGGTTTTGAGATTTTCAATGATGTTTTTGACTGGTCCGATGGGGTGGTCAAATCAGTAGAAGGTTTTTGGGATGAGGAAATTCTAAATTAAAGTTTGGTATGGGATCGAGAAGTTCCTGAAGAGGTCATCGCTGATAGCCTGCTAGCCACGCAGGTGAAAGGCAAAGAGAAAGTGGAAGCTAAGGAGGTAATGCCAGAATTGGAGAACCTGGAGATTGCAGGCAACCAAGGCATTGGGCCATCGACTTCAATGCCGGCATCAGCAGAAGATGACAATGATAGTTTTTCTGATGTACTTTTTATTCCTGAACTGTTTGACAATCATGCTTGTAATTTTGAGTATTTCAATAAGATGAATGACTTTGCTTACTTGTGTGATATTTCTCATGATTTCATTGAGCATGATCACGAACATGAATCATTCATATTTGACATTAACTCAGCTAATACCACCTCGTTTAATCTCGGGACTTTGGAAAAGCCAAAGGAAATCCTGATAGCATCTGATGTAACTCCTGAAGAGAGGGAAAAATTTGAGAGAATATTGAAAAAATATAAAAAAGTCATTGCCTGGACCTATGAAGACATGCTGGGAATTGATCAAGAAGTCACTGAACATGCTATTCCAACCTATCCAGAATGCAAGCCAGTCAAACAAAAGCTCAAAAGGCTCAGACCGGAGTGGGCAGAAAAGGTAAAAGAAGAGGCGCACAAACAGATTGAAGCAAAGTTCCTAATAGAGGTTCAATACCCAACATGGTTGGCTAATGTTGTCCCTGTGGCCAAAAAGGATGGAAAGGTTCGGGTATGTGTTGACTACTGGGACTTGAATAAAGCATGTCAGAAAGATGACTTTCCTTTGCCCCATATTGATTTGCTAGTCGATAGTGCGGCAGCTTGCACGATGTATAGTTTTGTGGATGGATATGCGGGATACAACCAAATCCTTAATAAGATCGCGGATCGGATTAAGACAGCCTTCATCACTGAGTGGGGTACATTTGCCTACCGGGTTATGCCCTTCAGATTAAAGAATGCAGGAGCAACATACCAAAGAATGGCCACCAAGATCCTGGATGACTTGATCCATAAAGAAGTGGAAGTGTATGTCGATGACATGATGATCAAGTCGGCCAATCGAAAGGGGCATTTTAAGGCCTTGGAAAAGTTCTTTCAGAGGATTGACAAATACAACCTTCGCCTTAACCCTAAGAAATGCATCTTTTGAGTAACCTCGGGTAAACTGTTAGGCCATGTGGTGAGTCAAAGGGGAATTGAAATAGACCCAGATAAGGTTAAAGCAATCAGGGAGATGCCAACACCTCGAAAGGAAAAAGAAGTCAAGAGTTTTTTGGGCAAATTGCAATATATTAGCAGGTTCATTTCCAAGCTTGCTTCGATATGCGAACTGATTTTTAAACTCCTTAGGAAGAATCAGCCAGTTAGGTGGAATGATGACTGCCAAAAAGCTTTTGATATTATCAAGGAATACCTTCTGCACCCCGTAGTTCTGCGGTCGCCGCAGCCAGCCAGACCATTAATCCTTTATCTAGCAATAGAAGAGAATTTCGTTGGCGCTATGATGGACCAAGAAGATGAATTCGGGGTTGAATTTGCAGTTTACTACCTTAGTAAGAAATTCCTTCCTTATGAAGCCAAGCATGTCGAGGTGGAAAAGATTTGTTTAGTAGTAATCTGGGCTTCAAAGAAACTAAGACATTATTTCCATTCTTACAAGGTGCAGGCGGTCACAAAACAAAACCCTCTCCGATACCTTGAGGAGGCACCCTCTTTGCTAGGAAAAATGGGAAGATGGTTGTTATTGCTATAAGAGTTTGATGTGGAGTACATCACCAGAAAGACCATTAAGGGTCGGGCAGTTGTAGAGTTCTTAGCTAACCATCCGATCGAAGGAGATCAATTGGAATATGAATTTCCTAATGAGGATGTATAGGCCATCACAATGCAGAAGTGGCAGATGTACTTCGATGGAGCAGTGAACAGCAAGGGAGCTGGAGTAGGAGTAATTTTGGTGACCCCAGAGGGTGAAAAACTCACCTTAGCTAAGAAGTTAAGATATGGAGAGTATGAAGCCTGCATCTTCGGGTTGGAAGCACTCTCAGTTGTAGGGGCAAAAGTAGCTGAGGTTTTTGGAGACTCATCCTTGGTGATCCACCAGGTCAGTGGTGAATGGTCCATTAAGGAGGAACGGTTGCTACCCTATGTGGAGTGTTTGACGGGATTAAGTAGCCAATTTGAAGTCTGCAATTTTAGCCAGATGCCTCGAGATGAGAACCAATTAGCAGATGCCCTAGCCACCCTTGTATCTATATGGGATAACCCAAAGGGGGTAGTTATGAAACCTGTGCTGGTCTTTAGTTCGGATAAGCCATGCTTTGAAGCTGAGCAGGTGATGGATGTTGAGGTCGACGATGGAAATCCTTAGTATTATGATATCCAGAATTACTTAGAGAGGTCAGTTTTCCCAGAAGAAGCCACTGAGAAGGATCAAAGAATGATTAGAAAGCTATCCTCTCAATTCATCAGTGTGGATTGGACATTGTATAAGAGGCAAGTGGATGGTATTCAATTAAGATGTTTGGCAGAGAAGGAAGCTGAAAAAGTTATGGAAGAGGTTCATGCCGGGGTTTGTGGAGCCCACATGAATGGTTTAGCATTAGCAAAGAAGATCATGCGCCAAGGATTTTATTGTCTTACAATAGACAAAGTATGTGAAGCAATGCCAGTTATGCCAGCAATATGCGAACATGAGGAACGTGCCGGTTTCAGAACTACACAATTTGATGTCTCCATGGCCATTTGCAGCTTGGGGAATAGATATAATAGGGGAGATACATCCTATAGCATCTAATGGGCACAGGTTTATTGTGGTCACCATTGATTATTTCTCTAAGTGGGTCGAAGCTGAATCTTTCAGAAAGGTGGATGCTAGGGACATGGCCAAGTTCATCGAGCGGAATTTGATATGCAGATATGGCCTCCCACACCACGTCGTGTCGGATAACGGGGTACAATTCTTAGTGGAAACTAAGCAGATGCTCCAAAAGTATGGAATCCAACATCACAAGTCCTCTCCCTACCGAACACAGGCAAATGGAGCAGTTGTGTAACACCCCAAAACTACCCCAGTAGTTTGAGCCTGTCCGTGTCTGTATGTGTGTATTTGTATGTGTTACATGTATGTGTTTAATTGGATTATTTATTTAATTTATGTATATTAATTTGAGAAGAGGAGTTAGACTATAGTATAAGTGGGTGTATGGGAATAAAATGTGATTAAGAGATGAATTAGTGTGTATAGTAAAGTATGGGAGTAGGGTGTGATATGGGACATGTGTCTTATGGGGAGAGTGACATGTGGCATAGTGGATGGGTTAGCATTTAATGAGTTTGGTGAGAAAGAGAGAAGGCAGCTCTTCTTCCCTTTGATTCCCGTTCTTCTTTCTTCCTCACGCCGTTCTTCTTTTCTTCTTCTTCCTTCTTGTTCTTTCCTTCTTCTTGGCCCGATCTTGCTCCGTCTCCTTTCCCTTGAGTAGATTGAATTGCTTAGCTTGTGATTTTTGAAGTTTAAAGGTGAGTAGGGATTATTTATGTCTTAGATTTTCTTCTTCCTCTTCTCTAGGTTTTATAATTATATATGTATGTATGGGTAGTTGTAAAATTGATCTTGGCTATTGTGGGTGTGTGGTTCAGAGGAGGCTCCTAGACCGGCGAAAGGAAAAGAAATCGCTAGCGGGAGCGGAGCTCGCGAATAGGAGCTAAGGAGAGAAGGTTTGGGATTGTTCATCTTTTTGTGCATCTGTGTGATTTGAGTTTAATAAATGTGCCTTTGTTTGATTGGGGTTCTAAGTTGTATTATTGTAGTTTAAATTACATTAAGCATGTTATGAAATACTAGAGAATGAATATTGTTGAAGGATTTATGGGAAATTATGTGAATAGTTGTAATATTTTGTTAGCCCTTGGAACAATGTATCTTGGGCTTTTGTAAATTGGTTCTTTTTGTAACCTTTTGTAACATGTAAAGACTTTCTTTTTATATATTAATAAAAAGAATCCATTTTGTTCTGTATCCCTCTTCTTTCTCTTAAAGTTTTTATTTATACGAATATATGATTCCTATGTGATGTTTGCATGTTTGTACTAGTGGGGTGTGACACTCCTATCTATCTTGGGTCCTTCTCGCTCTAATCACGAGTAGAAGTATCCATAATATAGGTTGGGGTGTGACATTAGGTGGTATCAGAGCAATTGGTTTAGATGTTACTGAGTTTCAGTGTGTTAGTTAGTGTGGGAGTTGTGTTGGCCTGATGCGCACTGCGTTTATGTTTTGTAGTTATGGAGTCCGCTCGTGGATCGCTTGAGGGGTCAGCGGAAAGTGCGAATCCCCAAGAGCAGGATCCCTCCGTTTCTGGTCCGGCTCAACCTCCTAGGGGGTATCCTGAGGTGCCTTTGGGACCAATGGAAGCGATGCTTCAGAGTATGACAAGGGTACTCGAAAGGGTAACAGCGCCAAGTGCACCTATTGAGAGGTTAAGAAAGCATGGTGCAGAGAATTTCTTCGGTACTAGCATAGATGAATCTTATAAAGCAGAGATGTGGTTAGAAAAGACATCCAGAGTACTTAGGGAGATCAGATGCCCACCGGAGCAAGAAGTGGAATGTGCCTTGTCTTTGTTACAAGGTTCTGCCTATGATTGGTGGAGATTGGTGGTTAGTCAACCGCAAGTTCTTAAACCGATTACATGGGAGTTCTTCGAGGGGGAGTTTCAGAACCGGTATGTGACCAAAGCTTATAAGGATGCCAAGTGGGCACAGTTTCTCACTCTTAAGCAAAGAATGATGTCTGTGGCTGAGTATGAGGATGAGTTCAATAAGCTCAGTAAGTATGCACCGCCAAGGGTCCTTACAGAAGAGTTCAGATGTCAGCATTTTGAAGCAGGCTTGAATGAATCTTTAAAGGTGATGTTAATTTCATTGATGTCGGCTCCGAATGTGAAGTATTATCAGTTAGTTCAAGCAGCCTTGAGGGCGGAGCATTCTGAGAATATATTGAGAGAAAAGGCTCAGAGAAGAAAGTCTGCAAGAGGTGGCTCTTCTTCAGGCAAGAGGCCGAGGGAATCGCAAGGGAACTTTCCTGATGAGTCTATAGTTAGTCCGGCCCCTAGAGGGAGGAGACAGGGTTCTTCTAGGGGAGCGGGCTCAGGTAGAGGAGATGGCGCTCCCCGATGTACTCATTGTAATAAACAACATTGGGGTGAGTGTCGGTGGTTAACGGGAGGCTGTTTTAGATGTGGTTCTACGGACCATTTACTTGCAAATTGTCCGAATCGATTTGGAGATCCTTCGGGACAACAGGAAGGGAGCCGAGCTGGATCTAATGTACCCCAAGGAAGTCGTAATCGGGGTAGAGGAAGGGGTCGAGGTGGACGGCCTAGAGATAGAGAAGCTTCAGAATCAGTAGATCGCCCAGTCCCATCAGCCGGTAGAGCTTATGCTATGAAGGCCCGAGAGGAACAGAATGCTCCCGAAGTGATTGCCGGTAAGTTCTCTTTGCTTGATTCTGAAGTTTATGTTTTGATTGACCCGGGCTCTACCCATTCTTATGTGTGTTCTGGTGAGTTGTGGGATAGTTTGGGTAGTGAGGAGAAGATGGAATATGAGATTTGTGTATCCAGTCCGTTGGGTCAGAGTGTTATGGTTAATCGTGTATGTCGGAAGTGTCCTTTAAAGATTCAGGGTACCGAGTTTGTAGTGGATTTGATTTGTTTACCTTTCCATGAGTTTGATATTATTCTGGGAATGGATTGGTTGGATAAGCATCGCGCGGTAGTGGACTGTCATAGGAAAGTAATGGTTTTGAAGGATAAAGATCAAATGCCTGTTGTGGTAAAGGGAATTGGAAGCAGTTCTCTGCATAATGTGGTATCAGCTATGAAAGCCAGAAGATTTATCAGGAAAGGATGTGAAGCGTTTTTGGCTGTGGTTTTAGATTCTCGGAGAGGTCAAGTTAAGATTCAAGATATTCCGGTTGTAAGAGATTTTGTAGATGTTTTTCCGGAAGAATTACCGGGATTACCTTCTGAGAGAGAAGTTGAACTGTCAGTAGAAATTCTGCCGGGGACAGCTCCGATTTCTAAGGCTCCATACAGAATGGCTCCAATGGAATTGAAGGAATTGAAAAGTCAGTTGCAAGAGTTGTTGGATAAAGGGTTTATTCGGCCAAGTGTGTCACCGTGGGGTGCTCCAGTGCTGTTTGTTAAGAAGAAAGATGGAACCCTTCGGATGTGCATTGATTATCGACAGCTTAACAAAGTGACTGTCAAGAATAAGTACCCATTGCCAAGGATTGAAGATCTTTTTGATCAATTGAGAGGAGCTGGGGTATTCTCTAAGATAGATTTGAGGTCAGGCTATTATCAGTTAGGGGTTAAGGAAGCAGATGTGGCTAAGACGGCTTTCCGGACGCGTTATGGTCATTATGAATTTTTAGTGATGCCTTTTGGTTTGACCAACGCGCCTGCAGCCTTTATGGATCTGATGAACCGAGTTTTCCGTCCGTATCTGGACAAGTTTGTGGTGGTATTTATTGATGACATTTTGGTGTACTCTAGAGACCGCAAAGAACATGAGGAACATCTTAGACTGGTATTGCAAATGTTGAGAGATCATCAATTGTATGCGAAACTCAGTAAGTGTGAGTTTTGGTTGAAAGAAGTGGCCTTTCTTGGACATGTGGTGTCAGCAGAAGGTGTACGGGTTGATCCTAGCAAAATTGAAGCAATTGTTAATTGGATGCCTCCGAAGAATGTGCCAGAAGTAAGAAGTTTTCTAGGATTAGCAGGGTATTACCGACGGTTTGTTCAGGGGTTCTCAGTGTTAGCGTCTCCTTTGACCAAGCTACTTCGGAAGGATGTCAAGTTTGTATGGACTGAAAAGTGTCAAGCCAGTTTTGATCGTTTAAAAGAGTTATTGGTTAAAGCTCCTGTGCTCACACAGCCGGTTTCGGGTCAAGAGTACACTATGTACAGTGATGCCTCGGGAATTGGGTTAGGTTGTGTTCTGATGCAAGGGAATAAAGTAGTAGCTTATGCATCGAGATAGTTGAAGCCTCATGAGCGGAATTACCCGACTCACGATTTGGAGTTGGCAGCGGTAGTGTTTGCGCTTAAGGTTTGGCGACACTACTTGTATGGGGAGACGTGTAGAATTTTCACCTATCATAAGAGTCTTAAGTATTTGTTAACACAGAAGGAGTTAAATTTGAGACAGCGGAGATGGTTAGAGCTCTTCAAGGATTATGATTGTATCATTGACTATCATCCGGGTAAGGCTAATGTGGTGGCGGATGCTCTTAGTAGGAAGTCTTTGTCTGCGTTACTGGCTAGTAGAGGCAGATGGAGATTTGATTCTGAAGGTGCTCTAATTGCTCAACTTAAAGTTAAGCCTAGTTTGAGATCGGAAATTGTAAAGGCTCAGTTAGATGATCATGTGCTTCAGCGTGTTTGTCAAGCAGTGAAAGAGGGCAAGCGAACTGAGTACTTATTAGACATTGAAGGAGTGTTAAGGCACGGTAATCGGTTATGTGTACCTAATGTGGGTGAGTTAAGAAAGAAGCTTTTGCAAGAAGCTCATTCGTCAGTCTTCACTATGCATCCTGGTGGAGACAAGATGTATCAAGATCTGAAGCAATTTTATTGGTGGCCGGGAATGAAAAGAGAGATAACAGAATTTGTTTCAAGGTGTCTTACTTGTCAGCAAGTGAAAACCGAGCATCAAGTGCCATCGGGATTGCTTCATCCCTTACCCATTCCTCAATGGAAATGGGATGACATCACGATGGATTTTGTATCTGGTCTTCCTATGACTCAGCGTAAGCATGATTCTGTATGGGTTATAGTGGATCGATTGTCAAAGTCTGCGCATTTTCTACCAGTGCGAGTGGATTATTCGATGGACAAGTTGGCAGAACTTTATGTGAATGAGATAGTTCGATTGCATGGAATTCCGTTATCCATTGTATCAGATAGAGATCCCCGTTTTACATCCAAGTTTTGGAAAGAACTTCAGGTAGCCTTGGGAACACGGTTAAATTTCAGTACTGCTTTCCATCCGCAGACTGATGGTCAGTCAGAGAGGGTTATCCAAATGTTAGAAGATATGCTCCGGGGTTGTGCTTTAGAGTTCTCAGGAAGCTGGGATCGGTATGTATCTTTGATGGAGTTTGCATATAATAACAGTTATCAGGTGAGTATTGGTATGGCTCCTTACGAAGCACTGTATGGACGAAAATGTAGAACCCCAGTGTGTTGGACTGAACTGTCAGAAAAGGCTATGATAGGTCCGGATATAGTACGGGATACCGAAGAGAAGGTAAGGGTTGTGCAACAGAACTTGAAGGCCGCTAAGGACCGACAGCGTTCTTATGCTAACTTGAAGCGCAGAGATATTCAGTATGAAGTGGGTGATAAGGTTTTCTTGAAAGTGTCACCGTGGCGAAAGGTTCTCCGTTTTGGCAAGAAAGGCAAGCTAAGCCCACGTTTTATTGGGCCATATGAGATTCTGAGAAAAGTAGGTCCAGTAGCGTATCAATTAGCTTTGCCTATGGAGTTAGCTAGATTACATGATGTTTTTCATGTATCTATGCTCAGGAAATATCGGTCAGATCCTTCGCATGTGTTACCAGTGCAAGATATTCGGATTCAGTCAGACTTTTCTTTTGATGAAGAACCAAAAAGGATTTTGGATAGGGAAATCAGACAGCTTCAGAATAAGCAGATACCGTTAGTCAAAGTTCTATGGCAACATCACGGTATTGAAGAAGCTACATGGGAACCAGAAGAAGCTATAAGATTGCAGTACCCTCAGTTATTTGGAACAAGTAAGAATTTCGAGGACGAAATTCTGTTAAGTGGGGGAGTATTGTAACACCCCAAAACTACCCCAGTAGTTTGAGCCTGTCCGTGTCTGTATGTGTGTATTTGTATGTGTTACATGTATGTGTTTAATTGGATTATTTATTTAATTTATGTATATTAATTTGAGAAGAGGAGTTAGACTATAGTATAAGTAGGTGTATGGGAATAAAATGTGATTAAGAGATGAATTAGTGTGTATAGTAAAGTATGGGAGTAGGGTGTGATATGGGACATGTGTCTTATGGGGAGAGTGACATGTGGCATAGTGGATGGGTTAGCATTTAATGAGTTTGGTGAGAAAGAGAGAAGGCAGCTCTTCTTCCCTTTGATTCCCGTTCTTCTTTCTTCCTCACGCCGTTCTTCTTTTCTTCTTCTTCCTTCTTGTTCTTTCCTTCTTCTTGGCCCGATCTTGCTCCCTCTCCTTTCCCTTGAGTAGATTGAATTGCTTAGCTTGTGATTTTTGAAGTTTAAAGGTGAGTAGGGATTATTTATGTCTTAGATTTTCTTCTTCCTCTTCTCTAGGTTTTATAATTATATATGTATGTATGGGTAGTTGTAAAATTGATCTTGGCTATTGTGGGTGTGTGGTTCAGAGGAGGCTCCTAGACCGGCGAAAGGAAAAGAAATCGCTAGCGGGAGCGGAGCTCGCGAATAGGAGCTAATGAGAGAAGGTTTGGGATTGTTCATCTTTTTGTGCATCTGTGTGATTTGAGTTTAATAAATGTGCCTTTGTTTGATTGGGGTTATAAGTTGTATTATTGTAGTTTAAATTACATTAAGCATGTTATGAAATACTAGAGAATGAATATTGTTGAAGGATTTATGGGAAATTATGTGAATAGTTGTAATATTTTGTTAGCCCTTGGAACAATGTATCTTGGGCTTTTGTAAATTGGTTCTTTTTGTAACCTTTTGTAACATGTAAAGACTTTCTTTTTATATATTAATAAAAAGAATCCATTTTGTTCTGTGTCCCTCTTCTTTCTCTTAAAGTTTTTTTTTATACGAATATATGATTCCTATGTGATGTTTGCATGTTTGTTCTAGTGGGGTGTGACACTCCTATCTATCTTGGGTCCTTCTCGCTCTAATCACGAGTAGAAGTATCCATAATATAGGTTGGGGTGTGACAAGTTGAGACGGCGAATAAGAATGTCAAAAGAATATTGGCCAAGATGGTACAGACTTATAAAGATTGGGCAGCAAAGTTACCTTTTGCACTCTGGGGCTACAGAACCAGTATCAAGACTTCGACAGGAGCTACCCCCTTTTCCTTGGTTTATGGGACAGAGGTAGTTTTACCAGTAGAAATTGAGCTCAAATCTTTTAGAGTAATATCAGAGGCCCAGCTGCTAGAAGCAGATTGGACGCAGCAGCAGTTGCTACAACTGAACTTGCTGGACGAGGATAGGATGCGGGCCTATTATCACAATCAGGTCTACCAGAAGAGATTAGCTCGGTCTTTTGGGAAGAAATTCAGAAGGCACCCCCTAAGAGAAGGAGATTTAGTCTTCAAGCAAATGAGGCCAGGAGTCCCGGACTTCCGAGGTAAATTCAGACCGACTTGGGAAGGGCCTTTTGTTCTGAAGAAGATATTATCCAAAGGGGCTGCAATCTTGATAGACATTGATAGAAATGAGTTCAAGGAACCAGTCAACGTCGACAGATTAAAGAGGTTTCATGGCTAAAGACTAAAATAAAAAGAAGAGAATAAATACCCCGCGGGTCAAAAACCGAAAAAAGGTGGCCTTGCCAAAATTGGGCGCCCTGTCAAGGTGAAAACCGAAAAAGGCATCCTGGGCAAAAATTAAGGGCTAAGGAAAAATGGTCAATCATGAAAATCCGAGAGGGCTGATTGATAACAGGAGTTTTGATCCCTTCAGGATCCATCTCGAGATTAGATGCGGTTTTGTATTTTGAGCCTAATGTTAAATAATGATCATGTATAATGAAATCGCGTGGAAACATTTACATGTATGCGAATGTATGCTCATTTTGAGTAATTAATGCCATTGTGAAGAAATAATACATTATTTTTGGATACATGCGATTGTCCACTATTGTTTTGCCGGTGAAGGATTTAGCTTAAAAAAAAAGGCCGTTAGGGATGAAAACCGTAACTGGCTCTCTAAGCAAAAGTTAGGCCGAAGGGCAGGGTGAAAACCTGGATACAGGCAGTCTGTCCTATAAAAAAAACAAAGAAAAAGCCGCTAGGATGGGTTAGGTCCATCCTAAGCAAAAATAAGGCATAGTGTCATGTGAAAATCCCCGATGGGACGCCTTCCCTGCAAAGAAAAGCTAGTGTGAAAACCCACAAGGGGCGTACTACCTTCAAAATAATGACTTCTGATGCATGGAGGGATAAGGTAGCATAAACTCTGATGATTCCACCTAGGACAGCACAAAGCCTAATTCAAGCCATGAGTCAAAATTCGGACCATACACTCATTAACCAGGGGGCAAAAATGCGCACTTGATTATTCATCCTGAGAAGATTATGAGTCAGAATCCCTAAACTAAGGAGCATCCCAGTTAAGATCCTCGAGAACAAAACTGTGCTTCAATACCCAGACCACCTGGATGGATTCATCGCTTGCATTTTGCATAAGCATGCACACATTCACATGCATAATTTGCCTTTGGGCATTGGCTTTAATTTCGCAGGAGACATTAGACAGTGAAGCTTATCTAGAAGCACACCTCAGCAATTCAGGGAGTATGCGGAAGGATTGTACACAAATAAATAATTGTGTAAATCTTTTCTTTTTTTCAAGATGCCTCCACGACGTGCTCCATCTAGAGAACCAGCAGGTGCTCCACCTCCAGCATGGATGGATGCTACACAAAGACAAAAGTTTAAAGCACTATGTGGTTCACGGTTTCTGTCCAGTAAATTTCTATCCCAAACATTCTTGGAGCAGATGGGCATGTGGGAAGAAGTGAGCATGTTGTTAGCAGCTATAGGTTGGACGGACTTCCTTACACTAGCTTTTCTCACCTACTCAGAGGTTACTAGGGAGTTTCTGGCTACGCTTAAGTACGGGGGGCTTTCAAGATCAAATACAGACTCTAAAGCTATATCCTTTCGGGTCCAAAATACAGAGCATACAATGAGTTGCCAGGATTTTGCACAGATCATGGGTCTTCCGACGGGAAATCAGGAACAGGTACCAGGTGGAGTAGTTTTTGCACACCAATGGGAAATGATCACGGTACCAGGGGCCCATTATGACCGCAATACAACAAAGAGCACTTTATTTGCCTCACAGGTATACAGGTATGTTCAGAGGGTTTTAGCCAGCAGCTACTTGGGCAGAACTGGTAGTCCTAGCGCCATCAGCACAGCAGAGATTTGGAGTCTATAGGCTATGGCAACAGGGACCCCACTCAATATTAGTCACGAGATCATAGCCGGCATGGTTAGACAGAGTTGGAGAGCTACAGTATAGATATGTATAGGCGGGGTAGTCACCAGGTTGCTACTGCATTTAGGACACGACCCCGACACATTTGGCCAGCCTATGGACAGAGACATTTATGTCGATTAGGCCCTTGCCAAATATATGGGTATGGTTGAGTAGTTGCCTGGACAGGCAGGAGAGTATAGACTTCTTACTATGGCGAAAACTCAACAGATGTACCGTTTGCCTCCACTCACGGCTGCCACACCATTTGAAGATCAGTTTTAGGGTGAGGGAGATCTTCCACAACCTCAGACAGATGAGGAGTACCATTGCCCGCAACCAATGGAAGAAGAGCCTCCACAACCTCAGACAAGTGAGGAGTATTATCATCCACAACCAATGGAGGAAGAGCTTCCATAACCTCAGACAGATGAGGAGTGTTATCATCTACAACCAGTGGAAGGAGAACTTTCACACCCTCAGACAGACAGGGAATATTATCGTCCACATCAAGAAGAAGAAAGGCCTCACTCGCTGCCAGACTATACGGATATAGACATCAATTTGGATGACTTTGACATTGACCTGAGTGATCTTTTTCACGCTTCATTATCGCAACCAGTTCCTCCAGAAGGTCAGATACACCCTCCTCCTTACATGCATGCTTCGGAGGTGGGTCCCAAGACATATAGGAGGTATCACCCCTATGATCGTCCAGATTCTCTGGGGGCATTTACTTCAGCAGCTCCTCCACCACCACCTAGGCCCGGGATGGAGCAAAGCCAAACAGGTATGGAGGTCCTCATCCAAACTATACAGAGGGAGATTCATTGGAGGCCAGGTCCCAGCGCTTTGATGAAAGGCTGATGGCTGTGGAACAACGAATGGGTGAGAGACTGATGGCTATGGAGCAGCGCATGGGTGAGAGGCTTATGGTTGTAGAGCAGCAAATGAATGAGAGATTGATAGCTGTAGAGTAGTGTACGGATCAGCGCATGAATGAAACACTACAAACCATAGATAAGAGATTGCAATGCATAGGGTGGTGCATGAAGGACACACGACAGCACTGTGACGCGCGCCGAACCTTGCGGCCTCCCGAAAGCTCGCTTTAGGGCGATCAGGAGAGGTTCATAAAACTTGTAAGGTCTTTACAAGTTGCGTATATTCTAGGCAACAAAGAGGTTTCTTGGAGTTGCCACCCAATAGAACATTGGGAAGGGTCGTCTAGCCTCATCGAGCCTAAGACGTCGCATACATATCCATCTTGGGCTAGCCAGAGGGATCTTGGAGGCCTCATCCTCTACCCCCCTGGAGCCTAGGGTTGTATATTTAAGCCTTTTGGTGGGACTCAAGAGGTGTCTTGGAAGTCCTAGACCTCTCGCCTCATAGAGCCCCAAAGACCAGAGTGAGTTCGGGACTTCTCATTTATTTATACCTTGATTAATATTATGATTGAGTTTTGAGTTTATTGTTTCATCAACTTTCCACACGATGCAATTTAAATTAAATGCGCAATCATTCATATCAAAAGCAGTAAATGGAAGATAAATCCAAAATAAAACATTCAAAAATATTACAATAATGCTAGGAGCGGAATACAACTCCCGTTTATAAATGAAATGCAAATCAAGCATAAATCGGGGTATTCATTGATGATGAGGACATTGATCCTCGCATGCATATTTATTATGAAATAGCTATTGATGTGATGATTTATTTGAGTATGAAAAACTAGGACATTGGTCCCATTTTTTATTTAGGGAAAATGCCAGGTTAATTAATAGAAAGTTTTTGGTCTTTTTTACTTCAACGATATTAAAATCATTTTCATAATGACATAAATAAAAGGTAAAGGCAAAGAAGGAACCCGAATAGAAGTCCTCGGACTGGCGCAAACACCATCTTTTTTAACTCCAATTCCAAATATTTCAGAATATAACTCACAAGGATAAACATGTTAGCATAAAAAAAAACATGAATAAAAAATAAAAAAGAATAAGAGAACCCTAACAGAAATAGGTTAAAAGATAGAATTTTATAAATTAAAAACGTAAAAGCCTGCCTAGGGATGGCCCCCTGTACCATGCCATGGGCCGTCCCTAGTAAGGGAAAACAAGTAAAAAAGACCTTTTAGCTCTTTTGTAAAAGAATGATAAAATACGTAAGAAATCACCGTGGATCAAATTAAATTACGCAAATGTTAGTCCAGAATGCTTACCCTCAGATTTTACCTTTTAGGGTGATTGTCGAATGATTTCGTCCCCGTATGCTTCGCAAGGATCGAGTAAGAATCAGATCAAAGAAAGAAAATTTATGTTATTCTTTCCTTGAAAATTTAATAGTAATCGAGTGTTCGAATTAGTTATATTGATGGAAATGAATGAATTTCGTCACCTCAAACTGACTTAATTCGCAAAAAAAAAATGGGAAGAAATCAATTAAAAAAATTTATCAAAATAAAATTCTGCGAATAAAGCCGAGATTTCATAAACTTTTGAGTAAATTGCTCACAGACTTTTCTAAAAATCAACTTTCCCAAAAATATTTGATAGCCTTTTTTCCAAAATGAATTACTCTAAAATTTCTCTCTTTTTCTCACCAAAATTCCCAAATTTTTTATCCCCTAAAATTGAAATTTGATCCTCTATTTATAGGATTTTAGGAGATAATTAAGATAAGCCTCAATCTAAAGTTTGAATTTTAAAAAGGACTTTTAAAATTCAAATCCTAGATAAATCCTATCCTTCATAAGATTTGATCCAATCCGGTGTGATCCGGTCAGTTACTGTACCGACGGGCTTCCCTGCATCTACCGACGGCCGTCCCTACTAAGGGCATATGCGGGAAACCGACTAGGGACGGGGCGCGATACTAGGGACGGGCGTCCATGCATCGCCACGCGTCCATCCCTACTACGCCTAGAGACGGGGATCACCCCAAGTAGGGACGGGCGTCCCTACACAGATGGGCATCCCGTCTGTGTAGCAAAACTCCCACTTTTACCCAAAATTTATCCAATTCTTTCAAAACTCCATGCCATAGAAAAAAAGGTTTTAATCCTCGCGAAACCGAAAGACAAAAACCTCCGAATTTCATCCCCTTATCCGAAAACCGACATTGATCTCTTCATCGGGTAACTCCGATCTGGACTACCTCAAGACCCGGTGTCTTCAGTTGCCCCCAATTTTGGGGAAACTAGCGCACTAGTGCCTAGATGAGACAAAATTTAGAGAAGAAAGGAAAAAAGACGCATACCTGAGGCAGTCCTTACCTTTTGTCGGGGAAGTGGTAATGCGTCGAGCCAGTTCTGGACTTACAAAACGTGAGGTTTGCTCTTCTGAACTGCATCGAGTCCTTTTTGGGCTGTGCAAAGTGCAATGATTGGCTCTCCTGAGCTGCACCGAGTCTTCTTCGGACCGTGCAAAGTGCAATGATTGGCTCTCCCGAGCTGCACCGAGTCTTCTTCGGACTGTGCAATGTGCAGTGATTGGCTCTCCTGAGCTGCACCGAGTCTTCTTCGGACTGTACAAAGTGCTGATGATGGCTCTTGAAATGGGCGCCCTTCTGGCCTTGGTGTCCTCCTGGACCGCTCTTCTGAGCGGGGCGTTCTTCTGAACTGGGTGTCTTTCTGGACTGCTCTTATGAGCGGGGCGTTCTTCTGAACTTGGTGTCTTTCTGGACTGCTCTTATGAGCGGGCCGTTCTTCTGAACTGGGTGTCTTTCTGGACTGCTCTTATGAGCGGGGCGTTCTTCTGAACTGGGTGTCCTTCTGGACTGCTCTTATGAGTGGGGCGTTCTTCTGAACTGGGTGTCCTTCTGGACTGCTCTTATGAGTGGGGCGTTCTTCTGAACTGGGTGTCCTTCTGGACCCGTCTCGGCATGCATGGTGGCGAATCTATATTGCCAGCCCCGTTTAGGCTTGTGGACTTTCCTTGCTAACCCCCATTCAATCTGTTTATTCTTCCTTTTGACTGTTGGTCATTTTTGAATTGGTGTAAAACCACATTCCTGTATTATAAGAAATTTTCGTTAATTCCCGCGCCAATTAATTTGACTGATAGATTTGTGGATATTTTTATATCATTCATCATCCTTTTTTCCACATGATTAATTATCCTTTTTTCTTCTCCTTCTTTCCTTTTCTTTTCTTATGAAGAAATAACATGCAAATTTAACAGGATAACTATAAATGTTTTTCCACTAAAAGGTTAAATTTTGTACAATGTAATGTAAATATGGTAATATAAGATAAAAAATTAATATCATGACTCCCTGAAGGGCTATGGGGGTGGATAGTCCGTGAGCTCCTCCTCCGGATCATCAGCATCGTCTGATATCTGGACTGTCTGAGATCATGATGAAGAGGCAGAGGGTCCCGCTTCTGGAGTAGACGGCTAACTAGGAGGGGCTGATGGTCCGGCCTGCTGTGTAGCCGAGGCTTTGGCCTATCGCTGGTATCTAGGAGGGACGGCCACTGGTATAGATAATGGCTATGCTCTTGCCGGGTCCTGCTGCTGGAACTGGACCTGAGCAAATCCATCTAGGAAAGGCTGTGCACATACCGTCATGAACTGCAGCGTATCAACGACAACTCCCCCTAACTCCCTGAAAGCATCGCCCAGGCGGAGGGTCTGATCCGTGGAGGAGGTCCCCATGTTCTGTAGTCTGTCCTCTGTCTGCTCCCTAAACTCTCGAATGGACTGGGTGATAGGGGGTATGGCACCATCCAAAACCTGAACCCTGAATCTGAGAGCCTCAACCGACTCCTCTACTGCCTGTAAGGACGTATCCACCCTCTGGGCCACTCCATCCTGGGAGGTCCTCATCTTCTGCCTCAGCTGAGCCACGAGCCTCTCCTGCTCCTGCCTCAAAAAGTCAATGAGCCTCCCCTGCTCCTGGATAATACTCTGCTGCTGCTCTAACCGATCTAATATGGCTCTATCTCGCTCTCCGAGCTGCCCAAGAAGGGCTCTGTCTCTCTCCTCCTGCCTGTGCTCAAAAGATGCAAACATAGCAGTCAATAGTGCAGTAAAATATGGCTGCGCTGATGATGAGGACGAAGGGGGAACTGAATCTGGTACTGGCTCAGGTGGCCGAGCTGTAGAAGTATATGCTCCCGGATCCCCTACCCTAGCATACGGACTAAACCTCTCGTGAGCCCGGGGAACTGTCTGATGTACTCGCGATGGTGGAGGCGTAGGACTCTGTACTCTCTGCCCTGGAGGAGTAGCAAGCAGCTCATCCATTGTAAACTCGATCCCCATATCATAAGGTGTACCTGGCTGCTACTCGTGCTGCGGCTGCAGAGGGTGACCCTCTGGATGCTCTAGCTGTCGAGGAAGCTGGTCCTCCTGGTGCTGATGGTGCTCGGGAAGTTGTTACTCCTGATGCTCTGGGTGCCCGGGAGGCTGGTACTGAGGCTGCTCCTCTACTGGCTCTAACGAAGGCAAGCTAAATGCATGTCTAGTCTCATGCACAGTGCGAAGCCAGTACGCCTCGGGCTGGCCCGGTATTGGCAATATCATAGCCATCGTCATAGCTGCTGGAGCATCTACATAAATGCTCTCATCCAAGGGGCGCTGCAAGATATCTGGACGAACACCCAAATTTAGGAGCAATCTGGTAATGACTCCCCCAACATACACCACAGGGGCTGCCCCCCTGGATACCCTCACCAGGTTGACCAAAATCTCGTGGCTGATGTTGAGCCTCTGACCTGCCATCATGGCCCATAAACTCCAAATCTCTGCAGCATTGAGGGAACCTAGGTTTCCAGCTCGTCCCAAATACCAGCTGGATAAAACTCGGTGAAGATATCGCAAGGCCTGTGATGAAAGTACTGTACTCTTCGCCGTGTCATGATCATACGGCACTCCCGGCAAGGCTATAACCGCCTAATGTTGACGTCTCACTGATCTCTGGTGCGTTATGACATCCTGCCCGAATGGAAGCCCCATGGCCTCTGTAAACCGCTGACGGGTGATACTATAATGGTGGCCCTCTATCCAAAACTAGATGACACCCTCCTCCGTGTTAGATCTCTGATATTCGCCGTAGTGTAGCATAGCAAGGAATTGCCGCACCATCTCTGGGTGAGTCTGGAAAGCAGGTATCAAAAACTCTATCCAACCCG
This sequence comes from Excoecaria cochinchinensis, assembly GCA_947683425.1. Lineage (NCBI taxonomy): Eukaryota > Viridiplantae > Streptophyta > Magnoliopsida > Malpighiales > Euphorbiaceae > Excoecaria > Excoecaria cochinchinensis. Next base: position 5,633,975 of record CANTUQ010000112.1, read on the forward strand.
CGCCTGCCATCAGTATATCAACCTCATCTGCCATCCCCAGAGCCTCAAGGAATGGCCTAGAAACGAAGCGGCTAGCTCGGAACTGCACCTAGGCCAGTGCTGCATATCTCTGTCTAGCCTCGTCACTCATCCAACCTGGGGCCTCAGGCTCAGGCTGATCATGCGGAGCATATCGTCGTGGTGGCATCCTGTGAATAAGGTAAACAGTTAGTTTGGCATTACAGGTATAAACGGATAAAAATTTAGGCGGCATTCTGACTGGATACGTCTAAACCAAAAAGATTTTTTTTTTTTTAAAAAAAATTTTGGTAGCACCCCGGTAAGGGTGTACCCAACCTCCTGCATAAAAAAACAAAAAAAGATAGGCCTCAGGCCCCAATAAAATATATTCACATTTGTTAAAAATTTTGGGCAGCACCCCGGCAAGGGTGTGCCCAACCTCCTGCATAATAAAGAGGAAATAGAAAGGGAATAGGCCTCAGGCCCCAAATAACAATGCAATATATTCACATTTGCTTTCTAATTCTTAAGTTATTGGCTTCAAAGCATATGAATTCCTAAGGCCAGATTTATGCGCCTAACACTAATTGTTCTCAAAACAGCAATACATTCATGCATTTTATATTCACTAAAAAAAAACTTCATCCATACAATGTCAACCTGCATTAACAAGGCCACCAATTACATTAATTCAAAAGAAAAGGAAATTACCTTGCTCATAATAATAATAATACAAAGAAAAAATGGGAGTATCTTACTAATCTGGAAGTCGAGACCCACTGAAGAAGTCAAAAAACTGAAAATTGGTGTGAAAAAATGTAATTTGAAAAGACAAAAACGAAAAAAAAACTGTTGGAAACAAAGGAAAAGGCGTCGGTGTGAAGAAGAAGGAAAAGAAAATGGATCTTCAGCATGCGTTCCCTTATGCGGTCTACGTGATGTGTTCCCTTATGCGGTCTCCGTGAGGCAACCTTCTACATCACGGCTCGTTGCTCTTGTCAACTCGGAGTGACTCAGGATATGGTGAGACTCCCTTTATCTTTTCGAGGTGGAGTCCTTTCTGCGGCTTTCGCCTCCCGCTATCATGAGCTTTGGAGCCGACTTCCGTTGAAGACTATCATTCCTTCATTTGGGAACCATTCGGTTATTTCTACCAATGCGTACAAGAGATGGATACTTAGCCCGTCGTCTGATAACCGGACACGACGACTGAGCCATTTGGCTAGCGAGGGTAGTAGTAGGGCATAGTTTAGTTTTACATGCATTTTGAGCAATATGTTTCTTTTTAAAGCAGAATTAGACAATGATATAAATGAATAAATCAAGACTTATTTTACTTCACAAAATTGTGTACATTTCAGTGCGATTTCAACATACATGATCATTTTTTATACTAATTCAAATGTGCCAGACTATATTTATTCATTGGAACTAAATTTTGATAGCATCAAACTCCTGTCTCCAATCAGCCCTCTCGGGTTTTCATGATTGGATATTTTCTCTCATGCCTCTAATTTTTGCCCAGGATGCCTTTTTTCAGTTTTTACCCTGATGAGGCGCCCAATTTTAGCGAGGCCGCCTTTTTTCGGTTTTCGACCCGCAGGGCTTTTATTCTCTTCTTTTTATTTTGGTCTTTAGCCATGGAACCTTTTGATCTATCAACATTAATCGGTTCCTTGAATTCATTACCATCGCTATCCGATAAGATTGCAGCTCCCTTGGACAACAGCTTCTTGAGGATAAACGGTCCTTCCCGGGTTGGTCTAAATTTTCCTCTAATATCCGGTACACCTAGTCTCATCTGTTTGAATACTAAATCTCCCTCTTTCAGCGGATGCTTTTTCACCTTTTTTCCAAACGATCTGGCCAGCCTCTTCTGGTAGATCTGATTATGATAGTAAGCTTTCAGTCTACTTTCATCTAATAAGTTTAAATGTTGTAACCTCTGTTGTGCCCATTTGGCCTCTGGAATTTGAGCTTCCATGACTACTCTCAGCGATTTGAGCTCTACCTCAACTGGCAGCACTGCCTCCGTCCCATAAACCAGAGAATATGACGTAGCGCCTGTAGATGTCCTCACCGTCGTTCTGTAACCCCACAGTGCAAAAGGAAGCTTCTCTGCCCAGTCTTTATAGGTTTGGACCATCTTTGCTAGGATTTTCTTCATATTTTTATTGGCGGCCTCTACTGCCCCTTTAGCTTGTGGTCGATAGGGAGAGGATTTATGGTGCTCGATTCCGTACTTCTCAAGAAGCTTCTTGGTTTCCCCCATGAACTGCACCCCGTTATCAGACACTATGTGATGTGGGAGGCCATATCTACAAATCAGATTCCTTTCGATGAACCTGGCCATACCTCTTGCGTCAATCTTCTTGAAGAACTCTGCCTCTACCCATTTTGTAAAATAGTCGATTGCGACTATTATGTATCTGTGCCCGTTGGATGCCGTAGGGCGGATTTCTCCAATAAGGTCTATTCCCCATGCAGCGAATGGCCAATGTGACGTTAAGCTGTGTAGCTCTGACACTGGTAAGTGCCTTAAGTCCGCGTACTGCTGGCACAACTGGCACTGCTTCACATATTTTGAGTAATCGTTATCCATCGTAAACTAGTAGAAGCCTTGTCTCATGATCTTCTTGGCCAATGTCAGTCCGTTCATATGGGCCCCGCATACTCCGGTATATGTTTCTTCCATTACCCTCTTCGCCTCTTTTTCATCCAGACACCTTAATTGGATACCATCAGCTTGTCGTTTGTACAACATCCCATCTACGCAGATGAACTGAGTGGACAGTTTGCGAATCATTCTCTGATCCTTTTCGGTAGCCTCCTCTGCAAATGTTGCGTTCTCTAGATAGTTCATAATATCATAATATCACGGCTTCCCATCCGCCACTTCTACCTCCATAACTGATTTGGATTCAAAGCTAGGTCTTTCAGAGCTATAGATCAAAACTGGCTTCATGACCACTCCCTCAGGGTTGTCCCACATTGATACTAACGTGGCGAGCGCATCGGCTAACTGATTCTCATCCCTCGGAACGAAATGGAATGTACATACTTCAAACTGACTGCTCAGGCCCCTCAAGCACTGGATATATGGCATAAGCCTCTCTTTTTTTATAGCCCATTCACCTCGAATTTGGTTGACCACTAAGGAGGAATCACCGAACACCTCTACATTCTTTGCTCCTAAGGATATTAATGCCTCCAATCCAAAAGTACACGCTTCATACTCAGCTTCATTATTGGTGACCCGGAACCTCAACTTCTTCGCCAAAGGAAGTTTTTCATCGCCCGGGGTCATCAGAATGACTCCTACTCCTACCCCTTTATTATTCACGGCTCCGTCAAAGTGTAATTTCCAACCTTGAACCCCGATTGCTGTTACATCCTCATCTGGAATGTTAAACTCGTATGAGTCTCCTTGGATCGGGTGTTCTGCTAGAAATTCTAGCACTGCACGCCCTTTAACGGTCTTCCGAGTAATATACTCTACATCGAATTCTTGAAGTAACAGCAGCCACCTACCCATTTTCCCAAGCAAAGACGGGGCCTCTTGCAAGTATCTCAAGGGGTTCTGCTTCGCGATTGCCTGTACCTTGTAGGCATGAAAGTAATGTCATAATTTCTTAGAAGCCCAGATTACCGCAAGACAGATCTTTTCTACTTCTGCATATTTGACCTCATAGGCCAAGAATTTCTTGCTGAGGTAGTAGACAGCGAATTCCACTCCAAATTCATCTTCTTTGGCCATCATAGCACCAACGGAACTGTCCTCTATGGCAAGGTATAGGATCAGTGGCTTGGCCGGCCGCGGCGGCCTCAATACCAGTGGTTTTAATAAGTATTCCTTGACAGTATCAAAAGCCTTTTGACAGCTCTCATTCCATACTACTGGTTGGTCTTTTCTGAGTAGTTTGAAGATAGGTTCACAAATTGAAGTAAGCTTAGCGATAAACCTACTGATGTATTGCAACCTACCCAGAAAGCTTCTTACATCCTTCTCTTTCTGCGGTATCGGCATTTCTCTGATGGCCTTAACCTTATCCGGGTCAACCTCAATCCCCCTCTTACTAACTATGTGTCCCAGGAGCTTCCTTGAGGTAACACCGAAGATACACTTTTTAGGATTCAACCGCAGGTTGTACTTATCTATCCTCTGGAAGAATTTTTCCAAGGCTTCAAAATGGCCTTCTCTAGTGGTTGACTTGATCATCATGTCGTCCACGTATACCTCCACTTCTTTATGGATCAAATCATCCAGTATCTTTGTTGCCATCCTCTGATAAGTGGCTCCTGCATTTTTCATGCCGAAAGGCATTACCTGATAAGCATACGTCCCCCATTGTGTAATGAAAGCCGTCTTGATCCGATCCATTATTTCATTGAGAATTTAATTGTAGCCAGCATACCCATCTCCGAAGCTGTACATCTCACAAGCAGCGGCACTATCTATCAGGACGTCTATATGAGGCAATGGGAAATCATCTTTTGGACAGGCCTTATTCAAATCCTGATAATCTACGCACACCCTTACTTTGCCGTTCTTTTTGGCTACAGGGACAACATTGGCTAACCACGTTGGGTATTGTACCTCGATTAGAAACTTTGCTTTGATTTGCTGGCGAATCTCTTCTTTCACTTTCTCCGCCCATTCTGGTCTAAGCCTTCTCAACTTTTGCTTAATAGGCTTATGGTCTGGATAGGTGGGGATAGCATGCTCTGCGACCTCCCGATCGATTCCTGGCATATCTTCGTAGGTCCAGGCAAAGACTGTTTCATATTTTTTTAAAATTCTCTCAAACTTTTCTCGTTCTTCAGGAGTTATATTCGATGCTATCAAAATTTCTTTTGGATTCTCTACAGTTCCAAGATTAAATGGAATAGCATCGGTTGAATCAATATCAAATATAGATGGATGATGATCATGATCATGCATAGTGAAATCATCAGAAACATCACACAAGTAAGCAAAATCATTCAAATTATTAATAAGATTGAAATTGTCATTAACATCATTGAAAAGTTCTGGAGCAAAAAGAAAATCTAAACTATTTTCCTCTTCCTCCTCTGCTGGCATATCTGCCGCGGTCGATGGTCTTACATCACTTCGGCTCTTTGGAGGCCCCTCATTCACCTCTGGCATAGCTTCCTCCATCTTGGCTTTTCCTTTCAGCTGGGTAGCTACCATCTTTTCAGTAATTACCTCTTCCGGCATCTCGCGGTCCCAAATTGCCTTACTAGTTATGATTTCTTCATCCCAAAAGCCCTCTGCTGGCTTGATTAAACCAATGTCCCAGTCATAGACATCATTAAAGACCTCGAACCCTGGCACAATTCTCCCCGTGTAGCCACTGTGGTTCATCTTCCCCTGCATAGGCACATGCTACGGTTGCTGGCACAAAAGTCTTCCAAATATGAGTAATTTCCATTTTTGATTTCTCACCTTTCTCTACCGCACCTGTATATCCTAGACCCCTCCTGTCCTTCTGACCTTTAGTGGTAATAGCTGTTGGTATCCCCTGAGAATTCTTACCCAGTCCTACGCCAGGGAGGAATGACATTTTCTTCATCATATTCAACACCTGGAGGCTTTCTTCCCTCTGCTCTTCTTTGCCTATCGTGGCAACATGAAACCCACTAAACGGCTGCCTGGCTATCTCCAGTGCTAAAACCTGATTCTCTCGTGCAACCTTTATAGTCACAATCTTACCTTCGTGATGTATCTTTACCATCTGGTGCAATGTTGAGAGGACTCCTCCCAATTTATGAAACCATGGTCTGCCTAGCAAAGCTGAGAAATTGGCGGGTATAGGCAGCACCACAAACTCCACTTCTGATTCTACCGGTCCCGTCTTCACCACTGCCGTGAATGTCCCTGAGGCCTGCCTGCGTGAGTTGTCATATGCCGTGATGGTAAGATCAGATTTTGCCAACATATCCTCTGTTACCCCAAAAGCTGCCATTGCTACCTGTGGGCACACATTTATCGAAGAACCATCATCTACCATTACACAAGCGGTGTGCTTCTGGTTTATCTGCGCCCTTATGTACAGAGGGCGATTGTGGTTGCGGCCTTCTGCCGGCAGATCCGCACTGGTGAAATGACATTTTCTCCCGATCCTCCCTTCACTACATCCAAAAGTTCTATAGGTGAGATGGTTGTAGCAACAGTTGCTGCATACAACACTTCCACCACCTTCTGCCTATGCGATGGTGACTGCCTCAAGAAATCCCATATTAAAATCTGAGCCGGCGTCTTTTTCAGTTGCTTAACAATCGAATCTTCTTCCGGCTCCTTTCCCCTTCTGTCCTCGATCGGCTCTTGTGGTTTTTCAACTTTCGGGGCTACCCTTCCACTCCGAGTCACGGCTCCTACTTCCTTTCTCTTTGGCTCTTCTTCTTCCTCCTCCGAACCCCAAAGGTCGGAAAATACTTCAGAATCATCATTTTTATTTCCACTATCATCAGTGGACCAGCAATCGATTACTGCAGCGGGAAGCCCTTCTCCACTCCCCTCATAGAGGTTTGTGACAGCAGTGTGGATATCATTGCCGTATAATTCCTTCAACATAAGGTTCTCGGGTAAGCTGGACCCGATCATATTTACTGGAGGAGGCGTGTTATTGTACCCAGCTTTCTGTTGACCCCCTCTCTTCTCTGGCTCTGTGATCTGCTTTGAGTCAATCAGATCTTGAATCGCATGCCTTAAAGTCTCGCAGTTATCAATTATATGCCCAGTGTGCTGGTGATATGCACAATACTCATCATCCTTATGTCCTAGCGTGCCTTGGGTTCTAGCAGGTTTGGGTGGCATAGGTTGCAACTTACCCTCTTTCATCAATCTCCTCAATACCCATGACAAAGACCTTCCAAGATTAGAAAAATGCCTCGGGGTAACGTTCGCAGCTGACACCTCAGCAGTCTTCCTTGTACCACTGGCGGAACATGATGGTCTACTGGCCCCCTGGCTAGCGCTACCCCTCCTGGGATAGTTCTCATTACCTGCTTTCCTAACAAGGTACTCTCCCTCAGCCGCAATAGCGATGTCCTTTAGTGACTCCCAATCCTTCAATCCTTTCATTCTTAATCCCTCTCTCAAATACGGGCTAGCATTTTTAATGAATAGCCGTATTTGATCTTGAGTATCTAGTTTGCTCTTCATTTCCATCACCCTATTCCTCCACCGGGTTAGATACTCGTGGAAGGACTCACCCCCCTTCTGCTGTAACAGCTCCAAGTCCTTCAAGGTCACTTCCATCCTTGTACTGCAGTCATATTGCCTCAAAAATTCCTCGATCAATAAGTCCCAGTCTTCTTTAGTTCGGCGGTCGAGCCCATGGTACCAATCCACTGTCGGGTCTGTCAAGCTCAAGCAAAAGTACTCAATTTTCTGCTATTTCGTCAAAGTGGTGCCCTTCATCACCAGCGAATACTGCTTTATGTGTGCTAAGGGATCAGAAGTACCGTCAAATTTCGGCACATCCGGCATTTTAAAGTTCATCGGGACTAGATCCTCTCCTTCTAACTCTTTATCCTCAGGGTTCACTCCTTGGCCCTTTGTCAACATTCTCGTCATAGCTTTAAATTTCTCTTCCATGTTCTTCCAGATGGCCTCTTCAATTTGAGGGGCTTTCCCTTTCTCAGACACACGTTCCTCATATTCTTCGTCTTCCCAGTCATCATCTAGCCTTGGGACAGGTCTTCCCCTCTGTGCCCCCAAAGTAGTAGCTCTAAGGTTCACAAGTGGTGGGCGAGTTTCCTCTCGTGGGTCCTCTTTGACCTCCTCCCTTTCATCATTTCTCATAAGAGGAGGATATGGGTTCTGCGGGGCCGCTTGCTGACCCATTGCGGCTATCATTGCCATCATCCGGTTTTCAAACTCTTCCAACCTTCGGCCCACTTCCTCCGCTATCATTGCCCTGGTGGCCTCTGCTCCTCTTGGTGAGTTTACCATTTCTTTGGTTACAGAAAACCGATCTGAAGTGGCGTAACTAGTTTCAAAAGAAGTGCCCGGATACTCTACCCTTTCTGGCAATTCAAAGAACGGATTTCTGCGTAGCCGTCCCCGGGACCCCCTTGTCCACCTAGGCGAATCTATGATGGTTGAAAAACACAAGGGGTCAGGATAATGCATGACTGTGCTAAAAATGCATGATCGTGCTATGCAACACTCACAAGCCACATGCAAGCACATAGGTCCTTCCAACCTTATTACTCCCGCACAAGAGGTCATAGTCTCTTTCCTAGGTGGGATTGGTCCATGGGTCATCTGGGGACCCGATGAACACGTATGGTGCACGGTGAAAATCCGGCAGCATAACCTCTCCTAACTAATGCACAGGTGGATGGGTTATGATCATTATGTTTCTAGGCAATCCGAATAAGTCATCTTGGGCCTATCGGGGCATGTAAGCCTTTGATTAGGTGACCAGTCAAACCATATGGGCTTGTCTAATACATAATGATCCATACAATAGGCATAGTATTAAGGTTCATACCACTTAGGGGAAGTACCTATTTCAACTACATGAGCTTTGGTCAAAGGTGGTGTTGCTTTAGGGCTACCCAAACATGGTCCCTGCCAACGGGTCTAGCTCATAACGAGCGTAATGACCGATTGGGTAACTATTTAATATACCATAATGGTACGAGGCTTGGGCTGGTGATTATCCTTAACACTTCCCTAAATTGAGTGAAAATAGGGTCGTGCTTCGGGAACGCACCGGGGCTAAAAGAGGGACCAAACTAGCGTAGATCTAAAGCTCTAATGAGATGCTATGCAGTTTTGAAAGAAGATAAAATTTTTAAATTAAAACTCAACTATAATTTTTAATCAAGGTACTTTCGAATCGAAGTCTCGAGTAAGTCCCCAGCGGAGTCGCCACTGTGATGAGCGCCGAACCTCGCGGCCTCCCGAAAGCCCGCTTTAGGGCGATCAGGAGAGGTTCATAAAACTTGTAAGGTATTTACAAGCTACGTCTATTCTGGGCAACAAAGAGGTTTCCTGGAGTCGCCACCCAATAGAACATTGGGAAGGGTCGTCTAGCCTCATCGAGCCTAAGACGGCGCATACATATCCATCTTGGACTAGCCAGAGGGATCTTGGAGGCCTCATCCTCTACCCCCCTGGAGCCTAGGGTTGTATATTTAAGCCGTTTGGTGGGACTCAAGAGGTTTCTTGGAAGTCCTAGACCTCTCGCCTCATAGAGCCCCAAAGACCAGAGTGAGTTCGGGACTTCTCATTTATTTATACCTTGATTAATATTATGATTGAGTTTTGAGTTTACTGTTTCATCAACTTTCCACATGATGCAATTTAAATTAAATGCGCAATATGAAAAGCAGTAAATGGAAGATAAATCCAAAATAAAACATTCAAAAATATTACAATAACACTAGGAGCGGAATACAACTCCCATTTATAAATGAAATGCAAATCAAGCATAAATCGAGGTATTCATTGATGATGAGGACATTGATCCTCGCATGCATATTTATTATGAAATAGCTATTGATGTGATGATTTATTTGAGTATGAAAAACTAGGACATTGGTCCCATTTTTTATTTAGAGAAAATGCCAGGTTAATTAATAGAAAGCTTTTGGTCTTTTTTACTTCAACGATATTAAAATCATTTTCATAATGACATAAATAAAAGGTAAAGGCAAAGAAGGAACCAGAATAGAAGTCCTCGGACTGGCGCAATCACCATCTTTCTTAACTCCAATTCCAAATATTTCAGAAAATAACTCACAAGGATAAACATGTTAGCATCAAAAAAAACATGAATAAAAAATAAAAAAGAATAAGAGAACCCTAACAGAAATAGGTTAAAAGATAGAATTTTATAAATTAAAAACATAAAAGCCTGCCTAGGGACGGCCCCCTGTACCATGCCATGGGCCGTCCCTAGTAAGGGAAAACAAATAAAAAAGACCTTTTAGCTCTTTTGTAAAGGAATGATAAAATATGTAAGAAATCACCGTGGATCAAATTAAATTACGCAAATGTTAGTCCAGAATGTTTACCCTCAGATTTTACCTTTTAGGGTGATTGTCGGATGATTTCGTCCCCGTATGCTTCTCAAGGATCGAGTAAGAATCAGATCAAAGAAAGAAAATTTATGTTATTCTTTCATTGAAAATTTGATAGTAATCGAGTGTTCGAATTAGTTATATTGATGGAAACGAATGAATTTCGTCACCTCAAACTGACTTAATTCGCAAACAAAATGGGAAGAAATCAATTAAAAAAATTTATCAAAATAAAATTCTGCGAATAAAGCAGAGATTTCATAAACTTTTGAGTAAATTGCTCACAGACTTTTCTAAAAATCAATTTTCCCAAAAATATTTGATAGCCCTTTTTCCAAAATGAATTACTATAAAATTTCTCTCTTTTTCTCACCAAAATTCCCAAATTTTTCATCCCCTAAAATTGAAATTTGATCCTCTATTTATAGGATTTTAGGAGATAATTAAGATAAGCCTCAATCTAAAGTTTGAATTTTAAAAAGGACTTTTAAAATTCAAATCCTAGATAAATCCTATCCTTCATCAGATTTTATCCAATCCGGTGTGATCCGGTCAGTTACCGTACCGACGGGCTTCCCTGCATCTACCGACGGCCGTCCCTACTAAGGGCATATGCAGGAAACTGACTAGGGATAGGGCGCGATACTAGGGACGGGCGTCCCTACATCACCACGCGTCCGTCCCCACTACGCCTAGAGACAGGGATCACCCCAAGTAGGGACGGGCGTCCCTACACAGACGGGCATCCCGTCTGTGTAGCAAAACTCCCACTTTTACCCAAAATTTATCCAATTCTTTCAAAACTCCATGCCATAGAAAAAAAGATTTTAATCCTCGTGAAATCGAAAGACGAAAACCTCCGAATTTCATCCCCTTATCCGAAAACCGACATTGATCTCTTCATCGGGTAACTCTGATCTGGACTACCTCAAGACCCGGTGTCTACAAGCACCAGGATAGACTCGGGGAGCCCACAAGAGACTCCTACACACCTATGAGCCACGAAGGATCAAGCGATGCACGCCAATCATGATCTTTTGATCGATGTTCAGGGAGATTTATGATTTTTGATGTAATTTGTGTACGAAAATAATATCTGTATGGATGACCTTTGTTGTGCTTTGCATGTTTGGATACCCTTTAAATAAAAAAAATAAAAAATTTGAGTTATGGATAATAAAATGACAAAGATGGAATCGTATGATAAGCTACAAATTGGTAAAATCACGACAATTGAACCTGCATAAAAATTTAATAATTGAAATGATCACAACGATACATTGATCTGACCGAAGTTCATTTTATTTAGGAGAGCAACCCTCGCGTTTTGTAAGTCTGAAGCAGACTCGGTGCATCATTATCCGCACTTTGTAAGTCTGGAGCAGACTCGGTGCAGCTCAGGAGAGCAACCCTAGCATTTTGTAAGTCGAGAGCAGACTCGGCGCATCATCATCCGCACTTTGTAAGTGTGGAATAGACTCGGTGCAGCTCAGGAGAGCAACCCTCGTGTTTTGTAAGTCTGGAGTAGACTCGGCGCGTCATCATCCGCACTTTGTAAGTCTGGTGCACACTCGGTGCAACTCAGGAGAGCAACTCTCGCGTTTTGTAAGTCTGGAGCAGAGTCGGTGCAAAACTTCTACACTTTGAATCTTGGTAGCGATTCAGTGCAATCACTTTGTAGCTTAGTTAACAGCTCGGTGATATCTCAGAACTTTCGCACTTTGAATCTTGGTAGCGATTCGGTGCAAGCACTCTGAATCTTGGTAGCGATTCAGTGCAACCTCAGAACTTTTGTACTTTGAATCTTGGTAGCGATTTGGTGCAAGCACTTTGAATCTTGGTAGCGATTCAGTGCAACCTCAGAACTTTTGCACTTTGAATCTTGGTAGCGATTCAGTGCAACCTTAGAGCTTTCGTACTTTGAATCTTGGTAGCGATTCGGTGCAAGTACTTTGAATCTTGGTAGCGATTCGGTGCAACCTTAGAGCTTTCGCACTTTGAATCTTGGTAGCGATTCGGTGCAAGCACTTTGAATCTTAGTAGCGATTCAATGCAACCTCAGAGCTTTCGTACTTTGAATCTTGGTAGCGATTCGGTGCAAGCACTTTGAATCTTAGTAGCGATTCAATGCAACCTCAGAGCTTTCGTACTTTGAATCTTGGTAGCGATTCAGTGCAACCCCAAAGCTTTCGCACTTTGAATCTTGGTAGCGATTCGATGCAAGCACTTTGAATCTTAGTAGCGATTCAGTGCAATCTCAGAACTTTCACACTTTTAATCTTGGTAGCGATTCAGTGCAACCTCAAAAACTTTAGCACTTCGTAATCTTGGTAGCGATTCGGTGCAACCACACTGTAGCCTAGATGGCAGCTCAATTATGTCAAAAGACATCCGCACTTTGTAGTCATGTTAGCGACTCGGTGCCGCTTGAGAGAGCATTCTTTGCATTTCGTATGTTCGGAGCGGACTTGGCGCATCACCATTCAAGGATAGAACCTACATCTCGCAAGTTCAAAGTAAGTTTGCAGTTCGAGAGATTATCATAACAAAGGGAAGGACGTCGCCTCAGGTATGTGCTTCTTTCCTCTTTCCTGAATTTTGGCTCAACTAGGCACCTATATGCTAGTTTCCCCAAAATTGGGGGCAACTGTAGACACCGGGTCCCGAGTCGGTCCAAGATCAGGATTACCCGATGAAGAAAATAAAGACTAATTCACGAGTAAGAAAATAGAAATCGATCATCTCTTTGTCAAGTTCTTTTATTTTCCTCAAAATCCTTTTAAAGTGTTTATTCTTATTTTTATTTTAATTTTATTTTTATTTGTGTTTTTGTATTTCATTTTATTATATTTTCTAAAATAAAAAAATAAAAAAAAATCGCGAGCGTCGTGGGCGGCGGTGCGCCTGTGGCAGCGGGCTGCGCCCTCGCGAAAGGGCGACCCGCACCCTCAGCGCGCAGCGCACCCGCTCGCCCAGGATCGGTGAGAAACCTCACCGATGCTGCCCAGTCCCTCGCCAACAGCCCTATTTTTCGTCGATTTGTGATTTTTTTCATTTTTTAAGTTAAAAAATAATTTTTTCTTCTGATTTTTTCAGATTTTATCAAAATTTAATAAATATTGGTCAAATTGGGTGGAAATTAAAAGTCAAAAATGACAAAAAATAATTAAAAATAAATAAAAATGTTAATTGTCCATATTTGACTTTAGGAATTTGATTTTGAATTTTTGAGTGTTTTTTGTTGAAATTTGTGAGGGGGGATCTTGGAAAAATCTGTAAGGGAGCTGGAGAGGGCAGAGGAAGTGAGTTTTTATGTGAGTTATTTTTCATTTTGGTGGAGGAGAAGAAATTGGTTTTTTTGAGAGTAAGAAAACTCCCTCTAACAAAATACATTTTTCTAAGTCATTTAGAGAGAGATATTCTTGAGGGGAGATAGTGCATTTTGCTGGAAAAACAAAGAATTGAATGTTCGTGGAGTTCATCTTTTCTTATTCTTAAAAATTAAAATCACTTTCTTCAATCTTTTTAATTCTCTTCTTTTTTAAATCTACAAGTTTTAATCTTAAATTCTATTCTAGTTTTTTCTTATATCTAAAATTTTATTGAACTTGAAAACTTTGAGAAAGGAAAATTAATTCCTTAACTTGAGTTTTCTCATCAAACATCAAATAAAAAAAAAATCAAATCATTTTTTAGTATTAGTGTTCTTGAGTTTTTTTGAGATAAGAACTCAAGATTTTCTTGAACATTTTTGAGTTTACTCTTGAATCTTGACAAGTAGAATAGATTGAGACATCTTGCTTCCATATTACTTAATTCTGAGGGTAAAGATTCTTGGATCCATTTTTTTTTTATCTCATTTCATTTTATTTATGTTAGTTTATTTTATTTTATTTTATTTTGCATTAATGCATGTATGTTTTTTTCGGGGTTAACATTTATTATCTAGCATGAGTTTTCCATCTTTATTTTGTCCTTAGCATGAAAATGGATAAAATACATTATGTTTAGGGGATGAAAAATAGGATTTGCATGATGTTTTCTTTTAGTATTATTTCTTGTGATTTTTTGCATGATTAAATACTAATCATTTTATGTTGCATGTTTGATTGTCTTATTCTTATTGCATGTTTGATTGTCTTACACTTGTTTATTCATCTAATTTTATTGGTTGATTATTATTATTATTATTATTATTATTATTATTATTATTATTATTATTATTATTATCATCATCATCATCATCATCTATTATTCTTATTATTATCATTATTATTATTGTTATTGTTATTATTTTTATTGTTGTTGTGATTGGTATCATTATTGTCATTATTTTTATTATGGTCATTATATTTTGCATGGTGTTATTTCATGATTTAGCTTTTGTCGTTATTATTAATATTACCTTGCATGATTTTTTCTTCTATGTGTGATTTTAACATGTTAAATTAGTCTGTCAAATTTAATCTATTTTATGCATTCTATTGGTGTGTTAATTTTACACTTGATTTCTTTTATTTTTATTATTAAATAATTTTGGAATTATTGCTAATTTTTTATTGTTGTTTTTTGGGGGTAAAATATCGTGCTTATTTATTTGAGCATTTATCATGACCGAACTCCTCGCGACACGTAGGAGTTTACATCACTTGGGTGAGACATTTCCTATCTCTATTTATGTGATTGTTTTTGCTAGTAAATAAAATAGTTTATTTTATATGCGTGCTAAAATAAAAAAAAATCACAAAAATATTTTGTACAATTAAATTGGGATTCTTATTAATAAATTGGGACCAATGTCCTAGATTTTAGCCCGAAAGGCATAAATATTACGGACTAAAACGAAGAGTTGATTTTTTAAAAATGGGATCACTCATCCCGATTTTCACTACAAATATCAAAATAACTCTTCGATCCCTTTTTAAGTGAGCATGAAGGAACCAATGTTCCTAAACCAAATAAATATCCTGATTTATGTATGTCCCCCCTTTTCGATTGATTTTGTGTGATTGTTTAAATTTACATTTATATTTTGTGGGTCCTTGTAATTAATTATTTTTGGGGCAATTTTATTTCATTTGGGGATCGTATTCTGTCCCGATTTTCATTTAAATTCAACTTTTCTTTTTCATTTGGGGATTGTATTTGTCCCAATTTTCCTTTTGTAAATGGCGTGGCTTTGTGTGTTTACCGCTTTATTTTTCGCTTTATTTATTGTTTTATTTATATTTTTCTTTTATTGCCTCCTCGATGCTTGAAGTGCGCTTTAAATAAATTACATTAAACGCATGAGATGAGACGTGAAATTTTAAAATTTAAAAACTCATTTATAATTAACTAAAGACATGAATAAGTGTGAAGTTCCGAACCATTCTCTGGTTTAGACCAATAAGAGGTTAACATTTTCCGATTTCTTGTAAATTGGGTGGCGACTCCAAAATACCTCAAAAGTGCCTAAAGGTGTTATGACGATGGATGATCCTTTTCAATGTTCTATTGTGAAAGGAGGTGCTGAAAATATCTCATAATACCTAAGATCCAAAAGACGCGAACCAATCCCTCGAATCCTAAAAGCGGGTTCAAAGAGGGCCTTTGCTAGGTTCGGCGCGCGTCACACAATCCATTTCATTTATACATTTATTTTTAAACATTTCTATTACCAATTTCACAAAATTAACTATAAGATTGTCAACTTACTCATTCGGCCATCACTTGCACTATACTTTAAAATTTCTCATTTTAAACATTATTCACTTCTATCTCACTTATTAACCCATTTTAACACTAAACATAACATTTTAGACAATTCACATCATACATGTCAATATTTTTACTTTATACATATTGGATTATCATATGAAATTATTTTTCCATTTATTCCAATTAACTTAATACACACTTTATTATCATTCTATTGTCATTTTATGCCAATACACTTAATCAATTATCAAAGTATACTAAATTACCCTAACCTATTCCATTCGGCCAAGGTGTGTCTATACCATTTCACTTAGTTTTCTTTCTTCTAGTCACTTAATTAATGAAATTACATGTTATACATCACTAATACACTTGTTACATCCTTTAAACATCAAAGTATTTCAAGTATTCCTTAAGAATACTATTCGGCAAAACCTAAGGTTCTTACATCCATTTGTTTTCTTTCGATTTTAATCATTCAAAATCCCATTCTTAGCCTTCTTAAACATTTCTGTCAAATTTATTTCAATTAAACATGCATAAATCACATACATGTAATATGAAAATAACGTAAAGTCATACTTTTTCAATGGAAAAAGAAGGATATTGTACCCACTAACCTTATTTTCTTTTTCTCCACCTCTTAAGCATGCTTTCCATGCCTTGACTCCTTGAAACACCATCATCTCCTTTATTTTCCATAAGTGGCCGAATACAATTATGAAAGAAATCACCATAAATTTGCTTCCTTTATGCAATATAATTACATAAACATACTCTACACATCCTAAAATATCTATTTGAACCTTTAAACCAATTTAAAAACATCAACTTTACGTACCTCAATTTGACACATAAAATTTTCCACTTATTTTTTTCAACTTCTTCAACATAAAATGCGCTCTAATTACCACCATCAGATTCTAGAGAGGTTAAACTTTACTTAGGAGGCTTGGATTTGGGGAGCTATGGAGAGAAAATGGAAGAAAATGGAGAAGAAAGGAACAAATTCACTTAAGCCAAAGGAAGAGAGGAGAAGGGCGGTGGAGGCTGGATTTCTCTAGAGAAATATGGCTTTGTGTGGCCTTATATAGGTTGAAATTGAACCTCACCTGTCCAACCAAAGTTGCCCAATCGGTTTGAACAAAAATTTCGATTTTTTGGCCAAATTCCACTGTTCTATGGCAGCTATAAGTTCATTAACTTATTTTCACTCCCAACCACTTCCATCATTCTTAGAATATGAAAAATAGCCTCCTTAAAAAAGTTTAGTTCAATCGGAGTCCGTTTAGGATCCGGTTCAATTAAACTGCTTCGATTCAACATTGTTCGGTTTTGCCGTAATTTGCTAATCTAATACTATAAAAAATTCCTAAAAATTATTTTAAACCTTTACACAATACACAACTTAGAGCTCATTTACTATTTTTAAAAATTGAGTGAAAGTTTGGTCAAAGCCTAGTTCAATTGAACCGAACTAGAGGCAAACTTCGGCTTAACTTTCAGAAGCCCAAATGACCTCATTTTCACTCAAAATTTTACCACTATACTCTTGACAATTCACATATTAATATTATGAAATAAATATTTTCCTGTAACTTCTGTCAATTTTAGCTATATAACTATCCAGAGGTCACCAATCTCGAGATTGCTATACCTCAAGCACACTTAACTTTTTAATTCTACTGCAGTTAAAGTTACTCAAGCCATCACTCTATATTGGAATCACATTTTAAACTCAATAAAATTCACTGAATACTGCTAACCTAGTATTTTGGTCTTTACCCAACCAATGGTCCAACCTATAAAGCACAATTACAATTTTAAGCCTATTTGGCCCTTTTTTTTTATGGTTTTCTCATTTCCCAACTCCAAATCATTTCAAATTCAATTCCATAATTCATATCATATAAAAACTAGGCTGTACATAAAATTTCAGCCCAACCATAATCCATTTTTGATTCGGTTCAATAATTATCATTGTTACCAAAAAATTTCATTTTCACTACCAAAAATTCTACATATCATTTAGAGGTTATCTGGAAATTTTCATCAATTTTGGATATCATTTGCTATTTTTAACGCCTCGGTCGAACCGAGTACCATTCAAACCAAAATTACATCTTCTTCCGTACTTTCTAAGCTTTATTCCGCATAAAAATGACTCTATAATTCTTAATACATAATCATTAGACTCCAATAATATTTTGGGGTCAATTGAAAATTATTTCTCGGTCCGATAATTATTTACCAGTCCGATAATCCAATTTTTCAGTGTCACCAAAAATTAATTTTTCATTACCATATGATTCTACTCATCACTAAGAGTATGTCCATATTCTCAGATCATTTTTCTAAGGTCTGTAGCATCCCCTACGGTTCGGTCAAACTTCTAGTCAAACCTAGTATCTATTAGGACCGTAACCACTACTTTTTCTTATTTTCAACTTTTGAGGCCCTATTTGATCTCGATTTCACTTCAAATTTTAATCTCCGACTCGTTGTGACTTATACTTTCCACTAGTGAAATAAAATATTTTTCACCTCCAGGAGTACTATTCACCCTGGAAGCACTATTCTCTATCAGGAAACACTATTATCGGCTAACTCGGTATTAGGGCCATTACAATTCTCCCCCACTAAAAGAAATTTCGTCCTCGAAACTTACCAAAGTCACATAATCAAAGATGCTATTCACCCAAATCAGCATCAATTGTCATTGTCACAGTGTGCTATCTTGTATCATTATACATTTTACATGATTCCTAACGGTATCACTACATATAATAAATCTTTTCTCCATAAACAAAAATTTCAACCTTTACATTACAGATCATTTGCATTCTAGCACACTCATGACCCTAATTTCATTCTCAATCCATTCTTACAATGACATCAAATTCACCAATAGGACAGTTTCTATACACTTTACTCATCAATACACTATGACTTCTAGGATTTCTTACTAAAATGTCCTGGTCTAACTGTACACTATTCAAATCATTTTCCTCAATTGGCAGGTATATGAAGTTAACTCAATCATTTACCCCATTCGACCTTAGAATCGCCTAAACTTTCTCTGATACCACTAACTGTGATGCCCCATGCCCGCAATTGGTACGGACATAGGATGTCACTGCATCACTTTTCTAATCGATGCTTATGACAAATGCGGTAATTTTTTTTTTCTCTTTTATAATCACTTATCTTTTTAACGCATATGTCACTAACATTTTCATTCAGTCCAGTTCAAATATCACATTTTATTGTATCACATCATTCAATCATAATATATAACATTTAACATGTCCATATTACATAATACATGCCACTAACAAATTGCTTAGCCTAATGCACATATAAATCCATGTCTTATTTACTATTTATTTAATAAAATTTTGGCAGCATAACGGCTACCACTTAACTATCCCAAAACCTGCAATTCAACAATAACACAGCACAACTCAGGGGCACAACAATCATAACCTAATATCCATTCAAAAGTCAATCCATGTGAACTAATCCAATCCAATAACATCTATCTTTACATATAACTATTTCACTAACATAACATAGTCGTATACATTCTAACAATGATAAACATACTACTCTTAACTTCAATCCTGAGGTCCAGTCTGGTCATGAGCTGATAGTCTGTCTGCTCCGCAGACGCTCTGCTCGGTACCTACACGCAGTCAAATAAACTACGTGCTGAGCAATAAATATTGTCAATGGTGATTACAAATCTAATGATTTCCATTTCTAACTTATACACATACACATGCATAAAACACGCTATTCTTAATCAATTCTCTAGTTACATTTAAATCACTCACTTATTGTCATATTACAGTACAATCCTTCATTTAACCTTATTATGGGCTATTTACAATTTTATCCCTAACTTATCCAAGGCTTATCATGTTACCCTTCCTTTTCGCTAACTTATCATTTTACCCTACAGTTTCCATTTATTTACATATTTGCCATCAAGTAAATTTTCTCACCTTGATTTGCTTACTTAGTGTACAATTTACCATAAAATCTTCAAACTTTCGTTTTAATTCTTATTAGCTTATCACTTCACTCCTTTAACCTCATATTACTATTCTCACAATAATACAAATTTTTGTAGACTTCTCTACATTTGACGTGTAAATTTACGTTTTAGTCCCTGACTTATTACTTTCATAATCATTTTACATATTATTTCATATTATAACTTTATATTGCATTTAAATTCATTAATCATTCATTTTATCATTTTTATTCATTGCACTTATCATTTTATGTACAGATTACCGTTTAGTCCTTATTTTATCAATTTTAGGACAAATTACATTTATGCCCTTCTTTTGACATTATTTACGGAAATGCCACTAGTTCACTTATTTTTCACGTTTAATTCACTCTTTGGCTCATAAATTACATATTAGTCCTTACATTGTCATTTTCATGTCAGATTAAATTTTGGTCCTTAGACTTTATATTCTTTACGTATGTGTCATTTTAATTTCACTTTTCATTTACATGTCACTTATTAGTGTACTTTTACACTTAATTATGATTTTGCCCCGACTTGTGCAAAATTACAATTTGATCCTTCATTTACATTTACTTATAATTTTGTCATTTACTCATTATATTTTCACGTTTATTCACTTTTTAGCTTATAATTTGCCAATTAGTCTCACAACTAATTGTCTTTACGGTAAATTACGTTTTGGTCTTTAAACCTTTATTTTCTTTCATATGAGTCCATTTTCATTTAAATTTTCATGTTCACTATACTTATTACATTTCCAGGTCATTTTCACTATTATGACCCGTTTAGCTTATACTTTTGGTTAATTTACCATTTTGACCACAAATTCTTACTTTCTTTCGTTTAGGTCCTTTTTTCATATATCTTCTTATTTTCATGTTACTTTTCACATTTTCATGT
Source organism: Excoecaria cochinchinensis (assembly GCA_947683425.1). Lineage (NCBI taxonomy): Eukaryota > Viridiplantae > Streptophyta > Magnoliopsida > Malpighiales > Euphorbiaceae > Excoecaria > Excoecaria cochinchinensis. The sequence goes on from CANTUQ010000112.1 coordinate 5,654,661, forward strand.
CATTCTTCTTTTCACAGAATCGTATCATTTTACAATTCTATCCTTTTTCACGTAGGCTTTTTATACATTATGCCTTTACATAGTACACTTTTACATATTCGGCTTTTATACTTTATATCTTTTACATGTTACATTATATCGTTTTACTTTATATCATATTACTTTTGCATTTTTCAAATCATTTTACAATCATGCCCCTAGTACAATCCCAGCAGAAAATCTACAAACTAGATATACGAGACGTGGGCCCCAAAGTCCCACTACACTGCACTAGAGAATGATCCCAAAGGACCACCCCAACATTTACACTGAACGTATGACATATGACATGTAACATTTAACATATAATAGAGGGCTATGGGAGACCATCGCGAATCTGCCATAGTCAAGCAAGTCGCCATGCCTTGCACCACGATACGGAGGTCCCTATACCTAGCCAAACATATCCTGAACTAGATTAAATCGCAAGACACTACTAAGGGCAGTACCTTTCAAAAGACTTTCAAATCCACTTTTCATTCTTTTGACACTTTCATTTTACATATAACATATAACTCAAAACTGTGTTTTCATACTTTAACACTTCCATTTTCACTTACATTTTATGTTTCATTTTCATTTTGGTCACTTCATTATCGTTTCAATACCCTAATCGATCAATATTCTAGCCAATCAGGCACAATTCTTGTCATATACTTATTTCAAAAGATAAGTATACTCATTCCAGTTAGTGGCCATAAGTTCATTTCAAGCCACTCACAGTCTTTTCTTGTACTTTCAATTTCTCACTAGTTTGTCATCAATTTTAACATTTATATGCATTTCAAAAACTAATTCATTATAGTTCATCATTTCTATATTGAGCATGTTATTCAAAAATATTCATGTATATTTCATAAATTTCAAATAAATTTATGGACACTTGTTTTCATGTCTAAATTCATTTTAGGCCATTAATCTTCAAATTTACCTAAGAGATACCCCAGTGTGCACTAGGGTACCATTCGGCCAGGTGAGCACCTCTCCTTACAAATTCCTTTAGTTTCATTTAAGCACTTCAATTGTCATTTTAAAGGCTCTTAATCAATTTTTCTAACCTTATACTCAATTAAGCTCACATATAACATAAACTCATTTAAGTCAATCATTTCATTTTCATGAGTTTCTTTTCATTAAACTTTCCCTTTCACTTTTAATTCATTCATTCTACCCATTTTATGTCTCATATGACATGTATACCATATAATCTATTATATTCCTCTACTTAAGCCATTCGGCCATCATAGGGTTTGTCACTAACATTTTATTTTTCATTCATTTATCACTTATTTCACTAGATTAAACCTCAATTTACATATGCATACCATTTAATTTCATGAAATCACTAGGTATACCTTATATATACATAAGTATACCATTATGTCTAATACTTGTACATAGTTTTCTTTCACTTTAATCACTCTAATTAGCTTAGTTACCCTCACTAAGCTCAAATATCACCTCAATTTCAATTATACATGCAAATCACACATAGTCACCATATAAACATAACATTAATTTTCCAAAGGAAATTCATGGATTAGGTAATCACAAATCTTATATCCATGCTATAGCCTTCACAAGCTCCTTAATTTTTTCCTTTAGCCCTTAAAAAGCCAGTTTCCTCCATTTTCCTCAATATGGCCGAAAATACACAAGAATAAAACATCAATTAATTTTCTTCTTTTATCAAATCTAATCTCATAAACATACTCTAGACATCCTGGACTACTCACGAAAACCATTAATTCAATTTAAAACACTTAAATTTCCTTACCTCCATTTTGAGACATAATCTTTTATCCATGCTTTTCCTTACTTTTAATCCACTAAATGGATACTAGAGGTTGCTATTGGCTCATAAAGGGGCTGAATTAACTTTAGGATGCTTGAATAAAGCAAGAAATCAAGGAAATTGAGAGAAAGAGGGGAGGGATGACTTCAGCCAAGGGAGAGGAAGGAGAAGGCAGAATAGATCTTTTTCCTTACTTTCTAAGTTTTATTCATCATAAAAATGACTCCATAATTCTTCAAACATATTCATTAGACTCCAATAATATTTTGGGGTCAATCAAAAATCATTTGTCGATCCGATAATTATTTACCAATCCGATAACCCAATTTTTCAGTATCACTAAAAATTAATTTTTCGTTACCATATGATTATACTCATCACTACGAGTACGTTTATATTATTATATCATTTTTTTAAGGTCTATAGCTTCCCCTACGGTCCAATCAAACCTAGTCAATATTTGGACCGAAACCTCTACTTTTTCTTATTTTTGACTTTTAACGCCCTATTTGACCTCGATTTCACTCCAAATTTTAACCTCGTACTCGTTATGACTTATACTTTCCACTAGTAAAATAAAATATTTTCCACCTCCGGATGTACTATTCACCCTGGAAGCATTATTCACTATCGGGAAATACTATTCCAGGCTAACCCAGTATTAGGGCCATTACACCACCATCCCAGATCTTTAACATTGAAGTCTTCAGAGCGAAGTCTTTAGATTGACTTTGTGGCAACATTCAGAAGCCACCATCCACGATCTGCAACACAGCAAAAAGTAAGGACTGCCTCAAGTACTCACTTCTTTCCTTGATCTTTGAATTTTAGCTCATTTAGACACTAGTGTGATAGTTTTCCCAAAATTGGGGCCAACTGTAGATACGGGATCCTGAGGCAGCCCAGATCAGAGTTACCCAATGAAGATAACAGTATCTGTTCCACAAGACAAGGAGTGAAGTTATAGGCTATCGCCCTTGAAATTTGCAACTTTCAGGAATATTGGTGACTGAAAATCCTCAACTTTTCTCTTTTGCTTCGGAAAGGGTCATTTTGTTAAGGTTTTGCTTTTTTTTTTGGTGAGCAACGCCCGTCGATCGGTGAACGATGCCCCGTCGCTCAAACTTGGGGGCTCCTATCCCTCATGCGAGCAATGCCCCTCGCTTCCGCCTGTCCCTCGCATGCAATGCCCGTCACTCGTGCTTATCCCTTGCGTAGGTGCCCACCACCATGACCGATGCCCGTCGGTGGGCCGAGGGGCGCCAGTCGGTCGTGTCCTGGAGACGTTTTATCTTCTAAAATCTAGTTTGAATTCAAAAATATTTGATTTTATCTTCTAGAATCTGATTCGAATTTAAAAAGATTTGATTTTATTTTACAAAATCTAATTTGAATTCCAATAAATTTGATATCTATCTATAAGGATAATTTGAATTTTAAAAAATATTTGAATTTTTAATTTGAATTTTAAAAAGATTTGCATTTTTAATTTGAATTTTAAAAAGATTTGAATTTCTTATCCTTATCCTCAGTTAGCTTATAAATAGTAGGCTGAGTATTAATGTTGGAGGTTAGCAAATCTTTGGATTAGCAATTTTTAGATTTTCATAAAGCCAAGGATTTCTTTCCATATCGAATTTTTAACTTTTTAAAAAACGAATTAGGAAGAACTTGAGAAAGTAAAAACAATTTTCTTTTCTCGATCTATCCTTCTCAGATTCAAAATTGAGAAAAAGAAATAAATTCTTTTATCTTGATTTACTTTCTTAAAAACCCGAATTATTTGAAAAGAACAGTTTTTTTGTAAGAGAAATTGTCTTTCACAATTTGCATTGGTCAACATATCCTTGTAAAATTCAAGGGAGAATCACGTGACATTCACCTTCCAAAAATCAACATTCCTAGCATAAACATTTTGGATTAGCCCCTTCATAACATGAATTAATTTATTTTAATTAGCGCATTTTATCGCTTTATTTTCTTTATAGATAATTTATTGCATAAAAAAATGAATTAAAATGTAACAATCTTGGATTTTGTTTGATATTTTCAGTTTTTTTGAGGTTTGTACATGATCGACGGGCTGAAGGCCTCACCGACGGCTGTCGCTCAAGAGAGCAATGGGCCGTAGCGAGGAATTCCTTCTGCCCCATCGATCGCTCCAGGAACAGCCGATGCTCGGGCTATCTGGCCGTCCCTAGGCCTCTTTCCTTCCTTTGTTATTTCTCTTATTCTTTTCTCTCAATCTTTTTATTCAATTTTAAGTAATTCATTTCTTCTTTTCTTATTATTCCAATTATTTGTTTATTTCTGATGTTTTATTTTGCTAACATATTATGTGTTTTTGTGAGTTATTTTGTTATTTTATTGAATATTGGATGCTGAGAAAGGAAGCTAACCAGGATGATTTGAGGACATCAATTTGGTTCATTTCTCCTACCTTACCTCCCTTTTAGTTCAATTTTTCTCAATTCTAACTCATCATAAATGTTATTTCTGTATTCGTAAATATAAAACGGCAAAGAGTTTCTACAAACGAATGAGGCTTTCTTGAATAAAATAGGACCGATGTCCTAATTTTCTCCCCAAATAGAAATGTCACATTAATATTATTCTTTTTAAGTATGCATGCAAAGACCAATGTCTTCGTCCCTAACAAATATTCCATTTTATGTATGATTTACATTTTATTTACAGTAGGGGTTGTATTTTTCCCCTAGTTTTATTGTAAATAATTGTTCTTTTATCTCCTTTATTCTGAGTTTACTTTATTTAGAGCTTCCACTATGTGATTGATCTGCGCTTTAATTACTGCATTTAAATGTATGAGAAAAGGAATGAAATTTAATTTTAAGACTCACTTATAACTTTAATCGAGGTATGAATAAGAGTGGAATCCCAAACTCTCTCTGGTCTTAGGCTTCAAGAGGTTAAATGAACCTTTTTAATATTCTATTGGGAAGAGAATTCCAAAATATATCCTATTGCCAAAAATAGACTAATATGAGTCGTTTTAGGTTTCATGAGATTAGATGAACCATTTCCAATATTTTATCGGAATGGAGATTCCAAAATACCTCTCGCTGCCGAAAATAGACTAATACACATCGTCTTAGGTTTTATGAGATTAGATAAACCATTTTCAACGTTTCATTAGAATGGGAATTCCAAACTATCTCTCGTTGCCCAAAATAGACTGACACGCTTTGTCTTAGGCTCAAAAAGACTAGATGACCTTTCCAAATATTATATTGGGTGGCGACTACAAAACACCCCTTGTTGCCCAAAATAGATTCCCTTGTAATCTTTACAAGTTCCATGAACCTCTCTCAAAATCCCTAAAAGTGCGGGGCCACGCATCACACCACCCAATAAAATATTGGGAAATTTCGTCTGACCTCATGAAACCTAAGACCAGAGAGAGTTCGGGGCGTCACTCTTACTTGTACCTTGGTTAAAATTTATAAATGAGTTTTACATATTAAATTTCCATCTCTTATCTCACACGATTTATGCAATTAAATTAAAGTAAATTTTAATCATCCAAGGAAAACAGTAGAGAAAATGATAATTAAAGCAGTAAAAACATTAACTTACAATGGAAAAGGGGGCAGAATACAACTCTAACAAATAAACTGAAAAGAAAAGAAAATGGAAGATAAATGACAAAAGGTGTAAAGCTAATGAATGAACCAAACGCTATCTCCAAATCCTCCAAATCTTCACTTATTAGCAATGCTCAAACAAAAAGAAGAAATATTTTGTCCTAAATAAAAACACAAGAAAGTAATAAGTTATCGAAATTGTATGATAATTAAAGAAATAATATAAATAATCAAAATACTAAAATTAAAGAAATAAAATATCAATATGATAAAATAGTATTAAAATAACACATAAAGGCATGCAAAAAGAAATGACATTAAAAGAAATAAGAAAATGAATCAAAGATGAGCAAAAGAGGGGAAAAGAGAGTGAGGGACGACTTAAAGGAGGAGGGACGGCCAAGGGGAGAGCGATGAATAGAAGGAAGAGGAGTCCACCACGTCCCGTTTCTCTCTTGAGGGACAAGCGTCGGTCGGGTCTTCTTCCCTTTCGTTGTTTCCAGAAATATTAAAACTCCATTTTTATTTAAATAAGCTTTTTTCTATGCTTCTCCTTACATATCTCTAGCCCATTTTTATACAATCATGCCTAAAATAAAATTTATAAATGAAATATAACTTGAAAAGATAATAAAATCAAGGCAAAACAATAAATTCACATTTTGAATCAAAAGATGTATTTCATGTCATATATTTAAATTAATGAACAAATTATAAATTTTAGACCCATAATATTTACCCTCAGTGTATTAATCTTTGAAGAGTAAGAAAACACTGAGTGTCTTCTTTCAGAATTTCACAAGAACGATTTAAAAATAAGTGAAGATTTTACTTTCTCTCCCTAACCTCTCTATAAAATCTTTTAAAACAAATGAAACTCAAGAGAGCAATTAAAAAAAGAGAATTAATTTCTCTTCCTCAAATGAATCTCTTAATTCAGAAATCTAAACCCATTTCAAAGAGAATTTTTCTTCTTTAGAATTTCTTTTCCCTTAAATTCTACCCCTCCTTATTCCTTTCTTCTCTTCTCTATTTATAGCCCTAAAAACCCTTGATTTTCTAGGCTTAGATTTATCTTTAAGGATAAAATCAAAATTTTTCAATTTATTTTTAGGGATAAAATAAAATCATTTCAATTTTAAAAACCCTAAAATCCATCAAATTTATCCCAAAAAAATAGGATTTTAGATTAAGAGATATTCCCAGATTTCCCATTGAAGGTAATTTGGAAATCTGGGTTCAGATCATGACCGATGGGCGTCTTTCGTTTGATAGACCGCCGTTGGTCGTGAGAAGGCAGGAATTCCGAATTTGGCACCCATAGCACATGTAACACCCCTATTCCACTATACTATACGTACAATGTTCGACTAATTCGATCGACTTACTGATGCTAAATCATGAAATAATATTGTATTCGAAAGTACTGTAAGTTTTTTTTTTTAAAATCAATAAATTTTGTGTACCAGTAACTATAATAATGTAACAAGCCATATGAAGATCTATAAAGCCTCCATATCTAAAAATACGTACAAATTATAAACTTGTTCTTACACCTTTCCTCTTTGCCCAATTCGACTATATACATGCCATGTCTACGATTCAATTCTTGCCAACCATCGCTATCCTCGATCAACAGTTGAGTCTCGGCCATTTCTAATCTTCTATCTTCCAAAACCTACGCGTATTAACAATTCTAAGCGCTGACCCTCAAAATGTCTAATAGAGGATACATATCCCTAGCTTTCTGTCACTAATCACAAGCATGCACACACAAGCATACCTTTATCTATGCACTTAATAAACACTACTACTTTAAAACCTTTACCTAATTTATGACTTAATTTATAACTTACTAAATTCTTTCTAAATTTAATTATCACTTTGCTTATACCTTTTTCCTGTTACTATACTCTAAGAATCTTGATTCCAGTCATCTAACTATTTACTATTTACACTATTAACTTCAACTTATATATTAATACCTTTACAAACATTATTTATAGTGTTCACTTTCTCATTTCCTATATGTCATTAATACTTTATTACTGTTCTTAGTCACTATTAATCTTTTCTCATTGTTTACTTGTATTATTACCCTTTAATTTAACTAATTCTCTTACGCTTATTTCAATATTCATTTAATTGAAATCTTTGCAAATTAACCTATAATTGTCAAAATTACAATTCGTTTAAATAAATTTTCGGTAGTATAATGGCTATATACGTTACCTACCCTCTTGCAAAATAATCAATATCACAACCCATCGTGGGCACAACAATCCAATAATATGCAATTATGATAAATTCTTAATCTATCAACATATTATATCATTTATTAATCTCTTAGCATATGAGTCTAAATTTAAGTTTAATTATTCTATTAGCTATTTCAGGATTAACTTTATCATTTTTTCACTAATATTATTATTATTATTATTATTAATATCAATATCTATATTATTTTTGTTATCAATACTTTCATCTTAATGGTTAACATTATTTTGTTATTAACTCTTAACATTTTATTAACAATCCTATGTTCCTTGTACATATTTAATTCTATCACTAATACTTCCGTGGAACCATCTTAAATTAATTCATTATTTCATTAGCATTTTATAGCACTTCCCAATATTCACTAACATTATTATTTGTACTCCTTATGTCCAATACTATAATTGTTACTTATCTTTCTTCCTCTATTAATATCATAGTATTATTGTTATTATCTTTAACGTTAACATTTCATTACTAACTATTTTGCCATTTATTACTACTTAGTCAAATTTACATGTAGAATAGCCTAAAACATTGAGTTCTACATTTTGAATTTATATATATATTCTAACCCATATCTATATTACTTGTGCTAATTATATTGTTTTATCCTTTTTCACTATTTAATAGATCTCAATTTATCCCTTTTAACTTATCTATATATATATATGTGACTTTATAATCATATTTTTTTTTCTTTAACAATTTCAATTAATCCTTTGACATTACAATAATATCTTCCCCTTAAATCAATTACCCTACTATTATTTATTTACAATCATAATATAAATGTTATTACTATCATTAAATATTATTATTACCATTTACATTAACATTAACATTAATATAAACTTTAACATTAATATTACTTTTATTATCATTATATATATATATATATTGTACTTTACTCATTGTCATTAAATATACATAATTTTACTATTTTCATTAAATACCATATACATGTTCAAATTTTCTTTTAGGTCCTTCCTTTAACTATGATATTATGAAATTACCATTTAATAGGTATACTTTCATTTATTTATAGTTATGTCTTTAATTGCCCATTAGTCACCATTTTGCCACTATATAATCATTTTTCACCTCAATCAGCATATAAAATTACAATTTAATCGTTATAGTTCACTTCTATGCTCAATTACATTTTAAAGCTTTAATAGCACTTAAATTACAATTATGCCCTTCATTTTCACTACAGTTACAATTATGCCATTCCTTATTCACTTTCGCATTAAACTCATTACACAACATGCAAAATTTCATTTAGACCCTACTTTCATTTATTGTAATGCAAAATTACCTTTTTAATCCTTATATCTTATACATCTTTACAATTTAGTCCATTTTTATTCCATTACTCTTATTAACACTTATTTATTCATTTGAATTCATTTTCATTATTTTTCCTCTAGTATCATTCCGGTAGAAATCTTCAAACCAGATACACGGAATGTGGACCTCACATGTCCAAAACACTGAGGAGTAACCCTAAAAGACCACTCATACATTTCACTACAATTCATTGAACAATTTATCACTTTTTCACTTTATCATTGAGCAATGCATTTAAAATATTGAATCGCTGTGGTAGACCAACTCAAATCTACCAAAGTAAAGCAAGTCTCCATGACTTATACGACGGTATAATGTTCCTATGGCTAGCCAATTATATCCTGAGCTATATTTGAATACGAGACTACTAACGGCAACACATATACTTTTCACTTTATATTCGTTCACTTATTCAATTACACATTAAATCCTTACTATATTTATCATCTAGTAATACTCTAAATGATCATGCACTTTCCATATACACATCCATGTCATATCATTAACACTTACATTATCAACTATAATTCACATTTATTTTCTTGTATGTACATATATATTTCTATTTACAATTATACTTGTCACTATCGTTATTCCATATTATTTTATCAATACTATATCATATTACATTTTCGTATCAATTATCTTAATTCATAAATAAGTTAGTTATTTGCATAAAGTTCTCATACTTTATTAATGCACTGCATTTCATTTCTCTTTAATTACACATATTCAATACTACTCAATTTAAACATAATATATGTTTATACTAAAATTTTATCCAATTTAATTTTAAAGTTCTCCAATGACTTACTATATACTTAATTTTAGTTTTTATATTCATTCTAAGATATTATATTCTGAAAGTTATCAAATTAATCCACTAATTACTTAGCTGTTCCATTTGATCAACACACTTATTATTAATTCTTTTTCCACGTAGTCGCTTTCATGTTAGCTATTATTTACTTTTATCTCTCTCTATATCATTACTTCATTTTAATACATCATATTCCATTATTTCTATTTTAAACATAATACTATATCAACTTAGATTATATTCAATTAAACTCTAAAAATTCTCAATTAATTTATGTATCTTCCATTTTATCTCTCTCATCATTTTCTAACCTTATTTTCACTAAATTAACAAAATATACACTAATATACTACACTAAAGTAATTGTCCATGCCTTCTATTTTGTTCCCAATTTCATTTTTTCTTTCATTTATCATTTATCTCATTATCTAGTGTCTCAATTAACATATATATAATATTATTTTACTCTAATTATAAAATTAATCTAGGTTAAACACTAAAATCCTTTTCAGCCTTAACAAGGTGTGACACGCGTCAAACTTGTTTGTGTCAGCGGAGGTCCGCTTTTAAGGTCTGAGAGGGCTTGCATCTTGATCTTCGGTATCATGAGATATTTTGGAATCCCTACCTAATATAACATTGGAAAAGTTCATCTAATCTCATGAAACCTTTAGGCACCTTTGAGACATTTTGGAGTTGCCTCCCAATTTACAAAAATTGGAAAAATTCATCTAATATCGGGGGTTTAAACCAAAGAAAGATTCGAAAGTTAACTCTTATTAATGCATTGGTTAATTACAAATGAGTTTTTAATAATTAATTTTGCAATCTCTCTTCTCAAACATCATGCAATTTAATTGAAGCGCTCATAAAGCATCAAGAAAAGCAGTAAAAAGCGATAAATAAATAAAAATAAATTACAATATAAAAATCTGGGTCAAAAATACAATCCCCCACAATACTAAATCAAATAAACAAAATCAATCCAATAAATACATATATAAATTGGGGCATTATATATAGTAGGAACGTTGGTTCCTTCATGTGCACTTGGAAAAATCGAAAAGTTATTTTTGGTATTATTGAGAAATCAGGATGAGTGATCCCATTTTTAGAAAATTAAATCTTCTTTTAAAGTGAGATTTTATTGACAAAAAATTAGGATTAGAAAAAACCCCAATTCATCAATAAAAATATTTTTGTGATTTTCTTTTTAACGTGCAAAAAATAAAATAAGTTTATTACAAATTATGTGGCAAATAAATAAATGTCAAAATAAAAAAAAAATTGATAAAAAGTAATGAAAATAATAAATCAAGCCAAATGAATCTCCTGGATCTTCTCATTCGATCGCGAGAGTGTTCAAACAAGAAAAAATTAAATATTATAACCAAAACAAATACAAATAAAACTAATGTTAATAATTAAATCAAAACTCAATTAAAAACACATAAATAAATAAAAAATGAATTAAAATAAATAGAATGAAATAAAGTGCAATATGAATGACAAATAAATTAAATGACATAATGAAACAAATAAATTAATAGACTAATAAATTAACACACATAAAAACATAAATGATGATGATGATGATGATCATAATAATAATAATAATAATAATAATAATAATAATAATAATAATAATAATAATAATAATAATACGAAATAACAAAAATAAATGATGAACAATCAAGTAAAAAAATAGAATAAAAAAAGTAAAATAAATGCTACATAATGTTAAATTTATGACTAGAATAAAATAAAATAAATAAATAATCAATGGATCCAAAGATCTATATGTTGATTAATTTACTATAAATAAATAAAATAATATAAAATATAAAATATAAAATCGAGCCCAGAATATTTACCCTCAGAATTCGGATTCAATTGAGGAAAGAAAATGAATGATTTCCTTATCAAGAGCAGTAAGAATTAAATTAAAATAAAAAAAATCTTGTCTCAAGAATAATTTTTTGATTAAAAAGAATTAATTTTGAAACCTTAAAAATTCTCTTAAAGAAGAAGTAAATTAAAAAAATGCAGACAAAAGCTTTCTTGAAAAAAAAAAAGAAAAGAAATTTCAACCAAAATGTCTCCCCCTTTTTCTTTTTCTTTATATTCTATTTATATGATTTTAGGAAAAAACTCTAGTTAATTTAGGAAAGGAAATTGAATTTTAATCAAATTCATCCTTAATTAAGTGTAAAATCCTGAAAATATGATTTAAAGTTCAATTTGGGCTCAAAATGCTAATTTTTGGGTGAACAATGCATTTTCGGCAGCCTGAAGACGAGGGACGCTAGCCCATGGAGAGGGGAGGGGAGGGCAGGACACGCGTCAGTGAGCACAGGGTGCCTAGGCTGCATGCGCGGCAAGGCGCGCCCGCCTCTAGACAAGGGGGAAGGGGGGGAGAGCTGCGTGCGCGCCGTACGACGGACGCCCACGCGTACGCAGCGTGCTGCTCTCGCGCGTTGACGGTCTCAAAGATCCGATTTTTTTTAATGGGAACTTGACTATAAAAGCCTCACTTCCAACTTTCTTGCTTCTAAGCAGGCATTTAATTTCATCATTGGGCAACCCTGATCTGGGTTACTTCAGGACCCGGTGTCTGCACTATGGTTTTCGTCACAAATTAATTCTTTCAATTCTAGCTACACTAATCTTAATTTTAAAGTTCCACTAACATGCTCACACACTTAATTTCAACTTATTATGCAAAAACCTCACAATTTCATACTAGACGTACACTAAATTAACACAAAAACAAAGGAAAAGAGGGATATTATATCCAATAACCGTAGATTTTTTATCTCTACACTTTATTCTTCATTTCCTTTGCTTTCCATCCTTGAAACACTTTCTTTTCAATTAAAAGCCTCAATTTCACTTACATCAAATTTGAGCCCTAAGCTTGAACTCTTGATTTCATCCTCTAATTCCACCACAATAGAAGGTTAAAGGCTGTAATAATCATCTAGAGGGGCTAAATTTCATTCATAAAACTTGGATCAAGGAAGGGATTAAAGGAGGAGGAAGAAAAATGATGGAGAGAGGGAGAATGTAACACCCTTATACCCGTAAATGATACGGATACTGGATGTCACTGCACTTTACTGCACTGACAACCACTACGAAGCACTCGATAATTCTGTAGAATTTTTTTTTTAAAACAATGACAATCACAACATACATATACAAAACCATAAAAATACACTAACATACAAACCACATACTTATACCACATACCCTTGCTTCTCTCTATTTTGATCGTATACATGCCATGCCACTCCTTCTATTCCTGCTATCGATCTTTTCTTCTGTTGTCACTACATCTTTGGCCACGTCAAAACTATCATAATCTGCGCGCATTAACACTCTATACGCTGAGCATTAAAAATGCCTAGTGGTGGATACATATCCTAAGTTTTCCACACTAATACAACATGCATGCACACAAAACATTCCTCTTTATTTGAATTAAGGGGATAGTACTTTCTAAGTCTTTTGGATAGGTATGACACACTTTTACGACAATCATTATTTTTACCTTTACCATTATCACTATAACCACATTACTCATTATTAATGCTATTGTCAATAACACTATCACTTACACTGCTAACTTTTACGATATATCACTATTGCATTCTTTCCATTACTTTAAGGACTAACTATATTGACAATTTCGTAATTATCTTATAAATATATCCATTTGTTTTTGTTTCTGTAACTATTTTTATCGATAGTTTATCCTTTTCATTTCTGTTATCAGTAACTTTATTAAGTGCACTAATAATCTCAACACTGATTACATTACATTTAGCCTATCAATTAATAATCAATTCCATTAATGATTCTTTCTATTATTTTATCTATATTATAACTTGTGGATTCTTCCCTTTTTTCTTAACATATATACTGAATTACAGTCTAAATTCTGACACTCTAATGTTTACTGAATCACTTATTAGATAGTCATTGTTTTCTATGTTAGTCACATTGGTTTACTATTGTGACTTTCTTTATGTTCCTAACACTTTCTTTACTCTTTTGCATTAATATCTTTCACTATATCAAATCTTTAATTGGGTTATTTAACTTTAATCAATTACGAGTCATATTTATCCTTGAATGATAGCACTACAATTCGATCACTAACTTACTTGGATACTTATTATTCTATCATTATTCTCTTGTTTATTTCTTAATCAATGCTATTTATATTATTACAGACATAATTATCAATCCTATCATTTACTCTAGGAATCCCATGTCAATTATTCAATATTATAAATTTAACATTAATCTTAGCAATTATCTTAATCCATTTTTTTTACATTATTGTCATTCTTGTAGTTTCATTATTAATACGTAAATTCCTATTCAATTTCATTCACTTATATAATTAATATTATAATGGATCTATTAATTTCTTTTTATATTAACACTTTCTTATCAATCACACTACAGCCTATCACTATTACCCTTACATTTATTATTTCCCATTATACTTAGTTAAACACTTTTAATATTCTAATTTAGCAAATCACACAATTAATTTCATTAATTCTTTATAACATTTCATTCAATAACCCTGCACTATAGCTTAATTTACTAAGGCCCCTTTAATAATCCTACCATAATTAATTTACAATTTAGTCCTCTATGTTTATCACAATTACAAAATTTACCTTTTTATTGCACTTTATTAATATTATCATTATTATTCTCATTGTTAGTTTTATTAATTTCTGTGTCATTCCCTAATTCACCAATATATATATCCAAAATAATGTTTTCATAACTTCACTTAATAGTCAATTTCCTCATCAATTTATATTCAAGTCCTAACGTTATCCTTTTTATGATAAGTTACATTTAAGTCACTGCTTTATCACTTATTTACAGTAATACTATTAATTTACCTTTCTACCCTTCATTTCCACCTATCTATAATTACATCATTATTTTAAACTTAATTAAGTTACACGCACATCAAAAATCATTATATATATAAACCAATTAAAAACCATTATACATCTAATAATTATTCATACAATAATATTTTATAATTCTTAATTATTCATTCACTAATTATTAATTACGTATTCATTATTTATATCATTGATTAATTACACTTTAATCTCTTAATTTGACTCAATATTATAAACTTATAATTTGGTCCCTAAACCTTATATTAATTTACGATATTACCCTTAATTGTCTCATATTTACAAAAGTGCCACTAACTAATTCCATTATTAACTTAATTTATTATTTGGCATGCAAATTACCATATAGCCCTTACCATAATATTTTAAATCAAATTACACTTTAGTCCTTGTTTTATCCTTTAATTTCAATGTTACCACTCCAATTCACTATGATTACAATTATGCCACTAATAAATCTTGATTTCACTTTAAATTTATTATTATATTCTATTAAATCATTAATCATATATAGCCCATATTTATCAATTTAATTACATATTCACTCATTAAATTATATTATTCACTATTTACATTTTAATCCTTTAATTAAACTTACCATTTCATCATTTACATTTAAGTCCTTATTCTTTTTCCTTATTTTCCAATTATGTCCTTATCTTTTCTCATAATTCCATCTACGTCCCCACTTTTACAATAATTCCATCCATGTCCTCATTTTCCACTTAATTACCATAATTATACTTAATTTACAATTTTAACTTCACCTACTCTCATTTTTCACTTTTACCCCTTTTTTCACTCTTAATTGCCAATTTACCCTTCTTTACACTTAAATTCCCTTTTTTGACTTGATAAATTTTCCAAATTACTTTTAGGTCCCTAAATTACCACTTTTAAACTAAATTACCATTTTATCCTTATATTTTGTCCAAATTACAAAATTACCCTTATTAATTACTCTTTTAACCTAACCGTATCACTTTTTACCTACTTAGTGTAAATTTACCATTTTACCCCTAAGCTTTCAATTTATTCCAATTTAGTCCCATTTTCTCTCTTTTTCACATTTATTACTATTTTAATCAATTTTATCACATAATTACCATTTAATCATTTATTTAATTCCTTTTTACACTTTTTCACCATATAACACAATAAATTTCTTTTTTTATCAATTTCTTTTAACTTTTGCCCCTAGTAACACCCAATAAAAAATTTGCTGACTGGTTATGCGGGACGTAGATCCCACAGATCCAGTACACTAACAAATGATTCCGATGAAACCATTCAATGCTGGCAATGCACTGCACTGCACTACACTGAACACTAAAATCATTAAACACTGCACTGAAATAGATCGTCATTGGCCTATCAATAGTGAGTCATCATGACTCATACCGTAGTGTGGAATCCCTATGGCTAGCCAATTATATCTTGGACAAGATTTTATTACCAGACCACTACTAACGGCAATATGTCATTAAAATTCACTTAAATTTCACATTATGCCAATATACACATTTCGGCCAAGACATCATTTTCACTTATAACTTTGCATTCACACTCACTTATCATTATTTAACTATTTTATGCCATTACATGTCATTAAACATTAAAATACACAATAGAAATCCATCATGCTCAATTCAGCCAAGGTATCACTTTTTCACTATGTTCATATTTAATTCATTTAATCACTCAAACATTCCATTTACATATTATACTCATCACAAACATCAATTTCATGCCTTAATTACTAAAGTATATGAATAAATCTTCCTTTATACCATCCGGCTTAACTAACCCTTACTCACTATGTTCACTTTTCTTTCATTTAACCACTTAATTAACTTAATCCCATGTTATACACATCATTTACATCATTTACTTACATAAAACACAAAAGTATATTAATAGTTTCCTTAGACATGAATTTGGCCTAGGTTAGGGTTTTCTTACCATGTTACTTGAATTCATTTTAAACAAGTACACATGCTTATTTAATCCCACTAATCATGTTTGTCAAGTTAGATTCAATTAAACATGCATATTTCACATACTTTATGCTTAAATATAACCTAAAATTATGCTATTTCAATGGACAAAGAAGGATATTGTATCCACTAACCTTAGATCCTTGCTTTCCTTGCTTACAGCTCCCTTATCCATGCCTTAGTCCTTTGGAACACCTTTCTTCACAAAAATTCCTTAAGTGGCCGAATTTTTAAGGATACAAAACCATCATTTTCTTTGCTTCTAAATTCAATATAACATCATAAAAATATGCTACATACCTTAAAATACCTATTGGAACCTTTAAATAAAATTATATAACCCTAAATCACTTACCTCATTTTTAAGACATAATCGTTGTTACTTGCTTTTTTCCACTTCTAACCCACTAAATGGACTCAAATCACCATCACCATGTTGTATAGGAGTTAAAATTTACTGAAGAGGCTAAGATTTGGGGAGAGATGAGAAGAAGATGGAAGAGAAATGGAGAAGAAATCAAAAAGAACCATTCGGCCATAGAAGGAAGAAGAAGAGGGTGGTGGAGGCTGGAGAAATCTAGAGAAATATAGCCTCTTCTACCTTTTATATTGTGAAATTGAACCAAATAGGTCAAACTGAAGCGGTCCAATCAGTTTGCACCAAAATTTTTATTTTTTGGTAATTTTCCACTGTTTCAAGGCATCTATGTGTTTCTCAACTTAATTTCACTCCCATCGAATTCTGTTGTTCTTAAAACATATAAAATAGCCTCCTTGCATAATTTTAGCTCAATTGGAGTCCATTTGGGGCCCGGTTCACTTAAATCGGTCTGGTTCGATTTAGTTCAATTCTGCCGTAAAACACCATTCTAAAACTGTCAAAAATTACTAGAAATTATTTTAAACTTCTACACTTCCCACATCACACCCTTTTGAACTCAAAAACTATTTTTAAAAATTTGGTAAAAGTTCGGTCAAAATTCGGTTCAACTGAACTGAACTAGGGGCCAACTTCAGAATGACTTTCGAAGGCCTATTTGACTCCGTTTTCACTCCAAATTATACCACCAGACTCCTTATCACTTGCACTTTCCAATGATCCAATAAAATATTTTTCACTACTGTCTTCCCGGGAGGTCACCCATCAGGGGCTTCCCTAGCCGGAGCACGTTTAACCTTTTCTCTTCTACTGCCTTTCAATACACATTCACTAATATTTTCACACGAGATTCACACTATAAACCATATCGATTCCACTAATCACTTCTAACCTGGTATTTAGGCCATTATAGAGAAGGAGACTCAGGTCAAAGAAATAAAGAGAGGAGAGAGAGAGAGCTACTGAAAAATTTGGAGAGAAGGCAGATATTTCTGCCTTTTATAGATGCCTAGGATGATTCTAGAAATGGTCTAATCAATTGGGCCAACCCAACCTAAGCCCAAATGAGTTTATTAGCCTTTATGTGATCTTAATTTATTTTCTCACTTCCCAAACTCAATTTCTTATAAAAATATTTCTATAATTTTCAAAATATATTTGAAAGCCCACACATAAATATTTAACTCAATTGTAGACCATTTTTGGGTCAGGTAATTATTTACCTATCCGATAGCCGAATTTCCAGTGTTGCCGTAAACTTAATTTTTCTTTACTATATGATTCTCCTCATTAATCTGAGCGTGTCCATATTTTTAGATTATTTTTTTGAGATCTGTATCATCATTTATGGTCCAATCAAATTTGGTCAAAACTGGTCAACGACTAATTTTTGCTGATCTGAGGTTACGAACGCCAGTCCCCCACCAGGGACAGCCGTCCCTCAATAAAATTGCCGAAAACCAATTTTTTAACTTATATTTTACTTTTCAAGCCCTATTTAACCTTCGTTTGACCCCAAATTTCATTCAGGGCTCGTAATGACATTTTCTTTCCAATAGTCCATTAAAATATTTTTCAATTCCGGGATGCATTATTCACCCCGAAAATCAGTATTCACGAAAATTGCAAATTTTGGGCCGTTACAATTCTCCCTTACTAATAAAAATTTTGTGCTCGAAATTTTGCTTGTACTTCACAATCACTATACAATTATATATTCACTTTGTGGGGTATCCAATTCAGGTAATCCTAATTCCTTTATTTTCTAACGGTTTTTATATCTTACAAACTTTGTGATCCAGTAAATCTAACTTATCCTTATCTCCCCTCATTCATCTTTACTCACTTCCCTTATCAATACCTATTCATGTAACGCCTTAATGCCCCTTGGGAGGATATAGGGATGCTACGCAACGCTAAACAACACTTACTTTTACTTATGAATAACAATTAACACTATCAAGAACATTAATTATCATTAATCCTTTTACTAACACTAGCTAATTATAGCTTACAACTTAAGATACAGAATGGCACTTTACAATTACATGCTTTATTTATATGAAAATAGAACTTTATCTATACAATATCATTACAAAATCAACCTAGCTAGAAGACTTCAAACTCCTTATAGTGGCCTACAGATGCTCCTTTCAAAACACGAGCTTCAAGCTATAAACCTACATGGGAAAACACTCGTGCTAAGCGATAACGCTTAGTGGGGATGAACACAAAGCAAATCTAATACCAGCATTCACGAATTAGCATATAACAATATAATAGGTTATGATCAAACAATATACCATGTAATATCACTCACTTAATAGTTCATTAATATGCCAAATATTCAATAATCCATACTATACCATAATAATATTCAATACCCAATGTCAACGAAAGACTTCAATATTATAACCATCATACCTTATAACATAGCATTGATATCACTCAAAATGGCATCGCTAACACTACTATTAGTCAATACAAGCATAGTAGTTACATGATATGCCAATGTTCGATAGTTCATACTTTTCAAGATTATTCACTAACATTCACTGACAATGAAAGGCTTCGGTATCATGGCAATTATTTCATGTAGCATAGCATTGATATTACTCAACATCGCAAGGATAACACTATCATTAGTTAATGATGGTACAAACTATAACAATCATAGGTTAAAACAACATTGTTATAAATACATGCCAATACCATTTCGCTATAGCCTGAGTCAATACAGAAGTGGATATGGGTACACTAAATACATGAATATATATTAACACTAGATCACTGGATACCCATCGGTATCAAACACTAGACACCCGTTGGTGTCAAATACTAGACACCCGTCGGTGTCACATTGGCAGCTGCAAATCACTAACCCTTTATAAGTATGCTTATCTATCCACGACTAGATTACAGGCTATATAATTGATCCATACTATATCATATACATTACTCTCATTCATATTCACTTAACATGTTCATACAAGGTGCACAACTATCTTATATTTGTTCACATAACATGATGTCCATGCACTCATATAAAGCAATATAACATCATCAAGTAAGCACACACTCCTTTGTAGATCTTGATATACTTAACACATTATGATTCAATCATGTACGATCATTATCAGATACCATGTCATGTTGAATAATTAAAAAGCATTTATACATTTAACTCCTTTATTAAACTACTATGTCATAGCATCATTTTCATATAGTTTCAATTGACAACATTCTTATACTCATTTCATAATGTTAGACATGAGTTGGACAAGCTATAGGAACTTGCAATGAAGTTCGAATGCATTTCGGGAAGGAAAAACACACAAAAATACAAAAAATATAGGAGGGTAAAGGTGGGCAATGATTCATGCCAACCATGGGATCAAAATAAGAAGAAAAAACCCTCATTTAACTTGTTCTATCGCGCTTGCAATAGTAGCCCCCATCAGGTGCCCCACAAGACTGCTTTTCACCTCAAACTTGAACCGCACAAAACAACATCTAAACTTAAATTTTAGGCAAAATTATATTCTTAACAATTGTTTCCTAGGATATTAAGTTTCAAATGGGATAAATATCAGGTCGTTTGGACATCTAAAACGTCAGATATGACCTAAACAACTTATACTATTCCAATGAACCCGCCAGAATAGAGACACTTATGTTTTGGCCACTTTTGGGATACTTAGAGGTAGAAATAGCTCAACCATATTTTTGAGATATTTTTAGGCATGGATCTTAGGTTTCATCTTCAATTTGAGTAAACCAAATTGGAGCACTAAAACTCAAATTATCGCATAAACAACTCACATAGGTCAAATGGACCACAAGGACAGTTTTACACAATCAAGCTTATCAAGCCTGAAATCAGCCAACTTGGCCAAACCAATACACCAAATTCAAACTATAGTTCTTATACATATATATGAATATTATGGCACAATCAAATTCTCAAAATATAAAATTAACCATAAATTACACAACCACTACTCACATATCTGAAATTAGGGTTCATGCATAAACATGGCAATCACTAGCACAATCAACGCACACTTCCATTTCCACTCAAAACACATCACTAGCACATACCTCATCCATAGCATTTAACAATTATCATATAATCAAGAAAAAAATCGAAACTTAATAATCATGTATCTACAGAAATTTAAATCCCAAACTAATCAATCATGCATTTAATCAAAGGTTAACACAAAATCTAATCCCAAACCTCTGGAAGCTCTCCTTCATTTCACTACTCAATTAGACTTCTCTTTCCCCTTTGCTTTTATAATAGCTTCTCCAACTTACCATCACATATACATACACAATACAAAGCATAATTAACTTCTTTAATTGAAATCTAAACAGAATGAAGAAGAAGGAGAAGAAATACTTGACTCAAACTTACCTTTACAATTTACTAATTGATCCTTCTACTCCATACAACTCAATTATTAACAAACAAGTGAAGGAATGAAGGAACAACGGATTCAAAAATAGAGGAAAGAGGGAGCAGAATGGAGAGAAGGGCTGGATATGAAGAAGAATAAAAGCCAGATTTTTCCACTCACTTTCTCTCTCCACAACCATATATATGCATGCAATTGGCTAAGTGACAAACTCTTGGCAAGACACATGGAATTCCACTCAATTCAACTTGACACATGGATTCCACTAATTTAAGACTAAGGTTAATTAATCCTACTTAATTAATCTTAATCCTCCACTTACACTAATCATGCACTATTACACTTTGGTCACTACAATACTTTATTTTCTTGCAATTAAATCCCTAATTTCTCATTTTCAATTAAATCCAAATATGTAAATCCTAATCAATACTCACTTTATTACACTAATTATGTTCGATACTCCTAGGGTCAATCTCGGGCTGTTACAATTCATGGCATGTCTATGCATTAAATCCAATCACTCTAACCCCACTTTGATCTTAAAATTGCCTAAACCTTTGCTCTAATACCAATAAAATGTAACACCCTTTGCTCTTATACTAATAAAATGTAACACTCTTATTGCACTATACTATACGTATGATATTTGACTAATTCGATCGACTTGCCAATGCTAGATCATGAAATAATATTGTATTCAAAAGTACTACAATTTATTTCTTTTTAACATCAATAACTTTTGTGTACCAGTAACTATAACAATGTAACAAGCCATACAAAGATCTATAAAGCTTCCATATCTAAAATTACGTACAAATTATGAACCTGTTCTTACACCTTTCCTCTTTACCCAATTCGATTATATACATGCCATGTCTATGATTCACTTCTTGCCAGCCATCGCTATCATTGATCATCAATTGAGTCTCGACCACTTCTAATCTTCTATCTTTCAAAACCTACATGTATTAACAATTATACGCGCTTAGCATTAAAATGCCCAGTGGTGGATACATATCCCTAGCTTTCTGTCACCAATCACAAGCATGCATACACAAGCATAATATTTTTCATCTATTTGTCAAGTGAGTCTGAAATGGTAGCTTTATTTGTAGGTGTTGATGTTAATAGGTTCAAATTAGCGAAAGATGAACAGGTTTAGATGTCTGAGTCTGGAATGGTTGGATTATCTAAACTTAGTATTTAATAACCCGTGTTCATGTTAATTAATGTGTTGAGTCCGAAATGGTAGGTGAATTTCTTAGAGACACTGGGTCAGAAATGTTAGGCTTGGGTTTAGGCTAGGTTGTCTACTAAATTGCATTTGTTATGCTTGGCTAGAGTTGGTTTCATGGTTGTATTAGGGGTAATGGTTATTCCTTGACAAGGCTTCAATTAATTGAGTTTTCTGATTTGTTATTTAGCTTTTGATTCCTATTTCACTTCTATTTTTAATTAGTTAAGTGTTATTTGCTCAATTTTGTTAGTTCAATTTAATTTAATTGGTCTTTAAGCCAAAAATTCTACAAACATTGTGTGATGCGCGCCGAACCTTGGAAGGCCTCGAAGACCCACTTTAGGGCATCAGAGAGAGTTTCACAGAGCTTGTAAGTATTACAAGGACGTCTATTTTAGGCAATAAGAGGTGTTTTGGAGTCGCCACCTAACAAAATATTGGGAAGGTTCGTCTAGCCTCACTGAGCCTAAGACAGCACATGCGTGTCTATTTTGGGCAATCAGCAATATTTTGGAATCTTCTTTCCAATAGAACATTGGAAAGATTCATCTAATCTCGTGAAGCCTAAGAGGAAGCATATACGCCTATTTTGGGCAACCAGAGATATTTTGGAATTCCCCTTCCAATAGAACATTGGAAAGGTTCATCTAACCTCGTGGAGCCTAAGGCAATACAACTTGGGTCTATTTTGGGAAGCAGAAGATATTTTAGAATTCCCCTTCCAATAGAACATTAGAAGGGTTATGTAACACCCCGTTACCCCCATCTTTCCAAGGATACCGGAGCGCCAGGCGCACAAATACATTTACATATTCAAGCATGCTAGAAACAATTACATATAACTATAAAGATATCAAATCCTTATATAAATAATCATATAGTTTTACAAAAAGGGATTTGTAAACATTAAACATATACATATACAAAATCATCCTAAACAAAATTACATTTTCCAAAATCAGTTCCCATCTACAAAAATACAACGGAAAACAAAATAACTCCAATTAAAGACTTTTAGTGGCCGACCTGCAGATGTCTGACTCCAAAAAGAATCTGCCACCTACACGGGAAAAGAGCCCGTACTAAGCGATAACGCTTAGTGGGGAGGAACAACACATGCATGTACATATGATCACAATAACATATATATATAAACTTAATAATAACAAAAGCATAAAAACATATACTACTCATGCGTACAACAATTATTCATCATACTAAAATATATTGGAAGAATAACCATTCATATTCGAATACAAGTATTACATCTCATCACGTCATAACGCGTATACATATACATGTAACATATATACATTTCATATAACTATTAGCTTCATATGACAATCGCATGTACTAAACTCAAGTAGTAGCCTAATTATTCGCTAACTAGTGGATACGGGTACTAATGATACTGATAGGACACAGTATCCCAAGCATATGGAGACATGGGTCTCAAAACATTTTTATAATCATGTATACCCGAAGGTATACCGGAGACCGAGGCCTCATACATCTTATATGACCCAAACGGGGCCCAAATGTAGCAAATAATATATAGCAGCTGCACTTACACTCTGACCCTGGATAAGCGCTTATCTATCCACTAACTATGACTACCAGGCTCAAATTGCATTCATACAACAATAAATACATATATATAACTCCTATCAATATAGAGGTATAACTACCAAAGTATTCATGTAACTTAACCACACATCTACATAGATCATAAATAAAGTCATGTAAATCATTTACAGGTATAATCAGCATACAACTCTAAAATGAATAACTACTATACGTGTACCATTTATCATGCTATGAAAACTTATTTGGATATGTTAAACCTATTATGAAAGCCAATAATCCTCATAATTAACATTTGAGAAAGCAAAAAAAAGGAGAAAAATTACATATTGAAGATACCTCACGGTGGCAACCAAATGGTTGTGACCGTGACATGCATAACAAATAAAACAGAATGCAAGACTGAAGTACCTCACGGTGGCAATCAGAGTGGTTGTCACCGTGACATACCTCGGAACTAAAAAACAGAAGCAAAACTGAGTACCTCACGGTGGCAATCAAAGTGGTTGTCACCGTGACATACCAACTACACGCGGGCAGACTGCAATACTAACATACCTCACGGTGGCAACAAAACTGGTTGTCACCGTGACCTATGTTAAATTCCAATTCCACAGCACCCAAACATATATTCAAGCCTTCCCAAACCATCACAACCCTAAATAATCATACAGAATCATTCATTCCTTTAATCATGTAACACCCCGATACCCCCGTTGGAAGGATACCGGAGCGCCACACGCACAAATCACATACAAACTCAAATAAGTTAAAACAACAATTACATTTAATTAAAAGATACCATATCCATAATTAACCATATAGTTTTTACAAAAAGGGATTTGTAAAAGATAAACATTTACAAATACAAAATCATCCTTAACAAAATTACATTTTCTAAAATCAGTTGCCAAATACCAACACTATAGCGGAAGACACAAAATAAACTCCAACTACAGACTTCTAGTGGCCGACCTACAGATGTCCGACTCCAAAATGATCCTGCCACCTACACGGGAAAAGAGCCCGTGCTAAGCGATAACGCTTAGTGGGGAGGAACAACACATGCATGTACATATAATTGCAATAAACATATATATATAAGCTTAATAATAACAAAAGAATAAACATATACTGTTCATGTGTATAACAATTGTTCATCATGCTCAAGTGTATTGGAAAAATAACAATTCATATTCGAATACAAGTATTACATTTCATCATGTCATAACGCATATACATATACATGTAACATATATTCATTTCGTATAAATAATGGTTGCATAGATTAAACTCATATAATAACTTCAATTAATAGCCTGATTACTCGCTAACTAGTGGATACGGGTACTAATGATAATGATAGGACACAGTATCCCAAGCATATGGAGACATGGGTCTCAAAACATTTTTATAATCATGTATACCCGAAGGTATACCGAAGACCGAGGCCTCATACATCTTTATAATCATGTATACCCGAAGGTATACCGGAGACCGAGGCCTCATACATCTTATATGACCTAAACGGGGCCCGCATGTAACAATTAAAATACAGCAGCTGCACACACACCCTGACCGTTGATAAGCGCTTGTCTATCCACTAACTATGACTACCAGGCTCAAATGACAACTCAATCATGATCTAAAATAATTATCATAAATATGATTGCATATTAACTTGTACATATTATTACATATTAGCACACACATGTTTATACGCATTCACATACATAATTCTTCACGCTTAGGACACTCATTTCTTAATGTTAAACATATCGTTCAACAAACAAATATACAATGCTTATTCATTTCCACATCACATATATACACATATTCATATGTTAAACACATTAGAATTCTCAAATAATGTATTTAAACTAGTTTAGATTCCATGCATACATATGTAACATTTGGTGATTTTTAAAAAAGGAAAATGCAAGTTGAAGGTACCTCACGGTGGTAACCTTTTGGTTGCGACCGTGAGGTCCAAAAAAAGGCAATTCTGCCTTCTCTCGGCATTGGTCATGGTGGTAACCATTTTGGTTGCCACCGTGACATACCAAAATAAGCAAAACAGAAGCTAAACTTCAGGACTGCTTCACTCCACAATTTTGTACAGCCTAAACCGATGCCTAAAACTCATTTTTAGATAAAGTATCCTCTTAACTTTTGTTCCTATACCTCTTAGCTTTCAAATGGGACAAGTTTCAGGTCTATTGGTTTCCTAGATTAAAAGATATATATTAAACATTACAGACTGTTCAAATGAACCCGTCTAAGTAGAAGCAAGTCTGTTTTTTGCTATTTTTAAGCCACTTACACTCAGAATTAAATTATGGTCTCTCTTAGAATTTTGGAGGTACAGAAGTCATGGTTCATATGGCACAACAAACACTCATATTTGAGTTGTAAAACTCCCTCTATGATCAAAATAATACACAGAGGTCTAGTAAAATTTAAGCAGAATTCCCCTTAAATTAGTGTTCATGCCCTAGTTAAAGTCTCATGACAATCAACCAACAATTCCAACAAAATTCAACTATATATCTCATCTATATCATCTACCAATTAACACATATTCACACACAAATTCCATATGCATATAATCAAACATCAAATGAGCAAAATTACACACAAACACATATAAGCAACCAAAGCTCCCAAACCTAATATGGAGCTCAAACTCCCACTGTAACCTTCAAGCCCCTAACTTCCCTTTTCCTTTATCCTTCCCCTTCTCTTAAGTAGCTTGTATGAACCAACAAATAAACCGCAATATCAACCCAATGACACAGCAACAAAAATCCAGAAAGAAGGAGAAGATGGAGAACCACAGATAAATGTAGTAGCTTACCCTAAAAACTCAGCTCTTAACTCTTTTAACAGAACTCAACTTGCAGAGTATTAAAACATGCAAAACCCATAAAGAAGCAAGGAAGAATTAAGAGAAGAAAGAGGAGAAACGGGTCAGCCAAGGAAAAATGAAAACCAATTTCTGCCTCTTCCTCTTTCTTCTTTCAAATCCTCAACATGCACACTATCCACTTGTCATATTCTGGTTGGAGCCCCAATTCCACTAACTACTCTTTTTCCAATAGCTCCTTACAATTACTAATAAATCCTTGTCAAAATACATTTTACTCACTAAATAAAATCTGCCAAATAAATAAAAACAATACTTTTAATCCTTTGCAATTAAGTCCCCCTTTCCTTGTAAAATTACTCAAGTGCCCTTAATAAATCAAATTAACATGAAATTTCTACTAGGCCATATTTGGGATGTGACAAATCAAATCCTTAGCATATACCATAATGAACTCATATCCATGCTACACTTATAATGCTTATAACAACATAACTCACTTACACAACAATTACACAAATCAAAGCAATATATATTAAGCTTGCACAAACCCAGAAATTCATTATATATTCCTGCATATACACTCTAAATCAACATGCAAACCATTGTAACTATCTCATCACAAATCATGTACACAAATCAATTATACTCATGCATTTTCATATACTAAAACTCACAAACAACAATAATATTTGACTCAAAACATGATCCAAAGTGATGATGTAAAACACTCCCAAACCTGGAATGGAGCTCAAAATTCCACTGACTTCAGTCTACAACTTTTCCTTTCCCTTTATCCTTCCTCTTTTCTTCAGATTCTTACAACCAATAAAAAACCAAAGCTTAGTTAATCCATGCAATCTACCACATAACCTATAATCAGACCCGTAGAAGGAGAAGAAGAAGAAAATCAAAACCAATTAACACGGCCACTTACCTATTTGAACCTTCAAAACTTAAAACCCTAGCTTAAAGATTGAGAAACACCCACATGAAAGGAAGAGAGAGCAGAAAATGGAAATGAGAGAGTGAGAGAGAGAATGTGAGAAGAAAGAGGGCAAAATTAAGTGGCTTCCATGGGAAGCTACCATTTCTTCCTCCCCTCTCTCTTCTCCTATCAAATCTTCATTCAATGCTCCCAACAACCCAAACACATGTCACTCTACCAATGGTCCCTTTTTCTCTCATCTTTGACTAATATCCAAGGCACTAACCTTAACTCACACCATATAATCTCCAAAAAATCACTTTTACATCCAAGTTACCATACACAAATACTACTAGATTATGCCACAACCAAAAGTACCCTACATCCATACATCATATGTATACCATATAATTCCTTCAATTAACTTAACTAAATTAATTCTTTGCAATAAAGTCCTTATTATCTAAATTTTATTTTACTAAAATTACTGATATGCTCTAAATATTCCGACATACCATACAGATTCCGACTAGGCGTATTTTGGGTTGCTACAATCACTCCCCCTTAAGAAATTTCATCCTCGAAATTTCTCCGCTAACCACTTATATCCAACAACCCAAAACTCAAAACCGAACTTGACAAAAGCTAATAGCAGAACTTACCGGAAGGTCTTGCAGCCTCTGGAGTATCCTTTCTGATCATTGCATATACTCTAGCTGGAGCATACTCTCCCATAGTCCTTGGCCGATGCACGATTTCTGATGGTGCCTGTGGAGCTCTATTTTGATCACGATTGCCTTTGGTTGCATTCGATTTACCTCCACCCACTTTGCTTTCTTGTTGGCTCTTATTTTCTTGTCGATCGGGGCAATTAGCAAACCGATGCTCCATGCTTCCACATTTAAAGCATGCACCCGTGATCTTGCGGCAAGTACCCCAATAGTGTCTTCGGCAATGCTCACACTCAGGTGCTCTATTTCCTCTACTCTGGGGCGGTGCTACACTTTCTACTTCCGAAGGCACTTGGGCAGTCCCTCTATTCCCTTGTCCAATCGGGGCACCCTTAGACTTCTTATTACTAGCAGCTCCACCATCAAATGCTCTTTTCTTCTGCTCTATTCTTTGCTTTGACAACTCTGATTCTTCCAATTTAATTGCTGCAACTTCTAACTAATAGTAGCCAACTGGATGCATAACCGCCATTGCTGACAGTGGACCTCTAATGACTTCCCTTAATCCTCCTTGAAAATGCTAGCACTTAAAGTCTTCCGTCAACAACGATTTGGGCACATACTTGGTTAATTGACTAAACTCCTTCTCATACTCGCTGACCGATAGTTTTCTCTGTTTCAAATTGATGAATTCATTTCACTTTGCCTCTTGGTAGGCCTTGGTCACATATTTCTACTCAAATTCTGACACAAAGAATTTCCATGTCAATTCAGCTGGTCTCTGGGGATTGAAAAGCACAAGGTTCCACCAATCATATGCTGATCCTTGCAAAAGTGATACAGCACAGGTAACTCGTTGATGTGGAGGGCAAGCTATTTCTTATAAGATCTATCTGTTCTCTTCAACCAAAATTCTGCCACATCCAACTCGTCCAAAGAGGTTCTATGAAATTCTTCTGCTCCCCTTTTCCTTATAAGCTCGAAAGAGCCTTAGGAGCAGTCAATCTGTCTACCACTTGCAGTAAGCCTTGTACTAATGCCGGATCGAAACCTTGGCCTTCTACTAGTGCACGTTCACGTGTAGGCCTATCTTGACCCACCGGATTACTCCCAACCGAATTTACACTTTCCCCCGTGTCACCCATATACTCACTTGGATCCGACTCCAACTAGACACTACACAAAACAACATCTGCATTAGGCTACAACTCTAGACAGACTCTTATGCAAAGACTGTAACACCCCGAAATGTACGCTAGAAGGATTTGTGTATTTTCGAGGATTTTGGTGATCGAAATCATGTGATGTGATGGTCGGAGTGATTAAGTAGTAGGAAGAGATATGATCAGAATTAATAAAAAGAGAGCCAAGGGCATTTCGGTAATTTCACATATAGGGATTTAATTGAGTGGAATAAATAAATATGAGGGCTAAATTTTGAGAATGGATCATTTATATGCCGAATGTATGTAAGTTGTGGTGTTAAGGTGTGTCGAAAGGACAAATTCGGTATTAGCGCAAAAGTTTCGGCAAGTGCGGCCAATTGCAAATTTGTAAGGTATTAATTTAGGACTTAATTGAAGGGGATAAGATTTAATTGTGGGTCAATGTAAAATTATATTTATGTATTATGTGAAGGAAGGATTAAAAAGGAGCTAAGGGACCAAAAAGGGGAATTATAAAAAAAAAAATCTATTGAGGGCCAATAGGAAGAGGACATGTGGCATTTAAGATAGGTTTGACTTAATTAAGAGAGAGTGAGAGCAGATTTTTTTGTTCATCCTCCTCCTCCCTCACGTTACTTTCCATTTTTCTCTTTTTCCCTTCCTCTTCTTCTTTATCTCACGCCTTCCTCTCTCATTCCTTGCAAGCCCTAAGTTGTGTGTAATGGAAAGTGCAGCTCAAGTGTTCTTGGTGAGAGTTTTGGCGTGATAGGATAAGTTGTGGATTTTAATTTCTGAAATATTTCCTCTTTGTTCAATTAGAAATCTTAAGTAATATTCTATGTTTTGATGAGGAAATTGGAATAATAAAATTGAAGAAAGAGTGTGGAAGCAAGAAGAGCAACCATTGAAGCTAATGGAGCAAAGGAGTTTGAGGTTTGGGAAAAGTTATATGCTTTGGTGTGAATTCTTAATTATTGATTTGTGTATGAATGACTTTCTGTTTTGAAGTGTAATTTATTTAAAATTTGATTGGTTGTGTTGATGTGGTTGTGTGGATTGGCTTGGGTTAGAGAATTTGAATTTTTTTGGGGATGCTCTGTCCAGATTTCACTGGACCTTTAGTGTTTGTTTTATTTATAAGTAAAGCTATAGATGTTCAAATGAGATGAAACTAGTTCCATTTGAAAGCTAATTCATTTATAAGACCGGAATCTAATTCTGGCTCTAAGATCCTTGAAAATGGTAAAAATTGTGGTGTCTGTACTTAGACGGGTTCTTGAGAGAAGTGTAGGTTGTGCAGCTCATATCTAGAGTTCTAGATGTTCAATTAATCTGAAATTTGTTACATTTGAAAGCTAACATCCTAATAAAAATTTGATAAGAAGAAAGTTTTGGCGAAAAATGAGTTTTAGTGGGTCGTTTAGATGGTACAAAGTCAGGACGAGAAGCAGTCACGTACATCTGTTTTCGTAGGGCAAGTGGCGGAGGCTTCTGCCGCGAGCGCGACCCTTGTCCCGAGCGTGACAGAACCAGCTTGCTGAAGGTATTTTCTCTTATTTTGAGCCTTATAGTTGGTATAAACCCTTGCCTCTCTTTACCCTTGTCTAGGTTATGTATTTTATAATGTTTTGTCTTCCGAAATCCACCCGAACATCCTTGGAACCTCTTGAGACTTATCATATGTTTAGAGTTTGGAAATGAACAAATAAATGGTTATCACTTGGGAATACAAATGTCTAAGGTTATAAATAAGAATATTGACTTAGTTATTTAGAAGTTTAATGAATCGAACACTTTCGAGTATGTTCATTTTAAACCTGATTTATATTATGTTAGGCAATTTGAAGTGGAATTCTATAACTTACATTTTGAACTAGTAGAGTTACAGGGTTGGACTCCCAATTCTTCGGGATACATATGAAGTTTAGAATATTCTTTCGAGTTCAAACCAAAGCATGGAAACTTAATCGGACGTGAAAGAGAGAGTATCAATTGAACCCTAGTAGTGCCTTCGTGTCTGTTAAGAATAATTGTGGTCTGTTAAGAATAATTGTGGTACATTGTGTATGACCTATAAAAGTTTATGAGCCTTTAATGATTCAAGACCTAAGGGGACTTATTTATAGTTAGAATTGGTATGAGATGTTAAGAATGAAATAAATGATGGTATTAAGCGTGTCATAAATCGAAATTGAAATGAATCTTCTGTATCTCAAATAGTTTTAGTTCGACTACTTAATTACAGAATGATTCTTAATCAATTGAGTAATTTGAGAGAATTGTATTGAAATTCTTTGGTTCTATGTATGAATTTAGGGAAAATAATGTTCATGAAAATTAGTTACGGACATGACAAAAGTAAGTATGTTCCTATGCAAAGGGTATACAAGTGCGAAATGAAAGAAGGGTGATGCTTGGCTCTGTCGCGAGCGCGACAGAGGTCATCTAATTCTTATCGCGGTTGTGAACGTGATTCCTGGTGTATGGTTGGCTCTCTCGCGAGCGCGACAGAGACCATTTAGCTTTCTGTCACGATCGCGACAAGGGTCGCGAGCGCGACTCTTTTCTGTGCCTTGTATATATATATATACAATTGATTGAACTATTTGACATGAGTTTTGTCTTGTGGTCTACATGTGACATAGTGTATAATTTAAGACATGTTATACCATGTAAGTTAGTGGTAATAATTTGTGGAGCATGAATTAAAAGTAATGTGATTGTAA
This sequence comes from Excoecaria cochinchinensis, assembly GCA_947683425.1. Taxonomy (NCBI): domain Eukaryota; kingdom Viridiplantae; phylum Streptophyta; class Magnoliopsida; order Malpighiales; family Euphorbiaceae; genus Excoecaria; species Excoecaria cochinchinensis. The sequence goes on from CANTUQ010000112.1 coordinate 5,687,486, forward strand.
TTAAAAGTTATGAATTGTTATATTTTATATGATCCATTGTTTTCATTTGTGAATAATTTATGCATCGGATTGTTATGCGACTATAATAAAAGTATGTGCTTTTGGGAAAAGGTATAAAATTATAGCATGAACATTATTAAAGGAAACAAGTATGTGTTAGCCTGCGTTAGTCGAGTCGTGAATAGTTAGGCATGCCTAATAGAGTTAGTGTTGCTGCAGCCTGTGTATGATTTGGACCCCGATCAGGTCCCCGAATGGATCTTTGTGATCCCTGTGTACTGAAAAGATAGTGTTGATACCTTCGGGTATCTATGAATTATGAGAATAGTGTTAATACCTTCGGGTATCTTAGTGTTACTCGTTATCCACCCTTTTGACTTAGCAGCCATTAAACGAGCAACAAAAAAAATGTGAACTGAATGATATGTGTGAATTGATAAAGATATGTGAAGCTTTGTGTAACTTTATGCACCCAATGAGAATGTGATCACCTTGTACGATGTGACTTTTATTTTTGCATGAGTTGCGCTTTGCGCACCTATGTGTTTTGGATCCTGTGGGATCCCTATGCGTAAATGTGGTAACGTCTTTAAAAGTTCATATGCTTCAGCTTTGATTATTTTCTTTGTAATATTAACATGAGTTAATGACACGATAGTAATGCAACAATTTAAAGGAAGCAATTAAATGAAAGTGATTATATTTATGAGATACATTTATATTCTTTGAATATGAAGTTAGATTAATAGCGGCTTAATCATGACCTCCTTGACATGTGAGAATTATTGTAATTAGAGATCTGATTATAGGCTAAATAAAATGATGTTTATGACATGCGATATATGATTAATAAAACATGTAAAGCATGTATCAAGCAAGACTGTCACCCTGTTTAATCTTATAAATGATTATGATTAAAATATTCTAATTATGACCAACTATGTATATATGTGTTAAATGATTTGATGTCGGTTATTTATTGTATGTTGTGACTGACGGCAATTGTGAATGGTTGTTCATACTATGTGTTTTCCCCACTAAGCTTTGTGCTTAGCATGGGTTTTTATCCATGCAGGTTTGAAGTTAGTCGTGTTGCCGAGGATAATCTGCAACAGTCGGGCCATCCAGTCCATAGTAGTAGCTAGTGTTTAGGAATTATAGTCCATCTTTGTAATGTAATTCTTAATTAGTATTGTATTAAGTGATTGGGATGTAATGAGATGTTAATGAGCATTATAATGATAAGTATATGAAGGTCTTCTGTATTATGTGGATGTTTGTATGTTTTGAGAAAATTTTTTGTAACTCTGCTTATATTAGTGTTCCCGGCTTGCTTTGCTTGTAGCATTCCTCACCCATCATCGCATACTGTCTATATTACCATACAGTATGCTATACGTGGGTGAGGGGTGTTACAAAGACTCTATACTTAACCAATCATATAGGACCAGAACCGACTAAACCGGTGCTCTGATACCAAGCTGTAACACCCCGTTACCCCCGTTGGAAGGATACCGGAGTGCCACGCGCACAAATACATTTACATACTCAAGCATGCTAGAAACAATTACATATAACTATAAAGATATCAAATCCTTATATAAATAATCATATAGTTTTACAAAAAGGGATTTGTAAACATTAAGCATATACATATACAAAATCATCCTTAACAAAATTAAATTTTCCAAAATCAGTTCCCATATACAAAAATACAGCGAAAAACAAAATAACTCCAATTAAAGACTTCTAGTGGCCGACCTGCATATGTCTGACTCCAAAAAGAACCTACCACCTACACGGGAAAAGAGCCCGTGCTAAGAGATAACGCTTAGTGGGGAGGAACAACACATGCATGTACATATGATTGCAATAACATATATATATAAACTTAATAATAACAAAAACATAAAAACATATACTACTCATGCATATAACAATTATTCATCATACTCAAATATATTCGAAAAATAACCATTCATATTCGAATACAAGTATTACATCTCATCACGTCATAACGCGTATACATATACATGTAACATATATACATTTCATATAACTATTAGCTTCATATGACAATCGCATGTACTAAACTCAAGTAGTAGCCTGATTATTCGCTAACTAGTGGATACGGGTACTAATGATACTGATAGGACACAGTGTCACACCCCAACCTATAACATGGAGACTTCTGCCCCGAAGGAGGGAGAAGGGTCCCGATAGATAGGAGTATCACAATTCAAAACGAAGATCACAGCGATAATATAGAGAAATACATAATAACGAGACAAAATAAAGCTTCTTAGAAGAGACACACAGCGATATTGAACAGAATAAAATTTTTCTTTCCATTTATATACATAGACAAAATCTATACATATTACAAAAATTACATATACAAAGGCCCGAAAATATTGTTCCAAAAGGGCACACAAAACATTATATCTAATACAAAAGACAGGAAAACCTATACTACAAAACTTCGACTCCTAATTGCGATGGCCTTCCCGATGCGGTACACCTGACTGAGCTTACCAAAACCTTCCACACCTGCACGGATTAAACACCCGTGCTAAGTGAAATCGCTTAGTGGGGAACACAAAAATGCATAACCGCCACTCACAGTGACGTTAACAGGCAAAGCATATGCTGATGGCATACTCATAAGTTAGTATCACATAACATAAATCTGAATAATCAACATCATTCATATACCATAAGAAGTTTATTTTAACATATCATCATTCAGACTTCATACAAGAAAAACATAAAATAACCTGCTCGAGCAAAACTGTGGATAACGAGTACACATAGATACCCGGAGGCATCAATATCAATTCACATCACATAGACGCCCGAGGGCATCAGGGCATTCTTTTCATTCTTGTTCCAAAATACATTCACATAGAATCTTAATTAAGATTCGACAGGAAGTTCACTAGGATCCATTCAGGGGACCTAATCGGGGTCCAAATCGTACACATGGCTGCAGCTACACATAACTCTATTAGGCATGCCTAACTATCCACTTATTTGGTTTGCAGGCTATAATCATCCATTATTCAGAAACACTATATATCTTATCAAAGTGAAGCATTAATTCAATGTCACTGAGTATGCATAACCATTAACTCCACACTTAGACCTTACATTTAACAAATAAGCTTTCATTACAAAATCAGGATAGGTCACGGTGGTAACCAAATTCATTGCCACCGTAACATATCAAAGCCCCAAAATAGAATGCAATTCTGAGGTAGGTCACGGTGGTAACCAAATTCATTGCCACCGTGACATACCAAAAACCCGGACAGAATGCAATGTTGAGGGAGGTCACGGTGGTAACCAAGTTCATTGCCACCGTGACATACCAAAGTCCCAAAACATAATGCAAGACTAAGGTAGGTCACAGTGGTAACCACTTTCATTGCCACCGTGACATACCAAAATCCTGGACAGAATGCAAATCTGAGGTAGGTCACGGTGGTAACCACATTCATTGCCACCGTGACATACCAAAAACCCAGACAGAATGCAACCTTGACAGGCCTTACATCGGTTGCCACCGTGACCCATGCCCTGTTGCGACAATTTCCAGCAAAAGTACTCTAAACCACATCCAAAAACACAACCCAGCACTTCATCCGTTCTTTCTCACTTACATCCTAATATACAAGTCAATTAACATGCTCAAATTAAATAATTACAAGATCAAATTCAAAATTTCTCAAATGCGATATTTCTTCCTAAATGAATTTCATTCAACAATCTTAAACTCAATACTTTACACTTGAAATAACTCACTTCAAATCAACAATATTCACATCATACACATACAAGTCCACTTAATATGGTTCATCAATTTCATAATAACACCAATATCCAGCAAAATGCACAAATCATACAAATGTTCCCAAACCTAATCTCCTTTGCTCCTAGTCGTGAGCTCCGCTTCCACTAGCTTTTTCTTTCCCTTTAGTTGATCTAGGAAGTTCCTCTGAACCACAAATCAAACACAAACGGGTTTAATCCTAAGATACCACATAATTGAAAATTAAACCTAGAGAAGAGGAAGAGAAGAACTTAAGACACAACTCTCATATACTCACCCTTGAATTCAAGAGACACAAACCCAGCTATAAAAATCACCCAAGGAAAGAGGGAGGAGCAGAAATATGCAAGGAAGGAGAAGGAAAGAAGAAGAAAAGGAAAAAGAAGATGAAAATGGCGTGAGGGAGAGGAAGGCAACGGGAAGAGGAAGAAGAAGCAAAGTGGTTTACAGCTGTCCACTCTCTCATACACCCATTAAATCATCCTAATCTTCAGGCCAAGTGTCACTCTCCCATAGGAAAGTGATCCCACATGCATACCCTACTCCCATACTCTCACTTACACACAACTATCATCACTTATTTACATCATACTTCCCTATCCTTGAGCACACACTAACTCCACTCCTCTTCTCAGACATCACTAAAATTACCCCACACTTACATAAATTAACATGCATAAAACATCACCATGCACACAAGTACGCACATACATATAAACATTGATAGGCATAAACAGACTCAGACAGGCTCAAACTACTAGGGCGGTTTTGGGGTGTTACAATACTCCCCCACTTAACAGAATTTCGTCCTCGAAATTCTCCCCTGTTCCGAACAACTGAGGATACTGTAATCTCATAACTTCTTTCGGTTCCCACGTACTTCCTCCACACCGTGATACTGGCATAGGACTTTAACCAACGGTATCTGCTTATTTCGAAGCTGTCTGACTTCTTTATCGAAGATCCTTTTTGGCTCTTCATCATACGAAAGATCTGACTGAACCCGGATATCTTGTACTTATAACACATGAGAAGGGTCTGCTCGATAACGACGAAGCATAAACACATGAAAGACATCATGCAATCTGGCTAACTCTATAGGTAAAGCTAACCGGTACGCTACTGGACCCACTTTTCCTAAAATCTCATACGGTCCAATAAAGCGCGGGCTTAGCTTGCCTTTATTTCCAAAACGAAGAACCTTCCACCATGGTGATACTTTCAAGAACACCTTATCACCCACTTCATGCTAAATATCTCTGCGTTTTAGATTAGCATAAGAACGCTGTCTATCTTTAGCTGCTTTCAGATTCTGCCGAACAACCCTTACTTTCTCTTCAGTATCTCTTACTATATCCGGACCTATCAAAGCCTTTTCTGATAATTCAGTCCAACACACTGGTGTCCTGCACTTCCGCCCATACAAAACCTCATAAGGAGCCATACCAATACTCACCCGGTAACTGTTATTATATGCAAACTCCATCAAAGGCACATATCGATCCCAGCTTCTCGTGAACTCTAAAGCACAACCCCGAAGCATATCTTCTAACACCTGAATAACTCTTTCCGATTGACCATCGGTCTGTGGATGGAATGCAGTACTGAAGCTTAACCGAGTTCCTAAAGCTGCCTGGAGTTCCTTCCAAAACTTGGATGTAAAAAGGGGATCTCGATCGGACACAATGGATACCGGAATCCCGTGTAGTCTGACTATCTCATTCACATAAAGTTTCGCCAACTTGTCCATGGAGTAGTCCAACCGAACTGGCAAAAAGTGCACTGACTTTGATAACCGATCCACTATAACCCACACAGAATCATGCTTACGCTGCGTCATTAGCAAACCGGATACAAAATCCATCGTGATATCATCCCACTTCCATTGTGGAATGGGTAAGGGATGAAGTAATCCCGATAGTACTTGGTGCTCGGTTTTCACTTGCTGACACGTAAGACACCTTGAAACAAACTCCGTTATGTCCCTTTTCATACCTGGCAACCAATAAAACTGTTTCAGATCATGGTACATCTTGTCACCTCCCGAATGCATAGTGAAGACCAACGAATGAGCCTCTTGTAGCAGCTTTTTCCTTAACTCGCCCACATCGGGTACACATAAACGATCTCCATGCTTAAGCACTCCATCACCATCAACCTGGTACTCAGACTGCTTACCGTCTTTCACTGCTTGACTTACCCGCTATAACACATGGTCATCCAACTGTGCCTTCACAATCTCTTGCCTTAAATTTGGCTTAGCATTAAGCCGAGAAACTAAAGCACCCTCAGAATCGAACCTCCATTTCCCACGGCTAAGAAGTAATGCAGACATAGATTTCCTACTGAGGGCATCTGCCACTACATTAGCCTTGCCCGGATGATAGTCGATGATGCAATCGTAATCTTTAAACAGTTCTAACCATCTTCGCTGTCTCAAGTTCGGCTCTTTTTGTGTTAACAAGTACTTGAGACTCTTATGGTCAGTAAAAATCCGGCATGTTTCCCCATACAAATAATGTCGCCACACCTTAAGCGCAAATACTACTGCCGCTAACTCTAGATCATGGGTTGGATAGTTCTGCTCATGAGGCTTCAACTGTCTCGACGCATAGACCACAACTCTACCTTCTTGCATCAAGACACAACCCAAACCAATCCCGAAAGCATCACTATACATGATGTATTCCTTACCCGAAACTGGCTGTGCAAGCACAGGAGCCTTAACTAACATATCTTTCAACTGATCAAAACTGGCTTGACACTTTTTAGACCACACAAACTTAACTTCCTTCCAAAGTAGCCTGGTCAAAGGAGAGGCTAACACTGAAAATCCCTTAATAAAACGTCGATAGTAACCTGCCAAACCCAGAAAACTTCTTACCTCTGGCACACTCTTCGGAGGCATCCATTTAACAATTGCCTCAACCTTACTCGGATCAACTCGTATACCTTCTTCGGAAACTATATGGCCCAGAAAAGCCACTTCTTTCAACCAAAACTCACATTTGCTGAGCTTCGCATAAAGCTGATGATCTCTTAGCGTCTGCAATACTAACTGAAGATGCTCCTCATGTTCCTTTCTATTTCTTGAATACACCAAAATATCATCGTTGAACACCACAACAAACTTATCCAAATACGGTCAAAAAACTCTGTTCATCAAATCCATAAAGGCTGCAAGCGCGTTGGTCAATCCAAAAGGCATTACTAAAAATTCATAATGGCCATATCGTGTCCGGAAAGCCGTCTTTGCCACATCCATCTCTTTTACCCTCAACTGATAATAACCTGACCTCAAATCTATCTTGGAGAACACTCCAGCTCCTCGCAACTGATCAAAGAGATCCTCAATTCTTGGTAGGGGGTACTTGTTCTTTACAGTCACCTTGTTAATCTGTCTATAGTCAATGCACATCCGTAACGTTCCATCTTTTTTCTTAACAAACAACACTGGGGCACCCCATGGTGACACACTAGGCCGAATAAACCCTTTGTCCAACAACTCCTGTAACTGACTCTTCAACTCTTTCAATTCCACCGGAGCCATCCAGTAAGGAGCCTTAGAAATTGGAGCTGTCCCCGGCACAATCTCTACTGACAGTTCAACCTCTCTCTCGGGAGGTAATCCCGGTAGTTCTTCCGAAAAAACATCCACAAAATCTCTGACCACAGGAATGTCCTGAATTTTCACTTGTCCTCTCCAAGAATCTAGTACCAATGCTAAAAATGCTTCACAACCCTTTCTAATGAACCTTCTTGCTTTTATCGCCGAAATCACATTATACAAAGAACTGCTCCCAATACCCTTCACAATCACAGGCGATTGACTCTTACGATTCAGAACCACCACTTTTCTATGACAATCCACAATAGCCCGATACTTATCCAACCAATCCATACCCAAGATGACGTCAAACTCATGGAACGGCAGACAAATTAAATCCACAGCGAAATCTATACCCTGAATCTTTAAAGGACACGCCCGATATACTTGATTTACCATAACACTTTGTCCCAACGGAATGGATACACAAATCTCATACCCTAACTTCTCCTTATATCCCAAACTGTCCCATATCTTACATAAGAATGCGTGGAACTCGGGTCGATCAAAACATAAACTTCAGAGTCTAATAAAGAGAACTTACCAGCAATCACTTCTGGAGCATTCTGTTCCTCTCGGGCCTTCATGGTATAAGCCCTCCCAGCTACCGGCACAGGACGATCCACTGTTTATGAGGGCTCTCTATCTCGAGGCCGTCCACCATGACCCCTTCCTCTACCTCTATTACGGCTGCCTTGGGGTACATTAGACCCAGCCCGACTAACTTCTTGTTGTCCCGAAGGATTCTCATACCGATTTGGACAATTCGCAAGGAAGTGGTCCGAGGAGCCACATCTGAAGCAACTTCTTGTTAACCACCGACACTCGCCCCAATGTAGCTTATTACAATGAGCACATCGGGGAATACCTTCACCTCTACCAGCGCCCGATCCCCTAGAAGAACCCTGTCTTCTCCCTCTAGAGGCCGGACTAGTAGCAGACTCATCAATAAGGTTTCCTTGTGACTCCCTTGGTCTCTTTCCAGAAGAAGATCCACCCCTAGCAGACTTCTTCCTCTGAGCTTTCTCTCTCATGATGTTCTCTGAACGCTCCGCCCTCAAGGCTGCTTGAACCAACTGATAGTACCTAACATTTGGGGCCGACATCAAAGAAACTAACATCACATTCAAAGACTCATTCAAGCCTAACTCAAAATGCTAACATTTGAACTCCTCGGTAAGAACCCTTGGCGATGCATATTTGCTAAGCTTATTGAACTCATACTCATACTTAGCCACTGACATCGTCCTTTGCTTAAGACTTAGAAACTGTGCCCACTTGGCGTCCGTGTATGCCTTAGTCGCAAACCAATTCTGGAACTCGTTCTCAAAGAATTCCCAAGTTATAAGTTCAGGGATCTGAGGTTGACTTGTAACACCCCCTTCCCATACATAGGCGATCCCATCCGAGAAGGAGTGAGATGCCGTATGAGTAAAGGTGCCACCAAGCAAGAATAAGGTAAAACATACATTCATTCATAACATACATACAGAAATACGGTATAATTAAAACTTTACCGAAAGGAAAACAATAGCTGATCATTCATTAATATAATAAAGCATTAGAAAAATGTTCTGATCAACTAGCTGATACAAAATAATATTACATATCCAAAATATAATTACAAACGCGGAAGCTGAACAAAACTGATACAGAGAGTTCTATACAAAAAGAATCATCACTGATACAAAACTGAGCCCTACACTAATACCCTTCTATGTTGGCTTGATGACGGCGACTCTCTCAAAGCAAAACTTCTTCCGCACCTGCACGGGTAAAAACATCGTGCTAAGTGATAAACGCTTAGTGGGGAAACACACATAAATAATGGACGGCCATTCACAATGGTCGTCAAGGCATAACACATTCACAATGGCAGAATGCAAAGGCTATTACATAATCCATACAAACATGCTCATAATTAAAAGCCATACAATCAGTATCTCATAATCGTATCCATTCCAGAATAATCCAACATGTGTTTCATCAATAAACTCATTCAGATATTCCATTTAATAGCCAAATCAGATCAGAACAATTCTATTAAACATTATAAGAACACCTGCTGACTCTAGATAGTGGATAACGAGTGTACTGAAGGTACCTTACGGGTACGAATCGAATACTGAGGGTACCACACAGGTACAAATCGAAAGTCATTTCATTAGTCAAAAGCACATTATTATATAAATATACTGAGGGGATCTTAAACAAGATCCTAATACTAAAGGGTTCGCGAGGAACCAAACGGGGACCTGATCGGGGTAAAAACTGAACTGAGGGCTGCAGCTAAATACTCTATTAGGCATGCCTAACTATCCACTTACTTGACTCTAGCAGGTTAAGCGTCATTCAAATCACATTTCAGGGTACGAAATAGAATTCATCAGAAATTCATGGTATCACTTATATCAAAGCATATAAAAGTATGGCATGCATCATACCGCAATATAAGTCCATTCAGAAGAAACACCAAATTCATTTTTGAGTCAAAAGCCGGGAAATTTCGGAAAAAGGGCTGAACGGGGTAACAGGTGAGGTTGGCTGGTCACGAGGCGTGACTGGCCTCCCCATAAGGCAGGTCACGAGACGTGACTGTGGATCACGCCTCGTGACTTGCTTCGTCCCTCGCAGATCACGCGGCGTGATCTTGCTGATCACGCGACGCTCAAGCTGGTCACGCGACGTGACTGGATGTCACGTCTCGTGACTTGCTTCACTCTTCAGCCGATCATGCGACATGCCTTTTATCAGGCCGGTCACGAGGCGTGACGGGGAGTCACGTCTCGTGACTGCCTCCCTCAAGGCCGGTCACGCGTTGTGATAGGCAATCATAACTCGTAACTGGCTTTGCTCTGGCAGGTCACGAGTCGTGACTGGAAGTCACGTCTCGTGACTTGCCCTCTCTTCCTTGGCTAGTCACGCGACTCAAAATCTGGAAAACGGGATTTCTACAGTAACTCGATTTCCAGTTTTCCAGAATACAGAAATCAATCCCAAATTTGATTCAAAATAAATCAAACCCGTTCTTACCTTCTGGAAAACATCCCAAACAATATAAGCAACATATATACAACCCAGTTTCAACATTTAATCAACCAAATCAAGAATATATGCAATCAAGTTCTTCACGAACAAAAACCCTAGAAATTTACAGTAAACTCAAAATCATACAAATCACAAGCAAATATTCCCAAACCTGAAATCTAAGCTTCTCTTCACTTAGTCCCACTGCTCCCAGCAATCTCCTTGCCTTTGGGATCGCGAGGAGTCTCAGCTAAACACAAACATTCAATAATGCAACCCTAAGTTAAACCTAAACTCAAGGAAGAAGAAGAGAATTACAGTAAGACAAGGACAAAGATATGTACTTACCAAGTTAAAAGTAAGAGTGAGCAATCTCCACAACACAACTTGATTAATAGTTAGCAGTATTTAGGAAAGGGAAAAGGAGGAAGAAGATGAAGGTTGAAGAGGAAGAACATAAATCTGATCTTCTCTTCTTTCTTACTTCTTTTCTTTATTCATTTTCCCTAACCTAATACACATGTCATTTTCTTGGTGGTGGAACTTACTCACTCACACCCTAACCCCACACATCACACACATCTAATGCAAACTCAACTAAAAACACCCTACAATGGTATGCTCCAATGTACACAAGCAATTCCCAATTAAATCACATACTAATGCCATGTATGCACCCACATAATAATAAACCCAAAAACATACATTTTTACTAAAATACCCTTATGACATGCTGAACACATGCACATACATGCTCATACAAACAGGCTCATTCTACTAGGGGGCAAACGGGGTGTGACAACTCTCCCCTACTAATAAGAATTTCGTCCTCGAAATTCTCATCTGAACTGAACAACTGTGGATACTGAGCTCTCATAGGCTCCTCTGGTTCCCAAGTCGCTTCCTCAACTCCATGATGGATCCACAACACTTTAACCAAGGGAATCTGCTTACTTCGCAACTGTCTCACCTCTCGGGCTAGAATAGCTCGCGGTTCCTCATCATAGGAGAAGTCTGGCTGAACCTGAATATCCTGAACTGAAAGTACATGCGAAGGATCTGATCTGTACCGACGAAGCATCGAAACGTGGAAGACATCATGCAACTTTGCTAACTCCATCGATAACGCCAATCTGTAGGCTACAGGTCCTACCTTAGCCAAAATCTCATAAGGTCCAATGAAACGAGGACTAAGCTTGCCTTTCTTGCCAAACTGAAGCACTTTCCTCCAAGGTGAAACCTTAAGGAAAACCTTGTCCCCGATCTCAAAATGCACATCTTTCCTTTTCAAATTGGCATAAGACTTCTGTCGATCCTTGGCTGCCTTCAAATTCCGCTGCACCACTCTGATCTTCTTTTCAGTATCTCTAACCAAGTCTGGTCCAATCATAGATCTCTCGGATAGCTCGGTCCAACAAACCGGAGTCCTACACTGACGACCATACAAAGCCTCATATGGTGCCATACCGATGCTCGACTGAAAACTGTTGTTGTAGGCAAACTCCATAAGCGACACATATCTGTCCCAACTACCCGGAAAATCCAAAGCACAAGCCCTCATCATATCCTCCAGAATCTGAATGACTCGCTCTGACTGACCATCGGTCTGAGGATGGAACGCTGCACTGAAGTTTAACCTAGTGCCCAAAGCTCTCTGTAACTCCTTCCAAAACTTGGAAGTAAACCTCGAATCCCGATCTGAAACTATGGACAAAGGCACACCATGCAACCGAACTATCTCATCCACATAGATACTGGCCAATCTGTCCATGGAGTAGTCCACTCTAACTGGCAAAAAGTGAGCTAATTTCGTAAGCCGATCCACAATAACCCAAACTGAATCATGTTTCCTCTGAGTCAAAGGCAAACCAGAAACAAAGTCCATGGCGATATCATTCCATTTCCACTCAGGAATAGATAAAGGCATAAGCAAACCCGAAGGAACCTGACGCTCGGCCTTTACCTGCTGACAAGTCAAGCACTTGGAAACAAAATCCACTATATCACGCTTCATACCGGACCACCAATAGAATTGCTTCATGTCTCTATACATCTTCTCACTGCCCGGATGCATAGTAAAGACTGTACTATGCGCCTCACTCATGAGCTGTCTCCTCAAATCCTCAGACTCTGGCACACATAAGCGATTTCTGAACATAAGTACTTCATCCTGAACTGAGAACTCTGACTGCTTGCCCGATCTGACCTCTTGTACAATCCGCTGAAGCCTCTGATCATCTCTCTGAGCATCCACTAACCTCTGTCTCAAGGTAGGCTTCACACGCAACTGAGCAATCAAAGCCCCATCGGAACCAAATCGCCATCTGAAATGCCTCAAGAACAAAGCTGAAACTGACTTCTGACTCAAAGCATCAGCGACTACATTGGCTTTACCAGGATGGTAATCCACAATGCAGTCGTAGTCCTTAAATAACTCAAGCCAACGGCGCTGTCTCATGTTCAACTCTTTCTGTGAAAGGAAGTACTTCAAGCTCTTGTGGTCCGAGAAGATCCTACACTTTTCCCCATACAAGTAGTGACGCCAAATCTTCAAAGCAAAGATCACAGCTGCCAACTCTAAATCATGCGTCGGATAGTTCCTCTCATGTGGCTTCAACTGACGAGAAGCATAAGCCACTACCTTACCTTCCTGCATCAGCCCACATCCAAGACCAACTCCAGAAGCATCACTATAAATGACAAACTCTCTACCCGAGATGGGTTGAGTAAGAATAGGAGCCTCAACAAGCAACTGCTTTAACCGATGAAAACAAGCCTGGCACCTATCTGACCACTCAAATCTGACTCCTTTCCTCAACAATCTAGTCATCGAAGCAGCAATCACAGAGAATCCCTTAACGAACCGACGGTAGTAACCTGCTAAACCGAGGAAACTCCTCACTTCCTGAACATTTCTAGGCGCTTTCCAATCAACTATCGCCTCAATCTTGGCTGGATCTACCTGGATACCTCTAGCTAAAACAATGTGACCCAAGAATGATACTTCTCGAAGCCAGAAATCACACTTGCTAAGCTTGGCAAACAACTGATGCTCTCTCAACATCTGCAAAACCAATCGGAGATGCTCCTCATGCTCACTCTCATCCTTGGAATACACCAAGATATCATCAATGAACACTACTACAAATCGATCTAAGTATGGCCTAAACACACGGTTCATCAGATCCATAAAAGCCGTTGGAGCATTTGTCAAACCAAACGGCATCACCAGAAACTCATAGTGGCCATACCTAGTCCGAAATGCAGTCTTAACCACATCTGCATCCTGAACTCGTAGCTGATAGTACCCTGATCGAAGATCTATCTTAGAGAAAACACCTGCACCTCGAAGCTGATCAAACAAATCCTCAATCCTAGGCAACGGATACTTGTTCTTCACTGTGACTTTATTAATCTGCCTATAGTCGATACACATCCGCAAAGATCCATCTTTCTTCTTGACAAACAGAACTGGAGCTCCCTAAGGAGATATGCTAGGTTGAATAAACCCCTTATCCAATAACTCTTGTAGCTGAGATTTAAGTTCCCTCAACTCTACAGGAGCCATCCGATAAGGTGCTCTCGAAATAGGTGCAGTACCTGGCATAATCTCAATGGACAACTCAACCTCTCTCTCAGGAGGCAAACCAGGCAACTCGCTCGGGAACACATCACTAAACTCTCGCACTACAGGAATGTCCTCAATCTGAACCTGATCCCTCTTGGAATCTAACACAACTGCTAGAAAAGCCTCACAACCTTTCCTGATAAATCTCTTGGCTTGCATCGCAGAAATCACATTATTCAATGAACTAGCACCCAAACCTTTCAGAAACACAAGAGACTGACTTCTATCCCGTAGTACCACTGTCTTCCTATGGCAATCAACTACAGCCCGGTGCTTACCCAACCAGTCCATACCCAAAATCAGATCAAACTCTCTGAAAGGTAACTCAATCAGATCCACTGGAAGCACAGCTCCTTCAACAATTAGAGGACAACTCCTAAAGACTCTACTCACACTGACACTATGCCCTAATGGACTGGTCACACAAATCTCATAATCTAACTGATCAACTGCATGCAACTTATCAACAATTTTATCTGTGCACAAATATGAGTGTGTGGAACCAGGATCAATTAGAGCATACAACTCAGTGTCATGGAGTAGGAACTTACCAGCAATAACATCAGGCGCATCCTGCTCATCTCTTGCTCTCATAGCATATGCTCTAATGGCACCCTGAGGAGGATGCTCAACAGTCTCAGAAGCAGCTCCATCTCTAGGCCGACCACCTCGACCTCTTCCTCTGCCTCTACCACGGGAAGCCTGAGAAGCATTCGAACTGACCCTGCTGCCCTCTCTCTGGGAACCTGAATCCTCATGTAATCTCGGGCAACTGGCCAAAAGATGCTCAGAGCTCCCACACCTGAAGCACGTACCGGAGAGCCACCTACACTCACCCCGATGAGTCTTACTACAATGAGGACAAACTGATGTAGTCTCAGCTCTACCACCCCTACCAGAACCTGACACAGCTGCAGAACCCTGTCGTCTACCTCTAGAAGCCGGGCCAGAAGATGACTCGTCCTGTGGGTTCCTAGATCTCTTACCCGAGGATGAAGAAGATCCTCCACGAGAAGAGTTCCTCCTCTGAGATCTCTCTCTCAACACAGTCTCTGATAACTCAGCTCTCACAGCAGCCTCTACAATCTGATAATAACTGACCCCAGGTATGCACATCAGAGAAATCAAAGCAATCTTCAAAGACTCATTTAACCCCGCTTTGAAATGCTTGCATCTAAAGTCATCAGTCATAACTCCACGTGGGGCATAGCAAGATAACCTGTTGAACTCTTTCTCATAATCTGCTACTGACATGGCCCTCTGTCTCAAACTCAAAAACTGTGCCCATCTCGCATCTCTATAAGTCTGAGTGATGTACTTCTTTGTGAACTCACCCTCAAAGAACTCCCAGGTAATCGGATCCGGTAGCTGAGGATGCCTGCAAACCAATTCCCACCACTCAAAAGCAGACCCTTGCAGAAGAACTAATGCACACTCTGCCTGCTGGTCGGGAGGACACCGAATCTCTCTCAAAGCACGCTTCACTTTATCTAACCATTTCTCTGCCATCTCAGATTCATTCAAACCAGTGCCATAGAAATCCTCAACTCCTGCCCTCCTCAAATTCTCCATAGGTGCTCTAGGAGCAGTCACTCTCTCCAAAACCCTAGCCATGTCCTGATGCAACCTGGACATAGCCTCAAAGGGCATGGCTGCGGCCTCGGGCTTGACCCTAGCATGCTGAGCTGACACAGAAATCGATGGATCTACGGCTTGAGGGTTCACACTCTCGGCGGATTCCTTAAGTGATCCACGAGCAGAATTAGAAGCCATCTAAACAAACAAGAAACAACCGTATCAGCCAACACAGATCTAGACTCATTCACATCTAAGCAACTCAGAACAATCATAATTACACAACAACACCCAGAAACGCCTAAACCTATGCTCTGATACCACAAACTGTAACACCCCCTTCCCATACGTAGGCGATCCCATCCGAGAAGGAGTGAGATGCCGTATGAGTAAAGGTGCCACCAAGCAAGAATAAGGTAAAACATACATTCATTCATAACATACATACAGAAATACGGTATAATTAAAACTTTACCGAAAGGAAAACAATAGCTGATCATTCATTAATATAATAAAGCATTACAATAATGTTCTGATCAACTAGCTGATACAAAATAATATTACATATCGAAAATATAATTACAAACGCGGAAGCTGAACAAAACTGATACAGAGAGTTCTATACAAAAAGTATCATCACTGATACAAAACTGAGCCCTACACTAATACCCTTCTGTGTTGGCTTGATGACGGCGACTCTCTCAAAGCAAAACTTCTTCCGCACCTGCACGGGTAAAAACACCGTGCTAAGCGATAAACGCTTAATGGGGAAACACACATAAATAATGGACGGCCATTCACAATGGTCGTCAAGGCATAACACATTCACAATGGCAGAATGCAAAGGCTATTACATAATCCATACAAACATGCTCATAATTAAAAGCCATACAATCAGTATCTCATAATCGTATCCATTCCAGAATAATCCAACATGTGTTTCATCAATAAACTCATTCAGATATTCCATTTAATAGCCAAATCAGATCAGAACAATTCTATTAAACATTATAAGAACACCTGCTGACTCTAGATAGTGGATAACGAGTGTACTGAAGGTACCTTACGGGTACGAATCGAATACTGAGGGTACCACTCAGGTACAAATCGAAAGTCATTTCATTAGTCAAAAGCACATTATTATATAAATATACTGAGGGGATCTTAAACAAGATCCTAATACTGAAGGGTTCGTGAGGAACCAAACGGGGACCTGATCGGGGTCCAAACTGAACTGAGGGCTGCAGCTAAAGACT
Organism: Excoecaria cochinchinensis; assembly: GCA_947683425.1. Taxonomy (NCBI): domain Eukaryota; kingdom Viridiplantae; phylum Streptophyta; class Magnoliopsida; order Malpighiales; family Euphorbiaceae; genus Excoecaria; species Excoecaria cochinchinensis. Next base: position 5,704,411 of record CANTUQ010000112.1, read on the forward strand.
CTATTAGGCATGCCTAACTATCCACTTACTTGACTCTAGCAGGTTAAGCGTCATTCAAATCACATTTTAGGGTACGAAATAGAATTCATCAGAAATTCATGGTATCACTTATATCAAAGCATATAAAAGTATGGCATGCATCATACCGCAATATAAGTCCATTCAGAAGAAACACCAAATTCATTTTTGAGTCAAAAGCCGGGAAATTTCGGAAAAAGGGCTGAACGGGGTAACGGGTGAGGTTGGCTGGTCACGAGGCCTGACTGGCCTCCCCACAAGGCAGGTCACGAGACGTGACTGTGGGTCATGCCTCGTGACTTGCTTCGTCCCTCGCAGATCACGCGGCGTGATCTCGCTGATCACGCGGCGTGACTGGAAGTCACGTCTCGTGACTTGCTTCACTCTTCAGCCGATCACGCGACATGCCTTTTATCAGGCCGGTCACGAGGCGTGACGGGGAGTCACGTCTCGTGACTGCCTCCCTCAAGGCCGGTCACGCGTTGTGATAGGCAATCACAACTCGTAACTGGCTTTGCTCTGGCAGGTCACGAGTTGTGACTGGAAGTCACGTCTCGTGACTTCCCCTCTCTTCCTTGGCTAGTCACGCGACTCAAAATCTTGAAAATGGGATTTCTACAGTAACTCGATTTCCAGTTTTCCAGAATACAGAAATCAATCCCAAATTTGATTCAAAACCAATCAAACCCGTTCTTACCTTCTGGAAAACATCCCAAACAATATAAGCAACATATATACAACCCAGTTTCAACATTTAATCAACCAAATCAAGAATATATGCAATCAAGTTCTTCAAGAACAAAAACCCTAGAAATTTACAGTAAACTCAAAATCATACAAATCACAAGCAAATATTCCCAAACCTGAAATCTAAGCTTCTCTTCACTTAGTCCCACTGCTCCCAGCAATCTCCTTGCCTTTGGGATCGCGAGGAGTCTCAGCTAAACACAAACATTCAATAATGCAACCCTAAGTTAAACCTAAACTCAAGGAAGAAGAAGAGAATTACAGTAAGACAAGGACAAAGATATGTACTTACCAAGTTAGAAGTAAGAGTGAGCAATCTCCACAACACAACTTGATTAACAGTTAGCAGTATTTAGGAAAGGGAAAAGGAGGAAGAAGATGAAGGTTGAAGAGGAAGAATGTAAATCTGATCTTCTCTTCTTTCTTACTTCTTTTCTTTATTCATTTTCCCTAACCTAATACACATGTCATTTTCTTGGTGGTGGAACTTACTCACTCACACCCTAACCCCACACATCACACACATATAATGCAAACTCAACTAAAAACACCCTACAATGGTATGCTCTAATGTACACAAGCAATTCCCAATTAAATCACATACTAATGCCATGTATGCACCCACATAATAATAAACCCAAAAACATACATTTTTACTAAAATACCCTTATGACATGCTGAACACATGCACATGCATGCTCATACAGACAGGCTCATTCTACTAGGGGGCAAACGGGGTGTGACATGACTAGTCACTAACCTCCACCAATCATAAGCAGAGCCTTGTAACAAAGATACCGCACACTCCACTTCTTGATCAGGTGGGCACTTAATCTCCCTTAACACCCGTTTCGTCCTTTCAATCCAGATCTCCGCTTTATCGGACTCGTCCATGCCCGTACCAAAGAAATCCTCCGCTCCATGCTTCCTCAATTTCTCAATAGGTGCAACCGGTGCCGTCACTCTTTCAAACATTCTAGCCATGTCTTGTGAGACTTTAAGCATCGCCTCCAAAGGAACCATAGGCACTTCAAGTTGCCCTCTAGGAGGTTGAGCCTGACCCCCAACTGATGGATCTCGCTTGGGAGGATTCACACTCCCAGCCGAACCTTCCGGCGTCTCATGTGAGGACTCCATCACGCTACAAAACATAGACATAGGGCGCATCAGGCCAACGCAACTCTAACAAACTCATTAACACACTTAGACCCAGAAACATCTAAACCAACCAGGCTCTGATACCACCAAATGTCACACCCCAACCTATAACATAGAGACTTCTGCCCCGAAGGAGGGAAAAGGGTCCCGATAGATAGGAGTGTCACAATTCAAAACGAAGATCACAGAGATAATATAGAGAAATACATAATAACGAGACAAAATAAAGCTTCTTAGAAGAGACACACAGCGATACTGAACAGAATAAAATTTTTTTTCCATTTATATACATAGACAAAATCTATACATATTACAAAAATTACATATACAAAGGCCCGAAAATATTGTTACAAAAGGGCACACAAAATATTATATCTAATACAAAAGACAGGAAAACCTATACTACAAAACATCGACTCCTAATTGCGATGGCCTTCCCGATGCGGTGCGCCCTGACTGAGCTTACCAAAACCTTCCACACCTGCACAGATTAAACACCCGTGCTAAGCAAAATCGCTTAGTGGGGAACACAAAAATGCATAACCGCCACTCACAGTGACGTTAACAGGCAAAGCATATGCTGATGGCACACTCATAAGAAGTTTATTTTAACATATCATCATTCAGACTTCATACATGAAAAACATAAAATAACCTGCTCGAGCAAAACCATGGATAACGAGTACACATAGATACCCGGAGGCATCAATATCAATTCACATCAAATAGACGCCCGAGGGCATCAGGGCATTCTTTTCATTCTTGTTCCACAATACTTTCACATGGAATCTTAATTAAGATTCGACAGGAAGATCACTAGGATCCATTCAGGGGACCTGATCGGGGTCCAAATCGTACACATGGCTGCAGCTACACATAACTCTATTAGGCATGCCTAACTATCCACTTATTTGGTTTGCAGGCTATAATCATCCATTATTCAGAAACACTATATATCTTATCAAAGTGAAGCGTTAATTCAATGTCACTGAGTATGCATAACCATTAACTCCACACTTACACCTTACATTTAACAAATAAGCTTTCATTACAAAATCAGGATAGGTCACGGTGGTAACCAAATTCATTGCCACTGTGACATATCAAAGCCCCAAAACAGAATGCAATTCTGAGGTAGGTCATGCTGGTAACCAAATTCATTGCCACCGTGACATACCAAAAAACCCAGACAGAATGAAATGTTGAGGGAGGTCACGGTGGTAACCAAGTTCATTGCCACCGTGACATACCAAAGTCCCAAAACAGAATGCAAGACTAAGGTAGGTCACGGTGGTAACCACTTTCATTGCCACCATGACATACCAAAATCCTGGACAGAATGCAAATCTGAGGTAGGTCACGGTGGTAACCACATTCATTGCCACCGTGACATACCAAAAACCCGGACAGAATGCAACCTTGACAGGCCTCACAGTGGTAACCAAATCGGTTGCCACCGTGACCCACGCCATGTTGCGACAATTTCCAGCAAAACTACTCTAAACCACATCTAAAAACACAACCCAACACTTCATCCGTTCTTTCTCACTTACATCCTAATATACAAGTCAGTTAACATGCTCAAATCAAATAATTACAAGATCAAACTCAAAATTTCTCAAATGCGATATTTCTTCCTAAATGAATTTCATTCAACAATCTTAAACTCAATACTTTACACTTGAAACAACTCACTTCAAATCAACAATATTCACATCATACACATACAAGTCCACTTAATATGGTTCATCAATTTCATAATAACACCAATATCCAGCAAAATGCACAAATCATACAAACGTTCCCAAACCTGATCTCCTTCGCTCCTAGTCATGAGCTACGCTTCCACTAGCTTTTTCTTTCCCTTTAGATGATCTAGGAAGTTCCTTTGAGCCACAAATCAAACACAAATGGGTTTAATCCTAAGATACCACATAATTGAAAATTAAACCTAGAGAAGAGGAAGAGAAGAACTTAAGACACAACTCTCATATACTTACCCTTGAATTCAATAGACACAAACCCAGCTATAATAATCACCCAAGGAAAGAGGGAGGAGCAGAAATATGCAAGGAAGGAGAAGGAAAGAAGAAGAAAAGGAAAAAGAAGATGAAAATGGCGTGAGGGAGAGGAAGGCAACGGGAAGAGGAAGAAGAAGCAAAGTGGTTTACAGCTGTCCTCTCTCTCATACACCCATTAAATCATCCTAATCTTCAAGCCAAGTGTCACTCTCCCATAGGAAAGTGATCCCACATGCATACCCTACTCCCATACTCTCACATACACACAACTATCATCACTTATTTACATCCTACTTCCCTATCCTTAAGCACACACTAACTCCACTCCTCTTCTCAAACATCACTAAAATCACCCCATACTTACATAAATTAACATGCATCAAACATCACCATGCACACAAGTACGCACACATATATAAACATTGACAGGCATAAACAGACTCAGACAGGCTCAAACTACTAGGGCAGTTTTGGGGTGTTACACACAGTATCCCAAGCATATGGAGGCATGGGTCTCAAAACATTTTTATAATCATGTATCGAAGGTATACCGGTGACCGAGGCCTCATACATCTTATATGACCCAAACGGGTCCCAAATGTAGCAAATAACATATAGCAGCTGTACTTACACTCTCACCCTGGATAAGCGCTTATCTATCCACTAACTATGACTACCAGGCTCAAATTCCATTCATACTACAATAAATACATATATATAACTCCTTTCAATATAGAGGTATAACTACCAAAGTATTCATGTAACTTAACCACACATCTACATAGATCATAAATAAAGTCATGTAAATCATTTACAAGTATAATCAGCATACAACTCTAAAATGAATAACTAATATACGTGTACCATTTATCATGCTATGAAAACTTATTTAGATATGTTAAACCTATTATGAAAGCCAATAATCCTCATAATTAACATTTGAGAAAGCAAAAAAAAAAGGAGAAAAATTACATGTTGAAGATACCTCACGGTGGCAACCAAATGGTTGTGACCGTGACATGCATAACAAACAAAACAGAATGCAAGACTGAGGTACCTCACGGTGGCAATCAAAGTGGTTGTCACCGTGACATACCTCGGAACTCAAAAACAGAAAGCAAAACTGGGTACCTCACGGTGGCAATCAAAGTGGTTGTCACCGTGACATACCAACTACACGTGGGCAGACTGCAATACTATCATACCTCACGGTGGCAACAAAACTGGTTGTCACCGTGACCTATGTTAAATTCCAATTCCACAGCACCCAAACATATATTCAAGCCTTCCCAAACCATCACAACCCTAAATAATCATACATAATCATTCATTCTTTTAATCATATCCTTAGCATATACCATAATGAACTCATATCCATGCTACACTTATAATGCTTATAACAACATAACTCACTTACACAACAATTACACAAATGAAAACAATATATATTAAGGTTGCACAAACCCAGAAATTCATCATATATTCCTGCATATACACTCTAAATCAACATGCCAACCACTGTAACTATCTCATCACAAATCATGTACACAAATCAATTATACTCATGCATTTTTATATACCAAAACTCACAAACAACAACAATATTTGAATCAAAAACATGATCCAAAGTGATGATGTAAAATACTCCCAAACCTGGAATGCAGCTCAAAATTCCACTGACTTCAATCTACAACTTTTCCTTTCCCTTTATCCTTCCTCTTTTCTTCAGATTCTTGCAACCAATCAAAACCAAAGCTTAGTTAATCCATGCAATCTACCACATAACCCATAATCAGACCCGTAGAAGGAGAAGAAGAAGAAAATCAAAACCAATTAACATGGCCACTTACCTCTTGGAACCTTCAAAACTTAAAACCCTAGCTTAAAGCTTGAGAAACACCCACGTGAAAGGAAGAGAGAGCAAAAAATGGAAATGAGAGAGTAAGAGAGAGAACGTGAGAAGGAAGAGGGCAAAATTAAGTGGCTTCCACGGGAAGCTACCATTTCTTCCTCCCCTCTCTCTTCTCCTATCAAATCTTCATTCAATGCTCCCAATAACCCAAACACATGTCACTCTACCAATGGTCCCTTTTCTAATCTTTGACTAATATCCAAGGCACCAACCTTGACTCACACCATATAATCTCCAAGAAATCACTTTTACATCCAAGTTACCATACATAAATACTACTAGATTATGCCACAACCAAAAGTACCCTACATCCATACATCACATGTATACCATATAATTCCTTCAATTAACTTAACTAAATTAATTCTTTGCAATAAAGTCCTTATTATCCAAATTTTCTTTTACTAAAATTACTGATATGCTCTAAATATTCCGACATACCACACAGATTCCGACTAGGCCTATTTTGGGTTGTTACAGGTTCATTTAATCTCATTGACCCTAAGACCATAGTAGGTTTGGGGCTTCCCATCTATTCACACCTTGATTAAATTATAATTGAGTTTTGAATTTAAACTTTCATTCCTTTGGTCATATACTTCAATGCAAGAATTAAAGCTCTGATCAATCACATAAAGAATGCATTATGTAAAGTAAGTTCAAAATAAAAAAGAGTAAAGCATAGTAACTTACAACAAAACTAGGGGCAGAATGCAACTCCCACTATAAATGAATAGAAGATAAACAAACATACATAAACGAGAATATCCATTTTGGAGTGAGGACATTGGTCCTTGCATGCATATTTAGAGAAATAGTAATATTAATATATTTTTTTTGTTTGGATAAAAAATATCAGGACAATGGTCCTATTTTATTGAAAGAAAATCAAGCCCATTTGTAGAAATCTCTCGCCATCCTTTATATTTATGAATATAAAAATAACATTTACAATAAATTGGAATTAAAAATATAATCTAAAAGGAAATAGGGTAAAGGAAATAAACCCAATTGGCCTCCTTGGATCATTCTGATGGGATCCCCTTCTTAGCAACCCATATTCAATAAAAATAGTTAAACTCACAAAAATAAATAACATGTTACTAAAATAACTAAATAAAATAATGATAAAAAAGATTAATGAAAAGAAAAGAACCAGTAATTTGAACAATGAAGAAAGAGGAAATAAATTGCCTTAAAATGAAATAAAAAGCCAAAATTTAAAAGAGAGAAATAGAAATAAAAAGAAAGGGGGAAAGGGGGCTCAGGGATGACCCAAACCACGCGAGCGATGGCCGTCCCTAGGCTGACTGACGGGAAGAAGAGAAATTCTGCGATGGCCCGTTGCTCGATTGAATGACGGCCGTCGGTGGACCTTCAGCCCGTTGGTCATTCCAAACCCAAAAGAAAACGGAAAAAAAAAATTCAACATCCAAAAATTTCACATTTTAAAATACTTTTTACACAATTAAATGACAATAAATCAATATAACACAATAAAAATAGATTAAAGGTCACTCCAGCGTGTTTACCCTCGGAATATTATCTTCTGAAGGCAAAAGTTGTGTGATATTTTTCCCTTGAGTTCTATAAGGATTAATTGACGATGCACATTTTTGAGGAAATTTTCTACTGCGAAATTTTTCTTTTCAAAATATTTAAAAAATCTTTCAAAAAGGTCAAATCAAGAAAAGAAAATTGATTTTTCTTGCTTGATTTTTCGCAGTAGTCACGAATATTGAGAAGGATAGATCGAAAAGAAACGAATTGATTGCGCTTTTTTGAATTCTTCCTTATTTTTCAAAAAGATATAATGAAATTTTGATGAAGAAAAGAAGAAATACTTTTTGATGTTCCTTAGAGAATTTTCCCAACTACTTTAACCCTTTTCTTTGGAGATCAGCCTACTATTTATAGGCTAAAACCAAGAATTCAAATATATTTAAAATTTTAAATTTTATTTGGAAAATAAAAATAAAAAATCAAATTAAAAACATTTGAATTTGAAAAAGGTTTAAAAAATCAAATCAAAATCATTTGATTTTGGAAAATATTTGGAAAATCAATTCAAAATCATTTGATTTTGGAAATGATTATGGAAAATCAAATCAAAATCTTTAATTTTGGAAATGATTCTGGAGAATCAAATAAAATTCATTTGATTTTGGAAAAGATTTTAAAAATCAAACAACATCCACTTTGAAAATCCTTAAGAATCGCCACCAGATCGCCGACCGACGGGCGTCGCTAAATGCACCGACGGGCGTCGGTGCCAAGGGCAACCCTAGCCTTTTGAGCAATGGTCAATCAAGCAAGGGGTGGGCATGAGCGATGGGCATCGCTTACGTGAGATACAAGTGCAACAAACGCAAGCAACGGGCATCGCTCGAGCAAGGGACAGGCATCCCTCAAGCACGAGTGATGGGTGCCACTCGCGCCACGACCGACCGTCACTCGAGAGTGAGCGACGGCCACCCATTGACCAACGGTCATCGGTCAATCCCCAAAAATGAAAATATTAATCAAAAAGCTCCTGTCATCCCGCAAAAACTCCCAGTCACCAAGATCCTTTGAATTGTGAACTCTACGGGCAAAACTCTATAACCTCGCTCCTTTACCCGCGGGATGGATACCGATATCTTCATCGGGGTAACTCTGATGTGGACTGTCTCGGGACCCGATGTCTACACATTGGGGATTCTTTAGCATAATTTTAACAATCTTAATCTTGATCACTTTTCCCTTAGGTACAATAATTGTGGGTCAAAAGTTGTTCACAATATTACTTGATTTGGTGCACTTGCTAAAGTCGTCGAACAAGTTTTTAGCGCTGTTGCAGGGGATCTGCATTTCAAGAATTTGCTTGTTATTTTTATGTGCTTATATATTGTTAATTTTCTATTTTGTATTCTTTTCAAGTGTTTACAATGTATTAGAAGAATGAGAATTAATCAACTTTCACCATATGACCCTTATATTGAGAGGACACTTCATTAAAGGAGAAGGTAATAGGAATTAAATATTTATTTAAAAGTTGATGTGCGTTTAAATAATAATGAGCAGTAACAACTTGCTGGTGTAGCAGCAAATCTGAATAGAGAGGCTAGTCATTGACCACAAACCATTAGGGACTTCGTTACACCACATTGTAATGAGGAGCATAGTACAATTTTTCTGCCTCATTGTGACGTGCGCTGAACCCCGGGGCCCCGAAAACCCACTTTTAGGATATTCGAGAGAGGCTCATAAGACTTGCAAAAGACTGCAAGGGCGCATATTTTGGGCAAAAAGGAGGTGCTTTAGAGTCACTACCCAATAAGACATTGGGAAAGGTCGTCTATCCTCACTGAGCCTAAGACAGCACATGTGTGTCTATTTTGGGCAATCAGATATATTTTGGAATTCTCCTTCCAATAGAACATTGGAAAGATTCATCTAATCTCGTGAAGCCTAAGATGATGGATATACATCTATTTTGGGCAAGCCAGAGATATTTTGGAGTCCCTACCCTAATAGGATATTGCGATGGTTCATCTAATCTCATAGAGCCTAAGACAATCCAACTTGGGCCTATTTTGGGAAATAAGAGATATTTTGGAATTTCCTTTCCAATAAAATATTGGAAAGGTTCATCTAACCTCATTGAGCCTAAGACTAGAGATGGTTCGGGACTTCCTATTTATTCGTACCTCGATTAAATTATGATTGAGTTTTGAATTTAAAATTTCATTTCGTTTTGCATTCGTTTAAATGCAGTAATTAAGGCGCAGATCAATCATATAATGAAAGCGATAAGTAAAGTAAATCAAGGATAAAGTAAATAAAAGCACATTAATTTATAATAAAACTAGGGGCAGAATACAGCCCCTAATGTAAATGAGTATAAATAAAGGAAAAACATGTATAAAACGGGATATTCAATTTGGGATGAGGACATTGGTCCTCGCATGTATGCTTTAAAAAAATAATTTTATCATGACAATTTATTTGGATGGAAAAGCTAGGACATTGGTCCTTTTATTATTAATAAATTCCCAATTTTAGTAGAAAACATTTTGTATGTTAATTCTTTTGATGCGACCGATAAATCTTTATTATTACAGACCTCAAGGAAATGAAAAAAAATAAAACAATAATTAATACATGTGTAGACACAGGGTCCCGACACGGTCCAAGATCGGAATTACCCAATCATAAAAAATGATCGCCTATTTACAGGCAAAAATGTCGAAAATAATGTTTTCCTTGTCGAGACCTTTTTTTAATAAAAATAAGAAAATAAATAAATAAATAAATATATAATAAAAAAATTATATATTACAAAAAATTAAATTCATAAAAAAAATTAAAAATTAAAAAGAAAAAACATTAAAATTAAAAAAGGAGTTGGAATTTTTAATTTTATATCAAAAAATTATATATTTTACATTTTAAAAGAAAAAAAAATAATAAGTAATGTACTTTGTGGCCATGTGCAGCCTTCCCATGGGAAGGTCGCACATCACCATAGGAAGTGCGGCCCCCCATGAGAAGGCCGCACATGATATGCGACCTCCCACTTGCGGGCACTCCCTGCCCTGTCCCTTTCTCACCTGCAAAACACAGTTTTGAGACCGTAAAAAATCATATTCTTTCATGTTTTAATGTTTTTTTGGAAAAATAATATTAGAAAGTTAGTTTGGTTTTTTTCCATTCCAGGGAGATGAAGAAAATAAAAGGGAAATTGGCCTTCATTTCCCACGACGGTTGCTTCTTGAGAGAAAAAATGGGCTTTTTCCTTCGAGAAAAAGGAGGCAGATGAGAGAAAAAAAATATCTTCAAAAATCCTTGGAATTTAATTCTTCTTCTTTCTAAAAGGGTTTTGTTCTTAGATTGATCGGAGAAAAGAAAATTCTTTTCTTTAGCTTGGTCACTCCATCAAAAATCATTTTCTTGAATTTTATGTGTTAAAAATTTAGGTTTTTCTTGAATAATTTTGGTGTTTACCACCGCAAACTCGACAAGAGGATGGATTGAGACATCTTATTTCCGATCTATAAACTCTGAGAATAAATATCCTTGGATCCATTTTCATTTCACTCTATTTGTCATTATTATTATTTATTATTCCCATTATTATTGTTGACGTTATTTTCTCTACTACTGTTACTAATATTATCATCATTATCATTTTACAATATTATTATTGTTAATATTATCAGTTGTTTTTATCACTACTATTACTATTATAGTTTTATGTTAATATTATTCTATCATCGTAATTATTATTATTATTATTATTATTATTATTATTATTATTATTATTATTATTATTATTACCATTAGTGTTTTATTAACGTTTTATTGTTAGCACTATTATTATTATTATTATTATTATTATTATTATTATTATTATTATTATTATTATTATTTGCTATTTATTGTTGTCATTATTCTGTTTTTGCCACTGTTATTATTATTATTTTATTATTGTCACTATTAATGTCGCCATGCATTTGCATTTGGTGTTACTGTCATTCTTATTATGATTATTGTTAATGTCATATTTATTATAGTATTATTTATTCTATTGTGATTATTATTATTATTATTATTATTATTATTATTATTATTATTATTATTATTATTATTATTCCGTTATTGCTGCCATTAGTGTTACTATTGTCGTGGTTATTATTCTATCATTGTTATTATTATTATTATGTTTTTTGCATGACTAATTTTTTAATTACCTTTACACGTGAGTCATTCATATATTAAATTAATATGTCTAATTTAACCCATTTTATTTTCTACATGCATGTTAACCATATTTTATATTTCTCTTGTCTTTATGCTTATGAGTTTAATTTTAGAATCATTACTAATTTTCGATTGTTATTTTTGTTATGTGGGTAAAATGTGACATTTGCTTGTTCGAGCATAGTCATGACCGAATGGAGGGGTCATGACGCGTAAAAAACCACATCGCTTGGGTGAGACCTTACCAACCCTTTTATTTGTGTGATTGTTTTTGTTTATAAAATAGTTTTATTTGACACACGTGTAGGATAAAAAGTCACGAAAATATTTTTATAACTAAATTTTTTACTAATAAATTGGGACCAATGTCCTCGATTTTAGCCAAGAAATGTAAAATGTCATGAATTAAAATGAAGAGTTAAACTTTCCAAAAATGGGATCACTCATCTCGATTTTCAAGCGAACAATAAAAATAACTCTTCGATGTGAGTGTGAAGGAACCAATGTTCCTAAATCAAATAAATATCCCGATTTATGTATTCCATTTTCCGTGTTTGACTTTGTTTATTTGTTTAAATTTATGTTTATATATATCTCATGGGCCCTTGTAATTAAATATTTTTGGGGCAACTTTATTTAAGCTTTGCTTTTCATTTGGGGATTTTATTTTGTCCCTATTCCTATCTTGTAAATGATGTGCTTTACGTGTTTATTGCTTTGTTTATCGATTTATTTACTGCTTTTCTTTACAGCTTTCTTTTATCTCTTTCTCTATGATTATAATACGCCTTTAAATTAAATGCATTTTTCGCGTGAGATGAGAGATAGAATTTTATAAACCTAAAAACTCATTTATAATTAACCAAGGCATAAATAAAAGTGAAGTTCTTAACAACTTCTCATTTATAATTAACCAAGGCATAAATAAGAGCGAAGTTCTTAACAACTTCTCTGGTTTAGACAGTAGAGGTTAGTTGACCTTTCCCAATTTCTTGTAAATTGGGTGGCGACTCCAAAATACCTTAAACATGCCTAAAGGTGTCATGAGTCTAGATGAACTCCCCAATGTTCTATTTGGTAGGGATTCAACAATGCCTCATGGTACCTAAGATCAAATGATGCGAACCAATCCCTCGAGCCCTAAAAGCGGGCTTTCATAAAGAGGGCCTTCCCGTTTCGGCGCGCGTCACAACATACCTCGAATAATAAATAAATCCTAGACTATTCACCTCGACCTTATGTCGCCTAGCCGAAAGACGTGCCGCATGCTCGTCGCGGTGCCGGTCATGACATAAAATGATATTGGTCAATAATAGACTAAATTAAACAAAATGACAAATAAATAAATAAATAATTGAATAAAATAAATTAGAAAAATAATTGACCTAATACGGTAAAGATAGAATAAACTAACAGAATTAACAAATTAATAAATATAAAACACAAATTACATAATAAAAATAATAAAAATAATAATAATAATTATACTAATGAGAATAACAAACAATAATAGTAAAGATAATATTCACAACACAATAATAACAATGAAAATAATAATGAAAATAATATTCACACCACAATAATGATAATAATAATGATAACAATAACAATCAAACATAATAATAATAATAATAATAATAATAATAATAATAATAATAATAATAATAATAATAATAATAATAATAATAATAATAATAATATAAAATAATAATAATATTAATATAAAATAATAAATTTAATAGTACTAACCGGATTTCCTCATCGGAGCCTCACCGGCGTTTGCCGCCGATGACACTGCCACCACCGGAGCGAAGGTCAGGCCGCCTAGGATCCTCCACCGATGGTCACGCATCGGAAAGAGGAGCCGTTTGGTCAGAAACCGCACCAGAAGCTCACGGCTCTACCTCCTCCGATCTCGTTCTCACCAGTGAGTGGGGATGACCGGTGGTCGTTAGAGGACTCGTCTGGTTCTCCTCTGTCATCCGGTGTCGTGCTTGTGGCGATCTATCACCATGGCTCACCGAAAATGGCACCAGACAGTAGTATTTTCCTCATCCCCAATCCGCGCTTCACTAGTGAGTGGGGGCGGTCATCCGCCGTCGTTTAGTTTGCCTCGCTCCCCCCTGTCATCGGATGTGGTGTGTGCGGCGGTCCGGCGTCATAGGTGACCGGCACCTCCTGCTCCTTCTCTCTCTCTTTTCCCTTCTTTCTGCGTTTTTCCCGTTTCCTCTTTGTTTTGTTTTCTTTTCTTTTATTTTTTTCCTTATTTTTTGTCCCGACCACAGGTCTACTCTCTTTGTCTTTCTTTTCTCTCTTTCTATTTTTCTTTCTTTCTTTTGCTTTGGCCTCCCTTTCTTTGATCTGCTGTCCTCCTTGGCTCTTTTAGGTTATTTTGTTTTTATACCCTAAATTAGGTTTTTTGCCCTTTATTCTTTCCTTGATTTCCTCCTAAATTTTTGCCTCTTTTAATTTATTTTGACTTATTTTAATTATCACATATTTTAATTAACTAACCACTCTTTTTTATTTTCTTTTTAATTTTAACCTAATCTTAATTTAGTTTTTATTTTTATTTTTATTTTTATTTTTACTTTTACTTTTATTTATTTTTTATTTTATTTTTATATTTTTTTCGGATAAATTATCAAGTTTGCCTAAAAGACCCAGTTGAAAATTATACATGAGCATTGGCATTGGGTGCCGCGCGGGCTACCGCAAATGCCGATATATTTATTTATATATATATATATATATATATTAAATAACAATTTTGACTACAACACTATAATTTTAAAACTCCATTTTTCCAATTTAATTTTTAATATATTTTTTAATTTTTTAATTTTTTATTCTAAAATGCAAATTTGACAAGGAAATCACCACTTCCAACCTTTTGCCTTTGATGAGGCATCTAATCATCATTAGGTAACGCTGATTTGTGCTGACTCAGGACCCGGTGTCTACAGTTGCCCCCAATTTTGGGGAAGCTAATGCATAGATGCCTAGGTGAGCCAAAACTCGGAGAGAAGAAGGAAAGAGACACGTACCTGAGGCAGTCATCTTTTCCAGATTGGATGATGTTGTTGGGGTGGTTATTGCCAGCTTATAGGCATGTTAACCATCTTGCTAACCCTTCTGAAGTGGTAATGTCGTGGTCGTGCTAACCATCTATAGAGTGGTAGTGCCGCCATCGTACAAACCCTTCTGAGATTTGAAGCGGTAGTGTCATGATCTTGGTAACCCTCTATGGAGTGGTAGAGCCATCATCGTGCTAACCCTTCAGAAGTGGTAGTGTCGTGGTTGTGCTAACCTTCCATAGAATGGTAGTGCTGCCATCGTGGTAACCCTTCTGAGATTTGAAGTGGTAGTGTCGTGGTTGTGATAACCTTTTGTAGAATGGTAGTAGCGCCATCATGCTAACCCTTCTAAGATTTAGAAGATGTAGTGCCATGATCGTGCTGACCCTCTGTGGAGTGGTAGTGCCATCATCGTGCTAACCCTTCTGAAGTGGTGCTCCCTGAGAGCCCTTTGGCTGATTGCCCCCTGAGAGGTCTTTGGTTGATTGCCCCCTGAGAGGTCTTTGGCTGATTATTTGGATTGATGTTTGAAATAATGTCATCACTCGGCTTTTATAGGTGTCTGTATTGAATCTCTCTTACTGCAAAACTGAAAAACCAAATATGCAGAAAAAATAGTGAGCATGCATGTGAAATGTATGAGTCATGCAGAAATGCAAGACAAGAATTCATCTAAATGAGTTTGGAGGCAATAGCCGGGCTGTGCCCAATTTGCGGTAGGATCGATGCCCTTTGAAATTTCTTTTTGATTTTGTGTCTTTAGGGTTGCGTGGTTCTCATCTAAAACCTATAGTCATTTTTTTAAGGTAGTGCGTCCCTTGTGGATTTTCACACTAGCTTTTCTTAGCGGGAAATGTATCCTTTACGGATTTTCACATAACCATGTGCCTTATTTTTGCCTGGAATGGACCCAACCAAATTCAGTGGCTTTTTTTTTGAAGGGCAGACTGCTTGTTTCTAGGTTTTCACCCTATCCTTTTGCTTAACTTTTTCTTAGAGAGCCAATTACGGTTTTCATCTCTAATGGCCTTTTTTTTCCAGAGAGGTTGAAGCTGTCAACAAAGATCTTTCTAGTGTGATCAGCATGTATTTATGCCCTTGTCATAGCTGCATGAGCTTGATTCTTCTCATTATTGTACTATAGAATTGCCTTCACATTTGATAGCAGAATGAGTCAGCTGAAGGACCCAAGTGGTGAGAGTAGCAGAGGGTAGATAGTAACAATGTGCTAGGCAACTTTGAGTATGCAAAATGAACAGCTCTAGTCATGTTAATACATCATTGCATAAATACATAAATTTCAATTTGATTTCATAACACATGATCCTTATTTGACGTCAACACAAAAAAATAAAAGACCGCATCTAATCTCGGGATAAATGCTGAAAGCATCAAACTCCTATTATCAATCAGCCCTCTCGAGTTTTTTGATTGGAGATTTTCTCTCATCCCTTAATTTTTGCCCAGATGCCTTCTTTTTTTTAACCTGGCAGCGTGCCCAATTTTAGCAAGATCGCCTTGTTTCGGTTTTCGACCTGCGGGGCATTTATTATTTATTTTTCTCTTTTTTTATGCTTTTCCATGGAGCTTCCTTCAGTCTATCGGTGTCGAATGGTTTCTTTGAATTATCTTTCATCATTACCAGCCCGGACGACTGCTCCTTTTGACGGTGTCCTTTCTCTTTTTTTTTATTTTTTTTTCACCAAAGGCTTCATCTTGACTCTTGTGCAAACTGCCTGAAGTAGTGAGTTCTCCATTTGAAAATTAACTGTGAAAGCCTGTACTTTCCTTTTCTTGGCTTTGATGGCTCGATTTCTGAAGTATCCTCTACGGTTTGAGATTAGGTTACAAGTTAGCTCCAAATGGTTTAGGGCAAGACTATGGTTTTTTCTTTCTCTTTTTTTTTTTTTGTTTTTGTTTTTTTTTTGAGATAATGAGTTGTCCTTCTAAATTTGGCTATAAGGTTCCATGCTTTATTTATCTTTTTTTCAGATGCTTAAAGGTCAACTTTGATTGGCTTTGGAGTGAACATCTCAAATGGTTGGGAGGAAATAAATTCTAAGGCTTGGTTCTAATGAGCTATATATTTCTTGTGAAGGCCCAAAGTTTCATCTGTCTAACTTTTGACATAGCCCTTTAATGAACGGAGTTTGATTTTGCTTGGCTGCACTGTATACATCCTGGATGTTGAGGAGGCAAAGGAATGGCTTTTGAAACTTTGCTCATCGTCATGTTAGCATATTGAAGCAGCAATGTCCCAATAATGCCCTTATCATTCAAGGTCTAGGCAAAGGCTTTTTCATTTTTTTCCTCTTTTTTTTTGACATTATCTCTCAGAATTTTCCTCTCTTCCAGAGTTATATCAGATATTATCAAGATTTTATTTGGGTCTTCCAAAATCCAGAGATTAAATACAATCATATTAGTTGAATTAATGTCAAAAATGAATGCATCGTGATCATGAGAAATGAAATAATTGGAAACATCATACAAATAAGCAAAATAATTCATTTTATTGCAAAATTTATCATAAAAAGTTCTTGGAATAAAAAGAATCAATCATCTAAAAACATTATCTTTTTTACCACTCTCACTAGTGGATCAATAATCTACCGTCGCCATGGGAATCCCTTTTTCACTAGTCTTCCAACTGGTGATAGCGATGTACTCAGCTCCATATGGCTCTTTATAAAATGTACCACTCGGGTAGACCAAACCCCATCATATTTTTAGTGGGGGACTGTATTATAGCCTGCCTTCTTTTTCTTCTCTCTCTTCTTAGGATCTGTGATCTGTTTGGTGTCAATAAGATCTTGGATCTTGTCCCTCAAAATCCGACAGTAATCTATCAGGTGCCTAGTGTGCTGATGGTAGGCGTAGTACTAATCATCTCTGTGCCCCGGCTGTCCCTGATTCATGGCTAGCCTGGGTGGTAATGGTCTCAACTTGCCCTCCTTCATCAATCTCTTCAATACCCAGGATAGAGAGCGACCTAAATTAGAATAATGCCTCTGACCCTGTCCAACCTCGGTAGCTAAAATCTTGGCCGTCATACCATTTCTGTTATTACTGCTTCCGGCACCACATGATTTATTCCCTGACTTATTCCCATAACCTTTCCAGCAAAGTTATTTTGGCTTGCTTTCTTTGCTAGGTGAGCACCTTTAGCGTTTACATCAATATCCTTAAGTGACTCCCAATCTCTGAGCCCCTTAAAGCTGAGCAAATCCCTCAAGTAAGGGCAGGAGTTCCTGATGAATTGCCTAATTTTGTCAGCAGTATCAGGCTTTTGCTTCATCTCCATGACCCTATTCCTCCATCTAGTGAGGTATTCATGGAATGACTCATCACTCCTTTGCTGTAAGAGCTCAAGGCCCTTTAAAGTGACCTCTATTCTAGTGCTGCAGTCGTACTGCTTCATGAACTCTTCAGTCAAAAGCTCCCAATCCTCCTTAGACCTCCTGTCCAATCCATGATACCAATCTACTGCCGAACCCACTAGACTAAGGTAGAAATATTCCACCTTCTGCTTCTTGCTCAACCCTATGCCTTTTCATTACCAAGGTATACTGCTTGATGTGCGTAGATGGGTCCGAAGTACCGTCAAACTTCAGTAGCTCAGGCATCTTGAACCTTTGGGGCAGCAGCTCTTCATCCCCCAGATCTCTATCTTCAGGGTTGACTCCTTTCCTAGCTGATAACATGTGGGTGATCGCCTCAACTTGCTGTCTTATCCCTCTTATTACCTCATCTTCTACCCTGGGTGCCCTGGCCCTCACAACTTGAGGTGCTATTACCTCTTCATCTTCCTCCTCCATCACGAAATCCTCATTGGGATTGGGGATCCTTTCCCTTCTGGGCTCATTAGGCACAGTAGCTTTATGCTCATTGACAGGTTGACGGGCAACATTACTAATAAAAAGAGCCTCCCTACTAGTAGGTGGCTTGACTTGCCCCCCAGCATGGACAAGTGGCTGTGGAGCGACAGGTGGCTATGGAGCGACAGGTGGCTATGGAGCAACAGGTGCTTGTGGAGTAGGAGGATGAGCAATCCTGTTGGCCATGGCGCCCATCATATCTAACATCCTCCATTTAAAGTCTTTTAGTCTCCTAGAAGCTCCGATTTCTTCTACCATTGATGATTCTAAAGATGATTCACTGATCGATGAGAGTGACTCAAAATCCCAATCAGACACTAATTTCGACAACTCAAAGAGCAGATTTGTCCTTACTAGTCGACCGTTGGAACCTCTAGTCCACTTAGATGAATTTATGATGGCTGAAAGATTTAAATTGTTAGATTGATCCATGAAGGACATATACAATGCATGATCGTGTGCTATGCAATATTTACAACCACATACAAGCAAGTAGATCCTTCCAACCTTATTACTCCCACACATGAGATAATGCGGTCTCTTTCCTAGGTTGGTTTGATCTATGAGTTAATGGGGAACCGAATTAATGCGTATGGTGCTCGACAGAAAATCGACAACATAATATCTCTTAATTAATGCGTATACATATGAATTTTGGCCTTTATGTATTTAAACATTTCAACTAAATTAAGATGGGCTCACCGTGGTATGAAAGCCTTTGATAAAAGACCATTTAATTTGGTTGATTTTGTTCAATATATAATGGCCCACATAGCAAGCACAGTATTACGGTAAAATTCACCTAGGGGAAGCATCTTTTCCCATTATATGAGCTTTGGTCAAAGGTGATGATACTTTAGGGTTACCCAAGCATGGCCCCTGCTAATGGGTCTAGCTCATCATGAGCATAATGACCTATCGGGTCTCCATTTAATATACCATGATGGTACGAGGCTTGGGCTCATGATTATCCTTAATACTTACTTACATTGAGTGAACGTAGGGTCATGCTTCGGGAATGCACCGGGGTAAAAATAGGGACCAAACTAGCATAGTTCTAAAGCTCTAATAAAATGCAATGCAATTTCAAAAAGGGTTGAAATTTTTAAATTTAAACTCAATTATATGTTTTAAACAAGGTACTTTTGAATCGAAGTCTCTTATGTCCCCAGTGGAGTTGCCACTGTGACGCGCGTCGAACCCCATAAGCCCCGAAAACCTGCTTTTAGGGTATTCGAGAGAGGTTCACAATACTTTTAAGAGTTTACAAGGGCATCTATTTTGGGAAATAAGGAGGTTTCTTCGAGTCGCCACCCAATAAAATATTGGGAAAGGTCATGTAACCTCATTGGGCCTAAGACAGCGCATCTATGTCTATTTTGGTCAATCAGAGACATTTTGGAATCCTCTCTCTAATAGAACACTGGAAAGATTCATCTAATCTCGTGAAGCCTAAGATGATGCATATACATCTATTTTGGGTAAGCCAGAGATATTTTGGAGTCCCCACCTCAATAGGACATTGAGATGGTACTCTAACCTCATAGAGCCTAAGACAATGCAAATTGGGCCTATTTTGGGCAATAAGAGATATTTTTGAGACCCTACCCTAATAGGACATTGAGATGGTGCTCTAACCTCGTTGAGCCTAAGACCAGAGATGGTCCGGAACTTTCCATTTATTCTTACTTTGATTAAATTATAATTGAGTTTTGAATTTAATATTTCATTCCTTTTCTCACACAATTTTAATGCATTAATTAAAGCGCAAATCAATCACGTAATAAAAACAATAAATGAAGGAAAGATTAAAATAAGATAAATAAAAATACAATAAATTACAACAAAACTAGGGGCGCAATACAATCCCCAATGTAAATGAAATGTAAATCATACATAAAATGGGCTATTTATTAAAGATGAGGACATTGGTCCTTGCATGCATAGTTAAAGAAAATAATTTTAAAGTGATCATTTATTTGAAAGGAAAAACAAGGACATTGATCCCATTTTATTAGAAAAATCCAATTTATTTATAAAAATATTTTTGTATGATTTTTAATTAAACGTGCTTAAAATAAATGATTTTATTATTAATTACATGACAAATAAATTAAAAAGACAAATAAAGAAAAAATAATAAATACAATAAAAAAGATAAATTCTCGGATCTCCTCCTTCGTTCGAATGGATGCTCGAACAAGGAAACACAAAGATTTGAAGCCAAAAACAAGCATAAATAAAATTAATGTTAGTAATTAAATCAAGAAAAATAATTAAACACATAAAACAATAAATAATAAATAAAAATATGCATTATGGATGACAAATAAATTAACTAACATAATGAAATAAATAAATTAGCATATTAACAAATTGACACAGATAAAAACACAAATTATGATAATAATAATAATGATGATGATGATGATGATGATGATAATAATAATAATAATAATAATATATTTAAGATAACATAAAATAAATAAATCAACAATAAATATAAAAATCTACATGATTACTAATTAAATATGAATAAAATAAATAAAAGAAAAAAAAAATTAAACCGTAGAATATTTACCCACAAATTTCAGATTCGATGGAGAAAAAAATATAATCGATTTTCCTTGCTTTGATTTACAAACTAGAAATAAAAATAATAAAAATTGGAATTTTATTCTATTAGAAAATTGATTAAAAAATAAATGAAGAAAAATAAATTAATTTTCAACAACAAAGAATTGATTTCTTTATCTTAAGGATGATTATTGATTAAAAATTGAAGTATAAAATTTAAGAAATTTATTTGAACAAAAAGAAAACTCTAGAAAAAAGTGTAGAGAGAATTTCTTTGATGAAAAGAAAAGAAAAGAAAAGAAATTTTTAACCTAAAAGAATTCCCCCCATTTTTTCTTCCTATAATTTTCTATTTATATCAATAAAAAGGGAAAATATCATTAATTAAGGAAAGAAATTGAATTTTTATTAAATTCCCCTTAATTTGGGCTCAAAATTGGGAATTATCATTAAAAATCCCTGAAAAAAGGTGAAATGTTAAAAAAAAAAAGAAAAAACGAAAAAATGGGCGAAAAACTAGATTTCGACAGACCAGGGGCAACCGACTCCCGTCGAAGGCGAGTGATGGGCGTCGGGTGCGTGTACTGGTAGGGCGCAGCACGCTGGCCCTGCCGCAAACACCAATTTTTTTTTTTTTTAAAATAACAATTTCACTTCCAACCTTTTTGCCTGTGAACATAATCATCGTTGGGTAACTCTGATCTGACTCAAAACCCGATGTCCACACATACATTTAACTTAATACATAGGCAACAGGATTGAAAATTAATCATGCGAAATTATAATAATAATAACAATGATAATGATCACAATAAAATAACGATAACAAGAAAATAACGACAATAGTAATAATACGGTAATAATAACATCATTAATAACAATAATATTAATAATAACCCTAATAAAATAATGACAACAGTAATACCAAACACAAATGTATAATAACATTAATAATAATAATAGTAATAATAATAGTAGCAAGAATAATAAATAATAATAGCACTATGTGATAATAATAAACCAATGAAATTAAATGAAGGAAAACGAAGAAGATAAGTGAACATGCAATAAATAAAAAGCATTAGCATTTAAACATAGAAGGAACATCACGAAAGTCATGCAAAAAATAAATCTCAAACCCAACAAAAAGAAAACATGCATTCATTAAACCATCATTCATGCATTAATCAAAACCATAACCAAAAATAAAATAAAATGTGTTGATGAAAAGTGAGTTCAGGAATCTTTACTATCAGAATTTATAAAGTGGACAAAAGATGTCTTGATCTGTCTCCCTTGTCATGTTTTGCAGTGATAAACACAAAAAATATCCAAGAAAAACTTAAGTTTTCCACGTAAAAAAAAACTCAAGAAAATGATTTTAATGGAGTGCCCAAGTTGAGGAAATTAGTTTTCCTTACTCAAGTCAATCCAAGAACAAAAACCCTTTTAAGAAGAAGAAGAATTAAATCTCCAATTTTTCAAGAAAAATGCCTTTTTTCTTTTCTTTCTCCCTCGTCTGCCTCTCTTTTTTCTAAGGAAGAAGCCCCCTCAAATGAAGACAATTCTCCCTCTTATTTTTCCTCATCTCCCGTAAGGGAGAAGACAAAAGCTCCTTTCTAATGCCCTCTTCCCAAAAAAAACAGTAAAACATGAAAAAATAGTTTTGACAGTCCCAAAAATCAATTTTTTTATAGGTGGGAAAGGGACAGCATGGCAAGGGATGCTGCCCATAAGCGGGCACGAGGTACGGTCTTGCGAGAGATTGCACGTGAGGTGCGGCCTCTCAGCTGGAGGCCGCAAGTCGACGTGCGAGCTGGAGGCCTTAGGCAAGGTGCGGACTCATAGTTGAGGCCACACGTCGGTGGACGTGCGAGCTAGAGGCCTCAGGCGAGGTGCGGACTCGTAGGTGAGGCCACACGTCGAGGCTGCACGCGAGGTGCGGCCACACAACTGGATGCCACACGTCGACATACGGCTTCACGCGACGCCTTACGTGCAGTGCCTCACGGGCTCATACGGAGGCGTTGTGCCTCGTGCGCCCACCGCACAAGCCGCCTCGGTGGTAAGCCACCAAAAACCCCAGAAGATGAAATAAAATTTTTTCCCCAAAATAATTTTTTTTTATTTATTTATTTTTATTATTATTTATTTTTATTTATTTAGAAGGAAAGGCCTCGACAAGGGAAACATCAGTTCTTACATCTTCTCTTGTGAACAAGCAATCATTTTTATCATCGGGTAATCCTAATCTTGGACCGCCTCGGGACCCGGTGTCTACAGTTGCCCCAAATTTTGGGGAAACTAGCACGCATGTGCCTATATGAGCTGAAATTTAGAAAAGAGGACAGAAGTGCGTACTTGAGGTGGCCGTCTTTCTGCTGCACTATCGTCTATAATCATGGTGTGATTAGCTTCTAGCCAGCTTATCGGCATGCGAAACCACATTCAAGTTGCGTGACTGATAAACGTCAGCTTGTTGATGTGTGAAACCATTGTTGAGTCATGTGATTGATAAACGTTAGCTTGTCAACATGTGAAACCACGGTTGAATTGCGTGATTGATAAACACCAATTTATAGGCCGGTGAAACCATGGCTGAAAAAATTGGTAAACACTAACATGTAGGTGTGTGAAATTGCCAGACTTTGAAGAACGTGATTAATAAATACCAATTTGTAGACGTGTGAAACCACGACTGAACGATTGATGAACACCAGCTTGTAGGTGTGTGAAACTACCAGACTTTGACGAACGTGATTGATAAACACCAATTTGTAGGCATGTGAAATCACATTTGAACAGTTGATGAACACCAACTTGCAGGTGTGTGAAACCGCAAGACTTCGAAGAATGTGATTGATAAACACCAATTTGTAGGCGTGTGAAACCAAGGCTGAACGATTGATGAACACCAGCTTGTAGGTGTGTGAAACCGCAAGACTTTGAAGAACATGATTGATAAACACCAATTTGTAGGTGTGTGAAACCACGGCTGAACGATTGATAAACACTAGCTTGTAGGTGTGTTAAACTGTCAGTATTTTCCTGCAAAATTAAGAAACCCTATGCAAGGGTAAGTCATGCATGTGAACGGGCATATGCTATGCGAAATGCGAGCGACACTGATAAGTTACAACTATATTAATATTTTAGGTTCATTTTTGGCATAATTAATTATTTTATTTATTTATTTTTAGTCTTAAATAGTTAGTTTGTTTTATTTTATTAGTTTATAATGTTTTTACGATATTTAATAAGTTTTGGGATGTTTTTCAGGCATTTTATTTTAATCTGGAGCTAAATTGGAGGTTCAGGGTTGATTTTAGAAGAAATTGGGTGAACGAGAGCAAAATTGGCCAAAAGCAGCTGTGCTATCAACGTCTAACTCAGCGAGAGCAATAAAGAACACATATGTGTTTCTGCGAGAAACACAGCTGAATTACGTAGCGAGAGGCGTGCACACAACGAGCACATCAGCATCCAAAACACAGCTATGTTATAACCATTTTCCATCAGATTACACGCACATGACGCAACCCTAAGAGTGCATCTTATTCAAAAACACAGCCGTGCTTTCCAAAGCACAGTTGTGCTTTTCTTCAGACTTTAAAAGCAAATGCCATTTCATCTTCAAAGAGAGGAGGATAGCTAGTTTTAGTTTTTTAGGCAGTTTTTTAATTTAATTTTTAGGGTGTTTTTATTTCTTAAATACTGCTTTTAGTTTCAATTAAATTTTAAATTCCAGTTTTGTTCTTAATTAATTTAGATTGATTTAGTTTAGATATCTATTTTGAGATTCAAGAAAATTCCAAGGTTGAAGAAGAAGGGGTTTCAAGATCTATTTTCTCTCTCATCAATGGTGTATTCTGAACTTTAATTTTTCATATTTTATGTTTATAGCCTTGATGTTAGATTAGTTATTCATGCTTAGGAGGTCTTGAATTATATTTGTATTTTGTATATTTGGGTTTAATGAATATTTTCATGTCTCTTCTATTTCTCTTAATCTTATTATATGCGTTTATGATAATGATAGGAGCTAAATTCGCAAATTGTTGTTTGTGCGAGTGCTATGTTCCTTTAATATTGGCATTCATATTTCTAGCTGAATCCGGGATGGTAGGTTGGGTTGTGGGTGTTAATGTCATTTAGTTCAGAATAGTGTGGAATAGATAGGCTTGAGATAGCTTGATCCAGAATGGCAAGTTGTTTTGGAACTAGGACTTGGTAACCCGTTGTAGACACCGGGTCCTGAGTCAGCCTAGATCGAAGTTACCCAATGATGATAATTGCCTTCACAGGCTTAAAAGGTTAAAAGTGATGGTTTTCTCGTCAAATTTGCATTTTAGAGTGAAAAATTAGAAAATAATAAAAAAAATATTTAAAAAATTAATTTTGAAAAATGGGGGCTTAAAATTATAGTTTTTTAGTCAATTTAAAAAAATAAAAAAAAAATAAAAAAATAAAAATAAAAAAATTTTTCGGACCGCGGGTGTCGGGCGCGGCAACGCGCAGGCGCGCTGGCGCCCAGCTCGCAGGCGCCCATCGCGCAACGAGCGCAAAAGGCGACGCTCAGCGTCGCCGATGCTGCGCGTCGCTAAAGGCGCGCGCAGCATCGCGCACGCTGAGCGCCGCACGGAGCGCTCGTGCGCGAGCTTCGCGCGGAAGCCCGCCTCGCCGCGTGAGTGCCCGTCGCTCTATAGCGACGGGCGGCGTCCCTCTGGCGACGGTCTTCAGGCCGTCGGTATAGGGTCTGTTACCCTATTTTCCTTTTTTCCAGCTTTTTTCCGATTTTTTCACCCAAAAATCCGTTTTTATCCCAAAATTAAGGGTTTTTGACTTCAAATAAAATTCCAAAATATTTTTTATAGATTATTAATTAATAAAACTTGATTTTATCCCCAAAAATAAAGGAATTTGAATAAAATTAGGTTTGTTTTCCTTAATTAAATTAGGGCAACATTTCCTATCTTTTAAATAGTTTAGGATGAAATCAAAAAAGGGGGAGCCTCCACATTTTTGAGACCTAATTTTCCAGAATTCCTCTCTTCTATTTTCTCTTCAAAATTTCAGATTTTCTCTTTTTAATTAATAAGGTTTAATTGAAATTGAAAGATTAATTTTCAATTGTTAATTATTCCAATTAATTTCTTTGTTTTTGCTCCATAAACACAAGAAATTAATCATCATTTTGACATCAATTTCTTTTTAATCTCAAGCATACAAATCAATTCCTTTGTTTTTCTCCATAAACAAAGAGAATTAATTTAATTGCTAATTTTATTCTTTCAAGCAAACTTCCGGAAAATCATCACTTTTCCTTCATCAAATCCAATACTCTGAGGGTAAATATTCTTGGCTCCATTTCTATTTTATTTTATTTTTATTTAATTTATTCATATATATTTTATTATTTTTATTGATTTATTTATTGTTTTCATCTATTCATTTGTTGTATTGATCTTATATTTGTTTCATTTAATTGTTTATATATGATTTGATTTTTATTCATGTGAATATTGTCTTTTTAATTCCTAACATGTAAATAATTTATTTTGATTCCTCATTGTTTTTAACATGCAAATAATTAATTAATTTAAACTAATCTTTTGCCATGTAAATAGTTTGTATTAATTATGAACACATCAATTAACCTTGTTATATATCATTATTGTTTTCATCATTCCTTTGTTTACTAATTTTTATCATTGTTACATGATTTTATTATCATTTGTTTATTTATTCATTCATTATTTTTCACTTATCATCATTATTTTTATCATGTGTATATTTTCATGTACTAATTAATTAACATGTTTTATTTTATTTTCATCACATCATTTAATCATCTATCACATATAATCCATGTTTCTCATCTTATTTTGGTTTGTTAATATTTTTGATTCCATTATCATCTTATCATTTTATTTTATTTTGTTATTCATTATTTTGTATATTTAATTGAATTAATTGATTTAATCACTAACATTATTTTATTTGTATTTTGATTTTATGTCTAAACTCATTTTTCGCTTGGGCGTTTTTGCGAGCACATCGGAAGGTCCAAAAAGGCTCGTTTGGTTTGTAATATTTTATTTAATTTTGCCATATAATTTTCTTGTAAAATTCTTTATTTAGGCACGCTAAAAAGAAAATCACAAAAACGTTTCTATTAATTAACTTGACATTTTTTCTAAATAAAAGGGGACCAATGTCCTAGTTTTTCATACCCAAATAAATCATCACATCAAAACTTTTTCATAATAAAGATGCATGCGAGGACCAATGTTCTCACTATTAATGAATAACCCGTTTGATGCATGCATTTCACTTTTATAAATGGGAGTTGTATTCCGCTCCTAGTGTTATTGTAATTCATTTTTAAATGCTTTATTTTGGATTTTGCTTACATTTACCGCTTTTGATATGAATGATTGCGCCTTTAATTTTAAATTGCATTGTGTGGAAAGTTGATGAAACAATAAATTCAAAACTTAATTATAATATTAATCAAGGTATAAATAAATGAGAAGTCCCGAACCTGCTCTGGTCTTTGGGCTCAAGAGGCTAGAGGTTATCCTTCAAGACACCTCTTGTGTCACGAGACTTAGACGTTAATCCTAGGCCTCATGGCTCAATATGGATAAAATGCGCAAGTCTTAGGCTCTCCGAGGCGAGAGAAACTTTCCCAATGTTCTATTGGGTGGCGACTCCATGAAACCTCCGTGTTGCTCAACATAGACGCACTTGCGATTTATCGCAAGCTGTTAACGGACCCGCAAATGCCCCGATCGCCCACGTGCGGGCGGTCGAAAGGGCGGCGCTCGGGATCCGGCGCGCGTCACAGTGGCAACTCCGCTGGGGACATACTCGAGACTTCGATTCAAAAGTACCTTGATTAAAAATCATAATTGAGTTTTAATTTAAAAATTTCATCTTCTTTCAAAACTGCATTGCATCTCATTAGAGCCTTAGATCTATGCTAGTTTGGTCCCTCTTTTAGCCCCGGTGCGTTCCTGAAGCACCTCCTCATTTTCACTCAATTTGGGGAAGTGTTAAGGATAATCACCAGCCCAAGCCACGTACCTTAATGGTATATCAAAATGATGACCCGATCGGTCACTATGCTTGTGATGAGATAGACCTGTCGGCAGGGATCATGCTTGGGTAGCCTTAAAGTAACATCTCCCTTGTCCAAAGCTCATATAATGGCCATAGCTACTTTCCATAGGTGATATGAACCCTAATTCCATGCTTGCTGTATGGATCCTCATGTATTGGGTGAGTCCAGATGTCTCGCTTGGCAACCTAGCCAAAGGCTTCCATGCCCCGGTAGGGCCATGTCGAAATTTGTGGAACGTCTAAATACATGACGATCACTATCCATCCGCTTGTACATTAGTATATGAGTGTTATGCTGTCGGTTTTTCACCGCGCACCATACGTGTCCATTGGGTCCCACGTTAATCCATGGATCAAGACCACCTAGGAAAGAGACCGCACTACCACGTGTGTGGGAGATATAAGGTTGGAAGGATCTATCTGCTTGCATGTGTTTGTCTGTGTTGCATCAGCACGAGCATGCATTGCATTTTAATCATGCACCATCTTAACAATTTTTGCATTTCAGCCATCATAGATTCTCCTGGGTGGTCTAGAGGTCCCGACGGACGGTTGAGAAGGACGCCGCTTTTGGGGTTAACAGAGTTAGTGTTGGATCAGAGTTCAGATTCAATCTCAGAAAATAGTGTGGGGTTTTCTCTCGAATCATCAACAGAAGTAAGCATGGCTAATCCATCTAATGAGTCTGATGCAACCCGGGCAATAATTGCTGAGGAGGTAGGAAAGAGGATGGAGGAATTTGAAGCCCACATGATTGCAATGATGGGCAATCTTGCCACCACAATAGCTGGGCAACAAGCTGCTGCTGCCCCTATCCGAGTACCAGCTGAACAAGGGGTTGTAAGAGAAGAGCGTCCTGCTGCAGTTAACCAACCAGTGGTTGACCCACCTATTGTTGAACAAAGAGTGCCTGCACCTATTGAGCGCAGAGAGGGCCCCAGGTCTGAAGCTGAGTTTGGGGGAGATGAGCTAGAGGAGCATATAGTAGCTAAAGAGAAGTCACCGAAACTGGATGAGGCAATGTGGAGGAAAATGGAAGAGAGATTTGAGGCCATGGCAAGGATGATGACCGTGGGAAAAGGAATGAACCCGGAAGACCGAGAGCTAGATGGGGATGACCTGATTCCCCAGAATTTTAAGATGCCGGATATTCCCAAATTTGATGGCACCTCTGATCCTGCCGCACACATCAAGCAATACTCGCTGGTCATGAAGGGAACGTCCTTAACAAGAAAGCAAAAGATAGAGTATTTCTGCTTGAGTCTCACAGGAGCTGCTATTGATTGGTACCATGGGCTTGAGAGGAGGTACAAGGAGGATTGGGACTTGCTAACCGAAGAGTTCCTTAAGCAGTACGATTGCAGTACCCGGATGGAGGTTACTTTGAAAGATCTCGAGTTGCTACAACAGAAGGCTGGGGAGTCCTTCCACGAGTACCTTACTCGGTGGAGGAACCGGGTTATGGAGATGAAACGCAAACCGGACACTTCTGATCAGATCCGGCTGTTCATTCGAAATGCCAGCCCCTACTTGAGAGATGGATTGAAAATGAAGGGACTGAAAGACTGGGAATCCCTGAAGGATATCGCCATAGAAGCAGAGGGAGAATATTTAGCCAAGAGGGCAAACAGCGAGTCCTATGCCAGGAAGGGATACAACAATCAAGGGACAGCCAAGCTAGCAAGTTCCAGCAGTGGTAACAGAGTTGGGAAGACTGCCGAGGTGTCTGCAACCGGGGTAAATCAGAGGTATTTCTCCAACTTGGGTAGGCCTTTATCATGGGTACTGAAGAGGCTAATAAAAGAAGGAAAACTGCAGCCCCTATCACCTAGGCCGGCCAAGACCCAAGGACAGCCAGAGCACAAAGAGAATGAATACTGCGCATTCCACCAACATACCGGGCATTTGACGGATAATTGTATAACATTAAGACATCGGGTCCAAGATCTAATTGACAACAAGCAGATCACCGATCCTGAGCAGAGGGAAAGCAAGAAGAAGTCCGGTTATAATACAGTGCCACCTCCAGTCTTTATGATTGGATCGAGCCTATCAGAATGGTATGTGATGCAAGACCTATATGGAAATGAGTATGTCGCTATTACTCGCCCTGCAGTGGATGGAGAAGATAGTGGAACCAGAGCCGAAGAATGAAGATCTCAAGATTTCACCAAGCCAGGAAGCCAAAGCACAGTCAGCTGCAGCATCGGCGTTGACTGAAGTTGATAATCATTTAGATTCTCTTTTTATACCGGAACTCTTTGATGACAATGTTAATGTTTCTGATTATGTTAATGAGATGAACAACTTTGCTTACTTGTGTGATGTTTCTGATGATTTCATTTCGCATGATCATAAGCATGATGCATTCATTTTTGATATCAATTCAACTGGCACAACTGCATTTAATCTCAGAACTTTGGAAAATCCAAAGGAAATTTTGCTAGCATCAGACATAACTCCTGAAGAGAGAATGAGAATATTAAAAAAATATGAAAAAGTCTTTGCCTGGACCTTTGAGGATATGCCGGGAATAGATCGAGATGTTGCCGAACATGCCATCCCAACTTACCCAGAGTTTAAACCAGTTAAGCAAAAGCTTCGGAGGCTTAGGCCAGAATGGGCACAGAAAGTGAAAGAGGAGATCCATAAGCAGATTGACGCTAAGTTCCTGATAGAGGTTCAATACCCAACATGGTTAGCTAATGTGGTTCCTTTAGCTAAGAAGGACGGTAAGGTTCGAGTATGCGTGGACTATCGAGACCTGAACAAGGCCTGTCCGAAAGATGATTTCCCTCTTCCTCATATTGACGTGCTAGTAGATAGTGCCGCTGCTTGCATGATGTATAGCTTTGTGGATGGATACGCAGGGTACAATCAAATTCTTAACAAGATAGTGGACCGGATCAAGACAGCCTTTATCACCGAGTGGGGGACATATGCCTACCGAGTTATGCCTTTTGGGTTGAAAAATGCAGGAGCGACTTATCAGAGGATGGCGACCAAGGTTCTCAATGACTTAATCCACAAAGAAGTGGAGGTGTACGTTGATGACATGATGATTAAGTCGGCTACCAGGGAAGGTCACATTGAGGCTTTAGAAAAGTTCTTTCAAAGAATTAGCAAGTACGATTTGCGCCTCAATCCCAAGAAGTGCCTTTTTGGGGTTACATCAGGAAAGTTGTTAGGCCATGTAGTAAGCCAGAGGGGAATCGAGGTAGATCCCGATAAAGTCAAAGCCATAAGAGAGATGCCAGTGCCCAAGAAGGAGAAAGACGTCAGAAGTTTCTTAGGAAAGCTTCAGTACATCAGCCGATTTATTGCCAAGCTAACTTCAGTATGTGAGCCTATTTTCAAGCTTCTTAGGAAGAATCAGTCGATGATATGGAACGATGACTGTCAACTGGCCTTTGACACCATTAAGGACTATCTGCTAAATCCTCTGGTACTAAGACCACCACGCCGTGCCAAACCACTAATCCTGTACCTGGCTGTGGAAGATAACCCAGTGGGTGCTATAATGTCTCAAGAGGACGATTTTGGGGTGGAGTTTGCAGTTTATTATCTTAGCAAGAAATTCCTGCCGTACGAAGCCAAATATGTAGAGGTAGAAAATATTTGTTTAGCAGTTATCTGGGCTTCTAAGAAGTAGCGGCACTACTTTCATTCCTTCAAGGTACAAACGGTTGCCAAACATAATCCGCTCAGATACCTCCAAGAAGCACCCTCTCTACTAGGGAAGATGGGAAGATGGTTACTGCTGTTGCAGGAATTTCATATTGAGTACATAACCAAGAAAACCATTAAGGGAAGAGCGGTAGCAGAATCCTTAGCCGAGCATCCTATTGAGGGAGATCAGTTTGAATACAACTTCCCAGATGAAGATGTTACGGCCATAGCAGTGCAAGGGTGGCAATTATTCTTTGATGGAGCAGTCAATAATAAGGGAGCAGGTGTAGGAGTTATTCTTACGACCCCAGATGGTGAAAGACTACCATTGGCTAAGAAGCTGAGGTATAAGGCTACCAATAATGAAGCAGAATATGAAGCTTGCATCTTTGGATTGGAAGCATTACTCGCTCTGGGGGCAGAGACCGCAGAAGTATTTGGAGATTCTTCCTTGGTAATTCATCAGATCAGAAGGGAGTGGTCAGTCAAGGAAGAAAGGTTGTTGCCTTATGTAAAGCACTTGAGAACGTTGAGCAACCAGTTTGAGATTTGCACTTTCCACTTTATCCCCAGAGACGAAAATCAGTTAGCTGATGCTCTAGCAACATTAGTGTCTATGTGGGATAACCCAACAGGAGTTGCGATGAAACCCGTGCTGATTTATAGTTCGGAAAGACCTTGCTTTGAAGCTGAACAGGTGATGGACATTGAGGCCATTGATGGAAATCCATGGTATTATGACATTCAGAATTATTTAGAGAGATCAGTCTTTCCAGAGGAAGCCACTGAGAAGGACCAAAGAATGATCAGGAAGTTATCCACTCAATTCGTCAGTGTTAATGGCACTTTATACAAAAGGCAAGCTGATGGTATCCAGTTAAGATGTCTGGCAGAGAAAGAAGCTAAAAGAGTTATGGAAGAAGTTCATGCCGGGGTTTGTGGAGCTCACATGAATGGCTTAGCCTTAGCAAAGAAGATCATGCGCCAAGGGTTTTATTGGCTCACAATGGATACAGATTGTTCAAAATTTGTGAAGCAATGCCAGTTATGCCAACAGTACGCGAATTTGAGGCATGTGCCAGTTTCAGAGTTACATAACTTAACATCTCCATGGCCATTTGCAGCATGGGGAATAGACATCATAGGCGAAATCCATCCTACTGCTTCTAATGGGCATAGATTCATCATAGTTGCCATTGACTACTTCACTAAGTGGGTTGAGGCTGAATCTTTCAAGAAGGTTGATGCAAGGGATATGGCTAAATTCACCGAGCGGAATTTGATATGCAGATATGGTCTCCCACATCACATTGTGTCTGATAATGGGGTACAATTCCTAGCAGAGACTAAACAGATGCTCCAGAAATATGGGATCCAACATCATAAGTCTTCTCCTTACCGTCCTCAAACGAATGGTGCAGTTGAAGCGGCGAATAAGAATGTTAAGAGAATTTTAGCCAAGATGGTTCAGAACTACAAGGATTGGGCAGAAAAGCTACCCTTCGCACTTTGGGGTTATAGAACAACAGTCAGAACCTCTACGGGGGCAACACCATTCTCTCTGGTGTATGGAACTGAAGCAGTCCTACCGGTTGAAATTGAGCTGAAATCATTAAGGGTAGTCATGGAAGCCGAGATTCCTGAAGCAGAATGGGCACAACAACGTTTGTCACAGCTAAATCTATTGGATGAAGACAGGTTACGAGCCTATTACCACAACCAAGTTTATCAAAAGAGGCTGGCTCGGTCATTTGGCAAGAAAGTACGAAAGCACCCGTTGAAGGAGGGGGACTTGGTCTTTAAGATGATGAGGCCGGGAGTTCCAGACATACGAGGAAAATTCAGACCAACCTGGGAAGGACCTTTCATTTTGAAAAAGTTGCTAACAAAAGGAGCAGCGATTTTAGCAGACAGCGATGGGAATGAGTTCAAGGACCCGGTCAATGTCGATAGACTTAAAAGGTTCCATGGCTAAAGACCAAAAATAAAAAGAAGAGAATAAATGCCCCGCGGGTCGAAAACCGAAAAAAAAAAGGCGGCCTTGCTAAAATTGGGCGCCCTGTTAGGGTGAAAACCGAAAAAAGGCATCCTGGACAAAAATTAAGGGCCAAGAGAAAATATTCAATCGAGAAAACCCGAGAGGGCCGATTGATAACAGGAGTTTAAGGCTGACAAAATCCACTCCGAGATTAGGTGTAGTCATATGCTTTTGAATTCTTGTCAAATGAAAATCATGTATGATGAAATCATATAGAAATGTACACAATTTTTGCAATGAATAAAAGAATACATTTTCATTGATCTTTCAGTTCTGTCTTAAAAAGAAATATACCAATTGTTCATCTAATGATTATTACTCAGTCCCTTCATTGGATATGTGCTATTTGCTCTTAACAGAAGCTTTGGTGAAAAAAAATAAAAAAAAAATAAAAAAAATAAAAAAAACAAAACAAAACAAAGAAGGCCGTTAGAGATGAAAACCGTAACTGGCTCTCTAAGCAAAAGGTAGGCCAAAGGGCAGGGTGAAAACCTGGAAATAGGCAGTCTGCCCTACAAAAAAAAAAATAAAATAAAATAAACAAAAGCCGCTGGATTGGGTTGGGTCCATTCCAGGCAAAAGTTAGGCAAAGGGTTGTGTGAAAATCCCATAAGGGACGCATTTCCCGCAAAGAAAAGCTAGTGTGAAAATCCACAAGGGACGCACTACCTTTAAAACAATGACGTTCAATGCCTAGAGCGATAAGGCGGCGTTACTTCAGATGATCTTCTTTCAATCAGGTAACATACAATACAGAACATGAAACAGAATCCCGGGTAAATGATCATTGACCAGGGGGGGCAAGGATATATACCGGACGTCTCTTTCAGAAAACTTGTCGACGATCCTCAGGTTTCAGGGGGCATTGTAGAGCAGGAAGGCTACAACCTCAGCGAACCATGGACCCCCTAGGGCACAGTCTATACATTGTTGCAAGCATTTGCATTCCATATCATGCACACGTGATTTCTTGTATATTCCTATGCATATAATCTTGCAGGAGAAATCGGCGAGGAACACCAACAAAAGCCGAGTGACGACACCAGTCCAAACATCTAAAGGAGCACAGTTCCAAAATTTACAGCGGTTAGCACGATGGCGGCACTACCCACAAGAGGTTAGCACGACCACGGCACTACCAATTCACAATGGTTGGCACGACCACGACACTACCAATTCACAGCGGTTAGCACGATGGCGGCACTACCCACAAGAGGTTAGCACGACCACGGCACTACCAATTCACAGTGGTTGGCACGACCACGACACTACCAATTCACAGCGGTTAGCACGATGGCGGCACTACCCACAAGAGGTTAGCACGACCACGGCACTACCAATTCACAGCGGTTAGCACGATGGCGGCACTACCCACAAGAGGTTAGCACGACCACGGCACTACCAATTCACAGCGGTTAGCACGATGGCGGCACTACCCACAAGAGGTTAGCACGACCACGGCACTACCAATTCACAGCGGTTAGCACGATGGCGGCACTACCCACAAGAGGTTAGCACGACCACGGCACTACCAATTCACAGCGGTTAGCACGATGGCGGCACTACCCACAAGAGGTTGGCACGACCACGGCACTACCAAAATTCACAGCGGTTAGCACGATGGCGGCACAACCCACAAGAGGTTGGCATGACCACAGCATTACCAGCTACAACCAAAAGACAACAACAGCTATCATTATAATTCCATCAAGCAGGAAGACGGCCGACTCAGGTACGTGTCTCTTTCCTTTTCTTCTTTGAGTTTAGGCTCACCTAGACACTAGTGTACTAGATTCCCCTAAACTGGGGGCAACTGTAGACACCGGGTCCTGAGTCAGCCTAGATCGAAGTTACCCAATGATGATAATTGCCTTCACAGGCTTAAAAGGTTAAAAGTGATGGTTTTCTCGTCAAATTTGCATTTTAGAGTGAAAAATTAGAAAAAAATAAAAAAAATATTTAAAAAATTAATTTTAAAAAATGGGGGCTTAAAATTATAGTTTTTTAGTCAATTTAAAAAAATAAAAAAAAAATTAAAAAAAAAAAATAAAAAAATTTTTCGGACCGCGGGTGTCGGGCGCGGCAACGCGCAGGCGCGCTGGCGCCCAGCTCGCAGGCGCCTGGGCGCCCAGGCGCCCATCGCGCAGCGAGCGCAAAAGGCGACGCTCAGCGTCGCCGATGCTGCGCGTCGCTAAAGGCGCGCGCAGCATCACGCACGCTGAGCGCCGCACGGAGCGCTCGTGCGCGAGCGCCAGCGCGCGAGCTTCGCGCGGAAGCCCGCCTCACCGCGTGAGTGCCCGTCGCTCTATAGGGTCTTCAGGCCGTCGGTATTGGGTCTGTTACCCTATTTTCCTTTTTTCCAGCTTTTTTCCGATTTTTTCACCCAAAAATCCGTTTTTATCCCAAAATTAAGGGTTTTTGACTTCAAATAAAATTCCAAAATATTTTTTATAGATTATTAATTAATAAAACTTGATTTTATCCCCAAAAATAAAGGAATTTGAATAAAATTAGGTTTGTTTTCCTTAATTAAATTAGGGCAACATTTCCTATCTTTTAAATAGTTTAGGATGAAATCAAAAAAGGGGGAGCCTCCACATTTTTGAGACCAAATTTTCCAGAATTCCTCTATTCTATTTTCTCTTCAAAATTTCAGATTTTCTCTTTTTAATTAATAAGGTTTAATTGAAATTGAAAGATTAATTTTCAATTGTTAATTATTCCAATTAATTTCTTTGTTTTTGCTCCATAAACATAAGAAATTAATCATCATTTTGACATCAATTTCTTTTTAATCTCAAGCATACAAATCAATTCCTTTGTTTTTCTCCATAAACAAAGAGAATTAATTTAATTGCTAATTTTATTCTTTCAAGCAAACTTCCGGAAAATCATCACTTTTCCTTCATCAAATCCAATACTCTGAGGGTAAATATTCTTGGCTCCATTTCTATTTTATTTTATTTTTATTTAATTTATTCATATATATTTTATTATTTTTATTGATTTATTTATTGTTTTCATCTATTCATTTGTTGTATTGATCTTATATTTGTTTCATTTAATTGTTTATATATGATTTGATTTTTATTCATGTGAATATTGTCTTTTTAATTCCTAACATGTAAATAATTTATTTTGATTCCTCATTGTTTTTAACATGCAAATAATTAATTAATTTAAACTAATCTTTTTGCCATGTAAATAGTTTGTATTAATTATGAACACATCAATTAACCTTGTTATATATCATTATTGTTTTCATCATTCCTTTGTTTACTAATTTTTATCATTGTTACATGATTTTATTATCATTTGTTTATTTATTCATTCATTATTTTTCACTTATCATCATTATTTTCATCATGTGTATATTTTCATGTACTAATTAATTAACATGTTTTATTTTATTTTCATCACATCATTTAATCATCTATCACATATAATCCATGTTTCTCATCTTATTTTGGTTTGTTAATATTTTTGATTCCATTATCATCTTATCATTTTATTTTATTTTGTTATTCATTATTTTGTATATTTAATTGAATTAATTGATTTAATCACTAACATTATTTTATTTGTATTTTGATTTTATGTCTAAACTCATTTTTCGCTTGGGCGTTTTTGCGAGCACATCGGAAGGTCCAAAAAGGCTCGTTTGGTTTGTAATATTTTATTTAATTTTGCCATATAATTTTCTTGTAAAATTCTTTATTTAGGCACGCTAAAAAGAAAATCACAAAAACGTTTCTATTAATTAACTTGACATTTTTTCTAAATAAAAGGGGACCAATGTCCTAGTTTTTCATACCCAAATAAATCATCACATCAAAACTTTTTCATAATAAAGATGCATGCGAGGACCAATGTTCTCACTATTAATGAATAACCCGTTTGATGCATGTATTTCACTTTTATAAATGGGAGTTGTATTCCGCTCCTAGTGTTATTGTAATTCATTTTTAAATGCTTTATTTTGGATTTTGCTTACATTTACCGCTTTTGATATGAATGATTGCGCCTTTAATTTTAAATTGCATTGTGTGGAAAGTTGATGAAACAATAAATTCAAAACTTAATTATAATATTAATCAAGGTATAAATAAATGAGAAGTCCCGAACCTGCTCTGGTCTTTGGGCTCAAGAGGCTAGAGGTTATCCTTCAAGACACCTCTTGTGTCACGAGACTTAGACGTTAATCCTAGGCCTCATGGCTCAATATGGATAAAATGCGCAAGTCTTAGGCTCTCCGAGGCGAGAGAAACTTTCCCAATGTTCTATTGGGTGGCGACTCCATGAAACCTCCGTGTTGCTCAACATAGACGCACTTGCGATTTATCGCAAGCTGTTGACGGACCCGCAAATGCCCCGATCGCCCACGTGCGGGCGGTCGAAAGGGCGGCGCTCGGGATCCGGCGCGCGTCACACCCGTGCTTAAGCTAATTAGTAGGCTGAATCCGGAGTGGTAGGCATATTACTTAGAATAGCTGAATTCAGAATGGTAGGCTTGGGTTTAGTTGGGTTGTCCAGAATTTCATGTTAATATACATTTACCTATATCCAATTACATTTATGAGGATAGAATTTCCTAAGCATCCAATTCTTCCTTGTTTAATTTCTTGATGAACTATTTTATAGTTAATTGTTATTTTATAATTTTATTTTCTTGCTTAGCTTAGAATTTCCCATCAAAACAATTTGGGGATATCTCAAATTCACTCAACCATAGATATTCAACGTGACAATCCTTTTTCTCTTGGGTTCGATATTCGCAGGTCTTTAATTATACTCGCTATATTACTTGTCAATTGAGTACACTTTTTGAGCACCGATAAAGTTTTTGGTGCCGTTGTCGGGGAAATAAAACAGTGTTGTTTGTTTCATATCTTTAGTTGAGTTAGTTTGAGATTTTTATTTTTCTTTGTTTTAATTTGGTGTTTATCTTTGTAGGAAAATTTTGAGGTATTTTCAAAATGATTTGGGATAATGTCCAAGACTACGAGTTGACCCTTTTGCGAGCTGAAATGAATGATTTGATGAGGGAGATGCAAGAGTTACGACAATTGCTTGCACCTTCACCGATCACCTATTCACTGTCCTTTAAAGATCCTTACTCTCCATGGGGATCACAAGAGTCTAACTCTTCCAAAGTCAAAGTTCTTCTAGACTACATAGATTATAGAAAGAAGCAATTTCAAGCGAAGAAGGAAGAGTGGAAGGCTACAATCAACTATTAAGCGGAGAGGATCAAAACTTAAGAGAATCTATTGAGCAGTCAAGAATTGGGGATCCAAAATTTAGAATCCAAGTTGGAGCATTTAATTATATCTTCGGGTGATCAAAGAGATGGTGGTGAATTGAGTTATGTACCTATAAAGATTATAGAGAATTTTGAAATTTTTGAGGATGGGTTGCATGAAGAAAAAAGAAGCCAATTATTTTTGAAGACGAATATTGTGTTTGTTTGGAAACTAATTTCAGTTTTTCTATGTAGAATATTGTACCAAAGGAGCAAGAGTTGTGCGACTCTCAAATGGAAGCACTGAATTCAGTCTATTTGAAAGATCTATTTAGGCTAGAAGAGCCGGTAGAGTTCGTTTATGGTAAACCCAAGGTGGAGTCATACTTCATCGAAGACATGGAATTTCCCACCTTGGTGGCTTTCGATAATTTTCTATTACTAATGGGGGAAAATGAGGAGCAAAAACCGAAAAGACCATTATTTGGTTCACAAGCTCGTCCGCCTAAGAGTAACAGATATTCAAGCTGGGACTCAATAAACCAGAACTTTTTCTTAACCGTTCCTCTTTAATTTTCTGTCATTTATTTGTGTTTTTGTGTTTTATGATTTAATTTTTAGTTGTTTGTTTTTGCATTTTTATTAAAAATAATAATAAGAATAAAATATTTCTCTTAAATTTTTTGTGTGTTAGAATGTTAATTTGTTGTTTTAATGTTTAATTTGTTGGTTTTTAATTTTTGAATTTAATTGGTTTTGGTTTGTTTTATTGTTTTGGAAATTAACAGGGAGAATGATTTGAAAAAAAAAACAAATAAAAATAAAAATTTGAGCAGCAAAAAGTGTAAATTGGAGCTTCCAGGGCAATAGCGTTTTATACGGCGGTAAGTACGTCAGTTGTGAAAACACAGTTGTGTTTTCAAAAAGCACGGCTGTGCTTTCATTTAAAAAATGCCGATACAACGCTCTGTGAAGAAACACAACTGTGCTTTTTGCAAAAGTACAGCTGTGCTTTTTGCCCAACCCATTTTAAAACACGCTGTGTTCATTTCTCGCTGCTCTTCTCTTTTCTTTTCTCCCCCTGTTCTTCAAATTTAAATTTTCTCTCAATATTTTTCTTCGATCTTCATTGGCACACCAAGCTTTTCTCAGCTAATTTAAATTTGATTTTTGTTTCAGAATTGTTTTTAGAATTTATTCTTTTTATCTCCTGAATTTTGCATCTTTTCCCAAATCTTCTTTTCCCGAGATTCTGATTTCCTCTTTTTGAAGAAAACCAGCAGCATTTCAATAGAATTTAAGAGCTCTCTCCCTCCCATTATTTCTCTTTCAATTTTTTTTAGTCAGTTAGATAATTTCGGCAAGCTTAGGTATGCCTCTTTCCCTCCACTCTGTTCTCGATGTTTTCTATTTTAAATGGGCATCACGTTTCTTGGATTTCTCTGAGATTTTGTCATTTATTTATAATTAAGTGAATTATGATGCTTGTTTGTACAGATTTTTGGGTGTTGGGATTATTAAATTTCCTACAAAAATTTAGCTTTTATTCATGTACACCAATTGTTTACTTAAATGCCTGAATGGATATTCATATAAATTTTGTGCTTTTAATTGATATGTACAACAATTTTTGTGCATGGATTCTTGTAAAAATTGTTAATGTGAATTGTGAGGATTCTTTTAGAACTGGCTGGCATGAATTTTGTGCTAAAACTACATAAAAATTTGTTACTTGAGGCACTGTTGAAGCTAGTTAAAACTGCTACTGTGTTGAAAGTTTGTCCGGTGTTCATGGAGCAGTTTGTTTAGGAATTATCACTCTTTCGAGCTCAATTTTTTTATATTATTCTTTGTTGAGTGTGGAGGCTGCCATTTTGATAGAGTTTTGGACTTATTCTTAATTTTTTTTTTCTAGCTTGCATTTGTCATTAATTTGTCATTTGAAAGGGAGAATCATGGAAAATGGGATTTTGAACTTCAGTTTGGGAAATGAAATGTTTTCATTGTATTGATTTATTTGGAAATAGCATGGAAAAGGGGAAATGTTGCAAGATTAGTTGTGAATTACTTGAAATTGTGGTTGGTAATTTTATTGTTTGAAATTATTGCTGTTGCTTTAACTTTTCAATTTAGATGGAATTGATAATTGTACTTGATTGTGTTGAGACAAATGCATGTTTGCTAGTTCTCGAATTGATGAGATTAGGATGAGTTGAATTGGATGCCAAATGTTTAAAATCTTATTAACATTCGACTTTGAATTTTGCCCTATACATTTTGCTATTAATAAAGCATGTTGAAAGTGAGTTTTGCATTTTTATCTCTTATTTTCCATTAAATTGCATTTATATTATTTTTGGCATACACAATTCAAGGTATAATTACTTGTGCTTATTTTTATTTTCCACCTAGTGCTTTGCATTTTTAATTTCTTTAAATTCTTTCTTGTGCAATCTTCCAATTTTGACTAAATCTATGCATTAATTTTGTGCTTCATTTGTTTATACCTACGTCTTTTGCTTAATTGTTCACATTTTGCATCTTTGTTAGCTAGAACACTTTGTGTATTGTGCAAATTTCTATTTTGAAGCTGTGAGTTTTGTTATTATTCTTTCAATCTAGTCATATATGTGGTTTGTACTTAATGAAGCTAAGGATGCTTTCAATGAAGTTTATACTTTCTTTTTAGGAACCATGGTTCGAAATAGAGAAGCTGAGCAACCGTTGGCGCCCATTTCGCCTCCTGATTGGTTGACTCCGGTACAGCACACATTGTTCAACACATTAGCTGCAAAGATCATCATTTCTAATAAGTTTATGAGTATAAAGACACTCATTGAACTGGGAATTCAAGAGAGGGCATTATTTATGCTGAGGAATATTGGATGGGAGGAATTCTTTAGTCTGAACGGTCCAACTCATCTTGAGTTAACATTGGAGTTTCTTAGTACTTTTAAGTACTCTCCAAAGTTATCTAAAGATAATGTGAACAACATTCAGTTTAGAGTCAGTCATACTCCCTAATTCCTATTGATTTCGGACTTGGCTAGGTACTTGAGACTGCCAGTGGATGGAGAAGTACATATTTGGGGTGATTCAGCTACACATTGGGCCATCATCGAGAAGCCCAATACGCACTTCAATGCTAGAAACACCAAGTCAACTAAGCTTGTCACACCCCATTTGCCCCCTAGTAGAATGAGCCTGTCCATGGGAGCATACATGTGTATGTGTTCAGCATGTCATATGGGTATTTTAGTAAAAATGTATGTTTTTGGGTTTATTATTATGTGGGTGCATACATGGCATTGGTGTGTTTGTTAAGTAAGAAACATTTGGGTGTGCGTGTTTATGCCATTGTAGGGTACTTTAATTATAAGTGCATTAGGTATGTGTGATGTGTGTGGAATTTTAGTGTGAGTGGTTAGCTTCACCAATAGGTAATGGACACTTACTTGGGGTAAAGAAAAGAAAAAGAAAAAGGAAAGAAAGAAAAGGAATTGGCAGATTCACGTTCTTTCTTCACTTGTCTTCTTCTTTTTCTTTTCCTTTTTCCCTAAGGGCACTTGTGTGTGGATTCAAGATTTTATTGGTGAAGTTAATCTCTCTTGGCATTCCCTAGCTTGGTAAGTGCATATCCTTGTCTTTATCTTGCTGTAATTCTCCATCTTCTTCTTCTTCCTTAAGTTTAGGTTTAACTTAGGGTTGCATTATTGTGTTTGTGTTCTAGCTGAAGCTCCTCGTGATCCAAAGGGTAAAGAGGTTGCTGGACCTAGTGGAGCTAAGTGATAAAAGCTTAGATTTCAGGTTTGGGAATATTTGATTGTGATTTTGATGTTTACTGTAAAATTCTAGGGTTTATGTTCTTGAATAGTTTGAATGCAAATATCCTTGAATTGGTTGTTTAAGTGCTAAATTGAGTTACATGTATATTGTTTATATGAATTGCGATGTTTTCTGGAAGGTAAGAATTGGTTTGAGTGGTTTTTAATTAATTTGGGTTTTGATTTATTTTGTTCTCGGAAAATTCTGGGAAAATCTGGTCTAAAATCCCGATTTATCAGATGCTGTCACGTGACTCGCCAGAAAGAGAGGCAAGTCACGAGACGTGATCCCAGGTCACGTCTCGTGACCTGCCAGCTTGAGGCCGGTCATGAGTTGTGCCTGTCTGGCACAACTCGTGACCAGCTGAAAAGAGGCCAGTCACGAGACGTGACTCCCCGTCACGCCTCGTGACCGGCTGAGTGTAGGCGTCGCGCGATCTGCTGAAGAGAGAAGCAAGTCACGAGACGTGACGTCCAGTCACGTCGCGTGACCTGCGAGAGTGCTGAAGCAAGTCACGAGACGTGACGTCCAGTCACGTCGCGTGACCTGCGAGGGTGCTGCGTGATCTGCGAGATCACGTCGCGTGAACTGCGAGGGACGAGGCGTGATCAGCGAGAGATGTCACCTGATCCGCGAGGGACAGAGCAAGTCACGAGACGTGACCCTCAGTCACGTCGCGTGACCTGCCCTGTGAGGAGGCCAGTCACGTTTGTGACCAGCCAACCTCGCTCGTTTCCCCGTTCTGTTCTTTTTCCGAAATTTCCCAGCTTTTGACTCAAAAATAAATCTGGTATTTTCTTCTGAATGAATTTATACTGTGGTATAATGCCTGTCATACCTATATATACTCTGATTTGAATAATACCATGAATTTCTGATGAATACTATTCTTTACCCTGAAATGTGATCTGTTTGACGCATAACCTGCTAGAGTCAAGTAAGTGGATAGTTAGGCATGCCTAATAGAGTCTTTAGCTGCAGCCCTCAGTTCAGTTTGGACCCCGATCAGGTCCCCGTTTGGTTCCTCGCGAACCCTTCAGTATTAGGATCTTGTTTAAGGTCCCCTCAGTATATGAACAACATGTTTTGATAAATAAAATAACATTTGACTTGTACCTGTGAGGTACCCTCAGTATTCGATT
Source organism: Excoecaria cochinchinensis (assembly GCA_947683425.1). Lineage (NCBI taxonomy): Eukaryota > Viridiplantae > Streptophyta > Magnoliopsida > Malpighiales > Euphorbiaceae > Excoecaria > Excoecaria cochinchinensis. Next base: position 5,748,582 of record CANTUQ010000112.1, read on the forward strand.
CGTACCCGTAAGGTACCCTCAGTACACTCGATATCCACTACCTAGAGTCAGCAGGTGTTCATTTATTGTTCAATTGATTTGTTCTGTTCTGATTTGGTTATGAAATATGATATCTGAGTAAGTATATGATGAGATGCATGTCAGATTATTCTCGAATGAATATGATTATGAGATATTGATTATATGGCCTTTGTACGTGAATACGTTTATATGTATTATGCTAACCATTGCATATTGCCATTCTGAATGTGACATGTTTCGGCGACCATTGTGAATGGCCGTCCATAATTTATGTGTGTTTCCCCACTAAGCGTTTATCGCTTAGCACGGTGTTTTTATCCGTGCAGGTGCGGAAGGCATTTTGCTTTGAGAGAGTCGCCGTCATCAAGCCAACACAGAAGAGTTTTTAGTGTAGGGCTATTTTTGTATCAATGATGATTCTTTTTGTATAGAACTCTCATGTATCAGTTTTGTATCAGCTTCCGCTTTTGTATCTATATTTTGTATATGTAATATTATTTGTTTCAGCTAGTTGATCAGATCATTATTGTAATAGTTATTATAGTAATGCATGATCAGCTTTTGCTTTCTTTATGTAAAGTTTTTAATTATTCTGTATTTTTGAATGTATGTTATGAATGAATGTATGTTTTACTTTGTACTTGCTTGGTGGCACCTTTACTCATACGGCATCTCACTCCTTCTCGGATGGAATCGCCTACGTATGGGAAAGGGGTGTTACAGTTTGTGGTATCAGAGCCTGGTTTAGGCGTTTCTGGGTGTTGTTGTGTTGTTGTGATTGTTCTGAGTTTCTTAGATGTGTATGTGTCTAGTTCTGTGTTGGCTGATACGGTTGTTTCTTATTTGTTTAGATGGCTTCTAATTCTGTTCGTGGATCACTCGAGGAGTCCGCCGAGAGTGTGAATCCTCCAGTTGTGGATCCGTCTGTTTCTGTTACTGTGTCGGCTCAGCATGCTAGGGTCCAGCCCGAGGCCGCAGCCATGCCCTTTGAGGCTATGTTCATACTGCATCAGGACATGGCTAGGGTTTTGGAGAGAGTGACTGCTCCTAGAGCACCTGTGGAGAATTTGAGAAGGGCAGGAGTTGAGGATTTCTATGGCACTGGTTTGAATGAATCTGAGATGGCAGAGAGATGGTTAGATAAAGTAAAGCGTCCTTTGAGACAGATTCGGTGTCCTCCCGACCAGCAGGCAGAGTGTGCATTAGCTCTTCTACAAGGGTCTGCATTTGAATGGTGGGAATTGGTTTCCAGGCATCCTCAGCTACCGGATCCGATTACTTGGGAGTTCTTTGAGGGTGAGTTCACAAAGAAGTACATTACTCAGACTTATAGAGATTCGAGATGGGCGCAGTTTTTGAGTTTGAGACAGAGGGCCATGTCAGTAGCAGATTATGAGAAGGAGTTCAATAGGTTATCTCGCTATGCCCTACGAGGAGTTATGACTGATGACTTTAGATGTAAGCTTTTCGAGGCAGGGTTAAATGAGTCTTTGAAGATTGCTTTGATTTCACTGATGTGCATACCTGGGGTCAGTTATTACCAGATTGTAGAGGCTGCTGTGAGAGCTGAGTTGTCTGAGACTGTGATGAGAGAGAGAGCTCAGAGGAGGAGTTCTTCTCGTGGAGGATCTTCTTCGAGTAAGAGATGTAGGAACCCACAGGATGAGTCAGCATCTGGTCCGGCTTCTAGAGGTAGACGTCAGGGTTCTGCAGCTGTATCAGGTTCTGGTAGGGGTGGTAGAGCTGAGACTACATCAGTTTGTCCTTATTGTAGTAAGACACATCGGGGTGAGTGTAGGTGGCTCTCCGGTGCGTGCTTCAGGTGTGGGAGTTCTGAGCATCTTTTGGCCAGTTGTCCGAGATTGCATGAGGATTCAGGTTCCCAGAGAGAGGGCAGTAGGGTCGGTTCGAATGCTTCTCAGGCTACCCGTGGCAGAGGCCGAGGTCGAGGTAGAGGTGGTCGGCATAGAGAGGGAGCTGCTTCTGAGACTGTTCAGCATCCTCCTCAGGGTGCCATTAGAGCATATGCTATGAGAGCCAGAGATGAGCAGGATGCGCCTGATGTTATTGCTGGTAAGTTCCTACTCCATGACACTGAGTTGTATGCTCTAATTGATCCTGGTTCCACACACTTATATTTGTGCACAGATAAGATTGCTGATAAATTGCATTCAGTTGATCAGTTAGATTATGAGATTTGTGTGACCAGTCCATTAGGGCATAGTGTCAGTGTGAGTAGAGTTTTTAGGAGTTGTCCTCTGATTGTTGAGGGAGCTGTGCTTCCAGCGGATTTGATTGAGTTACCCTTCAGAGAGTTTGATTTGATTCTGGGTATGGACTGGTTGGGTAAGCATCGGGCTGTAGTTGATTGCCATAGGAAAACAGTTGTGCTTCGGGATAGGAGTCAGTCCCTTGTGTTCTTGAAAGGTTTGGGTGCTAGTTCGTTGAATAATGTGATTTCTGCGATGCAAGCCAAGAGATTTATCAGGAAAGGTTGTGAGGCTTTTCTAGCAGTTGTGTTAGATTCCAGGAGGGATCAGGTTCAGATTGAGGACATACCTGTAGTGCGGGAGTTTAGTGATGTGTTCCCGAGCGAGTTGCCTGGTTTGCCTCCTGAGAGAGAGGTTGAGTTGTCCATTGAGATTATGCCGGGTACTACACCTATTTCGAGAGAACCTTATCGGATGGCTCCTGTAGAGTTGAGGGAACTTAAATCTCAGTTACAAGAGTTATTGGATAAGGGGTTTATTAGACCGAGCATATCTCCATGGGGAGTACTACACCTATGTTTTTGGGTTTATTATTATGTGGGTGCATACATGGCATTGGTGTATTTGTTAAGTAAGAAACATTTGGGTGTGCGTGTTTATGCCATTGTAGGGTACTTTAATTATAAGTGCATTAGGTATGTGTGATGTGTGTGGAATTTTAGTGTGAGTGGTTAGCTTCACCAATAGGTAATGGACACTTACTTGGGGTAAAGAAAAGAAAAAGAAAAAGGAAAGAAAGAAAAGGAATTGGCAGATTCACGTTCTTTCTTCACTTGTCTTCTTCTTTTTCTTTTCCTTTTTCCCTAAGGGCTCTTGTGTGTGGATTCAAGATTTTATTGGTGAAGTTAATCTCTCTTGGCATTCCCTAGCTTGGTAAGTGCATATCCTTGTCTTTATCTTGGTGTAATTCTCCATCTTCTTCTTCTTCCTTAAGTTTAGGTTTAACTTAGGGTTGCATTATTGTGTTTGTGTTCTAGCTGAAGCTCCTCGTGATCCAAAGGGTAAAGAGGTTGCTGGACCTAGTGGAGCTAAGTGATAGAAGCTTAGATTTCAGGTTTGGGAATATTTGATTGTGATTTTGATGTTTACTGTAAAATTCTAGGGTTTATGTTCTTGAATAGTTTGAATGCAAATATCCTTGAATTGGTTGTTTAAGTGCTAAATTGAGTTACATGTATATTGTTTATATGAATTGCGATGTTTTCTGGAAGGTAAGAATTGGTTTGAGTGGTTTTTAATTAATTTGGGTTTTGATTTATTTCGTTCTGGGAAAATTCTGGGAAAATCTGGTCTAAAATCCCGATTTATCAGATGCTGTCGCGTGACTCGCCAGAAAGAGAGGCAAGTCACGAGACGTGATCCCAGGTCACGTCTCGTGACCTGCCAGCTTGAGGCCGGTCATGAGTTGTGCCTGTCTGGCACAACTCGTGACCAGCTGAAAAGAGGCCAGTCACGAGACGTGACTCCCCGTCACGCCTCGTGACCGGCTGAGTGTAGGCGTCGCGCGATCTGCTGAAGAGAGAACCAAGTCACGAGACGTGACGTCCAGTCACGTCGCGTGACCTGCGAGAGTGCTGAAGCAAGTCACGAGACGTGACGTCCAGTCACGTCGCGTGACCTGCGAGAGTGCTGAAGCAAGTCACGAGACGTGACGTCCAGTCACGTCGCGTGACCTGCGAGGGTGCTGCGTGATCTGCGAGATCACGTCGCGTGAACTGCGAGGGACGAGGCGTGATCAGCGAGAGATGTCACCTGATCCGCGAGGGACAGAGCAAGTCACGAGACGTGACCCTCAGTCACGTCGCGTGACCTGCCCTGTGAGGAGGCCAGTCACGTTTGTGACCAGCCAACCTCGCTCGTTTCCCCGTTCTGTTCTTTTTCCGAAATTTCCCAGCTTTTGACTCAAAAATAAATCTGGTATTTTCTTCTGAATGAATTTATACTGTGGTATAATGCCTGTCATACCTATATATACTCTGATTTGAATAATACCATGAATTTCTGATGAATACTATTCTTTACCCTGAAATGTGATCTGTTTGACGCATAACCTGCTAGAGTCAAGTAAGTGGATAGTTAGGCATGCCTAATAGAGTCTTTAGCTGCAGCCCTCAGTTCAGTTTGGACCCCGATCAGGTCCCCGTTTGGTTCCTCACGAACCCTTCAGTATTAGGATCTTGTTTAAGGTCCCCTCAGTATATGAACAACATGTTTTGATAAATAAAATAACATTTGACTTGTACCTGTGAGGTACCCTCAGTATTCGATTCGTACCCGTAAGGTACCCTCAGTACACTCGATATCCACTACCTAGAGTCAGCAGGTGTTCATTTATTGTTCAATTGATTTGTTCTGTTCTGATTTGGTTATGAAATATGATATCTGAGTAAGTATATGATGAGATGCATGTCAGATTATTCTCGAATGAATATGATTATGAGATATTGATTATATGGCCTTTGTACGTGAATACGTTTATATGTATTATGCTAACCATTGCATATTGCCATTCTGAATGTGACATGTTTCGGCGACCATTGTGAATGGCCGTCCATAATTTATGTGTGTTTCCCCACTAAGCGTTTATCGCTTAGCACGGTGTTTTTATCCGTGCAGGTGCGGAAGGCATTTTGCTTTGAGAGAGTCGCCGTCATCAAGCCAACACAGAAGAGTTTTTAGTGTAGGGCTATTTTTGTATCAATGATGATTCTTTTTGTATAGAACTCTCATGTATCAGTTTTGTATCAGCTTCCGCTTTTGTATCTATATTTTGTATATGTAATATTATTTGTTTCAGCTAGTTGATCAGATCATTATTGTAATAGTTATTATAGTAATGCATGATCAGCTTTTGCTTTCTTTATGTAAAGTTTTTAATTATTCTGCATTTTTGAATGTATGTTATGAATGAATGTATGTTTTACTTTGTACTTGCTTGGTGGCACCTTTACTCATACGGCATCTCACTCCTTCTCGGATGGGATCGCCTACGTATGGGAAGGGGGTGTTACAGTTTGTGGTATCAGAGCCTGGTTTAGGCGTTTCTGGGTGTTGTTGTGTTGTTGTGATTGTTCTGAGTTTCTTAGATGTGTATGTGTCTAGTTCTGTGTTGGCTGATACGGTTGTTTCTTATTTGTTTAGATGGCTTCTAATTCTGTTCGTGGATCACTCGAGGAGTCCGCCGAGAGTGTGAATCCTCCAGTTGTGGATCCGTCTGTTTCTGTTACTGTGTCGGCTTAGCATGCTAGGGTCCAGCCCGAGGCCGCAGCCATGCCCTTTGAGGCTATGTTCAGACTGCATCAGGACATGGCTAGGGTTTTGGAGAGAGTGACTGCTCCTAGAGCACCTGTGGAGAATTTGAGAAGGGCAGGAGTTGAGGATTTCTATGGCACTGGTTTGAATGAATCTGAGATGGCAGAGAGATGGTTAGATAAAGTAAAGCGTGCTTTGAGACAGATTCGGTGTCCTCCCGACCAGCAGGCAGAGTGTGCATTAGCTCTTCTACAAGGGTCTGCATTTGAATGGTGGGAATTGGTTTCCAGGCATCCTCAGCTACCGGATCCGATTACTTGGGAGTTCTTTGAGGGTGAGTTCACAAAGAAGTACATTACTCAGACTTATAGAGATTCGAGATGGGCGCAGTTTTTGAGTTTGAGACAGAGGGCCATGTCAGTAGCAGATTATGAGAAGGAGTTCAATAGGTTATCTCGCTATGCCCCACGAGGAGTTATGACTGATGACTTTAGATGTAAGCATTTCGAGGCAGGGTTAAATGAGTCTTTGAAGATTGCTTTGATTTCACTGATGTGCATACCTGGGGTCAGTTATTACCAGATTGTAGAGGCTGCTGTGAGAGCTGAGTTGTCTGAGACTGTGATGAGAGAGAGAGCTCAGAGGAGGAGTTCTTCTCGTGGAGGATCTTCTTCGAGTAAGAGATGTAGGAACCCACAGGATGAGTCAGCATCTGGTCCGGCTTCTAGAGGTAGACGTCAGGGTTCTGCAGCTGTATCAGGTTCTGGTAGGGGTGGTAGAGCTGAGACTACATCAGTTTGTCCTCATTGTAGTAAGACACATCGGGGTGAGTGTAGGTGGCTCTCCGGTGCGTGCTTCAGGTGTGGGAGTTCTGAGCATCTTTTGGCCAGTTGTCCGAGATTGCATGAGGATTCAGGTTCCCAGAGAGAGGGCAGTAGGGTCGGTTCGAATGCTTCTCAGGCTACCCGTGGCAGAGGCCGAGGTCGAGGTAGAGGTGGTCGGCATAGAGAGGGAGCTGCTTCTGAGACTGTTCAGCATCCTCCTCAGGGTGCCATTAGAGCATATGCTATGAGAGCCAGAGATGAGCAGGATGCGCCTGATGTTATTGCTGGTAAGTTCCTACTCCATGACACTGAGTTGTATGCTCTAATTGATCCTGGTTCCACACACTCATATTTGTGCACAGATAAGATTGCTGATAAATTGCATTCAGTTGATCAGTTAGATTATGAGATTTGTGTGACCAGTCCATTAGGGCATAGTGTCAGTGTGAGTAGAGTTTTTAGGAGTTGTCCTCTGATTGTTGAGGGAGCTGTGCTTCCAGCGGATTTGATTGAGTTACCCTTCAGAGAGTTTGATTTGATTCTGGGTATGGACTGGTTGGGTAAGCATCGGGCTGTAGTTGATTGCCATAGGAAAACAGTTGTGCTTCGGGATAGGAGTCAGTCCCTTGTGTTCTTGAAAGGTTTGGGTGCTAGTTCGTTGAATAATGTGATTTCTGCGATGCAAGCCAAGAGATTTATCAGGAAAGGTTGTGAGGCTTTTCTAGCAGTTGTGTTAGATTCCAGGAGGGATCAGGTTCAGATTGAGGACATACCTGTAGTGCGGGAGTTTAGTGATGTGTTCCCGAGCGAGTTGCCTGGTTTGCCTCCTGAGAGAGAGGTTGAGTTGTCCATTGAGATTATGCCGGGTACTACACCTATTTCGAGAGAACCTTATCGGATGGCTCCTGTAGAGTTGAGGGAACTTAAATCTCAGTTACAAGAGTTATTGGATAAGGGGTTTATTAGACCGAGCATATCTCCATGGGGAGTACTACACCTATGTTTTTGGGTTTATTATTATGTGGGTGCATACATGGCATTGGTGTGTTTGTTAAGTAAGAAACATTTGGGTGTGCGTGTTTATGCCATTGTAGGGTACTTTAATTATAAGTGCATTAGGTATGTGTGATGTGTGTGGAATTTTAGTGTGAGTGGTTAGCTTCACCAATAGGTAATGGACACTTACTTGGGGTAAAGAAAAGAAAAAGAAAAAGGAAAGAAAGAAAAGGAATTGGCAGATTCACGTTCTTTCTTCACTTGTCTTCTTCTTTTTCTTTTCCTTTTTCCCTAAGGGCTCTTGTGTGTGGATTCAAGATTTTATTGGTGAAGTTAATCTCTCTTGGCATTCCCTAGCTTGGTAAGTGCATATCCTTGTCTTTATCTTGGTGTAATTCTCCATCTTCTTCTTCTTCCTTAAGTTTAGGTTTAACTTAGGGTTGCATTATTGTGTTTGTGTTCTAGCTGAAGCTCCTCGTGATCCAAAGGGTAAAGAGGTTGCTGGACCTAGTGGAGCTAAGTGATAGAAGCTTAGATTTCAGGTTTGGGAATATTTGATTGTGATTTTGATGTTTACTGTAAAATTCTAGGGTTTATGTTCTTGAATAGTTTGAATGCAAATATCCTTGAATTGGTTGTTTAAGTGCTAAATTGAGTTACATGTATATTGTTTATATGAATTGCGATGTTTTCTGGAAGGTAAGAATTGGTTTGAGTGGTTTTTAATTAATTTGGGTTTTGATTTATTTCGTTCTGGGAAAATTCTGGGAAAATCTGGTCTAAAATCCCGATTTATCAGATGCTGTCGCGTGACTCGCCAGAAAGAGAGGCAAGTCACGAGACGTGATCCCAGGTCACGTCTCGTGACCTGCCAGCTTGAGGCCGGTCATGAGTTGTGCCTGTCTGGCACAACTCGTGACCAGCTGAAAAGAGGCCAGTCACGAGACGTGACTCCCCGTCACGCCTCGTGACCGGCTGAGTGTAGGCGTCGCGCGATCTGCTGAAGAGAGAAGCAAGTCACGAGACGTGACGTCCAGTCACGTCGCGTGACCTGCGAGAGTGCTGAAGCAAGTCACGAGACGTGACGTCCAGTCACGTCGCGTGACCTGCGAGAGTGCTGAAGCAAGTCACGAGACGTGACGTCCAGTCACGTCGCGTGACCTGCGACGGTGCTGCGTGATCTGCGAGATCACGTCGCGTGAACTGCGAGGGACGAGGCGTGATCAGCGAGAGATGTCACCTGATCCGCGAGGGACAGAGCAAGTCACGAGACGTGACCCTCAGTCACGTCGCGTGACCTGCCCTGTGAGGAGGCCAGTCACGTTTGTGACCAGCCAACCTCGCTCGTTTCCCCGTTCTGTTCTTTTTCCGAAATTTCCCAGCTTTTGACTCAAAAATAAATCTGGTATTTTCTTCTGAATGAATTTATACTGTGGTATAATGCCTGTCATACCTATATATACTCTGATTTGAATAATACCATGAATTTCTGATGAATACTATTCTTTACCCTGAAATGTGATCTGTTTGACGCATAACCTGCTAGAGTCAAGTAAGTGGATAGTTAGGCATGCCTAATAGAGTCTTTAGCTGCAGCCCTCAGTTCAGTTTTGACCCCGATCAGGTCCCCGTTTGGTTCCTCGCGAACCCTTCAGTATTAGGATCTTGTTTAAGGTCCCCTCAGTATATGAACAACATGTTTTGATAAATAAAATAACATTTGACTTGTACCTGTGAGGTACCCTCAGTATTCGATTCGTACCCGTAAGGTACCCTCAGTACACTCGATATCCACTACCTAGAGTCAGCAGGTGTTCATTTATTGTTCAATTGATTTGTTCTGTTCTGATTTGGTTATGAAATATGATATCTGAGTAAGTATATGATGAGATGCATGTCAGATTATTCTCGAATGAATATGATTATGAGATATTGATTATATGGCCTTTGTACGTGAATACGTTTATATGTATTATGCTAACCATTGCATATTGCCATTCTGAATGTGACATGTTTCGGCGACCATTGTGAATGGCCGTCCATAATTTATGTGTGTTTCCCCACTAAGCGTTTATCGCTTAGCACGGTGTTTTTATCCGTGCAGGTGCGGAAGGCATTTTGCTTTGAGAGAGTCGCCGTCATCAAGCCAACACAGAAGAGTTTTTAGTGTAGGGCTATTTTTGTATCAATGATGATTCTTTTTGTATAGAACTCTCATGTATCAGTTTTGTATCAGCTTCCGCTTTTGTATCTATATTTTGTATATGTAATATTATTTGTTTCAGCTAGTTGATCAGATCATTATTGTAATAGTTATTATAGTAATGCATGATCAGCTTTTGCTTTCTTTATGTAAAGTTTTTAATTATTCTGCATTTTTGAATGTATGTTATGAATGAATGTATGTTTTACTTTGTACTTGCTTGGTGGCACCTTTACTCATACGGCATCTCACTCCTTCTCGGATGGGATCGCCTACGTATGGGAAGGGGGTGTTACAGTTTGTGGTATCAGAGCCTGGTTTAGGCGTTTCTGGGTGTTGTTGTGTTGTTGTGATTGTTCTGAGTTTCTTAGATGTGTATGTGTCTAGTTCTGTGTTGGCTGATACGGTTGTTTCTTATTTGTTTAGATGGCTTCTAATTCTGTTCGTGGATCACTCGAGGAGTCCGCCGAGAGTGTGAATCCTCCAGTTGTGGATCCGTCTGTTTCTGTTACTGTGTCGGCTCAGCATGCTAGGGTCCAGCCCGAGGCCGCAGCCATGCCCTTTGAGGCTATGTTCAGACTGTATCAGGACATGGCTAGGGTTTTGGAGAGAGTGACTGCTCCTAGAGCACCTGTGGAGAATTTGAGAAGGGCAGGAGTTGAGGATTTCTATGGCACTGGTTTGAATGAATCTGAGATGGCAGAGAGATGGTTAGATAAAGTAAAGCGTGCTTTGAGACAGATTCGGTGTCCTCCCGACCAGCAGGCAGAGTGTGCATTAGCTCTTCTACAAGGGTCTGCATTTGAATGGTGGGAATTGGTTTCCAGGCATCCTCAGCTACCGGATCCGATTACTTGGGAGTTCTTTGAGGGTGAGTTCACAAAGAAGTACATTACTCAGACTTATAGAGATTCGAGATGGGCGCAGTTTTTGAGTTTGAGACAGAGGGCCATGTCAGTAGCAGATTATGAGAAGGAGTTCAATAGGTTATCTCGCTATGCCCCACGAGGAGTTATGACTGATGACTTTAGATGTAAGCATTTCGAGGCAGGGTTAAATGAGTCTTTGAAGATTGCTTTGATTTCACTGATGTGCATACCTGGGGTCAGTTATTACCAGATTGTAGAGGCTGCTGTGAGAGCTGAGTTGTCTGAGACTGTGATGAGAGAGAGAGCTCAGAGGAGGAGTTCTTCTCGTGGAGGATCTTCTTCGAGTAAGAGATGTAGGAACCCACAGGATGAGTCAGCATCTGGTCCGGCTTCTAGAGGTAGACGTCAGGGTTCTGCAGCTGTATCAGGTTCTGGTAGGGGTGGTAGAGCTGAGACTACATCAGTTTGTCCTCATTGTAGTAAGACACATCGGGGTGAGTGTAGGTGGCTCTCCGGTGCGTGCTTCAGGTGTGGGAGTTCTGAGCATCTTTTGGCCAGTTGTCCGAGATTGCATGAGGATTCAGGTTCCCAGAGAGAGGGCAGTAGGGTCGGTTCGAATGCTTCTCAGGCTACCCGTGGCAGAGGCCGAGGTCGAGGTAGAGGTGGTCGGCATAGAGAGGGAGCTGCTTCTGAGACTGTTCAGCATCCTCCTCAGGGTGCCATTAGAGCATATGCTATGAGAGCCAGAGATGAGCAGGATGCGCCTGATGTTATTGCTGGTAAGTTCCTACTCCATGACACTGAGTTGTATGCTCTAATTGATCCTGGTTCCACACACTCATATTTGTGCACAGATAAGATTGCTGATAAATTGCATTCAGTTGATCAGTTAGATTATGAGATTTGTGTGACCAGTCCATTAGGGCATAGTGTCAGTGTGAGTAGAGTTTTTAGGAGTTGTCCTCTGATTGTTGAGGGAGCTGTGCTTCCAGCGGATTTGATTGAGTTACCCTTCAGAGAGTTTGATTTGATTCTGGGTATGGACTGGTTGGGTAAGCATCGGGCTGTAGTTGATTGCCATAGGAAAACAGTTGTGCTTCGGGATAAGAGTCAGTCCCTTGTGTTCTTGAAAGGTTTGGGTGCTAGTTCGTTGAATAATGTGATTTCTGCGATGCAAGCCAAGAGATTTATCAGGAAAGGTTGTGAGGCTTTTCTAGCAGTTGTGTTAGATTCCAGGAGGGATCAGGTTCAGATTGAGGACATACCTGTAGTGCGGGAGTTTAGTGATGTGTTCCCGAGCGAGTTGCCTGGTTTGCCTCCTGAGAGAGAGGTTGAGTTGTCCATTGAGATTATGCCGGGTACTACACCTATTTCGAGAGAACCTTATCGGATGGCTCCTGTAGAGTTGAGGGAACTTAAATCTCAGTTACAAGAGTTATTGGATAAGGGGTTTATTAGACCGAGCATATCTCCATGGGGAGTACTACACCTATGTTTTTGGGTTTATTATTATGTGGGTGCATACATGGCATTGGTGTGTTTGTTAAGTAAGAAACATTTGGGTGTGCGTGTTTATGCCATTGTAGGGTACTTTAATTATAAGTGCATTAGGTATGTGTGATGTGTGTGGAATTTTAGTGTGAGTGGTTAGCTTCACCAATAGGTAATGGACACTTACTTGGGGTAAAGAAAAGAAAAAGAAAAAGGAAAGAAAGAAAAGGAATTGGCAGATTCACGTTCTTTCTTCACTTGTCTTCTTCTTTTTCTTTTCCTTTTTCCCTAAGGGCTCTTGTGTGTGGATTCAAGATTTTATTGGTGAAGTTAATCTCTCTTGGCATTCCCTAGCTTGGTAAGTGCATATCCTTGTCTTTATCTTGGTGTAATTCTCCATCTTCTTCTTCTTCCTTAAGTTTAGGTTTAACTTAGGGTTGCATTATTGTGTTTGTGTTCTAGCTGAAGCTCCTCGTGATCCAAAGGGTAAAGAGGTTGCTGGACCTAGTGGAGCTAAGTGATAGAAGCTTAGATTTCAGGTTTGGGAATATTTGATTGTGATTTTGATGTTTACTGTAAAATTCTAGGGTTTATGTTCTTGAATAGTTTGAATGCAAATATCCTTGAATTGGTTGTTTAAGTGCTAAATTGAGTTACATGTATATTGTTTATATGAATTGCGATGTTTTCTGGAAGGTAAGAATTGGTTTGAGTGGTTTTTAATTAATTTGGGTTTTGATTTATTTCGTTCTGGGAAAATTCTGGGAAAATCTGGTCTAAAATCCCGATTTATCAGATGCTGTCGCGTGACTCGCCAGAAAGAGAGGCAAGTCACGAGACGTGATCCCAGGTCACGTCTCGTGACCTGCCAGCTTGAGGCCGGTCATGAGTTGTGCCTGTCTGGCACAACTCGTGACCAGCTGAAAAGAGGCCAGTCACGAGACGTGACTCCCCGTCACGCCTCGTGACCGGCTGAGTGTAGGCGTCGCGCGATCTGCTGAAGAGAGAAGCAAGTCACGAGACGTGACGTCCAGTCACGTCGCGTGACCTGCGAGAGTGCTGAAGCAAGTCACGAGACGTGACGTCCAGTCACGTCGCGTGACCTGCGAGAGTGCTGAAGCAAGTCACGAGACGTGACGTCCAGTCACGTCGCGTGACCTGCGAGGGTGCTGCGTGATCTGCGAGATCACGTCGCGTGAACTGCGAGGGACGAGGCGTGATCAGCGAGAGATGTCACCTGATCCGCGAGGGACAGAGCAAGTCACGAGACGTGACCCTCAGTCACGTCGCGTGACCTGCCCTGTGAGGAGGCCAGTCACGTTTGTGACCAGCCAACCTCGCTCGTTTGCCCGTTCTGTTCTTTTTCCGAAATTTCCCAGCTTTTGACTCAAAAATAAATCTGGTATTTTCTTCTGAATGAATTTATACTGTGGTATAATGCCTGTCATACCTATATATACTCTGATTTGAATAATACCATGAATTTCTGATGAATACTATTCTTTACCCTGAAATGTGATCTGTTTGACGCATAACCTGCTAGAGTCAAGTAAGTGGATAGTTAGGCATGCCTAATAGAGTCTTTAGCTGCAGCCCTCAGTTCAGTTTGGACCCCGATCAGGTCCCCGTTTGGTTCCTCGCGAACCCTTCAGTATTAGGATCTTGTTTAAGGTCCCCTCAGTATATGAACAACATGTTTTGATAAATAAAATAACATTTGACTTGTACCTGTGAGGTACCCTCAGTATTCGATTCGTACCCGTAAGGTACCCTCAGTACACTCGATATCCACTACCTAGAGTCAGCAGGTGTTCATTTATTGTTCAATTGATTTGTTCTGTTCTGATTTGGTTATGAAATATGATATCTGAGTAAGTATATGATGAGATGCATGTCAGATTATTCTCGAATGAATATGATTATGAGATATTGATTATATGGCCTTTGTACGTGAATACGTTTATATGTATTATGCTAACCATTGCATATTGCCATTCTGAATGTGACATGTTTCGGCGACCATTGTGAATGGCCGTCCATAATTTATGTGTGTTTCCCCACTAAGCGTTTATCGCTTAGCACGGTGTTTTTATCCGTGCAGGTGCGGAAGGCATTTTGCTTTGAGAGATTCGCCGTCATCAAGCCAACACAGAAGAGTTTTTAGTGTAGGGCTATTTTTATATCAATGATGATTCTTTTTGTATAGAACTCTCATGTATCAGTTTTGTATCAGCTTCCGCTTTTGTATCTATATTTTGTATATGTAATATTATTTGTTTCAGCTAGTTGATCAGATCATTATTGTAATAGTTATTATAGTAATGCATGATCAGCTTTTGCTTTCTTTATGTAAAGTTTTTAATTATTCTGTATTTTTGAATGTATGTTATGAATGAATGTATGTTTTACTTTGTACTTGCTTGGTGGCACCTTTACTCATACGGCATCTCACTCCTTCTCGGATGGGATCGCCTACGTATGGGAAGGGGGTGTTACAGTTTGTGGTATCAGAGCCTGGTTTAGGCGTTTCTGGGTGTTGTTGTGTTGTTGTGATTGTTCTGAGTTTCTTAGATGTGTATGTGTCTAGTTCTGTATTGGCTGATACGGTTGTTTCTTATTTGTTTAGATGGCTTCTAATTCTGTTCGTGGATCACTCGAGGAGTCCGCCGAGAGTGTGAATCCTCCAGTTGTGGATCCGTCTGTTTCTGTTACTGTGTCGGCTCAGCATGCTAGGGTCCAGCCCGAGGCCGCAGCCATGCCCTTTGAGGCTATGTTCAGACTGCATCAGGACATGGCTAGGGTTTTGGAGAGAGTGACTGCTCCTAGAGCACCTGTGGAGAATTTGAGAAGGGCAGGAGTTGAGGATTTCTATGGCACTGGTTTGAATGAATCTGAGATGGCAGAGAGATGGTTAGATAAAGTAAAGAGTGCTTTGAGACAGATTCGGTGTCCTCCCGACCAGCAGGCAGAGTGTGCATTAGCTCTTCTACAAGGGTCTGCATTTGAATGGTGGGAATTGGTTTCCAGGCATCCTCAGCTACCGGATCCGATTACTTGGGAGTTCTTTGAGGGTGAGTTCACAAAGAAGTACATTACTCAGACTTATAGAGATTCGAGATGGGCGCAGTTTTTGAGTTTGAGACAGAGGGCCATGTCAGTAGCAGATTATGAGAAGGAGTTCAATAGGTTATCTCGCTATGCCCCACGAGGAGTTATGACTGATGACTTTAGATGTAAGCATTTCGAGGCAGGGTTAAATGAGTCTTTGAAGATTGCTTTGATTTCACTGATGTGCATACCTGGGGTCAGTTATTACCAGATTGTAGAGGCTGCTGTGAGAGCTGAGTTGTCTGAGACTGTGATGAGAGAGAGAGCTCAGAGGAGGAGTTCTTCTCGTGGAGGATCTTCTTCGAGTAAGAGATGTAGGAACCCACAGGATGAGTCAGCATCTGGTCCGGCTTCTAGAGGTAGACGTCAGGGTTCTGCAGCTGTATCAGGTTCTGGTAGGGGTGGTAGAGCTGAGACTACATCAGTTTGTCCTCATTGTAGTAAGACACATCGGGGTGAGTGTAGGTGGCTCTCCGGTGCGTGCTTCAGGTGTGGGAGTTCTGAGCATCTTTTGGCCAGTTGTCCGAGATTGCATGAGGATTCAGGTTCCTAGAGAGAGGGCAGTAGGGTCGGTTCGAATGCTTCTCAGGCTACCCGTGGCAGAGGCCGAGGTCGAGGTAGAGGTGGTCGGCATAGAGAGGGAGCTGCTTCTGAGACTGTTCAGCATCCTCCTCAGGGTGCCATTAGAGCATATGCTATGAGAGCCAGAGATGAGCAGGATGCGCCTGATGTTATTGCTGGTAAGTTCCTACTCCATGACACTGAGTTGTATGCTCTAATTGATCCTGGTTCCACACACTCATATTTGTGCACAGATAAGATTGCTGATAAATTGCATTCAGTTGATCAGTTAGATTATGAGATTTGTGTGACCAGTCCATTAGGGCATAGTGTCAGTGTGAGTAGAGTTTTTAGGAGTTGTCCTCTGATTGTTGAGGGAGCTGTGCTTCCAGCGGATTTGATTGAGTTACCCTTCAGAGAGTTTGATTTGATTCTGGGTATGGACTGGTTGGGTAAGCATCGGGCTGTAGTTGATTGCCATAGGAAAATAGTTGTGCTTCGGGATAGGAGTCAGTCCCTTGTGTTCTTGAAAGGTTTGGGTGCTAGTTCGTTGAATAATGTGATTTCTGCGATGCAAGCCAAGAGATTTATCAGGAAAGGTTGTGAGGCTTTTCTAGCAGTTGTGTTAGATTCCAGGAGGGATCAGGTTCAGATTGAGGACATACCTGTAGTGCGGGAGTTTAGTGATGTGTTCCCGAGCGAGTTGCCTGGTTTGCCTCCTGAGAGAGAGGTTGAGTTGTCCATTGAGATTATGCCGGGTACTACACCTATTTCGAGAGAACCTTATCGGATGGCTCCTGTAGAGTTGAGGGAACTTAAATCTCAGTTACAAGAGTTATTGGATAAGGGGTTTATTAGACCGAGCATATCTCCATGGGGAGCTCCAGTTCTGTTTGTCAAGAAGAAAGATGGATCATTGCGGATGTGTATCGACTACAGACAGATTAATAAAGTTACAGTGAAGAACAAGTATCCGTTGCCTAGGATTGAGGATTTATTTGATCAGCTTCGAGGTGCGGGTGTCTTTTCCAAGATAGATCTTCGATCAGGGTACTACCAGCTTCGTGTTCAGGATGCAGATGTGGTTAAGACTGCATTTCGGACTAGGTATGGCCACTATGAGTTTTTTGTGATGCCGTTTGGTTTGGCAAATGCTCCAGCGGCTTTTATGGATCTGATGAATCGTGTGTTTAGGCCATACTTAGATCGATTTGTAGTAGTGTTCATAGATGACATCTTGGTGTATTCCAAGGATGAGAGTGAGCATGAGGAGCATCTCCGATTAGTTCTTCAGATGTTGAGAGAGCATCAGTTGTTTGCTAAGCTTAGCAAGTGTGATTTCTGGCTTCGAGAAGTGTCATTCTTTGGTCACATTATTTCAGCTAGAGGTATTCAGGTAGATCCCGCCAAGATTGAGGCGATAGTTGATTGGAAAGCGCCTCGCAATGTTCAGGAAGTGAGGAGTTTCCTCGGTTTAGCAGGTTACTACCGTCGGTTCGTTAAGGGATTTTCTGTGATTGCTGCTCCGATGACTAGATTGTTGAGGAAAGGAGTCAGATTTTAGTGGTCAGACAGGTGTCAGTCTTGTTTTGATCGGTTAAAGTAGTTGCTTGTTGAGGCTCCTATCCTTACTCAACCTATCTCGGGTAAGGAGTTTGTCATTTACAGTGATGCTTCGGGAGTTGGTCTTGGATGTGTGCTGATGCAGGAAGGAAAAGTAGTGGCTTATGCTTCTCGTCAGTTGAAGCCACATGTGAAAAATTATCCGACGCATGATTTAGAGTTGGCAGCTGTGATCTTTGCTTTGAAGATTTGGCGTCATTACTTGTATGGGGAAAAGCGTAGAATCTTCTCGGACCACAAGAGCTTGAAGTATTTCCTTTCACAGAAAGAGTTGAACATGAGACAGCGGCGTTGGCTTGAGTTGTTTAAGGACTACGACTGCATTGTGGATTACCATCCTGGTAAGGCCAATGTGGTCGCCGATGCTTTGAGTCAGAAGTCAGTTTCAGCCTTATTCTTGAGGCGAGTCAGATGGAGATTTGGTTCTGATGGAGCTTTCCTCGCCCAATTGCGTGTGAAGCCTACATTGAGACAGAGGATAGTGGATGCTCAGAGAGATGACCAGAGGCTTCAGCAGATTGTGCATGAGGTTAGATCGGGTAAGCAGTCAGAGTTCTCAGTTCAAGATGAGGTACTTATGTTCAGAGATCGTTTGTGTGTGCCAGAATCTGAGGATTTGAGGAGTCAGCTTATGAGTGAGGCGCATAGTTCAGTCTTTACTATGCATCCGGGCAGTTAGAAGATGTATCGAGACATGAAGCAATTCTATTGGTGGTCCGGTATGAAGCGTGATATAGTGGATTTTGTTTCCAAGTGCTTGACTTGTCAACAGGTAAAGGCCGAGCATCAGGTTCCTTCGGGTTTGCTTATGCCTTTATCTATTCCTGAGTGGAAATGGAATGATATCGCCATGGACTTTGTTTCTGGTTTACCTTTGACTCAGAGGAAGCATGACTCAGTTTGGGTTATTGTGGATCGGCTTACGAAATCAGCTCACTTTCTGCCGGTTGGAGTGGACTACTCCATGGACAGATTGGCCAGTATCTATGTGGATGAGATAGTTCGGTTGCATGGTGTGCCTTTGTCCATAGTTTCCGATCGGGATCCGAGGTTTACTTCAAAGTTTTGGAAGGAGTTGCAGAGAGCTTTGGGAACTAGGTTGAACTTCAGTACAGCGTTTCATCCTCAGACCGATGGTCAGTCAGAGCGAGTTATTCAGATTCTGGAAGATACGATGAGAGCTTGTGCTTTGGATTTTCCGGGTAGTTGGGACAGATATGTATCGTTGATGGAGTTTGCCTACAACAACAGTTTCCAGTCGAGTATCGGTATGGTACCATATGAGGCTTTGTATGGTCGTCAGTGTAGGACTCCGATTTGTTGGACCGAGCTATCCGAGAGATCTATGATTGGACCAGACTTGGTCAGAGATACTGAAGAGAAAATCAGAGTAGTGCAGCGGAATTTGAAGGCAGCCAAGGATCGACAGAAGTCTTATGCCAATTTGAAAAGGAAGGATGTGCATTTTGAGATCGGGGACAAGGTTTTCCTTAAGGTTTCACCTTGGAGGAAAGTGCTTCGATTTGGCAAGAAAGGTAAGCTTAGTCCTCGTTTCATTGGACCTTATGAGATTTTGGCTAAGGTAGGACCTGTAGCCTATAGATTGGCGTTATCGATGGAGTTAGCAAAGTTGCATGATGTGTTCCACGTTTCAATGCTTCGTCGGTACAGATCAGATCCTTCACATGTTCTGTCCGTTCAGGATATCCAGGTTCAGCCAGACTTCTCTTATGATGAGGAACCGCGAGCTATTCTAGCCCGAGAGGTGAGACAGTTGCGGAATAAGCAGATTCCTTTGGTTAAAGTGTTGTGGATCCATCATGGAGTCGAAGAAGCGACTTGGGAACCAGAAGAGTCGATGAGAGCTCAGTATCCTCAGTTGTTCAGTTCAGGTGAGAATTTCGAGGACGAAATTCTTATTAGTAGGGGAGAGTTGTCACACCCCATTTGCCCCCTAGTAGAATGAGCCTGTTTGTGGGAGCATACATGTGTATGTGTTCAGCATGTCATATGGGTATTTTAGTAAAAATGTATGTTTTTGGGTTTATTATTATGTGGGTGCATACATGGCATTGGTGTGTTTGTTAAGTAAGAAACATTTGGGTGTGCGTGTTTATGCCATTGTAGGGTACTTTAATTATAAGTGCATTAGGTATGTGTGATGTGTGTGGAATTTTAGTGTGAGTGGTTAGCTTCACCAATAGGTAATGGACACTTACTTGGGGTAAAGAAAAGAAAAAGAAAAAGGAAAGAAAGAAAAGGAATTGGCAGATTCACGTTCTTTCTTCACTTGTCTTCTTCTTTTTCTTTTCCTTTTTCCCTAAGGGCTCTTGTGTGTGGATTCAAGATTTTATTGGTGAAGTTAATCTCTCTTGGCATTCCCTAGCTTGGTAAGTGCATATCCTTGTCTTTATCTTGCTGTAATTCTCCATCTTCTTCTTCTTCCTTAAGTTTAGGTTTAACTTAGGGTTGCATTATTGTGTTTGTGTTCTAGCTGAAGCTCCTCGTGATCCAAAGGGTAAAGAGGTTGCTGGACCTAGTGGAGCTAAGTGATAGAAGCTTAGATTTCATGTTTGGGAATATTTGATTGTGATTTTGATGTTTACTGTAAAATTCTAGGGTTTATGTTCTTGAATAGTTTGAATGCAAATATCCTTGAATTGGTTGTTTAAGTGCTAAATTGAGTTACATGTATATTGTTTATATGAATTGCGATGTTTTCTGGAAGGTAAGAATTGGTTTGAGTGGTTTTTAATAAATTTGGGTTTGGATTTATTTCGTTCTGGGAAAATTCTGGGAAAATCTGGTCTAAAATCCCGATTTATCAGATGCTGTCGCGTGACTCGCCAGAAAGAGAGGCAAGTCACGAGACGTGATCCCAGGTCACGTCTCGTGACCTGCCAGCTTGAGGCCGGTCATGAGTAGTGCCTGTCTGGCACAACTCGTGACCAGCTGAAAAGAGGCCAGTCACGAGACGTGACTCCCCGTCACGCCTCGTGACCGGCTGAGTGTAGGCGTCATGCGATCTGCTGAAGAGAGAAGCAAGTCACGGGACGTGACGTCCAGTCACGTCGCGTGACCTGCGAGAGTGCTGAAGCAAGTCACGAGACGTGATGTCCAGTCACGTCGCGTGACCTGCGAGAGTTCTGAAGCAAGTTACGAGACGTGACGTCCGGTCACGTCGCGTGAACTGCGAGGGCGCTGCGTGATCTGCGAGGGACGAGGCTTGATCAGCGAGAGATGTCACCTGATCCGCGAGGGACAGAGCAAGTCACGAGACGTGACCCTCAGTCATGTCGCGTGACCTGCCCTGTGAGGAGGCCAGTCACGTTTGTGACCAGCCAACCTCGCCCGTTTCCCCGTTCTGTTCTTTTTCCGAAATTTCCCAGCTTTTGACTCAAAAATAAATCTGGTATTTTCTTCTGAATGAATTTATACTGTGGTATAATGCCTGTCATACCTGTATATACTCTGATTTGAATAATACCATGAATTTCTGATGAATATTATTCTGTACCATGAAATGTGATCTGTTTGACGCATAACCTGCTAGAGTCAAGTAAGTGGATAGTTAGGCATGCCTAATAGAGTCTTTAGCTGCAGCCCTCAGTTCAGTTTGGACCCCGATCAGGTTCCCGTTTGGTTCCTCGCGAACCCTTCAGTATTAGGATCTTGTTTAAGGTCCCCTCAGTATATGAACAACATGTTTTGATAAATAAAATAACATTTGACTTGTACCTGTGAGGTACCCTCAGTATTCGATTCGTACCCGTAAGGTACCCTCAGTACACTCGATATCCACTACCTAGAGTCAGCAGGTGTTCATTTATTGTTCAATTGATTTGTTCTGTTCTGATTTGGTTATGAAATATGATATCCGAGTAAGTATATGATGAGATGCATGTCAGATTATTCTCGAATGAATATGATTATGAGATATTGATTATATGGCCTTTGTACGTGAATACGTTTATATGTATTATGCTAACCGTTGCATATTGCCATTCTGAATGTGACATGTTTCGGCGACCATTGTGAATGGCCGTCCATAATTTATGTGTGTTTCCCCACTAAGCGTTTATCGCTTAGCACGGTGTTTTTATCCGTGCAGGTGCGGAAGGCGTTTTGCTTTGAGAGAGTCGCCGTCATCAAGCCAACACAGAAGAGTTTTTAGTGTAGGGCTATTTTTGTATCAATGATTATTCTTTTTGTATAGAACTCTCATGTATCAGTTTTGTATCAGCTTCCGCTTTTGTATCTATATTTTGTATATGTAATATTATTTGTTTCAGCTAGTTGATCAGATCATTATTGTAATAGTTATTATAGTAATGCATGATCAGCTTTTGCTTTCTTTATGTAAAGTTTTTAATTATTCTGTATTTCTGAATGTATGTTATGAATGAATGTATGTTTTACTTTGTACTTGCTTGGTGGTACCTTTACTCATATGACATCTCACTCCTTCTCGGATGGGATCGCCTACGTATGGGAAGGGGGTGTTACAAAGCTTCACTCTCCTGTTTATCAGTACTTACATAAAGTCATGACCTCTTCGATGCTCATACGACCAAGATGTCCTAGCAATGTGACCACACCGGATCTATTTTTTTCTATATGCTATGGAGATCGGCATCAGAGTTAATGCCATACCCTGGTTATGTAAGCAATTGAAGAGAGCCACGGCTACTTCAGGGAAGAGGATCGGGATTGGTGGATTGATCACCTTGATTATGAGAGCACTACATCTGCCTACTCCTAACGTGGGACCATCTTTGAGGTCATCATACTTGCTTGTTGAGGAGGTAGTGCTTAGGTGCAGAATTGCTATAGAGGATCCTTCTTTCGAATTTGGATATAGACTGAGGAGAGCAGAGGAGATAGATGCTCACGACTCTAGAGAGGATAGAGAGGGCGATTCTGATGATGGTGCCCACCAGCCAGTTGATCACGATATTGATGCTCCACCACCACTTTCGCCACAGAAAGTGATAGCTAGTACTTCCAGTAAGAGGGTGAGGCAGAGGAGTGACATCCCATTCTCCCCTCTAGATATGAGTCGCTATACTCAGGGGCATGATGAGCCGTCTTCTTCCACAGCCCCTCCACCGTTCGCTCCACATTTAGATACTTCAGTAGTACAGACTCTGATATTAGAGATTCGGTCTATGACTGCTACGATGATATAGTTTAAGACTTTAGTTAGCATGCTTCAAAATTCTTTTAGTGAATCGAGGAGGGAGCAGGCAGACTTCCAGGAGAGGCTTTAGGAGAGACTAGATGAGTTGAGTCGAGTATATGATTAGCAGAGGTTAGAGCAGCCACAACTCAGAGTGACTAGTTGATCTCTGACATGGACCTGTCAGTGCAGTGAGCCTAGGAGCGATTGTCTTCGATTGAGACTCAGATGGAGCAAGTGCGCAGAGTTCTAGTCCTGGGAGCCGAGCGGAGAGATGCATTCTTAGGAGCTTTTCAGCAGAGAATTATTACATAGTTGGACAGGCTGAGCAATAAGATTCGTGCATTCTTTACTCCTGTTTCCACTATGTATCCCCCACATCTGAGATGACCACCACAATGATGTATTGTGTATTTTTCAAGAAGTTACCCTTTTTAGAATAGATTTTGCACTTTATTTATTTTTGTAGTTAATGAAGTTGATATAGTCAGGCATAATACTATTTTTATTTGCTTTGTTATGTTTTGAAATTGTGTCGCTGATCCAATGCCATGTGATAGGATAGACATATTATTTGTGTTGGCTATGAATCTGACAGATTTCAGAGTTTTTCATTTTGCACAGTGATTATTGGATTTTTGCACAGGTTTTAAGTTTTCTTCATTTTGCACAGGTAGCATGCTGGAATTTTGCATTAGTTTTAATTTTGCACAATAATTGTTTGATGTTTGCCATTTTTCAAATGATTGCACTAAATTTTAAATTGCAATGAGTTTTTGTACAACATGGGAGAAATTTTTTTTTGAGAAATATTTTTGTGTTCTTCATTTCTTTGCACTGAGGACAATACAACATTTTGAGTTTGGGGTGGAGTACCATTTCAATGTTTCAAACCAAAAACCAGTTTCATTTTGTTGTGTCTTTTTTTTTTTGTGGTGTCTTTTTATATCTTTACAGTATTTTTTTTTTAAAATTTTTAGTAGTTTTAATTATTTTCATTTTGTTTGTAATGTATCTGTGCCAAGTTTTAACCTTAATATTGTTATGGTTGTTCTTATTGATTTAACCTCGATTTAAATTTTTATTTCGTCCTAATAGTTCTCAATTGTGAATAATTTTGATCTCAGTTTTAGAAAATTGTGTTTCATTCAATTTTAAGTTGAGTGAGAAGTAGTCCTGTTTGTATCTTTGTTTGCTAGACTACATCTAGACCATGATTATATTTTACAATTTTTAAATTTTGAGCACTTTGGGCTTTTTTTTTTTAAAAAATTGAGAAAAATCTAGTTGCAATTAGGGGATTGAATGAAAATTCAATAAGAGAACTAAAACCTTTCTGACTACCCATCGAAGCCACCCACGGATGAGCTAGAACTTAGAAAATGATTTAGGCAACCCTTCTTTGTATAACTCTTTTAAATGACTTCTCTTACCTCAATTTCATAGTCTTTTGTTAGCCCGTTGAGCCTATTATTTTAGTATACTAAATGCATGCTTATTTTATTGTTACACATGTTAAAACCACCTTTAGCCTAAAATAATTTTTGCCTCCCCTTTGAAGAGTGGCCAATCTAGTAAGGTTGGATTTGTATTTTAGAAAAAAATGGAGTTTAGTTTTTGTCAATTCTTGGTGTAAATTTCTGTTTAAGAATTAATTGGTATGTGTAATGGAGGGTTGAGCCCATTTAAAGAAATGAGTTTGGGGTTGACAAAGGGGAATGTCATTTAAGTTGTTTATTAGTCCTTTGAAAATTAGAGCTCAATTTTAGTTCTAGTTGAGATTTTTGGATTAATTAAGTACTTCATTAATTGTTAATGGCTAGTTGGTTTTTATGCTTCTTTAAAATAAATAAATAAATTAATTAATTAATTGAAAAAGAAGAAGAAGCATTGCAAGTTTTCCCTAGCTAACTGAGCAAAATGTGGGTTTGCGGTACAAAAATTTAATAAAATATGGACTAGTGCCTTGTGATGATCATTGTTGAATATTATGTGCCATTTATTGTTTTGAACTAGTTTGATAAGCTAAAGTGTTATTAAGGTCAATTTTGTTTGGATGGTAAGTAATTGGGTTAGGGAATATTCACTAGTCTAGTTGGGTGATTGTGGTTTTGTTTAGGTAGTGGCCATTGTTCTCTAGAGACTTAATCTTTCTTTGTTAGCCAATTTACCTAAGCTAAATGTTACAACCGAAATGTAAGACCTTTTGATTCTTTGTTTTGTGTTGTCCAATTTAGCGGAGATGACCTTCTCTTAAGGTTTGGTACGTAGGAAGAGGATTATGGTGTTTCTTGAGTTTTAAGTGGAAAGCCATGAGTGTATTTATACATTCGAATTGATTTTTGTTCCCAACTTTGTATCTAGTAGTTTTGTTTTTAAATGATAAAATCAAAAGAAAATTATTTTGGCCTTTTGCACAGACACAAAGAAATTGTTTGGTATGTTCTTGTGTTTATTTGTTGTCTAGTGAGCATCAGTATTTGCAAGTCTATTTTCTTATTCCTTAATTGAGAATAACTCCTTATTTTCTTTTGTTGAGATTGAAATGGTTGAGAATGTGGTTCATTCAGTTTACTCGACGATGAGAAAAGGTTTGAGTTTGGGGTAGTTGATAAATTGCAATTATATTAATATTTTAGGTTAATTTTTGGCATAATTAATTATTTTATTTATTTATTTTTAGTCTTAAATAGTTAGTTTATTTTATTTTATTAATTTATAATGTTTTTATGATTTTTAATAAGTTTTGGGATGTTTTCAGGTGTTTTATTTTAATCCAGATCTAAATTGGAGGTTCGGGTTGATTTTAGAAGAAATTGGGTGAAGGAGAGCAAAACTGCCGAAAAGCACTTTTACGTAGCACAACTATGTTATCAACGTCTAGCGTCAGCAAGAGCAATGAAGAACACAACTGTGTTTCTGCGAGAAATACAGTTGCATTACACAGCTAGAGGTGCGCACACAACGAGCACATCAGCGCCCAAAACACAACTGTGTTTTGGCGAGAAACACAGCTGTGTTATCACCGTTTTCCATTAGATTATGCGCACATGATGCAACCGTAAGAGTGCATCTTATTCAAAAACACAACTGTGCTTTCCAAAGCACAGCTGTACTTTTCTTCAGACTTTAAAAGCAAATGCTGTTTCATCTTCAAAGAGAGGAGGATAGCTAGTTTTAGTTTTTTAGGCAGTCTTTTAATTTAATTTTTAGGGCGTTTTTATTTCTTAAATGCTGCTTTTAGTTTCAATTAAATTTTAAATTCTAGTTATTTTCTTAATTAATTTAGATTGATTAAGTTTAGATCTCTATTTTGAGATTCAAGAAAATTCCAAGGTTGAAGAAGAAGGGGTTTCAAGATCTATTTTCTCTCTCATCAAGGGTGTGTTCTAAACTTTAATTTTGCATATTTTATGTTTATATCCTTGATGTTAGAGTAGTTATTCATGCTTAAGAGGTCTTGAATTGTATTTGTATTTTGGATATTTGGGTTTAATGAATATTTTCGTGTTTCTTCTATTTCTCTTAATCTTATTATATGCATTTATGATGATGATTAGAGCTAAATCTGTAAATTGTTGTTTGTGCAAGTGCTATCTTCCTTTAATATTGGCATTCATATTTCCAGCTAAATTCGGGACGGTAGGTTGGGTTGTGGGTGTTAATGTCATTAGGTTCAAAATAGTGAGGAATAGATAGGCTTGAGATAGCTTGATCCAGAATGGCAAGTTGTTTTGGAACTAGGACTTGGTAACCAATGGTTAAGCTAATTAATAGGCTGAATCCGGAATGGTAGGCATATTACTTAAAATAGCTGAATCCGGAATGGTAGGCTTGGGCTTAGCTGGGTTGTCCAAAACTTCATGTTAATATACATTTACTTATATCCAATTACATTTATGAGGATAGAATTTCCTAAGCATCCAATTCTTCCTTGTTTAATTTCTTGATGAACAATTTTATAGTTAATTGTTATTTTATAATTTTATTTTCTTGCTTAGCTTAGACTTTCCCATCAAAACAATTTAGGGATATCTCAGATTAACTCAACTATAGATATTCAACATGACAATCCTTTTTCCCTTGGTTTTGATATTCATGGGTCTCTAATTATACTCGCTATATTACTTGTCGATTCAGTACACTTGCTGAGCACCAACCAAACACCATTCATCCGAATGGCCTAGGTGCCGAGGCGCGATAACCTTGGCTGAAACAATTCAGGGCTCGGTTTGCTCGATCATGCCCACAAGGATCTAGAAGTGCCTGTAACACCCCCTACCCATATGTAGGCGAACCCATCCGCACTGGAGTGAGAAGCCGTATGAGCAGGGTGTATCACCAAACAGATCGAGGCAAAACATACATTCATCCACAATAAACATGAATAAATACAGCAGAAATTAAAACTTTTGAGAAACATCATCATGATCATGCATTAATATAACTACATTCATTACAATAATGTTTTGATCAGATGCCAAAACAGAATAATCACATCTGGAGCATCCTACTCCTCCCGAGCTCTCACTGCATAGGCTCTAGCTAGCACAGCCATAGGACACTCAACTGGCTCTGATGCAGCTCCCTCTCTAGGTCGATCACCTCGACCTCTTCCACGGCCTCTACCGCGACTAGCTTGAGTAGCTGTAGGCACCGGGTTCTGAGACAGCCCAGATCAGAGTTACCTAATGATGATAGATGCCTTGTCATAGGCAAAAAGGTTGAAAGTGGTGATTTCCGATTTAAATTTGCATTTTAGAGTGAAAAATGGAAAAATAATAAAAAATATTTTAAAAATTAGTTTTGAAAAATGGGGGCTTAAAATTATAGTATTTTTAGTCAATTTAAAAAAAAAAATCGGATCGCCAGTGTCGGGCGCGGCGGCGCGCTGGCTCCCAGCTCGCAGGAGCCCGAGCGCCCAGCGCGCTGCGCACGCAAAGGCGACGCGCAACGTCGCCAATGCTGCGCGTCACTAAAAGCGCGCGCACTGCAGGCCGCACATCGCGCTGGCGCACGCGGAAGCGAGTAGAGCTGCCGCTCCGACGCCCGTCCCTATATAGCGACGGGCGTCCTTACTTCTGGCCGTCGCTAAAGGGTCTGATACCCCTTTTTTCCGATTTTTGGACCTAAAAATCAATTTTTATCCCTTTTTTTCAAGGTTTTAAGGGATTGTTTTCCATTTTTAAAAATTAAAATAGGTAATATCTGATTTAATTAAATTTAAGCCTTTAATTATTTTATTTTTCCTATTTTTCTTCATATAAAAATAATGAGATGAAAACCTAAAAGGAGGGGAATTTTTCTAGGGTTTTTTTTCTCTTCATCTTTTCTCTTCTTCCTCTCAATTTCTCTAAGAAAAATTCCAGATTTTCCCCCAACAAAAAAATTGAGTTCATCTTTTTAGTTCTTTTTTCCAATAGAATTTCTTCTAAACACTTTTTAGAAGAAGATTTATTGATGCAATTTAATTTTGAGGCAAACATAAAAATTGTTTGCTCTCAAAATTCATTTTTTAACTTGTTATTTGTTTTCAATTAAACTTTTTCAAGGTTTTTTTTTATTATTTTGAATCTTTTTTTGATAAACAATGGATTTTGGGGAAAAACAAATAATTGTTTGTTCCTAAAATCGATTTTTTCATTTGATTTTCTAAAAAAAATTTTTTTCTCATAAATGATTTTTTTTCTTTGGAACAAATAAAATAATTATTTGTTCTTGACATCATTTTAATTCTTTTAATCAATAAAAATCATTTTTTTGGCAAAGAAATTAATTCTTTGTTTTTAAAGAATTGTTGATTTTCTTTCTTCATTTTTAAGCCTATTTTTTCTTGGAATGAAATTCCAACATTTTTATTATTCAATTCTAATTTTGCAAATCAAGAACAAGGAAATCAATCATCTTTTTACCTTCATCAAATCCGAAACTCTGAGGGTAAACATTCCAGGCTTGTTCTTCTTATTCTTTTTGTTGATATTTAATTTATTCATGTTCATTCTTATTATTTTCAGTTATTCATTTATTTATTTTGTTAATGTTTAATTTATTACCATGTATATTTTTATTATTATTCTCATTCATTTATTTTATTCATGTGAATATTGATTTCTTTTATTTTTAGCATGTAATTAAATAAATTCATTCATCATTATTTTTAACATGTAATTAAATTAATTCATTCATCATTATTTTTAACATATAATTAAATTAATTCATTTTGATTGATCTTTTTGCCATGTAAATGGTTTATATCATTTGTGAACATATTTAATTAATCATGTCATTTATTTAATCATTTTTATTCTTTTCCATTGTCATTATCATATGTTTAATATTTTGTTCACTTATTTATTTTCATTATTATCATGTTCATATTTTTACACATTAATTAATTAACATGTTGTATTTTATTCCAATTACATCTTTTAATCCACTTATTATTCATAACACATTTTTCTCATTTATTATAAATTGATAACATTTTAATTCATTTATGATTTTGATATCATTTCATTTTATCTCATTTTATTTTATCTTATCATTTATTTTATATTTAATTGATTTTAATTGATTCAATTACTAACATTATTTTTATTTGTGTTTTATTTTACTTCACATCTCATTTTTTGCTTGGGCATTTTTGCAAGCACACGGGGAGATCCAAGAGGCTCGTTCGGGTTACATATTTATTTTCTTCGTTTGTAATATTTATTTATGTTGGCTTTTTCATTTATTTTTGAATTGTAATTTTCTTGTAAAATTATTTATTTAGGCCCACTAGAAAGAAAGTCACTAAACGTTGTTTTATTAATTAATTTGAAATTTTTCCTAAATAAAAATGGGACCAATGTCTCAATTTTCTCCATCCAAAATAAAACATCACATCAAAATTGTTTTATAATAAATATGCATGCGAGGACCAATGTCCTTATCATTAATGAATATCCCGCTTTATGCATGTTTTGTATTTTATTTAGAATGGGGGTTGTATTCCGCCCCTAATTTTGTTGTAATATTTTTACATATGCTTTATTTTATTTACGCTTTTATTTATCGCTTCCACTACGTGATGGACACGCGCTTTAATTAATTGCATTAAAATGAAAGAGAAATGGGATGAAACTCTAAATTCAAAACTCGATTATAAACTTAACCAAGGTGTGAATAAATGAGAAGTCCCGAACTCACTCTGGTCTTTGGGGCTCAATGAGGCGAGATGTAACACCCCCATCGCCGTCCCCGTTGGAAGGACGCCGTCGGGCGCGCTACCAGACGCTCAGACATACAGGTATGCACATGCAAGATGCGGAAGCATACATTCACACATAACATACATACGGAAATACGGGTTAATTAAAAACTTACCTTGACTTACCTTGCGGTACTGACTGATCATGCAATAACTCACACACACACAGGCACTAAGCAAAAGCATACACCGAAGCATACATATAACCATTCAATGGAAGCATAATCGAAATAATAAAACAAAGGAATAACTAAACATAAAGCATACTAACTATTACATTCCCAAAAGAAAACTCAAGAACGAAACATAATTAATTACATATACAATACTATAAAATTACAAAAGCTGAAATTCAGAAGCTGAACCAAATACAGGACTTCTAACTCCTACGTGGCCGACCTTGCAGAAGCGCGACTCGAACAGAACCAAACCTGCCACCTGCACGGAAAGGAAATCCGTGCTAAGCGATAATCGCTTAGTGGGGAGAACACACAAGAGTATGGACGGCCATTCACAATGGTCGCCAAGGCAAAACACATTCAAATGGCAAATGCGGATACTCATAACATATCAATAATCAGGCTGCATAATAAAGACATTCATTTCAAAACTCACAATCAAACCATATGCTGATAACAAGAATAGGCCAAAACAGACATAATACAATACACGATACAAGTATCATCATATAGAACTACATACTATATCACATGCATAAACCTACAAGGATATCAAATAAAAACATCTTACCGTGCGGAGCCACAAGAGCTTTATGCAAGCAACTGACATAAGTAAATACCCATGCCTGAACTGACAACCCAATCATCATGCTAAGAATGCTAGCTATTTAACATACTTAGACATGCCAAACACACACACTAGTCAAATATCCAAAGGATAACATTTAGATCATCACAATACCGCTGCGCAACTCTAAAATATTACGCATCATGCAAAAACACTCTGATAGCGGAGACTGGAAGCACAATCACATAACATTACATTCATATCATCAACATGCAGAAAGTACAGTAATCATTACATACTTACCATCACAACTGCTTCAGTTCACATGCTAATATACATAACAAAACTATGCTGAAGTCATATACTTAAATACATCAATCAAATCATTTCAAAGCAATCAGAAACTTATAACAAATCACATGACAAGTACGGATAATCATGTTAAATATAAAGTCATGCTTACTTAAAACAGACATACATTCTGAAGCCCATAGTCACATTCATATGCATATAAACTGATTCCTGAAATCCTTATCAAGCTCAAACGGATATCACATTCGAAGGCTAAAACATAATCCATATAAGCATGCTCATATAATAAAGCCATACAATCAGTATTTCATAATCATATTCATTCAGAAAAATCCGATATACATTACCTTAATATACTCATTCAGATAAATCCATTTATAGCCAAATCAGATCAGAGCAGTTCAGATAAACATTCAAAGAACATCTGCTGACTCTAGGTAGTGGATAACGAGTGTACAGACAGTACTTTCCGGGTACGAGCCGATTACAGACA
Organism: Excoecaria cochinchinensis; assembly: GCA_947683425.1. Taxonomy (NCBI): domain Eukaryota; kingdom Viridiplantae; phylum Streptophyta; class Magnoliopsida; order Malpighiales; family Euphorbiaceae; genus Excoecaria; species Excoecaria cochinchinensis. The sequence goes on from CANTUQ010000112.1 coordinate 5,779,783, forward strand.
GTACGTTACGGGTACGAACCGATTAAACCATTATACTTTAACTTTCACAGATATTTTCACAAGGGACCTTAAACAAGATCCAATACAGAAAAGGGTTCGCGAGGAACCAAACGGGGACCTGATCAGGGTCCAAATCATTCAAAGGGCGCTGCAGCTACAGAAGACTCTATTAGGCATGCCTAACTATCCACTTACTTGACTCTAGCAGGTTATGCGTAACCCAATTTACATTTTGAATCGCACAATGCATATATAATCAGCATGCATAAACAGAGAACGGAAGACATTTAAATATTCTCATAAAGTTGGTCACAAATCATACAATTCGCATTACAAAACATATTACAGTCCATACATTTTAACATTAAACAATGTTCTAAAGCATGCGAAGAATCAGATTAAGAAGCACTACCATGCCAATGATTATCAATACAAAATCCTAATCATGCATTAGGTGAAGATACTAAGCATAAACCATGCATAGTCCAAAATTGCATTTAACATAACACAATGAGCTCCAAGGCTAAAGCATAACAATGTATTCCGATATCAGCCATAATATTCAAATAAGTCTGGCATAGCAGGATGCCAATCATACTTCATACAAGTCAAATACTGGAGCATGCAATAACTCAATTGATAACATCAGCACTATTCATCTTTCTAAAGCATAACAGGAACACATGTTGAATCATATTATGCTAAAGACCAAGGACGCATCATCATAATCGGGGAAAGTTACAGCATAAACTTAAGCATAGCAAATTATTCTTAAAGAAGAAACAGACTAAAAATATGCATAGCATAATTCACATTAAGACAGAACATGTTTGGGACTTAAACAATCAGAAAGTCAGCATTCATAATTCCTTCGCATTCAGAATATGACATGAAATACATATCACAATAATAAGCATATTAAAGTCCAAACCATACTGTTAAAATCCCACAATCATTCAACAGGATTACTATAATCCAAAACTGATTCCAAAATACTACATATAACTTATCTTAGATAACATATTATTAATACCAAATAAATTGGAATAATCAGTCATATCAGCAAGATAACATAGCACACAATAAGGAAAAATACCATAAAAAGTGTTGGAAATCATTTTATAAAAACTAGATGCCTGGGAAAGAAAAACTGAAGCAAAACAGAAGATCTGGGAGACCTCACGTCACGTGAGGGTTGCTCACGTCGTGAGCATTGCTCACGTCGTGAGCATTGCTCACGTAACGTGAGCATAGCTCACGTCGCGTGAGCATTGCTCACGTCGTGAGCAATCTGCTCACGTAACGTGAGCCTAGCTCACGTCACGTGAGCTACTTCTCTTGCCCTCTTCTTCTTCCCGAAATTGCAAATCTGCACATTCTCCATCGTTTTCCAGAAATCCATTCTAAAACCCTTCAGAATTCATTCAATCATGCATAAACTCATTCTTTATCACACAAATACATAACACAACATACTCAAGATCAATCTAAACTCAACATTCCAGAAATTAATCAAAACAATCAAACTCAAGCATAATCACACTCCAAATTCTTTCAAGAACAGAAACCCTAAAATCACAGCAAGTTAAACTCAGCACTTTTAATTCAATCTTACGCCTGCCTTATTAACACATCTAATCACATAGGTCATGCATAAACACATGCCAAACATACCAAATTCCAGAAATGCAAACACATATACATCCTAAGTGAGAAGTAGGGCAAAAACACTAAGAACTTCAAATGCAGTAAACAGAGCTCCCAAACCTGGAAATGACGATCCAAAATCACGCTTCAAGATCACTGCTCAATTCATTCCTTGCCTTTACTTAGCTTCTTCTTACAAGCCAAAACTTGCACAAACAAGAAACCCACAAATCCGTAGCCAAACCTCAACTTAACCAAAACCCGGAAAAAGAAGAAGAAGAAGAACAGTACGTTAACTCCAACTTACCTCTTCAAAGCTAACCCAAAACTCAACCAAGCCAAACACAACTCCAAGCCCAGGGGAAACGAAAGGAAAAGCAGAGAAAGGAGAAGAGAAGAGGAAGAAGGAGCGTGAGAGGAGGGGACGGGAAAGCAATCTGTATTCCCCCTCTCTCTCTCTTTCTTTTCTTCTTTTCTTCTTTCAATGCCTACCTAACAGTCTACTTGGCAACATCCAATTGGACCTCAAACTCCACTAAGACTAATCCCAATCCATTAATGCTCTTTAGTCCTTAGACAAATAACACTTCACTCACCTACACATATCTTTCTTAACAAACTTAATTATCTTTTCAATTAGGTCCTTAACACTCCAAATTCATAAACACAAATTACCGAAATACCCTTCCGATCCCGACTTAGCATGCACAATCCGACCAGGGCTATTTTGGGGTGTGACAACTCTTCCCTCCTAAAAGAATTTCGTCCTCGAAATTCACAGCGAAACACTTACATCCACACAACCCAAACAAACAAAATTTACTTAAACAAAAGCTTGCAATATAACTTACCAGAAGAACCTGCGGTCTCCTTCGAATCCTTGCTAGATGTTACGAACTCTGCAGGCACTCGCGAAGATCTGAGCAAATCCTCCACATCCTTTCTAGCTTGCCCAGCTAGACTCTCACTCATCTTTTTAGGACAACCGGCAATCTGGTGTTCCATACTGCCACACCTGAAACAAGCACCGGAGAGCTTCCGACATGGGCCCCGATGTCGCTTCTGACAGTGCTGACATAAAAGCGATACCCACTTCCTACACTTGATCCCATGTTGCTTCTGAAATTGTTGACACATCGAAGGTTCTCGAACCCTTTTCCCTGCTGGCACTTCACTAATCGATCCTTTTCTCTTCTGAGGAACATGCTGAACAAAATCTTGAGAAGCACGAGGAGCAGTCAATCTATCCAAAATCCGAATCAATCCTTGTACTAATGTCCTATCATCAGAAACACGACCAGAATCTTCAACAGGAAGACGCTCGCAAACATTCTGATCAGCACTAACTCGATTCACACTTTCTGTTGTCTCGCCCACATTCTCACTAGGATCAGACTCCATCTAGACATGACACAAAACAAGACGCATCTGCATTAGGCCACGACACAAAACTGACTCTCATGCAAAGACTCAACACATAACAAACAACACACCCAGAACCATCAAACCTGGGCTCTGATAACACTAACTGTAACACCCCCATCGCCGTCCCCGTTGGAAGGACGCCGTCGGGCGCGCTACCAGACGCTCAGACATACAGGTATGCACATGCAAGATGCGGAAGCATACATTCACACATAACATACATACGGAAATATGGGTTAATTAAAAACTTACCTTGACTTACCTTGCGGTACTGACTGATCATGCAATAACTCACACACACACAGGCACTAAGCAAAAGCATACACCGAAGCATACATATAACCATTCAATGGAAGCATAATCGAAATAATAAAACAAAGGAATAACTAAACATAAAGCATACTAACTATTACATTCCCAAAAGAAAACTCAAGAACAAAACATAATTAATTACATATACAATACTATAAAATTACAAAAGCTGAAATTCAAAAGCTGAACCAAATACAGGACTTCTAACTCCTACGTGGCCGACCTTGCAGAAGCGCGACTCGAACAGAACCAAACCTGCCACCTGCACGGAAAGGAAATCCGTGCTAAGCGATAATCGCTTAGTGGGGAGAACACACAAGAGTATGGACGGCTATTCACAATGGTCGCCAAGGCAAAACACATTCAAATGGCAAATGCGGATACTCATAACATATCAATAATCAGGCTGCATAATAAAGACATTCATTTCAAAACTCACAATCAAACCATATGCTGATAACAAGAATAGGCCAAAACAGACATAATACAATACACGATACAAGTATCATCATATAGAACTACATACTATATCACATGCATAAACCTACAAGGATATCAAATAAAAACATCTTACCGTGCGGAGCCACAAGAGCTTTACGCAAGCAACTGACATAAGTAAATACCCATGCCTGAACTGACAACCCAATCATCATGCTAAGAATGCTAGCTATTTAACATACTTAGACATGCCAAACACACACACTAGTCAAATATCCAAAGGATAACATTTAGAGCATCACAATACCGCTGCGCAACTCTAAAATATTACGCATCATGCAAAAACACTCTGATAGCAGAGACTGGAAGCATAATCACATAACATTACATTCATATCATCAACATGCAGAAAGTACAGTAATCATTACATACTTACCATCACAACTGCTTCAGTTCACATGCTAATATACATAACAAAACTATGCTGAAGTCATATACTTAAATACATCAATCAAATCATTTCAAAGCAATCAGAAACTTATAACAAATCACATGACAAGTACGGATAATCATGTTAAATATAAAGTCATGCTTACTTAAAACAGACATACATTCTGAAGCCCATAGTCACATTCATATGCATATAAACTGATTCCTGAAATCCTTATCAAGCTCAAACGGATATCACATTCGAAGGCTAAAACATAATCCATATAAGCATGCTCATATAATAAAGCCATACAATCAGTATTTCATAATCATATTCATTCAGAAAAATCCGATATACATTACCTTAATATACTCATTCAGATAAATCCATTTATAGCCAAATCAGATCAGAGCAGTTCAGATAAACATTCAAAGAACACCTGCTGACTCTAGGTAGTGGATAACGAGTGTACAGACAGTACTTTCCGGGTACGAGCCGATTACAGACAGTACGTTACGGGTACGAACCGATTAAACCATTATACTTTAACTTTCACAGATATTTTCACAAGGGACCTTAAACAAGATCCAATACAGAAAAGGGTTCGCGAGGAACCAAACGGGGACCTGATCAGGGTCCAAATCATTCAAAGGGCGCTGCAGCTACAGAAGACTCTATTAGGCATGTCTAACTATCCACTTACTTGACTCTAGCAGGTTATGCGTAACCCAATTTACATTTCGAATCGAACAATGCATATATAATCAGCATGCATAAACAGAGAACGGAAGACATTTAAATATTCTCATAAAGTTGGTCACAAATCATACAATTCGCATTGCAAAACATATTACAGTCCATACATTTTAACATTAAACAATGTTCTAAAGCATGCCAAGAATCAGATTAAGAAGCACTACCATGCCAATGATTATCAATACAAAATCCTAATCATGCATTAGGTGAAGATACTAAGCATAAACCATGCATAGTCCAAAATTGCATTTAACATAACACAATGAGCTCCAAGGCTAAAGCATAACAATGTATTCCGACATCAGCCATAATATTCAAATAAGTCTGGCATAGCAGGATGCCAATCATACTTCATACAAGTCAAATACTGGAGCATGCAATAACTCAATTGATAACATCAGCACTATTCATCTTTCTAAAGCATAACAGGAACACATGTTGAATCATATTATGCTAAAGACCAAGGACGCATCATCATAATCGGGGAAAGTTACAGCATAAACTTAAGCATAGCAAATTATTCTTAAAGAAGAAACAGACTAAAAATATGCATAGCATAATTCACATTAAGACAGAACATGTTTGGGACTTAAACAATCAGAAAGTCAGCATTCATAATTCCTTCGCATTCAAAATATGACATGAAATACATATCACAATAATAAGCATATTAAAGTCCAAACCATACTATTAAAATCCCACAATCATTCAACAGGATTACTATAATCCAAAACTGATTCCAAAATACTACATATAACTTATCTTAGATAACATATTATTAATACCAAATAAATTGGAATAATCAGTCATATCAGCAAGATAACATAGCACACAGTAAGGAAAAATACCATAAAAAGCGTTGGAAATCATTTTATAAAAACTGGACGCCTGGGAAAGAAAAATAGAAGCAAAACAGAAGATCTGGGAGACCTCACGTCACGTGAGGGTTGCTCACGTCGTGAGCATTGCTCACGTAACGTGAGCATAGCTCACGTAGCGTGAGCATTGCTCACGTCGCATGAGCATTGCTCACGTCGTGAGCAATCTGCTCACGTAACGTGAGCCTAGCTCACGTCACGTGAGCTACTTCTCTTGCCCTCTTCTTCTTCCCGAAATTGCAAATCTGCACATTCTCCATCGTTTTCCAGAAATCCATTCTAAAACCCTTCAGAATTCATTCAATCATGCATAAACTCATTCTTTATCACACAAATACATAACACAACATACTCAAGATAAATCTAAACTCAACATTCCAGAAATTAATCAAAACAATCAAAATCAAGCATAATCACACTCCAAATTCTTTCAAGAACAGAAACCCTAAAATCACAGAAAGTTAAACTCAGCACTTTTAATTCAATCTTACGCCTGCCTTATTAACACATCTAATCACATAGGTCATGCATAAACACATGCCAAACATACCAAATTCCAGAAATGCAAACACATATACATCCTAAGTGAGAAGTAGGGCAAAAACACTAAGAACTTCAAATGCAGTAAACAGAGCTCCCAAACCTGGAAATGACGATCCAAAATCACGCTTCAAGATCACTGCTCAATCCATTCCTTGCCTTTACTTAGCTTCTTCTTACAAGCCAAAACTTGCACAAACAAGAAACCCACAAATCCTTAGCCAAACCTCAACTTAACCAAAACCAGGAAAAAGAAGAAGAAGAAGAAGAACAGTACGTTAACTCCAACTTACCTCTTCAAAGCTAACCCAAAACTCAACCAAGCCAAACACAACTCCAAGCCCAGGGGAAACGAAAGGAAAAGCAGAGAAAGGAGAAGAGAAGAGGAAGAAGGAGCGTGAGAGGAGGGGACGGGAAAGCAATTTGTATTCCCCCTCTCTCTCTCTTTCTTTTCTTCTTTTCTTCTTTCAATGCCTACCTAACAGTCTACTTGGCAACATCCAATTGGACCTCAAACTCCACTAAGACTAATCCCAATCCATTAATGCTCTTTAGTCCTTAGACAAATAACACTTCACTCACCTACACATATCTTTCTTAACAAACTTAATTATCTTTTCAATTAGGTCCTTAACACTCCAAATTCTCAAACACAAATTATCGAAATACCCTTCCGATCCCGACTTAGCATGCACAATCCGACCAGGGCTATTTTGGGGTGTGACACGAGAGGTCTAGGAGTTCCAAGACACCTCTTGAGTCTCACCAAACGACTTAAATTTACAATCCTAGGCTCCAGGGGGTAGAGGCTGAGACCTCCAAGATCACTCTGGCTTGCCAAAGATGGATATGTATGCGCTGTCTTAGGCTCGCTGAGGCTAGACGACCCTTCCCAATGTTCGAATGGGTGGCGACTCCAAGAAACCTCCTTATTGCCCAAAATAGACCCACTTGTAAATACCTTACAAGTTTTAATGAATCTCATCCCGATCGCCCTAAAGTGGGCTTTCAGGAGGCCACGGGGTTCAGCGCGCGTCACAGTGGCGACTCCACTTGGGATATAATTGAGACTTCGATTCGAAAGTACCTTGAGTAAAAATTATAATTGAGTTTTAGTTTAAAAATTTCACCTTCTTTCAAAACTGCATTGCATCACATTAGAGCTTTAGATCTATGCTAGTTTGGTCCCTTTTTCAGCCCCGGTGCGTTCCCGAAGCACAACTCTACGTTCACTCAATGAAGGGAAGTGTTAAGGATAATCACCAGCCCGAGCCTCGTACCATCATGGTATATGAAATGGAGACCCGATTGGTTGTTACGCTCGTGGTGAGCTAGACCTGTCGGCAGGGACTAAAGTAACACCACCTTTTGACTAAAGCTCATGTAATGGAAATAGCTACTTCCCCTAGGTGCTATGAACCTTAATACTATGCTTGCTATGTGGATCATTATGTATTGGACAAGCCCAGATAATTTAATTGGTCACCTAATCAAAGGTTTTCATGCCCCGATAGACCCATGTCAACTTATTCGGACTGCCTAAATACATAACGATCATAACCCATGCGTCTATGCATTAGTTAGGAGAGGTTATGTTGCCGGTTTTTTTTCACCGTGCACCATGCGCGTCCATCGGGTTCACTGTTAACCCATGGATCAAGCCCACCTAGGACAGAGACTGCACAACCTCGTGTGTGGGGGCAATAAGGTTGGAAGGATCTATCTGCTTGCATGTGGTTGTGGATGATGCATTGCATATTCATGTCAGTCATACACAAATAAATTTTTGTATTTCTTCTACATGTATACATCTTATTCTTTGCATATAATTATTATATGTACATATCGTCCTGTGCATAATTTTTCAAATGTTTCACATGTATCATTGTAATCTCATTTGGTCATTGTATAGCATCTGTTGCACAGCACGATCATGAATTACATATTATTCATACATCATTCTAACTCTTTGCTTTTCAGCCATCATAGACCATTTACTTGGGTGGTTAGGGGATCCTAATAGTTGTCTAAAGAGCGATCAGAGTTCACGTGGGCTGACAAAGTTTTTGGCATTCTTACCAGAGCATCTAAAGGCATTAGAAATGGCTGGCCCTTTGCAACAGAATGAAGAGACTCGTGCCCTAATTGCCCAGGAGTTGGATAAAAGGTTCGAGGAGCTTGAAACAAAGATGCTGGCTATGGTCAAAGAAAGGATGGATGCCATGGCACTTGTTCTGCAAGCTCAGCTTATGGCAACAACTTCAACCAAGGAAAGCCGGCCACGATCGAGAAGGCTCATATAGCGATAGCTCCAGTACCTCCTTTTCCTTCTGAGACTAGAGGTAAGAGGTCACTTGATTCCCCGATTGAGCAAGGACGAAATAGGAGGCCTACTTTAGAACATGGCATTATGTCTAAGGAGGATGAAGACCCTGCAATCATGCGTACTCCAAAAGATGGAAGCTCAGGAGGCCTTGACAATAGTAAGGAAAATGCTAAGGCTACAGAAGTCCCAGCCACTAGAACAACTCAGCCCCACCTCACTATCTCAGGTAGGCCATTATCTTGGCATTTCGCCCGTCTCGTCAAGAAAGGGAAGTTACAACCCATGTCAGCCGGGCCTGCACCAAGTCAAGGACGCCCTAGACATAGAGCAGATTGGCACTGCACGTATCACCAGTATCCAGGGCATAAAATGGACTACTGTCGTACCTTGAAAGATCGCATTCAAGAGCTGATGCCAGGCCCAGAAAAGGAAGAGATTGTAAAAGTGCCAACCACGGAAGTAAAGCAAAGGCATTTTTCTAATTTTGGCAGATCTTTGTCCTGGGTCCTCAAGAGGCTGATGAAGGAGGGGATATTACAGCCATTGCCAGCTAGGCCCGCCAGAAGCCAGGGACAGCCCAATCATAAAGGGGATGAGTATTGCGCCTTCCACCAGCACATCGGGCATACCACAGACGATTGCAAGACCTTGAGACATGCTATTCAAGATCTGATTGACTCCCACCAGATCTACGACCGTAGTGGGGGATGTATGCTTATCGGGTAATGCCTTTTGGCCTAAAAAATGCAGGAGCCACTTATCAGAGGATGGCGACAAAAATCTTAAGGAAAAATCAACCTGTAGTGTGGAACAAAGATTGTCAGAAAGCTTTTGATACTATCAAAGAATACTTGCTGAAATCACTGGTGTTGAGACCACCACAGCCAGTCAAGCCAATGATTCTGTATTTAGCTATAGAAGATGGTTCTATAGGTGCTATGATGGCCCAAGAGGATGAATTCAGAGTGGAATTTGCTATTTACTACCTTAGTAAAAAGTTCCTGGCTTATGAGGTTAAGTATGCAGAAGTAGAAAAGATCTGTCTTGCGGTAATTTGGGCCTTTGAGAAGTTGAGACACTACTTTCACTCCTATAAGGTACAAGCGGTAGCAAAGCAGAATCCCTTGAGATACTTACAGGAGGCTCCATCCTTACTTGGAAAAATGGTTAGGTGGTTGTTGCTGCTACGAGTGTTTGATATAGAGTATGTTACTCGAAAAACTATCAAAGGGTGTGCAGTGGCAGAATTCCTGGCAGAACACCTAATTCAAGGAGACTCACACGAGTTCAGCTTTTCAGATGAGGATGTGACAACCATCGGAGTTCAGGGGCAACTGTACTTTGATGGGGCTGTGAACAATATGGGGGCAGGAGTGGGAGTCATTCTGACCACCCCGGATAATGAGAAACTCCCTTTGGCAAAGAAACTGAGGTTCAAAGCTTCTAATAATGAAGTCGAGTATGAAGCATGTACTTTTGGGTTGGAAGCGTTAATACCCTTGGGGGCAAAGAAAGTGGAAGTGTTTGGTGATTCATCCCTGGTGATCAATCAAATTCGAGGCGGATGGGCTGTTAAAGAAGAAAAGCTAATGCCGTACATTGAGCACTTGAGAGACCTGAGTAGTCAGTTTGCAGTGTGTACATTCCATTTTGTTCCAAGGGACGAAAATTAGTTGGCCGACGCGCTCGCCACTTTAGTGTCAATGTGGGACAATCAAGAAGGGGTAGTTATAAGGCTGGTTTTGATTTCTATCTCTGAGAGACCTATCTTCGAATCTAAGTCAGTTATGGAAACAGAAGTAGCGGATGGGAAGCCGTGGTATTATGACATTATGAACTATCTAGAAAATACGACTTTTCCAGAGGAAGCTACTGAGAAAAATCAGAGAATGATTCACAAATTGTCTACCCAATTCATTTGCATAAATGGGATATTATACAAACGGCAGGCTTATGGTATCCAGTTGAGATGTTTGGATGAGAAAGAGGCCAAGAGGGTAATGGAAGAAACTCATACTGGCGTATGCGAAGCCCATATGAATGGGCTGACATTGGCAAAGATGATTATGAGGCAAGGGTTCTTCTGGTTCACCATGGATAATGACTGCTCAAAGTATGTAAAGCAGTATCAGTTGTGCTAACAACACGTAGATTTAAGGCATTTGCCTATCTCAGAATTGTATAATTTTACATCGCCTTGGCCGTTCGCAACTTGGGGGATTGATATTATTTGGGAAATTCGTCCTACGGCTTCCAATGGACACAGATACATCATCGTCGCCATTGATTATTTTACCAAATGGGTAGAAGCTGAGTCTTTTAAAAAAGGTCGATGCTAGGGATATGGCGAAATTCATTGAGAGGAACTTGACATGTAGGTACGGCATCCCACATCACATGGTATCTGACAACGGGGTCCAGTTTATGGCCGAGGCGAAGAAATTTTTCCAGAAGTATGGTATTGAGCATCACAAGTCGTCTCCATACCGCCCTCAAGCCAATGGGGCAGTAGAAGCCGCCAACAAAAATAATCAAGAGGAATCTAGCCAAGATGGTTCAGAATTATAAAGATTGGGTGAAAAAGCTGCCTTTTGCACTCTGGGGTTACAGAACGACCACCAAAATATCTACAGGAGCCATACCGTACTCTTTGGTGTATGGAACGGAGGCGGTATTGCCAGTCGAAGTTGAACTCAAGTCACTAAGAGTGGTCATGGGAGTTCAGATTCCAGAAGCTGAATGGGCACAACAACGGTTACAGCACTTAAACATGTTGGATGAGAACAGATTGAGAGCCTATTACCATAAACAAATCTATCAAAAGAGGCTCGCTAGATCCTTTGGAAAGAAAGTCAAAAAGCATCCCCTAAAGGAAGGGGACTTGGTGTTCAAGCAGATGAGACTAGGTACGCTTGATATCAGAGGAAAGTTCAGACCAACGCGAGAAGGATCATTCATCCTCAAGGAACTGTTATCAAAAGGAGTTACGATTCTGTCAGATAGCGATGGTAACGAATTCAAAGAACCGATCAATATTGATAGACTCAAAAGGTTCCATGGCTAAAGACAATAAAATCAAAAAAAGAGAATAAAAGCCCCGCAGGTCAAAAATCGAAAAAAGGCGGCCTTGCTAAAATTAGGCGCCTCGTCGGGGTGAAAAGCGAAAAAAGGCATCCTGGGAAAAAATTAGAGGCATGAGAGAAAATATCCAATCAAGAAAACCCGAGAGGGCTGATTGGTAACAGGAGTTGATGCTATCAAGATTTGGCTCTGTGAATTAATGTAGTTTGGCATTTTTGAATTAGTGTTAAATGGTGATCATGTATATTGAAATCATACTGAAACGGGCACAATGTTGTGAAATGAAATAAAACTAAATTCATTTATTGATATTATTTCCTAGTTCTGTTCTAAAAAGGAACATATTGCTTAAAATCCATACAAATCTGAGCTAGACCTTACTACTGCTCTCGCCGGCCGGGTACCTTAGTGGCCAGGTCCTATTACCAACTGCGGGGCTAGGTGTCCATCCTCTATATGCACTGGTAGAAGTTACGGAATGATTCCCAGAAAAGGGTATAGTAGTTTTCTCTGGTAATTCAGTCCAAAGATCATGATACTGAGAAGCAAAGGCTGAAGATAAGACCTCGCCTCGAAAGGATAGGGAATGTCTCACTACATCGTTAATCGCTCTGAATTATCAAGCACAATAGGTGGTAGTGTAGAAGGCAGCCTCATGAGGCCTTCAAAGAACCAGATCCTTATCCACTACCTAACCCAATCTAGCAACACATTCATCCAGAAAGTCAAAGGAATGCAACTGATGCCTAGAGAGAAATACCTAAGAGAATAACTGCTGATTACCCTAGGGGAGGGCTTTGATAGTAGCTTCAACTTTTCTTGCAGCCGTACCTGAAAGGCAAGAGAGTCTAAAAAAAAAAAGAGGCCGTTAGAGATGAAAATCGTGACTAGCTCTCTAAGCAAAAGTTAGGCCAAAGGACAGGGTGAAAACCTGGGAACAGGCAGTCTGTCCTTCAAAAAAAAATAAAGAAAAAGCCGCTGGAGTGGGTTGGTTCCATTCCAGGCAAAAGTTAGGCATAGGATTATGTGAAAATCCACAAAGGGACGCATTTCCCGCTAAGAAAAGCTAGTGTGAAAATCCACAAGGGACGTACTACCTTTAAAACAATGACTTTTGAAGCCTGGAGCAATAAGGCAGCATTACTCGAAATGACTTCCCTTTAGACAGGTGCCGTATAATGCAGAACTTGATTCAGAGTGTTGGAGGCAAAATGCTCATTGACCGAGGGCAAAAATGCGCACGAGGCAGTTCTCTTTGAAAAGATTAGGTGTCAGAGACCTTAAAGCCAAGACAACGCTTTTCTACATCCTTGGTGGCAACAGACAATGTGAGCAGCTGAGCAGTACCCTCAACGAATCCCTTAACCACCTGGGATGTGGTCTATCCATTTTTCCATCTCACATGCATTAATCTTTTGCATATTGCCCTGCATATCACGTGCATTTAGTCCATTACACTTATGGTTGTACACACAATTCTTGTATGCTAATCCTTTGCTTATGACTCATGTATATAGCTTTATGTGTATACTTCACACACATTATTCCATATGCACACACAATCTTTTGTATATGTTGCTGTGTACATGACTTAGAGGGAAGGGCCGAATAGACCTCATGAGCAAGGGTGATCCAAGGTATAGGTTCAGCTCAACATTATCGGCCACTGTATCCAGCATAAAATCAGGGGCTTATGTGAGGGGGTGGAATGCCCAGAAGGACAAGCCTATCCGAATACACCGTGCTGAGGGCAATCCGGAATCACACAAATCTATAGAAAATAAGATCCTTTGAGAAGCCAAACTATCCACACATAGTCGGAGGCAAATCAGACACAAAAGTGAGCTAAGGTATAGTTTTGAATCTACATCGATGCTCACCCATGCCGAACAATCAGATCAAGATAAAGTCCTCACAAGAATGGAATCTTAACGACCTGCTCCTAAGAAGGCATTTAAGAGAGCAAGCCGACTCATACACACCATGTCAGGAGCAACACGGTAAGTTTCTCTATCATAAGATATATGCTTGCACATATTTGTACAATAATCAAGATGAAGTCCTGATGAGAGAAGAATCTCAAGGATCTGCTCCCAAGAGGGAAAAGAATAAGCCTCTCCATGCGCACCATGCCGGGAGCGAACAGGTAAGTTTTTCTGTCATAAGATGTACGCTAACACACCTCACACAATTCGAATTCAAATGTATGTATATTGCACACACATGATTCCGCACACGTGCACAGTGTTTTGTATATGTACATGGCTCAGATGAGGGATCTGAATAGACCTCATGTTTAAAGATGATTCAAGAGATGAGTTCAGCCTAACATTGTCAGACTCATGCATGCCATGCCGGGGGCAATCAGGTAAGTTTCCCTACCATAAGATATACGCTCACACACATCACACAAAGTGTACAAAAGCCAAATTCAAATGTACAAAATCTCAAACAAATTAAAATGTACAAAGAATACAAACTCTCAAATCAAAATAACAAAAACAAATTCTCAAACAAAACAACACAAAACAAAAAGAAGAAGGTATTTTCAAGGCCTTAAAAATCCAATACACTGTAAAAGTCCAAACGCGTCCAAAAATGTGAAAACGCAAAGAAACAAAAAAAAAACGAAAATGAAATAGAAAAATCATCCGCCTGTAGGCAAGCAACAAAACCTCCAATATAATTTTCCTTTGAGAAAGCTCAAATCGTTTTTCCGCCCCGAACGCTCAACATCAAATTCTCTCACCCTCTTGAGAAGTATGCAGGTCTTTTCAAAAGGGAGGCTACATTGGAGATGATACAGGAATCGATATCTGGCATGTCACAATTAGTGCAATAAAGAAAATGGGGAACAACCAAACATCCTTCGAGGGCACACTTTGACATCAGCCCCAACAGGTATGTACTACCACAGGTATGCATCTTTTATATGCCCTGTACATTTGCTTTTCCCTGGTTGTAGTAAAAAGAAGAGGTCTACGATAAGCGCTAGCAAAGAAAGAGGCGAATGGTTCACCATACTGATCTAAGGATGGTCGACAGATCAGATAATATACTAGCCGAATGGGGATTGAATGAGGTTTAGCAAGGAAAGTTCGCAAGCCTAAACGGGACTAGCAATATAAATCAGATACCGTACATGCTGAGACAAGGACAGCGGCGCACACGCGATAAAGCAGATCGCACTTTGTAAGTCTGGAGCAGACTCGGTGCAGCTCAGGAGAGCAACCCTCGCATTTTGTAAGCCTGGAGCAGACTCGGTGCATCACCATCCGCAATTTGTAAGTATAGAGCAGACTCGGTGTAGCTCAGGAGAGCAAACCTCGCGTTTTGTAAGCCTGGAGCAGACTCGGCGAATCACCATCCGCACTTTGTAAGTTTGGAGCAGACTCGGTGCAGCTCAAGAGAGCAATCCTCGCATTTTGTAAGTCTGGAGTAGACTCGGCGCATCACCATCCGCACTTCGTAAGTCTGGAGCAGACTCGGTGCAGCTCAGGAGAGCAACCCTCGCGTTTTGTAAGTCCGGAGCAGACTCGACGCATTGCTGCTTGCTCGGCAAAAAGGCAAGGGCTGCCTCAGGTACGCATCTCTTTCCATCATTCTCTGAATTTTGGCTCATCTAGACACTAGTGCACTAGTTTCCCAAAAATTTGGGGCAACTGTAGACACCGGATCCTGAGACAGTCCAGATCAGAGTTACCCAATGATGATAGATGCCTTGTCACAGGCAAAAAGGTTGAAAGTGGTGATTTCTTATTTAAATTTGAATTTTAGAGTGAAAAATGGAAAAATAATAAAAAATATTTTAAAAATTAGTTTTGAAAAATGGGGGCTTAAAATTATAGTATTTTTAGTCAATTTAAAATTTAGAAAAAAAAATCGGATCGCGAGTGTCCGGCGCGGCAGCGCGCTGGCGCCCAGCTCTCGGGGGCCCGAGCGCCCAGCACGCAGGCACCCAGGTGACTCACAGCGTCGCCAATGCTGCGCGTCGCTAAAAGCGCGCGCAGCATTACACGCACTGCGCACCGCACATCGCGCTGGCGCACGCCGAAGCGCGCAGCGCTGCCGCTCCGACGCCCGTCCCTATATAGCGACGGTCATCCCTACTTCTGGCCGTCGCTAAAGGGTCAGATACTCCTTTTTTCTGATTTTTGGACCTAAAAATCAATTTTTTTATCCCTTTTTTCAAGGTTTTAAGGGATTTTTTCTATTTTTAAAAATTAAAATAGGTAATATCTGATTTAATTAAATTTTATCCCTTTAATTATTTTATTTTTCCTATTTTTCTTCATATAAAAAGAATGAGATGAAAACCTAAAAGGAGGGGAATTTTTCTAGGGTTTTTTTTCTCTTCTTCCTCTCAATTTCTCTAGGAAAAATTCCAGATTTTCCCCCAACAAAAAAATTGAGTTCATCTTTTTAGTTTTTTTTTCCAATAGAATTTCTTCTAAACACTTTTTAGAAGAAAATTTATTGATGCAATTTAATTTTGAGACAAACATAATAATTGTTTGCTCTCAAAATTCATTTTTTGACTTGTTATTTGTTTTCAATTAAACTTTTTCAAGTTTTTTTTTTATTATTTTGAATCTTTATTTGATGAATAATGGATTTTGGGGCAAAACAAATCATTGTTTGTTCCTAAAATCGATATTTTCATTTGATTTTCTAAAAAATAATTTTTTCTCAGAAATGATTTTTTTTTCTTTGGAACAAATAAAATAATAGTTTGTTCTTGACATCATTTTCATTCTTTTAATCAATAAAAATCATTCTTTTGGCAAAGAAATTAATTCTTTGTTTTTTAAGAATTGTTGATTTTCTTTCTTCATTTTTAAGCCTATTTTTTCTTGGAATGAAATTCCAACATTTTTATTATTCAATTCTAATCTTGTAAATCAAGAACAATGAAATCAATCATCTTTTTACCTGCATCGAATCGGAAACTGTGAGGGTAAACATTCCGGGCTTATTCTTCTTATTCATTTTGTTCATATTTAATTTATTCATGTTCATTCTTATTATTTTCAGTTATTCATTTATTTATTTTGTTAATGTTTAATTTATTACCATGTATATTTTTATTATTATTCTCATTCATTTATTTTATTCATGTGAATATTGATTTCTTTTATTTTTAACATGTAATTAAATTAATTCATTCATCATTATTTTTAACATGTAATTAAATTAATTCATTTTGATTGATCTTTTTGCCATGTAAATGGTTTATATCATTTGTGAACATATTTAATTAATCATGTCATTTATTTAATCAATTTTTTTTCTTTTCCATTGTCATTATCATATGTTTAATATTTTGTTCACTTATTTATTTTCATTATTATCATGTTCATATTTTTACACATTAATTAATTAACATGTTGTATTTTATTCCAATTACATCTTTTAATCCACTTATTATTCATAACACATTTTTCTCATTTATTTTAAATTGATAACATTTTAATTCATTTATGATTTTGATATCATTTCATTTTATCTCATTTTATTTTATCTTATCATTTATTTTATATTTAATTGATTTTAATTGATTTTAATTGATTCAATTACTAACATTATTTTTATTTGTGTTTTATTTTATTTAACATCTCGTTTTTTGCTTGGGCATTTTTGCGAGCACACGGGGAGATCCAAGAGGCTCGTTCGGGTTACATATTTATTTTCTTCGTTTGTAATATTTATTTATTTTGGCTTTTTCATTTATTTTTGCCATGTAATTTTCTTGTAAAATTATTTATTTAGGCCCACTAGAAAGAAAGTCACTAAACGTTTTTTTATTAATTAATTTGAAATTTTTTCTAAATAAAAATGGGACCAATGTCTCAATTTTCTCCATCCAAAATAAGACCATCACATCAAAATTATTTTATAATAAATATGCATGCGAGGACCAATGTCCTCATCATTAATGAATATCCCGCTTTATGCATGTTTTGTATTTTATTTAGAATGGGGGTTGTATTCCGCCCCTAGTTTTGTTGTAATATTTTTACATATGCTTTATTTTATTTACGCTTTTATTTATCGCTTCCACTACGTGATTGACACGCGCTTTAATTAATTGCATTAAAATGAATGAGAAATGGGATGAAACTCTAAATTCAAAACTCGATTATAAACTTAACCAAGGTGTGAATAAATGAGAAGTCCCGAACTCACTCTGGTCTTTGGGGCTCAATGAGGCGAGAGGTCTAGGACTTCCAAGACACCTCTTGAGTCTCACCAAACGACTTAAATTTACAATCCTAGGCTCCAGGGGGTAGAGGCTGAGACCTCCAAGATCTCTCTGGCTTGCCCAAGATGGATATATATGTGCCGTCTTAGGCTCGCTGAGGCTAGAAGACCCTTCCTAATGTTTTATTGGGTGGCGACTTTAAGAAACCTCCTTGTTGCCCAAAATAGACGCACTTGTAAATACCTTACAAGTTTTAATGAATTCCATCCCGATCGCCCTAATATGGGCTTTCATGAGGCCACGGGGTTCGGTGCGCGTCACAGTAGCATTCGAACAAACTCTACTGGCCTCTCGCTGATCACCCAAAGCCTCATTCGATCTCGGACAATTGGCTAAAAAGTGCTCGGTGCTCCCACAGCAGAAATACCCACCTGTGAACCACCTACACTCACCTCTGTGCCATTTCCACAATGAGAACATTCCGGCAACATCTCAGTCCTTCCACCCGAATTACCTCTACCGAACCAGACACCATAGCTGAACCCTGTCTTCGGCCTGTCGTAGCCGGGCCTGAAGGTGACTCGTCCTGCGGGTTCCTTGACCTCTTACCCGAGGATGAAGAAGATGAGCTTCCACGAGAGGGGTTTCTCCTCTAAGCCCTCTCTCTCAAAATCGATTCAGACCTCTCCGCCCGTACTGTAGCTTGCACAATCTGGTAGTACCCAACTCCTGGAGTACTCATCAGAGAAATCAGTATTGCCATCAGCGACTCATTCAATCCGGTCTCAAAATGCCTACACCTAAACTCCTCTGTCAAAATGCCTTCCGGTGCATACTTCGCCAAATGGTTGAACTCTTTCTAAAATTCAGATACTGTCATGGCTCGCTGCCTCAAACTCAAGAACTATGCCCACTTCGCATCCCTGTAGGTCTGAGTCACATACTTATTTGTGAATTCCCTCTCAAAGAAATCCCATGATACCGAGTCAGGCAATTGGGGATGCCTACAGACCAACTCCCACCAGTCAAAAGCAGACCCTTGAAGCAATGCCAATGCACACTCCACTCGCTGATTAGGAGGACACTGGACCTCCCTCAGAGTACGCTTCACCTTATCTAACCACTTCTCTGCACATTCCGACTCATCCAAATCGGTCCCATAAAAATCTTCTGCACCCGCTCTTCTCATACTCTCAATCTGTCACTCTCTCCAAGACCCGAGCCATGTCCTGAGAAATCTTAAGCATCTCCTCGAAGGGCATGGCTGCGGCCTCGGGCCGAACTCTAAGATCTTGAGTTGACACAGAAATTGAAGGATCAATAGCTTGCAGATTCACGATTTCGGCTGATCCCTTAAAAGACCCTCGAACTGAATTAGAATCCATCTAAAATAAGCAAAGACAACCACATCAGCCAACATAGTCCTAGACATATATACGCATCTATACACAACATCACCCAGAAATGCCTAAACCTTGGCTCTGATACTAAAACCTATAACACCCCCTACCCATACGTAGGCAAACCCATCCGCACCGGAGTGAGAAGCCGTATGAGCAGGGTGTATCACCAAATAGATAGAGGCAAAATATACATTCATCCACAATAAACATGAATAAATATAGCCAAAATTTAAAGTTTTGAGAAATATCATCATGATCATGCATTAATATAACAACATTCATTGAAATAATTTTTCGATCAGATGCCAAAATAGAATAATTACATATCCAAAATATACAAGCGGAAGCTTACAAAATTACTGATACAATGAGAATTCTATTCCAAAATAATTATTAACGGACTACAAAA
This sequence comes from Excoecaria cochinchinensis, assembly GCA_947683425.1. Classification (NCBI taxonomy): domain Eukaryota; kingdom Viridiplantae; phylum Streptophyta; class Magnoliopsida; order Malpighiales; family Euphorbiaceae; genus Excoecaria; species Excoecaria cochinchinensis. The sequence goes on from CANTUQ010000112.1 coordinate 5,799,630, forward strand.
ATAAGCCCTAAGAATAATCCCTCTGTGTTGGCTTGACCGGCGGCGACTCTCCTAAAGCAAAAATGCCTTCCGCACCTGCACGGGTAAAGCACCGTGCTAAGCGATAACGCTTAGTGGGGAAACACACAACAAATGTCACACCCCGTTTGCCCCCTAGTTGAATGAGCCATATATGAATGTGTGTGCACTTGCATGAGTTTTGTATAATAAGGGCATTTTGGTAATTTTGCATGTTTTAAGAGTTTTGCTCGCATGTGGGTGCATGCATGGTGTTATGGTGTGGATTAGTTCGGTCAGTATTGTGTGTGCATGAGCGCACCGTTGTAGTGTGTGTTCATGAGAGTTGCATCATGTGTGGTTGAGCATACCATAATAGGATGTGCACTAGTGGATCAATATTGTGTGTGGATGAGTGCACCATAGTAGGATATGCACTAGTGGGTTATTGTAATATGTGGACATGCATATGTTTGTAGGGTGTGCTTAGGGAGATGTGCTTGTGTGTGTTGCTCACACATTTGTAGGATGCATTATTAAGGTGTCTCATTGTGTGTATGTGATGCACTTAGTTAGGGTGTGAGTGAGTAATCTCCTCCACTAGATGATTGACATGTGTAAAGTGGGAAAGAGAAAAAGATGAAAAGGGAAAATCAGATTTTTTGAAAACCCATTCCCGTTTTTCCTTCTTCTTCTTCTTGTTCTTCTTCTTCCTTTGCACTCTCTTAAGTGCCCTAGCTTAGATTCAAGCCTTTAGTGGTGGAAATTGATCATTTCATAGCATTTTAAAGGTAAATCTACTGCATTATTCTCCTTTTCTTCATTTGGTTCTCCATCTCATTCTCTTTTTCTTATTTTTGGGTTTGGGTTTGAAGTTGGATTTTGTGTTTGTGTGTTGTGTTGTTTTGTTGCTTAGTTGAGCCTCCTCGTGAACCGAAGGGTAAGGAGAAGGTTGGGCCTAGTGGAACTAAGCAATAGGAGCAAAGGATTTTTGAGGTTTTGGAATTTCTTGCTTTTGCATGTGAATATGTTCATGTATGTGTTTTGATGGTTTCTTGAAATTAGGTTATTAGATGTCCTTTATTTTGATGTATATGCTATGGGTCTTTGTTTTGGAATGTGGAATTTGCAAGATTATGAGTTGATTATGATGATTTTGAAATTGAGGTGATTTGATGCATAATCGGGTTTTTTATTGATTCTTGAAATTGAATGTTTAAATCATTGGATTGTATGAAGTTTGTTCTTAATAAATGTTGTATTATGGTTGTTGATGTCAATGGATGGCTGGATTAGAGGTAAGTGACCTTTGATTGAGATTTGTGTGGTGGGAGGAGGAATTGGAAGAGGAAAATCTGCAGAATTTCTGCAGATTTCCGAAATCCCGATGTTATCGCGATTGCGACAGAGAGCGGTGTTGGGAGATTCGCTGTCGCGAGCCCGCGATAGCCGAAGTGTTGAGCACCCTCTGTCGCGATCGCGACAGAGAGCGATGCTGGGCAAGTGCTATCGCGAGCCCGCGATTCGTCGCGAGCCCGCGATAGCACCAATGGTCCTCTGTCGCGAGCGCGACAGAGTCTGGCCTTTCCATCCTCCTCACGGTCGCAAAGTCCGTCGCGCACACGCAGCGAAGAGACTTTGGTCTCTGTCACGAGCACGACAGGCGTCGCGAGCGCGACAGTCCCTTGTATGTTAAATGAGTTTTCTTTCATTGCGTGTGGTTTGAACTTCTATTTCTTTTAACAGTTATGAGATTTATGCTTGGTATTTTATGAATAATACGGATATGGGACCATGATATGATTATGCACATATATGATGATAATTTCGGAAATTATGAAATGGATTGAATGGTTTATGTATGACCTGCTAGAGTCTAGTAAGTGGATAGTTAGGCATCCCTAATAGAGTCTTTGCTGCAGCTTCTGTTCCCGTTTGGGCCCCGATCAGGTCCCCGATTGGTTCCTCGCGAACCCTTATGTGAAAGGATCTTGTTTAAGATCCCCTTTGACATGTTTTATGAAAGTTAAAATGCTAAATTAGTTTTCTCGGCTCGTACCCGTAAAGTACTGTCCGTATACTCGTTATCCACTACCTTGAGTCAGCAGGTATTTCAATGCTTAAGGTGCTTTGTATGAATTATTATATGGGAAAAACATATGTTATATCTTTATGGATTCAGTAGTGAAAAGTATAATATGTTATGAGGATATGATTATTATTATGAACTTTCTGATGAATGGCTTTATGTATGTGAGCATGAGTTTATGCTATCGTTATGCCATGATTAACATATGTACATAAGGTAAGCATGTGATTCGTCTTGACGACCGTTGTGAATGGTTGTCTTTATTCTATATGTTTGTTTCCCCACTAAGCGTTTATCGCTTAGCACGGTGTGTTTACCCGTGCAGGTGCGGAAGGAGTTTGCCTTGGGAGAGTCGCCGCCATCGAAACCAACACAGCAGGGTCTTAGTATAGGGCTTATTTTTGTAGTTTTATGATACTTTTTGTTTAGAACTCTCTCTTATTTTGGTTTTGTAATAGTTTCCGCTTTTGTATAAGTATATTGGGTTTTGTAATTATCCATTGTATCTCTTAGTTGATCAAAACAGTAATGTAATGCTTCAGTTATATTAATGCATGATCAGCTTATTTTTATGAATGGTGTTGTAAAGTTTTAATTTACCCTGTATTCGTTATGTATGTTTATGTATGAATGTATGTGTATTCTGTATCTGCGTGGTGGCACCTTTACTCATACGGCATCGCACTCCTTATCGGATGGGATCGTCTAAGTATGGGTAAGGGGTGTTACAAGTTGTGGTATCAGAGCTCCGGTTTAGGCATTTCTGGGTGATTGTTTATATGATGTTATGTGTGCATATGTCTATGTCTAGGGCTGTGTTGGTTGATGTGGTTGTCCTCTTGTTTGTTAGATGGATTATGATTCTGCTCACGGTGCGCTCGAGGAGTCCGCTAAAAGTGTGAACCCTACAGCGGTAGATCCGTCTGTCTCTGTTTCAGTGTCGGCTCATCGTGCTAGGGTCCAGCCCGAGGCCGCTGCCATGCCTTTCGAGGCGATGTTCAGATTACATCAGGACATGGCTCGGGTTTTCGAAAGGGTGACTGCCCCGAAAGCTCCGATAGTAAGTCTAAGAAGAGCTGGTGTCGAGGATTTCCATGGGACCGGACTTGATGAATCTGAGTTAGCTGAGAAGTGGCCTGATAAAGTTAAGAGAGCTTTAAGGGAAGTTAGGTGTCCTCTTGATCAGCAAGCTGAGTGTGCTGTAGCTTTGCTTTAAGGTCCAGCATATGAATGGTGGGAGTTGGTGAGTAGGCAACCTTAGATGCCTGATCCTGTTACTTGGGACTTCTTCAGTGAGGAGTTCACTAAGAAGTATGTGACTCAGGCATATAAGGACGCAAGATGGGCGCAGTTTCTGAGTTTGAGGCAAAGGGCCTTGTCAGTTGCAGATTATGAGAAAGAGTTTAACCAGTTGTCTCGTTATGCTCCGCGTGGGGTTATGACAGATGATTTCAGATGCAAGCATTTTGAGGCCGGGTTGAACGACTCTTTGAAGATTGCTCTGATTTCTTTGATCAGTATGCCAGGGGTAAATTATTATCAGATTGTTGAGGCTGCCGTGAGGGCAGAGAAGACAGAATCTTTGATTAGAGAGAGAGCTCAGCGAAGGAGTTCTGCTAGGGGTGCTTTTTCCTCATCTTCGGGTAAGAGATCTAGGAATCTGCAAGATGAACCGTCAGCTGGTTCGGCTACAAGAGGAAGAAGGCAAGGTTCAGCTGTAGTATCTGGATCTGGTAGAGGTGGTCGGTCTGATGCTATTCCAGTCTATGAGAATTATGGTAAGGCTCACCGGGGTGAGTGTAGGTGGCTCACTGGTGGGTGCTTTAGGTGTGGGAGCACCGTGCACCGTGTGGCTAATTGTCCTCAGATGGGTGAAGACTCGGATCCTCAGGGAGGAGCTAGCAGAGTTGGATCGAATGCTTCTCAGGCTGCAAGAGGAAGAGGTAATGGTAGAGGTCGAGGCGGTCGACCTAGAGATGGAGCTGTTTCTGAGACAGTTGAGCGTCCTTCCCCAATGGCCGCTAGAGCGTATGCAGTTAGAGCCAGAGAGGAGCAGGATGCCCCTGATGTGATTGCCGGTAAGTTCCTACTCCATGACACTGAATTATATGCTCTAATAGATCCTGGTTCCACACACTCATATTTGTGCACGCATAAGATTGTTGATAAGTTGCATGTGGTAGAACAGTTAGACTATGAGATATGTGTGATAAATCCATTAGGGCATAGTGTCAGTGTGAGTATAGTTTATAGGAATTGCCCGTTGACGGTTGAAGGTGTTGAGTTCCCTGTGGATTTGATAGAGTTGCCCTTCAGAGAGTATGATTTGATTTTGGGCATGGATTGGTTGAGTAAGCATCGAGCTGTGGTTGATTGTCATAGGAAGACCTTCGTGCTTCGGGATAGGAACCGAGTTCCAGTGTTCGTTAGAGGTTTGGGTGCGAGTTATGTGAATAATGTGATTTCTGCAATTCAAGCTAAGAGGTTTTTGAGAAAAGGTTGTGAGGCTTTTCTGGCGGTGGTTTTGGATTCCAAGAGGGATCAAGTTAGGATTGAGGACATTCCCGTTGTCCGAGAGTTTAGTGATGTTTTTCCGAGTGACTTGCCTGGTTTACCTCCAGAAAGGGAAGTTGAGCTAGCCATAGAGATTATGCCGGGTACCACACCGGTATCAAAAGCACCTTATCAGATGGCTCCTGTGGAGTTGAGAGAACTTAAAACTCAATTACAAGAGCTACTGGATAAGGGGTTCATTCGACCCAACATATCTCCTTGGGGAGCTCCAGTTCTATTTGTTAAGAAGAAGGATGGGTCCTTGAGGATGTGTATCGACTACAGGCAGATCAATAAGGTCACAGTGAAGAATAAGTATCCGTTGCCCAGAGTTGAAGATTTGTTTGATCAGCTTCGGGGTGCAGGTGTGTTTTCCAAGATTGATCTTCGGTCTGGGCATTATCAGCTTCGTGTTAAGAATGAGGATGTGGTTAAGACTGCATTTCGGACTCGATATGGCAACTATGAGTTCCTTGTGATGCCGTTTGGTTTGACTAATGCTCCAGCGGCATTCATGGATTTGATGAATAGAGTGTTTAGGTCATACTTAGACCGGTTTGTGGTGTTGTTTATAGATGATATCCTGGTTTATTCCAAGGATGAGACCGAGCATGAAGAGCATCTTCGGTTAGTTTTGCAAGTTTTGAGAGAGCATCAGTTGTTTGCCAAGTTAAGTAAGTGTGATTTTTGGCTTCGGGAAGTGTCGTTTTTGGGCCATATAGTTTCAGCTAAGGGTATCCAAGTGGATCCAGCTAAGATTGAGGCGATAGTGGATTGGAAAGCGCCTAGAAGTGTTCAGGAAGTGAGGAGTTTCCTTGGTCTTGCAGGGTACTACCGTCGGTTTGTGAAAGGTTTCTCAGTGATTGCTACTCCGATGACCAGGTTATTGAGGAAAGGAGTTAAGTTCGAATGGTCGAATAAGTGTCAAGCCTGCTTTGAGAGGTTGAAGCAGTTGTTAGTTGAAGCTCCTATACTAACTCAACCCACCTCGGGTAAGGAGTTTGTTATGTATAGTGACGCTTCAGGTGTTGGTTTGGGATGTGTTCTGAAGCAGGAAGGTAAGGTGGTGGCTTATACTTCTCGGCAGTTGAAGCCACACGAGAGGAATTATCCGACGCATGATCTTGAGTTAGCAGCGGTTGTCTTCGCCTTGAAGATTTGGCGTCATTATCTCTACGGGGAGAAATGCAGGATCTTTACGGACCACAAGAGCTTGAAGTACTTCCTGACTCAGAAGGAACTGAATATGAGGCAACGTCGTTGGCTTGAGCTGTTTAAGGATTACGATTGCATTGTGGATTACCATCCGGGTAAGGCCAATGTAGTTGCAGATGCTTTGAGTAGGAAGTCAGTTTCTGCCTTATTTTTGAGACAGTTCAGATGGAGGTTTAGTTCGGATGGGGCTTTGATAGATCAGTTGAAGGTCAAGCCTACTTTGAGACAGTGGATAGTTGATGCTCAGAAGGTTGATAAGAAGCTTCAGCGGATTGTGCAAGAAGTCAGTTTGGGCAAGCAGTCAGAGTTTTTGGTTTAGGATGGGGTTCTTCTGTTTAGAAACCGTTTGTGTGTACCGGATAGTGAAGAGTTAAGAAGACAGATTTTGGATGAGGCACATAGTTCAGTTTTCACCATGCATCCTGGCAGTGTGAAGATATATCGGGATTTGAAGCAGTTCTTTTGGTGGTCTGGTATGAAGAGAGACATAGTGGACTTTGTATCCAAGTGCCTGACTTGTCAACAGGTAAAGGCTGAGCACCAAGTACCTTCGGGATTGCTTACACCTTTGTCCATTCCTGAGTGGAAATGGGATGACATCGCTATGGATTTTGTCTCCGGATTGCCATTGACTCAGAGGAAGCATGATTCTGTGTGGGTCGTTGTGGATTGACTCACAAAGTTCGCTCACTTTCTGCCGGTTAGGATGGATTATCCGATGAATAGATTGGCCAGTATTAATGTGGATGAGATAGTTCGGTTGCATGGAGTGCCTTTGTCCATAGTTTCAGATAGGGACCCAAGGTTCACATCTAAGTTCTGGAAAGAATTGCAGTGAGCTTTGGGTACCAAGCTGAAGTTCATTACGGCATTTTATCCTCAGACAGATGGTCAGTCCAAGCGTGTGATTCAGATCTTAGAGGATATGATGAGGGCTTGTGTTTTAGACTTTTCGGGTAGTTGGGACAAGTATGTATCATTGATGGAGTTTGCCTACAACAACAGTTTTCAGTCTAGCATCGGTATGTCACCGTATGAGGCTCTGTATGGACGTCAGTGTATGACTCCTGTTTGTTGGACAGAATTATCCGAGAGGTCAGTGATTGGGCCAGATCTGGTTAGAGATACAGAGGAAAAGATCAGAGTTGTGCAGCGGAATCTGAAAGTAGCCAAGGATCGACAGAAGTCTTATGCCAATCTGAAGAGAAAGGATGTGCAGTTTGAAGTTGGGGACAAAGTTTTTCTTAAAGTGTCTCCTTGGAGGAAAGTGCTTAGGTTTGGAAAGAAAGGAAAGCTTAGTCCTCGCTTTATTGGTCCGTATGAGGTGTTGGCAAGAGTTGGTCCAGTGGCTTACAGGTTAGCTTTACCGATGGAATTATCGAAGCTTCATGATGTGTTTCACGTTTCGATGCTCCGTCGGTATAGATCGGATCCTTCCCATGTGTTGCCGGTTCAAGAAGTTCAAGTGCAGTCAGATTTTTCCTACGATGAGGAGCCTAGAACTATCCTAGCTTGGGAAGTAAGACTGTTGAGGAATAAGCAGATTCCTTTGGTCAAGGTTTTGTGGAATCACTACGGGGTTGAGGAAGCAACTTGGGAACCGGAGGAGTCAATGAGATTGCAGTACCCGAAGTTGTTCAATTCAGGTGAGAATTTCGAGGACGAAATTCTTGTTAGTAAGGGAGAGTTGTCACACCCCGTTTGCCCCCTAGTTGAATGAGCCATATATGTAAGTGTGTGCACTTGCATGAGTTTTGTATAATAAGGGCATTTTGGTAATTTTGCATGTTTTAAGAGTTTTGCTAGCATGTGGGTGCATGCATGGTGTTATGGTGTGGATTAGTTGGGTCAGTATTGTGTATGCATGAGCGCACCGTTGTAGTGTGTGTTCATGAGAGTTGCATCATGTGTGGTTGAGCATACCATAATAGGATGTGCACTAGCGGATCAATATTGTGTGTGCATGAGTGCACCATAGTAGGATATGCACTAGTGGGTTATTGTAATATGTGGACATGCATATGTTTGTAGGGTGTGCTTAGGGAGATGTGCTTGTGTGTGTTGCTCACACATTTGTAGGATGCATTATTAAGGTGTCTCATTGTGTGTATGTGATGCACTTAGTTAGGGTGTGAGTGAGTAATCTCCTCCACTAGATGATTAACATGTGTAAAGTGGGAAAGAGAAAAAGATGAAAAGGGAAAATTAGATTTTTTGAAAACCCATTCCCGTTTTTCCTTCTTCTTCTTCTTCCTTTGCACTCTCTTAAGTGCCCTAGGTTAGATTCAAGCCTCTAGTGGTGGAAATTGATCATTTCATAGCATTTTAAAGGTAAATCTACTGCATTATTCTCCTTTTCTTCATTTGGTTCTCCATCTCATTCTCTTTTTCTTATTTTCGGGTTTGGGTTTGAAGTTGGATTTTGTGTTTGTGTTTGTGTGTTGTGTTGTTTTGTTGCTTAGTTGAGCCTCCTCGTGAACCGAAGGGTAAGGAGAAGGTTGGGCCTAGTGGAACTAAGCAATAGGAGCAAAGGATTTTTGAGGTTTGGGAATTTCTTGCTTTTGCATGTGAATATGTTCATGTATGTGTTTTGATGGTTTCTTGAAATTAGGTTATTAGATGTCCTTTATTTTGATGTATATGCTATGGGTCTTTGTTTTGGAATGTGGAATTTGCAAGATTATGAGTTGATTATGATGATTTTGAAATTGAGGTGATTTGATGCATAATCGGGTTTTTGATTGATTCTTGAAATTGAATGTTTAAATCATTGGATTGTATGAAGTTTGTTGTTAATAAATGTTGTATTATGGTTGTTGATGTCAATGGATGGCTGGATTGGAGGTAAGTGACCTTTGATTGAGATTTGTGTGGTGGGAGGAGGAATTGGAAGAGGAAAATCTGCAGAATTTCTGCAGATTTCCGAAATCCCGATGTTGTCGCGATTGCGACAGAGAGCGGTGTTGGGAGATTCGCTGTCGCGAACCCGCGATAGCCGAAGTGTTGAGCACCCTCTGTCGCGAGCGCGACAACTGTCGCGATCGCGACAGAGAGCGATGCTGGGCAAGTGCTATCGCGAGCCCGCGATTCGTCGCGAGCCCGCGATAGCACCAATGGTCCTCTGTCGCGACCGCGACAGAGTCTGGCCTTTTCGTCCTCCTCACGGTCGCGAAGTCCGTCGCGCGCACGCAGCGAAGAGACTTCGGTCTCTGTCGCGAGCGCGACAGTCCCTTGTATGTTAAATGAGTTTTCTTTCATTGCGTGTGGTTTGAACTTCTGTTTCTTTTAACAGTTATAAGATTTATGCTTGGTATTTTATGAATAATACGAATATGGGACCATGATATGATTATGCACATATATGATGATAATTTCGGAAATTATGAAATGGATTGAATGGTTTATGTATGACCTGCTAGAGTCTAGTAAGTGGATAGTTAGGCATGCCTAATAGAGTCTTTGCTGCAGCTTCTGTTCTCGTTTGGACCCCGATCAGGTCCCCGATTGGTTCCTCGCGAACCCTTATGTGAAAGGATCTTGTTTAAGATCCCCTTTGACATATTTTGTGAAAGTTAAAATGCTAAATTAGTTTTCTCAGGTCGTACCCGTAAAGTACTGTCTGTATCGGCTCGTACCCGTAAAGTACTGTCCGTATACTCGTTATCCACTACCTTGAGTCAGCAGGTATTTCAATGCTTAAGGTGCTTTGTATGAATTGTTATATGGGAAAAACATATGTTATATCTTTATGGATTCAGTAGTGAAAAGTATAATCTGTTATGAGGATATGATTGTTATTATGAACTTTCTGATGAATGGCTTTATGTATGTGAGCATGAGTTTATGCTATCGTTATGCCATGATTAACGTATGTACATAAGGTAAGCATGTGATTCGCCTTGACGACCGTTGTGAATGGTTGTCTTTATGCTATATGTTTGTTTCCCCACTAAGCGTTTATCGCTTAGCACGGTGTGTTTACCCGTGCAGGTGCGGAAGGAGTTTGCCTTGGAAGAGTCGCCGCCATTGAAGCCAACACAGCAGGGTCTTAGTGTAGGGCTTATTTTTGTAGTTTTATGATACTTTTTGTTTAGAACTCTCTCTTATTTTGGTTTTGTAATAGTTTCCGCTTTTGTATAAGTATATTGGGTTTTGTAATTATCCATTGTATCTCTTAGTTGATCAGAACAGTAATGTAATGCTTCAGTTATATTAATGCATGATCAGCTTATTTTTATGAATGGTGTTGTAAAGTTTTAATTTACCCTGTATTCGTTATGTATGTTTATGTATGAATGTATGCGTATTCTGTATTTGCGTGGTGGCACCTTTACTCATACGGCATCGCACTCCTTATCGGATGGGATCGTCTAAGTATGGGTAAGGGGTGTTACAACAAAGAATGAATGGCCATTCACAATGGTCGCCAAGTCGCATCACATACATATAATCATGCTTAAGTCACACTAATAACTAAATATACATTCGGAAGCTCATAATCACGTTCAAATACATATAATCTGATGGCTCATACTTGTCATCATACTCATTCGAATATCTCATTCATATAATCATATCAAAATAAGCAAAGCAAAACATAACACCTACTGACTCACAGTAGTGGATAACGAGTATACAGTGACGGTACCTTACAGGTACGAATCGAACAGTGACGGTACCTTACGGGTATGAATCGAAAACCATTTTGTCTATCACATTCAAAACATTTTATGGAAGGGACCTTAAATAAGATCCAAAACTTTTCAGGGATCGCGAGGATCCAAATGCGGACCTGATTGGGGTCCAAACAGAATGGAGGGCTGTAGCTAAGAGACTCTATTAGGCATGCCTAACTATCCACTAGACTGACTCTTGCAGGTCATACATAATACAAATCATGTTTCACATCATGGCATATAATTTATCATGGGAAATCATAACATTGTGCATAAGTAAGCATATATAATCCCATACAGTAATAAAAAACCCAAAGGGAAAAGATGCGAAGTTCATTCTAGAAGAGAAAGGCAAAATCGAAAAATCAAGGCAGAATTGGGGTCAATGTCGCGATCGCGACATTTGTCGCACTCGCGATAGAGGCAAACTTGCCCCAGGTCGTAATCGCGGCAATCTTTGCGATCTCATGGAGAAATGCACACATCTCACTGTCGCACTCGCGACAGTGAGCTGCCAGCCCAATCCGTTGCATTCACGCTCAGAAGCACGCTCGCAACAGAGGATCGCCCAAAATAGATTGGCATCCGAGCACTCTATCGCGCTCATGATAGGGGCTCTATTGCTCGGCTTAGCAGCTAGGCACGTCACTTGGCAGGTGCACGCTCGCTCAGCAATCGAGCACTCTGTTGCGTTCGTGACACGGATCGCACTCGCGACGGAGGCTCTGCTGCTCCGCTCGGCTGAGTGCTCGAACGCGTGCGAGAGCTGCTTTCATCGGGCTCTGTCACGAGCTCGCGACAGAGTCTTGATTTCTAGCTCTTGCATGGGAAAATCTGTAGAAAACTCACTTCCACAACACCTAACCTTCAATCTCAACTACAACTCAATCCAAACATCAACTTACCTCAATTCCAGTAACCCAAAAATCATTAACAACATAAAATGCAACATTTATGCTATGAATTCCAATTCAATCATGCCAATAACAACATCAATTTACACAATTAAAATCTCATCACTATTCACTCATTAACTCAATCAAATGCACAATTGGGTTCAATAATTCACATACAAGGCTTCATGCATTAACTAAATCAAAACCCATAACATCTAAACCATTGTAAACATCAAGAAACATCAGATTTGTAGAAATTCAACCAAACATGCAAAACCCACAAAATGCATTAAACACAAAAACTCCCAAACCTGAAACTCCTAAGCTCCAATCACTTGGTACCACTTCCTCCCGCCTTCTCCTTGCCTTTAGGATCGCGAGGAGGCTCAACTAACAACCAAACCCACAAATCACACAAACAACAAAAATGGGAAAAGATGAAGAAGAAGAAGAAGAAGAAGGAGATGAAGAAAATGCAGTGGACTTACCAAATGAGGGTTGAGGAGTGATTAATTTCCACCACAAACACTTAATCCAAGCTTAGGGCACAAAATGGGAAGAGAAGAGGAAGAAGAGGGGTAGAGAGAAGAGAGAAACGGGAATAGCTAGAAAATTTCTGCTTTCCCTTTTTTCTTTCTTCTTCTAATCACTCCCTTCATCTAACCCAAGCCACATGTCACTTCCCTAATGGTGGAATTTAGCCACTCACACCCTACAAGCATACACCATAATGCACACAAGGCCTATCTCACTTATTCACACCCTACAAAGATGTGAGCAACACACACTAATAAAACTCCACACATGCACACCCTAATGTCATATATGCACTCACACAATAATGAAACCCTCAAAACATGCATTTTGCCAAAAATACCCTCCTGACAAGACAAAACACACTCAATGCCCACGCACAAACATGGCTCAAACTTCTAAGGGGAAAATGGGGTGTGACAGTGCCATCTTGGCCTAGGGACTTTGACTCATAATCTTCTCAGAGTGAATCAGCCGGTGCGCACCCTTGCCCCCCCCCCCCCGGTCAACGGGTATACTCCTAGGGCTTTGACCCATGTCATTAATTATGCATCATCTTGCCTGAAAGGAGATTACCTAAGGTAATGACGCCATATTGCTCCAGGCATCGAAAGTCATTATTTTAAAGCTAGTGCGTCCCTTGTGGATTTTCACACTAGCTTTTCTTTGTGGGAAATACGTCCCCTTTGGGATTTTCACATAATCCTGCGCCTAATTTTTGCCTGAAATAGACCCGCGGCTTTTACCCCTTCATTTTTTTATAGGACAGACCGCCTATTTCTAGGTTTTCACCCTACCCCTCGGCCTAACTTTTGCTTAGATAGCCAGTCACGGTTTTCATCTATAACGGCCTTTTTTTTTAAGACCGCTAAAGCTCCTTGTCGATAGTAGCAATAATAGAAAATGATGTGTTATCTTTTCACAAAGGAATTATATGACACTAATTATACGAAATGAATTAGCTTGAGCATATAATTGCATATATGTATAAGTTTTCACATGATTTCAATACACATGATCATTATTTAACATTAGGCTCAAAAAACCAGACCATATTTAATCTCGAGATGGATCTTGAGAGCATTAAAACTCCTGTCATCAATCAACCCTCTCGAGTTTTCATGATTTAACATTTTCTCTCAAAATTTTTCTTTTGAGCCTTTAGACATGGAACTTTTTCAATCTGTCCACGTTGACCGATTCCCTGAACTCATTTTCATCGCTGTCTATTAAGATTGCAGCTCCTTTGGACACTATCTTCTTTAGAACAAAAGGTCCTTCCCAAGTCAATCTAAACTTGCCACGAAAGTCCGGAACCCCTGGCCACATCTGCTTGAAGACTAAGTCTCCTTCTTTTAGGGGGTGTTTCTAGACTTTCTTCTCGAATGACCGAGCTAGTCTTTTTTGGAAAACCGGATTGCGGTAATATGCTCGCATCGTATCTTCATTAAAAAAATTCAATTACAGCAACCGCTGCCGCACCCATTCCGCCTCTGGTAGCTTGGCTTTCAACATCACCCTCAAGGACTGGAGTTTAATTTCTACTGGTAAAACCGATTTCGTCCCATAAACCAAAGAAAATGGGGTAGCTCCCGTTGAAGTTCTGACGGTAGTCCTGTAGCCCCACAGTGAAAACGGTAGATTTTCTGCCCAGTCCTTATAGGTCTGTACCATCTTAGCCAATATCTTCTTTACATTCTTATTGGCTGCCTTGACCGCCTCGTTGGCCCGTGGTCGATAGGGAGAGAACTTGTGGTGTAACACCCCAATAGAGACGCCACGTAACCTCCCCGACCGGAGAGCCACGCAACATCCCGATCGGAATGCCATGCCCGAACAAACACATAACATACATAAAACAGCAGAAATAAAACTTGAAAGCAAAAATGATCATTCATTCATAAACATAATAATATCCTTACAAACCGATTGGATATACAAAAATAATTACATCTTCCCAAAAATATACAGAGCGCAAGCTAAATAAAAGAATATTACAAATAAGAGTTCACAGCTACAACAGAATCATATTACAAAATGCTAAATTCTAACATCAAACTCTCTGTATTGGCTTGACTTGCGGTGACTCTCCGAACAGCTAATAATTTTTTGCACCTGCACAGATGGAACACCGTGCTAAGCGATAATGCTTAGTGGGGAAATAGACAATAAAATGAACGGCCATTCATAACGGTCGTCAAACCATAACACATACAATATGATAGATGCTGATATTCATACTTACACATATACATATATGTATACATCCAAAACGCAACTTGAGTTCATTCGGATTCATAGGCGCATATTCACATCCGATCAGAAATCACATTCGCATCAGCATAACAGAACATAACAAAATATAACACAACACCTGCTGACTCACAATAGTGGATAACGAGCAAACGCATAGGGGAATGCATAGGGGTACCTATGACACGCGCTGAACTTAGTAAAGGCCCTCATTGAGCTCGCCTTCTGGGACTCGAGGGATTGGTTCGCGCCTTTTTGATCTTGGGCATCATGAGTCATCTTGGATGCCTCCTTCCCAATAGAACATTGGAAAGGATCATCTAGACTCATAATGCCTTTAGGCACCTTTGGGGTATTTTGGAGTCGCTACCCAATTTACAAGAAATTGAAAAAGGTCTCTAACCTTTATTGGTCTAAACCAGAGATAGTGTCCAGAACTTCACTTTTATTAATGACTTAAGTTAATAAATGAGTTTTTAAGAAATCAAAATTCCATCTCTCATGTCACGCGATAATGCAATAAATTTAAAGCACATTCATTCACATAAAAAAGCGATAAATAAAAAAGTAAATAAATAAATTACAAAATAGAAAATTGGGACAGAATAATTCCCCAAAATAAATAATAAAATAAAGGAAATGGAACAGAACAATCCTCCAAAATAAACAAACAAATAAATGAACATATAAAAGAAATTAAAATGCAACATACATAAATCGGGTCATGAATTTTAGGAACATTGGTTTTTTTTATTTATTAGAAAAATCTGAGAACTATTTTTAGGATATTGATTGAAAAAAATTGGGATGAGTGATCCCATTTTATGAAAACTAGTTCTCTATTTTGAGGGTGAGATTTTATTGGCTAAAATAGGACATTGGTTCAATTTATTAATAAAAATCTCGAATTATTAGTTATTAAAAATGTGAATTTCTATAATACGGATAATAAAAAAAATACATTTTACAAAACACATAACAATAATATAATAATAAAAGAAAATACAAAATTTAAAATGCAAGCCGCAAATTTGATGGTCTCTAATCACCCTGTCCTCTATCCCGTGTGCAAATGTAACTCACAAAAATAAATAATTTTCAACACAACAAAACAACAAAAAATGATATTAAAAATATTAGTAATAATTCAGAAAATTAATCAAATAAATATAAAGCTAGAGAACATGCAAAAATAATTAACAAATGTGTATGAGATAAAATAGGTTAAATTAGACATGTCAATTTAATATGCGAACAATTTACATGTAAGATGGATTAAAAATAAATCATGCTAGCATAATAATAATAATAATAATAATAATAATAATAATAATAATAAGAAGAAGAAGAAGAAGAAGAAGAAGAAGAAGAAGAAGAAGAAGAAGAAGAAGAAAGATGACAACAATAGTAAGAGATATATTAATAAAACAATAATAATAATAATAACCTTTGCAAATATATTAAAATGAAATATTCATAATAATAATTAGGTTAAGTTAAGATAGTAAAATGGAATGAAATAAAGTAACAATTCAAAAGAGGACGAAATAAGCCATAAGAGATGAAAACTTAAAGTAAATAAAGAAAGGAATCACGTGGAAAGGAAGGCTAAAGAAACAAATATTGGCCCAAAGTTGAGAAAATGCAAATGGAAAGAAAGAAAAAATGCAAAGGGAATGGGAAATAGAGGTGCACGACTCGTGCATCAAGTGCACAAGTCGTGCACCACCTTCACGACTCGTGCGTGAATGCACGAGTCGTGAAGGCCCGAGCGGGAACGAAATTCGCGGAGGAAAAAATAATTTTGAGACAATAAAAATAAATAAATGTTAATAAAGTAAATTTAATAATTAATGGACAAATAAAATAATTAATTAAAACAATTAATAGGTCAATCCAATAAATAATTAATTAAACTAATTAAATATAAATAATAAATTAAATATAAAACAAACAAAACAAAGAATGCGTTCAAAAGAACAACGAAATGAAGGGGAAGAGCAGAACAGCTGAAGAGGGAGTCACGACTCGTGAATGCATTTCACGAGTCGTGAAATGCATTCACGTCACCACTAGTGAATGCAATTCACTAATCGCGAAGTGAATGCAATTCACGACTAGTGAATGCATTTCACTAGTCATGAAATGTATTCACAACTCGTGAATGCATTTCACGAGTGGTGAAAAGCATGCACGATTCGTGCAATCCGATCGGAAAACAGGAGGTTTTCTGATGCGTCCGATCGGGAGAAAGGTTTCAATGGCTCAATCTAATCGGAAAACACAAAATCCGACTGGAGAAACATAATTCAAGCAAGAAAACAAAGATAAAATCCGATCGGCAATCAAAAGCAAATCACGACTCAAACACACAAAAAAAAACAGAGGTGAACAGAGGAATTAAACTGACAGACCAAAAACACGATATTAGGTGATCCAACATGCATAACGAAGCAATATACACACTTATTTAATCAAAATGACGATGTACATGCGATGAATAGATTAAATACATCAAACAACAAATATATACAATATGTACAGGGCACAGATTCAACTGGTAAAACCAAATGAGAAAGAGAAAGAAAAGAAAAAGGAAAGAGAAATGAACCCAGTATTTACCCTCAGATTTTGACGTTCGATGTGCAAAATGAAGAAGTTCTGGCTTCTTGGATTCAAGAACAAACTTTGAATGCTTTGAAAAAAAATCGAAATTCTTGTTTTTGCTCTCAAACCCTTTCTTTTGTATTCTTCTTTTTCTCTCTCTTTTCTCTGTGTTTTTCGTTTTCCTCCCCTGTTCCAATCTCTCTAATGCTCTCTCCAATAATTTCCAATCCCCCTCCTAATTTCTTAGCTTTTTCTTTTCATATCTCAAACATGCATTAAGTGATTTCTCACCCAATCCACCATCAGCCCATGCCTTCAAACCAACTCCCCACGAAAAAAGGGAGAAGGGACGTTGAGGGGAAGAGATAGGTGAGACTTTCATCTCACCTGTGAGATGGGCCTCACTAACGTGAGGCCTCATCTCACGTGAGTGAGATGGGCTTCACGTTAGTGAGGCTGCCATCTCACTTAGTGAGATGGGCCTCACTACTCAGGCGCCTAGGAAACGGCCCACTAAAACTTTTTTTTTTTAATAAAGGAAAATGAAAAATATATTTTTTCCAAGGAAGCCATTACTTCTATTTGCTTCTAGCTTGCGAATAGGCAACATTTTCATCATTGGGTAACTTTGGTCTGGACTGCTTCAGGACCCGGTGTCTATAGTACCCGTGGGTAAAATTCAAAAGCAACTTCTTAATTTTTCGCATTCAAAACACTTTCGTATAGGGGATCTTAAACAAGATCCAAACGCATAGAGGATCACGAGGACCCAAATGGGGATCTGATCAGGGTCCGAAACACATAGGGGGCTGCAGCTTCAAAACTCTATTAGGCATGCTTAATTATCCAATAGATTGACTCTCGCAGATCATGCATAATTCATTTCACATTCCATCTCATAGCATAATTTATCATGGAGAAGTCATCATATCATACACATCAAAATAAGCTTACATTTCACGTAGTAGTAACCCATGCAGGGCGGATAAAAAGTTCATTTTAGAAGGATAGGGCAGACTAAAGATCACTATCGTGACCACAACAAGAGTTGCGTTCACAACAGTGGCCAAAAGGCTAAGCACAAAGACAAATACTCAACTCTCTATCGCGCTCCCGATTGGCTACTCGCTTGAGGCTTTCCATTCGAAAATGCCCAGCTGCCATTCGGGCACGCAACAGAGTGCTCGATATACTACCGATCGATAGATAGCAGCTTGGATACAATTGTTTATCTCCCGTTAAGCAGCAAAGCGCTCGGTTGGGACCTGGAATCACTAATGCCCATTATGCTCATGCCGAGCGGCACGCTCATAATAGAGTTGCATTCCAAGTTTGTAGAAATTCTATAGAACACTTTAAAATCTAGAATCATGCCCAAAAATCCAGCCAAAACCAACTTACCTTAGAGCGAGCATTCTCATCGCAACAAGCATCACAACACAACTTTAGTCCACCAAAACTCAAAACATTACTCACATAAACCTCATTAGAAACAAATTCTCATAAATCAACCCAAAGACACAAAACTAAGAGAAATGCATTCGAAACACATAAATCCCAAACCTGTAAAAATCCTAAGCTCTTAGATACGATTTCCACTCCCGCTAGCCTTCTCTTTCCCTTTAGGATCAGGAGGAGGCTCTTCTAAACTAGGAAACCCAGAAATTACACAAATACAAACCTTAGATCAAAAACGCATCCAACAAGATCAAGAGAGAAGGAGAAGAAGAAGAAAGATCCCAACAGATCTTACCGAAACAACTCTTGAGCTGATCAATTTCCACCAAAACTCAATCGAAGAAAGAGATTACAAGATGGAACAAGGAGAAAGAAGAAATGAAGGAGAAGGAGGCGGCGGCTAAGAAAAGAGAACAGAAGAGTTAGGGCAAAATGCTGCTCTTCTTTTCCCTTCCCTTGCTTTATATACCCCTTTTCTAACCCTTGCCACTTGTCCTCTTGTGATTTGCTAGAACTTGACCACTCACACCTCCACACATAACACTATCACTTAAGCCCACATCTCATGCAATATGGCCCAAACTAAGACATCACATGCCAGAACACTCACAAACACATAAATAAGCATAGCTCAAACTACCAGGAGGAAAGCGAGGTGTGACATGTGGTGCTGGATGGCATACTTCTTGAGCATCTGTTTGGTCTCAACTTGTAATTGTACCTTGTTATCTGACACGATGTGATACGGGAGTCCATATCTACAAATCAGGTCATTTAATGAACCTGGCCATCTCTCGGGCACCTAGTTTCTTGAAGGATTCAGCCTCTACCCACTTAGTGAAGTAATCAATAGCGACTATAATAAATCTATGCCCATTAGAGGGTATCGGATGTATGTCTCCCATGATGTCAATCCCCCACACTTCAAACGGCCATGGAGATGTAAGATTGCATAACTCTGAAACCGGCAGGTGTCTTAGATTGCCATACTGTTAGAATAGTTGGCACTGTTTCACATACTTAGAATAGTTTGTGACCATCGTGAGACAAAAGAACCCTTAGCGCATGATTTTTTTAACTAGAGCTAGACCATTCATATGAGCTCCACAGACCCCAGCATAAATCTCTTCCATGATCTTCTTGGCCTCCTTTTCGCCTAAGCATCTTAACTGTATGCCATTGGCCTACCTTTTGTATAGCACCCCGTCTACACTGATAAACTGGGTGGATAGCTTGCGAATCATCCTTTGGTCCTTTTTCACAGCCTCTTCTGGGAATACTAACATATCCAAATAATTCTGGATATCATAATACCATGGCTTCCCATTTGCAACCTCGACATCCCCGACTTGCTCAGTTTCAAAGTATGGCTTGTCTGAACTAGAAATGAGTACGAGCTTTATGACTACTCCTTTTGGGTTATCCCACATAGATACTGGGGTGGCTAGGGCATTTGCTAATTAGTTCTCATCTTGGGGCACATAGCTAAAAGTGCAGGTTTCAAACTGACCACTTAGTTCCTTCAAGCACCTTACGTATGCTAATAGTTGTTCTTCCTTGATGGACCATTCACCCCTTACCTGATGGATTACTAAGGATGAGTCTCCAAAGACCTATGCTACCTTTCCCCCACGGCTGAGAGCACTTCCAGACCAAAAATGCAGGCCTCGTACTCAGCTTCATTGTTGGTGGCCTTATATCCCAACTTCTTAGCTAAAGGAAGTCTTTCAACCTCTGTGGTTACCAAAATTACTCCTACTCTAGCTCCTTTGCTATTCACGGTCCAATCAAAGTACATCTGCCAATTTTGCCTAGTAATTGCTGCCACATTTTCGTCCTGGAATTCATATTCAAAATGGTCACCTTTGATCGGATGATCGGTTAGGAACTCTGCAACTGCTCGACCCTTGATGGTCTTTCTGGTGATGTACTCCACGTTAAATTCTTGTAGCAATATCAACCATCTTCCCATTATTCCAAGCAAGGAGGGTGCTTCCTGAAGATATTGAAGAGGGTTTTGTTTGGCGACTGCTTGCACCTTGTAAGAATGAAAGTAGTGTCTTAGTTTCTTTGAAGCCCAAATTACTGCTAAATAAATCTATTCAACCTCAACATACTTGGCCTCGTAAGGAAGGAACTTCTTACTAAGATAGTAAACCGCAAATTCATCTTCTTGGGCCATCATAGAGCCCACGAAATTCTCCTCCATTGCTAAGTAAAGGATTAATGGCTTAACTAGTTGTGGTGACCTCGGAACTAGGGGGTGTAAGGGGTATTCCTTGATAATATCAAAAGCTTTTTGGTAGTCATCATTCCATTGAACTAGCTGATTTTTTCTAAGGAGCTTAAAGATTGGCTCGTATACCGAAGCAAGCTTGGAAATAAACCTGCTGATGTACTTCAGTTTGCCCAAGAAACTCCTGACTTCTTTTTCCTTCCGGAGTGCTGGCATCTCTCTAATTGCTCTGACCTTATTAGGGTCCACTTCAATTCCTCTCTAACTCACCACATGGCCTAACAACGTACTCGAGGTAACTCCAAAAATGCATTTCTTAGGGTGGAGGCAAAGGTTATACTTGTCAATCCTCTGAAAGAACTTCTCCAGAGCCTCGAAATGCCTTTCTCGAGTGACCGACTTGATCATGATATCATCGACATACAGTTCCACCTCTTTGTGGATTAAGTCTTCAATGATCTTAGTGGCAATTCTTTGGTATATTGCTCCTGCATTCTTTAAGCTAAAGGGCATTATAACGCCCACTCTCAACCACTGGAACAGCTTAGCTAAAGTACTCGAGAATGATTGGCACACAACAAACGAATGCACATAACACTATCATACATGCATGCTAAAACCTGTACAAATAAATTTCATCCCTTACGCATTCACATGCAGCGGATATCTCATGCACAATTTACACATTCACCTACTTATTTACACCATACACATATACTGTAAGTCTACATTACGATACTTAACTATTACATCCGTACTTACTGCTTAATACAAAAGGATTAAATATCATTTATACAAAACTCATTGCCCAAAACCCAAAAACTAACACTATAAGCTCCTAGTGTTGACCGTTGGGAATATGGAACTCGTCCTTCATGATCACCTCGCATTCAAACCTACACAGATTAGCAAATCTTTGCTAAGCAATAACGCTTAGTGGGGAAACAACATATATATAGAATACAATATAATAATTGCACAATTACAAGATACAACATATTACAAGCATAATAATAGTCAATTCAGTTTATCAAAATTCATGTATCATATAGATGCATATGTTGTAGTCATATAATAAATTAGTTCAAATCATGTAAATTAATCTTCATTGTAATGGTGTACTCATTCACATTGAATCCACAATTATTTATTCATGTAACACATTGATCACTCAATACTTTTATTAGTTTAGCCTTGCCTGCAATTTAAATATGCGGATAACGGGTATCGCATTGGTGCCTTGAGGTACAGTAAATACAGTGTATCCACGGATACTTACATTCGCATTGGTACCCTAAGGTACAGTACAATTCAACATATTCAATGTTCGTATTAAAGAATCAAGCAAGGATTCAAATCGCATTATGATTCCAGAGGAATCGGATTGGGCTGCAGTACTTAGACCCCATAGGCATGCCTATCTATCCACTACTTGACTCGTAGGCTATAATTATTTAATTCGATTATCAACTTATTTGATCACATGATTCAACAGTTATGATAAGTCATTAGATTAGATATTAATATTGTTCCTCCATTACACACATTTGTAAACCAATGACAAATTCACATTCTTGGCCACTATCAAGCCATTATATTGACTCATCACATATCTCATGGAATAACATGGCATAGATTATAATATAACAACCATATAACTCATTAATCACATATGATCATCCCATTTGGTATCAACATTAAACACTAATTAAGTGCTATTATATTTAATTAATCATTGCTTTACTATTTGGACATCAATCATGAATGACTAAGAATTCTTCATAAAAATAGGGTACCTCATGGTCACAACTGTTTTTGTTGCCACCGTGACATACCAGAGGTTTCAAAAGAGAATGTAAGCTAGGGTATCTCACGGTCACAACCATTTTGGTTGTCACCGTCACATACACCAATTACCCGAACAGAATGTAACTCTTGAGTATTTCATGGTCACAACCATTTTAGTTGTCACCGTTACATACTCCCTTAGTGCAAGGAAGAATGTAAGTCAAGATACCCCACGGTCACAACCATTTTCATTTTCACCTTCATATACCAAGTTCACTTCGGGCAGAATAGAATTCGTGGTACCTCACGGTCACAACAATTTGGTTGTCACCATGACATACCAACCACAACTAGGCAGAATGTAAACCTTGCATACCTCATGGTGGAAATCTCTTGGTTGTAACCATGACCTATGCAAAAGTTGCAAAAAACAATCTTTGCAAACAACCTCTTTTCCGATATCAATCACAAAACTTACCATTTAGCCATTTCACTTTTATATCAATATGCTAACCAACTTATTAATTAGCATATTACACAATTTCCATTTCAATTAACGGAATTCAAGATGCATAAAATTAGGCACATTACATGGTCCACAACTCTAGTTATAGTTCATCATATTATAAGCATCTCTTATCCACATGCCATTAGAGTTCCTTAAGCAATCATATGCCATCCAACATTTAACATTCAATGTAACAAAATCAACTAACACATAACCAGAAACAAGCAAGTTTCCCAAACCTCTTCTCTTATGCTCCTAAAGATCTCCTTTTGAGCTAGGTTCTCCAATCTTAGCTTTCCCTTTGTCTTGCTTTGATTTCTCAGCTACACACATAGTCTAATTTTCCAAAATTGGAACACAACATCAAATTCCATACCAATTCAAAATCAAAGAACAAAAAGAGAATATGAAGAGTAATCCAACTAAACCACTTACCTATCAATTACCACTTCTTAATACTTGATCAACATAGCCAATTCATTGGTTCAAATTGGAGAATACTAAAGGGAATCACACGGAAGAGAGGAGTAGAAGAAGCAAAATTTGAGAGAGATAGAAATGGCTAGAAAACACATGCAACAAATGGACTTTCTCTCTCCAAAAACCCCTTATATTGCATAGAGAGCACTTGGGTAGCAACTTCACACTCCCATACGTGGAATCCATCCAGTCTCCCTTAATCCAATTCTGCTTTTGGTTAGCTTCATTAACCTCTAATTAAGCTTGCTTAAGACTTAACATTCATATTAACTAATAGGTCACTCAAACTATTTATTTCTTCAATTAGGTCCTCAATCACTTACACTTTAATCCTTACTCAGTTATAATTAATCCAGATTTTACAACACACTTCAATTTAGCATGCTCATAACACACAAATAAATCACTTTCCACTAAGGTACATTTACGGCCGTTACAACTCTCCCCTCCTAAAAAGAATTTTGTCCGTAAAATTCATACCCGAACCAAATAGGTGGGGATGTTGTTCCCGCATAGCCACTTCAGGCTCCCATGTCGCCTCTTCCACTCCATGGTATTGCCAAAGCACCTGGACAAGTGGAATCTGCTTGTTGCGAAGCTGCCTCACCTCTCTTGCCAAAATTGCTTTCGATTTCTCATCGTAAGTGAAATTCGTTGAACCTCAATTTTTTGCATAGGTAACACATGAGACTCATCCGATTGGTACTTCCTCAATATGACACATGAAAGATAACATGGAGTTTGGCTAAAACCGGGAGCAAAGCTAACCGGTAAGCCACTGAACCCACTTTATCCAATACTTTATATGGTCCAATGAATCTTGGACTCAATTTCCTTTTCTTTTCGAATCTCATTACCTTTCTCCAATGAGACACTTTCAAAAACACCTTGTCACCCACATTAAATTCAATATCCTTCCTTTTTAAATTCGCATATAATTTCTGTCTGTCACTAGTTGCTTTTAATCCTTGTTGTATGATATTTGCCTTTGCCTCAGTATCTCTTACTAAATTCGGCCCAACAAGCTTATGCTCACCTAATTCTATCCAGTAGATTGGCATTCGATACTTCGTACCATATAACACTTTATATGGCGCCATACCAATACTTGTTTAAAAATTATTATTATAAGCAAATTCCATTAGTGTAATGTACTTATCCCGACTCTCAGAAAAGTCCAAAACACATGCTCTCATCAAGTCTTCCAATACCTAGATAACCCTTTTCGATTGCCCATCAGTCTTTGGATGGAACACTGTGCTGAAATTCCACTTCGTTCCTAAAGTAGCTTGCAGACTTCTCCAGAACTTAGAAGTAAACCTTGAATCCTTAGCAGATACAATAGATAATGGCACTCCATGAAGTCTGAAAATTTCCTTTACATATAATTCAGCCAATCGGTCCATTGAATAATCCATTCGAACCGGTATAAAGTGAGCTAATTTTGAAAATCTATCCACAATTACCCACACAGTATCTTGTTGTTTAGAAGTCATAGGCACTCTAGAAATAAAATCCATGGTGATGTTGTCCCATTTCCATTGTGGAATGGAAAGAAGATTTAGCAAACCATGTGGAACCTGATGTTTCGCTTTCACCTACTGACAGGTCAGACACTTGGACACATATTCCGCGATATCCCTCTTCATACCAGGTGTGATGCGCATCGAACCCCGGTTTTAGGGCTTTCAGGAGGAGGTTCATAAAAACTTGTAAGAAATTATAAGTGCGTCCATTTTGGGCAACAAGGAGGTCTCTTGGAGTCGCTACCCAATAGAACATTAGGAAAGGTCGTCTAGCCTCAGTAAGCCTCAGAGAGTGCTGTTATGTCCATTTTTGGCAAGTCGAAGGTGTATTGGAGGTCCCACCCTAATAGAACATTAAGATGGCCCTCTCGCCTCGGACTTGGGCAAGCCAGAGGTGTCTTAGAGGCTCCACCCTAATAGAACATTAGGATGGCCCTCTCGCCTCGTGGAGCCTAAGACTATGCAAGCTGGGCCTTTTTCGGGACACAAGAAGTGTCTTGGAGGCCCCACCCCAATAGAATATTGAGGTGGCCCTCTCGCCTCGTTGAGCCCAAAGACCATAAAAGGTTTGGGACTTTTCATTTATTCATACCTTGGTTAAGTTTATAATTGAGTTTTGAATTTAGCGTTTCATCCCATTTCTCATTCAATTTAATGCAATTTAATTAAAGCGCAGGTTGGTCATTCAAGGAAAGTGATAAATAAAAGCATAATTAAAATAATGCATATGAAAATAAGTTACAACAAAACCAGGGGCGGAATACAACCCCTATTATAAATAAAATACAAATCATACATAAAACGAGCTATTTGTTAAAAATGAGGACATTGGTCCTCACATGCATGTTTAAAGAAAATAATTTTAATGTGATAATTTATTTTTGATGGAGAAAACTGGGACATTGGTCCCATTTTTATCAGAAAAGATTTCAAGTTAATTAATAAAAATATTTTTGTGATTTTTTTTTAGCGTGCATAAAATGAAAAATTTTATTACAACATTACATTTGACAAAATAAATAAAGCAACTAATGCAAATAATACAAGTAATAAAAAATAAATGATCAAATTAAATGAGACATCTGGACCTCCCCGTGTGCTCGCAGAAATGCCCAAGCGAAAAAATAAGTTGTAAAATAAAAATAAAACACAAATGAAATAATGTTATTAATCAAATCAATTAAACCACTTAAACATGTAATGATTAATAGAATAAAATAAAATAAAAATAAGATGACATCAGGATGACAAATGAATTAAAATATTAACAATTCAAAATAAACGAAAACATGGATTATGAATGACGAAAGAATTAAATGATGTGATTAAAATAAACAAAACATGTTAATGAATTAATACATAAAAGTATGAACATGATAATAATAATAACGAAAATAAACAAATAAATGAATAAACAATAAATAAATAACAATGATAAAAAAAACTAATGATGAATAAAAGAATGATGAAAATAATAATAATAATAATTATTATTATAATAATTAAATGATAATAATAACCATAATCATATTAATAATGATAATAATAATATATAAACATATTAAATAAAACAAATATACAAACAGTAAAATAAATGAAAAAATGAAAGCAACAAAAATTTACATGTTAATCAATTAAATATGAACAAGATAATAAAAAAAATTAAAAAATCAAGCCCATAATATTTACCTTCAGAATTCGGATTTGATGAGGAAAAAATTGATTGATTTCCTTATTTTTGATTTGCAAGATTAGAATTGAAGATGATAAATAAAAAATTAGAATTTTATTCCAAAAAATAAATTTGATAAAATGATGAACAAAAAAAATAAAAATAAAAAATTCTCAAGAACAAACAATTATTTTGTTTGTCTCAAAAATAATTATTCATGAAAAATTTTGTTTTTAGAAAATCAAATGAAAAATTAGATTTCAATAATAAACAATTATTTTTTTGCCCCAAAATCCATTTTTCATCAAAAAAACTCAATATCAAAATCTTTGAAAAAACTTGATTAAAAAAATATGTAACAAAAAAAAGTAAGGAAATTGAATTTTGAGGACAAATAATCACTTTATTTGTCTCAAAATTAATTTTTCAACAACAAAACTCCTTCTAAAAAATGTTTTAGAAGAAATTACATTGAAAAAACTAGAAGAAGGATTGGGATTCTTAACTTTTTGAACCTTTCAATTTTTATTTTTGTGGGGAAAAACCAGAAAAGCTAGAGAGAGTTTTGAGAAGAAGAAGAGAAAATTAGAAAAAACCCTAAAATGAAAATCCCGCCTTTTCTCTTTCCATCATTTTCTATTTATATTAAGAAGAAATGCAAAATAAAATTCATTAAGGGGAAAATTAATTAATTAATAATATTATTTATCAAAGTTCAAAAATGGAAAAAAAAAACTTGAAAACACGTTAAAAAAGGGATAGAAAATCAAATTTCAAAAGAAATTGTCGAAAAACAACAACTTTAGGCGATTTCGACAGAAACAGGGGCGATCGACGCCCGTCGGCACGCGCGACAGGCATCGATCGCGCGCACTCGCCCAACGTGAGAGAAGGGCCACGCGTCGCTCGAGCGCGAGCACCTCGAATTGGCGCTCTGCGCGGGGCACCGCGGGCTAGCTAGTGCTCTGCCATGGCCGACATTCGCGATTTTTTTTAAATTTAACTAAAAATACTACAATTTCTAAACCCCATTTTTCAAATCTAATTTTCAAAATATTTTTGTATTGTTTTTTTATTTTTTACTCTAAAATGCAAATTTTACCAAGAAATCATCACTTTTAACCTTTTTACCTGTGAGTAGGCATCTTATCATCATTGGGTAACTCTAATATGGGCTGCCTTAGGACCCGGTGTCTACAGTTGCCCCTAATTTTGGGGAAACTAGTGCACTAGTGCCTAGATGAGCCAAAATTCAAAGAAGAAGGAAAGAGATGCGTACCTAAGGCAGCCTTTACTTTTTTTTTTTACCGTGTGGAAGGTTGCA
This sequence comes from Excoecaria cochinchinensis, assembly GCA_947683425.1. NCBI lineage: Eukaryota > Viridiplantae > Streptophyta > Magnoliopsida > Malpighiales > Euphorbiaceae > Excoecaria > Excoecaria cochinchinensis. Next base: position 5,827,442 of record CANTUQ010000112.1, read on the forward strand.
GCTTGTCGCTTTCGAGCTGTAGTGTTATGCAACTATGGCTCGTTCGTAACTTGTCCTATCGCATTATCTTGCTGGCCTCCACTCGGCTTGTATGGTGCGAGGTGTAGTGTTATCTAACTGCAACTCCATTGTGATTTATCCCGCTGGCCTCATCTCGGCTTGCACGGTGTGAGGAGTAGTGTTCTCTAACTACAACTCGGTTGCAATCTATTCTATCACGTGTGCTCCATTATCCTCATCTCAGCTTACACGATGGCTGATCTGTCCCGCTGTCCTCATCTCGGCTTACAAGGTGGCCGATCTATCCCGCTGGCCTCATCTCGAACTGCACGGTATCTGTGAGATGCAGTGTTCTCTAGCCACAACTTCTATTGCGATCTGTTCTATCGCTGGTGTCCCGCAGGCCTCATCTCGGCTTGCACGGTGTCTGTGAGATGCAGTTGTGATGCACGCTGAACACCGGGGCACCCCGAACCGCCCGCTTTTAGGTCTTTCGGGGGGAGGTTCATAAAAAACTTGTAAGAAATTACAAGTGCATCCATTTTGGGCAACAAGGAGGTTTCATGGAGTCACCACCCAATAGAACATTAGGAAAGGTCGTCTAGCATCAGTGAGCCTAAGACAGAGCTAGTATGTCCATCATGGGCAAGCCGGAGGTGTCTTGGAGGCTCCACCCTAATAAAATATTACGATGGCCCTCTCGCCTCGCGCTTGGGCAAACCAGAGGTGTCTTGGAGGCCCCATCCTAATAGAACATTAGGATGGCCCTCTCACCTCGTGGTGCCTAGGACTATGCAAATTGAGCCTTTTTACGGGACACAAGAGGTGACTCGGAGGCCCCACCCCATCTCCTGATCCATGCAAAAAGGAAAAAGAATTTCACCTCCTTCCTTTCGCGAAGGGAGGGTTAGGAAAATCCTATTGATTCCAGCTTTCTCCAGACCTCTAAAGCTTCTTGCACAAAACCAACCAAGTACATACACTTAATCCAATAATCAAATAACTCAAAACTATAAGCAGAACTAGGGTAGAAGAAGAAGATAACTTAAACTTCCAAACCCTTACTTACCTTTCCAATTTATCACTTAACTCTTCAAACCAATCAAAAGTTCAAGAAAAACCAAACGGAAAAGAAAAAAGAAGAAGATGATGAAGAGAAATTGAAGAACAAGAGAAAGAGCCAAGATGAAGAGGTAGGCGGACCAACATGCAAAGGATGAGATAGATTTTGCCTCCGCTCACCCCTTTTATTTGCATGTTGAGTCTAGGTGTCACTTCCTCCTCCAACCACATGTCAACTTGTAAAGGCCCAAAATTTTGACTGTCATGAATAGTGATTTTTGGGCTGCTGTTACTTGTATTTCTAAACACTAAATCCGCAAGCATACGGTTTACCGATTATAGTACCAAGATATCATTCCCATGAGGAATGTAGATTAATATTACTCACAATTTGTAAGCACCGTGTCCCGAGGCGGTCCAGATCAGAGATTACCCGATGAAGAAATCAATGCCCGGTTCCGAATAGATGGATAAAATTCGGAGATTTCGGTCCTTTGAGTTCATGAGAATTAAAGGTTTTTATTTGCGGTAGAAAGAAGTGGAGAATCGGGAGAATTTTAGCTTAAATTTTGAGTTTTCTTCCACGGACGGTCGGACCGTCGGTAGCGGGACATCCGTCGGTCGTAGCGGTAGCCCGTCTCACTCGCCACGAGGGACGTCTGTGAGTTTACCGACGGACACGTGTTCGAACTAACGAACACGTGTCCGTTGGCATGTGCTCGTCGGTAGGTCAGACGCCCGTCGTTTGAATCCTATTTCCTGGTGGAAATGGGATTTAACCGACGCCCATCGGTTGTGTTTTTCTATAAAAAAGGAAATTTCACACTATTTTGAGGTTGGTAAAAATTCTCATTTTACCCTTATATAGAAAAATCCGATTTTCACTCCAAAAAATTCAATAAATCTCTTTCTTTGGTTTTGTTTTCTCCTCGTGAAGCGCGTGGGACCAAATCCAACCAAATTTTCATCCAAAAGGTAAAATCCGAGGGTAAATATTATGGACATGCGTTTTGCTTAATTTACTTGAGTAATTTGTCCTGTTTTCTTTAGACTTACTGATATCATTATCTTATTAGTCTTATAAATTTATCTTGATTTTTGGTTTATTTTGGATTTTTTGATACTAACATGTTTTATTTATTTTTGTGAAATGCCATTTTCTTGCTCTTTGGCGAATTGAGCGTGAGATAACGGTCGCCGTTCACACCCCGGAGAACTCATTTTGGTTTAATTCTGTAACTTTATTCTTTTCATTTATGCATTTATTTATTTATTTATCCTTAGTCCTTATTTCATGTAAATCATTTTGTTTCGTACAAAATAAAAATAAACAAATGTTTTATAATAATTAATTGGGATTTTTAACAAAGTCAAGGACCAATGTCCTATTTTTTTCTTATCCAAAGAATCTGTCACTGAAAATTATTTTTATAAAATCAAGGACCAATGTCCTCATAATTAATTCCCCGGTTTCATGTATGGTTTCTATTTTTAAAATGGGAGTTATATTCCGCTCCTAGTGTTATTGTATTTCATTTTAGATGTTTTCTTTATTTTATTTATTTATCGCTTTCAATATGGATAATTGCGCCTTTTAATTGATTGCATCGTATGGAAAGATGTTGAAATAATAAATTCAAAACCTAATTGTAAAATTAATCAAAGTACGAATAAATGAGAAGTCCCAAACCTATCTCTGGTCTTTGGGCTCAAAGAGGCGAGAGGTCTATCCGATCACTCATTGGAACGAGACCTCCAAGACACCTCTTGTGTCCCATCAAAGACTTAAAAATCCTAGGCTCCCAAGGGTTAGAGGGTCACTCCCAATGTTCTATTGGGGTGAATGCCTCCAAGACCCCTTGGTTTGCCCAAAATGGATACATGCGCTGTCTTAGGCTCTCCGAGGCGAGAGGAACTTTCCCAATGTTTTATTGGGTGGCGACTCCATGAAACCTCTTTGTTGCCCAAAATAGATGCACTTGTAAATACCTTACAAGTTCCAATGAACCTCTCCCGAAAGCCCTAAGAGCGGGCCTTTGGGAAGCCCACGAGGTTCGGCGCGCGTCACAGTGGCGACACCACTGGGGACTATTGTTCAAAACTTCGATTTGAAAGTACTTTGATTAAAATTTATGATTAAGCTTTAGTTTATAAATTTCACTTTCTCTCAAAACTACATTGCATCTCATTAGAGCCTTAGATCTATGCTAGTTTGGTCCCTCTTTTAGCCCCGGTATGTTCCTGAAGCACGACCTTACATTCACTCAATGTAGGGAAGTGTTAAGGATAATCACCAGCCCAAGCCTCGTGCCATTGTGGTATATAAAATGGACACCCGATCGGTCATTATGCTCGTGATAAGTTAGACCCGTTGGCAGGGATCATGCTTGGGTAGCCCTAAAGTATCATCACCCTGGCCAAAGCTCATGTAATGGCAATAAATACTTTCGCTAGGTGGTATGAACCATAATACCTTGCTTGCTACATGGATACTTTTGTATTAGACAAACCCAAATAATCTGATTGGTCACCTAATCAAAGGTTTTCATGCCCCGGTAGGCCCATGTCAATTTATTCGGACTGCCTAAATACACAATGAACACAACTCATATGCCTGTGCATTGGTTAAGAGAGGTTATGCTGCCGATTTTCCACTGTACACCATACGCGTCCATCGGGTTCCCTGTTAACCCATGGATCAAGCCCACCTAAGACAGAGACCGCACGACCTCGTGTGTGGGGGCAATAAGGTTGGAAGGATCTATCTGCTTGCATGTGGTTGTGGATGATGCATTGCATATTCATGGTATTCATGCATAAAATTTTTATTTTCTCCCTATGCATACATCTTATTCTTTGCAAATAATTATTACATGTACATATTATCCTGTGTTTAGTTTTTCACATGTCTCACATGTACCATTATAATCTCTTTTAACCATTGTATACCATTTATTGCATAGCATGACCATACATTGCATATTACTCATGCATCATTCTAACTTTTTGCCTTTCAGCCACCGTAGACCATTTGCTTGGGTGGTTTAGGGATCCCGATAGTTGTTCGAAGAACGATCAGAGTTTGGATTGGCCGACAGAGACCTAGCATCCTTACCAAAGCATCTGAAGGTATTAAAAATGGCTGGCCCTTCACAATTGACAGAAGAGACTCGCGCCCTGATTGCCCAGGAGATAGATAAGAGGTTTGAAGAGCTGGAAAAAAGGATGTTGACTATGATCAAAGAAAGAATGGATGCCATGGCGCTGGTTCTCCAAGCTCAGCTTATGGCAACAGCTATCAACCAAGTGAAGCCGGCCACGATCAAGAAGGCTCATACAGCGACAACACCAATACCTCCTTTTCCTTCTGAGACCAGAGGTAAGAGGTCACTTGATTCACCAGTTGAGCAAGGATGAAATAGAAGGCCTACTTTAGAACATGGCACTATACCCGAAGAGGATGAGGACCCTGCAGTCACTTTTATTCTAGAAGGTGAAACCTTAGGAAGCCTCGACAACAGTAAGGTAAATGTCAAGGCTACAGAAGTTTCAGCCACTGGAGTAGCTCGATCCCACCTCACTGTCTTGGGTAATCCATTATCTTGGCACTTCACCCATCTTGTTAAGAAAGGGAAGTTGCAACCCTTGCCAGCTGGGCCTACCCCAAGTCAGGGAAAGCCTAGGCACAGAACAGACTGGTATTGTGCATACCACCAGTACAATGGGCATAGAACAGACTACTGTCATCACCTGAAAGATCGCATCCAAGAACTGGTGTCAGACCCAAAAAAAGGAAAGACGGTAGGAACGCCAACGACGGAAGTGAGGCAAAGGCATTTTTCTAATTTGGGCAGATCATTGTCTTGGGTCCTTAAGAGGCTGATAAAGGAGGGAGTATTACAGCCATTGCCAGCTAGGCCAGCTAGAAGCCAGGGACAGCCCAATCATAAGAAAGATAAGTATTGTGCCTTCCACCAGCACACCGGGCATGCCACAGATTATTGCAAGGCCTTAAGACATGCCATTCAAGATCTAATTGATTTTAAGAAGACATCCGACCCAGAAAACCGAGAGGGAAAGAATAAGATAGACTAAGTGCCTAAGTGGAAAGGCATGACGGTTCTTAGGGATGATAATGGACCATCGGCTGCAATAGTTGCGTTAGCAAGAACGGGAGTTGATTAGCTATTTAGAATAGTCTTTTTATTTTTGAACTGCTTAATAATAACATTTTAGATTCATTAATAAGATGAACGTTTTTGCTTACTTGTGTTATGTCTCTTATGATTTCACTATGCATAATCATGATCATGACTCATTCATATTTAACATTGATTCAGTTGATGCTACTCTATTTAATCTCAAAAACTTTGGAAAGTCCAAAGAAAATCTTGATAGCATCTAATGCAACTCCTGAAGCGAGAAAAATTGAGAGAATATTAGAAAAAAAAAATTATGAAAAAGTCTTTGCCTGGACTTACGAAGATATGCCAGGAATTGATCGGGAAGTCGGGACTTAGGCCGGAATGGGCAGATAAAGTAAAAGAGGAGATTTGGCAGCAAATCAAAGCCATATTTCTAGTTGAGGTGCAGTATCCCATGTGGTTAGCCAATGTTGTCCCTATGGCCAAGAAGAATGGAAAGGTGAGGGTATGCGTGGACTACCGGGATTTGAACAAGGCTTATCCTAAGGATGACTTCTCCTTACCCCATATTGATGTGCTGATTGACAGTGCTACCACTTGTGCAATGTACAGTTTTGTAGATGGCTATGTTGGTTATAATCAGATCCTCAATAACATAATTGACAGGATCAAAACGGCTTTCATCACAGAGTGGGGGACATATGCTTATAGGGTGATGCCTTTTGGGTTAAAGAACGCAGGAGCCACTTATCAGAGGATGGCAACAAAAATCTTAAACGACTTAATCCATAAAGAAGTGGAGGTATACGTGGATGATATGATGATCAAGTCGGCCACTAGAGAAAGTCATTTCGAAGCCCTGGAGAAGTTCTTCCAGAAGATAAACAAGTACAAACTGCGGTTAAATCCTATGAAGTGTATCTTTGTTGTTACCTCAGGGAAGCTCCTAGGACACGTAGTTAGTCAGAGGGGAATTGAAATTGACCCAGATAAGGTTAGGAACATCAGAGAGATGCCAATACCACAAAAGGAAAAGGATGTGAGAAGCTTTTTGGGTAGGTTGCAATACGTCAGTAGGTTTATTGCTAAGCTTACTTCGATCTGCAAACCGATCTTCAAACTACTCAGAAAAGACCAACCAGTAGTATAGAACGAAAGTTGTCAGAAGGCTTTTGATACTGTCAGAGAGTATTGACTGAATCCACCGGTGTTGAGACCGCCGCAGCAAGTCAAACCATTGATTTTGTATTTGGCAATAGAAGATAGTTTTGTAGGTGCCATGATGGCCTAGGAAGACGAATTCATAGTGGAATTTGCTATTTACTACCTTAGCAAGAAGTTCGTGGCTTATGAGGTTAAGTATACAAAAGTTGAAAAGATTTGCCTTGCGGTAATCTGGGCCTCTAAGAAGTTGAGACGTTATGCAGTAACAAAGCAGAATCCCTTAAGATACTTGCAGGAAGCCCCATCTTTACTTTGCAAAATGGGTAGGTGGTCATTGCTGCTATAAGAATTTGATGTAGAGTACATCACTCGAAAAACTATCAAAGGGCATGCAGTGGCTGAATTCTTAGCAGAACACCCAATTCAAGGAGACTCATACGAGTTCAACTTTTCGGATGAGGATGTGGTAGCTATAGCAGTTCAGGGTTGGCAATTACACCTTGATGGGGCTGTTAATAGCAAAGGGGCAGGAGTAGGAGTTATTCTGACAACCCCGGATGATGAGAAGCTTCCCTTAGCGAAGAAGTTAAGATTCAGGGCCACCAACAATGAGGCCGAGTATGAAGCATGTACTTCTGGGTTGGAAGCGTCAATAGCCTTGGGGGCAAAGAACGTGGAAGTGTTTGGTGATTCATCCTTGGTAATTAATCAAATTCGAGGTGAATGGGCTGTTAAAGAAGAAAGTCTAATGCCGTACATCAAGCACTCGAGAGACCCGAGTAGCCAGTTTGAAGTGTGCACATTCCATTTTGTTCCGAGGGATAAAAATCAGTTGGCTGATGCACTCACCACTTTAGTGTCAATGTGGGACAATCCAGAAGGAGTAGGCATGAGACCGATTTTGATTTCTAGCTCTAAGAGACCTAGCTTTGAATCTAAGTCAGTCATGGAAACAAAAGTAGCGGATGGGAGGCCGTGGTGCTACGACATTATGAATTACCCAGAAAATGCGACATTTCCAGAAGAAGCCACCAAGAAAAATCATAGAATGATTAACAAGTTGTACAAACGACAGGCTGATGGTATCCAGTTGAGGTGCTCGGATGAGAAAGACGCCAAGAGGGTAATGGAAGAAACGCACGCTGGCGTATGCGGAGCCCCTATGAACGGGCTGACATTGGCTAAAAAGATTATGAGATAAGGATTCTTCTGGCTCGCCATGGATAATGATTGCTCAAAGTATTTAAAGCAGTATCAGTTATGCCAATAGTACGCAGATTTAAAGCACTTGACTATTTCGAAATTGCATAATTTGACGTCGCCTTTGTAACATCCCCATACCCCCTGGAAGGATATCGGGGCGCCACGCGGACATATACGTGTACATATATATACTCTAGCGGAAGCGATAGCATAATACACATCCATTTAAGAGTAATAAAATAAAATAATACCACACTAGGGCCCAACATGTATTGCATATATCTATTATACATATTACAAAACTATTGTCATTTTACTTTACATATTCATTTCAGTACATATATTAAAAAACCTTTACATGTAACAACTATACTCTTTTATCACATAATGATGTTACTCAAAACATCACCACTATCTATTTCTATCTTATACAAAAATAGATCATAATAAAACTCCTAGTGGCCTTGACCCGTAGATGTCCTCTAACTGATCTGAACCTATAAACCTACATGGAAGCAAACATCCGTGCTAAGCGATAACGTTTAGTGGGGATGAAAATAATGCAAAGGACTTCTATTCGAAGTCACAAATAAATCACACATTTCATTTGACAAAATCAAATAGCTTAGGCATATAGCTCTTATACGTATATCGGTTGCATGCTCAAATACCAAATATTCTGAGCCCACATATAAGTAACATTCACTCTTATGCTAATTCATGCACACTATAACTTGTACATCTCATTTATTCAAATACAACAATAACCATGTGTCCACATCCATGTAAACATATATTTGTATATGAAACTGTAAGCATGTACGGAACTGTAATGTACTTAAACATTACTCTCATGTACTATAGTATCTATTCAGAACAATACTCTTTAAACATCTCAAATACACTACATAACATTAACAAGACAAGCCTGAATTCCTTTCATGCTGGATACAGGACGCGATATAAAAAACATTTTCGGTAGACCGAAGTCACAAAACATTTTCATGTATCTTTATTGACCATTCTCGGAGGTCAACCCACTTGGCCCAAACGGGGCCGAACATGTACGCAGCTGCACTTGTAATCCCTTTATAAGCATGCTTATCTATCCACTGCTATGGCACTCAGGCTTAACATAAAGACTCTATGCACTATATCATGTACATTACATCTCTCAAGCATTATAACATGATTCAATCATATGCATATTCAATATCACATGACAAGTCATGTTCAATCATCACAAAGCATGTAGCATATAGGTTCCATTCATAAACTCATATATCATAGCATCATTTACATATAATTCAATATCACATGGCATATCATGTTCAACAACTAAAAAGCCTGTAACATTTAAATTCCATGCATAAATTCTTATATCACATCATCATATACTTGCACTCATAGGTTCATACATTTTTATCATGCCATTTAAAATCCTTCATACAATTATACATTGTTACTTTATTAGTTAAATTACCAATTTAATCATACTCATGTGCATTTCCCCATTGATAACTACTTTATAGTCATTTGCTAACCCTAAACATGCATAATAAGCTAAGGCGAAGGGTAAGGGGTGAACCCATGCCAACCAGGGGCTCAAAAAGAAGAATAAAAATCTTTATATGCATTGTTCTGTCATGAGGTCAAGACCTATGTCGCGATCGCGACAGAAGCTCGCCTTTGGTGCCTTACGAGACCGCTTTTTACCCTAAACTTGCATCGCAAATAAACACCCTATAGGCCTCATTTTTAGGAAAAGTAGTCTTCATAACAATTGTTTCCTAGGATGTTATATTTTAAATGGAACAAATTTCAGGTCGTTTGGACATCTATAACAAAAGATATGATCTAAACAACCTATACTGTTCAAATAACCCGACTCAAATAGGGACACTACAATTTTAGATAATTTTTAGGGTCTTAAAGCAAGATTTTACTCAAGATCATTTCTGAGTCTTTTATAAGTACTGAAGTCATGGGTCTATTGGAACAAGAATCACTCAATTCAGAGGTCTATAACTATACTTATGACAAAAACATCACACAAAGGTCAGATGACAAATAAGCAGAATTTGCCGACTCAAACTTTACCATCAACACACACACTCAATTGATCAATTCACATATTTATAAGCATATATACACTTATCATAAGCCCCGCAAGCAATCAAAATGAACATCTAACAAATATATTCTAAAAAAATAGTTGACCTAATTAAAGCTCAACAAGCATCTCTCTATTCAAACATGTCTCTATTCAAACATATTTCGTGTAAACACATGCAAGATTAATAAGATCACACTCAATCCCTACCTTAGGTGGCTTGAACTTTATGCTCTATACTTGTTTCCAATCTTCTCTTTGCCTTTGTTCCACTTCTTATCCACAACTTTCATGCACAAATCAACCAATATAACACTTAATCCATAGACTTCACTTTAAATCAAAAACAGAAATTTAACAGAAGAAGAAGACCAATACTAACTAAATAGCATCACTTACCTTCTTAAGAGACCATCTCAATCCTATATCCACTCCCTCTTCAAACCAAATCCAAGTAATTCTCTTAAGGGAATAATTTAAAATGAAGAAGAGAAGGAACAAAAGCAAAAGAAAAGGCAAAACGATAGTAAATGGCAGACCAAAGGAAAAGAAAAGGAAGTCAAAATGGCCCATAGCACTCCAACGTGGGAAGGGAAAAGAAAGAAGCAAATGGTCAATGTAAATCCAAATATTTACTATGCTAATAAATGCCATCTACCCAAATAAATACATACTTATCCCCTTTTTCTCCTCAACTCTTTTTTTAATATACTTTAGTCTTGCCACATGTCACTCCCCTACAATGCCACTTGTCAACTTCCTATGCCGCCACGTGTACGGTACACATCAAATAATCCAACTTCCTCTAGGCTTCACGGGAAAAATTCTGTCACGCCCGCGACACTGTCGCGCTCGCGACAGAACCCACACCCAACTACTAACTCAAATACACTGTCTTATACACACAAACTCATGAATTCCCGAACAAAAATTCCAAAATTCTACTAGGGCCAAATCGGGTTGTTACAGCCTTGGCCGTTCGCAGTTTGGGGGATTAACATTATTGGAGAGATACGCCTCACGGCCTCCAATGGGCATAGATACATCATTGTCGCCATCGACTATTTTACCAAGTGGATATAAGCTGAGTCCTTCAAGAAAGTTGATGCTCGGGATATGGCAAAATTCATTGAGGAAAATTTGATATGTAGGTATGGCCTCCCACACCACGTGGTATCTGACAATGGGGTCCAGTTCATGGCCAAAACGAGGAAGTTACTCCAGAAATATGGTACTGAGTATTACAAGTCTTCTCCGTATCGTCCTCAAGCCAACGGTGCAGTAGAAGCTGCCTACAAGAATGTCAAGAGGATCCTGGTTAAGATGGTCCAGAATTACAAAGATTGGGCAAAAAAATTGCCTTGTGTTCTTCTATGCTAAAGAATCACCGTCGAAACCTCTACAAAAGTCATAGGGGGGCAGAACCAGCATGGCTGATCATTGTAAAGTTCAAACCTTTAAGATATGCCTAGATCTTGGAAGCTAAAAGGGGCACAACAATGTCAGCGGCAGTTAAACTCGTTAGGCAAGGACGAATCATGGGATTACTACCACAGCTGGATCTATCAGAAAATGCTCTGCTCGACCATTCATGAGGGAGGTTAGAAAGTATCCAATGAAAGAAGGAGGCTCAGTCTTCGAACAAATGAGACCAAGAGTTTCGGACAAATGAGGCAAGTTCAGGCCGATGTGAGTAGGGCCCATTCGTTCTTCAGAAGTTGTTATCCGAGACAGCAGCAACAGGCAGTGATAGAGATGACTTCAAAGAACCAGCCAACATTGACGAACTCAAGAGGGTCCACGGCTAAAGACTTAAAAATCAAAAGAAGAGAATAAAAGTCCCGCGGGTCGAAAACTGAAAAAAGGCGGCCTTGCTAAAATTGGGCGCCTCGTCAGGGTGAAAACCGAAAAAAGGCATCCTGGGCAAAAATTAGAGGCTTGAGAGAAAATATCCAATAAAGAAAACTCGAGAGGGCTGATTGGAGACAGGAGTTTGATGCTTACAAGATATACTCTGAGATTAGATATAGTTTTGCATTTTGAATCGATGTTAGATAATGATCATGTGTAGAGAAATCATTCTGAAATGTACACAATCTTTGCAAATACATGTGTTCATTATTTTCTAGTTCATTTATGAAAAGAGAAATGTTGTTCATTGCTGAATGCATAAAATCTAAATGACTATGCTCTGCTACTACTTTCACTATCCAGACGTCTAAGTCGATGAGGTATGTTATCCACTGTGAGACTAAGCACCCACCTCTTGAGTGCATTAGGGGAAGTGAAAGAACAACCCCCGATATATGGCATATTAGTCTTCACCGGCAGCTTGCCCAGAGGCTATGGTATCTGGAGGTAAAAGCCGAAGATAAAGGTCCACTTTGGAAAGGTAGGGATGCCTCACTACGTCATTAATCCCTCTGAACTATTGAACATGATACGTGGTAGTGTAAAGGGCAGCTTCATGAAGCCCTAAAGAACCCGATCCTATCTGCTACTTCACCCAATCTAGCAACACATTTATCAATGAAGGCCATGGAATGCAATCGATGCCTAGAGAGAAATGCCTTAAAGAATAATTGCGGATTACTCTAGGAATGGGCTTTGATGGTAGCTTCAACTTTTCTTGCAGCCATACCGAAAAGGCAAGAGAGTCCTAAAAAAAAAGGGCCGTTAAAGATGAAAACCGTGAGTGGCTCTCTAAGCAAAAGTTAGGCCAGAGGGCAGGGTGAAAACCTGGGAACAGGCAGTCTGTCCTTCAAAAAATAAAAATGAATAAAAGCCGCTGAAGTGGGTTGGGTCCATTCCAGGCAAAAGTTAGGCACAGGGCTATGTGAAAATCTCAAAAGGGACACATTTCCTGCTAAAAAAAGCTAGTGTGAAAATCCACAAGGGACGCACTACCTTTAAAACAATGACTTTTGAAGCCTCGAGCAATAAGGCAGCATTACCTCGAATAATTCACCTTTAGGCAGATAGTGCATAATACAGATCATGATTTAGAGTCCTGGGGGCAAAATGCTCGTTGATCGAGGGGCAAAGATATGTACGGGTCAGTTCTCCTTAAAGAGATTATGGGTTAGAGTCCGTAAAGTCAAGACAACACTTTTCTACATCCTTGGGGGCATCAGACAATGTGAGCGGCCGAGCAGCACCCTCAACGAATCCCTTAACCACCTGGGATGTGGTTTATTCATTTTTGCATATCACATGTATGTCACGTGCATTTAGTCTTTTACACGTATAGATATGCACACACAATTCTTGTATATTAATCCTTTGCTCGTGTTTTGTGTATATAGCTTTATGCATATATTCACACACATTATTCCATATGCACACACAATCTTTTGTATATGTTGTTGTGTACATGACTCAGAGGGAAGGGTTCGAATAGACCTCATGTTTAAAGATGATCCAAAAGATGAGTTCAGCCTAACATTGTCGACTCATGCATGCCTGGCCGAAAGCCACTAGGTAAGTTTCCCTATCATAAGATATACGCTCACATACATCACATAGTAAGTGTATCAAAGCGAAATTCAAATGTACAAATTCTCAAACAAATGCAAATATACAAAGAATACAAACTCTCAAAACAACAAAAGTAACTTCTCAAACCAAAACAACATAAAAAATACAAATTCTCAAGCAAAATAAGACAAAACAAAAAAAAGATGTTTTCAAGGCCTTGAAAATCTAAAATACTGTAAATACATTCAAAATGTAAAGTTCAAACACGTCCAAAAATGTGAAAACACAAAAGAAATAAAACAAGAAAAAAACAGAAACAAAAACGAAAACAAAATAGAAAAATCACCCGCCTGCAGGCAAACAACAAAATTTCCAATCTAATTTTTTCTTTAAGAAAGCTTAAATCTTTTCCACTCCGGAGGCTCAATATCAAATTCTCTCACCCTCTTGAGAAGTATGCAGGTCTTTTCAACAAGGAGGCTACATTGGAAATGATAGAGGAATCGATATCTGGCATGTCACAGTCGGTGCAATCAAGAAAATGGGGAACAATTAGCCGTCCTTCAGGGGGCACATATCTGACAATGCCCCCAATAGGTATGTACTACCACAGGTAAGCATCTCATTTATGTACCTTGCACACTTGCTTTTCCCTTTTTTGTAGTAAAAAAAAGAGAAGAGGTTCAGGATAAGCGCCAGTAAAGAAAGGGAAGAACGAGTCACCATGTCAACCCAAGGATGGTCAACGGTCAGGCACTGGGTTAACCAGATGGTGGTCAACAAATACATCATTCAAATAATGGTTAATAGGTAGACACCAAGTAGACTGGATGGGGGTCAAAAAGTTAAAAAGAAGACATTGCACTGGCCGAATGGGGGTTAGCAGATCAGACATTGCACTAGCCGGATGTTGGTTAGCAGATCAGACATTGCACTCGCCGGATGTAGGTTAGTAGATCAGACATTGCACTAGCTGGATGTAGGTCAGCAGATCAGCCGTGCAGGCCTGGATGAGGCTAGCGAATCACCAGCGGTAGAACATATCGCAAACAGAGGTTGTAGTCAGAGAGTACTGCATCTCACAGAAACCGTACAGGCCGGGACAAGGCTAGCGGATCACCAGCAGTAGAACAGATCGTAAACAGAGGTTGTAGTCAGAGAGTACTGCATCTCATAGCCGTCGTGCAGACCGAGATGAGGTTAGCGGGGGACAGCGATAGAACAGATCGCAACAGAGGATGCAGTTAGACAACACTTCACCTCACACCGCGTAGGCCGAGATGAGGCCAGCGGGACAGACCAGCCGCTGTGCAGACCGAGATGAGGTTAGCGGGGGATAGCGATAGAACAGATCGCAATAGAGGATGGAGTTAGACAGCACTTCACCTCGCTCCGTGCAGGTCGAGATGAGACTAGCGGAACAATCGTGGTAAAACAAACCACAAATAGAGTTTGTAGTCAGAGAGTACTACATCTCCCAAAGCTATATGAGCCGAGACGAGGCCAGCAGGGGCAAATGAGGTCATAGCTAGAGAACGCTGCATCTCGCCAACACCTTACAGGTCGAGACGAGACCTGCCAGATGAACACCCCGTAGGTAAGGATTGCTCTAGGTACACTTTTCTTCCCTTCTTTCTCTGAATTTTGGCTCACCTAGGCACTTGTGCACTAGCCTCCCCAAAATTGGGGGCAACTGTAAGCACCGTGTCCCGAGGCAGTCCAGATCAGAAATTACCCGATAAGAAATCAATGCCCGGTTCCGAATGGATGGATAAAATTCAGAGATTTTGGTCCTTTGAGTTCACGAGAATTAAAGGTTTTTATTTGCGGTAGAAAGAAGTGGAGAATCGGGAGAATTTTGGCTTAAATTTTGAGTTTTCTTCCACGGACGGTCAGACTGTCAGTAGCGGGACATCCATCGGTCGTAGTGGCAGCCCATCTAACTAGCCACGAGGGACGGGCCGTCTGTGAGTTTACCGACGGACACATGTCCGAACCAACGAACACGTGTCCGTTGGCATGTGCCCATCGGTAGGTCAGACGCCCGTCGTTTGAATCCTATTTCCTGGTGGAAATGGGATTTAACCGACGCCCGTCGGTTAGCCTCCGATGCCCGTCGGTCGTGTTTTTCTATAAAAAAGGAAATTTCACACTATTTTGAGGTTGGTAAAAATTCTCATTTTACCCTTATATAGAAAAATCCGATTTTCACTCCAAAAAATTCAATAAATCTCTTTCTTTGGTTTTGTTTTCTCCTCGTGAAGTGCGTGGCACCAAATCAAAACAAATTTTCATCCAAAAGGTAAAATCTGAGGGTAAATATTCTGGACATGCATTTTGCTTAATTTACTTTAGTAATTTCTCCTGTTTTCTTTAGACTTACTTATATCATTATCTTATTAGTCATATAACTTTATCTTGATTTTTGGTTTATCTTGGATTTTTTGATACTAACATGTTTTATTTATTTTTGTGAAATGCCATTTTCTTGCTTTTTAGCGAATTGAGCGTGAGATAACGGTCGCCGTTCACACCCCGGAGAACTCATTTTAGTTTAATTCCGTAACTTTACTCTTTTCATTTATGCATTTATTTATTTATTTATTCTTAGTCCTTATTTCATGTAAATCATTTTGTTTTGCGCAAAAATAAAAATAAACAAATGTTTTATAATAATTAATTGGGATTTTTAACAAAGTCAAGGACCAATGTCCTATTTTTTCTTATCTAAAGAATCTGTCACCGAAAATTATTTTTATAAAATCAAGGACCAATGTCCTGATAACTAATTCCCCGGTTTCATGTATGGTTTCTATTTTTAAAATGGGAGTTGTATTCCTCTCCTAGTGTTATTGTATTTCATTTTAGATGTTTTCTTTATTTTATTTATTTATCACTTTCAACATGGATAATTGCGCCTTTTAATTGATTGCATCGTATGGAAAGATGGTGAAATAATAAATTCAAAACCTAATTGTAAAATTAATCAAAGTACGAATAAATGAGAAGTCCCGGACCTATCTCTGGTCTTTGGGCTCAAAGAGGCGAGAGGTCTATTTGATCACTCATTGGAACGAGACCTCCAAGAAACCTCTTGTGTCCCATCAAAGACTTAAAAATCCTAGGCTCCCAAGGGTTAGAGGGTCACTCCCAATGTTTTATTGGGGTGAATGCCTCCAAGATCTCTTAGTTTGCCCAAAATGGATACATGCGCTGTCTTAGGCTCTCCGAGGCGAGAGGAACTTTCCCAATGTTTTATTGGGTGGCGACTCCATGAAACCTCTTTGTGGCCCAAAATAGACGCACTTGTAAATACCTTACAAGTTCCAATGAACCTTTCCCGAAAGACCTAAAAGCGGGCCTTTGGGAAGCCCACGAGGTTCGGCACGCGTCACACTATTACTACTTGATTTTAATCTTGTTTACAATGTTCAATAATTTGAAGATTAATTTAAACTACTAGTGGAATGCAAAGTAATTAAACCTAATTAATGATGATCAAAGAAGACAATATAGATTATATAGATGAATTAATAGTGAATAGAACTTGAAGTAATTATTCTTGAGTGTTAGCGTATCCTTGTCATGCAACTCAAGTTGGATAAAGTTCTAATCTATTCTCTCGACATAAATTAGAGTGCCTAAAACGTACATCTATAATTCTAACCCTTAATTCTCATTAATGAATTAGTTGATTATACATGCAAATATTAGGATAATTTAGCAACTTAGAGCAACCATCTAACATTATGATCTCTCAAATAATGTTTTAATAATTAATTTCTATTAGTTTTAAATGAGAAACTATCTCTCAACTAAATTCTCACTTTTAGTGATCATGCATCAAATACTAATAAGAATTCTACAAGCAAGAATACTAGATTGATATGAATAATAAAACATAATATAAATATTCAAGTTCATAAATACATCATTTTATAATTACAAAGAAAAAGTAAAGGATTAGAAATAGAAATAGGAGATCTCTTAACCCTTTTCTTTTCACCAAGTGTGTTCTTCCTCTTTGCAATTGTCTTCTCTTCAAAACATAAAAACTAACTATAGAACTTCAACTACAAAAATTATTCTTCTCAAACTTATAGAAAAACTTAGTTAAAATTCCATCCTCATAAATTTACAACTAAATTTAATATATATATTGTTCTAAAGTTAATGTCTCTTGAAATGCCTCTTCAAAGGGTTGCAAAACTTGGTAGGAAGACTTGACTTTTCAAAATAACTGTCCCAAATGGCTCTCTCTATCTCGCTCGCGACAGGACACAGATTCCTCTCCTTTGACTTCTTCAACTACGTTGACTGCTTTTATTTTTCCCGTGTCTCATCGCGCTCGAGACAGTGCACGACATCTCCTCTTGGTCCTCCCCTTTCTCTTCTCTCTTCCTTGCTCTTAGGTGCCTTCTATCACGCTCGTGACTCCTTCACGCTCACGATAGTGGCATTCTTTCCTTGGTCAGTTTTGCTCCTTTCTCCTCATTTTCTCCCTTTCCTCCTACATTCATAATACTTAACACAAAACATCAAACACACCTAATTCTAACACAATTAATCACAACTAAACATAATTTTTATCACAAAACATAAACTAAATATGAGCTACTTAGACTCATATCAAATTCCCAAACTTGAAATATTTGCTTGTCCTCAAGCAAAATGTAAAATGCAAAAACAAATAACACATATCACAATTTTGGAGCTTGCATCTATATTTGACAAGCATTTGGAAACAACATGAATAAGCCTTCATCTCTTAACATATTAGTCTAACTATGCAAATTCTCAAACAATATCATTGTCCATTAAACTCCAACAACCATGTACATTTGGAAAATCATGATGTTGCAAAGCACAAGAATATTTACCCTCAAGAAATTGAATATCTTAACACATGGGTAGATTATTTCAGTCAAAACATTACCTAAGATAAGTCTCACTCAAACACTATATTCTTTCTTCACTCAATGTGGTTAGGGTTAGTGTTTCACTCATTCTTTTAATTTACCATTGCATACCATAAGCTTGTAATTAGTAAAAATCTCCACTACTAGTATAAGGTAGTACCTGAAATCAAAAGGGTCTTATAAAAGGTTGTAGCTTGGATTAGGTTAAGATAGGACAATTTGAGTTAAGTAGCTCATTATGTGTAGAGAAAGAGTATTACCATATCATAAGAGACTTAACAACTAAGCATAGCATGATCTCACGACATCTTAACTTACTATTCTAATTCCCTTTTTAATGGCCACATTTTCTACTAGTTTCTTTTTTCACACTTTTGCTTTTCTTTTTTTTTTCTTTTTTATGAATATTATGGGTGCATTTTATGCTCCATCCCACTTTGTTCTTTCTTTCTCTTTTTGTCTATAGAAACTAGCCATTTTCTAATATTGGACTTTGAGAAGAAGGGAATTCAACTAATAATTCAGCTAACATCATGCTTATACTAAACAAAATTTGTCTCCAATGATATAGCAATCCTAATTCTCTCCACAAAAAGGGTAACAAAAAGAAGTAGGCTATGGCTTAGCAAAGGTTTTTAGGCTAATTAAGTGCTTCACAACAAAAAATGAGTTAAAGGCTCAAAATTGGCTACCTAAAGTCAAAAAGGGTAAGTTATTTAAGCAAGCAAAAATGATTTACTCTAGGTGACCTTATCATATTTCATGCACATCTCACACTAAATGTAGTCTTAAAATTTACCAAAAACAAGTTCTAGAGGATATGGCATATCAAGGCTCTCATACAAAGAAAAATTTTTCAATGTAAAGGCTTCAAAAGCTCACTTTAGCTATAGGTCAAACTATCCTA
Source organism: Excoecaria cochinchinensis (assembly GCA_947683425.1). Taxonomy (NCBI): domain Eukaryota; kingdom Viridiplantae; phylum Streptophyta; class Magnoliopsida; order Malpighiales; family Euphorbiaceae; genus Excoecaria; species Excoecaria cochinchinensis. The sequence continues at coordinate 5,846,432 of CANTUQ010000112.1, forward strand.
AGCAATAATTTGCCAAAATGATCCTATTTACATGTGAAAGGATAAACAACTTAAAAATAACCTACACTAAAGTGTTTTGCTAAGTCATGACCCTCACTATGCACATTAAATTATTAAAGTAAAATAAACAATAATATTCCTTAAGCATTTGGCTAATTAAACCAATTATTTAAAAACTCAAGCTAAACATGTACATGCTTCCAAATATGTATCAAATACAAAAGCTCCAAAATTAAGCAAACTCACGAACAACCTAAACATATAAACCTAAAACACAAATTCACTAACAATATATAGACATATCACAAACAAATACCTAATACTAACAATTCATGCATATCCACAAGCTACACTATGCACATACACAAATACATAAACATAACATGCATTCCCCACACATAAAGGACACAATGTCCTCTTGGGTAAGAAAATCAAGCACAACCTAACACAATCTAGAAAAACAATCAAAACACGAAACACAAAGACAGAAAATAAACATAAAAAAAATACAAGGCGAAAAGGAACTGCCTCAAATCCCACTAGGGGAATCCGGTGGAGATGGTGTAAACTCTATATGTTGTTTTCGAAAAAAAGAAAGTAATTTACGACTGAGGCTCTTGTGACTTTTGTGCATCTCTTGCACTGATGCCTCAACAGAATTCATCCTTGCAGCCAAACTCTGGTTTGCAACCTCCATCCCATCTAAATGATTTAAAACTTGTCGCCACCCAGCTGCATGTCTACCCTCTTCATGCTTAGAATCTGACTCCCCCACTTCACCAGCTTCTTCATTATCAGATTCTTCTTCATTTGCAGCAGCTGTAGAGGTTAAAGGACCTTTGCCCTTATGCAAACCTTGGCATTCACCCTGCGCATGACGATTAACAAACTTGGGAGGCCAATTGCCTCTTGTTAACACATTAGCATTACGCAAATATTTAACATCCATCATGGCAACATGGTCATGCTCCTCCATAACAAAACTATTTAAATCCCCTAAACAGCCTAGCACAATACCAATCACCATATGGCCCATTCCTACATTTTTAGTTTTGGCTATCGAAGCATGATATAGACCATCAAAGATAAAATCAATTTAACAAAGCATTTTCTTAGATTGCAATAGGTTTAACACAAATAGGTCCTTAGCCTGCACTTTACTACTCTCTACACAACCAAACAAAGCATGGCATATAAACTTATGAAAGAGCAATAAAACATCATCTTTAAATTGTCTATTCGTTGAATTTTTGGGGTTAAAATGAGCAAATCTTGTTAATTTTCTCCAAACATCAGAGGGACTAAACAAATGAGGCTTAAATCTTTTACCATTTAGAGGGAACCCAAACCACTCATGCATTTCATCAAAACCAAATGTATTTTAAAAAATATTTTAAATGTTTTAAAAATTATTTTTGAGACAAAAAGGGTATGTTTTGAAATTGTTGTGTTTTAAAAAAAAAATTCGAAAAATCGCGAGGGTCGGGCTGCGGCAGCGCGCGGGCGCACGCCCGTGAGCCCTACGCGCGCCGACGGGCATCGGTCGCCCTTGCGCGCCCCTCGGAAGGCCGATCTGCTGTTTTTCCGTTTTTTGGCCTAAAAATTGATTTTTTTTCATTGTTTTTATGTAATTTAATGCAAAAACCTTTTATTTTCCAAATCCTTCAAATTCATGAGTTTTTTGTGATTATTGGAATTAAATTTATTTAATTCAATTTAATAAAAATCTGATTTTCTTTGGGGTTTTTTTAGGTATAAAAAGGGTTTTTTGGAGAAGATTTTGGGGCATTTTTCTTAAGAAAAATACACTTTCTCTCTTTTTCTCTCTTCTTCTTCTTCTTATTTTTTTTCTTCTTCAAGAAAAATTCTCCAAGTATTTTAATTTGATTTTTTTTTTAAGTTAATTCTTGAGACAAATAAATCAATTATTTGTTCTTGGAAATTTAGTTCTTATTTTTCATAATTTTTTCTTAAGACAAATAAATCAATTATTTGTTCTTGGGATAAAATTTCATTATATATTTATTTCTTTAAATCAAAGCAATGAATTATCATCCAACTTCATTCATCACATCAAATTTGAAGGTAAACATTTCTTGGCTCAACTTTTAATTCAATTTTTAATTTAATTTTTGTTTACAATTTATTAGTTATCATGTAAATTCTTTTTGATCTATTATTTATTTTACTTTTTATTTCTTGCATGTTTAGTTAATTGTACATATTATTTTTTTTTTTATCTTTTATTTAATTGTTCATAGAATTATTTCTTATTCTTAATCTTTTATGTTGTTGTTCATACTATTATTTCTTTTTCTTAATCTCTTATTTAATTGTTCATGTTCATATTATTGTCATTATTTTTTTCATATATTATTATTATTATTATTATTATTATTATTATTATTATTATTATTATTATTATTATTATTATTATTATTATTATTATTATTATTATTATTATTATTATTATTATCATTTCTTGCATATTTAATTGGATTGTTCATATTATTATTATCATTATTATTACCATTAGTATTGTAATTATTATTGTAATTAGTGTTATCATTATCATTATCATTATTATTATTATTATTATTATTATTATTATTATTATTATTATTATTATTATTATTATTATTATTATTATTATTATTATTATTATTATTATTATTATTTATCATTACTATTATTATTATCATTATTATTTTTATTAGTCTTGTTTATTATTATAATTTATCATTGTTATCATCATCATCATTATTATTTATGTTTTCATGAATGTTAAATTTTATTGTTTTTATTTATTCATGTTAAATTGTTAATATGTTACGTTGTTTATTTTATCATACCATTTAATTGATTTGTCATACATTATGCATGTTGTTTTATTTTAATTCATTTTTTCACATGTTAAATGGTTAATTCATTTTTTTTATTACGAACATCATCTTTCATTTGTATTGTTTAATTTCAATTATTATTTTTCATGTGTGAGTTTTCCAATGACAAGAGGAAGCCTATGGAGGTTTGAAGACACCATTTTAGTGGAGTTTATATTTTTAGCATTTTTAGTATTATTTTGCCTTTATTTGGTTTTAATATGTAATTTGTAATAAATTTATTTTTTATGCACGTTAATTAAAAGTCGCAAAAATATTTTGATTAAATTAACTTGGAACTTTTTTCTAATAAAAATGGGACCAATGTCCTAGTTTTTTCACCTAAATAAACCATCACCTTTAACATATTTTTTAATTATGCATGAGAGGACCAATGTCCTCATCTTTAATAAATAGCCCGATTTATGTATGAATTGTATTTTATTTACAATGGGGGTTGTATTTCGCCCATTAAATTGCATCAAAACGTATGAGAAAATGGATGAAAACTTAAATTCAAAACTCAATTTTAAGTTAACCAAGGTATTAATAAATGAGAAGTACCAAACCATCTCTGGTCTTTGGCTCTAGTCTTTGGGCTCAACGAGGCGAGAGGACCATTTCAATGTTTCATTAGAATGGGGCTTCCAAGACACCTCTTGTGTCTTGTAAAAAGGCTTTAACTTGCATAGTCCTAGGCTCCACGAGGCGAGAGGACCATCCTAATGTTCTATTAGGATGGGACCTCTAAGACCCATCTGGCTTGCCCAAAATGGACATAGCTGCGCTATCTTAGGCTCACTGTTGCTAGACGAACTTTTTTAATGTTCTATTGGGTGGCGACTCCATGAAACCTCCTTGTTGCCAAAAATAGACGCCCTTGTAATTTATTACAAGTTTTTATGAACCTCTCCCGAAAGCCCTAAGAGCGGGTCTCCGGGAAGCCACGGGGTTCGGCGTGCGTCATAGTGGTGACTCCACTGGGGATATAAGAGACTTCGATTCGAAAGTACCTTGGTTAAAATTTATAATTGAGTTTTAATTTAAAAATTTTATCCATTTTCAAAAGTTGCATATCATTTCATTAGAGCCTTAGAACTATGCTAGTTTGGTCCCTATTTTTAACCCCGGTGCATTCCCAAAGCATAACCTTACGTTCACTTAATGTGGGGGAGTGTTAAGGATAATCACCAGCCCAAGCCTCATACCTTATGGTACATCAAATGGAGACCCAATCGGTCGTTATGCTCGTGATGAGCAAGAACCGTTGGCAAGGACCATGCTTGGGTAGCCCTAAAGTATCATCGTCCTTGACCAAAGCTCATATAATGGCAATAGATACTTCTCTTAGGTAATATGCTCCTTAATACAATGCTTGCTATGTGGGCCATTATATATTGAACAAAATCAACCAAATAAAATGGTCTTTTATCAAAGGCTTTCATGCCCCGGTGAGCCCATCTTAATATGGTTGAAATGTTTGAATACATAAAGGCCAAAACCCATACGTATGTATAATAGGCAAGAGATATTATGCTGCCGGCTTTTCACTATGCACCATATGCATCCAATGGGTTCCCTATTGACCCATGGACCAAGCCCACCTAGGAAAGAGAATACACTACATCGTGTGTGGGAGTGATAAGGTTGGAAGGATTTATCTGCTTGTATGTGGTTGTCCATGCTGCATCAACACGATCTTGCATTGTATATATCATTCATGCATCATTCTAACAGTTCAAATCTTTTCAGCCATCATAGATTTATCGAAGTGGACTAGAGGTTCTGACGGTCGGCTGGTGAGGATAGATCTGCCTCTTGGATTGACAGAATTAGTGTCTGACTGGAATTCTGAGCCATCCTCAATGACTAGAGAGTCATCCATAGAATCACAAATGGAAGAAGAGACTGGAGCCTTAACAACTCCAGACCTTACTAGGAGGCTAGAGGATTTTAAGTGAAGAGCGTTGGAAATGATGGGAGCTATGGCTGATTGGATTGCTCATCCTCCTGCTCCACAACCACAAGCTGCTCCACATCCACCTATTGCTCCACAGCCCCCGATGGTTCATGCTGGGGGGGCAAGTTGAACCACCTGTTGGCAGAAAAGCCCCTGTTATAGTTAATGCTCCCCGCCAACTTGCTAATAAACATATGGCTGTTGTGCCTGCTGAGCCAAGAAGGGCAATAATCCCCAATGCCAATGATGATTTTGTGATGGAGGAGGAAGATGAAGAGGCAGTAGCACCTCAATTTGTGGGGGCCAAAGCACCCAGGGCAGAAGATGAGGCAATGAGAGGGTTGAGGCAACAGATTGAAGCAATCACCCACATGCTATCAGCTGGAAAGGGGATTAACCCTGAAGACAGAGATTTGGGGGATGAAGAGCTGCTGGCCCAAAGGTTCAAAATGCCAGAGCTGCCGAAGTTTGATGGCACTTCGGATCCATCCGCACATATTAAGCAGTATACCCTGGTGATGAAAGGCACAGGGTTGACTAAGAAACAGAAGGTGGATTATTTATGTCTTAGTCTGGTGGGTCCAGTTGTGGACTGGTACCATAGATTAGATAGGAGGTCCAAGGAAGATTGGGACCTTTTGACTGAGGAGTTCATGAAGCAATATGACTGCAGTACCAGAATGGAGGTCACCTTAAAGGACCTCGAACTTTTACAGCAGAAGAATGATGAGTCGTTCCATGAATACCTTACACGATGGAGAAATAGGGTCATGGAGATGAAGAGAAAGCTTGACACTGCTAACCAAATTAGGCTATTTATCAAGAACTCTTGCCTTTACTTGAGGGACTTGCTCAGCTTTAAGGGGCTCAGAGACTAGGAGTCGCTTAAGGACATTGCTGTAGAAGCTGAGGGGGCTTACCTAGCAAAGAAAGTAAGCTAGAATAATTTTGCTGTGAAAGGCTATGGCAACCAATCAGGGTATAAGCTAGGCGGTGCAGGAAGCAGTAAGAATAGAAGTGGTAAGACGACCGAGGTTTCAGCCACTAAGGCTGGGCAGGTTTAGAGGCACTACTCCAATTTAGGCCGCTCTCTATCTTGGGTATTGGAAAGATTAACAAAGGAAGTTAAGCTGAGACCATTGCCACCCAGGCCAGCCATGAATCAAGGAAAGCCGGGGCATAGAGAGGATCAATACTGCGCTTACCATCAGCTTACCGGGCATTTAACAAATTACTGCAGAACTCTGAGGAACAAAATTCAAGATCTTATTGATGCCAAGGAGATCACCGACCCTGAGAAGAGAGACAAGAAGAAGAGGGCAAGATATAATGCAGTTCCCCCACCATGAATGTGATCGGAGGAGAAGATGATATGTTTTTAATTGCTTTTATTCCAAGAACACTTTTTATGACAGTATTTGCAGTATTGCTAATTTCAATAAAGTGAACAATCTTGCGTATTTGCATAGTGTCTCTAATGATTTCATTTCTCATGATCACAATGCATTCAATTTTTGATATTAATTCAATTAATATGATTACATTTAATCTCAAAACTTTGGAAAATCCAAAGAAAATCTTGATAGCATCTGATATAACTCCTGAAGAGAAAAATTTTGAGGGATAAAAAAAAAACTAGTTGCAATTAGGGGATTGGATGAAAACTCGCTAAGGGTACTAGAACCTTTCTAATTACCCGTCAAAGTGATCCCTGGATAAGACGGAACCTAGAAAATGATTTAAGCAGCCTTTCTTTGTCTTGCTCTCTAAATGACTATTTTCTACCTTTATTTCACAACAGCTTGCTAGCCCGTTGAGTCTTTATGGAGGTATGCTAAATGCGTGCCAATTTTGTTGTTACACATGTTAAAACTATCCCCTCGCCTAAAATGATTTTTGTCTCCCCTTAAAAGAATAGTCGTTCTAGTAAGGATGGATGTACATCATTGACAGTTCTACATCATTAACAGTTCTATATCATTGACAATTTTTTGGGTTATCAAAAATTGCCCTGGTAAGGATGAGTTTACACTTCGGGAAGAGGGTTTAGTCATGTGCCAAAGACATGGGATCACAAAAAAAAAAAAAAAAAAAGAGATAGAAAAAAAGAGAAAAAAAAGTAGAGCTCAAGATAGTAAGACCTTGATGAGTTTCTATGTTATTCTAAGCTTGATGAGCTAAAAGTATTATCAAAACCCAAATTCAAGAATCCATTTATAGTACACAATTGAGCTGAGTATGGTCCCCACGTCAGTCAAGTAAAATTATGGCCATTTTTCTCTAGCAACCTGATCCTCCTTTGATAGCCATCTACCTAAGCCTAACGTTACAACCAAAGTAAGACCTTTTGATTCTTCGTTCAGTCTTATCCAATCAGCGGAGATGACCTTTTAATAAGGTTCGGTACGTAGGAAGAGGCATATAGTGTTTCTTGAGCTTCAAGCGGGAAGCCACAAGTGCATTTATGTATTTGAGTTGAGTCTCATCCCCAACATTGCATCTAGAATTTGCTTCAAAAAAAAGGTTTTTTAAATAGCAGAGAGAAAATGTTCAATCATAAAACCCGAGAGAGCTGGTTGATAACAGGAGTTTGATGCTTCCAAGGTCTATCCCGAGATTAGATAAGGTCCTATATTTTTTGAGATTAATGTCAAACAATGATCATGTTTAATGAAATCAAATTGAAACATATGCATTTATGCAATGATATATTGATGTGATCAGAGCAGCTCACTTTGTGTGATCAAAGTCATCTACTGTCTGCCCGCCGCTACTCTCACAACTCGGATGCTTCAGTCAACTACTTATCCTACTATCAACTGTGAAATTAATTCTACAGCACCTTCATGAGAAGAATCAAGCTCATGCAGCTTTGACATGGGTATAAGCACATACAGATCATGCCTGAAATATTTTTGACAACAGCTTCAGCAATCTGTAAAAAAAAAAAAAAAAAAAAGAACAATCGTTAGAGATGAAAACCATAACTGGCGTTCTAAGCAAAAATTAGGCAAAAGGATAAGGTGAAAACCTAGAAACAGGCAGTCTGTCCTTCAAAAAAAAAAAGCCGCTGGATTGGGTTGGTTCCATTCCAGGCAAAAATAAGGCACAGGGTTATGTGAAAATCCGCAAAGGACGCATCTCCCGCTAAGAAAAGCTAGTGTGAAAATCTACAAGGGACGCACTATCTTCAAATAATGACTACAGTTATCAGATGAGAATCTCGCAATCCCAAAGGGCATGAAATTCAAAAGCAGCTTAAAAGGCATCAATCCTATCGCAAACTGTAGCTAGCCCGGCTATTATCTCCAAGTCCACATAGATGAATTCTTATACTGCATTTCTGCAAGACTCATGCATTTCACTTGCATGCTCACTATTTTTCCTGCATATTTTAGTTTCCCTATTTTGCAGAAGGAGATATTTGATGCGGACACCGACCAAAGCCGAGTGATGACATCAGTCCAAACAATCAACCAAAGACCACTCCGGAGGCAGACCTCAACCAAAGACCTCTCAAGGGGCAACCAATCAATCAAAACATCAATCCAAACAGCCAGCCAAAACCACAATCCAAACATCTAATCCAGATCTCAACCAAAGGCCTCTCAGAGGGCAATCAACCAAAGGGCTCACAAACAGCACCACTTTACGAACTCAGAAGGGTTAGCATGATGGCGGCACTACCATTCTACAGAAGGGTTAGCACGACCACGACACTACAACTTCAGAAGGGTTAGCACGATGACAGCACTACCACTCCCCAGAGGGTTAGCACGATCACGGCACTACCGCTTCACCAATTCAGAAGGGTTAGCATGATGGCGGCACTACCATTCTATAGAAGGGTTAGCACGACCACGGCACTACCACTTCAGAAGGGTTAGCACGATGACGGCACTAGCACTCCCCAGAGGGTTAGCACGATCACAGCACTACCGCTTCACCAACTCAAAAGGGATAGCACAATCGTGACACTACCATTCTACGGAAGGTTAGCACGATCACGGCACTACCACTTCAGAAGGGTTAGCACGATGACGGCACTACCACTCCCAGAGGGTTAGCACGATCACGGCACTACTGCTTCACCAACTCAAAAGGGTTAGCACGATGGCGACACTACCATTCTACGGAAGGTTAGCACGACCACGGTACTACCACTTCAGAAGGGTTAGCACGATGACGGCACTACCACTCCACAGAGGGTTAGCACGATCATGACACTACCGCTTCACCAATTCAGAAGGGATAGCACGATGGCGGCACTACCATTCTACGGAAGGTTAGCACGATCACGGCACTACCACTTCAGAAGGGTTAGCACGATGACGGCACTGCCACTCCCTACAGGGTTAGCACGATAACGGCACTACCGCTTCACCAACTCAGAAGGGTTAGCACGATGGCGGCACTACCATTCTACGAAAGGTTAGCACGACCACGGCACTACCACTACGGAAGGGTTAGCACGATCACGGCACTAGCACTCCATGGAGGGTTAGCACGATCACGGCACTACCGCTTCAACAATAGATGACACGCCGATAAGCTGGCGACAACCATCACAACAACATCATCCGTTCCGGAAAGACGACCGCCTCAGGTACGCGCTTCTTTCCCTCTTCTGAGTTTAGGCTCACCTAGACACTAGTGCACTAGTTTTCCCGAAACTGGGGGCAACTGTAGACACCGGGTCCCGAGGCAGCCTAGATCAGGATTACCCAATGATGAAATTAAGTGTGCCGATTTATAGGCAAAAATGAAAGTTGAAAGTGATAATTTCCTTGTCAAATTGATTTATTAGAAATAAATAAAAATGTATTTTAAAAAATATTTTAAATGTTTTAAAAATTATTTTTGAGACAAAAAGGGTATGTTTTGAAGATGTTGTGTTTTAAAAAAAATAGAAAATCGCGAGTGTCGGGCTACGGCAGCGCGCACGGGCATCACTCGCGTGCCCTGCACCCACCGACAGGCGTCGGTCACCCCTGCGCACCCCTCCGACGGCTGATCTGCTGCTTTTCCATTTTTTGGCCTCAAAATTGATTTTTTCTTCATTTTTTTGTGTAATTTAATGCAAAAACCTTTTATTTTCCAAACCCTTCAAATTCATGAGTTTTTTGTGATTATTGGAATTAAATTTATTTAATTCAATTTAATAAAAATCTTATTTTCTTTGGGGTTGTTTGGAGAGGATTTTGGGGGGATTTTTCTTAAGAAAAATACACTTTCTCTATTTTTCTCCCTTCTTCTTCTTCTTATTTTTTTCTTCTTCAAGAAAAATTCTCCAAATATTTTAATTTGATTTTTTTTTAAGTTAATTCTTGATACAAATAAATCAATTATTTGTTCTTGGAAATTTAGTTCTTATTTTTCATAATTTTTCCTTAAGACAAATAAATCAATTATTTGTTATTGAGATGAAATTTCATTATATATTTATTTCTTTATATCAAAGCAAGGAATTATCATCCAACTTCATTCATCACATCAAATTTGAGGGTAAACATTTCTTGGCTCAACTTTTAATTCAATTTTCAATTTAATTTTTGTTTACAATTTATTAGTTATCATGTAAATTCTTTTAGATCTATTATTTATTTTACTTTTTATTTCTTGCATGTTTAGTTAATTGTACATATTATTATTTTTTATTCTTATTTTTTATTTAATTGTCCATAGAATTATTTCTTATTCTTATTCTTTTACGTTGTTGTTCATACTATTTTTTTTTTTCTTAATCTCTTATTTAATTGTTCATGTTCACATTATTGTCATTATTTTTTTCATATATTATTATTATTATTATTATTATCATTTCTTGCATATTTAATTGGATTGTTCATATTATTTGATATTATTATTATTATTATTACCATTAGTATTGTAATTATTATTGTAATTAGTGTTATCATTATTATTATTATTATTATTATTATTATTATTATTATTATTATTATTATTATTATTATTATTATTATTATTATTATTTATCATTACTATTATTATTATCATTATTATTTTTATTAGTCTTGTTTATTATTATAATTTATCATTGTTATCATCATCATCATTATTATTTATGTTTTCATGCATGTTAAATTTTATTGTTTTTATTTATTAATTTTAAATTGTAAATATGTTAAGTTGTTTATTTTATCATGCCATTTAATTGATTTGTCATACATTATGCTTGTTGTTTTATTTTAATTCATTTTTTCACATGTTAAATGGTTAAATCATTTTTTTTATTACTACCATCATCTTTCATTTGTATTGTTTAATTTCAATTATTATTTTTCATGTGTGAGTTTTCCAATGACAAGAGGAAGCCTATGGAGGTTTGAAGACACCATTTTGGTAGAGTTTATATTTTTAGCATTTTTAGTATTATTTTGACTTTATTTGGTTTTAATATGTAATTTGTAATAAATTTATTTTTTATGCACGTTAATTAAAAGTCACAAATATTTTTATTAAATTAACTTGGAACTTTTTTTCTAATAAAAATGGGACCAATGTCCTAGTTTTTTCACCTAAATAAACCATCACCTTTAACATATTTTTTAATTATGCATGAGAGGACCAATGTACTCATCTTTAATAAATAGCCCGATTTATGTATGAATTGTAGTTTATTTACAATGGGGGTTGTATTTCGCACCTAGTTTTGTTGTAATTTATTTTGCTTTCACTTACTTTATTTACCGCTTTCTTTATGTGATTGACATGCGCGTTAAATTAAATTGCATCAAAACTATGAGAAAAGGGATGAAAACTTAAATTCAAAACTCAATTTTAACTTAACCAAAGTATTAATAAATGAGAAGTCCCGAACCATCTCTGGTCTTTGGGCTCAACGAGGCGAGAGAACCATTTCAATGTTTCATTGGAATGGGGCTTCCAAGACACCTCTTGTGTCTCGTAAAAAGGCTTTAACTTGCATAGTCCTAGGCTCCACGAGGCGAGAGGACCATCCTAATGTTCTATTAGGATGGGACCTCCAAGACCCCTCTGGCTTGCCTAAAATGGACATAGCTGCGCTGTCTTAGGCTCACTGAGGCTAGACGAACTTTTCCAATATTCTATTGGGTGACGACTCCATGAAACCTCCTTGTTGCCCAAAATAGACGCCCTTGTAATTTGTTACAAGTTTTTATGAACCTCTCCCGAAAGCCCTAAGAGCGCGTCTCCGGGAAGCCGCAGGGTTCGGCTCGCGTCACACTACGAATTACACTATCCCCACTTATCTTAAATAAATAGGGCTCCTCCCAAAGGTAATTCTTTACATCACTAAAAATCTTCTTTCTTTGTTGCCATGTTAAACCATGAGGTACAATCCCTCTAGCAAGAAAGTTAGCAAAATCTACATATCATGACACATGCACTTGTTCAATGGACATTAAAGACTCATCCGAAAAAGATTCATTTATTTCATTGCTATCCCCTAAAGGTCCTTCATCATTTTCTAATCTTGACAAGTGATCAGCCACTAAGTTTTCAAAGCCTTTCTTATCTCTAATCTCAATGTCAAATTCTTGTAACAAAAGAACCCAACGTATGAGACGGGGCTTAGCATCTTTCTTAGCAAATAAGTACCTAAGGGCAGCATGATCCGTATAGATTATAACTTTAAATCTCAACAAGTAAGACCTAAACTTATCACATGCATAGACTACAGCCAACATTTCCTTTTCAGTTGTGGTGTAATTCAATTGAGGTGTAGATAATGTATGACTTACATAGTAAATAACATGCAAATGCTTACCTTGACGTTGACCTAGCACACATCCTACTGCAAGGTCACTAGCATCACACATTATCTCAAAAGGCAAACTCCAATTAGGTGATGTGATTGTCGGTGCACTTACTAGAGCTTTATTTATTTGCTTAAAAGCATTCATGCATGCACTAGAAAATTCAAAAGGTACATCCTTAACTAACAAGTTAGTTAAAGGCTTAGCAATCAAAGAAAAATCCTTTATGAATCTCCTATAGAATCCCGTATGACATAAAAATGATCTTACACTCTTACGTGTAGTAGGTGAAGGTAACTTTTCTATCAATTCAGTTTTTGCTCTATCAACCTCTATACCTCTAATTGAAATCTTATGGCCTAGAACTATTCCTTCTTCAACCATAAAATGGCACTTTTTCCCAATTAAGTACTAGGTTGGTCTCCTCATATCTAGCCAAGACTCTATCTAGGTTATTAAAGCACAACTCAAATGAATCTCCATAAACTAAAAAATCACCCATGAATACCTCAATTATCTCTTCTATTAGATCCCCAAAAATTGAAGTCATACACCTTTGAAAGGTGACTGGTGCATTACAAAGCCCAAAAGGCATTCTCCTATAGGAAAAAGTTCCATAAGGACAAGTAAATGTGGTCTTTTCTTGGTCACTAGGGTATATGAAAATTTAAAAATACCCCGAAAATCTGTCTAAGAAACAATAATGAGAATGGCCAGCTATCTTTTCTAACATTTGATCTATGAATGCTAAAAGAAAATGATCTTTCCTAGTAGCTGAATTTAACTTTCTATAGTCAATACAAACCCTCCAACCCGTGGTGGTTCTAGTAGAAATCAAATCCCCATTCTCATTTCTAACCACAATCATTCCTCCTTTCTTTGGTACACAATGTATACTACTCACCCATGCACTATCCGAAATTGGATAGATAATCCCAGCATCTAATAACTTTATGACTTCTTTTTTAACTACCTCCTTCATATTAGGTCTTCTTTGTCTATCAGCCTTAGGTTGATACTCATCTTCCATGTTAATCCTATGCATCACTACGTTAGGACTAATTCCCTTTAAATCAGAAATTTGCCAACCTATACTCTTAATCCTCTTTCTACTAACCTCTAACAACAAGGACTTTTGCTTGCTAGTGAGTTTATTAGAAATAATAATAGGTAAAGTATTATTCAAACTAAGAAATGCATACCTCAAATGGCTTGGTAGTTCTTTTAATTCCACATTAGGAGGACTTACAATGAATGGTGGCAAAGGTGCCTCATTTCTATACAAAAGTTCTGGCCTTGAGCTCTCTTGCTCCTCCTCCTCATGAACTCCTTCATCAAGATTGACCTCCTCTTGACCTGCATCATCCAATACTTCAAAAACACAAGCATTAATGACATCAATTTTCATGCACATATTTTCATCCATGGGGTATTTGAGTGCTTTGTCCATATGATATTCTACATTATCCTCACCTACTCTTAAAACCAAAGTCCCTTCATAGACATCAACTAAAGCCCTACCAGTTCTCATGAAAGGTCTTCCTAAGATCAATGGGCATTTAACATCATAAGCAAAGTCAAAAATAACAAAATCAGCAGGCAAAATGAATTTATCCACTTTAACTAACACATCTTCTACTATGCCATATTGTTTTTAATTGATTAGTCAGCCAATTGCAATACCATTGAGGTAGATTTAACATCTTCCAAACCTAACTTTTTAAAGGTTGACAATGGCATAAGGTTAATACTAGCTCCTAAATCACATAAACACTTAGGAAAGCCAATATCCCCCAAAGTAAACAGAATAGTAAAACTCTCATTATCTTTAAGCTTAGTAGGTACATTATTTGTGATTACTGAACTACATGCTTCAGTTAATTCAACAGTTGATAAGTCTTCCCAACTCTTTTTCTTAGAAATTAAATCCTTGAGAAACTTAGCATAGTTAGGAATTTGAGTAAAAGTCTCAATAAAATTTAAATTAATATGTAAATGCTTTAGTTTATCAATAAAAGTTTGAAATTGCTTATCATGGTTTTGTTGCTTGAGATGTTGCGAAAACAGTGGACGAGGTTGGAAGACTATTGGAAAGTTTCCCTTTGGTACCCCCTCTGTCACGCCCGCGATAGGTGTCGCGCTAGTGACATGATGCTCCTTCTCCACTGTCGTGCTCGCAAATGGCATCGTGCTCACGATGTTGGCTGGCTTCCCATCTGTCGCATTCGCGACAGGTGTCGCGCTCGCGATAAAAGGCTCATCTTCCTTCTTGATTTCCTTTTCCTTCAAAATCTCATCTTTATTTGATGAAACAAATTCATGGGTGTAAGATTTACTTGACCTCAATGTGATTGCCTTCAAATACTCCCTAGGATTATCTTCCGTATTACTTGGAAGGCATCCTTGAATTCTTGATGGTAATGCATTGGCAATTTGCCCCAATTGAACCTCCAAGTTATGAATGGATGAAGCTTGATTCTTAGCTTTTTGGTCAAAATTTGACTCCAACCTCATTGTGAATTAAACTTCAAATTTATTCCCTCTAAGAATCTATCCATTTTAACTTCCAAAGCCCCAAATCTATCTTGTTGTGGTTGAAATCCTACTCCTCCTCTATTCTGATTATTCTTATTCCCCTATGAGAAATTGGGATGATTCCTCCATCCAGGGTTATATGTATTAGAATAAGGATTCCCATGCCCTTGTCCTTGAATAAAACTTACTTTCCCTTCCTTACTTACCATCCCCAAATTACAACCTTCACTAGCATGGCCTTGTTGCCCACAAATAGTACATGAACTTGATGAAGTTCCTCAAATGTTCATGTTATCAATCTTGTGTGTCAAAGCTGCTACATGAGCTTACAAAGCAGCAACCGAGTCAATTGAATGTAAACCTTTAATGGGTGAAGAATTTGAGGCCACATGAAATTATTTATTGACATCTCCTCAAGCAGATCAAATGCAGCGTTCGTTGTCTTTCTCATTAGAGAACCTCCCGCAGCCGCATCTATTGTACCTCTTGTAGATGGATTTACTCCATTATAGAATGTTTGCATTAGTAACTCCCTTGGAAGATTGTGATGGGGATAAATTCTTTGCAACTCCTTAATCCTTTCCCATGCCTCATACAAAGATTCATTGTCATATTGCACAAAGGTAGTGATATCTTTAATAATCTTTGCAGTCTTTGCTAAGGGAAAATACTTAGACAAAAATGCTTGAGCCAATTAGTCCCAAGTAGTAATGGATCCTCTAGCAAGTGAATTCAACCAAGCTTTTGCTTTGTCCTTTAATGTGAAAGGAAATAGCCTAAGCTTGATTGCATCCGCTGAAACTCCATTGATTTTAAAAGTATCACATATTTCTAAGAAATTTGCCAAATGAGCATTTGGATCCTCATTTGCCAAACCATAAAATTGAATACTATTTTGAATCATTTGTAAAAGAGATGGCTTAATTTCAAATTGATTGGCATTTACCTTAGGTCTTACCACTCCTTGTTGAGCCCTGCTCAACGCTAGCGTAGCAAAATCCACCAATCTTGGTGGATTCTCTTCTTCGGCCATAATTTGTCTCCTATTCTTATTCTTCTTCTTATTGGATTTACGGTTACTTGAAAGAAATCTTTCTATCTCTGGATTCAATGGTTTAAGTTCTTCTTGAGAACTCCTTGTACTAGGCATATACTTGAACTATCCAATCCTATAAAAACAAAATAACACAAACAAACAAAAGTAATTAAATATTATAATCCAAAATCATAAATCCAGATTTATAATGGCAATAAATTCAATCATACATTCCCCGGCAATAGCGCCAAAAACTTGTTACGAGTATTTCTAAATGCTAAATCCACAAGCATACGGTTTACCGATTATAGTTTCTAAGATAACGTTCCCACAAGGAATGTAGATTAATATTACTCACTATTACTACTTGATTTTAATCTTATTTACAATGTTCAATTATTTGAAGATTAATTTAAACTTCTAGTGGAATGCAAAGTAATTAAACCTAATTAATGATGATCAAAGAAGACAATATAGATTATGTAGATGAATTAATAGTCAATAGAACTTGAAGTAATTATTCTTGACTGTTAGCGTATCCTTGTCATGCAACTCAAGTTGGATAAAGTTCTAATCCATTCTCTCGACATAAATTAGAGTGCCTAAAACGTACATCTATAATTCTAACCCTTAATTCTCAATAATGAATTAGTTGATTATACATACAAATATTAGGATAATTTAGCAACTCAGAGCAATCATCTAACATTATGATCTCTCAAATAATGCTTTGATAATTAATTTCTATTAGTTTTAAACGAGAATCTATCTCTCAACTAAATTCTCACTTATAGTGATCATGCATCAAATACTAATCTGAATTCTACAAGCAAGAATACTAGATTGATATGAATAATATAGCATAACATAAATATTCAATTTCATAAATACATCATTTTATAATTACAAAGAAGAAATAAGGGGTTAGAAATAGAAATAGGAGATCTCTTAACGCTTTTCCTTTCACCAAGTGTGTTCTTCCTCTTTGCAATTGTCTTCTCTTCAAAACATAAAAACTAACTCTAGAACTTCAACTATAGAAATTGTTCTTCTCAAACTTATAGAGAAACTTAGTTAAAATTCCATCCTCATAAATTTACAACTGAATTTAATATATATATTGTTGCAAAGTTAATGTCTCTTGAAATGCCTCTTCAAATGGTTGCAAAACTTGGTGGAAAGACTTGACTTTTCAAATGGCTTTTCAAAATAACTTTCCTAAATGGCTCTCTCAATCGCACTTGCGACGCCCGTCGTGCTCGCTACAAGACACGGATTCCTCTCCTTTGACTTTTTCAGATATGTTGACAGCTTTTCTTTTGCTCGCATCTCGTCGTGCTCACGACTCGTTTCGCGCTCATGATAGTGCACGGCTTCTCCTCTTGGTCCTCCTCTTTCTCTTCTCTCTTCCTTGCTCTTAGGCACCTTCTGTCACGCTTGCAACAGTAGTATTCTTTCCTTGGTCAATTTTGCTCCTGTCTCCACATTTTCTCCCTTTTCTCCTACATTCACAACACTTAACACAAAACATCAAACACATCTAATTCTAACACAATTAATCACAAGTAAACATAATTTTTATCACAAAATATAAACTAAATATGAGCTATTTAGACTCATATCAGCCATGAATAGCAATACCGGGATAATTATGAGGGCTTAATTCCCGGTTAATTGTAAAAATTGTTTTGCAGATGTGAATATACTATCACAATGTGTTGGATTCCATTGGAACTCAAAAGTTAAACGTGCGCGCACTAAATAAATCCTAGGATGGGTGACTGCCCGGGAAGTTCTCGAGGAAAAAATATTTTATTTGATCATTGGAAAATACTAGTCGCAACTAGTCAAAAGATGAAATTTGAATTGAAAAAGAGGTTAAATAGGTCTCCAAAAGTAAAAAAAAAAAGGTCAGACTCGGTTCAAATAGTGACAAGGTTGGATTTAGGTTTGACAGAACTTCAAAAAATAGTAAATGACCTTTAAAAATTTATCTAAAGGCATGAATGGACTCAGAATGATGTGTAGAACAATTTGGTGGTAAAAAGTAACTTTTATTGTAGCATTGATAAAATTAGTGAATCGGACCAGTTCAATTGAACCGAACAAGATATGGACCCCCATTGAGATGAAACCAAAATCTAAGAGTAAAAAGAAGGTTAAGAATGAAAATTGAACCAAATCAATTCAATTAGTGAACCGAACAAGTCAGACCAGTTTGACTAGTTTGACCAAGGTTTAAGAATAGTAAATGGTCTCTAAAAATTGTAGGAAGTTCCAAAAATGTTATAAATAATATTTAGAATTAATTGACATTGAAAAAGAAATTTTTCGGTGACACAAAAATTTGTTGAATCAGACCGATTTGAGTAAACCGAACCAGAAACGGATCTTGATTTAGCGGAAAATTTTTTATGGCGACTTAATTAAATATTTTAAGAATTGTGGAATTAATTTTGGGAGGAATTGATCTTGGAAAACAAAAGAAATTAATTAGGGTCATAAAATGGGTTAAATAATGAATTTGGGCTTGGACCTTGGTTGGACCAAGCCCAACCCATTAGGCTCACTACAAAAGGCAAAAATATCTGACTTTCCAAAATTTACTTCAGCCTTCTCCCTCTTTCTCATTTCCTCTTCTTGGCGAAAATTACATTTCTTTTCCTTTTTGTTGATTTCTTCATTTTCTACTCAATTTTCCCCCTAAAGCCAAGTATCTAGGTTAAATTTTAGCCTCTCTATTACCTAGCAGCTTCTAATCATCATTTGTGGTGATTAAAGTAGGAAAAATCAAATGTTCAAGATTATGTGTCAAAATTGAGGTAAGAGAAATTAAAGGTTTTATTTTAGTTTAAAGGTTCAAATAGGTAGTTTTAGATGTGTAGAGCATAGATGTATGATTATTTTACATAAAAGAAGAAAAAAATTGATGGATGATGCTTTGTGAATCAAAGAAAGAATTTTATTTGGTTTTTTCCTGTCTTACAATTCTTTACACAGTAACAGTATAAATATCAGCCTAACTAATGCTAATTTTACTATATACAAAAAAGGAGACAATCACGCCATTCTAATGGATTTTATTAGGCTCCAATTACCCCGTTAATGAAGGAATCTTCATTACTTGATTTTCTCCTCTGATTACTAGAAAATAACTCACGCCAACACTCCCCCTCAAGTTGGTGTGTATATGTCCATCATACCCAACTTGCCAAGTGAGTTGTGAAAACTCTTGCTACACACGGCTTTTGTCAAGATATAAGCCAATTGATCCTCAGACTTAACAAAAGGAAATTGAACTATCTTTGTCTCAAGATTTTGTTTGATGAAATGCCGGTTAACTTCTACATGTTTGGTCCGGTCATGTTGGACTGGATTATGTGAAATATCAATTGCTGCTTTGTTATCACAAAATAGATTCATCTCGTGACTTGGAGGAAACCTAATCTCAGATAAGTCTTCTAAGCCAAAGAAGCTCACATAATCCTTTGGCCATTCCTCGAAATTCTGCTTCTGCACTTGATAATGCTACAACCTTCTGCTTCTTACTTCTCCACGTAACTAGATTCTCTCCAACAAATGTAAAGTAGCCTGAAGTAGACTTCCTGTCTATTATGTTTCCTGCCCAGTCTGCATCTGTATAGCCCTCAATATTCAGATGACCATTTTTAGAGAATAGAAGTCCTTTTCCTGGAGAGGATTTCAAGTATCGAAGAATTTTCATTACAGCATTCATATGGTCTTCACTTGGACAATGCATAAATTGGCTAACCACACTTACCGCATAGGCAATGTCAGGTCGGGTGTGTGACAAATAAATTAATTTGCTAACTAGTCCTTGATATCTTCCTTTGTCTGTCGGAACTTTGTTTGGATACTCCCCAAGTCGATGATTTGGAGTTATTGGTATATCAGTAGGCTTGCAATCAAGTAATTCGACTTCAGCTAGGAGGTCTAGAACATATTTTCGTTGAGAGAGGAAGATCCCTTGATTAGATATAGCAACTTTAATTCCCAAGAAGTACTTGAGTCCTCCTAGATTTTTCATTTCAAATTCAGATGCTAATTGTTCTTGAATTCTTGCGATCTCACTGGCATCATCTCCTGTAATGATCATATCATCAATGTAGACAATTAAAGCTATGATTTTTCCTTGTTGATGTTTCAAGAATAATGTATGATCACAATTGCTTTGTCGAAACCCATATTTCTTCATTGCTAAAATCAGTTTTCCAAACGAAGCTCGAGGAGATTGCTTTAACCCATACAAAGCTTTTTTCAATTTGCACACAACTTCACCTTCACAGGTTGCCGAATACCCTGGCGGGATATTCATATAAACTTCTTCTTCGATATCACCTTGGAGAAATGCATTTTTTGCATCATATTGATGTAATGGCTAATCAAGATTTGCAGCGAGAGATAATAGAACTCTTACTGTGTTCATTTTAGCTACTGGTGAAAAAGTTTCTTGGTAATCAACCCCATAGTTCTGAGTTTACCCTTTTGCTACTAATCTCGCTTTGTATTATTCCATAGATCCGTCCGCTTTATATTTGACTGAAAAAACCCATTTGCATCCTACCCTCTTCTTTCCATTTGGTAGTGGGACAAGCACCCATGTCTCATTTTTTTGTAAGGCCTTCATCTCTTCCTTCATAGCTTGAGTCCATCTAGGATCTTTTAGTGCTTCTTCAACACTTGTGAGAATGGGATGAGAAAAGATATGACTGGCAAATTGCTTCACCATTTTAGGAAGCTTTTCAGTGGACACATAATTTGCAATAGGATATTTTGACCGTCGCTCTTCCACTTCCGGAGAGTATCGATTTGGTGGCTTTCCACGATTATACCTGAAAGGTGACTCATAGACAACATGGGTAGGAGTATCTATGTTATGATTTTCTAGTGCAATAAGAGAGCTTGGAGAGCTTACCTCAGTAATATTCTCAGAAGATGGGTCAGTGGATATTGAGGAGTGAGGGGGAACTCTATTCTCAAGAGATGTCGAGTCTGTCTCTTCTGAAGGAGGTGTTGGTTCTGCCCTTGTTATTGCAACACTTTCATTTTTACTCAAAAAAGATGGTTCATTAAATCCTGGGCATTCAAACCACAGCCAATTTACCTCTTAATTTGACCTCTCCCCCTGAAGAGGGTAATTGGGTGTCTTAGCAGTAAAGAAAGTCTCACATTCGAGAAATGTAACATCCATTGTCACATAAGTACGTCGATGAGTAGGATCGTAGCACCGATACCCCTTTTGATGAAGATCGTAGCCTAAGAAAAGACACCGAACTGCACGTGGATCAATTTTAGTGCGTTGATCCTTCTGGAGGTGAACGAAGGCAACACACCCAAAGATACGTGGTGGTATTTTTAGGATTGGTGGTAAGGTAACAAAGGTTGATAACACGTGGAGAGGTGTTTTCATCTCAAGTACTCTGGATGGCATCCTATTAATAATATAGACAGCTCTCATAATTGCATCTGCCCAATATTGACTAGGCATATTAGCTCCAATAAGAAGTGCTCTAGCTGTCTCAAGAATATGGTAATTTTTACGTTCTGCAATGCCATTCTGTTAAGGAGTCTGTGGACATGAAGTTTCATATATCATCTCATATTGGCAGAAGAAGTCACTAAACCGGGCATTAACGTATTCACCACCATTATCTGAACGAAGAACCCGAGGTCTTGTAGAGTATTGAGTGCAAATCATCTTATAAAAAGATTGAAATATATCAAAGACCTCATCTTTTTGTCTTAATAAATATAGCCATGTCATTCTGGTGCAATCATCAACAAATATCACAAACAATCGATAACCATGCACATTGGGTTTTGGGTAGGGTCCCCATACATTAGAATGGATTAATGTAAATGGAACTGCACTTTTATTGAAACTCAAAGGATAAGTAGCTCGGTGACTTTTAGCTAGGATGCATGTTTCACACTTCAATTCACAAGTTGATATGTCTGAAAACAAATCAGGAAATACATGCTTCAAATAACCAAATGAAGGATGACCTAACCGACGATGCCAAAGCCAAATTTGCTCCTCCTTAGTTTTATTTTGATGCTCAGCATGACATGCATAGCCCACCTTGACATCCTTCAAGTAGTAAAGTCCCCCCTTCTTAATACCACGCCCAGTGATCTTCTTGGTGAGAATATCCTGAAGCAAGAAATGATCAGGGTAAATAATTGCAACACAATTTAATTCTTTTGTAATCTGGCTCACAGATAATAATTTATGAGAAAGAGTAGGGACAAGAAGAGTCTTTGATAAAGATAAGTTAGGTGTCACCACTATAGTACCAGCTGTGAAGCGCGCCGGACCCGCATGGACGCCCCTTGACCGCCCGCTTGAGGGCGATCGGGCATTTGAGGTCCGTTGACAACTTGTAACGAATTACAAGTGCGTCTATTTTGGGCAACAGGGAGGTTTCATGGAGTCGCCACCCAATAAAACATTGGGAAAGTTACTCTCGCCTCGGAGAGCCTAAGACAGCACTTTCATCCATTTTGGGTAAGCCGAAGGGGTCTTAGAGGGTAAACCTCTCACCCAAAGGAGCCTAGGATTTGTTAGGTCATAGAGCATAAGAAGGGTCTTGGAGGGTGAACCTCTCGCCTCCTTAAGTCCAAAGACAACACTTTTATCCATTTTGGGCAAGCCAAAGGGGTCTTGGAGGTTAAACCTCTCGCCCAAAGGAGCCTAGGATTAATGTCTAAGTCTCGTGACACAAGAGGTGTCTTGGAGGGTAAACCTCTAGCCTCTTTGAGCCCAAAGACCAGAGAATGGGTTCGAGACTTCGCATCTATTTCTACCTTGATTAATTTTATAATTTGGTTTTGAGTTTATTAACTCGCTCTCTCTCCACACGATGCAATTTTAATTTAAAAGCGCAAATATTCACATTGAAAGCGATAAGATAAACATATCAAAAATAACATCAAAGATAAATTACAATAATACCAGGAGCGGAATACAACTCCCATTTAAAAGTGCAAACATACATAAAATCGGGGAATTTATTAATTATGAGGACCTTGGTCCCCTCATGCACAATTAAAAAAGGGCATTTTGGATGTGATGATTTATTTGGGATGAAAATTAGGACATTGGTCCCATTTATTATGAAAAATCCAAATTAATTTATTAGAACTATTTGTGTGATTTTTATTCATACGTGCCTAACAAAACATTTTTATTCAATGAATATATACAAGGAAATATAAATAAAATGAGAATTGAAAATGTGCAATGAAAATACCAAACTCCGCATATCCTCCTTCTCGTGCATTGGTGCTCAAATGAGAATAAAACAATAATTTGCAACCAAAAATAAAATAGAAGAGATTCATGTTAGAAATTAACCCAAAGAGATGAGATGACATAAAAAATAATATGTATAATGACCATATAACACGCATAAGATGCTATAACATGCATAAACATAATTATGATGCAATTTAACAAGCATAAAGTGAGATAACATCATGGCAAATGCAATTTATTAATAATGGTGATTAACATGCATGAAAGATTAGTGACAATCAATTTTAATACTCCTAAGATGTGCATGAAAACATAACATAAGAATAATAAAACTTAACATGCATAATAAAGCCTAAAATAATATCTAACATAAAAGGCATAAGAAAATAAATTTGAAATTTAACATACATGCAAGATATGAACAATGACATGAATGGTAATAATGATACTAATACCTAATGACATCAACAAATGAGTGTAACACAAATTATAATAAAAAAACTAGCATTTAATGATAGCAATAAACAAGTCTAATAAAAATTTTAATGATAATTAACACATGCAAACACAATAATCATCATAATATAACATAAAGAGATCAAAGATATTAACAAACTAAATTAAACATGCATAATGACATAAAAATAAACACCTTGACATGAAAATGATATGATAAATTTGAAAGAATTAACTTGTTAAATAAATAATTGAAGATAAAAAAAAAAGAAGAAGAACATGGAGACTAAGAGAATTTGCATGCTTAATATGTTAATTGGAAGCAAAAATAAATGAAATTAACAAGAGAATTAATAAGTAAAACCAAGAATAATTACCCTCAAATTCAGTTTTGAAGAATTGAAGTTAGAAGTCTTGAATCCCTTGTCTTCTCTTGTGAAAATGCTTAGAAAATAGTTTGAAAACTTTAAGAAAAACTCTTGGAAACAAGTGTGTAAGATGGATTTTTTCTCTCAACTCAAAAACTCCAAAATTTAGTTTTTTTTCTCTCTAAATGTTCTTAGTTCGTCCCCACTCAAATCTGAATTTTTTCTAGTGTTTTAACCATCAAAAACTACCCAAAAACCGTTAAAAACGTTAAAAAAAGAGTGGGGGTCGAAAATGGGCGAAATGGGGGCGAAATCGGTGCCCTAACGCCGAAAATCGGCGTCACTCCGCGCAGAAACGTGCGGAGTGAGAGCGATCCGCGCACAATGTGCGCGGAGCGAGCGACGCCCAAGGCGTCGCTCACGCAGAGCTACCGACGCCCTTGGCATCGGTCGCGTGGAGCGCGCGCTCCGCAGCGTTCCGCGCACGTACAATAGCGACGGTGCCTTGCCGTCGCTGTTTCGTCGCGAATGATTTCCCCTCCATTTTTATCACCATTTTCAACATTTTTCAACCTTCTTTTTTTTTATTTTATTTTATTTTTTTTAAATTCTACTAATCTAAAATACACTTTTTCTTCTCCAAAATAATTTTAAAAATATTTTTAAAATACACTTTTTGCTCATCGAAAAGATAAGGAAAAATTACTTTCGAACTCCAATCTTTTTGCCTATAAGCCGGCATAGCTAAATTTCATCATCGGGTAATCCTGATCAAGGCTACTCGGAACCCGGTGTCTACAGTTGCCCCCAATTTTGGGGAGGCTAGTGCATGGGTGCCTAGGTGAGCCAAAATTCAGGAAAAGGAAAGAAACGCGTACCTGAAGCGGCGATCTTCCTGCTGGATGGAGTTATGATGATTGTTGTTGCCGTGTTATAGGCAGGCTGTCTTTTGGTTGTAGCTGGTAATGCCGTGGTCGTGCTAACCTCTTGTGGGTAATGCCGCCATCGTGCTAACTGCTGATAAGTTGGTAATGCCATGGTCGTGCTAACCTCTTGTGGGTAGTGCCGCCATCGTGCTAATCGCTGTGAGTTGATAATGCCGTGGTCGTGCTAACCTCTTGTGGGTAGTGCCGCCATCGTGCTAACCTCTGTGAATTGGTAGTGCCGTGATCGTGCTAACCTCTTGTGGGTAGTGCCGCCATTGTGCTAACCGCTGCGAATTGATAGTGCCGTGGTCGTGCTAACCTCTTGTGGGTAGTGCCGCCATCGTGCTAACCGCTGTGAATTGATAGTGCCGTGGTCGTGCTAACCTCTTGTGGGTAGTGCCGCCATCGTGCTAACCGCTGTGAATTGATAGTGCCGTGGTCGTGCTAACCTCTTGTGGGTAGATGCTTGGACTGGTGTCGTCCCTCGGCTTTTGTTGGTGTTCCCCGCCGATTTCTCCTACAAGATTGTATGCATAGGAATATACAAGGAATCACGTGTGCATGATATGGAATGCAAATGCTTACAAAAATGTATAGATTGTGCCCTATGTCGTCCAAGGTTTGCTGATGTTATAGCTTGTCTGCTCCACCATGCCCCTTGAATCCTGAGGATCGTCGGCAAGTTTTCTGAAAGAGACGTCCGGTGTATATCCTTTGCCCCCCTGGTCAATGATCACTTACCCGGGATTCTATTCTGTGTTGTGTGTTATCCGATTCAAAGAAGATCATCTGAAATAACGCTGCCTTATCGCTCCGGGCATTGAACGTCATTGTTTTAAAGGTAGTGTGTCCCTTGTGGATTTTCACACTAGCTTTTCTTTGCGGGAAATGCGTCCCTTAGGGGATTTTCACACAACCCTTTGCCTAATTTTTGCCTGGAATGTACCCAACCCAATCCAGCGGCTTTTGTTCATTTTATATTTATATTTTGTTTTTGTAGGGCAGACTGCCTGTTTTCAGGTTTTCACCCTGCCCTTTGGCCTAACTTTTGCTTAGAGAGCCAGTTACGGTTTTCATCTCTAACGGCTTTTTTTTTTTTTTTTAGAGAAGGTCATCATCAAAGCTTCTGTTAAGAGCAAAAAGCACATATCCAATGAAGGACTGAGCAATAATCATTAGATGAACAATTGGTATATTTCAGAACTGAAAGATCAATGAAAATATATTCTTATATTCATTGCAAAATTGTGTACATTTCTATATGATTTCATCGTACATGATTTTCATTTGACAAGAATTAAAAAGCATATCACTATACCTAATCTCGGAGTGGATTTTGTCAGTATCAAACTCCTGTTATCAATCGGCCCTCTTGGGTTTTCTCGATTGAATATTTTCTCTTGGCCCTTAATTTTTGCCCAGGATGCCTTTTTTTGGTTTTCACCCTGACAGGGCGCCCAATTTTAGCAAGGCTGCCTTTTTTCAGTTTTCGACCCGCAGGGCATTTATTCTCTTCTTTTTATTTTTGGTCTTTAGCCATGGAACCTTTTTAACCTATCAGCATTGACTGGGTTCTTGAACTCATTCCCATCACCGTCTGCTAAAATTGCTGCTCCTTTTGTTAGTAGCTTCTTCAAAACGAACGGACCTTCCCAGGTGGGTCTGAATTTTCCGCGTTTGTCTGGCACTCCCGGCCTCATCATCTTAAAGACCAAGTCCCCCTTCTTCAACGGATGCTTTCGTACTTTCCTGCAAAATGACCGAGCCAGCCTCTTTTGATAAACTTGGTTGTGGTAATAGGCTCGTAACCTATCTTCATGCAACAGATTTAGCTGTGACAAACGTTGTTGTGCCCATTCTGCTTCAGGAATCTCAGCTTCCATGACTACCCTCAATGATTTCAGTTCAATTTTAACTGGCAGGACTGCTTCAGTTCCATATACCAGAGAGAATGGTGTTGCCCCCGTAGAGCTTCTGACTGTTGTTCTATAACCCCAAAGTGCGAAGGGTAGCTTTTCTGCCCAATTCTTGTAGTTCTGAACCATCTTGGCCAAAATTGTCTTCACATTCTTATTCGCCGCTTCAACTGCACCGTTTGCTTGAGGACGGTAAGGAGAAGACTTATGATGTTGGATCCCATACTTCTGGAGCATCTATTTAGTCTCTGCCAGGAATTGCACCCCATTATCAGACACAATGTGATGTGGGAGACCATATTTGCATATCAAATTCCGCTCAATGAACTTAGCCATATCCCTTGCATCAACCTTCTTGAAAGATTCAGCCTCAACCCACTTAGTGAAGTAGTCAAGGGCAACTATGATGAATCTATGCCCATTAGAAGCCGTAGGATGGATTTCACCTATGATGTCTATTCCCCACGCTGCAAATGGCCATGGAGATGTTAAGTTATGTAACTCTGAAACCGGCACATGCCTCAAATTCGCGTACTATTGGCATAACTGGCATTGCTTCACAAATTTTGAACAATCTATTTCCATTGTGAGCCAATAAAACCCTTGGTGCATGATCTTCTTTGCTAAGGCTAAGCCATTCATGTGAGCTCCACAAACCCCGGTATGAACCTCTTCCATAACTCTTTTAGCTTCTTTCTCTGCCAGACATCTTAACTGGATACCATCAGCTTGCCTTTTGTACAAAGTGCCATTAACATTGATGAATTGAGTGGATAGCTTCCTGATCATTCTTTGGTCCTTCTCAGTGGCTTCCTCTGGAAAGACTGATCTCTCTAAATAATTCTGAATGTCATAATACCATGGATTTCCATCAGTGGCCTCAATGTCCATCACCTATTCAGCTTCAAAGCAGGGTCTTTCCGAACTATAAATCAGCACGGGTTTCATCGTAACTCCTGTTGGGTTATCCCACATAGACACTAATGTTGCTAGAGCATCGGCTAACTGATTTTCGTCTCTAGGGATGAAGTGAAAAGTACAAATCTCAAACTGGCTGCTCAATGTTCTCAAGTGCTTTACATAAGGCAACAGCCTTTCTTCCTTGACTGACTACTCCCTTCTGATCTGATGAATTACCAAGGAAGAATCTCCAAATACTTCTGTGGTCTTTGCCCCCAGAGCGAGTAATGCTTCCAATCCAAAGATGAAAGCTTCATATTCTGCCTCATTATTGGTAGCCTTATACCTCAGCTTCTTAGCCAATGGTAGCCTTTCACCATCTAGGGTCGTAAGAATATCTCCTACGCCTACTCCCTTATTATTGACTGCTCCATCAAAGAATAATTGCCACCCTTGCACTGCTATGGCCGTGACATCTTCATCTGGGAAGTTGTATTCAAACTGATCTCCCTCAATAGGATGCTCGGCTAAGAACTCCGCTACGGCTCTTCCCTTAATGGTTTTCCTGGTTATGTACTCAATGTCAAATTCCTGCAACAGCAGTAACCATCTTCCCATCTTCCCTAGTAGAGAGGGTGCTTCTTGGAGGTATCTGAGCGGATTATGTTTAGCAACCGTTTGTACCTTGAAGGAATGAAAGTAGTGTCGCAACTTCTTAGAAGCCCAGATAACTGCTAAACAAATCTTTTCCACCTCTACATATTTGGCGTCATAAGGGAGGAATTTCTTGCTAAGATAGTAAACGACAAACTCTACACCAAAATCATCTTCCTGAGACATCATAGCACCCACTGAGTTATCTTCCACAGCCAGGTACAGGATTAGTGGTTTGGCACGGCGTGGTGGTCTTAACACCGGAGGATTTAACAAATACTCCTTAATGGTGTCGAAGGCCAATTGACAGTCATCGTTCCATACCCCCGGCTGATTCTTCCTAAGAAGCTTGAAAATAGGCTCACATACTGAAGCTAGCTTGGCAATAAATCGGCTGACATACTGAAGCTTTCCTAGGAAACTTCTGACGTCCTTCTCCTTCTTGGGCACCAGCATCTCTCTTATGGCTTTGACTTCATCGGGATCTACCTCAATTCCCCTCTGGCTTACTACATGGCCTAGCAACTTTCCTGATGTAACTCCAAAAATGCATTTCTTGGGGTTGAGGCGCAGATCATACTTGTTGATCCTTTGAAAGAACTTTTCTAAAGCCTCAAAGTGACCTTCTCTAGTAGCTGACTTAATCATCATGTCGTCGACATACACCTCTACTTCTTTATGGATTAACTTATTGAGAACCTTGGTGGCCATCCTTTGATAAGTTGCTCCTGCATTTTTCAACCCAAAGGGCATAACTCAATAGGCATATGTCCCCCACTCGGTGATGAAGGCTGTCTTAATCCGATCCATTATGTTGTTAAGGATTTGATTATACCCTGCGTACCCATCCACAAAACTGCACATCATACAAGCAGCAACACTATCTATTAGCACATCAATATGAGGCAGCGGGAAATCATCCTTAGGGCAAGCTTTATTCAGGTCTCGATAGTCGACGCATACTCGAACCTTACCGTCTTTCTTAGCTACAGGAACCACGTTAGCTAACCATGTTGGGTATTGAACCTCTATCAGGAACTTAGCCTCAATCTGCTTATGGATCTCCTCTTTCACTTTCTGTGCCCATTCTGGCCTAAGTCTCCGGTGTTTTTGCTTGACTGGTTTAAACTCTGGGTAAGTTGGGATGGCATGTTCGGCAACATCTCGATCTATTCCCGACATATCCTCATAGGTCCAGGCAAAGACTTTTTCATATTTTTTTAATATTCTCTCAAATTTTATTCTCTCTTCAGGAGTTATGTCTGATGCTAGCAAAATTTCCATTTGATTTTCCAAAGTTTCGAGATTAAATGCAGTTGTGCCAGTTGAATTAATATCAAAAATGAATGCATCATGCTTATGATCATGCGAAATGAAATCATCAGAAACATCACACAAGTAAGCAAAGTTATTCATCTCATTAACATAATTAGAAACATTAACATTGTTCTCAAAGAGTTCTGGCATAAAAAGAGAATCTAAATGACTATCAACTTCAGTCAATGCCGATGCTGCAGCCGACTGTGCTTTGGCTTCCTGATTTGGTGAAATCTTGAGATTTTCAATCTTCGGCTCTGGTTCCACTATCTTCTCCTTCCCTTTGAGCTTAGTGGCTAACATCTTATCAGTGACGATCTCTTCGGGCTCATCACTGTCCCAAATGTTGCATTGGGTCATAATTTCCTCGTCCCAAAAGTTCTCTACAGCTTTACCAACTCCGATGTCCCAATCAAAGACATCATTGAAAATTTCAAATCCCAGGATGATCTTCCTGTCCACCCATTGCGGCTCTTCTTCTCCAGTGTAAGCACAAATCGATGATGATGGCACAAAGCTCTCCAAAATATGGGGAATCTTCTCTGACACTTTCTTCTTACTATACTCTCCTTTGTAGCCCAACCCTTTTCGATTCTTCTGACCACGTGTAGTGATAGCATCCTGCCGCCCTTGTGACTCTTTTCCCAAACCAGCCCCTGGGAGGAAGTGCATCTTCTTTAGCATTTTCACCACTTGAGGGCTACCTTCTAAGCTTTGCTCTTCTCCGATCACCGATACATGAAAGCCACTGAATGGCTGATTAGAGATCTCCAAGGCAGACACTTGGTTCTCTCTTGCTGCTTTAATGGTCACTACTTCTCCTTCATGAGGTACCTAATTATCTGGTGTAAGGTGGACGGGACTCCCCCTAACTTATGGAACCACGGTCTTCCAAGCAGAGCTGAGAAGTTTGCTGGAATCGGCAAGACCACAAAATCCGTTTCTATCTCAATAGGCCCCGTCTTTACAACAGCTTTGAAAGTTCCCAATGCTTGCCTCCTGGAATTATCGTAGGCAGTGATGGTCAGGTCAGATTTGCTTAACATACTCTCATCCATCCCAAAGGCCTGAAGCCCCACCAAAGGGCAAACATTTATTGACGACCCATCATCAACCATGACGCAAGCGGTGTGTTTACCATTGATTTGTGCCTTGATGTATAAAGGTCGGTTGTGGTTGCGACCCTCTGTTGGTAGGTCTGCATCAGAAAAAACCAACTTCTCCCCGGATCCCCCCTTAACAAGGTCTAAAAGCTCAAATGGAGAGATTGTAGTTGCTACGGTGGATACACTCAATGCTTCAACTAACTTCTGTCAGTGAGAGGGGGACTGTCTCAAGAGGACCCAAATAGATATCTGAGCTGTGGTCTTTTTTAGTTGCTTCACTATTGAATTTTCTTTCGGCTCCTTCTCTGCAATTGTTTGTGCTGGGTCTTGCTGCTTCTCAACTTCTGGAATGACCCTCCCACTTCTTGTTACTGCTTCTACTCTTTCTTCTTCCTCTGAATCCCACGGATCCGTAAACTCTCCATTTTTCTTATCTTCATTATCTCCACTCTCACTAGTGGACCAACAGTCTATTGTAGCGACAGAAACCCCTTCTCCATCCACTGCAGGGCGAGTAATAGCGACATACTCATTTTCATATAGATCTTGCATCACGTACCACTCTGATAGGCTCGATCCAATCATAAAGACTGGAGGTGGCACTGCATTATAACCGGACTTCTTCTTGCTTTCTCTCTTCTCAGGATCAGTGATTTGCTTATTGTCAATTAAATCTTGGACCCGATGCCTTAGGGTTATACAATCATCCGTCAAATGGCCGGTATGTTGGTGAAATGTACAGTACTCATTCTCCTTGTACCCTGGCTATCCCTAGGTCTTAGCCGGCCTAGGTGATAGGGGTCGCAGTTTTCCTTCTTTTACTAGCCTTTTCAGCACCCATGATAAGGGCCTACCCAAGTTCGAGAAATATCTCTGACTTACGCCTATTGCAGACACCTCAGCTGTCTTTCCACCTCTGTTACCACTGCTTGAACTTGTTGGCTTGGCTGTCCCCTGATTGCTGTATCCCTTCCTGGCATAGGACTCGCTGTTTGCCCTCTTGGCTAAATATTCTCCTTCTGCTTCTATGGCAATGTCCTTCAAGGACTCCCAATCCTTGAGTCCCTTCATTTTTAGTCCATCTCTCAAGTAATGGCTGGCATTTCGAATGAATAGCCGGATCTGATCAGAAGTGTCCGGTTTGCATTTCATCTCCATAACCTGGTTTCTCCACCGAGTAAGGTACTCGTGGAAGGACTCCCTAGCCTTCTGTTGTAGCAACTCGAGATCTTTCAAAGTGACCTCCATCCGGGTACTGCAATCGTACTGCTTAAGGAACTCTTCGGTTAGCAGGTCCCAATCCTCCTTGGACCTCCTCTCAAGCCCATGGTACCAATCAATAGCAGCTCCTGTGAGACTCAAGCAGAAATAGTCTATCTTTTGCTTTCTTGTTAAGGTCGTTCCCTTCATGACCAGCGAGTATTGCTTGATGTGTGCGGTAGGGTCGGAGGTGCCATCAAATTTTGGGATATCAGGCATCTTAAAATTCTTGGGAATCAGGTCATCCCCATCCAGCTCTCGGTCTTCCGGGTTCATTCCTTTTCCCACAGTCATCATTCTTGCCATGGCCTCAAATCTCTCTTCCATTTTCCTCCATATTGCCTCATCCAGTTTTGGCGACTTCTCTTTAGCTACTGTACGCTCCTCCAGCTCATCTCCCCCAAACTCAGCTTCAGACCTGGGGCCCTCTCTGCGCTCAATGGGTGCAGGTACTCTTTGCTTAATAATAGGTGGGTCAACCACTGGTTGGTTAATTGCAGCAGGATGTTCTTCTCTAACAACCTCTTGTTCAGCTGGTACTCGGATAGGGGCAGCAGCAGCTTGTTGCCCAGCTATCGTGGCGGCAAGATTGCCCATCATTGCAATCATTCGGGCTTCAAATTCCTCCATTCTCTTTCCTACCTCCTCAGCGATTATTGTCCGGGTTGCATCAGACTCAATTGATGGATTTGCCATGCTTACTTCTGTTGATGATTCGAAAGAAAACCCCACACTATTTTCTGAGATTGAATCTGAACTCTGATCCGACACTAACTCCATTAACCCCAAAAGCGGCGTCCTTCTTAACCGTCCGTCGGGACCTCTAGACCACCCAGGAGAATCTATGATGGCTGAAATGCAAAAATTGTTAAGATGATGCATGATTAAAATGCAATGCATGCTTGTGCTGATGCAATATAGACAAACACATGCAAGCAGATAGATCCTTCCAACCTTATATCTCCCACACACGTGGTAGTGCGGTCTCTTTCCTAGGTGGGCTTGATCAATGGATTAACATGGAACCCAATGGACACGTATGGTGCGCGGTGATAAAACCGGCAGCATAATAGCTCCTATCTAATGTACATACGTATGGGTGTTTGGCCTTTATGTATTTGAACAATTCAATTTAACTAGGATGGGCCCACCGGGGCATGAAAGCCTTTGATGAAGACCATTCAATTAAATTGATTTCGTCTAATATATGATGGCCCATATAGCAAGCATAGTATTACGGTACATTTCACCTAGTGGAAGTATCTATTGCCATTACATGAGCTTTAGTCATGGGGTGATGATATTTTTGGGTTACCCAAGCATGATCCCTACCGACGGGTCTAGCTCATCACGAGCATAACGACCGATCGGGTCACCATTTGATATACCATAATGGTGCAAGACTTGGGCTGGTGATTATCCTTAACACTTCCCTAAATTGAGTGAAAATAGGGTCGTGCTTCAGGAACGCACCAAGGTTAGAAAAGGGACCAAACTAACTTAATCTAAGGCTCTAATGAGATGATATGCAATTTTGAGATAAAGCGAATTTCATAAACTAAAACTTAATTGTAAAAGTTAATCAAGGTATTTTCAAATTGAAGTCTCGAACTAGTTGTCCCCAGTGGAGTCACCACTGTGACGCGCACCGGACCCGCGTGGACGCCCCTTGACCGCTCGCTTGAGGGCGATCGGGCATTTGAGGTCCGTTGACAACTTGTAACGAGTTACAAGTGCGTCTATTTTGGACAATAGGGAGGTTTCATAGAGTCGCCACCCAATAAAACATTGGGAAAGTTACTCTCACCTCGGAGAGCCTAAGACAGCGCTTTCATCCATTTTGGGCAAGCCGAAGGGGTTTTGGAGGGTAAACCTCTCACCCAAAGGAGCCTAGGATTTGTTAGGTCATAGAACATAAGAAGGGTCTTGGAGGGTGAACCTCTCGCCTCCTTAAGTCCAAAGACAATGCTTTTATCCATTTTGGGCAAGGCAAAGGGGTCTTGGAGGTTAAACCTCTCGCCCAAAGGAGCCTAGGATTAATGTCTAAGTCTCGTGACACAAGAAGTGTCTTGGAGGGTAAACCTCTAGCCTCTTTGAGCCCAAAGACCAGAGAATGGGTTCGGGACTTCGCATCTATTTCTACCTTGATTAATTTTATAATTTGGTTTTGAGTTTATTAACTCGCTCTCTCTCAACACGATGCAATTTTAATTTAAAAGCGCAAATATTCACATTGAAAGCGATAAGATAAACATATCAAAAATAACATCAAAGATAAATTACAATAATACCAGGAGCGGAATACAACTCCCATTTAAAAGTGCAAACATACATAAAACCGAGGAATTTATTAATTATGTGGACCTTGGTCCCCGCATGCACAATTAAAAAAGGGCATTTTGGATGTGATGATTTATTTGGGATGAAAATTAGGACATTGGTCCCATTTATTATGAAAAATCTAAATTAATTTAGTAGAACTATTTGTGTGATTTTTATTCATGCGTGCCTAAAAAAACATTTTTATTCAATGAATATATACAAGGAAATATAAATAAAATGAGAATTGAAAATGTGCAATAAAAATACCAAACTCCGCATATCCTCCTTCTCGTGCATTGGTGCTCAAATGAGAATAAAACAATGATTTGCAACCAAAAATAAAATAGAAGAGATTCATGTTAGAAATTAACCCAAAGAGATGAGGTGACATAAAAGATAATATGTATAATGACCATATAACACGCATAAGATGCTATAACATGCATAAAAATAATTATGATGCAATGTAACAAGCATAAAGTGAGATAACATCATGGCAAATGCAATTTATTAATAATGGTGATTAACATGCATGAAAGATTAGTGACAATCAATTTTAATACTCCTAAGATGTGCATGAAAACATAACATAAGAATAATAAAACTTAACATGCATAATAAAGCCTAAAATAATATCTAACATAAAAGGCATAAGAAAATAAATTTGAAATTTAACATACATGCAAGATATGAACAATGACATTAATGGTAATAATGATACTAATACCTAATGACATCAGCAAATGAGTGTAACACAAATTATAATAATAAAACTAGCATTTAATGATAGCAATAAACAAGTCTAATAAAAATTTTAATGATAATTAACACATGCAAACACAATAATCATCATAATATAACATAAAGGGATCAAAGATATTAACAAACTAAATTAAACATGCATAATGACATAAAAATAAACACCTTGACATGTAAATGATATGATAAATTTGAAAGAATTAACTTGTTAAATAAATAATTGAAGATAAAAAAAAAAAAAGAAGAAGAACATGGAGACTAAGAGAATTTGCATGCTTAATATGTTAATTGGAAGCAAAAATAAATGAAATTAACAAGAGAATTAATGAGTAAAACCAAGAATAATTACCCTCAAATTCAGTTTTGAAGAATTGAAGTTAGAAGTCTTGAATCCTTTGTCTTCTCTTGTGAAAATGCTTAGAAAATAGCTTGAAAACTTGAAGAAAAACTCTTGGAAACAAGTGTGTAAGATGGATTTTTCTCTCAACTCAAAAACTCAAAAATTTAGTTTTTTTTTCTCTCTAAATGTTCTTAGTTCGTCCCAACTCAAATCTGAATTTTTTCTAGTGTTTTAACCATCAAAAACTACCCAAAAACCGTTAAAACCGTTAAAAAAAGAGTGGGGGTCGAAAATGGGCGAAATGGGCGAAATTGGGGCGAAATCGGTGCCCTAACGCCGAAAATCAGCGTCACTCCGCGCAGAAACGCGCGGAGTGCAAGCGATCCGCGTACAACTTGCGCGGAGCGAGTGACGCCCAAGGCGTCGCTCGCGCAGAGCTACCGACGCCCTTGGTGTCGGTCGCGCGGAGCGCACGCTCCACAGCGTTCCGCGCACGTACAATAGCGACGGCGCCTTGCCGTTGCGGCGCCGTCGCTGTTCCGTCGCGAATGATTTCCCCTCCATTTTTATCACCATATTTCAACATTTTTCAACCTTCTTTTTATTTTATTTTATTTTATTTTATTTTATTTTTAAATTCCACTAATCTAAAATACACTTTTTCTTCTCCAAAATAATTTTAAAAATATTTTTAAAATACACTTTTTGCTTATCGACAAGACAAGGAAAAATCACTTCGAACTCCAATCTTTTTGCCTATAAGCCGGTATAGCTAAATTTCATCATCGGGTAATCCTGATTAAGGCTACTCGGGACCCGGTGTCTACACCAGCCTCTGTTACCGGATAAATTTTCCCATTAGCATTAGCAATGCTAGTTTTATGAGGTGCAGATTGGTGGGAGAAATCCCTTTCATCATAGGTCATATGGTTAGAGGCTCCTGAGTCGAGTATCCACTGATCATGGGTCTCATTCAAGTTGGGCTGAGGTAGAACTGTACCTGCATTAGTATTATGAGCTTTAGCTGGGATCAACGAATGACTCAGATCACTGGTAGCAACTGAAGCTTATCCCACTATCAGTTTCCTATCCTTGCTTGTGCTAGTATTCTCTCCTCCATCACGTTTTTTCTTTGCCTGTAACTCATGCCACCATTCTGGATAACCATGAATCTTGAAGCATGTCTCCCGAGTATGTTTAGATCCTCCACAATGAGAGCATTTTTGCCCATCTGTATTTTTCTTATAATTTGGATTAGACCTTCCACTTTGATCAATACTAGGTATAGGAGTTCCAAACTTCAAGCTTTTAGATGCCAATATAGCACCTTGTGATTCTTCATTTGTGGTCCCTACCATCACGGCTTGGCGTATTGCTTCTCGTCACACATGACCATATGCTTGTTCTACGGTGGGAAAAGGTTGCATTTGTAGAATATCTTTCCTAATGCTATCTAGACGATCATCTAGACCATCCAAAAAAGTATACACTCGTTCTTCTTGCACCATTTTATTGAAACTCTGAATATCCACCTGACATTGCATTGGGTTTGGCCTTCGAAAGTCAATTTCTCTCCACAACCCTTATAGGTCATTGTAGTATTTTTCCAGCGATCCACCTGCTTGTCTTAAATGTGAGACTTTGCGTCGAAGATCATATATTTGGGAGGTATCACTCCCATCAAATAGGTTGTTGCTATGGCATCCTGTGACGCACGCCGGATCCCCGCGGCCGCCCATGGGACCACCCGCTTGAGGGCGATCGGGGTATTTGTGGGTCCGTTGACAGCTTGCAATAAATCGCAAGTGCGTCTATGTTGGGCAACAAGGAGGTTTCATGGAGTCGCCACCCAATAGAACATTGGGAAAGTTTCTCTTGCCTTAGACAGCCTAAGACTGCGCTTTGTATCCATTTTGGGCTAGCCAGAGGGATCTTGGAAGGTAAACCTCTCGCCCTAAGGAGCCTAGGATTAGCGCTAAAGTCTCGTGGCACAAAAAGGTGTCTTGGAGGGTAGACCTCTAGCCTCTTTGAGCCCTAAGACCAGAGCTGGGTCCGGGATTTCTCATCTATTTCTACCTCGATTATTTTATGATCAAATTTTAATTATCATTGATTCGCTCTCTCTCCACACGATGCAATTAATCGAAGGCGCATTCATTCACATTTGAAAAGCCGTAAATGGGCAAGTAAATATCAAAAGCAATAAATTACAATAATACAAGGAGCGGAATACAACTCCTTTTTGTAAATGTGTGACACATACACGAATCGGGGCATTGCTTATTTTGAGGACTTTGGTCCTCGCATGCATCATTATTAAAATTGGAAGTTTTTATTTGTGATGATTTTTATTGGATAAAAATAGGGCATTGGACCCTTGCATTTATACAAACCTCGTCTTTATTGAGTATAAAACATTGATCCATTTTTACACTTAATGAGATATGAAAAGAGTATATCCATGTACATAAGACAGTCAATGAATAACAAATGAAGGAAATAATCAAGAAGGTTAGGAAACTAAACCGGACGAAATCCTCCAAATATGGTAGATAACCCCTCAAGCTCAGGATGGTCCCAGGAAATCAATACATTGCTCACAGAAAGTTAAAGGATGTCAATATAAAAGGAATCAGCATAAATAAAGTCAAAAGGAATTGAAAGAGATAGAAACGATTTGAAGATGTGGAGACAGAACCCAGCGACGACCTTTCTTAGGTGACCGACGGGCGTCTGTCAAATTGATCGACATGTTCGTCGCTCACTCAAGTGGAAGAACGTCAGTGAGTGGGGTGACCGACGGGCATCGGTAAAGAAGATGACCCGTCGGTCACCACTGTCTCCAAAAAAACAGTAAAAAGGACTCTTTTTTAAAAGTCAAAAAAGGGGTTTTAACACAAAATGAGATAAAGAGAGTCAAAATAAAGAAGAATAATGACAAAATTAAAAGGATCAACAAAATAAGAAGTAAATATGAAATGATATGGAGAAGGAATCCGGAATATTTACCCTCAGATAATTGCTTTGGGTGAGATTCTTGTGTTGATTAGAGCCCCGCGCGTTCCACGAGAAGCAAAGATGAAGGATTAAAGAAAGGAAAAATGGACTATTTCCTCTTTAACCCCTCAAGAGACTGATTCTTGGAATCAAGATTCAAAGAAAACTAATTGATTTTAGTTTCTTTTAATGATTTTGATCCTTCAATTAAAAGAAATCCTTTATGAATGTGTTTGCTGGAAGAGAGAGAAAATATGCTTCAATTTTGGCAGAGTTTCTCCTTTTGAAAATTTTCGGAACCTTTTTTAAGTGAAAATTCGGAGCTTTTATAAGCCAGGTACGACCGACGGGCGTCGGTGTATGGAGGCGGGCATCGAAAGAATCATTCTGATACAAGGATTCGTCCGACGGCCCTGCCACATCCACCGATGGGCGTCAGAAAGGTTGCATGCTCTGGGAAACCAGGCAGCGCTCTGACAGGGGCGATGATTTTCCGACAGGCGTCGAAAAATACCACAGGCCGTCTGTGACCCTAAGCGACGGGCTGGCCTCACAGACGGGCTGGCCGTCTGTGGAGGAAAAATTTACCTTTTTGACTCGAAAATCCCCTATTTTCTCCCCCTCTGCCTACGAAAGGTAAAAAGACTCACTTCTCGTGGAATGCGGGACTAAAACCTCCAAATCCAAACCATTTATGCAGGCTCGGATACTGATTTCATCATAGGGTAACCTCTGATCCGGACCGCTCCGGGACACGGTGCTTACAGTTGCCCCCAGTTTTGGGGAAACTAGTGCACAAGCGCCTAGATAAGCCAAAACTCAGAGAAAGGACAGAAAGAAAGAAGGCGTACCTGCGACGGTTCTTACCTTCCGAGCCTTTTGCCGGGTAGACCTCGTCTCGGTCCGTTCGGTGATGCGAAGATACCCCTACCGGTCTCGTCTCGACTTGTAGGTGTTGGTGAGACGTAGCATTCTCTAGCTACGAACTCGAAGCAAAGAGCAGTGTTTCTCTAACTGCAACTTCGATCTAAAGTTCTCTTGCTAACCCCCATCCGATCTGCAAGGTGCGTAGCACTCTCTGGCTGTCGCGTGAACTGTGAGATGCGGCACTCTCTGGCTACAATCTCGGTCTGTGAAGAGCAGTGTTTCTCTAATTGCGTCTTCGATTGGTGAGAAGCGGTACTCTCTGACCACAGTCTCTAGGTGAAGAGCAGTGTTTTTTGTAACCGCAGCTTCAATTTCTGCTGGCCTCATCTCGGCTTGCACAGGGTTGAAGAGATGTAGCGCTCTCTGGCTACAAACTCGGTGTTAAGAGCAGTGTTTCTCTAACTGCAGCTTCGATCTGAAGTTCCCTTGTTAACCCCCATCCGATCTGCAAGGTGCGTAGCAATCTCTGGCTGTCGCGTGAACTGTGAGATGCGGCACTTTTTGGCTACAATCTCTGTCTGTGGTCTGTTCTACTACCAATGTTCCACTAGCCTTGTATCGGCCTGCACGGAGCTCGTGAGATGTAGTGCTCTTTGACTACAACCTCGATGTGAAGAGGAGGAGACCTCACCGGGTTCCTCGTTCCAAAAAAGAATCTTAGGCGCCCTTGTTCGGATTGCTAATCGATGCCTGTGTTCGGATCGGTGTTTCTCTGTACCTGTGTGATAAAAGGTTTTGTTAGTTCATGTTTGAGTGGTCATCTTTTAACCTGTCTATTGATGGCGTGATCTTGCTTTATTTGCTATGCCATGTTTCATTTATATTCTTTCTTATTGAGTTGTTATTCATCATTTTTCATCATTTTTGTTTTGGAATATGAGTGAATGTGAAGGCATATATTCATCTGCTATATGAGTGAATCATAAATAACTGAATAAATGCATAAATCTTGAAACAAAAGTTTTCCACTAGAAAAATCTATTTTGTACAATGTATATACAAAGCATAAATGTACAAAAATATGACTCCCTAAATGTCATACGGGTGTGTAGTCAGAGGGCTCATCGGGGTCCTTATCATTCGATATGTGCACTATCCCTGGTGGAGGTGGAGGCGGAGCTGGCCGTGCCGGAGGTGGAGGCTGAGCCGTGGAGGGTCCTGCCTCAGTATCGTGGGTCTGCCTGAATCGGCTCTGAGTGTGGCCATCCAAGAAAGGATGGGTGCAAGTCCTCATGAACTCCAACGTCTCTGATACTGTGCCTCTCAACTTCTTAAACGCCTGGCTCAACTGACTGGTCTGCTCACTGGCGGCCCTCTTCATGTGCTCTAGGCACTGCTCTGTCTGCTCCCTGAACTCCCTTATGGTCTGAGATAAGGGTGGGAGGATCCCCTCTATCGCCTGGATGCGGGATCTCAGAGAGTCGAGCGACTTGTCGATCATCTGTAGGGTCATGTCAACCCTCTGAGACGCCTGGTCCTGAGACATCCTCAAATCATGAGCGAGCTGCTGCCTAAGCTCCCTCTGACCCTAGGCAACCTGCTCGATCAGCCTCACCTGCTCACCTCTGAAGGCCTCTATGACCCGAGCCTGCTCATCCCTGAAAGCATCTATGATCCGAGCCTGCTCCCGTGTCGTATGCTCGATGTAGCCGGCCTGCTCCTGAGCTAACCGCTCCACCAACTAGGACTGCTCCTGAATAGCAGCCTGCTGGCGGTCCAACCTCTCGTGAATAGCTCTGTCCCTCTCATCCTATCGTCGCTCTAAGGCTGTGAACATAGAAGTGAGGAGCTGAGAGAAGTCAGGCTGTGGTGGCTCTAGAGGCGGTGCTGCGGAGGTAGATACCCCTGGGTCGCCTCGAGAATACGGAT
This sequence comes from Excoecaria cochinchinensis, assembly GCA_947683425.1. NCBI lineage: Eukaryota > Viridiplantae > Streptophyta > Magnoliopsida > Malpighiales > Euphorbiaceae > Excoecaria > Excoecaria cochinchinensis. The sequence continues at coordinate 5,888,001 of CANTUQ010000112.1, forward strand.
GATACCTCTCGGGGGGCCCATGGGTAGTCCTCTGCACCCTAACACTCGGCGACGGGACAGGAGTCGGCGCTCTCGATGCCGGTGACGCGGCAAAGAGCTCATCCATCGTGAACTCCATGTCGAAATCCGACGGGGTCCTAGGCTGCTCCTGCTGCTGTGGCGGTGGCACAGTCTGAGGCTGAGGAGGCTAGGGCTCTGGCTCTGAGTGTGGAGGCTGATGCTCTGGCTGAGGCTCGGGCTGAGGCTAGAGCTCTGGCTGTGGAGGCTGATCCTCTGGGTGCTCCGGGTGGTCTGGATCTGGACCCAAGGGTGGAAGTGAGAACATCCGCCGGGTCTCGTGAATGGATAGCACCCTGTAGGCCTCTGCCTGCCCTGATATCGGGGAGATCATCCCCATCTGCACTACCGCTATGGCATCCACATGGATCCCCTCCTCCAAGGGTCCTCTCAACCTATCAGGGGCAACTCCCAACCTCAAAAGCAACCGGGTGATAACTCCTCCCACTATCACCACCGGTGTCAATCCTCTGCCGACTCTGGTCAAGTTGGCCAAGATCTCATGGCTAATGTTGAGACGCTGGCCTGCCACCATAGCCCAGAGGCTCCAGATCTCGACCGCATTAAACGACCCTGGATTACCAGCTCGACCGAGGTACGAACTGGATAGCACTCTGTGCAAATACCGGAGTGCCTGAGACACCAGTACGGTGCTCTTTGCTGTATCATGATCATACAGCACTCCCGGTAGGGCAATGGCTGCCCAATGGGCACGTCTCACAGCTCGCCGTGGGATCTCGACCCCCTCCTCTATAGGGAGCCCCATGGCCTGTGTGAATCTCTGCCTGGTAATACTGTAATGGTCGCCGTCGAACCAAAACTGGACCACCCCTGGCTTGGTATCTGAACTCTGAAAACCGGCATAGCGAAGAGTGGCTAGGACCTAGCGAGTAGCCTCTGGAAAAGTCTGGAAGGAGGGGTCAAGGAACTCTATCCACCCAGCACCCTCGACAAGCAAATCAAACTCTGGGGCCATCCCTAGGGCCTCTAGGAACGGCCGGGATACAAAACGGCTGGCCCGAAGCTCTACCTGAGCCAACGCTCTATACCTCTGAGCTGACTCATCATCCATCCAACCCGAAACTACGACCTCGGACTGGGCCTGCGGTGCTCTGCGTCTGGGAGGCATCCTGCAAAGGAGAAAAAATTAGATAGCAAAAATTTGACAAAACAAATATTATTAGACTTATTTTCAAGGTGAAGGCCCATTTAGGCCTCACCAGGGCAATGGCGGCCCGAAAACGAGATGAAAAACTGATAACAAAAAAAAGGGCGAACGTCCTGTCAAAGGAAGTTGCCCAACCTGCCTCGCACACTCATGGAGATAAAAGAAACATGCAATTGGCATGGAAATAATTTAAAGCGAATAAAAATGGGCTTTCTAGGCCCCCAAGGCATGCATTATACACGAAAATATTCAATTTTAGAATAAATAATAAAAATTTGGGCAGCACCCCGGCAAGGGTATGCCCAACCTCCTGCATGAAAAGGCACCAAATTAGGCCTCCGGCCTCAACAACAATATATGCATGTAAATGGGACGCACCCCGGCAAGAGTGTGTCCCCAACAACACAAAAAATAACCGCCTTAGGCCTCAAAAGCAATATATGCGCAGAAAAGTGCGCTAGAAAGTGTAACTCTAAAGCACCAAAGTTATATAAAAATTCTATTTCTATGTGATCATGCAAAGGTTCAGATTTAACTTTACTAAAAATTAAAGAAAATGGGCAGCGTTCTCCCTAAATTTCTAAGGCATCTAAAGCATTCTAATCATTTCTAAGGTTAAAGGAAGAAGAAATGAAGAAATAAATTGAATAAAATTCAAAAAAGGTAGTTATTTACTTACTTGTAGTCGCGAGAAGTGTAGAAACTGAAGAAATATAAATATCCAAGCACCCGGTGAGTAGAGAATGCGAAAATATGGAAAAATCGCGAAAAATGAAGAATAAATGCTTGAAAAACACTAAAAAAATGCAAAAAAACCGTTTGAGAGAGAAAATGAAAGGGACAGCAGGCGCCGCACCGTCTGTCATTCGCCCTTATATAGAATTTCGTGACCAACGGGCTGGGCGTCTGTAGGAGCGACCGACGGGCTGGCCGTCTGTCACTCAATAAATGCGAGTTAATACGCATGATGAAATGCAATGCTGACGTATGCGTCTCCATGTGGATCTCTACCGACGGGCAGGCCGTCTCTTAGGAGAGGCGGGTAGGCCGTCGGTGACACTTCCCTATAAATTCTTAAAAAATTTTTGCTCCTCTTATGTCTCTTCATTTTCCAACATCTTGAGCCTTTCATCTTTCTTAGCATGTCTCCTTCTCTAGCCCAAAGGATGCACCGTATCTTAGATGACAAACACACTTGGGAAGAAGGGGCCCTTTCTTCTTTGTCTGGGATGAAATACCTGTGCCGGGTCAAAGTTGATCAGAACCTCCTTCTGGCGGCGACCCACTTCTGGAACCCCCGGTTCCACGTCTTCCGGTTTACCTACCAGGAGTTGTGCCCTTTACCTAAAGAGTTAGCTACCATTCTTGGAGCCTGGTTCCCTCCTAGCGCTCTGCCTTGCGTCCCCCGCTGCGGCCTATTCCAGCCCGGGACATAGCTATGGCTCTTGGCATACCTTCTTCTGAGGCCGTCCGGCTGATTCCTCCGGGCTCTTCCTTTGCTCTGGGGCCACTGATCGAGGCTCTGGATCAGTTCACTGACATCCCTACCTACCGGGTAAGCATCATATTCTTGTTTTGCATGGTGAACTTCCTCACTGCTGTTCCAGGGGGTTTGACAGGTGACTCTCGCCTGTTCGGAGTCCTGAGCGACTTTCATGTGGGATTATCACCCTTACCACTCATTCCGGCTGAAACCATTCTAGGCTTGGACGCTGTGAGCTCTGGATCCACCACAACCTTTACCGGCAGCCCCTTATTGCTCCTGGTACGTCATTATTTTAAAGGTAGTGCGTCCCTTATGGATTTTCACACTAACTTTTCTTAGCGGGAGGCGCGTCCTTTCGGATTTTCACACAACCCTATGCCTTATTTTTTCCTGAAGTAAACCCTACTTACTCCAGCGGCTTTTTTTCTTTTCTTCTTTTTTTTATTTTCTTCTCTTTTTTTTATTTATTTATTATTAGTTTTTTTTTTTTTAGATTTGGCTTCAAGAGAAACTGAGGATGCTGTCTGAGCCACCTCCTCGGGTTACCCCACAGTACTCGCTGAATCACTTTCTTCCGCGTCGACGATTGTACGGGTGTGCCACTACTGGTGAAGGCATTACCAGATTTGGCGAGCTGTCAGATGATGACATCAGTTTCACGTCTGCCTGGCTCCCACTGTCTCATGTGGTCACTGATGGGCCATCGGGGTGTGTTCCCCTCTGCGGGCTCCGTCGAGCCACCTTCTGCATCACTTCTCGATGTTGGCATCAGCTCGGGATGACCCAGGATGTAGTGAGGGTTCCCTTATCTTTCCGGGGAGGAGCTCTCTCGGTTGCATTTGCTTCTCGGTATCATGAGCTGTGGGGCAAACTACCAGTGAAGATTGTTATCCCGAGGTTCGGCAATCATTCTGTGTCTTCGACTAACGAGTACAAGAAGTGGATCCTTAGTCCAGCATCTGATAACAGGACTCGAGGGCTCAAGCATCTGGTCGGTGAGAGCAGCAGCAGGACTTAGCTTAGCTTACATATGTATTTCTTTTGGCGCTACATTTCTTTTTAATGCAGAACTAGGAAATGACAAAAATGAAAAGAATAATATTCATTCTATTTCACGAATTTGTGTACATTTTCATATAATTTCAGCATACATGATCAGTTTTGACATTTACTCAGCCGCTTACGCGCCGTTAATACATGAAACCGAATTTTCACAGCATCAACTCCTGTTACCAATCGGCCCTCTCGGGTTTTCACGATCGGACATTTTCTCTCATGCCTCTAATTTTTGCACAGGATGCCTTTTTTCGGTTTTCACCCTGTCGAGGCGCCCAATTTTAGCACGGCCGTCCTTTTTCGGTTTTCGACCTGCCGGGCATTTTATTCTCTTCTTTTTATTTTGGTCTTTAGCCGTGGAACCTTTTGAGTCTATCGACGTTGATTAGTTCTTTGAATTCGTTCCCATCACTATCCGACAAGATTGCGGCTCCTTTGGACAGCAGCTTTTTAAGGATATACGTCCCCTCTCAGGTTGGTCTGAATTTCCCTCTAATATCTGGTATGCCTGGCCTCATCTGCTTGAACACCAAGTCCCCTTCTTTCAGCGGATGCTTTCTCACCTTCTTTCCGAAAGTCCTGGCCAATCTCTTCTAGTAAATCTGGTTATGATAATAAGCTTTCAGCCTACTCTCGTCCAGTAAGTTCAAGTGCTGTAGCCTCTGCCGCGCCCATTCGGCGTCCGGAACTTGGGCTTCCATGACCACCCTTAGTGATTTGAGCTCTATCTCAACTGGCAATACTGCTTCCGTTCCGTATACCAGGGAAAATGGTGTAGCGCCTGTAGACGTCCTTACCATTGTTCTATATCCCTACAGGGCAAAGGGTAACTTTTCAGCCCAGTCTTTGTAGGTTTGGACCATCTTGGACAAGATCTTTTTCATATTTTTATTAGCGGCCTCCACTGCTCCATTCGCTTGTGGTCGGTAGGGAGAGGATTTATGATGCTCGACACCATACCTCTCGAGGAGCTTCCTGGTTTCCCCCATGAACTGCACCCCATTATCAGACACTACGTGATGAGGGAGACCATATCTGTAGATCAGATTCCTCTCTATGAACTTGGCCATATCCCTTGCGTCAATCTTTTTGAAGGATTCTGCCTCTACCCATTTGGTAAAATAATCAATTGTGACTATGATGTATCTGTGCCCATTGGATGCCGTAGGGCGAATCTCTCCAATGATATCTATCCCCCAAGCAGCGAAAGGCCAAGGTGATGTCAGGTTATGTAGCTCTGATACTGGCAGGTGTCTCAAGTTTGCGTATTGTTGGCACAACTGGAATTGCTTGACATATTTCGAGCAGTCATTGTCTATCGTAAGCCAATAGAAGCCTTGTCTCATGATCTTCTTAGCCAAGGTCAAACTGTTCATGTGGGCCCCACCGACACCTGCATGGGTTTCCTCCATCACTTTTCGGGCTTCTTTTCCATTCAAGCACCTGAGCTGAATCCCGTCTGACTGTCTTTTGTACAACACCCCTTCTAAGGATATGAACTGAGTAGATAGCTTCCGGATCATCCTCTGGTCTTTCTCAATAGCTTCTTCTGGAAATTTATTGTTTTCCAAGTAATTCATGATGTCGAAGTACCATGGTTTCCCATCCGCCACTTCTACTTCCATTACAGGCTTGCCCTCAAAGCTGGGCTTCTCAGAACTCGAAATCAGTACTGGCTTCATAGCTACTCCTTCAGGATTATCCCACATTGATACTAAGGTTGCCAACGCATCAGCTAGACGATTCTCATCTCTTGGCACAAAGTGGAAAGTGCAAGTCTCAAATTGCCCACATACCTCTTTCAAATATTCAACATAGGGTACCAGTCGTTCTTCTTTTACAGCCCACTCACCTCGGATCTGGTTGATCACCAAGGATGAGTCACCAAAGACTTCTATATTCTTTGCCCCCAATGCAGCTAAAGCTTCTAACCCGAAAGTGCATGCTTCGTATTCGGCTTCATTGTTGGTTGCTTTGTACCTCAGCTTCTTGGCTAGGGGGAGTTTCTCATTATCTGGGGTTGTCAAGATGATTCCAACTCCGGCCCCTCTGTTATTCACTACCCCGTCGAAGTGCAACTGCCATCCCTGGATAGAGATCGTGACTATGCTCTCATCCGGAAAGGTAAACTCGGGAGTGTCCCCTTGAATAGGATACTCAGCAAGAAATTCGGTTACGACTCACCCCTTAATAGTTTTGCGAGTGATGTATTGCACATCAAACTCCTGTAGCAAGAGCAGCCACCTCCCCATCTTACCAAGCAAAGACGGTGCTTCCTGCAAATATCTTAACGGATTCTGCTTGGCCACTGCTTGAACTTTGTATGAGTGGAAGTAATGTCTCAGCTTCTTTGATGCCCAAATCACTGCAAGGCAGATCTTCTCTACTTCAGCATATTTTATCTCATAAGCCAGGAATTTCTTGCTGAGGTAATAAATTGCAAATTCCACCCCAAATTCATCTTCTTGAGCCATCATGGCGCCCACTGAACTGCCCTCTACTGCCAGATACAGGATAAGCGGTTTGATCGGTTGCGGCGGCCTTAGCACTGGCGGATTCAACAGGTATTCCCTAATGCTATCAAAAGCTTTCTGGCAGTCTTCGTTCCAGACCACGGGTTGATTCTTTCTAAGCAACTTAAAAACAGGCTCGCATATTGAAGTGAGCTTGGTAATAAATCGGCTGACATACTGCAGCTTGCCCAGGAAACTCCTTACATCCTTCTCTTTTTGCGGCACAGGCATCTCTCTGATGGCCTTCACCTTGTCCGGGTCAATTTCTATTCCCCTCTGGATGACGACATGTCCCAATAGTTTTCCTGAAGTCACTCCGAAAATGCACTTCTTGGGGTTAAGTCACAGATTATACTTGTCAATCCTAGTGAAGAACTTTTCTAGAGCTTCAAAGTGTCCCTCTCGGGTGGCTGACTTGACCATCATGTCATCGACATACACCTCTACTTCTTTATGGATCAGGTCGCTTAAGATCTTGGTCGCCATCCTCTGGTATGTGCCCCTGCATTCTTCAAGCCGAAAGGCATGACTCGGTAGGCGTAGGTCCCCCATTCTGTGATGAAAGCGGTCTTAACCCGGTCAGCTATTTTGTTCAGGATCTGGTTGTAGCCCACATAACCATCTCCAAAGCTGTACATTGCACAATTGGCGGCACTATCTATCAACACATCGATGTGGGGCAGTGGAAAATCATCTTTAGGGCAGGCCTTGTTCAGATCTCGATAATCCACACACACCCTGACCTTTCCATTCTTCTTCGCTACAGGGACCACATTTGCCAACCATGTAGGATACTGCACCTCAACAAGAAACTTGGCTTTAATCTGCTGTCGAATTTCCTCCTTGACCTTGTCAGCCCATTCTGGCCTGAGCCTTCTTAACTTTTGTTTCACAGGCTTACAGTCCGGATAAGTCGGGAGAGCATGTTCTGCCACGTCTCGGTCAATTCCTGGCATGTCCTCATAGGTCCAGGCAAAGACTTTTTCATGTTTTCTTATTATTCTCTCAAAATTTTTTCTCTCCTCAGGAGTTATATTTGATTCTATTAGAATTCTCTCGGATTTTCCAAGGTTCCAAGATTAAAAGGCGTTGTATCAGTGGAATCGATGTTAAAAATTGATGGGATATGATCATGTTCATGCATGTTGAAACCATTAAAAACATCGCACAAGTAAGAGAAATCGTTTGCCTTATTAATAATATTATAATTGTCATTTACATCATAAAAGAGTTCTGAAATAAGAAGACAGTCTATGCTAGAGTCTCCTTCTGCCACTCCAGAGGTTGATGCTATTGCAGCTTGTTCATTGGCTTCTTGATTCAGCAGAGGCCCCTTAGGCATGTCGGAGGAAATCTTCAAATCCCCAATTTTTAGCTCTAATTCTGCTATCTTCTCTTTCCCTTTCAGCCTGGCAGCTATCATCTTCTCGATAACGACCTCTTCAGGCTCGCATCTGTCCTAAGTGATACCCTGAGTCATGACCTCCTCATCCCAGAAGTTCTCAGCGGTCTTGACAAACCCGACACGCCAGTCAAATACATCGTTAAAGATCTCGAACCCAGGGACAATCCTCCCCTTCACCCATTGCGGTTCGTCTTCGCCAGTATAAGCACATATTGAGGATGCTGGTACAAAGCTTTCTGAAATGTGAGGGATCTTATCCGCCGTCTTCTTCTTGCCGAAGCCGCCTCTGTACCCCAGACCTTTTCGGTTCTTCTGACCTCGAGTGGTGATCGCGGTTTCCAATCCTTGAGAGTTTCTGCCCAAACCAGCCCCAGGGAGATAGTGCATATTCTTCATCATATTAACCACAGCTGGGTTATCCACTGACCCGTGCTCTTCTCTTATCATGGACACCTGGAAGCCACTAAATGGCTGATTAGCTATTTCAAGCGCTGAGACCTGGTTCTCCCTGGCTGCCTTGATAGTCAACACCTCCCCTTCATGTGGGAACTTTATCATTTGATGCAGTGTGGATGGCACTCCTCCTAACTTGTGAAATCAGGGTCTCCCGAGCAGAGCTGAGAAGTTAGCAGGGATGGGCAGAACTACAAATTCTACCTCCACTTCAATGGGTCCTGTCTTTACCAAGGTCTTAAAGGTTCCCGAGGCTTGCCTCCTTAAATTATCATAGGCTGTGATAGTCAGATCTGATCCACTGAGCATATCCTCGTTTAAACCAAAAGCCTGCAGAGCTATCAGAGGGCATACATTGATAGAAGACCCATCGTCTACCATGACGCAAGCAGTGTGCTTATCGTTAATCTGTGCTTTGATGTACAGGGGTTGGTTATGATTGCGGCCTTCGACCGGTAGGTCGGCATCAGAAAAGACCAATTTCTCCTCGGATCCTCCCTTAACTAAGCCCAAAAGCTCTGATGGGGAAATCATGGTAGCGACCGTGGCCTCAACCAAAGCCTCTACTACCTTCTGCCTATGAGAGGGGGACTGTCTCAAAAGATCCCAGATGGATATTTGAGCCGCAGTTTTCTTCAATTGCTTAACAATTTGATTCTCCTCGGGCTCTTTCTCTACTGATGGCTGGACTGGTTCAGGTAGCCTCATAATCTCAGGGACCACTCTTCCACTCCTCGTTACAGCCCCTATCTCTTCTTCTTCTCCATCAGACCCCCACAAATCAAGGTTCATCTCTCCCTCCTCCTCGGCTTCTCCACCGCTCTCACTGCTAGACCAGCAATCAAGGGTCGCCACGACTGCTTTCTCCTCTCTATCCTCGGAACAATCAGCAGCAAAATTCTTGCTCCCATATAGATCTTGTAGCACGTACCACTCTAGCAAGCTAGATCCGATCATAAACACGGGTGGTGGTACGGCATTATAACCGGGCTTCTTCTCAGTTTCCCTCTTCTCAGGGTCAGAAATTTGCTTGCTATCAATCAAGTCTTGGATAGAGTGCCGCAATGCTTTGCACTTGTCTGTGAGAGGGCCTGAGTGCTGGTGAAATGCACAGAATTCATTGTCTTTGTGCCCAGGCTTCCCCTGCGTCATAGCAGGCCTAGGAGCTAAGGGCTGCAATTTTCCCTCCTTCATTAACCTTCTCAAGACCTAAGATAATGGTCTCCCCAAGTTTAAAAACTTCCTCTGGGTGGTTACCTCAGTAGCAGACACCCCACCTGTTCTTCTAGTGCTACTACTGGGACCCGCCGGCCTACTGGTTCCTTGACCGGGGTTAGCCCTTTTGGCAAAATTATCATTGTTAGCTTTCCGAGCCAAGAACTCTCCCTCTGCTTTGATGGCTATATCCTTGAGAGACTCCCAGTCCTTCAACCCCTTCATCTTCAACCCATCTTTCAAGTACGGGCTCGCGTTCTTGATAAATAAATGAATCTGGTCCTGGGTGTCTTACTCGGTTCCGCTATCGGGTGAGATAATCATGAAAAGATTCCCTGGCCTTTTGTTGGAGCAGTTCAAGATCTTTTAGAGTCACCTCCATTCTGGTGTTGCAGTCATACTGTCTCAAAAACTCCTCAGTGAGCAGATCCCAATCTTCTTTAGTGCGACGGTCAAGACCATGATACCAGTCGATGGCATGAGCGGTCAGACTCAGACAAAAGTATTCTACTTTCTGCTTCTTAGACAACGTGGTCCCTTTCATGACCAGAGAATATTGCTTCACATGAGCGGTCGGGTCAGAAGTACCATCAAATTTTGGCACGTCTGGCATTTTGAAGTTGTAAGGAATCGGGATCTCTCCCTCCAATTCCTTATCCTCTGGGTTCATCCCCTGACCCCTGCTCAGCAAACGGGCCATAGCTTCGAACCTCTCTTCCATCTTCTTTAAAATGAAGTCATCCGTCTGAGGTGCCTTTCCCCTCTCCGATTCAATACTCACCCTGTCATCTTCGATATCTCTATCATCATCAATCCTCAGTACAGGCCTCCTTCTCTACTCCCCCGAGGCTACTGACCTCAACTCTACTGGCGGTGGCCTAATGGGCTCCTCTCGCCTCTCGGCTCTTTCTTCCTCTGGCTTATTCTGGCTCACGGGAGGAGGAGGAGGAGGAGGAGGAGGATTCTGTGGAGCATTCTGCTGTGTCAGGGCGGTCAACATATTCATCATTCTGCCCTCGAATTCCTCAAATCGTCGGCCCACTTTTTTCACGATCATGGCCCTGGTGACGTCATCCCCTCTAGGCGAGTTTGCCATCTCAGATATAGTGCAACTGATTTCTGGTAAAATTTCTGGCAGGCCTTCTCTATCTGACAGCTCGGAAGCAGGAACTCGGATCAGTCATCCGGTTGGTGATCTAGTCCACCTTGGGCAAATCTATGATGGCTACAGGGACAAGACGTTAGATATGATGCATGAAATGTAGGTGTAATGCATGGTCGTGATATGCGACATTCACAGAGCATAAGCAAGCAAGTAGGTCCTTCCACCCTTATTTCTCCCACACACGTGGTCATGCAGTCTCTTTCCTAGGTGGGATTAGCCCAAGGGTCAACGAGGGACCCAATGGACACGCATGGTGCACGGCAAAAAATCGGCAGCATGACACTTTTATGCTAATGTACAAGAGGATGGATAATGATCATCACGTATTTGGACGTTCCACAAATTTCGACATGGCCCTACCGGGCATGATAGCCTTTGGCTAGGTTACCAAGCGAGACATCTGGACTCATCCAATACATGAGGATCCATACATCAAGTAGGGAATTAGGGTTCATTTCACCTGTGGAAAGTAACTACGACCATTACATGAGCTTTGGACAAGGGAGATATTTCTTTAAGGCTACCCAAGCATGATCCCTGTCGACAGGTCTAGCTCATCACGAGTATAGCGACCGATCGGGTCATCATTTTGATATATAATTGAGGTACGTGGCTTGGGCTGGTGATTATCCTTAACACTTCCCCAAATTGAGTGAAAATGGGGTCGTGCTTCAGGAACGCACCGGGGCTAAAAGAGGGACCAAACTAGCATATTCTAAGGCTCTAATGATATGCGAATGCAAATTTGAGAGAAAGCAAATTTATGAATTAAATTTTAATCATAAATGTTAAACGAGGTATTTTCAAATTGAAATCTCGAACGATAAACGTCCCCAGTGGAGTCGCCACTGTGACGCGCGCCGGATCCCCGCGGCCGCCCATGGGACCGCCCGCTTGAGGGCGATCGGGGCATTTGTGGGTCCGTTGACAGCTTGCAATAAATCGCAAGTGCGTCTATGTTGGGCAACAAGGAGGTTTCATGGAGTCGTCACCCAATAGAACATTGGGAAAGTTTCTCTCGCCTCAGAGAGCCTAAGACTGCGCTTTGTATCCATTTTGGGCCAGCCAGAGGGGTCTTGGAAGGTAAACCTCTCGCCCTAAGGAGCCTAGGATTAGCGCTAAAGTCTCGTGGCACAAAAAGGTGTCTTAGAGGGTAGACCTCTAGCCTCTTTGAGCCCAAAGACCAGAGATGGGTCAGGGATTTCTCATCTATTTCTACTAGGGGTGTACACGGTTCGGTACAATTCAGGAATTTGCAAATCTCCGTATTGTATTGAAATTTCGGTTCCTAAAAATTTCGGTACAATTCGGTTCTTATAAATTTCGGTACAATTCGGTACGGTTTTTTTAATTTTCGGTATAGTTCAGTTATGTTTTTCGGTTCTTTCGGTACAAAACAAAACAATACAGTACAATACGGTATTTAGGATAATTTTAATAGTTAGTTTTTTAAATATTTTAAAAATTATTAATTCTTTAAATTTAAATTTTAATTCACTCCAAAAACTCAAAATAAAAATTTTCATCCCCCTAAAAATTTTCAAATTTTATTCTTAATAATATTGCTTTACAACTAAAATAATATTGACATTATTTTTAATAATCCTTGATGATTATTGGTGTGTTAATCATATATTAATTAAGTTTCTGATAATAAAAACTATACGTATTACTATCTTCAATTATATATAAATTTATAAAAATAAATTGCTTTTGTTTACAATGTATATAAAAACACTTGAGATAAATTATTTATACATTTTATATGTCAACCAAAAAGTGCATAGTAAATATGAAATAAAATTTTAATAGTAATGGCAAAAGTTTTGACATATATTAATTCATATTATAGTAGTGAAAGGAAATTCTAGTTATTTTTTTGGATATATAGAGACTTTAAACTATATATAAAATGTGTATTATGTTTATAATTTTGACATATATATTAAATATAGGGGTTTTTGAGTAAATATAATATTTTATCCGTGTTCAATTACTCATATAGATAATTAGATATTGTGCTAGATATAAATGGGTATTAGTTGAGTGATATTAAATATAAATCAAATTAATTAACAAGAAAATTACATACTTATATAATTAGTTATATATATAGCCTTAACTAATTATATTTAGAGAATAGAAGATGGCTCTATCGACTATGATTATGTTTAGGGTTTATTCACATTTATTATCTTAACTCAATTATTATACTCAATTTCATTAAATTTGGCTTAACAGTTAAGAGATTGTTAATTGCTATTATAGTTAATAGTTATATTATAAGGGTGAATGTGAAATGCAACCGTCTTTTTATAGGTTTTGTAGTTTAATAGAATATATAATTAATAATACGTATTGAACTTGAACAATTACTATGTGATATATAGAACAATTTTCATGAAAAATAAAATGTTGTGATAATGAAAAACCAACATTTTTATAGTACTAATTAAGCTAATTAAATTATTCAAAAGATTATTATATTCTTATATATTTATATTAATTGGTAAAATTTCATTGATACAATAATTGTATATAATTATACTATTAAAATACATAATCAATTACTCATATAAATATTATGCCAAAAATAGATGAGTATTGGTTGAGTGATGCTAAAAATAAATTGAATTATTGATAAGGTGATTAATATTATATACCCATACATTTACATCAATTGGTAAAATTTCATTTTCAATACATTCTTATTTATAAATAGATTTTTAATTTGCATACTCATATAAAAATTGTGACGAAAATAGATAAGTATTAGTTGAGTGACACTAAAAGTAAATAAAATTAATTGCATATTTATATAGATATAATAATTAAATTTATCAAATTAATAATTAAAATATCCATTTTAATTTATTAACTATTTATTATATTAATTTAGTGCACTAAAATATTTAATACAAATAATTGTGAAACTAAATTTATATAATAAATATATAATATAAACTATAAATAATATTTATATATAAATTACTAGTATTATATATAATAAGTAACAAATATCGGTTCTTTCGGTCCAATTCGGTTCTAAAACAGTTCGGTACTGTTCAATACGGTTCTCGGTCCGGTTTCAGTACAATTCGGTTCGGTCCTAGTCAAAAAGTCAACGGTACAATTCAGTTTGGTTCTAGTAAAAAAAGTCAACGGTACAATTCGGTTCTGGATCTTTTTCTTCGGAATTTCGGTTCGGTACAGAAAGATCCAGACCCGTGTACACCCCTAATTTCTACCTCGATTATTTTATGATCAAATTTTAATTATCATTGATTCGCTCTCTCTCCACACGATGCAATTAATCGAAGGCGCATTCATTCACATTTGGAAAGCCATAAATGGGTAAGTAAATATCAAAAGCAATAAATTACAATAATACAAGGAGCGGAATACAACTCCTTTTTGTAAATGTGCGACACATACACGAATCGGGGCATTGCTTATTTTGAGGACTTTGGTCCTCGCATGCATCATTATTAAAATTGGAGGTTTTTATTTGTGATGATTTTTATTGGATAAAAATAGGGCATTGGACCCTTGCATTTATACAAACCTCGTCTTTATTGAGTATAAAACATTGATCCATTTTTACACTTAACGAGATATGAAAAGAGTATATCCATGTACATAAGACAGTCAATGAATAACAAATGAAGGAAATAATCAAGAAGGTTAGGAAACTAAACCGGACGAAATCCTCCGAATATGGTAGATAACCCCTCAAGCTCAGGATGGTCCCGGGAAATCAATACATTGCTCAGAGAAAGTTAAAGGATGTCAATATAAAAAGAATCAGCATAAATAAAGTCAAAAGGACTTGAAAGAGATAGAAAAGATTTGAAGATATGGAGACAGAACCCAGCGACGGCCTTTCTTAAGTGATCGACGGGCGTCTGTCAAATTGATCGACATGTCCGTCGCTCACTCAAGTGGAAGAGCGTCTGTGAGTGGGGTGACCGGCGGGCGTCGGTAGAGAAGATGACCCGTCGGTCACCACTGTCTCCAAAAAACAGTAAAAAGGACTCTTTTTTGAAAGTCAAAAAAGGGGTTTTAACACATAATGAGATAAAGAGAGTCAAAATAAAGAAGAATAATGACAAAATTAAAAGGATCAACAAAATAAGAAGTAAATATGAAATGATATGGAGAAGGAATCCGGAATATTTACCCTCAGATAATTGCTTTGGGTGAGATTTTTGTGTTGATTAGAGCCCCGCGCGTTCCACGAGAAGCAAAGATGAAGGATCAAAGAAAGGAAAAATGGACTATTTCCTCTTTAACCCCTCAAGAGACTGATTCTTGGAATCAAGATTCAAAGAAAACTAATTGATTTTAGTTTCTTTTAACGATTTTGATCCTTCAATTAAAAGAAATCCTTTATGAATGTGTTTGCTAAAAGAGAGAGAAAATATGCTTGAATTTTGGCAGAGTTTTCCCTTTTGAAAATTTTCGGAACCTTTTTTAAGTGAAAATTCGGAGCTTTTATAAGCCAGGCACAATCGACGGGCGTCGGTGTATGGAGGCGGGCGTCAGAAGAATCCTTATGATACAAGGATTCGTCCGACGGCCCTGCCACATCCACCGACGGGCATCGGAAAGGTTGCGTGCTCCGGGAAACCAGGCAGCGCTCTGACAGGGGCGGTGATTTTTCGACGGGTGTCAAAAAATACCACAGGCCATCTGTGACCCTAAGCGATAGGCTGGCCTCACAGACGGGCTGGCCGTCTGTGGAGGAAAAATTTACCTTTTTGACTCGAAAATCCCCTGTTTTCTCCCTCTCTACCTACGAAAGGTAAAAAGACTCACTTCTCATGAAACGCGGGACTAAAACCTCCAAATCCAAACCATTTATGCAGGCTCAGATACTGATTTCATCATAGGGTAACCTCTGATCCGGACCGCTCCGGGACACGGTGCTTACACATCCCAAACCATTTTTGCTGTCGAAAATCTGCTAAAATTCCCAATCAGTGATGGGTCCATTGAGTTGATCAACCAACCTTTTACAATTGCATCATCTGTGCGCCATTTACGAAAGCTTGGGTCTGTTGGTGCAGGTTGGGACAAATCACCGTTAAGATACCCGAACTTGTCTTTGTCGGATATGTACATCTCCACCACCTGAGACCAGAGTGCATAGTTGGTCCCATCTAATTTAATTCCAATAGGAGCGATGGCTATGTCAGTTGCTTGTGTCGAAGCTGAAGTTTTGGATAGCACTTCAACCATTTTGGTAGTGAGTTCTGACAGGGTCGAAGATGAAGGAAAATCAAGAGATTTGTCTCCATCGGCCATAATGAAAAAAAAAAGGGTATGTCGTTAATTTGTTTTTCTGGGAAGAAAGGAATTAGAAACAGAGAGGAATAACCTGCTCTGATACCATGATGCTTTGTGAATCAAAGAAAGAATTTTATTTGGTTTTTTCCTGTCTTACAATTCTTTACGCAGTAACAGTATAAATATCAGCCTAACTAATGCTAATTTTAGTATATACAAAAAAGGAGACAATCACGCCATTCTAATGGATTTTATTAGGCTTCAATTACCCCGTTAATGAAGGAATCTTCATTACTTGATTTTCTCCCCTGATTACTAGAAAACAACTCACGCCAACAATTTATACCTTGAAAATTCAGCCACTTTAGGAATTTTATGAAGAGGAAGTTGTTTTATAGATTGAAGGCTATGGACAGAAAGTATCAAGGATGGAGAACAAGAAATTGAGGTTAGTTGATACACAATCTTGTATTTTCCATTTAATTTGTTTATGTTTAAGTGTATGTGCATCTATTAAATTATGAATTTGGCATGTATAATTCAAGTTGAGTATGGAAAAGAAGAGGTAATTAGGTTAGAGATTGATGTTTGGAACAAAAAAAATATAAAAAGAATAATTTTAAGTTTTCAGTTCAACGTATGGCCGAATAAGGTTCTAGGGTAAATTATAAATCATTTTGATGTTTAAATGAATTTAATACATGGAAATGAAAACAGACTTAAAAAGGAATTTATAGTAACTTAATGAGAATTTTCAGAAACTTATTGATTATATTTTAGGTTATGGACATATTACCGATTAAATTTTAATAATAAAATATATATGTTTAAAATGCAATAATAGTGTTATTAAATAAGAAATAAATAATTAATAACATGGAATTAAAATTTTGGAGAAGAAAAATAAAAGGTAAATTAAACCAAGTGGTGGCCGAATTGAATGAAAGACTAAAATAAGAAATGAAGGTGGTTAAGGCTTTGTGAATATGGATATATAATGGTACATAATGTATATAAAGTATATGAAGCTTTATAAACGTGTAATGAATAAGAATAAAAAAAAGGAGTGAAATAGTAATTATACAAGAATTAGGATTAAGAGGGTAAATATGAAGAGTAAATGATAAAATCAGTTAAAAATGTTAAAATAAGGGCCTAAAGTGAAAATAACATGAAAATAGGGTTTAAGGATTAAAGAGCATATTTTACATGTAAAATAATGGATTTAGAATAGAAAATAGGAAAGTGGTGACAAAATTGTAAATGTGAGAAAATGAATGGTAAATTAGAAAATTTAGTAGAAAATGAGGGACGAATTGATAAATTGACTATAATGGTTTAAAAGTAGGACTAAAACGCAAATTAGATAACAATATGGATAAAATAGAAATTGCAAGAATTAAATGGACACAATAAAAATAATTTATAATAGTAATAATGGAGAGATAGTAGGAGTATTGCATGAAAATAAGGGTTGATTTCACTAACGGTCACTCAACTTATCACTTATCGCGCAAAAGTAACCGACTTTTTTTTTCTTGCTTAAATGTCACTGAACTTTTAATATTTTTGCAAAAAAGTCATGTTCAACGGAATCCGACGAGGAAATTCGCCGGATTGATGACATGTCATGCCATGTCAGAAACTACATGTCGTTTAACAATATCTCCAACAAATGCTACATCTAAATCAATTTCACTCACGGTCACTAAACCTATAATTTATCGCGCAAAAGTAACCAATTTTCTTTTTTTTCAACTTAAATGTTATTGAACTTCTAACATTTTTGCAAAAAAGTCATATATTTACTATTCGTTGCCATGTGTCATATGCCATATCATAAATCCGGCAAGGGTTCTCGCCGGATTCCGGTCAACATGACTTTTTTTGCAAAAATGTTAGAAGTTCAGTGACATTTAAGTAAGCAAAAAACAATCGGTTACTTTTGTGTAATAAGTGATAAGTTGAGTGACTATAAGTGAAATTGACTCTGAAAATAATGATATCATATATATGCTAAAGCCTTTTAACGTGTGCATGCAGTGAAACAAATATGAAATGCCAACTTGTGATTTGCGGCTAAAAATTAAATAGTTTGAATTAGCATTATCTAAGTAATAACCAGAATAATAGAAAGAGTAAATAACTAATAATAATAGTAAGAATAATAATAGGAATAGTATTATTAACGAAAATGATGAGAATAGTGTTAGTAATAATAGAAGTAGTAGGGGTAATAATGTTAAAAATAATAGTAATAATAATAGTGTTAATGTTAGTGTGAAAGTAAAAATTAATGTTAATGATAATGCTAGTATTAATATTGATAAATGAAAAATTAGTAATATTAGACATCTAATAAGTAACAGTGGAACTCTAAGATTTGAGAGTAAGACAAATTAAAATAATAAACAAAGGAATTGGTCTTTCCATAGGAATGTAATATATGACATAACGGTAAGTAAAATAAATTAGTAAATTAACTTATAGAATAATAATGTATTAGAAACTCTAATAATAATGTTAATAATGCTAATGGAAATAACAGATATATAGAGATGACAATATTATTGATAATAGTATGAATAAGCAAATGGAAAGATTGCATGAAAAAATAAAGAAAGAAAAAGAAATTGTAACGGGGGCATGCATAATGCATTAAGTTCTCGTGTGAGTTTGGGGGTGAAGACAAAATTCATGACCTAAAACTTGAAATTAAAAGGCTTAAAGGACAAAAATAATAATAATTTAAACAATATTAATACTAGTAATAACAGTAATAATAATAATAATAATAATGAAAAGAAAATAATGAAAGAATTAGCTGAATAATATTAGTGATAAGAATAGTATAATGATTGGCAATAATACTAATAATGTTTTTAATTAAGGGAATAATAAGTGCAACAAGTATAAAAGTAATAGTGATAGCATAAATAAATATAATAAGCATGTTGGTAAAAATAGTCTCTTAAACGACAGAAAGTGGAATAAGTGTATACAAATATACCCATATGTACGGAATGATAAAATGAGAAATTATAAGTGAGGATAATGATAGTAAAAGAAGTAAAAATAGAAATAAAAATGAACTTAAAGTACCTGTTCTTTAACCAATAAAATCTCACTTTCAACCAATAAAATCTCACTTTCAAATGGAGAACTAAATTTTCATAAAATGATATCACTCATCCCAGTTTTCCCAATTAATGCCCAAAAAATGGTTCTCTAATTTTTAAGTTAATAAAAAAGGAACCAATGTTCCTAAAAATAACAAATGACCCGATTTATATATGATTCATTTTAATTACTTTTATGCATTTTAGTTATTTTTATTCTTCTTATTTGGGCCATTGTATTTAATTTTGGGGCAAGTTTTATTATTTATGCCTTCTCATTTTATTTTGGGGGATTGTTCTGACCCATCTTTTATTCTTTTTTTTTGGGATTGTTCTGTCCCAATTTTCATTCGTAATTTATTTATTTACTTATCACTTTATTTTATCGCTTTCAATATGCTTTCAAATGCGCTTTAAATTCAATGCACAATCGCGTGAGATGAGAGATGGAATTTTGATTTATTAAAAACCCATTTATAAACTTAACTTAAGTCATTAATAAGAGCGAAGTTTCAAACACCTTCTCTGGTTTAGACCAATAGAGGTTAGAGACCTTTCCCAATTTCTTGTAAATTAGGTGACGACTCCAAAATACCTCAAAGGTGCCTAAAGGCGTTGTGAGTCTAGATGATTCCTTCCAATGTTCTATTAGAAAGAAAGCATCCAAAATGACTCATGATACCCAAGATCAAAAAGACGCGAATCAATCTCTCAAGCCCCAAAAGACGGACTCAAAGAGGGCCTTGCTGGTTCGGCGCGCGTCACACTTACGTTTTAGATTCTGTTCTATGCTTTTTATATCTAGTACCAAGTGATAAAATAAGCTTCCTTTTGTGTGTTTGTTCTCCGCGTTAAAGATTTTATATTTATTTTACCATCTGCATCTGGGAACATTAGAATAAGATAAGAGACCTTGCTTGATTATAGACTTTTCATCGTTTTGGTACTTGAGGACATCCACAAGAATTTGGCGTTAAGTTCTTTTAGAACTTTGAGAATTTGAATTGGCTTCTAATTTTTGAGAACATTGTGAAATGATGAAATCATCCTCACTTTATCAACGTAAATTATTGATGCAGCTTTTTGTTTGAATCCCTGAGATGGTTATAATATGCAACTTCTAGTTCTCTTTAGGCCATGGATTATTTACTAAGATTCTGTATGTTAGTATTTGATTTTTAAAATACAATATTGAAAGGTTCAATCATGGTTACTCATTAAATGTTCTGTGACTACTTTCCTAACAATCAAATGTGACTTTAAATACATTAGCAAACTGGACAATCATTCAAAGGGTGGCAACTAGTAAAATGCTATAAGGCTTTTATTAAAAATAGAGGCCATTAGTAAATAGAGATGGCAATTCATTTACTTTGTGGCCCTAGAGTTTTCATGAAAGGAATTGTTTTTGATAGTTTGATAGATGTTCCTGAAATTTATTTAACTCTGAATGATTTTGCATATGTTATTTTGCTGTCTTTAGTAGATATGGATAATTACTGTCTTCTAGTTGAAATACTGTTGTGTAATAATTTTATTTTGTAGCATAGTTCTTCTCTATGCTTTTGTGTGGATAAAGTGCCATCTGAAATCAATTTCCATGGATTATTTATTAGAAAATTTATTGGTTTTAGGAATGAGAGATGTTGATGTTTCCTGGTGAATATTGCATACTGGTTTGCATACTAGATATTGATGTTTCCTGGTTTGCTACGATGATCAGATGTTTGGGTCGATGGATGTTTCTCAATGCTGTTGGCAAAAGTGGATATCTATTTGTTTTAGCTGGTTTGATTGCTTTATTTTTTTTGTCTTTTAATTGTGTAGCTCCGCCTATGTTGTGAACCACTGTTTAGTAGTGATACCAAGTAGCAGTGTTTAGTTTGAATTAGTGTTTTTTTAAGTATTTAAGTATTGTACAATTTAATGTACTATTATGATATTATATTTTTTAAATTAATAGTATTGTTAATAATATTGTATAATTATTATTTACATAAATTAAATTTTGGATATAATAATAATAATAATAATTTGGAAATTCAAATTTAATAGTTTTAGCGATGGAATAACGACGGATTATCCGTCGCTAATATTTTTTAATTTTTCTGATGACTAGCTTTAGGGATTATTTAGCAACTAAATTTTTTGCCTTTAGGTACGAAATTTGATGTCGTTATTTTTAGCGACTGTTTTATGTTTTAATCGCAAAATTTTTTGCAACGGCCGGATTAGCGACAGTTAGTCGTTTGTCGCTAAATGTCATTAGCAACGGAATTTATGGAATTAGCGATGGAAATTTATGTCGCTAATTCCCTATTTTTTTGTAGTGTTTCTTCATTTTCTACTCAATTTTCCCCCTAAAGCCAAGTAACTAGGTTAAAGTTTATTATCTCTATTACATGGTAGCAGCTTCTAATCTTCATTTGGAGTGATAAAGTGAAAAAAATCAAGTGTTCAACATTATGTGTCAAAATTGAGGTAAGAGAAATTGAAGGTTTTATTTAGTTTAAAGGTTTAAATATTTTAGTTTAAAGGTTTAAATAGGTAGTTTTAGATGTGTAGAGCAAAGATATGTGATTATTTTACATAAAAGAAGTAAGAAATTAATGGATTTATACCTTAAAAATTCAGCCATTTTAGGAATTTTATGAAGAGGAAGTTGTTTTATAGATCACTACAAAAAAAAAGGCAATTTTTCCGTCGCTAATTCCATAAATTTAGTCGCTAATGACTTTTAACGATAAAATGACTAACCGTCGCTAATCCGACCGTCGCAAGAAATTTTGCGACAAAAACATAAAACAGTCGCTAAAAATAGCGACAGCACATTCCGTCGCTAAAAATAAAATATTCGGTTACTAAATAATCCATAAAGTAGTCGCAGAGATATTAAAAAAATATTAGCGACCAAAAATTCCGTCGCAAAAAGTATTAATTTTTTTATTATTTTCAATTTAATTTATTATTATTATTATTATTATTATTATTATTACATCAAAATTTTAATTTACATAAATAATAATTATGCAATATTATTAATATTATTAATTTTAAAAATATAATATCATAAAACTATATTAAATTGTACAATGCTTAAAAAACACTAATTTAAATAAAATTATGCTACTACAATATTATTAATTTAAAAATATATTATCATAAAATTATATTAAATTATACAATACTTAAAAGGCACTAATTCAAACAAAAAGTGCAGTTAGAATCACAACTAATAGATTTTTCACAATATGCAAAAATAAATAAATAAATAAAACTTTACAATAACTTTTTAAACTCTTTATCATTTATCACATGCAGCAACCAATAATGCACATGCCTTTCATGTTATTATCTTTAGCAGTATTTCATCAAACTCTGATACCTACAAATTCCCAATAAAATTTTCAAATTATTAGATATCAAAACATAGGATAATTAATATAATCTCAATTTTCTATTAACATGTCCTATTTTAATTATCATCACACTATAAATATTCATAATTTAACCAATATACCGTATAAAATTTCCAAAAACCTATTACCAACTTAAAGTCAAGCATATCTGAAATATAATTTAATAACTGAATTCTGTTTAATAACTGAATTCTGTTAAAAGCATCATGTAACACCCCGCCATCCCCGTTGGAAGGATACTGGAGTGCCACGCGGGCAAACACATATAATCAAATCCAAGGACAGAATCTCTAAATAACTCAAATGAGAAGAAGAACCACACGAAACCAATAGCCACTTACCTTCTGTAACCTCTTTTCCAATCTCAAACCTTAGTTCCACAATGACAGAACACACATGCAAATGGGAAAAGAGCAGCAAATGGAGAGGGAAGGGATGGCTAACGTGAGAGAGAGCAAAAGAGAGAGAACCTCCTGAGTTTAGTTTTCCAGGAACCTAAGAAATTCAAACCTCTCTTTTCCCTCACCCACGTACACACACCCACTCTCCACCTGGCACACATGCACAGTTACACAATTCCACTAAACCCATTTACAAACTGATCCACTCAATAATACCAATAAAGCCTTGGCAAATTACCTATTACTCACCAAAATAAAATCTGTCATATAAAATACTTTTAATTCTTGCAATTTAATCCACTTACCTCTTGCAAATTACCCAATTACCCTAATTTGACCAATTAAAATCACTGATTTCCAAATAGGCCACTTATGGGGTGTGACAACTCTTCCCTCCTTAAGAAAATTTCGTCCTCGAAATTTCCTTGCTTATCCAAACACATCTCAAATACCAAAACCAAACGAAACAAAACTTAACATATAAACACTTACCCGAAGGACCCGCTGCAACAGTCGCATCTCTAGCAATCATAGCATAACCTCTATACTGATTATGATCCTCTGTAGCACCAGGTCGCTGCACTGTCTCTGATGGTGCTCTCGGAGCTCTACTTCCCTCGCGATTGCTTTGGATGACATTGGATCTTCTGCTCTCTTGCTGATTCTGGTCTTCTCTTCGATTAGGGCAAAAAGCAAACCGATGCTCCATACTCCCACACTTAAAACAGGCTCCGGTGATCTTGCGACATGTACCCCAATGGTACCTATGACAATGCTCACATTCTGGTGCTCGATTTCCTTTATTTCCTTGTGGGGCTACACTCTCTACCTGTGAAGGCACTTGTACACCCCCTCTAGATCCTTGCTCGGGTGGAGCACCCTTAGACTTCTTAGTACTCGCAACCCCCATAAGTGGCCTATTTGGAAATCAGTGATTTTAATTGGTCAAATTAGGGTAATTGGGTAATTTGCAAGAGGTAAGTGGATTAAATTGCAAGAATTAAAAGTATTTTATATGACAGATTTTATTTTGGTGAGTAATAGGTAATTTGCCAAGCCTTTATTGGTATTATTGAGTGGATCAGTTTGTAAATGGGTTTAGTGGAATTGTGTAACTGTGCATGTGTGCCAGGTGGAGAGTGGGTGTGTGTACGTGGGTGAGGGAAAAGAGAGGTTTGAATTTCTTAGGTTCCTGGAAAACTAAACTCAGGAGGTTCTCTCTCTTTTGCTCTCTCTCACGTTAGCCATCCCTTCCCTCTCCATTTGCTGCTCTTTTCCCATTTGCATGTGTGTTCTGTCATTGTGGAACTAAGGTTTGAGATTGGAAAAGAGGTTACAGAAGGTAAGTGGCTATTGGTTTCGTGTGGTTCTTCTTCTCATTTGAGTTATTTAGAGATTCTGTCCTTGGATTTGATTATATGTGTTTGCCCGCGTGGCACTCCGGTATCCTTCCAACGGGGATGGCGGGGTGTTACAGCTTGGTATCAGAGCCCAGGTTTGGTGGTTCTGGGTTATGTTGTGATTGTTTGAATATAGAGTTGAGTCTATGCATGAGAGTCAGTTTTGTATAGTGGCCTAATGCAGATGTCTTGTTTTGTGTAGTGTTTGTATGGAGTCGGATCCAAGTGAGTATATGGGCGACACCATGAGTAGTGCCAATGTGAGTCGTGGAGGGAATCCAGTTAGAAGAGATGATCCAGTTAGACAGGATAGACATGAGCGGGAACCTGCACCAGCTGAGGGTGCAAATAGAGGTGTTGCTTTTGATCCAGCGTTAGTTCAGGGGTTATTGCAAGTGGTTGATAGGTTGACTGCACCTAAGGCTCCAACTGAGTTGTTAAGAAAGAGAGGAGCAGAAGACTTTCATGGGACTGCCTTAGATGAATCCGATGTGGCTGAGTTTTGGCTCAAGAGAGTAGGTAGGATTTTGCAAGAGATTAGGTGTCCTGCAGATCAGAGAGCTTCTTGTGCAATATCGTTGCTCCAAGGACCAGCATATGATTGGTGGGAACTTGTGATGAGGAATCCTCAGCGACCAGCTGAGCTGACATGGGATTATTTCAAGCAAGAGTTTGAGCAAAAGTATATAACGAAGGCATAACAAGAAGCGAAATGGAGAGAGTTCATTAGTTTGAAGCAGCGGGGCATGACTGTCAGTGAGTATGATAAGGAGTTCAATCGGTTAAGTAAGTATGTGCCTGAGCAGTTGTTGACAGATGAGTTCAGATGTAGGCACTTTTTAGAGGGATTGCGTGAGGTATTCAGAGGCCCTATGTCTGCGATGATTGTCTTGCAGCCAGTTGGGTATTACCAGATTGTGGCTGCAGCAATTAGGTTAGAGGAATCTGAGGAGATCAAGCAAAGAGTGGCTAGCAAGAGAAGAGCACCGGATGCGGGGTGTTACACATCAATTGTGAACTTCTTCACATTCAAACTTTTGGTTTATCACCGAGTTATATGGTCAACAGATTTTTCTAAAAAAGATAAAAATAATAATTTGCCAAAATCATAAGAATTCGAATGAGAAATAAGAGAGTAGTTTTGGGAATTATTAAGTATATCATGCAGAATAAGTACGAATATATATATATATATATATATATATATATATATATATATATATATATATATATATATATATTCATAAATTTAAAAAATACAGTATTAACAGCAAACTATTGCATTATATAAACTTAAAAAATCTATGCTGCAATTCAGGTAAATACTTTATGCATGCATCACACTTTTTTCAAAAGTTTCTTAAGTAATCCACAGTTGCCTCACCTGCCAGCATTGATGAGCCAATCAAATACAAAATTTTCCAGCCCAGACCACAGCCTCTTTGCAATGAAAGCAAGCTATCTTATTTCTCTAGTTTGAACCAAATAAGCAATGAAAAAAAAAATATATATATATATATATATATATATATATATATATATATATATATATATATATATATTTCATAAATTTAACAAATATAGTATTAACATCAAACTAATGCATTGTATAAAATTACAGAAAATAAAAACAATAACAGAATTGCATCCACTAGAGACTGTTGCAGGTTTCAACAACACAAAATTGCTAACAAATATTAAAATTAAATAGCCAAAGCAACAAAGCTGAAAACAAAAGTACATCAAAGGGGAACAAGGGAACTTTACCACGCTGGAACATTGGATGACTATTTCTGTTATCTCTACTACTGGCACAGCTGCTCAACCGTAGTCACAATCTGGAATGGTTGAACCACATCCATTCTTCCGATGCTCCAGCGTAGGGGGTTGGCAGATCCTGTGAAGACAAACATATAATAGCTGCAATCAAGCTAACGCCAATGCCACCAATCCTCATGCATTCCTTAATAATAATAATAATAATAATAATAATAATAAAACAACAACAATACTAATACTAATAATAATAATAATAATAATAATAATAATAATAATAATAATAATAATAATAATAATAATAATAATAATAATAATAATAATAATAATAATAATAATAATAATAAAACAATAATAAAGATAAAGTAACAATTAAAAAAAGAAAAGAATCAGCAACCTTCCTCGTCGGAGCTCCACCGGTGGATGACACCACCACCGAAATGAAGATCGGAGCATCAGGAGTCACCCTTTGGTGGTCACGCGCCGAAGGAGGCGCTGTTTGGCCGAAAATGGAGTCGGCAGCTTCGACGCTTCTCTCTCCAATCTATCTGCTGTCAGTGAGTGGGGAGGCATGGCGGGTACCGGTCAAAGAGTCTCGGCCTTAGAAGTTGTCCGCTGCTGTCAGTGAGGCCACCAGTCACCAGAAGTGGCCGGAACGGGCAAGAGAAGTGGTGGAGATCTCTGGCTTCTCTCTCTCGAATGGGGCAAAAGCGGCAAAGATATATGGCTAGACGGAGGCGAGGGTGCGGGCTGGCAGTTGCAGCGGTGGTCACGGGTCGTCGCCGGTGCTGCCCTCCGTCGCCCTCTCTCTCGGTCCCTCTTTCCTATTCTTCCCTCATTCTTTCTTTCCGTTTTTTGTCTTTCATTTTCAGACCATGAGAGATACATATTATGTATTACTATTATCATTATTATTATAATATATATATATTATTTTCTTATTTATTTGTATATACAGGAATTTATTTATTTATATATTTATTTGACTAAAATTATTCAAATATTTATTACAAGTTAATATGATGACAAGCGAAAAAAATAAAAATAAAATTTTTTTTAAGGCCCGAACGGAAACCCAAACATTAATTTTAAAAGGCCCAAAATGGACTGTTACGGGGGCTTTGCCCCCGTAAAAGTCGACCGGCCTAAAACGATATTTTCGGAAACTAATAATAATAATTAATCGGACACCTGTAGGGAAAGTTATAACAAAAATAGTAAAACCACAATATTTCAACCACGAATAGCCCATTCGGCTCGCTCCAGATACTGAAATCCCAACTCGTCCGCATCATCCCTAAATATTTCCATTAAATTTTTAAATAATTGAATAATAAAAAAAATTATTTTAGACAAATTAAAATTCATGTGTAAAGCAAAAATATTTAAAATAATTAATAACTATAAGTATATATGCATATTTTTATTAATATTATAATCAATTTTACCGATAAAATAGTGACGGATTATTCCGTCTCTAAAGTATCTGAAAATTATTTTCATATTTAAAAAAATTTCAAATTTTTTAGGGACGAAAATATCCGTCGCTAATTAAAGTGTGTTTAGCAACTACAAGTTTAGTCGCTAAATCCATCGCAAATAAAGTAGCTAAAATTGCCTCCAAATTTAGCAACTGAAATTGCCGTAGCTATTTTAGCGACGGATATTTTAGTCGTTAAATTAGTCGCAAAAATTAGCGACTGAATATTTAGTCACTAAATTAGTCGTAAAAAATGCGCGATAAATTGCCACCAAATTTTAGCAACTGTCTCTTTTTTCAGTCGCTAATTTAGTCGCAAAAAATAAAAAATTGAATTTAGCAACTAATTCTTAAAACAGTCGCTAATTTCAGTCACTAATTTTAGTTTTTTTTGTAGTGAATTGAAGGCTATGGAAAGAAAGTTTCAAGGATGGAGAACAAGAAATCGAGGTTAGTGGATACACAATCTTGTATTTTCCATTTAATTTGTTTATGTTTATGTGTATGTGCATATATTAAATTATGAATTTGGCATGTATAATTCAAGTTGAGTATGGAAAAGAAGAGGTAATTAGGTTAGAGAATGATGTTTGGAACAAAACAAATATAAAAAGAACAATTTTAAGTCGTCAGTTCGAGGTATGGCCGAGTTAGGTTCTAGGGTAAATTATAAATCATTTTGATGTTTAAATGAATTTAATGCATGGAAATGAAAATAGACATAAAAAGGAATTTATAGTAACTTAATTAGAATTTTTAGAAACTTATTGAATATATTTTAGGTTATGAACATATTACGGATTAAATTTTAATCATAAAATATGTATGTTTAAAATGCAATAATAGTGTAATTAAATTAGAAATAAATAATTAATAACATGGAATTAAAATTTTGGAGAAGAAAAATTAAAGGTAAATTAAACCAAGTGGTGGCCAAATTGAACGAAAGCCTAAAATAAGAAATGAAGGTGGTTAAGGCTTTTTGAATATGGAAATATAATGGTACATAATGTATATAAAGTATATATAATGGTACATATTTTATATAAAGTATATGAAGCTTTATAAACGAGTAATGAATAAGAATTAAAAAAATGGAGGAGTGAAATAGTAATTATACAAGAATTAGGATTAAAAGGGTAAATGTGAAGTGTAAATGATAAAATAAGTTAAAAATGTTAAACTAAGGGCCTAAAGTGAAAATAACATGAAAATAGGGTTTAAGGATTAAAGAGCGTATTTTACATGTAAAATAATGGATTTAGAATAGAAAATAGGAAAGTAGTGACAAAATTGTAAATGTGAGAAAATGAAGGGTAAATTAGAAAATTTAGTAGAAAATGAGGGACTAATTGATAAATTGACTATAATGGTTTAAAAGTAGGACTAAAATGCAAATTAGATAAGAATATGGATAAAATATAAATTGCAAGAATTAAATGGGCACAATAAAAATAATTTATAATAGTAACAATGAAGAGATAGGAGTATTGCATGAAAATAATGATATCAGATATATGCTAAAGCCTTTTCACGTGTGCATGTAGTGAAATAAATATGAAAATGCCAACTTGTGATTTGCAGCTAAAAATTAAATAGTTTGAAGTAGCATTATCTAAGTAATAACCTGAATAATAGAAAGAGTAAATAACTAATAATAAGAGTAAGAATAACAGTAGGATTAGTATTATTAATGAAAATGATGAGAATAGTGTTAGTAATAATAGAAATAGTAGGGATAATAATGTTAAAAATAATAGTAATAATAATAATAGTGTTAATGTTAGTGTTAAAGTCAATATTAATGTTAATGATAGTATTAATAATGATAAATGAAAAATTAGTAATATTAGACATCTAATAAGTAACAGTGGAACTCAAAGGTTTGAGAGTAAGACAAATTAAAATAAGAAACCAAGGAATTGGTCTTTCCATAGGAATGTAATATTTGACATAAAGGTAAGTAAAATATATTAGTAAATAAACTTATAGAATAATAATGTATTAGAAACTCTAATAATAATTTTAATGATGCTAATGGAAATAGCAGATATATAGAGACGGCAATATTATTGATAATATTATGAATGAGCAAATGGAAAGATTGCATGAAAAAAAAAGAAAAAGAAAAAGAAAAAGAAAAAGAAATTGTAACAGGGGCATGCATAATGCATTAAGTTCTCGTGTGAGTTTAGGGGTGAAAACAAAATCCATGACTTAAAACTTGAAATTAAAAGGCTTAAAGGATAATAATAATAATAATAATAATAATAATAATAATAATAAAATAAACAATATTAAAACTCGTAATAACAGTATTAACGATAATAATAAAATAATAATAATAATAATGAAAAGAAAATAATGAAAGAATTAGCTTAATACTATTAGTGATAAGAATAGTATAATGATTGGAAGTAATAGTAATAATGTTATTAATTAAATGAATAATAAGTGTAACAAGTATAAAAGTAATAGTTACAGCATAAATAAATATAATAAGCATGTTGGTAAAAATAGTCTCTTAAACGGCAGATAGTGGAATAAGTATATACAAATATATCCATATGTACGGAATGATAAAATGAGAAATTATAAGTGAGGATAATGATAGTAAAAGAAGTAAAAATAGAAATAAAAATGAACTTAATGAATGAATACAAGGCATGCCATAAGAATAAGTTACAAATGTGAGGACATGAAAATAAGAATATGTGATTATTAAATAATCCAAAATAAATAGTAAATATTGAAAGAATTAAGTGTGTAAGTGAATAAATGCAAAGTGACTTAAGGGAATATATGTTGCCCTTAGTAGTATTTTGGAGGTTAGTCTAGTTCAGAATATAATTGGCTGACCATAGGTACACCCATACCGCAGTTGCAAGTTATAGCAACCTGCATTGTTTTGGTAGATTCACGATGGTCTACCATAATGAAATATTAAAATAAAAATGAAATGAAATGTAAATGTACGGTCGTTCTTTAGGATCATTCTAAAATGTAATGGTCTTGTGTATCATGTTCAGAGATTTCTACTGGATGTTACTTGGGGATAGCTGTTGATATGTGACAATGATTAAATTGTCACCAAATTGATAATTATTCAGGGAAATTAAAGATAGGATGATAAATGATAAATGTAAATGGTAAAAAGTGAAAGCGTAGTAAATGTACAAATTAAGGAATCTTATGAATGATATTATGAAGCAATAAGAAGAAAATGAGTAAATTGTATGTACATAAGAAAATGAATACCGAAAATGAAGACTTATAATGAATAGATTTGAAATCAGTATATAATATTAAAAGATTAACTTTGAGTAAGTAAGTCAAATGAGAATATGGGAACTGATAAATATACAAGAAATTATAAATTGGAAATTAAGTAGTAATAAAATGTAAGAAGAAATGAATAATGTAAATTGTAATGGTATAAAAGAATATAAGATTTAAAAATTGACTAGTGATTATGAGTAAAGAAAAATAAATAAATGGAGCTAAGATCAAAAAGAGAAGATAATTATTGATTGTATATGGAAATAAAATATAAGAAAATAAAAGAATAAAATGAAGGGTAGTGCAATGTAATAAAGAAAGGATAAGATAATAAAGGTATGGATTTAAACACGCATGAATGTATGCTTGATGTGCAAATGTATGTGTATAGTTAGATGGAAAATATTAGATGTGTATCCACCACTGACTATTTTTAATGCTTAGTGTTTTACTGCACGCAGGTTATGACAAGTATAAAAATTGGAAATGACCAAGATTTTACTGATGACCTAAATTTCTAACAAAGGCATATCGATCCCTTGTTACATGGTGCTTTGCTCCTAAATCTATCACTCATAAAAGATGAAATTCAGAATTGGATGCACAAATTTCTCTTACTCTTGAGTTAGAATAGTTTATCTATTTGAGCATAGTTCAGTCTTTTTGGACAATATCCTTTTTGTTGGCAATTGAAATTAAAATGTTACCTTCTTTTTGCCTTTGGACCTATTGTGATTTTGTTTAACCTTTTGCTTTTTAGGTTCTCGAGTGTTTTCCTTATCCCTACTTCTGAATCTTCTTTTCTTATTCTGGTTAAAACTCATTCAACCAGACTAGGACTATGCCATATGCACTTCGGCATTGACCTTAATCGCTGTCAGTCGGTCCTCTTCAAGCTCCTAATGATGAGCAACATCCTCAAATGTCCTTATGTTGTCCATATAAGTTAGTTGCATCTTCGTATTCTCCCAACTCTTGGGTAGGAAACAGATGACATCTTGGACCTACTGCTCGTCAGTCAACTTATGACCATACTCACTAAGTTCACTTATCATACTTTCCATCTCTCATAGATGTTTCCATATCTCTTAGATGTTTCCACATGGTATGATCGGAGCTTAGTCAGAGACACACCTCTGAACTTTTCCAGCAAAACGATCCTCAGATCCATTACATTTTGATATTTACTGATGTCATCATCTATTATATTGAGCAAGATGATTGAACAGTGGAATTTTTCTTTTTCCATGCCACATAGGCATCTCGATTCCACCTATGCTGGGTTTTAGTGCTATCCTTAGGTTCAGCTATAGTAGAACTTAAGGGTTTCAGAGCCTTTTGCTATTCAAGCACATACTTTATTTTCATATTCCAAATTTCATAATTATCACTATTCAGCTTTATATCTTTATTAAGCTCGACGAAAATTGATTTGGAAGCAGTAGCCACTTAAATCACTTTATTTCAAATGGAACAATGTTGCACATTTTTAAAGGGAATAAGGCAATACATGCTATTTACTATGCATCTAAAATAATAACCTAGTAAAGTTTTCTATTAGGCTCAAATTCGAAAAGATTACTTATAGTATCCAATTACTCTATAAGTTCTAATGTTTAATTTTACAGGTTAAAATTTTATGCATAGTAAATCTGAATTATTTGATTTTTAGATTCTCAAACTTATGAGGGAAATTTTATTGGTTTTGGTTTATTAAGTCTCTACTTAATAAACATGCAATCATTTTACTCATAAAATATTGCAAGACAATTAACAATTAAATAAACATATTTAGTAAAAAGTTAAAAGCCACCAAATATTTAATAAACGTCTCATACATTTATTCAAAAATAAATTCAATAATTCATTGTTTAGACACTAATGGCTAAATAACAATAAGAAACATGGATCCCATTTAATAAAAAGAACGTTATCTAAAATTGACACTTATGTCAACTTATTCTAGAAGTCTAGATTTCCAAAAAATCTGTCTTAATATTGGGATTGTTTTTTTGACCAGCTTCATCAATTCCTCAAGTAACTCATAAGTTCAATAATGAAGCCATGGATGATGCGCACTATGTCCACTTCTCAATTTTACTACAGATGTAGTGTTTCTCCTCAACACTCCCCTTTTGGCAACTCTTGCCAAAAAGTGAATGATATATTTTTTATAAATTCTATTTCCCGTGTACCAGATAGTTTCCAATAACTCTCTCAGTTCTAGACGATGTTGAAAGGTCTCAATCAAAACTTTAATCAAGACTTTATCATTACTTCCCATACTAAAACCACTAATTCAAATGCATTCTTGCATTTATTCCTGCATATGCACTATATGATGCACTATTGCATCAATATCACCATCTCGAATCTTTATTCGTATTCTTATATTGCTTATCGATTACACTCTTACATTTCTCAAAACAATCCCATAAGGAGTTTTAGGAATATTAAGTGTCTTTATTAATATTTTTATAACATATTACAGAAAATTTTATACACTTTGAAAGTAGAAAACACATTTTCTACAATTTTTTTTATTTTTGATAATTAAAAAAGAAAAAAAAAATATTTTCTAATCATTAAAAAATTTTGAAAAAATGACCAAAAAATTAGAAAAATTATAAAAAAATGATTGGCCAAAAAATAGAGCTGATTTGGTGGTCGGAGGTGGGCTCACGCGCCCACATGCACCGATGAAGGGAGGTTAGAAGTGCCCTCATGCGTGCATCCCTCTTGTTCTACCACGTGTCACCACCTCATTGTGCCACGTGGTGACATGTCATACCTTCTGTCATTACACATGTCAAAATCCTATTGGTCCACTTGGCACCCTCATAGCATCTAGGCGACACGTCAACGCCATGTGGCATGCCACTTGTCATCCATATGGCACTATCCCATTGGTCCACGTGTTAGTAATGACATTTCACTATCTACACGTGGCACGACCACAATCGTCCATGTGTCACCCCTTTATTGGGCCACCTAGCTCCCACGTGGCATCCTTGTGACACGTTATTACAACGTGGCATTAACATTGTCATCCACGTGTCATCCAAGAGACACGTACCACATGGCATGAACACTGTCATCCACTTGCTGCTCTCTCATTGGGCTACATGTCAATAATAATGAATCGTTATTGACAGGTGACCGCACGCGGTGGATTACGTTTTTCCAATTGCGGCCGGTGGGTGATTTTCGGGTTCTGTGGTTTCAATGGTGAGGTCAAAAATTTCAAATTCCAACTTCTAGTTTAGCATTTTTATGAACACTCTTGTTCTTTCCCTCAAATCACAGTATACACATACGCAATTTTCAAGCCAAAATATATACATACATATATATATATATATATATATATATATTAACACAAAAAAATAAATTTATTTTGTTTCATGCATCCTAAATCTACTACTTTTACACATTAAATTTTAGATCATAGCATGCTGTGACGCGCACCGGATCCCCACGGCCGCCCGTTCGGCCACCCGCATGTGGGCGACCGGGGCATTTGTGGGTCCGTTGACAGTTTACAATAAATCGCAAGTGCGTCTATGTTGGGCAACAAGGAGGTTTCATGGAGTCGCCACCCAATAGAACATTGGGAAAGTTACTCTCGCCTCGGAGAGCCTAAGACTGCGCTTGGTATCCATTTTGGGCAAGACAGAGGGGTCCTCGAAGGTAAACCTCTCGCCCTAAGGAGCCTAGGATTAGCGCTAAAGTCTCGTGGCACAAAAAGGTGTCTTGGAGGGTAGACCTCTAGCCTCTTTGAGCCCAAAGACCAGAGCTGGGTCCGGGATTTCTCATCTATTTCTACCTCGATTATTTTACGATCAAATTTTAATTATCATTGATTCGCTCTCTCTCCACACGATGCGATTTATTAAAGGCGCATTTATTCACATTTGGAAAGCCATAAATGAGCAAGTAAATATCAAAAGACGATAAATTACAATAATACAAGGAGCGGGATACAACTCCCTTTATAAATGTACGATACATGCATGAATCGGGGCATTGTTTATTTTGAGGACTTTGGTCCTCGCATGCATCATTATCAAAATCAGATATTTTTGTTCGTGATGATTTTTATTGGATAAAAATGGGACATTGGACCCCTCTGCTTTTGTGTAAACCTCATTTTATAGAATATAAAACATTGAGTCATTTTTATACATTAACGAGATATGAAAAGAGTACATCTATATACATAGAATAATCAATGAATAACAAATGAAGGAAATAATCAAAAGGATTAGGAAACTAAACCGGACTAAAATCCTCCGAATATGGTAGGTAGCCACTCAAGCTTGGGATAGTCCAAGAGAATCAATATACACTCATAGAAAGTTAAAAGATGTCAATATACATAAAATCAATATATGGAAAGCCAAAAGGACTTGAAAAAGATGGAAGATCATTTAAAAGGAAAGAGACAGAACCCACCGACGGCCTCTTTTAGGTGACCGACGGGCGTCAGTCAGGATGACCGACATGTCCGTCTGTCACTCAAAAAGAGGGTGTCTGTAGGTGAGGTGACCGACGGGCGTCGGTGAAAGAGATGACCCGTCGGTCACCACTGTCTCCGAAAAATCAGAAGAGAGAAAACTCTTTTCAAAGCCAAAAAAGAAGTTTTATCATAAAAATATATAAAGAGAGCCAAAATAAAGAAGAATGATGGAAAAATTGAAAGAATCAACAAATAAAGAATAAATATGAAATGATATTTACCCTCAGATAATCGCTTTGGATGAGATTCTTGTGTTGATTAGAGCCCCCGCGTGTTCCACGAAAAGCAAGATGAAGGATCGAAAAGAGGAAATTTGATTACTTCCTTCTCAACCCTTCAAAGTATTATCTTTGGAATCAAAATATAAAAGAAAACTAATTGGTTTTTAGTCCCTTTTGATGGATTTGATCCCCTTTGAAATAGATTTCTTTATGAAATGTGTTTGCTGGAAGAGAGAGAAAATATGCTTGAATTTGGGCAGAGTTTCCCCTCTTCAAAAATTTTTGGAAACTTTTTCTATTGAAAATCCGGAGCTTTTATATGCCAGACACGACCGACGGGTGTCGGTGTATGGAGGCGGGCGTCGGAAGAATCCTTCTGACACAAGGATTCGTCTGACGGCCCTGCCACATCCACCGACAGGCGTCGAAAAGGTTGCGTGCTCCGGGAAACCAGGCGGCGTTCTGACAGGGGCGATGATTTTTCGACGGCCGTCGGAAAATACCACAAACCGTCGGTGACCCCAAGCGACGGGCTGACTTCACAGACAAGGGGGCCGTCTGTGGAGGACAAAAAGCCTTTTTGACTCGAAAATCCCCTGTTTTCTCCCCCTCTGCCTACGAAAGGTAAAAAGACTCATTTCTCGTGGAACGCGGGACTAAAACCCCCAAATCCAAACCATTTATACAGGCTAGGATACTGATTTCATCACAGGATAACCTCTGATCCAGACCGCTCCGGGACACGGTGCTTACAGTTGCCCCCAGTTTTGGGGAAACTAGTGCACGAGCGCCTAGATAAGCCAAAACTCAGAGAAAGGACAGAAAGAAAGAAGGTGTACCTGCGATGGTTCTTACCTTCCGCGCCTTTTGCCGGGTAGAACTTGTCTCTGTCCGTGCGGCGATGCGAAGATATCCCTACCAATCTCGTCTCGACTTGTAGGGGTTGGTGAGACGTAGCATTCTCTAGCTACGGACTCGAAGCGAAGAGCAGTGTTTCTCTAACCTCAACTTCGATCTGAAGTTCCCTTGCTAACTCCCATCCGATCTGCAAGGTGCGTAGCACTCTCTGGCTGCCGCGCAAACTGTTAGATGTAGCATGCTTTGGCTACAATCTTGGTCTGGTGAAGAGCAGTGTTTCTTTAACTGCGGCTTCTATCTGAAGTTCCCTTGCTAACCCCCATTCGATCTGCAAGGTGCGTAGCACTCTCTGGCTGCCGCGCGAACTGTGAGATGTAGCATGCTTTGGCTACAATCTCGGTCTGGTGAAGAGCAGTGTTTCTTTAACTGCAGCTTCGATCTAAAGTTCCCTTACTAACCCCCATTCGATCTGCAAGGTGCGTAGCACTCTCTGGCTGCCGCGCGAACTGTGAGATGTAGCATGCTTTGGCTACAATCTCGGTCTGGTGAAGAGCAGTGTTTCTTTAACTGCGGCTTCGATATGAAGTTCCCTTGCTAACCCCCATTCGATCTGCAAGGTGCGTAGCACTCTCTGGCTGCCGCGCAAACTGTGAGATGTAGTATGCTTTGGCTACAATCTCGGTCTGGTGAAGAGCAGTGTTTCCTTAACTGCAACGTCGATCTGAAGTTCCCTTGCTAACCCCCATTCGATCTGCAAGGTGCGTAGCACTCTCTGGCTGCCGCGCGAGCTGTGAGATGTAGCATGCTTTGGCTACAATCTCGATCTGGTGAAGAGCAGTGTCTCTTTAACTGCGGCTTCGATCTGAAGTTCCCTTGCTAACCCCCATTCGATCTGCAAGGTGCGTAGCACTCTCTAGCTGCCGCGCGAACTGTGAGATGTAGCATGCTTTGGCTACAATCTCGGTCTGGTGAAGAGCAGTGTTTCTTTAACTGCAGCTTCGATCTGAAGTTCCCTTGCTAACCCCCATTCAATTTGCAAGGTGCGTAGCACTCTCTGGCTGCCGCACGAACTGTGAGATGTAGCATGCTTTGGCTACAATCTCGATCTGGTGAAGAGCAGTGTTTCTTTAACTGCAGCTTCGATCTGAAGAAAAGCGGTACTCTCTGTACCTGTGTGATAAAAAGGTTTTGTTAGTTCATGTTCGAGTGGCTATCTTTTAACCTGCTTATTAATGGCGTGATTCTGCTTTATTTGCTATGCCATGTTTCATTTGTTCTTTTTATTGAGTTGTTATTTATCATTTTTGTTTTCCTTGTTTTAGAATATGAGTGAATGTGAAGACATATATTCATCTGTTATATGAATCATTCATAAATAACTGAGTAAATGCATAAATTTCGAAAACGAAAGTTTTTCACTAAAAATATCCATTTTGTACAACGTATATACAAAGCATAAATGTACAAAAAAAAAGACTCCCTGAATGTCATAGGGGTGTGTAGTCAGAGGGCTCATCGGGGATCTCAGAGAGTCAAGTGACTCATCAATCATCTGCAGGGTCATGTCAACCCTCTGAGACGCCTGGTCCTGTGACGTCCTCAAATCATGAGTGAGCTGCTGCCTAAGCTCCCTCTGGCCCTGAGTAATCTGCTCGATCAGCCTCAACTGCTCACCTCTGAAGGTCCCTATGACTTGAGCCTGCTCATCCCTGAAAGCATCCATGATCTGAGCCTGCTCCCGCATAGTATGCTCGATGTAGCCAGCCTGCTCTCGGGCTAACCGCTCCACTGACTGGGATTGCTCCTGAATAGCAGCCTGCTGGCGGTCCAACCTCTCGTGAATAGCTCTGTCTCTCTCATCCTGTCGTCGCTCTAAGGCTGTGAACATGGAAGTGAGGAGCTGAGAGAAGTCGAGCTGTGCTGGCTGCTACTGTGGTGGCTCTGGAGGCAGTGCTGTAGAGGTGGATGCCCCCGGGTCGCCTCTAGAATAAGGATGATATCTCTCGGGGGGCCCGCGGGTAGTCCTCTGCACTCTGATGCCCGGTGATGGGACAGGAGTCGGTGCTCGGGATGCTGGTGAGGCAGCAAAAATATCATCCATCGTGAACTCTATATCGAAGTCTGATGGGTCCTGGGCTGCTCCTGCTGCTGTGGCGGTGGCACAGTCTGAGGCTGAGGAGGCTGGGGCTCTGGCTCTGGATGTAGAGGCTGGTGCTCTGCCTGAGGCTCGGGCTGAGGCTGGAGCTCTGGCTGCGGAGGCTGATCCTCTGGGTGCTCCGGGTGGTCTGGATCTGGACCCAAGGGGGGAAGTGAGAACATCCACCGGGTCTCGTGAATGGTCAGTACCCTGTAGGCCTCTGCCTGCCCTGATATCGGGGAGATCATCCCCATCTGCAATGCTGCTGTTGCATCCACATGGATCCCCTCCGTCAAGGGTGCCCTCAGCCTGTCAGGGGTAACTCCCAATCTCAGAAGTAGCCGGGTGATAACTCCTCCCACTATCACCATAGGTGTCAACCCTCTGCCGACTCTGGTCAAGTTGGCCAAGATCTCATGGCTAATGTTGAGACGCTGGCTTGCCACCATAGCCCAGAGGCTCCAGATCTCGGCCGCATTAAGCGACCCTGGATTACCAGCTCGACCGAGGTACGAACTGGATAGCACTCTGTACAAATACCAGAGTGCCTGAGAGACCAGTACGGTGCTCTTTGCTGTATCATGATCATACAGCACTCCCGGTATGGCAAAAGTCGCCCAATGGGCGCGTCTAACAGCTCGCCGTGGGATCTTGAACCCCTCCTCTGTAGGGAGCCCCATGGCCTGAGCGAATCTCTATCTAGTGATACTGTAGTGGTCGCCGTCAAACCAAAACTGGACCACCCCTGGGTCGGTATCTGCACTCTGAAAACCGGCATAGCGGAGAGTGGCTAAGACCTGGTGAGTAGCCTCTGGAAAAGTCTGGAAGGAGGGCTCAAGGAACTCTGTCCAGCCAGCACCCTCGACGAGCAAATCAAACTCTGGGGCCATCCCTAGGGCCTCTAGAAACGGTCGGGATACAAAACGGCTAGCCCGTAGCTCTACTTGAGCCAATGCTCTATACCTCTGAGCTGACTCAACATCCATCCAACCCGGAACTACGATCTCGGGCTGGGCCTGCGGTGCTCTACGTCTGGGAGGCATCCTGCAAAGACGAAAAATTAGATAGCAAAAATTTGATAAAACAAGTATTATTAGACTTATTTTCAAGGTGAAGGCCCATTTAGGCCTCACCAGGGCAACGGCGGCCTGAAAACTAGATAGAAAACTGATAAATAATAAATGAAAAGGGCGGACGTCCCGTGAAGGAAGTTGCCCAACATGCCTCACACGTATTGGAGCAAGAATAACATGCAATTAGCAAGGAAATAACTCGAAGAAAATAAAAATGGGCTTTCCAGGCCCCAAGACATGCATCATGCATGAAAATATTCAATTTTAGAATAAATAATAAAAATTTGGGCAGTACCCTGGCAGGGGTATGCCCGACCTCCTGCACAAAAAGGTATCAAAATAGGCCTCGGGCCTCAACAATAATATACGCATGTAAATGGGACACACCCCGGCAAGAGTGAGTCCCCAACAACACAAAATAATGGCCTCAGGCCTCACAAGCAATATATACACAGAAAAGTGCGCTAGAAACGGTCTATTTCTAAAGCACCAAAGTTATAGAAAAATTCTATTTCTATGTGATTATGCAAAAGTTCAGGTTTAATTGCACTAAAATAATAAAGAAAAATGGGCAGCATTCTCCCTAAATGCCTAAGGCATCTAAAACTTTCTAAACATTTTTAAAGTTGAAAGAAGAAGAAATGAAGAAATAAATTAAATAAAATTTAAAATAAAGTAGTTATTTACGTACTTGTAGTTGCGAGAAGTACAGAAACTGAAGAAATATAAATATCCAAGCACCCGGTGAGTAGAGAATGCGGAAATATGAAGAAATCGCGAAAAAAGAAGGAGAAATGCTTGAGAAACCGCTAAAAAACTCTAAAAAACCGTTTGTAGAGAGGAAATGAAAGGGACAGTAGCGTTTGCACCGTCTGTCACTCGCCCTTATATAGAATTTCGTGACCGACTGGCTGGGCGTCTGTATGTGACCGACGGGCTGGCCGTCTGTCACGCCATAAATGCAAGTTAATGCGCGTGATGAATGCAATGCTGATGTATGCGTCTGCCAGGTGGATCTATACCGACGGGCAGGCCGTCTCTTAGGAGAGGCGGGCAGGCCATCCCTTTGGATAGGCGGGCAGGCCGTCCCTGTGGAGGGGCGGGTATGCCGTCGGTGACACTTCCCTATAAATTCTTACAAAATTTTTGCTCTTCTTGTGTCTCGTCATTTTCCAACATCTTGAACCTTTCATATTTCTTAGCATGTCCTCCCCTCTAACCCAAAGGATGCACCGTATCTTATATGACAAACACACTTGGGGAGAAGGCGCCCTTTCCTCTCTGTCTGGGTTGAAATATCTGTGCCGGGTCAAAATCGACCAAAACCTCCTTCTGGCGGCGACCCACTTCTGGAACCCCCGGTTTCACGTCTTCCGCTTCACCTACCAGGAACTGTGCCCTTTGCCTGAAGAGTTAGCTACCATTCTAGGAGCCTGGTTCCCTCCTAGCGCTCTGCCTTGTGTCCCCCGCTGCGGCCTATTCCAGACCCGGGACATAGCCATGGCTCTGGGCATACCTTCTTTTGAGGCCGTCCGGTTGATTCCTCCGGGCTCTTCCTTCGCTCTGGGGCCACTGATCGAGGCTCTGGATCAGTTCACCGACATCCCCACCTACCGGGTAAGCATCATATTCTTGTTTTGCATGGTGAACTTCCTCACTGTTGTTCCAGGGGGTTTGACAGGTGACTCTCGCCTGTTCGGAGTCTTGGGCGACTTTCATCTGGGATTATCACCCTTACCGCTCATTCTGGCTGAAACCATTCTGGGCTTGGATGCTGTGAGCTCTGGATCCACCACAACCTTTACCGGCAGCCCCTTATTGCTCCAGGTACGTCATTATTTTAAAGGTAGTGCGTCCCTTATGGATTTTCACACTAGCTTTTCTTAGCGGGAGGTGCGTCCTTTCGGATTTTCACACAACCC
This sequence comes from Excoecaria cochinchinensis, assembly GCA_947683425.1. Classification (NCBI taxonomy): domain Eukaryota; kingdom Viridiplantae; phylum Streptophyta; class Magnoliopsida; order Malpighiales; family Euphorbiaceae; genus Excoecaria; species Excoecaria cochinchinensis. Next base: position 5,929,412 of record CANTUQ010000112.1, read on the forward strand.
TGTGCCTTATTTTTGCCTGAAGTAAACCCTACTTACTCCAGCGGCTTTTTTTTTCTTTTTTTTTCTTCTCTTCTTTCTTTTTCTCTTTTTTCTTTCTTTTTTTTTCTTTTTTTTTTATAGATCTGGCTACAAGAGAAACTGAAGATGCTGTCCGAGCCACCCCCTCGAGTTACCCCACAGTACTCGCTGAGCCACTTTCTGCCGCATCGACGACTACACGGGTGTGCCACTGCCGGAGAAGGCATTACCAGATTTGGCGAGCTGTTAGATGACGACATCAGTTTTACGTCTGCCTGGCTCCCACTGTCTCATGTGGTCATTGATGGGCCATCGGGGTGTGTTCCCCTCTGTGGGCTCCGTCAAGCCACCTTCTGCATCACCTCTCGATGTACGTGTCAGCTCGGAGTGACTCAGGATGTAGTGGGGGTTCCCTTATCTTTCCGGGGAGGAGCTTTCTCGGCTGCGTTTGCCTCTCGGTATCATGAGTTGTGGGGCAAACTACCAGTGAAGACTGTTATCCCGAGGTTCGGCAATCATTCTGTGTCTTCGACTAACGAGTACAAGAAGTGGATCCTTAGTCCAGCATCTGATAACAAGACTCGAGGGCTCAAGCATTTGGTCGGCGAGAGCAGCAGCAGGACTTAGCTTAGCTTACATATGTATTTCTTTTGGTGCTACATTTCTTTTTAATGCAGAACTAGGAAATGACAAAAATGAAAAGAATAATATTCATTCTATTTCACGAATTTGTGTACATTTTTATATGATTTCAGCATACATGATCATTTTTGGCAGTTACTCAGCTGCTTACACGCTGTTAATACAAGGAACCAAATTTTAACAGCATCAACTCCTGTTACCAATCGGCCCTCTTGGGTTTTAACGATCGGACATTTTCTCTCATGCCTCTAATTTTTGCACAGGATGCCTTTTTTCGGTTTTCACCCTGTCGAGGCGCCCAATTTTAGTACATCCGCCTTTTTTCGATTTTTGACTTGCAGGGCATTTTATTCTCTTCTTTTTATTTTGGTCTTTAGCCGTGGAACCTTTTGAGTCTGTCGACATTGATCGGTTCTTTGAATTCGTTCCCATCACTATCCGACAAGATTGCAGCTCCTTTGGACAGCAGCTTCTTAAGGACATATGGCCCCTCCCAGGTCGGTCTGAATTTCCCTCTAATATCTGGTATGCCTGGCCTCATTTGCTTGAACACCAAGTCCCCTTCTTTCAGCGGATGCTTTCTCACCTTCTTTTCGAAAGTTCTTGCCAATCTCTTCTGGTAAATCTGATTATGATAATAAGCTTTCAGCCTACTCTCATCCAGTAAATTCAAGTGCTGTAGCCTCTGCTGCGCCCATTCGGCCTCCGGGACTTGGGCTTCCATGACCACCCTCAGTGATTTGAGCTCTATCTCAACTGGCAATACTGCTTCCGTTCCGTATACCAGGGAAAATGGTGTAGCGCCTGTAGACATTCTTACCGTTGTCCTATATCCCCATAGAGCGAAGGGTAACTTTTCAGCCCAGTCTTTGTAGGTTTGGACCATCTTGGACAAGATTTTCTTCATATTCTTATTAGCGGCTTCTACTGCTCCATTCGCTTGTGGTCTGTAGGGAGAGGATTTATGATGCTCGACACCATACCTCTCGAGGAGCTTCCCGGTTTCTCCCATGAACTGCACCCCATTGTCAGACACTATATGATGAGGGAGGCCATATCTGCAGATCAAATTTCTCTCTATGAACTTGGCCATATCCCTTGCGTCAATTTTCTTGAAGGATTCCGCCTCTACCCATTTGGTAAAATAGTCGATTGCGACTATGATGTATCTGTGCCCATTGGACGCCGTAGGGCGAATCTCTCCAATGATATCTATCCCCCAAGCAGCGAAAGGCCAAGGTGATGTCAGGTTATGCAACTCTGATACTGGCAGGTGTCTCAAGTCTGCATATTGTTGGCACAACTGGCATTGTTTAACATATTTTGAGCAGTCATTGTCAATCGTAAGCCAATAGAAGCCTTGTCTCATGATTTTCTTAGCCAAGGTCAAACCGTTTATGTGGGCCCCACAGACAACTGCATGGGTTTCCTCCATCACCTTGCGGGCTTCCTTTTCATTCAAGCACCTGAGCTGAACCCCGTCCGACTGTCTTTTGTACAACACCCTTCCGAATCATCCTCTGGTCTTTCTCAGTAGCTTCTTCCGAAAATTTATTGTTTTCCAAGTAATTCATGATGTCGAAGTACCATGGTTTCCCGTCCGTCACTTCTACTTCCATTACAGGTTCGGTTTCAAAGTTGGGCTTATCAGAACTCGAAATTAGCACTGGCTTCATAGCCACTCCTTCAGGGTTATCCCACATTGACACTAAGGTCGCCAACGCATCAGCCAGACAGTTTTCATCTCTCGGCACGAAGTGGAAAGTGCAAGTCTCAAACTGCCCACATACCTCTTTAAAATATTCAACATAGGGTATCAACAGTTCTTCTTTTACAGCCCACTTACCTTGGATCTGGTTGATCACCAAGGATGAGTCACCAAAGACTTCTATATTCTTTGCCCCCAATGCCGCTAAAGCTTCTAACCCGAAAGTGCATGCTTCATATTCGGCTTCTTTGTTGGTTGCTTTGTATCTCAGCTTCTTTGCTAGGGGAAGCTTCTCATCATCTGGGCTTGTCAGGACAATTTCGATTCTGGCCCCTCTGTTATTCACTGCCCTGTCAAAGTGTAACTGCCATCCTTGGACAGAAATCGCGACTATGCTCTCATCAGGAAAGGTAAACTCGGGAGTGTCTCCTTGAATAGGATGCTCAGCAAGAAATTATGCTACGGCCCGCCCCTTAATAGTTTTGCGAGTGATGTATTGCACATCGAACTCCTGTAGCAAGAGCAGCCACCTCCCCATCTTACCAAGCAAAGACGGCGCGTCCTGCAAATATCTTAACGGATTCTGCTTGGCCACTGCCTGAACTTTGTATGAGTGGAAGTAATGTCTCAGCTTCTTTGACGCCCAAATTACTGCGAGGCAGATCTTTTCTACTTCAGCATATTTTATCTCATAAGCTAGGAACTTCTTGCTGAGGTAATAAATTGCGAATTCCACCCCAAATTCATCCTCTTGAGCCATCATGGCACCCACTGAACTGCCCTCTACTGCCAGATACAGGATAAGCGGCTTGATCAGTTGCGGCGGCCTTAGCACTGGCGGATTCAACAGGTATTCTCTGATGCTATCAAAGGCTTTCTGGCAGTCTTCGTTCCAGACCACAGGTTGATTCTTTCTAAGCAGCTTAAAAATAGGCTCGCATATCGAAGTGAGCTTGGCAATAAATCTGCTGACATACTGCAGCTTGCCCAGGAAACTCCTTACATCCTTCTCTTTTTGCGGCACGGGCATCTCTCTGATGGCCTTCACCTTGTCCGGGTCAATTTCTATTCCCCTCTGACTAACGACATGTCCCAACAGTTTTCCTAAAGTCACTCCGAAAATGCACTTCTTGGGGTTAAGTCGCAGATTATACCTGTCGATCCTGGTGAAGAACTTCTCTAGAGCTTCAAAGTGTCCCTCTCGAGTGGCTGACTTGACCATCATGTCATCGACATACACTTCCACTTCTTTGTGGATCAGGTCGCTTAAGATTTTGGTCGCCATCCTCTGGTATGTGGCCCTTGCATTCTTCAGGCCGAAAGGCATGACTCGATAGGCGTAGGTCCCCCATTCCGTGATGAAAGCGGTCTTAACACGGTCAGCTATTTTATTCAGGATCTGGTTGTAGCCCACATAACCATCTCCAAAGCTGTACATCGCGCAATTGGCGGCACTGTCTATCAATACATCGATATGGGGTAGTGGAAAATCATCTTTAGGGCAGGCCTTGTTCAGATCTCGATAATCCACACACACCCTGACCTTTCCGTTCTTCTTTGCTACAGGGACCACATTTGCCAACCATGTAGGATACTGCACTTCAACGAGGAACTTGGCTACAATCTGCTGTCGAATTTCCTCCTTGACCTTGTCTGCCCATTCTGGCCTGAGCCTTCTCAACTTCTGTTTCACAGGCTTGTAATCTGGGTAAGTCGGGATAGCATGTTCTGCCACGTCTCGGTCAATTCCTGGCATGTCCTCATAGGTCCAGGCAAAGACTTTTTCATGTTTTCTTATTATTCTCTCAAAATTTTTTCTCTCCTTAGGAGTTATATTTGATGCTATCAGAATTTCTCTCGGGTTTTCCGAGGTTCCAAGATTAAAAGGCATTGTACCAGTGGAATCAATGTCAAAAATTGATGGAATATGATCATGTTCATGCATGTTGAAATCATTAGAAACATCGCACAAGTAAGAGAAATTGTTTGCCTTATTAATAATATTATAATTGTCATTACATCATAAAAGAGTTCTGGAATAAAAAGACAGTCTAAGCTAGAGTCTTCTTTTGCCACTGCAGAGGTTGATGCCGTTGCAGCTTTCTCACTGACTTCCTGATTTAGCAGAGGCCCCTCAGGCATGTCGGAGGGAATCTTCAAATCTCCCATTTTCAGTTCTAATTCTGCTATCTTCTCTTTCCCTTTCAGCTTGGCAGCTATCATCTTCTCGGTAATAACCTCTTCAGGCTCACATCTGTCCCAAGTGATACCCTGAGTCATGACCTCCTCATCCCAGAAGCCCTCAGCAGTCTTGATAAACCCGACTCTCCAGTCAAATACATCATTAAAGATCTCGAACCCAGGGACAATTCTCCCCTTCACCCATTGCGGTTCATCTTCGCCAGTATATGTGCAAACCGAGGACGCTGGCACAAAGCTTTCCAAAATGTGAGGGATCTTGTCTGCCGCCTTCTTCTTGCCAAAGCTGCCTCTGTACCCCAAACCTTTTCGGTTCTTCTGACCTCGAGTGGTGATCGCAGTTTGCAAACCCTGAGAGTTTCTGCCCAAACCAGCCCCGAGGAGATAGTGCATCTTCTTCAACATATTAATCACAGCTGGGTTATCCACTGACCCGTGCTCTTCTCCTATCATGGACACATGGAAGCCACTAAATGGCTGATTAGCTATTTCAAGCGCTGAGACCTGGTTCTCTCTGGCTGCCTTGATAGTTACCACCTCCCCTTCATGTGGGAACTTTATCATCTGATGCAGCGTGGATGGCATTCCTCCTAATTTGTGAAACCAGGGTCTCCCAAGCAGAGCTGAGAAGTTAGCAGGGATGGGCAGAACTACAAATTCTACCTCCACTTCAATGGGTCCTGTCTTGACCAAGGTCTTAAAGGTTCCCAAGGCTTGCCTCCTCGAATTATCATAGACTGTGATAGTCAGATCTGATCCACTGAGCATATCCTCGCTTAAACCAAAAGCCTGCAGAGCTATCAGGGGGCACACATTGATAGAAGACCCATCATCTACCATAACGCAAGCAGTGTGCTTGTCGTTAATCTGCGTTTTGATGTACAGGGGTCTGTTATGATTGCGGCCTTCGACCGGTAGATCGGCATCAGAAAAGACCAATCTCTCCTCGGATCCTCCCTTAACTAAGCCCAAAAGCTCTGATGGGGAAATCGTGGTGGCGACCGTGGCCTCAACCAAAGCCTCTACTACCTTCTGCCTATGAGAGGGGGACTTTCTCAAAAGATCCTAGATGGATATTTGAGCCGCAGTCTTCTTCAATTGCTTGACAATTTGATTCTCCTCTGGCTCTTTCTCTGCCGGCGTCTGCACTGGCTCAGGTAGCCTTGTAATCTCGGGGACCACTCTCCCGCATCTCGTTACAGCCCCTATCTCTTCTTTGTCTTCATCAGACCCCCACAAGTCAAGGTTCATCTCTCCCTCCTCCTCGGCTTCTCCGCCGCTCTCACTGCTAGACCAGCAATCAAGGGTCGCCACGACTGCTCTCTCCTCTCTAATCTTGGAACAATCAGCAGCAAAATTCTCGCTCCCATATAGATCTTGTAGCACGTACCACTCTGGCAAGCTAGATCCGATCATAAACGTGGGGGGTGGTACGGCATTATAACCGGGCTTCTTCTCAGTTTCCCTCTTTTCGGGGTCAGAAATCTGCTTGCTATCAATCAAGTCTTGGATAGCATGCCGCAGCGCTTTGCACTTATCTGTGACATGGCCTGAGTGCTGGTGAAACGCACAAAATTCATTATCTTTGTGCCCAGGCTTTCCCAGCGTCAAAGCAGGTCTAGGAGCTAAGGGCTGAAATTTTCCCTCCTTCATTAACCTTCTCAAGACCCAAGATAATGGTCTCCCCAAGTTCAAAAACTTCCTCTGGGTGGTTACCTCAGTAGCAGACACCTCACCTATTCTTCTGGTGCTACCACTAGGACCCGCCGGCCTACTAGTTCCTTGACTGGGGTTAGCCCTTTTGGCAAAATTATCATTGTTAGCTTTCCTAGCCAAGAACTCTCCCTCTGCCTCGATGGCTATATCCTTGAGAGACTCTCAGTCCTTCAACCCCTTCATCTTCAACCCATCTTTCAAGTACGGGCTTGCGTTCTTGATAAATAAACGAATCTGATCCTGGGTGTCCGGCTTTCTCCGCATCTCCATTACTCGGTTCTTCCATCAGGTGAGATAATCATGGAAAGATTCTCTGGCCTTCTGCTGGAGCAGTTCAAGATCTTTTAGAGTTACTTCCATTCTGGTATTGCAGTCATACTGTTTCAAAAACTCATTAGTGAGCAGATCCCAATCTTCTTTAGTGCGACGGTCAAGACCATGATACCAGTCGATGGCATGGGCGGTTAGACTCAGACAAAAGTATTCTACTTTCTGCTTCTTAGACAACGTGGTCCCCTTCATGACCAGAGAATACTGTTTCACATGAGCGGTTGGGTCAGAAGTTCCATCGAATTTCGGCACGTCTGGCATTTTAAAGTTATAAGGGATCGGGTCCTCTCTCTCTAATTCCTTATCCTCTGGGTTCATCCCTTGACCCCTGCTCAACATACGAGCCATAGCTTCGAACCTCTCTTCCATCTTCTTTAAAATGAAGTCATCGGTCTGAGGTGCCTTCCCCCTCTCGGATGCAATGCTCATCCTATCATCTTCGATATCATCATCAATTCTCAGCACAGGCCTTCTTCTCTGCTCTCCCGAGGCCACTGACCTTAACTCTACTGGCGGCGGCCTAACAGGCTCTTCTCGTCGTTCGGCCCTTTCTTCCTCTGGCTCATTCTGCCTCACTGGAGGAGGAGGAGGAGGAGGATTCTGTAGAGCATTCTGCTGTGCCAGGGCGGTCAAGATATTCATCATTCTGCCCTCGAATTCCTTAAATCGCCGGCCCACTTCTTCCGCGATCATGGCCCTGGTGGTGTCATCCCCTCTAGGCGAGTTTGCCATCTGAGATACAGTACCGCTGATTTCTGATAAGATTTTTGATAGACCCTCTCTATCTGACAGCTCAGGAGAAGGAACTCGGATTAGTCGTCCGGTTGGTGATCTAGTCCACCTGGGCAGATCTATGATGTCTGCAGGGACAAGACGTTAGGCATGATGCATGAAATGCAGGTATAATGCATGGTCGTGATATGCAACACTCATAGAGCACAAGCAAGCAAGTAGGTCCTTCCACCCTTATTTCTCCCACACACATGGTCGTGCAGTCTCTTTCCTAGGTGGGATTAGCCCAGGGGTCAACGAGGGACCCGATGGACGCGCATGGTGCGCGGCAAAAAATCGGCAGCATGACACTCCTATGCTAATGTACAAGCGGATGGATAATGATCGTCATGTATTTGGACGTTCCATCAATTTCGACATGGCCCTACCGGGGCATGATAACCTTTGGCAAGGTTACCAAGCGAGATATCTGGACTCACCCAATACACGAGGATCCATACAGCATGCATAGAATTAGGGTTCATTTCACCTGTGGAAAGTAACTACGGCCATTACATGAGCTTTGGACAAGGGAGATGTTTCTTTAAGGCTACCCAAGCATGATCCCTGCCGACAGGTCTAACTCATCACGAGCATAGCGACCGATCAAGTCATCATTTTGATATACCATTTGAGGTACGTGGCTTGGGCTGGTGATTATCCTTAATACTTCCCCAAATTGAGTGAAAATGAGGTCGTGCTTCAGGAACGCACCGGGGCTAAAAGAGGGACCAAACTAGCATATTCTAAGGCTCTAATGATATGCGAATGCAAGTTTGAGGGAAAGCGAATTTATGAATTAAATTTTAATCATAAATGTTAAGCGAGGTATTTTCGAATTGAAATCTCGAACCATAAACGTCCCCAGTGGAGTCGCCACTGTGATGCGCGCCGGATCCCTGCGGCCGCCCGCACGGGCGACCGGGGCATTTGTGGGTCCGTTGACAGCTTGCAATAAATCGCAAGTGCATCTATGTTGGGCAACAAGGAGGTTTCATGGAGTCGCCATCCAATAGAACATTGGGAAAGTTACTCTCACCTCGGAGAGCCTAAGACTGCGCTTGGTATCCATTTTGGACCAGACAGAGGGGTCGTTGAAGGTAAACCTCTCGCCCTAAGGAGCCTAGGATTAGCGCTAAAGTCTCGTGGCACAAAAAGGTGTCTTGGAGAGTAAACCTCTAGCCTCTTTGAGCCCAAAGACCAGAGCTAATTTTAATTATCATTGATTCGCTCTCTCTCCACACGATGCAATTTATTAAAGGCGCATTTATTCACATTTGGAAAGCCGTAAATGAGCAAGCAAATATCAAAAGACGATAAATTACAATAATACAAGGAGCGGAATACAACTCCCTTTATAAATGTGCGATACATGCATGAATCGGGGCATTGTTTATTTTGAGGACTTTGGTCCTCGCATGCATCATTATCAAAATTAGATATTTTTGTTCGTGATGATTTTTATTGGATAAAAATGGGGCATTGGACCCCTCTGCTTTTGTGTAAACCTCATTTTATTGAATATAAAACATTAAGTCATTTTTATACATTAACGAGATATGAAAAGAGTACATCCATACACATAGAATAATCAATGAATAACAAATGAAGGAAATAATCAAAAGGATTAGGAAACTAAACCGGACGAAAATCCTCCAAATATGGTAGGTAGCCGCTCAAGCTCGGGATAGTCCAAGAGAATCAATATACACTCATAGAAAGTTAAAAGATATCAATATACATAAAATCAATATATGGAAAGCCAAAAGGACTTGAAAAAGATGAAAGATCATTTAAAAGGGAAGAGACAGAACCCACCGACGGCCTCTTTTAGGTGACCGACGGGCGTCAGTCAGGATGACCGACATGTCCGTCTGTCACTCAAAAAGAGGGTGTCTGTAGGTGAGGTGACCGACGGGCGTCGGTGAAAGAGATGACCCGTCGGTCACCACTATCTCCAAAAAATCAGAAGAGAGAAAACTCTTTTCAAAGCCAAAAAAGAAGTTTTATCATAAAAATATATAAAGAGAGCCAAAATAAAGAAGAATGATGGCAAAATTGAAAGAATCAACAAATAAAGAATAAATATGAAATGATATGGAGAAGGAATCCGGAATATTTACCCTCAGATAATCGCTTTGGATGAGATTCTTGTGTTGATTAGAGCCCCCGCGTGTTCCACGAAAAGCAAGATGAAGGATCGAAAAGAGGAAATCAGATTACTTCCTTCTCAACCCTTCAAAGTATTATCTTTGGAATCAAAATCTAAAAGAAAACTAATTGGTTTTTAGTCCCTTTTGATGGATTTGATCCCCTTTGAAATAGATTTCTTTATGAAATGTGTTTGCTGGAAGAGAGAGAAAATATGCTTGAATTTGGGCAGAGTTTCCCCTCTTCAAAAATTTTTTGAACCTTTTTCTATTGAAAATCCGGAGCTTTTATAAGCCAGACACGACCGACGGGCATCGGTGTATGGAGGCGGGTGTCGGAAGAATCCTTCTAACACAAGGATTCGTCCGACGGCCCTGCCACATCCATCGACGGGCGTCGGAAAGGTTGCGTGCTCCGGGAAACCAGGCGGCGTTCTGACAGGGGCGGTGATTTTCCGATGGGCGTCGAAAAATACCACAAGCCGTCGGTGACCCCAAGCGACGGGCTGACTTCACAGACGGGCTGGCCGTCTGTGGAGGACAAAAAGCCTTTTTGACTCGAAAATCCCCTGTTTTCTCCCCCTCTGCCTACGAAAGGTAAAAAGACTCATTTCTCGTGGAACGCGGGACTAAAACCCCCAAATCCAAACCATTTATACAGGCTAGGATACTGATTTCATCACAGGGTAACCTCTGATCCGGACCGCTCCGGGACACGGTGCTTACACATGCCTCAAGCCATAACACAAAAATAATAGTTCTGATACCAATGAAAAGAAATTAAATACATAAGGCAATATATACAAAATATGATACCTATCTCTTGTAGTGCAGAAGCAAATACAAGGATTCCCTTCTTACGTCACTGGCCCGGTTTTTATCCACATGCAAGATAAAAATAGCTTTTCACAGTATAAATGCTCCTTAGAGATTTTGTATGGAGTGTTTCACGAAACACACTCTTAAGCGTCATCATTTTTGCATCATCACGGCGTTGCCAATTAAGCATCATTTGTACGTCATTCCGACATTACAAAATCTGACATCTAATAATCTATTTACAGAATCCCAAAAGGTAGAGACCAATCTCAAACTCTCTTTGAGATGATGTTAGATAATTATTATCAGATGAAAATACTAAATCTTTTTTAATATGAAAACTCTATTCATATTTAGAGTCACGTGCGTGTCTAAATTCTATCACATAATTTAAACTATATTATATCAAGTTATACGAAGATAAAAAGAAGGCAACAATAATTAAAATTAAATGTAAAAGGTTTGAAGAAAAAATACATACAATTTGTTTTATTTTATTTTTTTCCTTTTTGAGGTCATATTATGGTACAAGGATTTAGAATGATGCTTTCGTTGTAATCATTTGTTTAATCTGATTGCTTAGCACGTATAACTTCAACTTCAATTTTGTCTCTGTCAAAAAAGCTGATCATGCCAGTACTAATTAAAGGACACCTTCTATCAAATAAATTAAATTAAAGAACACCTTAATCAATTGTTTTCTTTAGAAGCACAAGTAGAATGAACATTTTTGTGAGAGAGAATTTTTATATGTCTGGCATTTTTCCAATTTACATAGCAATACCGGCAATCTCTTAATGGCATTTCAGCAACTTCCCGCATGAAACAAAATAAAGTGGAGAAAAGATGGTAATTGCTTGTCCTACACATTAACAGTCAAAAAAACTCAAAAGATCTGGCCACCGATTCAAACTGGGCCACAATTTCCTGTTGCGAGATGCCTCTATGCACGCTGCTCTATGAGCTGGTTTGTGCCCTACTTTTCTTCACCCCCTATCAAAGGAATCCAAAGAATGGAGAAAAAAAGTGGACCCAAGAAAAGCAAAGCAGAGTTTCCATTTGTGTAGACTGTAGACAAAAGAAGCTTTTTCTTTAACTTTGTTTTTCTTTTACCTAAACCCATTCTTGATTTCTTTCTACTTACTTTTCTAGTCTATATATTCTCTCTTTAACTTCTTTCCACATACTCCATTCTTCTCTTCTAGAAATCCTAACCATTCAATAATAAATAGAAAATGGTGAAATTAGGCGGTGTTGTTATTTGTCTATTGGTTGTTTCTATTGATGTAGTTGCTGGTATTATAGGTATACAAGCAGAAATTGCACAAAACAAGGTATTTCTTTTCTGATTTATATTATTTTACATTTTTTTTCTTTTATGATGAATCTTAGTTTAGTAATGATTTTTAATTTGCAATATATATCAGGTTAAGCATTTAAGGCTGTGGATATTTGAGTGTAGAGACCCAAGTCAGGATGCTTTCAAATTAGGATTAGCAGCAGCAGCACTATTAGGGTTAGCACATGTTATAGCAAATTTGTTAGGAGGGTGCATGTGTATTTGTTCTCAAGATGAGCTTCAAAGAGCTTCCCCTAATAAGCAGCTTTCTGTCGCTTGCTTCCTTTTTACCTGGTATGTATTTTCTCTTTACTTAAGCTCTAACTGTAGGCAAATTTCATTAAATAAAACAGAAGTACAACGAGTAGATAATTCTGACTCGGTTAATCTCAAACGCTCAGCCATGCAGAGGCTTTAGATTCACATTATAGCTTTAGGAGAAGGTAAATTTTAAATTTCATATAAGTATTAATTAGAGATTCGTGAAGATTTCTTTTACAGACGCTCATGCAGCCAAGCCAACATTGTGGCCACTTAAAAAAAATTGAGTAGCAAAATAATTATCAAATCAAGCATGGCACTAGTTAGTATTTAAGTTAATGTCGACCCATTGTCAAAAATAAATAAATAAAATAAAATAAATTAATGTTGATCCAGATTAATAAGGATAAAAAAGTAATTTGCTTATGTGAGACAAGGCTATATAACAATTATGGCATATGAAAAACTATATATAATATAGATAATACTTTTACGGAGACTAGTTATTAATTTGTATTACACTAATCAGAAATTTCTTGTTTAAACATGATTCATTAGATTGTTTATGGATTAAATCAATGGCATGTTGTCACCTAAAAAAAATTATACAAATGGCTATTATGGGAAAGTGACATTTAAAAAAAAAAAAACTTTTTACTTTTTTTTGATAATAAACTCATAATTTGGATCAGAACTAATTTCTTGGACCCAATTTAGAAATTTTTTTTTCATATTTATTTATCTCAAGGTTAAGCCCTCCATATATATATATATATATTGGATCCGATTTTGAGTAAAAAAAATTATATATAACGAATTTTTACATGGGATTATGATGTTGATACTTCATTAGATATAATTGTGTAATCAGGATAATATTAGCCGTTGGATTGTCGATGCTGGTGATCGGTACCTTGTCAAATAACAAGTCAAGGGCTTCTTGTGGATTCACACACCATCATTTCCTTTCGATTGGGGGCATTTTGTGCTTTGTTCATGGCCTGTTTTGTGTTGCATATTACGTTTCTGCCGCTGCTGCACAAAGCGAAGAAGGAAAGTAGGACCATGGAAGCTCCATCAACATTATCATTTTTTTTATTTTTTTTATTTTTTTAAGATGAAGGTAGGCAGGCATAGTAAAACAGTGTCCAGCAAAACCCGTTCCTATAGTATCCCATCTTTGTTTATTTATTTTTTTCTCTTTTAAAAGTTGGGATGGTTGGCGTCTCTTGACTTCACTTCCAATAATCCAAAATGTAATATATATATAATGTGAAAATGAAATAGACTCGCCATTAGGGTCAATTTCACTCATGGTCACTCAACTTATCACTTATCGCGCAAAAGTAACCGACTTTTTTTTTTCTTACTTAAATGTCACTGAACTTTTAACATTATTGCACAAAAGTCATGTTGACCGGAATCCGGCGACGACCCTTGCCGGATTGATGACTTTTTTGCAAAAATGTTAAAAGTTCAGTAACATTTAAGTTGAACAAAAAAAAGCTAATTACTTTTGCGAGATAAATGATAAGTCTAGTGACCGTGAGTGAAATTAATTTAAATGTAGCATTTGTTGAACTTATCAATCCGGCAAGAGTCGTCGCCGGATTCCGGTCAACATGACTTTTGTGCAATAATGTTAAAAGTTCAGTGACATTTAAGTAAGAAAAAAAAAGTCGGTTACTTTTGCGCGATAAGTGATAAGTTGAGTGAACATGAGTGAAATCAACCCCTCGCCATTAGGTGCAACTAATAATAGAATAAATTGTCATAAGCATTTTATAAATGATCGAGGCTTTTAACCACTGGCGACAACCAGATTTTTCCAATTGTTATAGACTTTTAACAATCGATTTGGATTTTTAACAACAGAATTTGTCTTCGTTAAAATATATATATATATATATATATATATATATATATATATATATATATATATATATTATTGTAATATAATAATAATAAATAGAATTTTATGATTGGTTTAGAGGGTAGTTAAAAAACTACCAGTACTACCTATAAATTAAGTTGTGTAAAATTTATGGGGAGATAAGACTTATGAGAAGAAATAAAAAAAATTATCAAAGAATTTTTTTCTTGGATAATTGACCAAATAAAAGTGAAAAGTGAATTCTAAGTGAAAGAAGAAAAATCTGCAAAACGGTACATATATATGTTGGGATTCAATGGAAATAGTTGTTTATGTGTTGAAGTGATTATTTTTTTCATTAGTGTTAATGTATTAGAAATCTTGGAAAATTAATTTTATAGAATTTAGTGTTCTATAAATTTTAGCATTAACATTAGTATCAGAGTATGGTTTAGATATATATGTGTTAATCTATATTTATAAGGTATGAAAAACGTTTTTGGTTTGATTTTTGCCATTAATTCTTTGATTTTCTTGTTTATGAATACATGTTGAGCATGCCTACTTTAATCTTAGTTTTCTTACTGAAAACTTATTGTTATTTGAGTTTTTAAGAAATCGTTGGATAATAGACATCATAAGTTTTAAAACGGTATATTATACACATGATTTGAACGTATAATAAGTAAGTTGTAGCGTTTCAAAATTTGAACAAAATTATGTGCGAGATGAGTCATTTTTATGATTTTATCTAGTGAACAAAATGTAGTTTTTGTGAAACTACATGTTTGTCCTAATTTTTGAGAAACTATATGTTGATTGACCTTGTGTTTTTTGAAACTAGATGTCCTTTTGTGAAAGGACATATCATTTGCATTTATTTTTATGAGAGTTCATGTCTTTTTGTGAAAGGTTTGCCTTAGTTTTTTTTGTAATAGTACATATCTTTTTGTGAAAGTACATGTCGTTTTGAAAAATTATATGCTTTTTGGCCTTTAATTTGAACAAATTGGAATGTCTGTATCAATCACAGATTAAACTCATGATCTATGGATTGTAAAAGGATATTAGTTAAATGACAAAAATCATCAAATATTAAATATCATTTCTTATTACTTTGCATGGAATATTCCATTACAATTAATTCATTTCGATATATGTGGTCCAATGAGTGTTAGGGCACGACATGGAGGTGTATATTTCATCACATTTATTGATGACTACACATAATTTGGTCATGTCTATGTGATTTTTCATAAGTCTAAAACTTTAAAGTGCTTAAAAAAAAAACTTGAACTTATTGGAAAATCAATTAGACAAAGAAAGTCAAAACCTTAAGGACTGATTGTCGTAGTAAGTATTTATCAGAACAATTTAAGAAATTATGTGATGAAAAAGGCATAGATAGAAAATTAACCATTCTTGGAACACCACAATAAAATGGTCTTGCTAAAAAGAGAAATAAAACTTTATTGGAAATGGTAAGGTATATGATGGCTGTAGCAAAATTTACTTGTCAACTTTTGGGGTGATGCCTTATTAACAGCCGCGAATGTATTGAATTTAGTACCCTCCGAATCAGTTTCACCCACTCCTTAAGAGTTATGGACTGGCAAAAAACCTAATCTTAGTAATTTGAGACCTTAGGGTTGTGCTGTATATGTTAATGATGCTTCACATAAACATGGAAAATTAGGCCCAAGAGGCAAAAAGAGCATATTTACAAGATACTCTGAATACGCAAAAGGATATCTTTTCATTGGTGAACAAGATAGCGAGAGTGCAATTGAATTTGAATCTCGGAATGCCACTTTCATTGAAAATGATTTTCCAAGCAGGAATTTAAAAGATCAAGAAAGTACATCTCTTTATGAGTTAGTAGATCAGAATACTTTGATAAATCAAGATAGCTTCGAAGATATTTGATCTAAGTGGGAGAAATGAAAGAGATGTGTTGAGCATTTTCTATACATGCTAATTATACCGCAAGTATACGGTGTACCGCAATAGTACTTAAGATTGTCAATCCCACGAGGAACATTTTTTACACACTATTACTCATTGATTTTAATCTTGTTTACAATGATTAATTAATGGTAGAATTGATTTTAATCTAATCTAACATGTAAACTAATTAAACCTAGTTAATGATAGTCAAAAGAAGATAAAATAAATCATGAAGAATTAAAAACAATGAACTTGATTCCATCATTTAGATTAACATCTTTCATCTTTTTATGCAAGCCAAGTTAGAATAAACTTTTAACTCACTCTCTCGACATGAATTAAAATGCCTAAAACATATAATTAAAATTCTAACTCACAATTTTCATTAATGAATTAGAGGTTTCTAATTACATATTTTAAGAATAAACACTAACCTATAGCAATTATCTCAATATACCAATTTCTCAAAATATACCTTGATAATGAAACTCTATTAAATGTCAGATAAAGCAAACTCTCGAATTACTTTAACTTGTAAAGATCATGCAAAAGATATTAATAGAGAATCTACAATGAAAGACTATGAAAGTAGATAGAAATAGAAAGAATTATAATATGCAAATTCATTAAAATGATATTCATAGAAATATTGGAGAAGAATTAAAAATAAGAGAATAAGATAGAAGCCTTTCAACCCTTTTCTCAATCTCTTGAAAATAAATTTTCCTTCTCCTTGATCTTCTTCTTCAAAACATAAAACTAAATAGAAATTTAACTAAGAAAAATCTGTCTTACAAAATACAGAAAAATTACTTAACTAAAAATTCCTTATATAAAATTACAATTAAACTACATATTTATGGATATTAATCTAAGAATTGTGTCCCTTGAGAATGGTTGCAAAGTTTGGTGAAAGAGGGTGACTTTTCATGTATCTTTTGGCTCAAAACTGCCCCAACGGTCGTCTCTGTCGCGATCACGACAGAACGCGCTTGCCCAATTTCTTCCTTCTTTCTTTCTCTTCCTCTCTGGCCAGTCATGGGACGTTACCCCCCATCACGGCGTGACTCTTCGCGTGTGTGGCGTGACTGGCGCTCACGTCTCGCTTCCTCTCCCTTTTCTCTTCTCTTTCCTTTCTTTCCTTTCTTTCCTAGCTTCTCGTCACGTCGCGTGACCTTTGCTCACGGCGTGACTCGTCTCTTGCAGCTCCTTCTCTTCTTTTCCTCCTTCCTCTTCGTTCTTCTTAGCAAGTCACGTCTCGTTACCTCTGGTCACGTCGTGATCTGCTCCTCTATCGTGATCTCTCATTCTTTATCTGTTCTTTTCTTCATTTTCACCTAAAAATAACAGTAAACACACAAACATGCACTCTAATACAAATAATCATAAATTAACACATCACATCAAATTTACACACAATAGCATAATTAATTTACATAAATACATACAAAATAAATACTAAATTATACCTCAATTAATCTCCTATCAAATTTCCCCACACTTAACCCTTGCTTGTCCTCAAGCAAGAGAAAAGACATGAACAAATTCAACAGCCAGTAACATAATTACAAAGCAATGTTCATTCAGCATATACACTAAAGTTGCAAAGATCAACTATCCCAAAAACTCACACATATCAGTAAATCAAAATTCAAAATATGCATTAAAAATTCAACAAGTTTTCTAATTTTACTACTTCCAACATAAAGAATATAAAGTCTCAAAAACTAAACATGACTTAAAAGAGAGAAAATTGATCATAAAAGTTAAAAATTTAAGATTGCTAGTCACCTTTTAGGACAATTGAAGCTCACTTACCCTTAATCAAATCTCATGGCATTTTTAGACTCTTTTTCTTTTCTTTTTTAATTTTTTTATTTTCACATGGGTATAATTTTTTATTGATTCCCATGTATAGCAAGAGAAGATAATATGGGTGCGTTTTACGCTCCATCCCATATTTTTGAAATTTTGAATGTACATCTTGCTTATTTATTGTTGAAATTAGTGGGTGCATTTTATGCTCCATCCCACTTATTTTTATTTTTCTTTTATTTTTAGTCCTCATCGATTATTGAAAAGAAATAAGGGCAAGTATTATGGCTATAGTTTCCATAGGCAACTAGAAACTTAAAATTTTAAACAAAATGAGCAAATTCTAACTTTAAAAACATGATAGGTAAAGAGACTAAATAATCTATAATGTTGAAATAAGTAAAACCAAATAACTTGAAAAACTTAAAACACATACCAAAAATTTTTGAAAAACTGATAAAAATGAGCATAAAAGATAATGAACTTAACAACCTATATCATATACCAAATAAACAATGCTTTATAATAAAGTTTACTAAAAAGCTTAATTGAAATATAAAAACACACAAACAAAAACAATCATGCAATTTACATACATAATACCTACACAAACTCATAAACACAGTCACAAATATCACAACACACAACACAGTCACTCCCCCACACTTAAAACCAACATTGTCCTCAATGTAAAGGAATGATACACAAAAACAAGTAAAAGAAACAAATAAAAAGAATAAAAAGAAAACTCCCCTATCATGGTGAAGGTGGAGGCGATGGAACCACAAAACCCGCTTGTATCATGAAATTATCAAACTTATACTCCAACCTCCTTTGACGTCGCTCAATGGAAGAAAGTTGCTCTTGCATATTAGATAACATCGATGGGATTGTTATGGCTGGACGAGCCAATATCAGGAGCAGCACCCACAGCAGTATCAATATCGGGCATCACTTCATCCTCACTTGCCTCCTCCTCACCTTCTTCGTCTTGTGCCTCTACTTGTGGCTCAGAAATTCCAACAATATCCCTCCAACATGATCGAGCACGTGCCGGAATTTCCTGAAAATTATTACCAACAACCTCTCCATGAACTAACATATTCTTATTAAAATAATGGCAAGGAAAAACTCTATAGTAGGCATTAAGATCCACATTTAGATTGTTTGCAATACTAGAAATAACATGTCCATGTGTTAAAGGTGAATCATGCTTATGTACACATTGCAACAATTGACTTACTATCCAAAAAGGCCAACATACGTCCTTGCGTTTATGTACACACCACATCAAAAACAACTCATTATATGAAACTCTGTTAAATTCAGACCTATTAAAAATTAGAGAAGCTAAAACTCTATGCAAAATCCAATATCTCAAATCTTTAATAAACATAGATTTAGCATCCCTAGCCCTATAACGAGTTTGCAAATCAGTCAAAAAGGTCCAAAATTCATGTGGCTTAAAAGATTTAGGTGGCTCAGTTAAACCAGTTTGAGAAAATCTAAACATCCTATTCATCATAAAATAAGTTAAAGTATAAGTTTTTCCAGCCATCCTAAAATCTAACCAATTCTCATTATCATCATTCTTTTTCAATGTGGTATAGAATTCTAAAATTAAATCAGGACGCACATCTTCATGCATAGATGCAAATTTAAATAACCCACAAAATCTTAACATTTCATTCACTACATCTAGCATGCCAATTTGATTAAGTAAAGAGTCAGGAAAATACTTACATTGCATCAAATGCCTATCACGAAGAGTTAAATACCTACTGCCTTCATCTACAGAAAAAATGGGAAATAATGCACCATAATGAGCAGCAATATTCACTTCCTCACCTTCCTGTCCTTCTTGTTCAATTCGGGAAACAGAAGGATTCTTTGTTCTCACCATATTTGATTGTGTTAGGTAAACAGAGAATGAAAATTATAGGGAAGTAAAGCTGTAGAAAATGAAAAATTTAACAAAACCAAATACTCAACAGAAAAACAGAAAATATACAAGAAAAAGGAATGTAAACAGAGAAAAAAAATTACATGAAAATGCTGAAATTAAATGCAATGAGGGAAAGAAGAAATGAAAAGAAAAATGAAAGTACATTAACAAACCTGAAAATAGAAAGCAAAACCCGAAATCCCTAAGTCAATCTTTTGAAGAAAAGAAAAGAAAAGAAATAAAAGAGGAATGCTGTAATGTAAAACTAGGAAAACGAAAGGAAAACAGAGGATGGAAGTTCGAAAGTCTCTGTAGAAGAAGAAGATAAGAAGAAATGAATAAGAAAAATTGCTAATGAGAGTCTGTATCTTGTGACCAGCGTGAGGGAAAGAAAATGAACAGTTGAAATGAAATAGAAAGGAAATAAAATGAAGGGTCACGACGTTAGGGTTTTGAAATTAAATTCCCGCTTTTAATTTTCTTTTTTCTGTGTTTTAATGCTTAAATGGTAAAATTAGGTTAATGTAATTAAAATTAAATCTTATAAATCAGAAAAGAAAAGAAAACAAACCCAAATAATAGAAAAATAATAAGTAAAATAATAAAAGAAAAGAAAACATTTAAAACGTACCTATTCTCCACATAAGGCGTCACGTCGCGTGAAGCAACGTCACGACTCGTGACGCTCTTTACTTACCTGGGCAAAGTAATCTCCTCAGCCCGTCACGTCGCGTGAAGCTGCATCACGAGACGCATGCCCTGCAATACTTCGATCGCGATTTCGCGATGCTTGCCGCGATCACTTCACGTCACGTCGCGTCACGTCGCGTGAAGCTTTATCACGTCTCGAGCCCTGCCAAAAATCGCTTGCTTTTGCGATCGCGATACTTGCCGCGATCGCAACAGAATCAAACGTCTCCAAAATAATTTTTATTTTTCTCTATTTTTTTTTCTTCTTCATTTATTTACTTAATAATTTTTTTTATATATTTATTAAACAATTCTAATCTTACTAAATTAACTATTATTTAAAAACAAATGTGTGTTTAACATGAAAATTAATAATACCCTAAATAAAACTATATAAATAAATTTAAAATAAATTACAAAACATAAGTAAAAACAATATAACTAAGTAACCTAAACAGAAGAATTAGACATATCATGGTTTAATATGCTCCCTAGGATTCTCCTCAGTATTACTTGGAAGACATCCTAGATTTCTAGAAGATAAAGAATTTGCAAGTTGGCCTATTTGAACCTCAAGATTATGAATAGTAGCAGCATGATTTTTAGCAATTTGGTCAAATTTTTCTTCAAGTTTCTTTTGACTTGCATCTTGAGAATGCATCATACAATTAATTTCTTCAATGAATTTATCAATTTTAACCTCAAAGGCCCCAAACCTATCTTGTGGTTGTTGGTATCCTACACCTCTATTTTGGTTGTTAACATTATTATTCACCCATGAAAGGTTAGGATGGTTTCTCTAACCAGCATTATAAGTGCTAGAATAAGGATTTCCACGACCTTGGTTTTGAAGAAAATTAACTTGTTCTTCCTTATTAACCATGCCTAAATTTCAATTATCACTCTTATGTCCTTGTTGACCACACACATTGCATGCATTTAATGAATTACCACTCATATTTAGACTATTAACTCTATGATTTAATGCTTCAATTTGGGCTTGTAATGCAACCATAGAATCTACTGAATGTACCCCCCTAGTATTAGAATTATTATACTCCCTTACTCTTTCAGGAGGCCACATACAGTTGTTCATTGCCATCTCTTCCAATAGCTCATATGCTGCATCAATTGTTTTTCTCATTAAAGATCCACCAGCTGCAGTGTCAATAGTCCCCCTTGTAGTAGGATTTACACCATTATAAAATGTTTGCATCAACAACTCTCGTGGTAAGTTATGGTGTGGACACATCCTTTGCAATTCCTTGAATCTTTCCCAAGCCTCATATAATGATTCATTTTCATTTTGAACAAATGTAGTGATATCCTTTATGATTTTTGCAGTTTTGGCCAATGGAAAATATTTTGATAAAAATGCTTGGGCCAATTGATCCCAAGTACTTATAGATCCTCTTGTTAGGGAATTCAACCAAGCTTTTGCTTTATCCTTCAAAGTGAATGGAAAAAGCCTAAGCTTGATTGCATCAGCCGAAACCCCATTTATCTTAAAGGTATCACAAATCTCAAGAAAGTTTGCCAAATGAGCATTTGGATCCTCATTTGCCAAACCATAAAATTGAATACTATTTTGAATCATTTGTAATAATGAAGGCTTAATTTCAAATTGATTTGCATTTACCGTTGGTCTTACCACTCCTTGTTGAGCACCACTCAAAGCAGGTGTGGCAAAGTCCATCAATCTTGGTGGATTTTCTTCAGCCATGATAATTGATCTCCTATTTTTGTTCGTTTTCTTATTGGACTTCCGGTTACTTAACAAAAATCTCTCAATTTCAGGATTTAAAGGCTCAAGCTCTTCTAAAGAACTTCTTGTACTAGGCATGAACTTTCAAAATCCTGTAAAACCAAAAACAAAACACAAAATTAACATAAAATTAAACTAAAAAATTTAAATAAATTAAAACAAAAGAAGATATTGTAATCCAAAATCATAAATCAATTTTTATAATGGCAAACAACCGTTCCCCGGCAACGGCGCCAAAAACTTGTTGAGCCTTTTCTATACATGCTAATTATACCGCAAGTATACGGTGTACCGCAATAGTACTTAAGATTGTCGATCCCACGAGGAACGTTTTTTACACACTATTACTTATTGATTTTAATCTTGTTTACAATGATTAATTAATGGTAGAGTTGATTTTAATCTAATCTAACATGTAAACTAATTAAACCTAGTTAATGATAGTCAAAAGAAGATAAAATAAATCATGAAGAATTAAAAACAATGAACTTGATTCCATCATTTAAATTAACATCTTTCATCTTTTTATGCAAGCCAAGTTAGAATAAACTTTTAACTCACTCTCTCGACATGAATTAAAATGCCTAAAACATATAATTAAAATTCTAACTCACAATTTTCATTAATGAATTAGAGGTTTTTAATTACATATTTTAAGAATAAACACTAACCTATAGCAATTATCTCAATATACCGATTTCTCAAAATATACCTTGATAATGAAACTCTATTAAATGTCAGATAAAACAAACTCTCGAATTACTTTAACTTGTAAAGATCAAGCAAAAGATATTAATAGAGAATCTACAATGAAAGACTATGAAAGTAGATAGAAATAGAAAGAATTATAATATGCAAATTCATTAAAATGATATTCATAGAAATATTGGAGAAGAATTAAAAATAAGAGAATAAGATAGAAGCCTTTCAACCCTTTTCTCAATCTCTTGAAAATAAATTTTCCTTCTCTTTGATCTTCTTCTTCAAAACATAAAACTAAATAGAAATTTAACTAAGAAAAATCTGTCTTACAAAATACAGAAAAATTACTTAACTAAAAATTCCTTATATAAAATTACAATTAAACTACATATTTATAGATAATAATCTAAGAATTATGTCCCTTGAGAATGGTTGCAAAGTTTGGTGAAAGAGGGTGACTTTTCATGTATCTTTTGGCTCAAAACTGCCCCAACGGTCGTCTCTGTCGCGATCGCAACGCTGTCGCGATCGCGACAGAACGCGCTTGCCCAATTTCTTCCTTCTTTCTTTCTCTTCCTCTCTGGCCAGTCACGGGACGTTACCCCCCATCACGGCGTGACTCTTCGCATGTGTGGCGTGACTGGCGCTCACGTCTCGCTTCCTCTCCCCTTTCTCTTCTCTTTCCTTTCTTTCCTTTCTTTCCTGGCTTCTCGTCACGTCGCGTGACCTTTGCTCACGGCGTGACTCATCTCTTGCAGCTCCTTCTCTTCTTTTCCTCCTTCCTCTTCGTTCTTCTTAGCAAGTCACGTCTCGTTACCTCTGGTCACGTCGTGATCTGCTCCTCTATCGTGATCTCTCATTCTTTATCTGTTCTTTTCTTTATTTTTCACCTAAAAATAACAGTAAACACACAAACATGCACTCTAATACAAATAATCATAAATTAACACATCACATCAAATTTACACACAATAGCATAATTAATTTACATAAATACATACAAAATAAATACTAAATTATACCTCAATTAATCTCCTATCAAGATGGTGAATTCATTTCACAAACACAATAAATAAATAATAAATTTGTTTCACAATCACCTCAATTAAGGCAAAGTAGTTGTGGAAATATTCCAGGACATTTTTTTGATATTGAAGAAGGTGAAATTTTCTTGATTCCACCACAAGATGAAAAAGTGCCTTGAGTAGTTCATGAAACTATTTATTATCCTGCTAAAGATAAGTTGAGTGGGAGTTTTAAAGTTTTCTTGACTTTAAGATATTGCATAATGAATTAAACTAAGTGATAATTAGACATGTAACACCCCTTATACCCCTTTCGGAGAACAAGAGACTGTACAACGAGATTATATGTTTAATAGCTAAGAATATAAAATTTTCTCATTTCAATACATAATCTATAAAATCTTATCAGAATCCATATTAATTTACATTACTCAAAAGATATCCTCGTAATACACATTTTGATTTTTGATCTTTTGTATTAACATATATAGTTACAACCAAAAAGAATAAAAAACATCAAGTACAAAATTTATAACATAAGTAATCCTTACATATAGGTTCTTCTGCAGATGTGTTGGCCTTGACTAATGTGAGGTGGCCTTGGCTCTAACTTTACCTTCGGTACCTACACGGATAGAACACCCGTGCTAAGAGTAAAGCTTAGTGGAGAATCAACATGAAATGGACGATTACTCACAGTAGTCGATGAAATTAGACATACATAATGCATGCATAAATATAGATCATCACCCGATACATAATAAAGAGAATCCATATAGCCATATTGAGAATTTTTCAGTTTATAGAAATGAGCACATAATGCTGTCACATAATTGCTTGCATTAACGTAGGGACGTGGATAACGAGAAGAGTAATAAACGTTGGTACTTCATGGTACAAATGGTGGTATCCGAAGATACAAACGGTGGTACTCGAAGGTACAATATACTTTAATCATATTATTCTTTTCTTTTGTGATGAGAATGACCCAAACGGGGTTCACATGATAGAACGGTAGCTGTAGCAATCAGAGTCCCTATAGGCATGCCTATCTATACACCACTCGGTCTAAAGCAGGCAGGAAAAACATATAATTGGGTTTTAGCCACTTTATAGGTTTATCATATCGTGGCATCAAGTAAAGAGTTACACAGTACACATATATTCCTCAAATGGGTAATTCACAGAGTAGGATGGAATTACAGTAAATATCATTTAGTAATGATAAACAATCTTTACATAAAATTCAATGTCATTTGATTGCAACAATTCAAAACAATTCATGGGAACAGGGGTCACACGGCGGTAAGGAAAAGCCTGCCTGCTGTGTGGAAGGCTGGTAAATAAATATTGTCAAAACAGAATGCTATTACATCGCGGTATGGGCATTCCTGACCGTCGTGTAAAGGACACCACAAGGTGAGCAGGAAGTCCTGACCACCATGTGGGGGTATCCGAAATACAAGTTGCTGGATGTAATACATTTACATGGTGGCATAGACATGCCTGACCGCTATGTGAAATACCTCATAATCCATAAGCTAGATAGAATGCTTTTACACGGCGATAATGTCACACCCCATTTGCCCCCTAGTGGTATGAGCCCATTTGCGTGTGCATGCAATTGTATGCATTCGGCATATCATAAGCGCATTTTGGGAATATTGCATGTTCTATGGGTAATAATAGTGTATGGGTGCATGCATGGCAGTAGAGTGCATTTTAGGTGAGTTATGTTGTGTGCTTTGCTCACACCTTGGTAGGATGTGAGTATGTTAGGATTGTATTATGTGTGTGTGTTCATACAATTATAGGGTGTGCATTAGTTGGGAGTGCATTGTGTGTGAGTAGTGTATGCTTGTTGAGTGTGAGTGGTCAAGTCCACCAATCTTAGGATGACATGTGGCTAGGGTTTTTGGAAATGGGTGTAAAAAGAAAAAGAAAGAAGGGGCAGCCACTTCTACTGCCTCTTATCCCATTTTCTCTTCCTTATTACTCCTTCTTCCTCTTTTCCCTTCCCAATTGTGTCCTGGTATTTGATTCAAATGATTTGTGGTGGAAATTCATCACTCCTCAACCTCCGCTAGGTAAAGTTTTCTGCATTTTCATCATCTTCTTCATACTGTTCATTTTCTTCTTTGCATTTCTAGATTGGGTTTTGATTTAGGGTTTTTGTTTATGTGTTCTTGGTATGTCGGCTGTTAGTTGAGCCTCCCCGTGACCCGAAAGGCAAGGAGAAGGCAGGAAGTAGTGGAACTAAGTGACTAGAGCTTCAGATTTGCAGGTTTGGGAACTTCTGCATTTTTGTGTTCTTACTGTGTTTGAACTTTCTTTTGTTAGTACCCTGTTGTTTTGAAGATGCATATTGGGATATTGGATGAGTAAGAGTTGGTATTTTTTCATAATGGATGAAGATTGAAACCTTGAGAATGGAATTGAAGTTGATTTGAGATTACTGTTAATTTTTTTGGGTTCTTGTTTTTGAAACTCTTGATGAAGCTAATCTGTAATTTGAGTGGGTTGTTGTTAAAGGGAGTGTTTACGTATTGTTTACTTTGGTTTTCATGTTTGGGAAAGCTTGTTTTTAGGTTAAAATGGAATGGAGTTAAGTTGGGATGAATTTTGGGAAATTCTGGGTTCTGGGAATTTTCACGACATTAGGGTTTTAGGAATTATTTCTGGGTATTCATCCTCTGAGATGCGTAGAGGAGCATGAGATGTGTCCCTCAGACACTACTCGGATAGCTCCTCACGCTCTCTTCCTCTTCTCTTCTGTGTTTTGCCTTTTTCGTCTTGCTGTCTGTGTGCCTGTCCGAGCCGTGTTTGGGTGTGTGAGTCATGCTATCCCTTGCTTTTCCTTCTCTTTTCTCTTCCTTGTTTTGCTTGCTATGTTTTGCTGTCTGTCCGTTGTTAGAGTCGTGCATGGCCGTCCGAGTCGTGTTCCTCTGGTGAGTGTTCCTTCCTTTCTTCTTTTTCTATGCCACCTGAGGGAGTAGGGAGCCAGAGCATGAGTCATGTTCCATGAACACGAGACGTGCTCTGGCAGGAAGTAAGAGCACGAGTCGTGTTCCTCAAGCATGACTCATGTCCCTCAAGGCTTCTGTCCCTCCTTTTTCATCAAACTTAAATGTGTGCTTTCAATCCTTTTTCCCTTGTTTCTTTAGTCTACTTTTATGTGTTTTTAATTTGTAAATGATATAAATAGTATTTTAACTTAGCTAAATAATAAGTAATGTATACGATATTGCAGGTTACAAGTTGTTGAATGATATTAGGTTATGCATGTCTTATTTATAATTGATTGATATGAATGTGAGTATAATTATGTATTACCCTTGGAAACATGATTTGAATAATGCATAACCTGCTAGAGTCAAGTAAGTGGATAGTTAGGCATGCCTAATAGAGTCTTTAGCTGCAGCCTCAGTTCCGTTTAGACCCCGATCAGGTCCTTGTTTGGTTCCGCACGAACCCCCTCAGTATTTGGATCTTGTTTAAGGTCCCCTCAGTAAAATGTTTTGTAATTGATAAAATGAAATGGTTTTCGATTCGTACCCGTAAGGTACTGTCAATATTTGATTCATACCCATAAGGTACTGTCCGTATACTCGTTATCCACTATTGTGAGTCAGCAAGTACTCTTTTTGTTTTGCTCCGCTTTGATATGATTACAAGAATATGGTATCCGGATGCGTATAATGATAAGTATGAGAAATTAACTAAAGTGTAAAAGAATGTGGATGTGAACTTCTGAATGCATGTCTTTATTATGCAAGCATGATTATATAGCTGATATCATTATCTGCATTTGTCATATTGTATGTGTATTGCATTGACGACCATTGTGAATGGCCGTCCACTCTTTTGTTGTGTGTTCCCCACTAAGCGTTTATCGCTTAGCACAGTATTTTATCCGTGCAGGTGCGGAGGATGGTGTTCTTTTAGGAGAGTCATAGCCAATCAAGCCAACACAGAGGGATTAGTGTTAGGGCTTTATTTTTGATAGCATGTTGATTCTTTTGTAGCTGAACTCTCTTTATACCATTATTTTGTAAAGCTTCCGCATTTATATACTTTTGGGATATGTAATTATTTTATTCTGGCTTTTGATCAGGACATTATTGTAACGAATTTTGTTAATGTAATGATGGATCATTCTGATGCTTATGGAGGTTTTAATTTTCCCATAATGATGTATGGTTATTAAGTATGAATGTATGTTTGGTATCTTTATATGCTTGGTGACACACCCGGCTCATACGGCTTCTCACTTCTTGAGGATGGGTACGCTAACGTATGGGTAGGGGGTGTTACAGTTTTTAGTATCAGAGCCTAGGTTTAGGTGTTTATGGGTGTTGTTGATGTGTTGAGGTGCATAGATGTGTATATGTCTAGATCTGTGTTGGTTGACGTGGTTGTCTTCTTGTTATTTTAGATGGCTTCTAACTCTATTCGTGGATCACTTGAGGAGTCCGCCGAGAGTGTGAACCCTCAAGCCGTAGATCCTTTGATTTCTATGTCGGCTCAACATGCTAGGGTCCAGCCTGAGGCCGCTACCACGCCTTTTGAGGCTATGTTCAAGCTATCACAGGACATGGCTAGGGTCTTAGAGAGAGTGACTGCTCCTAAAGCCCCTATAGATAGTCTGAGAAGGGCTGGTGCTGAAGATTTCTATGGCACGGGTTTGGATGAGTCAAAGTTGGCTGAGAAATGGTTAGACAAGGTGAAGCATGCATTGAGAGAGATTCGGTGTCCTCCTGACCAGCAGGCAGAGTGTGTAGTGGCTTTGCTACAAGGGTCAGCTTTTGAATGGTGGGAGTTAGTCTGTAGGCATCCTCAGTTGCCCGATCAAGTTACATGGGATTTCTTTACAAGGGAGTTCACAAACAAGTATGTGACTCAGACATATAAGGATGCTAGGTGGGCATAGTTTCTGAGTTTGAAGCATAGGACTATGTCGGTCTCAGAGTTTGAGAAGGAGTTTAACCAGTTGGCTAGGTATGCTCCTGAAGGTATTATGACGGATGAGTTTCGTATTAGGCATTTTGAGGCAGGATCGAATGAGTCCTTAAGGGCTATGTTAATTTCCTTGATGAGCACTCCAGGGGTGAATTATTATCAGATTGTCGAAGCTGCTGTTAGAGCCGAGAGATCAGAGTCTGTGTTGAGAGAGAGGGCTTAGAGGAGGAATCCTTCTTGTGGTGGTTCATCTTCATCATCCTAGCGTAAGAGATCTAGGAACCCGCAGGATGAGTCATCATCTGGACCGACCACCAGAGGTAGAAGACAGGGTTTTGCAGCGGTACCTGGTTCTAGTAGAGGTGGTAGATCTGAGCCTATTCCCATATGTTCGCATTGCAGTAAGGCTCATCGGGGTGAGTGTAAGTGGCTACTGGTGGGTGCTTCAGGTGTGGGAGCATTGAGCATCTTTTTGCTAGTTGTCCGAGGTCAAATGAGGAATTGGGTTCCCAGAGAGAGACCATCAGGGTTGGTTCTAATGCCACTCAGGCTACTCACGGTAGAGGCCAAGGTAGAGGTCGAGGCGATCGACCTAGAGAGGGAGCTGCATCAGAGTCTGTTGAGCGTCAGTTGCCAGTCGCATTTAGAGCCTATGCTGTGAGAGCCAGAGAGGAGTAGGATGCGCCCGATGTTATTGTTGGTAAGTTCCTACTCTATGACACTGAATTGTATGCTCTAATTGACCCTGGTTCCACACACTCATACTTGTGCACGGATAAGATTGTTGATAAGTTACATGTGGTAGATCAACTAGATTATGAGATATGTGTGACCAGTCCATTAGGGCATAGTGTCGATATGAGTAGAGTCTATAGGAATTGTCCCCTGTTGGTTGAGGGAGTTGTGTTTCCAGCGGATTTGATTGAGTTGCCTTTCAGAGAGTTTGATTTGATTTTGGGTATGGACTGGTTGGGTAAGCACCGGGCTATGGTTGATTGCCATAGGAAGACGGTGGTGCTTCGGGATAGAGATCGGTCTTCTGTAATTGTGAAAGGTTTGGGTGCTAGTTCTTTGAACAATGTGATTTCAGCAATGCAAGCTAAGAGGTTCATTAGGAAGGGTTGTGAGGCTTTTCTAGCAGTTGTGTTGGATTCCAAGAGGGATCAAGTTAAGATTGAGGATATCCCTGTTGTACGGGAGTTTGGAGATGTGTTTCCGAGCGAGTTGCCGGGTTTGCCTCCTGAGAGAGAAGTTGAGTTATCCATAGAGATTATACCGGGTACCACACCCATATCGAAAGCACCTTATCGGATGGCTCCTGTGGAGTTGAGAGAACTCAAAACTCAGCTACAAGGGCTGTTGGATAAGGGGTTCATTCGACCCAGCATATCTCCATGGGAAGCTCCTATTTTGTTTATTAAGAAGAAGGATGGGTCCTTGCGGACTATAGGCAGATCAATAAGGTCACAGTGAAGAACAAGTATCCTTTGCCTAGGATTGAGGATTTATTTGATCAGCTTTGAGGTGCGGGTGTCTTTTCGAAGATTGATCTCCGGTCGAGTTACTATCAGTTGCGAGTTAAGGATGAGGATGTGGTTAAGGCTGCATTCCGGACTCGGTATGGCCGCTATGAGTTCTTTGTGATGCCATTTGGTTTAACCAATGCTCCAGCGGCATTCATGGATTTGATGAACAGAGTGTTTAGGCCATACTTAGATCGGTTTGTAGTGGTGTTTATAGATGACATCTTGGTGTATTCCAAGGATGAAAGTGAGCATGAAGAACATCTCCGATTGGTTTTGCAAATATTGAGAGAGCATCGGTTGTTTGCTAAGCTTAGCAAGTGTGATTTTTGGCTTCGAGAAATGTCAGTTTTGGGTCACATTGTTTCGGTTAGAGGTATTCAGGTGGATCCGGCCAAGATTGAGGTGATCGTTGATTGGAAAGCGCTTAGGAATGTTCCGAAAGTGAGGAGTTTTCTCGGTTTAGCAGGCTATTACCGTCGATTTGTTAAGGGTTTTTCAGTGATTGCTGCTCCGATGACGAGGTTGTTAAGAAAAGGCATCAAGTTTGAGTGGTCGGATAAGTGTCCGGCTTGTTTTGAGCGGCTGAAGAAGTTGCTAGTCGAGGCTCCTATACTTACTCAACCCATTTTTGGTAAGGAGTTTGTAATGTATAGTGACGCTTCGGGTGTTGGTTTTGGTTGTGTTTTGATGCAAGACGGTAAGGTTGTGGCTTATGCTTCTCGACAGTTGAAGCCACATGAGAGGAATTATCTGACACATGATTTGGAGTTAGCAGCTGTTATCTTCGCTCTGAAGATTTGGCGCCATTATCTGTATGGGGAAAAGTGTAGGATCTTTACGGATCATAAGAGTTTGAAGTATTTCCTCACGCAGAAGGAGTTGAACATGAGACAGCGCCGTTGGCTTAAGTTGTTTAAGGACAATGACTGCATAGTGGATTACCATCCTGGTAAGGCCAATGTAGTCGCTGATGCTTTGAGTCGAAAGTCGATTTCAGCTTTGTTCCTGAGACGGTTTAGATGGAGGTTTGATTCAGATGGAGCTTTGGTTGCTCAGTTGAGAGTGAAGCCTACCTTGAGACAGAGGATTGTGGATGCTCAGAGGGATGATGAGAGGCTACAGTGGATTGCACAAGAGGTTAGATCGGGCAAGCAGGCAGATTTTTCAGTTCTAGATGGAGTGTTGATGTATATAAATCGCTTGTGTGTGCCTGAGGATGAGGAGTTGAGGAAACAGCTTTTGAGTGAGGCGCATAGTACAATTTTTACCATGCATCCCGGGAGCGAAAAGATGTATCGGGACATGAAGCAGTTTTATTGGTGGTCCGGCATGAAGAGGGATATTGTGGATTTTGTGTCAGCAGGTAAAGGCTGAGCATCAAGTTCCTTCGGGATTGCTCACGCCTTTATCCATTCCCGAGTGGAAGTGGGATGATATAGCCATGGACTTTGTATCTGGTTTGCCTTTCACTCAGAATAAACATGATTCAGTTTGAGTAATAGTGGATCGACTTACGAAGTTAGCTCATTTCTTACCAGTGAGGGTAGACTATCCGATGGATAGGTTGGCCAGTATCTATGTGGATGAAATAGTTCGGTTGCATGGAGTGCCGTTATCCATAGTATCAGATCGGGACCCAAGGTTCACTTCGATGTTTTGGAAAGAGTTGCATAGAGCTTTGGGTACCAAGTTAAACTTCAGTACGGCATTCCATCCTCAGACAGATGGTCAGTCAGAACGGGTCATTCAGATTCTGGAGGATCTGTTGAGAGCTTGTGCTTTGGATTTCCCAGGTAGTTGGGACAGATATATGTCACTTATGGAGTTTTCCCACAACAACAGCTATCTGTCGAGCATCGGTATGGCACCGTATGAAGCTTTATATGGTCGGCAGTGTAAGACTCCGGTTTATTGGACCGAGTTATCCGAGCATTCAGTGATTGGACCAGAGTTGGTCAGGGATACTGAGGAGAAGATCAAAGTTGTGCAGCGGAATTTGAAAGCGGCTAAGGATCGACAAAAGTCTTATGCCAACTTGAAGAGGAAAGATGTGCAGTTTGAGGTCGGGGACAAGGTTTTCCTTAAAGTTTCGCCTTGGAGGAAAGTGCTTCGATTTGGTAAGAAAGGCAAGCTTAGTCCTTGCTTCATTGGTCCTTATGAGATTTTGGCTAAGGTTGGTCCGGTAGCCTATAGGTTGGCTTTACTGATGGATTTGGCGAAGTTGCACGATGTGTTCCATGTTTCGATGCTTCGTCGGTACAGATCAGATCCTTCACATGTTTTGTCAGTTCAGGATGTGCAAGTGCAGCCAGATTTTTCTTGTAATGAGGAACCAAGAGCCATCCTAGCTTGAGAAGTGAGACAATTGAGGAGTAAGCAAATCCCATTGGTAAAAGTGTTATTGAACCATCGTGGAGTCGAGGAAGCGACTTGGGAACCAGAAGAGTCAATGGGAGCTCAGTATCTGCATTTGTTCAGTTCAGGTGAGAATTTCGAGGACGAAATTCTTGTTAGTAGGGGAGAGTTGTCACACCCCGTTTGCCCCCTAGTGGTATGAGCCCATTTGTGTGTGCATGCAATTGTATGCGTTCGGCATATCATAAGTGCCTTTTGGGAATATTGCATGATCTATGGGTAATAATAGTGTATGCGTGCATGTATGGCAGTAGAGTGCATTTTAGGTGAGTTATGTTGTGTGCTTTGCTCACACCTTAGTAGGATGTGAGTATATTGGGATTGCATTATTTGTGTGTGTTCATACCATTATAGGGTGTGCATTAATTGGGAGTGCATTGTGTGTGAGTAGTGTATGCTTGTTGAGTGTGAGTGGTCAAGTTCCACCAATCTTAGGATGACATGTGGCTAGGGTTTTTGGAAATGGGTGTAAAAAGAAAGAGAAAGAAGGGGCAGCCACTTCTACTGCCTCTCATCCCATTTTCTCTTCCTTATTACTCCTTCTTCCTCTTTTCCCTTCCCAATTGTGTCCTGGTATTTGATTCAAATGATTTATGGTGGAAATTGATCGCTCCTTAACCTCCGCTAGGTAAAGTTTTCCGCATTTTCATCATCTTCTTCATACTGTTCATTTTCTTCTTTGCATTTCTAGATTGGGTTTTGATCTAGGTGGGTTTTTGTTTGTGTGTTCTTGGTGTGTCGGCTGTTAGTTGAGCCTCCCCGTGACCCGAAAGGCAAGGAGAAGGCAGGAAGTAGTGGAACTAAGTGACTAGAGCTTCAGATTTGCAGGTTTGGGAACTTCTGCATTTTTGTGTTCTTACTGTGTTTGAACTTTCTTTTGTTAGTACCCTGTTGTTTTGAAAATGCATATTGGGATATTGGATGAGTAAGAGTTGATATTTTTCCTTAATGGATGAAGATTGAATCCTTGAGAATGGAATTGAAGTTGATTTGAGATTACTTTTAATTTTTCTGGGTTCTTGTTTTTGAAACTCTTGATGAAGCTAATCTGTAATTTGAGTGTGTTATTGTTAAAGGAAGTGTTTATGTATTGTTTACTTTGGTTTTCATGTTTGGGAAAGCTTATTTTCAGGTTAAAATGGAATGGAGTTAAGTTGGGATGAATTCTGGAATTCTGGGTTCTGGGAATTTTCACGACATTAGGGTTTCAGGAATTATTTCTTGGTATTCATCCTCCGATATGCGTAGAGGAGCACGAGATGTGTCCCTCAAACACGACTCGGACAGCTCCTCACGCTCTCTTCCTCTTCTTTTTTGTGTTTTGCCTTTTTCGTCTTGCTGTCTGTGTGCCTGTCCGAGCCGTGTTTAGGTGTGTGAGTCGTGCTCTCCCTTGCTTTTCTTTCTCTTTTCTCTTCCTTGTTTTGCTTGCTGTGTTTTGCTGTCTGTGCGTTGTCCGAGTCGTGCATGGCCGTCTGAGTCGTGTTCCTCTGGTGAGTGTTCCTTCCTATCTTCTTTTTCTATGCCACCTGAGGGAGTAGGGAGCCAGAACACAAGTCGTGTTCCATGAACACGAGACGTGTCCCTCAAGCATGACTCGTGTCTCTCAAGGCTTCTGTCCCTCTGTGACGCTCGCCGGATCCCGATGCGCCGCCCTTCCGGACCGCCCGCACGTGGGCGATCGGGGCATTTGCGGGTCCGTGGACAGCTTGCGATAAATCACAAGTGCGTCTATGTCGGGCAACAAAGAGCTTTCATGGAGTCTCCACCCAATAGAACATTGGGAAAGTTTCTCTCGCCTCGGAGAGCCTAAGACTTGCGCATTTTATCCATATCGGGCCATGAGGCCTAGGATTAGCGCTAAAGCCTCGTGACTCAAGAAGTATCTTGAGGAATGACCTCTAACCTCTTGAGCCCAAAGACCAGAGCTGGGTCTGGGATTTCTCATCTATTTCTACCTCAATTAGTTTATGATCAAATTTTAATGTCATTAATTCGCTCCCTCTCCACACTATGCGGTTTAATTAGAGGCACATTTATTCACATTCGGAAAGCAGTAAATGAGCAGATAAATAATGAAAGCGATAAATTACAACAATACAAGGAGTGGAATACAACTCCATTTTATAAATGTGCGAATCATGCATAAATCGGGTTATTCATTTATTTTGGGGACTTTGGTCCCCGCATGTGCTTATTATGGAAAACAATTTTCATGCGATAATTTTATCGGGTAAAAAAATAGGACATTGGTCCAATTTTATTTAGCAAACATTCTTTTTAGCAGAAAACATTTGTGTGGTGGTCCTTTTTAGAAGCGGTCGAAAATCGTTTGATTATTACAGACCACAAATACATAAAATATAATAAAATAGTAATTGCATATTTCTCAAATAATAAATGATAAATAATTCTTAATTTACCTGTTCCGCCCATACTTCTTAGAAAAACCACATGCCTCCCGCATTGCAGTCAAAATAGAAAAATGATATTTGTTAATCATGAATAAATAAACAATTGAATAAATGAATGAATAAATGAATGATTGAATAAATAATTAAATAAATAATTGGATGAAATAAATTGAGAGTTAATGAATATAAAAGCACAAATGACAATTAAAATGATTAATGCTAATAAAAATAATAGTGCTAATAATAATGTCATAATATAATAATGAACAATAAATAAACATAAAATGATAATAGTAATTATGAATGGATAAAATAATGATAATAATAATGATAATAGCAATAATGCAAATAATAATAATAATGCTAATATTATAAACAGAAAATAAATAAATATAATAATAATAATTAATAATATAAAAATCAGAATAATAATATCATAATAATCATAATATCAACAATAAATTAATATATTCTCAATATTAATAATAATCAATAATAATAGATAAATATAATAATAATATAATCTCAATAATAATAATAAACACTAATAATAACAAATTAGACAATAACAATATTAATGATAATAATAATAGAAAATATATAATAATAATAATAGTACTAATAATAATAAATATTAAATAAAATAATAAAAACAGAATTATAAATAATAATTAATAATAATAAATATTAAATATTAAATATTAAATAAAAAATAATATAAAATAAGAGAGGGAAGTCACCGGAGGGCCGCCGGAGCTTCGCCGGAGGGGAGGTGGTCGACACCACCTATGTCGGAAGGTAGATCGCCGCGCGCTGAGCTCCCCGACGGTGTCCACGCGCCGGACGACGAAGCAGGCTCGCCGGAAAACGATTGCAAAGCCACTGCCCCTCTCTCGCCGATCTGGCTTTTTCCGGCGAGTGGCGGTGGCTGGTCGATGCCGGCTGGTGCGCCTCGGTCTCCTCTGCACGGTGGTGGGGTGCGTGTGGCCGTGGACGGTGGTGGTTGGCCGGCGGGAGCAGCGCCTTCTCCCTTTCCTCTTTTCTCCTTTATTGTTTCTTCCCGCCGATCTCCTCCACGCCGGCGCTGATGGCTGATCGGAGACCGTCTTTCGGTGCGCCGGGGTCTGCTCTCCACCGTGGCGGGGCGCGTACGGCGGTTCGGCGCCGTGGCTGGCCGGCGGAGGCCTCGCCTCCTTCCCCCTTTTCTTTCCCTTTTCTGGCGTCGTTCTCCCCTGGCCGGTCTGGTCTGCTGAGCCCTCCTTTTTCTTGGTCTTCTTCTTTTGTTCTTATACCCTCAAATTAGGGTTAGCTTGGTCATAATGGTAATTTCCTCCATTTTTCTATTTTCTGATTTTTTGTTTTGATTTTAATTGATTTACTTAAACTAAACCACTAACTAATTAAATACTCTATTAATTAAATACTCTATATTTTTAATACCTATTTAATCTAATTAATCTACCTAAATTATCACATCTAATTAATTATCACATTTTAATTATCCTAAAATATTAACTAATTAATTAATATATCTTACAATATTAACTATTTAAATTAAACTAATCATAATTCTTGATTTATCTAATTAAATTAATCTAATCTCAATTATTAATTTAACCTACCTATTTTATATCGAATATATATTTTTTTGGAGGAATTATCAAGAACCCGAGATTGCCATCAAAATCTGACTCAGAACCAGGTGTCTACAGTTGCCCCCAATTTTGGAGAAACTAGTGCCTAGACACCTAGGTGAGCCAAAATTCAAGAAGGAAGAGGGAGAATTACATACCTGGGGATGCCGAACCTCACCTTGGGCGCTGGTACATGTGCCCTTGCTGGTCTTTGTTTCGACCTGCGTAGCTTTGTGAGATGTAGTGCTCTCTGACTACAACCTCGATCTGTGGTCTGTTCTACCACGAGTGTTCCGCTAGCCTCGTCTCGGCCTGCACGGAGTTTGTGAGATGTAGTGCTCTCTGACTACAATCCCGATTTGGTGAAGAGCAGTGTTTCTTCAACTGCAGCTTCGGTCTGTGAGATGTGAGATGAGGAGACCCCGCCGGGTTCCTTGTCCCAAAAGGGATCTTTTTAATCGATGTCTGTGTTCAGATCGGTATTTCTCTATACCTGTGACGGCTTTTCACCCTCCGTGCCTTTTGCCGGTTAGACCTCATCTCGATCTGTTCGGCGATGCGAAGGTACCCCCATCGGGCTTGGTGAGATGCAGCATGCTTTGGCTACAATCTCGGTGTGAAGAGCAGTGTTCTTTAACTGCAATTTCGGTTTATGAGATGCGGTACTCTCTGACCACAGTCTCGATCTGGTGAAGAGCAGTGTTCTCTAACTGCAACTTCGGTCTGTGAGAAGCGGTACTCTCTGACCACAGTTTTGATTGGTGAGATGCAGCACTCTCTGGCTACAATCTCGATCTGGTGAAGCGCGGCACTCTCTGACCACAGCTTCGATTGGTGAGATGCAGCACTCTCTGGCTACAATCTCGATCTGAAGAGCAGTATTCTCTAACTGCAATTTTGAGCTATGAGATGCGGTACTCTCTGACCACAGCTTCAATTGGTGAGATGCAGCACTCTCTGGCTACAATCTCGATCTGGTGAAGCGCGGCACTCTCTGACCACAGCTTCGATTGGTGAGATGCAGCACTCTCTGGCTACAATCTCGATCTGGTGAAGTGCGGCACTCTCTGACCACAGTTTCGATTGGTGAGATGCAGCACTCTCTGGCTACAATCTCGATCTGGTGAAGTACGGTGTTCTCTAACCACATCTTCAATTTGAAGTTCCCTTGCTAACCCCCATCCGATCTGCAAGGTGCGTAGCACTCTCTGGCTGCCGCGTGAACTGTGAGATGCAGCGCTCTCTGGCTACAATCCCGATGTGAAGAGCGGTGTTTTTCTAACCACAGCTTCGATCTGAAAAGCGGTACTCTCTGACCACAATTTCTACGTCAAGAGCAGTGTTTTTCTAACTGCAACTTCGAGGTGAAGAGCAGTGTTTCTTCAACTGCAGCTTCGATCTGATGAAGAGCGGTGTTTCTTCAACCGCAGCTTCGGGGTGAAGAGCAGTGTTTCTTCAACTACAGCTTCGGTTGCGATCTGTTCTATCGCTGATATTTATCTTGAACTATCTTTTTTTCTCTGCAAAAAAGGAAAATGCAAATTTGTAAGGTAAATTATAAAAGAGATACGTACCTGTGGCAGTACCTGCTTATTGGGGTCATTGTCAGTTGACGCTCACTGGGAGACTTTGATGCTCACTGGGAGGCTTTGATTGAGAGGCTTTGATGCTCACTGAGAGGCTTTGATACTCACTTGGAGGTTTTGATCGAGAGGCTTTGATACTCATTGGGAGACTTTTGATGCTCACTAATTGCCCCCCGGCACAGCGTGTATAGGCTTACTTTTCTAGGTAGTGTCTGACAACGTTGAGCTGAACCCATCCATGGGTTCTATTTGGACTTTTCGCCTGAGTTACGTACATGGCAATATATACAAAATATTGTGTGTGTATGTGAGCATGTGTGTAAAATGTATATATACATTTGAATTCGGATTTTGTACACTTTGTGTGATGTGTGTGAGCTTACAACTTATGATAGAAAAAACTTACATGCTTGCCCCCGGCATGGCGTGCAGGAATAGGCTTGCTCTTTTTGGGAGCGGGTCCGCGAGATTCCTATTCTCGTGAGGACTTCATCTTGATCTGCTTGTTTGGCGTGGCCGATGTAGAGCCGAAACCTCGGCCCACTTTTGCATCTGCCTATGCATGGATAGTCTGCTTCTCAATGGACCTTCTTTTCTACATATTTGTGTGATTCCGGATTGTCCTGAGCACGGTGTGTCCGGGTAGACTTGTTCTTCCGTTGACTTCATGCTGGATACAATGGCCAATAGTGTCGAGCTAAACCCATTTCTTGGATATGAGGTCTATTCAGACTTTCCTTCTAAGTCATGTGCATAACAACATATACAACAGATTGTGTGTGCTTATGGACTCATGTGTGTGAAATGTACATACATAAAGCTATATACACAAAATACGAGGATTAATGTACAAGAATTGTGTGTGCAAAACTATAAGTGTAAAGGATTAAACACATGAGATATGCAAGAAGACATGCAAAAGATCTATGCATGTGAGATGCATATGAGATGCAAAAATGGATAGGGCATTGGCTCGGCTACCCTGATGCCCCCTGAAAAATCTAGACCCGTGTGCATCTTTGCCCACTCAGATGACTTTGAGATTTTGCCTACTCTCAGAGGACTTGAGAATTACCTCTTAAGATGATTTGGAGAATTGCATCTTCAGAGGATTTAGGGTTTGCCTCGTCAGAGGGCTTGAACTTGGATATTTTGCCTCCTGGACTTTGAGATTTTTGCCTCCTCGGAGGACTTTGAGATTTTGCCTCCTCGGAGGACTTGAGGGATTCTTTTTATGCCTCTTCAGAGGACTTTGAGAGGAGTGTCGAGTACCATGTATGCATGGAATGCACGTGAAAAGCTATACATGCAAATGTTCAAGTATGAGAAATGTATGCAGAGGAATAAGAATCGCCTCTTGAGAGGACTTAGAGAACTGATTGCCCCGGGGAGGACTTTAGTTGATTTGCTTTGCCTCTCGAGAGGACTTAGGTTGACTTGCCCCCGGAGAGAATTTTGGTTGATTAAGAATCGCCTTTTCAGAGGGCTTGAGAATTGCCTTTTGAGAAGGCGTTGGAAGTTCGCCTCTTGAGAGGGTTTTGGAGATTTGCCTCTTGAGAGGGCTTTGGAGACGTCAGTTTATCGACGTGTGAAGTCTTGATTAAGACTGATGTACACCATCTAGTAGACGAAGGGCATCATGTATGCATGGAAATTATATGGAAAGCTATGCATGTGTGATATGCAAAGGACTATGACCCTGAAATGTTTATGCGTATGTCATGTATGCCATATGGCTTATATCCATGTGGAAGATTATGGAACATGCGCTAAGAATCGTTATTCTAACATGTTTGCAAATGATCATGAATGAGAGAGACATGCAAAAGTTCATGCATGAT
Organism: Excoecaria cochinchinensis; assembly: GCA_947683425.1. Taxonomy (NCBI): domain Eukaryota; kingdom Viridiplantae; phylum Streptophyta; class Magnoliopsida; order Malpighiales; family Euphorbiaceae; genus Excoecaria; species Excoecaria cochinchinensis. The sequence continues at coordinate 5,969,499 of CANTUQ010000112.1, forward strand.
AAATATATACAAGGGATTATGTATGCAAGCTATGTGCAAATGACCGTGCATGCAAATGATCATGCATGTGGTAAAGAGTCATTCATCGGCATTGATGTAAAAAAATCATATGCAAAGACATGTGGGATATGTTACATACATGAAAGCTATGTAAGGAATTGGGTGTGTGTGATGTGTGCACCTACAACTATGTATATGAAACATATGTAGGAAAAATCACATATATGTGTATTGAATGCATGCGAAAAATGTGGATGCAAGATGCTGGCAAAGGATATGCCCATAAAGAGCCACATGCGTTAAAAGCACTTACGAAATGTATTCGCTAAAGCTCTTATGCCAAAAGACATGCACCAAGAATTGTACATGTAAAACTATTTATTGAGAATGTTTGCTACAATTATGCGTAAAAACATTTGCAAAAAGCATGTGTACAAAGAATATTGCTGAGAGTGTACACAAAGTATCATTTTCATGGGTAGTGATAAGAAATACCCCAAGATTGTAAAATGAGTGCAACCTATTAGGTACCTCAAACTCGAATTTCTAACTGCCTTTAAGCATATTGAATGAACCACATTCTCAACTGATTCAATCTCATCAAAAGAATTCGGGAGTCATTCCCAATGAAGTGCAAGAAAGTAAACACGTAAGTATCGATGTTTACTAAATCAGCATGTGAATACGAGGCATACCATGCGATCTCTGTGTGTATGTGCAAAAGGCCAAAACAAGATTTTTCATTTTTCAAAAGCAACTTCTAATTGCAACTTTTGGAGAAGAGACTCGACTCGAATGCAAATGCACTCGTGGCTTCCCGCTTGAAGCTCAAGAGACACCATACGCCTCTTCCTACGTACCAAACCTTACTAGAAGGTCATCTCCGCTGGTTAGATAAGGCCAAACCAAGAATCAATAGGTCTTACTTTGGTTGTAATGTTAGGCTTGGGTAATTGGCTATCAAAGGAGGATCAGGTCGCTAGAGAAAAATAGCCGCAACGTTCATTCGGATGAAGAAACCATTTCCAACCCCAATTGCATACTATCTAGATACTCTTGAATTTGAATTTGGTGATACTTGATCTCATCAAGCTCAGCATAAAAATTAAGCTAAGAAAGATAGCTATTGAAACTTATCAAGGGGTATTATCTTGGACCCTACCATTTTTCTTCTCTTTTTTTTTCTCTTTTTTTTTGTTTAATTTTTTTTTTCATTTTTTTTTTGCTTTATTTTTTTCTGTTTTTTTTTCTTCAATTTTTTTCAATCTCTTTTTTTCAATTTCGATTTTTTTTCTGTTTTTTTTTCTTTTGTTTTTCTCTTCGCAGGCTCATGTCTCTAACTACACAAAAGGTTTATCGATGATTCAAACCCCTTTCCAAAAGTGTAGCCCAAAAATTATTGATGATTGAAAATTTTTCAAGGGGTAAACCCATCCTTATCGGGGTGATTATTGGTAGCTCAAAGAATTATCACTGATTGAGACTCTCTTTTTCGAAGTGCTCTCCCTCTTTATCAGGGTGAATTTCTGATGGCCCAAAGGATTACCAATGATCAAGTCTCAAAGATCATCAATGATTAAAAATCTCTTTCAGAAGTGTAAACCCACTTTTACTGGGACAATTTTTGATGGCTCAAGAGAATATCGCAATATGCATCCATCTTTACTAGAGCGGCCATTCTCCTAAGGGGAAGCCAAAATCATTTTAGGCGAAAGGTAGTTTTAATGTATATAACAACAAAACTGGCACGCGTTTAGCATACCAAAATAAAGGCTCAAGGGGCTATCAAGCGATTGTAAAATAAGGGTAGAAATTGGTCATTTAGAGAGCTATACAAAGAAATAGTTGCCTAAATCATTTTCTAAATTCAGCCTTATCCGGGGGTCGCTTTGACGGGTAATCGGAAAGGTTCTAGTGCTCTTAGTGAGTTTTCATCCAATCCCCTAATTGCAACTAGTTTTTCAGTTTATTTTTAAAACGGGCCAAAAGTGCTCTGAACTTAGAAATGACATGGTATGATCAAATATCTTCACGTGATCTAGCTCTTAAAGACCAAACATATATACTCCTTACTTAATTCAAAGTGGAATGAAACTCAGATTTCTAGAGTTAAGATCAGATCCATTCATAGTTGAGAACTAATTAAGCATAGTCAAACTCTGAATCAGAGGTAACTTAATGAGGTGCAAACATGTCAGCGTTTTAGGATACAGCTTAACACAAAAATATTTTTAATCTATCAAAAATGTATATGCACAAAAATTGTGTAGGCACATAATTTTTTTCTCTTTTTTTTTTTTAAAAAAAAAAATATGCACAAACTATGCATTACAAATCATGTATATGGAATGGCATATGCAATAGCGTCATGTACATTAGCAATGCACGTAAGGATCTGTATGTGCGAAACATGTGTAAAAACATTTGTATAAAAAATGTGTACATGAAATATGTGCAAAGGTGTGTGTAAAACACCTGCGAAAAAAATATGAGTGTGTAAACACTGCATGATAAATGATGTGCATGCGTAAATTTGCAGTGTACATGCATACGATGAAAGCATGAGTACAACCTATGGCACAGTATGGGGATGAATGTTCATGATATGTGGTACACATGAACATGGCATGATCTAGACATGATAGAGATATATATGCAAGATGACGACGTGGCATGGTGATATGCAACAATGAGTCGCGAGGAGTGGCAAAACTCATGTATATAGAAGTGCAAAATATATACAAATAATGCGCATGAGATGGGACACGGCAAAAGAATTGTTGTGTACAGTGAGCGGAGTATGCGTGCAATACGAGGCATGCAATGAAAGTGTCTGCACGAAACAAATAGCGTTCACAAAGTATGCGTATTTACATGGTATGAGCATACAAGACATGCATTGGTATATACAATGACTAACATGCATGATGAAGAAATTATATGTACATGACATAATTCACGTATGATAGTACATGTTCATGATATGGTGTACAATGTGAAAAATGCAAGGTATTTTCCGTGTTTGATGTCTAGTCTAATGAAGTATGCTAATGTGTGCACATTGACATGCAGCAGTATATGTATGTTCCAAGGCATAATGTTAATGTACATGTGTAATGTGAGCATACGAATATGTACATGCTATGACACATGGTGAATGCATTTTTTTGATTTGATTTTATTATCTTATACATGTCATGGTGGTAGTATGTCTGTGTGTGCTATGATGCATGCCAATACGTACCTTCAGGTATGTAGGCTATATGTACTGATTATGGTGCATGAATAATGCGCAATACATGGTCATGTTGTTCAACAATAATATATAACGTCTAACGGAAATTACAATGATACATTGAGATATGTGACAAACTATACGCAAGATAATATGTACATGTGATAGTTTTATGCACAGGAAAGTACGTATATAGAGGAAATAATAAAAAAATTATTTGTGTATGAATGATACATTGAAACTCAAGAAAAACTACACACAGGATGATGAACAATCCTTCAGCCATAGCGCCCATCACATCTAGCATCATTCGTTCAAAATCTTCTAGCCTTCTGGCAAGATCTTGAATAGTCAAAGTTCCAGCCTCTCCTGACACAGTGGATGATTCACTGATTGTTGAGAGTGACTCAAAATCCCAACCAAGTACTATTTCTGGCAATCCAAAGGGCTAGTCCGTTCTTATTAGTCAACCGTCAGGACCTCTAATCCACTCAGATAAATTTATGATGGCTGAAATATTCAAATTGTTAGAATAATGCATGGATGATAATATACAATACGTGATTATAAACAATCACATGCAAGCAAGTAGGTCCTTCCACCCTTATTTCTCCCACACACGTGGTCGTGCAGTCTCTTTCCTAGGTGGGATTAGCCCAAGGGTCAACGAGGGACCCGATGGACGCGTATGGTGCACGGCGAAAAACCGGCAGCATGACACTCCTATGCTAATGTACAAGCGGATGGATAATGATCGTCGCGTATTTGGACGTTCCATAAATTTCGACATGGCCCTACCTGGGCATGATAGCCTTTGGCTAGGTTACCAAGCGAGACATTTGGACTCACCCAATACACGTGGATCCATACAGCAAGCATGAAATTAAGGTTCATTTCACATGTGGAAAGTGACTACAGTCATTACATGAGCTTTGGTCAAGGGAGATGAAATTTTAAGGCTACCCAAGCATGATCCCTGTCGACAGGTCTATCTCATCACGAGCATAGCGACCGATCGAGTCACCATTTTGATATACCATTTAAGGTACGTGGCTTGGGCTGGTGATTATCCTTAACACTTCCCCAAATTGAGTGAAAATGAGGAGGTGCTTCAGGAACGCACCGGGGATAAAAGAGGGACCAAACTAGCGTATTTCTAAGGCTCTAATGATATGCAAATGCAAATTTGAGAGGGGGTGAATTTATGAATTAAATTTTAATCATAAATGTTAAAAGAGGTATTTTCAAATCGAAATCTCGAACCATAAACGTCCCCAGTGGAGTCACCACTGTGACGCGCGCCGGATCCCGATGCGCCGCCCTTCCGGACCGCCAGCACGTGGGCGATCGGGGCATTTGCGGGTCCGTGGACAGCTTGCGATAAATCACAAGTGCGTCTATGTCGGGCAACAAAGAGGTTTCATGGAGTCGCCACCCAATAGAACATTGGGAAAGTTTCTCTCGCCTCGGAGAGCCTAAGACTTGCGCACTTTATCCATATCGGGCCATGAGGCCTAGGATTAGCGCTAAAGCCTCGTGACTCAAGAAGTATCTTGAGGAATGACCTCTAACCTCTTGAGCCCAAAGACCAGAGCTGGGTCCGGGATTTCTCATCTATTTCTACCTCAATTAGTTTATGATCAAATTTTAATGTCATTAATTCGCTCCCTCTCCACACTATGCGGTTTAATTAGAGGCACATTTATTCACATTCGGAAAGCAGTAAATGAGCAGATAAATAATGAAAGCGATAAATTACAACAATACAAGGAGTGGAATACAACTCCCTTTTATAAATGTGCGAATCATGCATAAATCGGGTTATTCATTTATTTTGGGGACTTTGGTCCCCGCATGTGCTTATTATGGAAAACAATTTTCATGCGATAATTTTATCGGGTAAAAAAATAGGACATTGGTCCAATTTTATTTAGCAAACATTCTTTTTAGCAGAAAACATTTGTGTGGTGGTCCTTTTTAGTAGCGGTCGAAAATCGTTTTATTATTACAGACCACAAATACATAAAATATAATAAAATAGTAATTGCATATTTCTCAAATAATAAATGATAAATAATTCTTAATTTACCTGTTCCGCCCATACTTCTTAGAAAAACCACATGCCTCCCGCATTGCAGTCAAAATAGAAAAATGATATTTGTTAATCATGAATAAATAAACAATTGAATAAATGAATGAATAAATGAATGATTGAATAAATAATTAAATAAATAATTGGATGAAATAAATTGAGAGTTAATGAATATAAAAGCACAAATGACAATTAAAATGATTAATGCTAATAAAAATAATAGTGCTAATAATAATGTCATAATATAATAATGAACAATAAATAAACATAAAATGATAATAGTAATTATGAATGGATAAAATAATGATAATAATAATGATAATAGCAATAATGCAAATAATAATAATAATGCTAATATTATAAACAGAAAATAAATAAATATAATAATAATAATTAATAATATAAAAATCAGAATAATAATATCATAATAATCATAATATCAACAATAAATTAATATATTCTCAATATTAATAATAATCAATAATAATAGATAAATATAACAATAATATAATCTCAATAATAATAATAAACACTAATAATAACAAATTAGACAATAACAATATTAATAATAATAATAATAATAATAATAATAATAATAATAATAATAATAATAATAATAATAATAATAATAATAAATATTAAATATTAAATAAAATAATAAAAACAGAATTATAAATAATAATTAATAATAATAAATATTAAATATTAAATATTAAATAAAAAATAATATAAAATAAGAGAGGGAAGTCACCGGAGGGCCGCCGGAGCTTCGCCGGAGGGGAGGTGGTCGACACCACCTATGCCGGAAGGTAGATCGCCGCGCGCTGAGCTCCCCGACGGTGTCCACGCGCCGGACGACGAAGCAGGTTCGCCGGAAATCGATTGCAAAGCCACTGCCCCTCTCTCGCCGATCTGGCTTTTTCCGGCGAGTGGCGGTGGCTGGTCGATGCCGGCTGGTGCGCCTCGGTCTCCTCTGCACGGTGGTGGGGTGCGTGTGGCCGTGGACGGTGGCGGTTGGCCGGCGGGAGCAGCGCCTTCTCCCTTTCCTCTTTTCTCCTTTATTGTTTCTTCCCGCCGATCTCCTCCACGCCGGCGCTGATGGCTGATCGGAGACCGTCTTTCGGTGCGCCGGGGTCTGCTCTCCACCGTGGCGGGGCGCGTACGGCGGTTCGGCGACGTGGCTGGCCGGCGGAGGCCTCGCCTCCTTCCCCCTTTTCTTTCCCTTTTCCGGCGTCGTTCTCCCCTGGCCGGTCTGGTCTGCTGAGCCCTCCTTTTTCTTGGTCTTCTTCTTTTGTTCTTATACCCTCAAATTAGGGTTAGCTTGGTCATAATGGTAATTTCCTCCATTTTTCTATTTTCTGATTTTTTGTTTTGATTTTAATTGATTTACTTAAACTAAACCACTAACTAATTAAATACTCTATTAATTAAATACTCTATATTTTTAATACCTATTTAATCTAATTAATCTACCTAAATTATCACATCTAATTAATTATCACATTTTAATTATCCTAAAATATTAACTAATTAATTAATATATTTTACAATATTAACTATTTAAATTAAACTAATCATAATTCTTGATTTATCTAATTAAATTAATCTAATCTCAATTATTAATTTAACCTACCTATTTTATATCGAATATATATTTTTTTTGGAGGAATTATCAAGAACCCGAGATTGCCATCAAAATCTGACTCAGAACCAGGTGTCTACACCCTCCTTTTTCATCAAACTTAAATGTGTGCTTTCAATCCTTTTTCCCTTGTTTCTTTAGTCTACTTTTATGTGTTTTTAATTTGTAAATGATATAAATGGTATTTTAACTTAGCTAAATAATAAGTAATGTATACGATATTGCATGTTAAAAGTTGTTGAATGATATTGGGTTATGCATGTCTTATTTATAATTCATTGATATGAATGTGAGTATAATTATGTATTACCCTTGGAAACATGATTTGAATAATGCATAACCTGCCAGAGTCAAGTAAGTGGATAGTTAGGCATGCCTAATAGAGTCTTTAGCTGCAGCCTCAGTTCCGTTTGGACCCCGATCAGGTCCCTGTTTGGTTCCTTGCGAACCCCCTCAGTATTTGGATCTTGTTTAAGGTCCCCTCAGTAAAATGTTTTGTAATTGATAAAATGAAATGGTTTTCGATTCGTACCTGTAAGGTACTGTCAGTATTCAATTCGTACCCGTAAGGTATTGTCCGTATACTCGTTATCCACTATTGTGAGTCAGCAGGTGCTCTTTTTGTTTTGCTCCGCTTTGATATGATTACAAGAATATGGTATCCGGATGCGTTAATGATAAGTATGAGAAATCAACTAAATTGTAAAAGAATGTGGATGTGAACTTCTGAATGCATATCTTTATTATGCAAGCATGATTATATAGCTAATATCATTATCCGCATTTGTCATATTGTATGTGTATTGCATTGACGACCATTGTGAATGGCCGTCCACTCTTTTGTTGTGTGTTCCCCACTAAGCGTTTATCGCATAGCACGGTGTTTTATCTGTGCAGGTGCGGAAGATGGTGTTCTTTTGGGAGAGTTATCGCCAATCAAGCTAACACAGAGGGATTAGTGTTAGGGCTTTATTTTTGATAGCATGTTGATTCTTTTGTAGCTGAACTCTCTTTATACCATTATTTTGTAAAGTTTCCGCATTTATATACTTTTGGGATATGTAATTATTTTATTCTGGCTTTTGATCAGGACATTATTGTAATGAATTTTGTTAATGTAATGATGGATCATTCTGATGCTTATGGAGGTTTTAATTTTCCCATAATGATGTATGGTTATTAAGTATGAATGTATGCTTGGTATCTTTATATGCTTGGTGACATACCCGGCTCATACGGCTTCTCACTCCTTGAGGATGGGTACGCCTACGTATGGGTAGGGGGTGTTACAGATAAGGGATGACCTGCCCACTGTGTGAGCCCACGGATGGGCACAACTCCGTAACCAAACACGATCACACGGCAGTAAAGATATCCTTGACCTCTGTGTAACCTAACACAGCTACCCCATTTACACTAAAACATAGCTGTATTTTCAAAAGCACAGCTGTGCTAATATGAAAATTCTATGTGCTCTGTTTTACGAGTCCTTAACCCAAATCACATTCAAAACTCATTCTTTTCCCACGCAAATACTTCCATAATCATTATTTCATACCAAAATATCTTCCATACCATTTGAGCAATATTCTTAAACATATACACATCTCAATTACTCAATTGTAGACAAATTGAATACAAAAGAAAAGGAAATTCCCAAACCTTAAATTACTTCCTTTTTCTACTCCTTTACCTCCTTTCCTCTTCTTTCTTCTTCAGTTGCTTTTTCTTCAAATTCAAATAACAAAACTATTTCAATTCTCATAAATATACTTACAAACCACCACTTGCACTCAAAAACATAAGGAGGAAGAAGATGATGAGTAGAAACTTGTTCTTACCTTTATACCTTTAAAACCAGTTTCAACTAAATTTCTAGCCTGAATTCCACTTGAAATCACTTCTAATCAGATTTTTGGGTGTCAAAAGATGGAGGAGGGTTGCTTGGAGGAGGGAGGTTGGTTGGCTGCTTGTTCCCCCTAAGTAGCCGACCTTCATGGCTTATAAAGCCATGAAGTCTCTTCTAAGGTCTAGAACCACACATGCCAACAGGTAATTGGTGTACAATTTCTATTCTCTTTTTAGTCCTTATCTTTTCTTGCTTTCTTACATTAACCTCTTAATCTATAGTAATCTTTTCTAGGCCTCATCAACTTCTTAATTGCAATTAAATCTACTTATTTATGCAATTGGGTCCTCACATGTAAATTACTACATTAATCTCTTTTATTAACTTAATTCCAATTATGCATTAACTTATAATCACAATAATACTCATTTACCCCAACATAAACACATAGGAATCCTATCTAAAAATGACTAGGGTGCAAATTGGGGTATTACAAGACATATGATAAATAGATAATGATTGGGAACTTAGTGAACTTTTGAATCTATATCAAATGAATAATTATCATTTATTTAATTTTATTACAACAGTAAAATAATGTGAGATGCATGACATTAATAGTGGGCTTATATGTCTCAAAGTAGAGTCTATTATTGGAAAGATGATTGTGATGCACGCCGAACCCCGTGGGTTCTGGGACGCCTGCTTTTAGGGTCCGAGAGAGGTTCGTAAAACCCGAAAAGATTACAGGAGCGTCCATTTTGGGCAACAAGAGGTGCTTTGGAGTCGTTACCCAATAGAACATTGAGAAAGCTCATCTAGCCTCATTGAGCCTAAGATGATGTGTTATGTCTATTTTGGGCAACAAAGAGATATTTTGGAATTTTCATCCTAATAGAACATTAGGAAGGTTCATCCAACCTCATGAAACCTAAGACCAGAGAAAGTTCGGGACATCACTTTTATTTATACCTCGGTTAAAGTTACAAATGAGTTTTTAAATTAAGTTTTCATCCTTTTCTCATACAATTATGCAATTTATTAAGGAGAAAATCAAGTACATAATGAAAGCAATAAATGAAACAATTTAAATAAAGCAAAAAGAGCATATTAATTTACAATAAAACAGGGGGCATAATACAACCCCAACCCATAAAAGAAATGAAAAAATCATGCATAAAATGGGGTATTTATTTAAGGAGGGAACATTGGTTCCCTCATATTTACAAAAATGATAATCTTTAAGGTGCCATTTTTATTGGAGAAAATCTAGGACATTGTGTGACGCGTGCCCCCACAAGGCCCGCTTTTAGGGTTAGAGGGATTGGTTCGCGTCATTTGATGTTGGGTAATATGAGATATTTTTGAATCCCCACCCAATAGAACATTGGGGAAGTTCATCTAACCTCATGAAACCTTTAGGCACATTTGAGGTATTTTGGAATCGCCACCCAATTTACAAGAAATAGGGAAACGTCATCTAACATCTATGATCTAAACCAGAGAGTGGTTCGAAACTCCAGTCTTATTTATGCCTTGGTTAATTATAAATGAGTTTTTAGATTAGAAAATTCCATCTCTCATCTCACACGATTAATGCAATTTATTAAAGGCACACTTCAAGCATTCGGGAAAGCGGTAGATGAAAGGTATAAATAAAGCAATAAATGAGGCGGTAAATAAAGCAGTAAATACATAAAGCCACACCATTTACAAAGGAGAATTTGGTAAAAATATAATCCCCAAAATAAAAAGAAAAGCTAAATAAAATTGCCCTAAAAATAATTAATTACAAGGGCCTGCAAGATATATACAAACATAAAATTAAACAATCAAGCAAAATCAATCAAGAGGAATTATATGCGCAAATCGGGATATTTATTCGGTTTGGGAATATTGGTTCCTTCATGCTTACTTAAAAGGGAATTGAAGAGTCGTTTCGGCTATTGGCTTAAAAATTGGGATGTATTGCTCCCATTTTGAGAAAATTTAACTCTTCGTTTTAATTCGTGGCACTTTTACATTTATTGTCTAAAATCGAGGACATCGGTCCTAATTTATTAATAAAATTCTAATTTAGTCGTAAAAATATTTTTTTGATTTTTTAACCGACACGCGTGTAAAATAGAATTATTTTACTTAAAAACAAACACACTCATGCAAATAGTTGTTGGTAAGATCTCACCCAAGTGATGTAGTCTCCTACACGCAGTGACCCCTCTGTTTGGTCACGACGATGATCAAATAAGCAAACGTCGCATTTTACCCACATAAGAAAAATAAAGATAGAAAAATTAGGAACAATTCCAAAACTAACCAAATAAATGTGAAAATGAGGGAAATGTAAAATAATATCAGCATGCAATTAAAAAGTAAAATAGGTCGAATTAAGCATATTTATTTAACATGCAAACAACTCACATGCAAGGAGGATTAAAGACTAGTCATGCAAAAATATAATAATAATAATAATAATAATAATAATAATAATAATAATAATAATAATAATAATAATAATAATAATAATAATAATAATAATAATAATAATAATAATAATAATAATAATATCAATGACAATGATAACAATAATAACAATTACATTAATAATAACAATAACAATAATAAAAATAACAATAACAATAATAATAGCAATAATAACAAAAATAGTGATAATAATAATAATAATAATAATAATAATAATAATAATAATAATAATAATAATAAAGTTAACTAAATGAGCAAAATAAGTGGAAAGGGTTAAGTAAGCATACAACAAAAGGTAACAATGTATTAAACGTAAAAGAAGACTATTGCAAAAAGTTATGCCAAGAAAATAATAAACTTGATTTTTCGGGCCCTAATCTTATGTATTTAACCATGGTCATGCCAAACGCAAAACAGAGATTGAAAAATCGCGCTAAAAGGATAAACCTTATAAAAACCCACATTTATCAAGTCGTTATTCACATATTCATTAGTGCAAGAAAAAATTGAGATAAAACAAGCAAATAAAATTGGTTAAGCAAATGGGTCCAAGAATTTTTACCCTCAAAACTAATAGAGTGGGAGCAAGATGTCTCGATCCGTCTCCCTTATCAAGTTTCGCAATGATAAACACAAAAATATCCAAGAAAACTCAAGTTTTCAACACAAAAACTCAAGAAAACAAAATGAAAAGATGATTTTTTTGGCTTTCTTATGTTTGTTTGATGGAGTACCCAAGCTAAGGAAATTGATTTTCCTTCCTCAAGTTAATCCAAAGAAACAAACCCTTTCAAAACCAAAGAAGAAATTCTGATCTTTTTTTTTTCAGGAAATGCTTTTTTTTCTTTTTTTAAGAATTATCTCGTCACCCCCAAGCTCTTCCCCATTTTTTTCAGAAAAGTTCCTCCTCCCTTTCAATAAAAACTCCCTCTTTCCTTTTATTTTCCCTCTTTTTCTCAAAAGGGGAAAGGACAAAAGCCCCATTCTATTCCTTTTCCCACCAAAACCCCTGAAACCTGAAAGAAAACCCCTTTTAACAGTCCCAAAATCTGTCAAAAATCAAATTTTTGCAGGTGGGAAAGGGACATGATGGAGGCTGCTCGCGAGTGGGTGGCCGCACCTTGAGTGCCCAGATGCGGGCATCGCCCGCTGGGTGTAGGCACGCCCTAGGTGCGGGCACCGCCCACTGGGCACACCTCTCGGGTCCTAGGTGCGGGCACCGCCTGCTGGGCATGCCTTGCGCGTCTCAGGTACGGGCATCGCCTGCTGGGCATGCCTCGCGCACCCAGGGGCGGGCGACACCTCGCACGCCCAAATGCCGGCATCGCCCGCTGGGCGCGCCTAGGAGCTGGTGCACGTCCGCATGATGCGCCCAAAAAAAAACTGTTCCTCTTAAAAATAAAATAAAAATAAATAAATAAATGAATAAAAAGTAAAATAAAATAAATATGAGAAAACAGATAATAAAAATAATAAACACAACAAAAACCAAAATAAATATAAGTAAATAAAATTTAAAAGTATTTTGGTACAGAGATAAGAACTTGACAAGGGGAATGATTGATTCTCACCTTATTGCCGACAAATCGGTCCTTATTTTCATTATTGGGTAATCCTGATTTTAGAGCGCCTCAGGATCCGGTGTCTACGCATTTATCCTATTTTATTAAAGAAAACCTTATTTTAAGAAATCTTTTTGGTGCTTTTTATATTAATGAACTCAAAATAACATTTATGATAACTAAAGGCAAATAAATAAACTTGAGAAGAACAAATGCTAAATAATACTAAAAGAGAAGGATTAAGGAGAATGAACCAAAATAAAGTGGCTTGTCTAATTTGAGACCGCATTCTGTCATCCATACTTAAAACAAAATGACATAATAGAAACGTCAAAATAAAGAGTTAAAAAACAAAGCAAGTGATAAAATAGTAGAGCAATATTAAATAAACATTTAAACTAAATAAAGCAAAAAATAATATAAGAAAAGAGAAATAAAAACAATTGAAAATGAAGAAGAAACAGATCAGGGACGGCCAAATAAATGAGGTACGGCTGTTCGAGAGGTGACCGATGGGAAGAAGAATTACTCCGAGAAGACCCATCGCTCGCTTGAGCGACTGCTATCGGTAGGGCCTTCATCCCGTCGGTCATCTCCAGATCTCAAAAACAAAGGAAAAAAAAACTTTTTAAAGTCCAAATTCCTATACTATATAGATCTTAAACCATTTTTTCATGCGATTGTATTTGAAAAAAATATTAATAAAGCAATTGCAGTATGAAGGTAATACAATTACCGAACAAATAAATTAACCTACATTTTGCACCAAATCATATAACTCGTATCAATATATTTGAACTAATGCAAGAATGACCACTTTCGGACCCAGAATATTTACGCTCAGAAAATTGATCTGCTGGACGGCAATGATAATGCAGGTTTCTGCCTTGAATTCCAAAAGAATCGGTTGACAATTGAAAGATATTGAAAAATCACTCTCTTCACTAAAACTAATTTTCGTTTAGAATAATGTAAATCTTAGAAGAGTAGATCTAGAAAATAAAATTAATTTCTCTTTCTCAAATTGACTCTTAATTCCTTCAAAATGAATTTTTTAAAAGAATTATAAAGAGAACCTTTTTTATTTTTGCTTCTCAAAAGAAAAATCTTTTTTTTCAAAATTCCTTTTGTACCTCTATTTATAAGCCACATTCTAATTTAATGATAAACATGAAACTTTTTGATTTATCCTTAAAGATAAAATTAATATTTGGTTTATACCAAAAGATAAATAATCCTAAATTATCTTTGGGGATAATTAATTTATCCCTAAAGATAAATATCAAATATTTGATTTATCCCTACAGATAAAGTGGTTTCATATTATCTTTTAGGGATAAAGTCAAATATCTTAAGTTTATCATCAAAGATAAGTACTTTAGATCACTTCAAATTTATCCCTAAAAATCAAGAATTTATATCCATAAGATAAAATTTGGATTTTCTATTGAGGAAACAAAATGAAAATCGCCGTCAAGTAGCGACCGACGGGTGTCGCTCGAAGAAGAGACAGGTATCGATCGGCAAGAAAACCGAAAATGCCCCTTTAACGTGAGGGGCAGCTATCCCACGTGAGAGGGATGGGTGCCAATGATGACAGACCGACATGCTTTCCCTTTTTGGAGGGACGAGCGTCAGTTGCCATGCGCACCGCATTGTCCATCCCTCATCAAAGGTGGGCGTGCCTCAGTTAAGACTGACATGTGTCCCTCATTTGAGGAACGGCCGTTAGTTAAAGAAAAAATAGATTTTCATCTGAAAAAGCCTCTCTTTTAAAATCAAAAGGATTTTTGGTCATAAATGAGCTTCAAAACTTGTGAAATTCATAGGTGGAAACCTACAACCTCAGCCTTTTACTTGTGAAATAGGTATTGGTGTCCTCATTGGATAACTCTGATCTGGGCTATCTTGTGATCCAGTTTCTACAATGACTCTATCATCTAAGAATATAGTGGTTGAGTTAAATAAGGAATAAAAGTGAATTTCATATTTAAAGCATCTACATTTTGATACACTTGGTGTATACTATAAAAGGTACGTCGGACATAAGATTGGCCTTGGCAATCACTTATATTATTTTTGTAATCATAAATATGAGATAGTTTTTGAACTTATAAAGAGAGATCAAGTTCAAAACTGAAATCGCCTTGATAGTGAATCAAGATGAGATAAAAAATAAGATAAGTATTGTAATGGCCCAAATACCGGGTCAGTAGTAACAAGTGAAATCTGTAGAGTATGTAGTATGAATTTCAGGTGAAAATATCACTATTTGAGTCCTAAAAGACAGAAGAAAAGAAAGGTTAAACGTGCTCAGGTCAGGGAAGCTCCTGATGGGCGACTTTCTGGGAACCCGGAAGTGAAAACTATTTTATTGGAATATTGAAAAATACAAGTTATAAGGAGTCTGGTGGTATAATTTGGAGTGAAAATGAGGTCAGATAGGTCCCCGAAAATTAAATTGAAGAAAAACCTCTGTTTTGATTCAAATAGTAACTAGGTTTGACAGAAATTTGACCGAGACTTTAAAAATAGTAAACAACTTTTGAAAAGTTATCTGAAAATATAAATGGACTCAGAATAGTGTGTAAAACAGTTTGCTAGTGAAAAAGTAATTTTATGATGGCTTTGAAAAATGGGTGAATCGGATTGGTTTAATTGAATCGGACCAGAAATGGACCCTGATTGAGATTGAATTGCAGTCAAATGAGCTATTAAGAGTAAAATGAAAGTTAAGGATGAAAAGCTAGGCGAACCGATTCAACCAGTGAATCGGACCGGACTGGTCGGACCCGTTGACTTTGGTTTGACTAGTTTGACCAAAGTTTGACCGGACTCTAAATGGAGTTATGGACCTCAAAAAACTTATCTGAAAGTATAGATTTGCTTGAAATATTATGGAGAATCAAATGGTAATGAAAAATAAATTTTACAGTGAGACAAAAAATTAAGTTATCGGACTAGTAAGAAATTAACGGACTGGAAAATGGTCTCCAATTAAGATAAAATTTTATGTGGAGGATAAATTATATATTTTAAGAATTATGGAATTTATTTTGGGAATAGTTGAGCTTAAAAAGTGAGAGACATTATTTTTGGTTTGAAAATGGGCTTAAATTACGTAAATGGGCTTTTGGTTTGGCCCATGATTTGGCCCCTTTAGGAGAGGCTATATAAAGGCTGAAGTATCAGATTTCTCTAGAGAAATCCCTAGAATTCCAGCAGCTCTCCTCCTCCTCCATAAGGCATAATTGTTCATCTTGAATTTTCCTCCATTTTCTTCAATTTTCTCTTCATCTCTCCCCAAATCCAAGCCTCCTAAACAAATTTTAGCCTCTCTAGAATATGATGGTGGTGATTAGAGTTCATTTGAAGTGGAAGAAGTGGGAGAAAATTAGTGGAAGAGTTTACGTATCAAATTGAGGTATGTAAAGTTGATATTTTTAAATTGTTTTAAAGGTTCCAATAGGTATTTTAGGATATGTAGATGATGTTTATGTAAATATATTGCATCGAGGAAGAAAATTTATGGTGATTTCTTTGAATTGTATATTTGGCGACTTAAGGATTTTAAAGGAGATGGTGTTTTTTCTTGGAGTAAAGGCATGCAAAGCATGCTTATGATGTGGAGAATAAGAAAATAAGATTAGTGGATACAATATCCTCATTTTTCCATGTTAAAAGTATGATTTTTAGTTATATTTAAACATAAAGTATGTGAAATATGCATGTTTAATTGAATCAAACCATATAGACATGTTTAGGAAGGTTAAAAATGATGATATGAATGTTTAAAATGAGAAAAAAGTTGGTATGATGAATCTCTACTTAGGCCAAATGGTATATCACATGATTTTGATGTGTTTTGATGATGTTTAGGGCATGTTTATGATGTATACATGGTATTTGGCATGTAATCTATCTAATGGTATATGTTAGAGCATGTGAAAATGTCATGATGTATGATATATGTATGTGGCCGATTGGTTATCATGTGTAAAGGTATGATTTTGATGAGTTTTAATGAAAAATAATGGCATAGTTATGTTATTCAACATGTAATTGACATAAATAAATGTTAAA
Organism: Excoecaria cochinchinensis; assembly: GCA_947683425.1. Lineage (NCBI taxonomy): Eukaryota > Viridiplantae > Streptophyta > Magnoliopsida > Malpighiales > Euphorbiaceae > Excoecaria > Excoecaria cochinchinensis. The sequence continues at coordinate 5,986,446 of CANTUQ010000112.1, forward strand.
GTTGATGAAAAGAATTGAGAGTGAAAGTTTAGTATGTAGGCTGAATGGTATACATGGGTTTTTCATGATGTATGATGATGTTTATGGCATGTTTATGGTGTATACATGGTATTAGGCATGTGAACTAACTAATGGCATGTGCTAGAATATGAAAAGGTTGCATGATGTATGATGTACATGTGATGCTAAATGGGTTATGTATGTAAAGGTATGTTTTGATGTGTTTCGATGTGAAATAATGGCATGGTTATGTTATTCAACATGCGAATAGCCTAAATAAATGTTAAAGTTAATAAAAAGAATTAATGGTGAAAAGTTAGTTTGTTGGCCGAATGTGTGTATGTATGTATACATTTGTACCATGATAGAATAATGAGCTTTTATGGCATGTGATGGTGTGATGATGATAATCACATGAATAATGATTGAATTTTATGAAAAAGAATGGAATAATATGATGAAATTCCATGAAATGTATGAATGGTAACTTAAAGATGTGAGAAATGGATTATTGGTACCCTTTGTAGTATTCTGGTAGTCAAGTCTAGTTCAGGATATATTGGCTAGCCATAGAGATATAAGACCGCGGGTGTGAGCATTATGTCTCACTTTTCTGTAGAACAATGACGATCCCACCTCACTGTATTTAAAAGTTAAAATGTTTCGAAAAGTATTTAAAGACAGAGGTGGTCCCTTGGGATTCCTCTGGTATGTATTAAAGACTGAAGTGATCCTACCTCGCGTCTCATTTATCCTTATTATAGATGTCTGCTAGTATTATACAGGGGGCAATTTAGTAAAAATGAGATTAAAATGTTAAAATTGTGATTAAAGTGAGATTTGCATGAAAAATGGACATAATTGAAATTTATGTAAAAAATTTGAGTGCATAATGGTAATTATGACCATAAGTATGTTAATAAGGGTAAAAATGTAATTAAATGATTAAATATGAAAATTTGTCACTTTATGAGGACTAAAATGTAATTTGGCACGAAATCAGAATTGGAGGGTAAAATCGTAATTTGCATGTTAAATAATGTAAAATGGTAAAATAAAATGAACTAGTGGCATTTTGATAATTTTAGTGAAGTTTAAGGACATAATTGTAATTTTGCCATATTTATGGACAAAATGGAGAATATAGACTTTTATGTGTGTTAAATGTGTAAATGCCCTTAATTAAGTGATTTAATGGTAAATTTACACTCAGTTGGTAAAAAGTGTAATCATAAGGGTAATTTTATAATTTAGACAAACTATAGGGATAAAATGGTAAATGGGTATAAAAGTGGTAAAGTAGGGACTAAAAAGTAATTTGGTAAATCATAAAAGGGTAAAGATGGAAATTAGGTAAAAAGAAGGGTAAATTGGTAATTAAGATTAAATAAAAGGGTAATTTTGGAAAAGAAGGGACATATATGGAATTATTGAAAAAGTAGGGACACATATGGAATTATTGAAAAAGATAAGGACATAATTGGAATTATTGGAAAAGTTGAGGACTTAAGTGTAAATATGGTATAGTTAAAGGACCTAGACGTAAATATGATATAATATGAGGACCTAAATACAAATATGTAATTTTATGTGCACTATATATGTTTATTTCCTCAAATGAGTGATTTAATTGACATTACGAATATTTTTGCAGGTATAGAAATTAAATGAATTAAATATTGGGATAATTGATATTAAATGTATTATTTCTATTCATGAGGCATGCATGTGAATTTAGGTATGTGGATAGTTAATTGTGCTAAGTGCATGAATGACTTTAAATAAAAATTATAAATATTATTACATGTAAATAATTGAATAAGAAAATAATTGTTCAAGGACAAAATTGTAATTTTAGTAATATTTAAAGGACTTAAGTGTAAAATAGTAAAAGAGTAATAATTTTATAAGGATTAAGTGACAATTGCATGATAGATAATAAAATAAAAAGCAATAATAAGTAAATTAATGGCATTATTGTAATTAAGTGGGATGATAGGTAATACTGTAAATTAGTAAAAAGTTTAGGGATTAAATTGTAAATTGACGATAGTAATGTAAATTTAAGGATTAAAATGTATTTGATAAGTATTATGAATGATAACTGTATTATTGAATATAAATGAAGAAATTTATAATATGAATAATTATAATGATAGTATTAATACTGGCATTAAAGTTTATGTCAATATTTAGATTAAGGTAAGGACACAAGTGTAACACCCCAACCCATACGTAGGCGAACCCATCCGCAAGGGAGTAGGAAGCCGTACGAGTAGGTGTGTTACCGAACAGAAACGATACACAGCATATATAATTACGAAAGAATTAAAACTTTAAGGAACAAAATCTGAACATACATATTCCTAAACGTGCATATTTTAAACGGAAACATACGCATATACACATTTACAATCATACAATAGGAGCCTGAAATATTACATCATTCTCTTTACATATTATTACATATACATATTACACAGTTATACAACAACTCCAAATTACAAAAGCTGAACAAGATACAAAACTTCTAGCTCCTATGTGGCCGACTCTGCAGATGCGCGACTCGAACGGAAGCAAACCTGCCACCTGCACGGGAAAAAGAGCCCGTGCTAAGCGATAACGCTTAGTGGGGAGAGTATACAAAAATATAGACGGCCATTCACAACGGTCGCCAAAGCAAAGCACATACACAACAGCGAATGCATAAAGTCCTAACAGATAACTATACATGCTTTATACAATAGCCACGCATTCAAATGTTCCTAAATGTGGTCATATACTCATATGATTAACACAACCAATTGTCATGCCAAGAACGTAAACACATTTTACTATACATATACTTCAACAGTCATGTTCGGTAATTCAAACTCGCATTCATATACATGTTAATTTATTGTATTACTATACAAAAATGTATTGTCAACCTTATATGCCACACCGACTTCAATCACACATATTATATACAAGATCCTTTACAGATAAGGACAAAAGTACAATATACATGTTAGAGTTACATTAAGCCTACTCGGAGATTGGTAGGCGCCTTCACATATCCCAAAATCATACTCATACTGATATCACATTCTTATATTCATAACTGGTTCATATGACCGAGATCTTACACATTCGGATATCACTTTTTCATGTTCATATCAGATAAAGCAAACGAAATACCTGCTGACTCAAAATAGTGGATAACGAGTAACAAATTGTACCTTACGGGTACAAATCGCAAAGTACTGTCACTTTCCATAGTTCAAAAGCATTTCCCAAAACAGGACCTTAAACAAGATCCATACACATACAGATAATAGGGTTCGCGAGGAACCATTCGGGGACCTGATCAGGGTCCAAATCGTTCAAAGGACGCTGCAGCTACAAAGACTCTATTAGGCATGCCTAACTATCCACTAGACTGACTCTCGCAGGTCATGCATCATACAAATCATATTTCAAATCACTTAATTTATATCATTGTACATAATTAGCAATAGATAAGACTTATGAATAAGTTCATAAAGTCAATCATGCCTCATACAATTTACACTTAAGCATAATATAATGATCTTAGAGAGAGATCATCAGTATAGATATGCATAATACATTCAATTATATTAATATACTTCATAAAACAGTCCAAGAATAAACCTAGAGGCATCACAAGTTTCGAAATTCAAATATGGAAATCACAAAAGAAACTCATTTAGCACAACACATCTGTCGCGCTCGCGACAGAGACCATAGTCTCTTCGCTGCGCACGCGCGACGGACTTCGCGATCGCGGGAAGGAGAGAAGAGCCCGGCTCTGTCGCGCTCGCGACATCGTTGCGATCGCGACAGAGGATGAGCATTGCTATCGCGGGGTCGCGACAAGTCGCGTGCTCGCAATAGCACAGGCCAACAATGTGCTCTGTCGCGATCGCGACGGTTGTCGCGCTCGCGACAGAGAGCACACAAGCTATTACTATCGCGGGCTCGCGACAGCGTCGCGTGCTCGCGATGGCACAGCATCAGGATTACCAGTCTCTGTCGCGCTCGCGACAGTGTCGCGATCGCGACAGAATCATGATTCCGAAAATCTGCAGAATTCTACAGGATCTTTCCTTCCTCAAACTCACTACCAAACACACGAAACATATCCAAAGGTTTCTTACCTCATCTCTAGCAAGCCACACATCATTAACAACATAAACACGACACCCATACTAAGAAATCCAAATAAATCATGCCACTAACAATGTCCATATACTCAAACTTTAATAACAACATTATTCTTCATTCATCTCAATCGCACCCATGTTAAATGCATTCAAACATATGATACGTCATGCTTAGGTTACTCATGAGACTATCACATGATAGCACTCATCCATAAACAAACCTTCATGGAATTATATCTATGATTAATTACTAGTTAAATCACCAATCTTAAACATACTCCTAAGTTTTTCCCATGACATTACTTATATAGTCATTTAATTACCCTAAACGTGCATAATAATTGATGGAAAAGGTACGGGATTGATCTGGGTCAATTCTAGACTCAAAAATAGAGAAGAAAAGGCTCAAATTATGATTTCCTGTCGCGAGGTCGCGACCCTTGTCGCGCTCGCGACAGAGACTCGCCTCAGCTACCTTAATAGACTGCTTCCTACTACAAACTAGTATCGCGAAAACCGACCTCTAAACCTCCTTTTTAGGAAAAGTGGGCTTCTTAACAAATGTTTCCCTACGTCTTAAAGTTCAAATGGAACAAGTTTCAGGTCAATTGGACACCTACAACTCCAGATATGAACTCCACAATCTATACTGGTCAAACAACTCGACACGAAAAGAGACACTACGGTTTTATCAAAAATTCAGGGTCTTAGCGCAAGAATGTTCCCACGGCTATTTCTATGACTTTTAAAGTAATGGCATTCATGGTTCTAATGGTTCAAGAATCGCATGATTTGGAGTTCTAAAACTCCCAAAACAGTGTAATAACTGAATAAAGGTCCAGTGTATTCTAATCCAGTTTTTCACCCAAAAACCTATTCACATGCACCAATAAGTCATTTGAGCCAACACTCACTACCATCATCACAAATCATCACAACACACTCAAGAAGCTTATATCATACATGAATATATAAAAATTCATATACAGATAAAAGAAAGTTCCCAAACCTGGAAATCAAGCTCAACCAATCAGCTCTTCACTCTTTTACCTTCTCTTTTCCTTTCTTCTTTTTCTCAACACCAATTCCTTGCACAATAAACCCAGAAAATTATTCTTAATCCATATCCTAGATCCCACATCAAAAGTAAATCTAGAAGGAAAATAAGATCAAAGCATAAATAACTAAACACTAACCACTTACCTCTTCAATCTTACTTCTTAAACCCTACCAAATCCCTTCTAATTCCCTCAAAACCAAGAGATTGAGCAAAGAAAGGGAAAAAGGAAAATAAAATGGAGAATATGGAGGATGAGAGGACCAAAAACGGGAACTCCTTCTTTTCCTTACACTTAGTCTCACTTTAACACTAAATGCATACCTACCAAAGCCACTTGTCCACTTACTATAGGCCCACATGTCAATATTACAAGCCCACTTTGACTTACTCACACATGCACCATACACCAAACACACACAAACAATTCTTGAATAAATATTTTCAATACACCAAACACCACTCACACCATATCATTTCTTAACCCACTTACATCCTACTTCCATATACTTCAATCACACTCTAACAATTCCCTATAAACCACTTGTCATCATCCTACAAACCCAAGTGTCACAATCTTATCCAATCACTTCCTACATACCATACACATGTTCCACTAGATAATTCCTCACTTAACATTTTATTAATTAATTATTTTCTTTGCACTTTAATCCTAATTAACCAAACTTTCTCAAACACAATTTACCGAAATACCCTTCATTTAACTGACTTAGCTTTCCGATTCCGACTAGGCCCGATTTGGGGTGTTACAAATCTACCCTCCTTAAAAGAATTTCGTCCTCGAAATTCACATATATCCGATTTTCTGAATTTCAAAATCTTTATTACTAACATTCACACATTAACATCATACTATCTAAGTTATTTTTACTAGTATTAGGACATAATAGAAATCCTTCTCACTAAAATAAACATCTCCACAAATTTTGAGTTACAGATCGTTTGCATTCTATCACTATCATGTCAATCTTTTCACTTAACTCCTTTCTCATAACACTTCTCGTCTTTTAAATACAGAATCGTTCACACGTTCACTATACTCTTTCCTTCATTAAAAATGACTATAACATTCCCTCCTAGATTACTAGCATCACTAGTCTCAATTTTGTTCTCACTTTTAAATCATCACATAAATCTTACAGTACTTATTATTTAATCATCTTATACAGAAGTCTGCAATTTCATCCACTTACTTTACTTATACTTACCACTACTACTCTTGTTCCTATTAGCAAATAGTACACGTACACCCTGTCAGCTTTCTCTCAATCAAAACACATATACAAATGCTTTTCATGTATGGTTAAAGGGATGATGATGCAATGAAAATGTGATGGCTCATGTATGCAGAGTGATGCTGAGGAAATGCCAATAATGCTGTCATAATGCATTTAGTCCCATCCCCATGATTTAATATGCTTTTATTCAAATACTTTTCTGGAGATAGCTGACAGGTATATAGAGTACTACCAAAACCTTACGGAACCCAAATATCCTTCCACCTCAGACTACTAAAACAACTTTACTCAAACATCTTAAAATAAAACTTACCAGAAGGTTCTACAGACTCTGTCACCACACTACGGTGCTCAACAAGCCTCGTTGGTCCACGAGTGGTTCTAAGCAATTCCTCCATATCCTTCCTAGCTCGCCTAGCTAGATTCTCCCTTGACTTCGGACAATTGGCAAGCTGATGGGCTTTGCTACCACATCGAAAACAAGCTCCAGTGAGCTTCCGACAAGGACCCCAATGTTGCTTCTGACAGAATTGGCATACCGGAATTTCTCGAATCTTTTTACCCGCTGGTACCTCTTTACTCGACATTTTTCTCTTCTGAAGTCCCTTCCGAGCGAAATCTTGAGGAACATGAGGGGTAGTCAACCTATCCAAAATCCGAACCAACCCTCGCACTAGTGCCCTATCATCGGAAACAGAACCAGAATCCCTAGCCCGAGGATGCTCGGAAACACTCTGATCAACGCTAACTGGGTTCACACTATCGGTCGTCTCATCCACCTTCTCACTAGGGTCAGACTCCATCTAACCATTAAACACACACAGGACAAAACACATCTGCATTAGGCCACGACACAAAACTGACTCTCAAACAAAGACTCGACACATAACAAGTAACATACAAAGACCCGATACTCAAACAAATAAGGCAACCAGAACCTTATGCTCTGATACCACTAAATGTAACACCCCAACCCATACTTAGGCGAACCCATCCGCAAGGGAGTAGGAAGCCGTACGAGTAGGTGTGTTACCGAACAGAAACGATACACAGCATATATAATTACGAAAGAATTAAAACTTTAAGGAACAAAATCTGAACATACATATTCCTAAACGTGCATATTTTAAACGGAAACATACGCATATACACATTTACAATCATACAATAGGAGCCTGAAATATTACATCATTCTCTTTACATATTATTACATATACATATTACACAGTTATACAACAACTCCAAATTACAAAAGCTGAACAAGATACAAAACTTCTAGCTCCTATGTGGCCGACTCTGCAGATGCGCGACTCGAACGGAAGCAAACCTGCCACCTGCACGGGAAAAAGAGCCCGTGCTAAGCGATAACGCTTAGTGGGGAGAGTATACAAAAATATAGACGGCCATTCACAACGGTCGCCAAAGCAAAGCACATACACAACAGCGAATGCATAAAGTCCTAACAGATAACTATACATGCTTTATACAATAGCCACGCATTCAAATGTTCCTAAATGTGGTCATATACTCATATGATTAACACAACCAATTGTCATGCCAAGAACGTAAACACATTTTACTATACATATACTTCAACAGTCATGTTCGGTAATTCAAACTCGCATTCATATACATGTTAATTTATTGTATTACTATACAAAAATGTATTGTCAACCTTATATGCCACACCGACTTCAATCACACATATTATATACAAGATCCTTTACAGATAAGGACAAAAGTACAATATACATGTTAGAGTTACATTAAGCCTACTCGGAGATTGGTAGGCGCCTTCACATATCCCAAAATCATACTCATACTGATATCACATTCTTATATTCATAACTGGTTCATATGACCGAGATCTTACACATTCGGATATCACTTTTTCATGTTCATATCAGATAAAGCAAACGAAATACCTGCTGACTCAAAATAGTGGATAACGAGTAACAAATTGTACCTTACGGGTACAAATCGCAAAGTACTGTCACTTTCCATAGTTCAAAAGCATTTCCCAAAACAGGACCTTAAACAAGATCCATACACATACAGATAATAGGGTTCGCGAGGAACCATTCGGGGACCTGATCAGGGTCCAAATCGTTCAAAGGACGCTGCAGCTACAAAGACTCTATTAGGCATGCCTAACTATCCACTAGACTGACTCTCGCAGGTCATGCATCATACAAATCATATTTCAAATCACTTAATTTATATCATTGTACATAATTAGCAATAGATAAGACTTATGAATAAGTTCATAAAGTCAATCATGCCTCATACAATTTACACTTAAGCATAATATAATGATCTTAGAGAGAGATCATCAGTATAGATATGCATAATACATTCAATTATATTAATATACTTCATAAAACAGTCCAAGAATAAACCTAGAGGCATCACAAGTTTCGGAATTCAAACATGGAAATCACAAAAGAAACTCATTTAGCACAACACATCTGTCGCGCTCGCGATGCCTGTCGCGCTCGCGACAGAGACCATAGTCTCTTCGCTGCGCACGCGCGACGGACTTCGCGATCGCGGGAGGGAGAGAAGAGCCCGACTCTGTCGCGCTCGCGACATCGTCGCGATCGCGACAGAGGATGAGCATTGCTATCGCGGGGTTGCGACAAGTCGCGTGCTCGCGATAGCACAGGCCAACAATGTGCTCTGTCGCGATCGCGACTGTTGTCGCGCTCGCGACAGAGAGCACACAAGCTATTACTATCGCGGGCTCGCGACAGCGTCGCGTGCTCGCGATGGCACAGCATCAGGATTACCAGTCTCTGTCGCGCTCGCGACAGTGTCGCGATCGCGACAGAATCATGATTCCGAAAATCTGCAGAATTCTACAGGATCTTTCCTTCCTCAAACTCACTACCAAACACACGAAACATATCCAAAGGTTTCTTACCTCATCTCCAGCAAGCCACACATCATTAACAACATAAACACGACACCCATACTAAGAAATCCAAATAAATCATGCCACTAACAATGTCCATATACTCAAACTTTAATAACAACATTATTCTTCATTCATCTCAATCGCACCCATGTTAAATGCATTCAAACATATGATACGTCATGCTTAGGTTACTCATGAGACTATCACATGATAGCACTCATCCATAAACAAACCTTCATGGAATTATATCTATGATTAATTACTAGTTAAATCACCAATCTTAAACATACTCCTAAGTTTTTCCCATGACATTACTTATATAGTCATTTAATTACCCTAAACGTGCATAATAATTGATGGAAAAGGTACGGGATTGATCCGGGTCAATCCTAGACTCAAAAATAGAGAAGAAAAGGCTCAAATTATGATTTCCTGTCGCGAGGTCGCGACCCTTGTCGCGCTCGCGATAGAGACTCGCCTCAGCTACCTTAACAGACTGCTTCCTACTACAAACTAGTATCGCGAAAACCGACCTCTAAACCTCATTTTTAGGAAAAGTGGTCTTCTTAACAAATGTTTCCCTACGTCTTAACTTTCAAATGGAGCAAGTTTCAGGTCAATTGGACACCTACAACTCCAGATATGAACTCTACAATCTATACTGGTCAAACAACCCGACACGAAAAGAGACACTACGGTTTTATCAAAAATTCAGGGTCTTAGAGCAAGAATTTGCCCACGGCAATTTCTAAGACTTTTAAAGTAATGGCATTCATGGTTATAATGGTTCAAGAATCGCATGATTTGGAGTTCTAAAACTCCCAAAATAGTGTAATAACCGAAGAAAGGTCCAGTGTATTCTAATCCAGTTTTTCACCCAAAAACCTATTCACATGCACCAATAAGTCATTTGAGCCAACACTCACTACCATCATCACAAATCATCACAACACACTCAAGAAGCTTATATCATACATGAATATATAAAAATTCATATACAGATAAAAGAAAGTTGCCAAACCTGGAAATCAAGCTCAACCAATCAGCTCTTCACTCTTTTACCTTCTCTTTTCCTTTCTTCTTTTTCTCAACACCAATTCCTTGCACAATAAACCCAGAAAATTATTCTTAATCCATATCCTAGATCCCACATCAAAAGTAAATCTAGAAGGAAAATAAGATCAAAGCATAAATAACTAAACACTAACCACTTACCTCTTCAATCTTACTTCTTAAACCCTACCAAATCCCTTCTAATTCCCTCAAAACCAAGAGATTGAGCAAAGAAAGGGAAAAAGGAAAATAAAATGGAGAATATGGAGGATGAGAGGACAAAAAACGGGAACTCCTTCTTTTCCTTACACTTAGTCTCACTTTAACACTAAATGCATACCTACCAAAGCCACTTGTCCACTTACTATAGGCCCGCATGTCAATATTACAAGCCCACTTTGACTTACTCACACATGCACCATACACCAAACACACACAAACAATTCTTGAATAAATATCTTCAATACACCAAACACCACTCACACCATATCATTTCTTAACCCACTTACATCCTACTTCCATATACTTCAATCACACTCTAACAATTCCCTATAAACCACTTGTCATCATCCTACAAACCCAAGTGTCACAATCTTATCCAATCACTTCCTACATACCATACACATGTTCCACTAGATAATTCCTCACTTAACATTTTATTAATTAATTATTTTCTTTGCACTTTAATCCTAATTAACCAAACTTTCTCAAACACAATTTACCGAAATACCCTTCATTTAACTGACTTAGCTTTCCGATTCCGACTAGGCCCGATTTGGGGTGTTACAACAAGTATGTAACTATTAATGCTAATAATAATAGTGGCAATAGTCAAAATAATATTAACTGTAATGATAAGTAATATCAATGCTAGTAAAAAGATGAAATGGGTTGATATATATATACATAAGGTAAATGAATTATCATGAATAAATAAAAGATTGTGTAAGATAATTAATAAGTAGTATAACTATGAGCTAGTTATGTGGAAATAAAATAAATGGAATTCAAAGTTTTTAGTATGTAGTACTCATGAAAGTAAAAATGTTAATAGATAATCGAAAAGTTATTGGAAAGTTAGGGTAATAATGAGTCATAAAACATTTTAACTGAAGGAAGTTAGGACTATCAGTAAAATGTCCAAAGCTAAATAGGAAACAATGTAAATATATTTTCATTACAGCTTTAATCATGCTACTGTAAAAGAAATGATTAAATGAAAAATAGTAGCATAAATGTAAAGCATAAAAAGATTAGTATTAATAGAATATAACTGTTCTAGTAAATAATTCAGTAATTGATGCTGTACCTAAATATGACTGAATATTAAATAGTGGACCGAACATAAAAGTATTAATGTTAAAGATAACAGTGCAGTCAAAAGTAATGCTAATAACTGAAATGAAATCTTAAGGTATAATTACTGAATAATACAAAAGATACATCGATAAGCAACTGAAAGAAAGGATTGAATAAGACACTATTGTGAGACTTAAATTAAGTAAATTTAAAGATTGCAATGTTCATATCGTCTAAGTAAATTAAAATATTTGTGTGCTCATGCATATTATTTTAGTCATGGAAAATTTAGGATATGTATCCACCACTAGGCATTTTAAATACTCAACACGTAGTATTGTTGCTGCGTGCAGGTTACGAAGATAAGAAGTTTTTAAGTGGCCGAAAAATCGATAGCAGTCGAGTTATAGATCAAATGCAAATATGTATGCATAGGTATGGCATGTATACGTTTTTCAGTGGACTACTTTATTATTGTTACTATTTTTTCTTATGGGTATAATTGATATTTGAATGCGAAAATGTTTTACTGATTTGTGTATTATATCATGGTCTTGCATTGTCAGTATTGATGAGATTACTGTGGTATCTATTTATTATACGTATAGTATAGAGTGTTAAGGGTGTTACAAGCATATTGATCAAAAAATGAATATTACTAATAATTCATTTTTGTTTTTGTCTTTGTATGAGAAGTGGAGTCTTATTGATTATATATGTTATTTGATAAATAGAGTTGAAAACTCAAGTTAAAATACTGAGTGTATTTTGAACTATCACTTGTATGGTATTTTTTTATAAGCAAGAAGACATACGCTCTAAGTGAAAAAGAGAAGAATAATGTAGCATGTGTTTCATACCACATGTGCAAATAACGACTGATGAGGGTTATAAAGTTAATGATCTCAACTTTGATATTATGTGAGACCCTAAAAATTATAAGTAATCTTGTTTTGTGCTCTTAAGACTTTTTGTCTGATTTTAAAACTTGAATTTAATTATTGCTATCTTAGGATCTTACCGAAAAGTCATGGATGATTCAACTTAGAGGAACATTTCTAAAAATGCAAATTAAATAAAATTTGAGAAAGCCAAGAAAAAGGAACATAATTGGTTTTGAATTATCACATGAATATATATATATATATATACACACACACACACACATACACACACACACAAACATATATATACACAAATATATCTACACACACACACACATGTGTGTGTATACATATATACACACATATATATATACACATACATACATACATACATACATACATACACACACACACACACACACACACACACACACACACACATATATATATATATATATGTATGTATGTATGTACACATATATATGTATACATATACACACACACACACATATATATATATGTATATATACATATATATATATATGTATATATACATACATACACACACACACACACACACACACACACATATATATATATATGTATGTATGTATACATATATATATATATACATACATACATGCATATATATATATATATATATATATATATATATATATATATATATATATATATATATATATATATATATATATATATATATATATATACACACATATATACATGTATGTATATATATATATATATATATATAAAATTATGAATTTATACAAATGATTAAACAAATGAAATCAAAGAGAAATAAGTGTGTGATAAATGATTTAGTGTACTGCATACTAAAAATATTGTAAAATGTTCAATTGTTCGAGAAGTTATAACTCCTAATAGATTATAATTGATGGTCTCTCGAAGTATGTACTGGTCGTACAATATATATGTGAAGTATGAATTATTTGCAGAATAAAACTCAATCCCATCATGTGTGAGTGGGAGATGTAAGAATATATACACCCATGATGGATTATATAGTAATTATATTATTATTATTATTATTATTATTATTATTATTATTAATATTATTATTATTATTATTATTATTATTATATAATAGAATTTTATGATTGGTCTAGAGGATAGTTAAAGAACTACCTTTACTACCTATAAATTAAGTTGTGTAAAATTTATAGAGATCCACAACTTATGAGAAGAAAGAAAAAATTAGCAAAGAATTTTTTTTTCTTGGAGGATTGACCAAACAAAAGTGAAAAGTGAATTCTAAGTGGAACATGAAAAATCTGGAAAAAGGTACACATATATGTTGTGATTCAATGGAAATAGTTTTTCATGTGTTGAAGTAATTATTTTCTTGATTAGTGTTAATGTATTAGGAATCTTGGGAAATTGATTTTATAGAATTTAGTATTCTATAATAGTACGATGGCGGCACTACCACTCTACGGAGGGTTAGCACGACCACGGCACTACCACTTCATCAAATCGAAGGTTTAGCACGATGGCGGCACTACCACTCTACGGAGGGTTAGCACGACCACGGCATTACCACTTCATCATATCGAAGGGTTAGCACGATGGCAGCACTACCACTCTACGGAGGGTTAGCACGACCACGGTACTACCACTTCACCAAATTAGAAGGGTTAGCACGATGGCGGCACTACCACTCTACGGAGGGTTAGCACGACCACGGCACTACCACTTCATCAAATCGAAGGGTTAGCACGATGGCGGCACTACTACTCTGAGGAGGGTTAGCACGACCACGGTACTACCACTTCATTAAATCAGAAGGGTTAGCACGATGGCGGCACTACTACTCTGAGGAGGGTTGGCACGACCACAACACTACCACTTCATCAAATCAGAAGGGTTAGCACGATGGCGGCACTACCACTCTTAGGAGGGTTAGCACGACCACGACACTACCACTTCATCAAATCAGAAGGGTTAGCACAATGGCGGCACTACCACTCTGAGGAGGGTTAGCACGACCACGGCATTACCACTTCATCAAATCAGAAGGTTTAGCACGATGGCGGCACTACCACCCTACGGAGGGTTAGCGCGACCACGGCACTACCACTTCATCAAATCAGAAGGGTTAGCATGATGGCGGCACTACTACTCTGAGGAGGGTTAGCACGACCACGGCACTACCACTTCATCAAATTGAAGGGTTAGCACGATGGCGGCACTACCACTCTACGGAGGGTTAGCACGACCACGACACTACCACTTCATCAAATCGAAGGGTTAGCACGATGGCGGCACTACCACTCTACGGAGGGTTAGCACGACCACGACACTACCATTTCATCAAATCGAAGGGTTAGCACGATGGCAGCACTACCACTCTACGGAGGGTTAGCACGACCACGGCACTACCGCTTCAATAAACAATAACACGCCTATAACATGGCCACAACTACCACCGTAAGTTCCTTGCTTCGTAAACGTAAGGGCTGCCTCAGGTACGTGTCCCTTTCCTTCTCTTCTTTTAGTTTAGGCTCACCTAGACACTAATGTGCGAGCTTACCCTAAATTGGGGGCAATTTTAGACACCTGGTCCTGAGTCAGCCTAGATCGAAGTTACCCAATGATGATAATTGCCTTCACAAGCGAAAAGCATTGAAATTGATGGTTTACTTTCAAAATTTGCAATTTAGAACGAAAAACAAAAAATATTAAAAACATTTTAAAATTTAGTTTTAAAAAAATGATATTTGAAAATTTTGGTGTGTTTTTAGTCATGTTTAAAAAAAAAAATTCAGAAAATTCAGGCGTCGCGTGCGGCGGCGTGCCTGCGGCTGCGCGCACTGAGGGCACTAAGCGCGTCGCCATTGCTGCACGTCGCTAAAAGCGCGCGCGCCCAGCAATGCGCACTGATGCCCGTGATTTTCATGCATCCGCGCGCGCCGACACTCGTCGCTCGCGCTCGCCAACGCCCGTCACTCGCGCGGACGGCCGTCTGTCGCCAAAAGCCGCCCGTCTATCACCAAAAGTCCTTTTTTTTCCGCCCAAAATCGTTTTTTTTTTCCATTTTTTTGACTTTTTTCCACCAAATTTCGGGATTGTGAATATTTTCTTCTTTTTTTACACCCAAAATCAAGGGAATTAATTAAAAATCTGATTTTTCTTCCACAAATCAATTTTTTTCCTTTTTTCTCATTTTTAGTGGGAAAATTGGAGGATTTTGGAAGAGGAGATCATTTTTCATCTTTTTTCTCTCTTTTCTTCTAAAAAGAATTCTCTCCATCTTTTTTGAGACTTCTTTTCTCCAAAGAAAATTCTAAGATTAAGAAATTCAATTTTTGATCTAGAATTTTTTATTGAGACAAGAAAAATCTTTCTTTCGTTCTTGAATTTTGGTTCTTTTTATCAAAAGTATTTTTGAAAATAATTTTTTGTTCTTGAAGATTAATTTTGCTTTCATCTTTTTTATCAAAAATAATTGTTCTTGAAACAAAGAAATCAATTCTTTGTCTTCAAGAATTAATTCCTTTCCTTTCAATTTTTTTATCAATTTTCTCTTGGAATAAATTTCCAATTTTTATTATTTTCATTTTTATCTCTATTTTGTGAATTACAACAAGGAAAATCAATTATTTTCATCATCAATCGAATCCAAATCTGAGGGTAAATATTCTAGACTTGATCCCTTAACTTTTATTTTTCTTTTATTTATTTTGCTTATATTTCATTGTTAACCATGTAGATCTTTACATTTATTTTGTTTTTATTTATTTCATGTGTTTTTGTACATATATCTAATATTTCTAAATATTATTTTTGTCTTATCTCATTTTATTATTATTATTATTATTATTATTATTATTATTATTATTATTATTATTATTATTATTATTATTATTATTTGTTTTATTTAATATGTTAGTCAATTTATTTTAATATGTTATTTAATTGACTTGTCGTATATAATGCATGTTTTATTTATTCTAATCTGGGATTTATTGTTTTATGTGTTTAATTAATTTCTTTGGTTTAATCACTAACATAAATTTTATTTGTCTTTATTTTTTTTGTTTCAAATCCGTATTTTTTCTTGCTTGAGCATCCATGTAAGCGAATGAGGAGATTTGGGGTTTGATCATTTTATTGTACATGTTAATTTTCCTTTCTTTATTTTTTATTTATTTGTTATATAATTGTTAAATGAAATAGTTTTTATGCGCGCTTAATAAAAAATCACAAAAAAGTATTTCTATGAAATAAATTGGTTTTTCCTAATGAAATGGGACCAATATCCTAGTTTTTTCATCCAAATACATTGTCACCATTAAAATTATTTTATTATACATGAGAGGACCAATGTCCTTATTCTCAATAAATACCCCGTTTTATGCATGATTTTGTATTTTTATTTACAATGGGGGTTGTATTCTGCCCCTAGTTTTGTTGTATTTTATTTTCATGTACTTTATTTTATTTACCCTTTTATTTATCGCTTTCCTTGAATGATCAAACTTGCGCTCTAATTATTGCATCGAAATGTATGAGAAAAGGGATGAAAACTTAAATTCAAAACTTAATTATAAATTAATCAAGGTATGAATAAATGAGAAGTCCCGAACCATCTCTGGTCTTTGGGCTCAACGAGGCGAGAGGGCCATTCTGATGTTTCATTGGAATGGGATCTCCAAGACACCTCTTGTGTCCCACCAAAAGACTCAATTTACAATCCTAGGCTCCATAGGGTTAGAGGGTCATTCCAATGTTCTATTGGGGTGAATGCCTCCAAGACCCCTTTGGTTTGCCCAAAATGGATATTATGCGCCGTCTTAGGCTCACTGAGGCGAGATGAACTTTCCCAATGTTTTATTGGGTGGCGACTCCATGAAACCTTCTTGTTGCCCAAAATAGACGCACTTGTAAATACCTTACAAGTTCCAATGAACCTCTCCCGAAAGCCCTAAAGCGGGCCTTCGGGGCGTCCTGCGGGGTTCGGCGTGCGTCACACCAGGCAAAGACTTTTTCATATTTTCTTAATATTCTCTCAAACTTTTCTTGCTCTTCAGGAGTTATGTTAGATGCTATCAAGGTGTCTTTCGGGTTTTTCAAGGTTCCAAGATTAAATGGAGTAGCATCAGTTGAATCAATTTCAAATATAGATGGATTGTGATCATGATCATGCATAATGAAATCATCAGAAACATCGCACAAGTAAGCAAAATCGTTCACTTTATTGATAAAACTAAAATTATCATTAACATTATCAAAAAGTTCTAAAGTAAAAAGAAAATCTAAACTACTTTCTTCCTCCTCCCCCGCCGGTGCACCTGTTACAGCTGACGGTCCTGCATCAATTTGGCATTTCGGGGGCTCTTCAGCAACCCCCTGTACGACTTCCTCAATCTTTGCTTTCCTCTTCAGCTGGGTGGCCACCATCCTCTCAGTTATAACCTCCTCGAGCTCCTCGCGATCCCAAATTGTCTTGCTGGTCATGATTTCTTCATCCCAAAAGCCCTCTGCTGGCTTGATCAATCCAATGTCCCAATCAAAGACATCATTAAAAACCTCGAACCCCGGTACAATTCTCCCGTTAACCCACTGAAGCTCGACTTTCCTGGTGTAGGCACATGCTGCAGCTGCTGGCACAAAGCTCTTTCGGATATGGGGGATCTCCTTTGCTGACCCCTTAGCCCTCTTTACCACACCTTTATAACTCAGGCCCTTTCTATCCTTCTGGCCTCTGGTGGCAATGGCTTCTGGCAACCCCTGGGAATTCTTGCCTAATCCCATGCTGGGGAGGAATGACATCCTCTTTATCATGTTCAGCACCTGGGGGCTTCCTTCTATCTATTCCTCCCCATCTATCACAGCCACATGGAACCCACTGAAAGGCTGCCTTGCAATCTCCAGTATGGAAACCTAATTTTTCCTTGCAGCCCTTATGGTAGCCACCTGCCCTCCATGAGGAATCTTGACCATCTGATGTAGTGTAAAGGGGACACCTCCCAGCTTATGGAACCAAGGCCTTCCCAAAAGAGCAGAAAAATTGGCAAGGATAGGCAGGACTACAAACTCCACCTCTGTCTCCACAGGCCCCGTCTTAACCATTATCTTGAATGTCCCAGAGGCATTCCTTCTTGAGTTGTCATAAGCCGTGATCGTCAAATCAGATTTAGCTAGCATATCTTTTGCCACCTCAAAAGCTGCCATGGCCACCTACTGGCACACATTGATTGATGAACCGTCGTTCACCATCACACAGGCCATGTGCTTGCCCGTATGTACAAAGGGCAGTTGTGGTTGCGGCCTTCTGCCGGTAATTCAGCATTTGTAAACACCACATTCTCTCCAACCCCCCTTTTACCACATCCAGCAGTTTCATAGGTGATATAGTTGTGGCCACAGTTGTTTGACATAAAGCCTCCACCAATTTTTACCTATGGGATGGAGACTGCCTCAGGACGTCCCATATCGAAATCTGAGCTAGCATCTTTTTCAGCTGCTTGGATTATTGGATCATCCTTTAGCTCCTTTTCTTTTTGGCCCATTACCAGCTCCTGGGGCCTTTCAACTTCTGGAGCTACCCTTCCACTCCGGGTCACCGCTCCTACTTTCTTTTTCTTTTCCTTCTTCTCTTCCTCTTCCTCCTCCAAACCCCATGGGTCGGGAAACACATTAGAATTATCATTTTCACTTCCACTCTCATCAGTGGACTAGCAATCGATCACTGCAGCGGGAAGCCCTTCTTTACTCACCTCATGGAGGCTCGTGACAGCAATGTTGGCATTGCTGCTATATAGCTCTCTCAAATAAACTCTTTGGGCAGACTGGACCCGATCTTGAATGCCAGCGGGGGCATGTTATTATACCCAGACTTCTTCTTACTTCCCCTCTTCTCTGGGTCTATTATTTGTTTCGAATCAATTAAGTCATTGATTGCGTGCCTCAAAGCTTTGCACTCCTCAGTTGTATGCCCAGTATGTTGATAATATGCATAGTATTCATTATCCTTATGGCCCGACATACCTTGAGTCCTGGCAGGTCGAGGTGGCAAAGGCTGTAACTTACCCTCCTTCATCAACCTCCGAAGCACCCGTGACAGTGACCTTCCCATATTAGAAAAATGCTTTGGGGTTGTATTAGCGGTTGATACTTCGACTGTCTTCCTCTTGCCACTATCGGAGCCTGTTGACCTACTTGCCCCCTGAGTGCTACTACCCCTCCTAGCATAGTTCTCGTTACTCGCCTTCCTAGTAAGGTATTCTCCTTCGGCCTCAATGGCAATGTCTTTCAGGGACTCTCAGTCTCTTAATCCCTTCATCTTCAATCCCTTTCTCAGATATAAGCTCGCATTTTTAATGAACAACCGTATCTGATCTTGAGTATCTGGTTTTCTTTTTATTTTCATCACCCGATTCCTCCATCGGGTCGGATACTCATGGAAAGACTCGCCTTCCTTCTACTGTAATAGCTCCAGGTCCTTCAGAGTCACCTCCATCCTCATACTACAGTCATACTGCCTCAAAAACCCTTCCATTAGTAAATCCCAATCCTCTTTAGTTCTGCGGTCAAGCCCGTGGTACCAATCCACCGTTGGGCCAGTCAAGCTCAGGCAAACGTACTCAATCTTCTGTCTTTTCATTAAAGTAGTACCCTTCATCACCAACGAGTACTGTTTTATGTGTGCGGTGGGATCGAAAGTGCCATCAAACTTTGGAACAACCGGCATCTTAAAGTTCATCGGGACTAAATCCTCCCCTTCCAACTCCTTATCTTCGGGGTTCATCCCTCGACCCCTCATCAGCATCCTTGCCATCACTTCAAATTTCTCTTCCAACTTCCTCCAGATGGCTTCTTCATTCTGAGGCGCCTTCCCTCTTTCTGACACTATTTCTTTATACTCGTCGTCTTCCCAGTCATCTTCTATTCTCGGGGCCGTCCTTCTTCTCTGTGCCCCTAATGTGGTAGCTCTCAAATCCACAGGTGGTGGGCCGATCTCTTGTTGCAACTCTTCTCTGACCTCCTCCCTTTCATTGTTTCATAGGAGGAGGTGGTGGGTTCTGTGGAGCAAGTGGGTGAGCCATGTTGGCCATCATAGCAATTATTCTATTCTCGAATTCTTTGAACCTTCTACCTACTTCCTCAGTTATCAAGGCCCTAGTGGCTTCAGCCCCTCTTGGTGAGTTTGCCATTTCTTTGTGTAGAGAAAACTGAGCTGAAGTAGCGTAGCTAGTTTCTGAAGGAGTGTCCGAATACTCCACCCTTTCTGGTAGCTCGAAGAATGGATTTCTGCGTAGTTGCCCTTGAGAACCTTTTGACCACTTAGGTAGATCTATGATGGCTGCAAAACATACCCGTTAGGATGATATGTGAATGACGTATAATGCATGATCGTGCTTATGCAACATCCACAAATCACATGCAAGCACATAGGTCCTTCCAATCTTATTACTCCCGCACAAGAGGTCATAGTCCCTTTCTTAGGTGGGATTGGCCCATGGATTAATAGGGGGCCCAATGGCCACGTATGGTGCACGGTGGAAAATCGGCAGTGTCACACCCCGTTTACCCCCTAGTAGAATGAGCCATGTTTGTGCATGTGCATTGTGTGAGTTTTGGCATGTGTAAAGGGCATTTTGGGTAGAAATGCATGTTCTAAGAGTTTTGTTGGCATGTGTAGTGTTAGGGTGTGAATTAGTTGGGCTATAATTATATGTGCATGAGCATATGTTTGTAGAGTGTGCTTTAGAGCTGTGCTTGTGTGTGAGTGCTCACACAATTATAGGGTGTTATCCTTTGGGATAACTTAGTGTATGTGTGGTGCATTGTTGGTTGGTGTGTGTGATTGAATTCCACCACTAGGGAGTCGACACTTGTCTAGGGTTAGGCAAAAGAAAAAGAAAAAGAAAAGAGAAGAGAGGGGGGACGGTGGCTGCTTCCATTTCCCGTTCCCTTTCCCCTCACTCTCTTCTTTTTCCTTTTCTCTTCCTCTAAGAACCCTAGCTTGGAATCAAGGCTTAGTTGGTGGGAATTGATCATTGCTTAGCATTTTAGAGGTAAATCTACTGCATTTGTTCTTCTTTTCTTTTGGTTCTTCATCTTCTCTTTTTCTTCCTACTTTCTGGTTTTGGGTTTGAAGTTTGGGTTTTGTGTTTGTGTGTTTTGTTGGTTGGATGCTTAATTGAGCCTCCGTGTGAGCCTAAGGGCAAGGAGAAGGCATTAGGAAGTGGAACTAAGTGAATAGGAGCTAAGGATTTCAAGGTTTGGGAAATTTCTTATTTTGTATGTAAATATGTTCATGTATGTGTTCTTGGTGATTTCTCGAAATTTTTGATCTTCTTGATGTTTTATTAGTCATTATATTATGGGTTTTGGTTCTCTTTGTTTATAAAACCTTGATTGTGAATTTTGAACCAAAGGTGAGATTGTTGGAAATGAGGTTTGAATTGTGTTGAGTTTGATTATGTAAATTGATGTTGGTCTTGGAATTCATGAGTAGGATTTGGCTATGGCATGATTTATTGATATTTGATTGGTTTAATATTGTTATTGGAGTGAGGATATCTTGTTTGATGTGAGAGTTGTGGGATTTTTTTTGGCTTAAAAAATCTGGAAATTTGCCTTTAGGAATCGCATCTGGGCGTGGGTCACGGTGGCAACCAATCTGGTCACCACCGTGAGGCACGAACCAGATGTATTCTGTCCAGAGTTTGAACATGTCACAGTGACAACCAATCTGGTCACCACCGTGAGGTGTCCAGACCTTAGATTCTGTTCTGGGCTGTAGGTATGTCACGGTGGCAACCTATTTAGTTACCACCGTGAGGTACCCCAAAGGTGCTTTTTGTTTTGGGGTCTAGGTATGTCACGGTGGCAACCAATCTGGTCACCACCGTGAGGTACCCCAGACTAGCTTTCTGTCGAAAATCCTTAGTATGTCACGTTGGCAACCAATTTGATTACCACCGTGACCTACCATATTTTTGCAAAAGATTCCTGTTTTCTTCACATGTTTTAGAGATGTTATACTATTGATTTTAGCTTTCAATATCACTTGATATGAGCCATAATTGTGCCTGTACTGATCTATTTAAAGTATATGAATTCTTCGCTTGTTATAATTGAAATGCGGATGTTAACAGTATAATTTTGGCCTGCAAGAGTCAATCTAGTGGATAGTTAGGCATGCCTAATAGAGTCTCTTAGCTGCAGCCCTTCGTTCAGTTTGGCCCCCGATCAGGTCCCCGTTTGGTTCCTCGCGAACCCCTTTATGTTCGAATCTTATTTAAGGTCCCTTTATAAAATGTTTTGCAATTGATAAAGTAAAAATGGCTTTCGATTCATACTCGTAAGGTACTGTTTATAATCAGCTCATACCCGTAAAGTACTGTTTGTTCACTCGTTATCCACTACTTTGAGTCAGCAGGCGCGTTATCATTTTGAATTGCTTTGCTAAGTATGAGATTGTATTATCCGAGTATGTTCATTAATGAGATATTTTCAAGGCAGTTATGTTTTATACAATGCATGATGCAATATGTTTGTATGTCGATATTTTGATCTAATGCATTTTGTGGCTATGCCATCTGTATGTGTTTGCTTGATGACCATTGTGAATGGCCGTCCATGTGAATTGTATGTTTCCCCACTAAGCGTTTATCGCTTAGCACGGTGTATTTACCCGTGCAGGTGCGGAAGGAGTTTGCCTTGGGAAAGTCATCGCGGCCAAGCCAACACAGCTGGGGTTTAGTGTAGGGCTTAATTTTGTATATTGATGATTCTTGTTTTATAGAACTCTCTTATGTAAATTTTATAATAGCTTTCGCATATGTATAAGTGTATTTTTTGTTATGTAATTATTTTTGTATCCTTTGGGTTGATCTAACAGTAGTGTAATGTTTACCGTTATATTAATGCATGATCAGCTTCCTTCGTGATTGGTCTGTAAATTTTTTTTATTACCCTGTACTTATGTATAAATGTATCTATTTTTTGTATCTGTGCGGTGGCACCTTTACCCATACGGCATCTCACTCCTTATCGGATGGGATCGCCTACGTATGAGTAGGGGGTGTTACAAGTTGTGGTATTAGAGCCCGGTTTAGGCATTTCTGGGTATTGTTGTTAATGTGATGCTGTGTATAGATGTGTCTATGTCTCGGGCTATGTTGGCTAATGCGGTTTTCCTTGTTTGCTTAGATGGCTTCTAATTCTGCTCGTGGATCGCTTGAGGAGTCCGCTGAAAGTGTGAACCCTCAAGCCAGGGATCTTTCTATTACTGTGTCGGCTCAAGCTGCTAGGGCTTAGCCCGAGGCCGCTGCCATGCCTTTTGAGGCCATGTTCAGGCTGTCACAGGACATGGCAAGGGTCTTGGAGAGAGTGGTTGCCCCCAGGCCTCCCATGGAGAATTTAAGGAAAGCTGAGGCTGAAGATTTTTATGGATCTGGGTTGGATGAATCTGAGGTGGCAGAGAGGTGGCTAGATAAGGTGAAGAGGGCTTTGAGAGAAGTTAGGTGTCCTCCTGAGTTGCAAGCAAAGTGTGCCGTGGCCTTGCTTTAAGGGTCGGCGTATGAATGGTGGGAGTTAGTGTGCAGACAGCCTCAAATGCCTGATCCTGTGTCATGGGAATTCTTTGTTGAGGAGTTCACGAAGAAGAACGTAACTCAGACCTACAAGGATGCGAGATGGGCGCAGTTTCTAAGTTTGAAGCAAAGGGCTTTGTCGGTTTCGGACTATGAGAAAGAGTTTAATCGGTTGTCCCGATATGCTCCGCGAGGGGTCATGACAGATGATTTCAGATGCAAGCGTTTCGAGGCTGGCTTGAATGAGTCCTTAAGGGTAACTTTGATCTCCTTGATGAGCATGCCAGGGGTGAGCTACTATCAGATTGCAGATGCTGCCATGAGGGCTGAAAGGTCAAAGTCGGTGCTAAGAGAGAGAGCTCAGAGGAGGAATCAGTCTCGGGGTGGTTCTTCTTCTTCAGGTAAGAGAGCAAGGGATTTGCAAGATCAGTCATCATCCGGTTTAGCCACTAGGGGTAGAAGGCAAGGTTCGACAGCTGAGTCTGGTTCTGGCAAGGGTGGCAGATCTGAGCCTACACCTGTTTGTTCGTACTGTAGTAAGGCTCATCGGCATGAGTGTAGGTGGCTCACTGGTGGGTGTTTTAAGTGTGGGAGCACCGAACATCGTCTGGCTAGTTGTCCGCGGATGAGTGAGGACTCGGGCTCTCAGAGAGGGGCTAGTGGAGTTGGATCTAATGCTACTCAGGCTACCTGTGGTAGTGGCCGAGGCAGGGGTCGAGGAGGTCGACCTAGAGATGGAGCTATTTCGGAGACAGTTGAGCATCCTCCACCAGTCGCAGCCAGAGCTTATGCTGTGAGAGCTAAAGAGGAGCAGGATGCCCCCGATGTGATTGCTGGTAAGTTTCTACTCCATGACACTGAGTTGTATGCTCTCATAGACCCTGGTTCCACACACTCATATTTGTGCACGGATAAGATTATTGATAAGTTGCATGTCGTAGATCAGTTAGACTATGAGATTTGTGTGACCAATCCATTAGGGCATAGTGTTAATGTGAGTAGAGTTTTTAGGAGTTATCCCTTGTTGGTTGAGGGAATTGAGTTTCCTGCAGACTTAATAGACTTGCCTTTTAAGGAATTTGATCTGATTTTGGGAATGGACTGGTTGGGTAAGCATCGGGCTGTGGTTGATTGCCATAAGAAGACTTTTGTGCTTCGGGATAGGAATAGATTTCCAGTGTTTGTAAGAGGTTTGGGTGCTAGTTCGGTGAATAATGTGATCTGAACGATGCAAGCCAAGAGGTTTATTAGGAAGGGTTGTGAGGCTTTTCTAGCTGTGGTTTTGGATTCCAAGAGGGATCAAGTTAGGATTGAGGATATCCCTGTGGTTCGGGAGTTTAGTGATATTTTTCCGAGTGATTTGCCTGAGTTGCCTCCGGAGAGAGAAGTTGAGTTAGCCATTGAGATTATGCCGGGTACCACACCTGTATCGAAAGCGCCTTATTGGATGGCTCCTGTAGAGTTGAGAGAACTTAAAACTCAACTACAAGAGCTATTGGATAAGGGGTTTATTCGACCCAGCATATCTCCTTGGGGAGCTCCAGTTTTGTTTGTTAAGAAGAAGGATGGATCCTTGAGGATGTGTATTGACTACAGGCAGATCAACAAGGTTACAGTGAAGAATAAGTATCCGTTGCCTAGAGTCGAGGATTTATTTGATCAGCTTCGAGGCCCAGGTGTGTTTTCCAAGATAGATCTTCGGTCGGGATATTATCAGTTTCGTCTTAAGGATGAGGATGTGGTTAAGACTGCATTCTGGACTCGGTATGGTCATTATGAGTTCCTTGTGATGCCATTCGGTTTGACTAATGCTCCAGCGGCATTCATGGATTTGATGAACAGAGTGTTTAGACCATATTTAGACCGGTTTGTGGTGGTGTTTATAGATGACATCTTGGTGTACTCCAAGGATGAGACCGAGCATGAGGAGCATCTTTGGTTAGTTTTGCAAGTTTTGCAAGAGCATCGGTTGTTTGCTAAGCTTAGCAAGTGTGATTTTCGGTTTCAAGAAGTGTCATTTTTGGGTCATATAGTTTCGGCTAAGGGTATCCAAGTGGATCCAGCCAAGATTGAGGCGATAGTTGATTGGAAAGCGCTTAGGAATATTCAAGAAGTTCGGAGTTTCCTTGGTTTGGCGGGTTATTACCGTCGATTTGTTAAGGGTTTCTCAGTGATTGCCGCTCCGATGACCAGGTTGTTGAGGAAAGGAGTTAGATTTGAGTGGTCCGACAGGTGTCAGGCTTGTTTTGAGTAGTTGAAGAAGTTGTTAGTTGAAGCTCCTATACTGACTCAACCCATCTCGGGTAAGGAGTTTGTTATGTATAGTGACGCTTCGGGTGTTGGTTTAGGTTGTGTTCTGATGCAAGAAGGTAAGGTGTTAGCTTATGCTTCTTGACAGTTGAAGCCACATGAGAGGAATTATCCGACGCATGACCTAGAGTTGGCGGCCGTAATCTTTGCTTTGAAGATTTGGCGCCATTATCTGTATGGGGAGAGATGTAGGATATTTGCAGATCATAAGAGCTTGAAGTACCTCCTCACGCAGAAGGAGTTGAATATGAGGCAGCGTCGTTGGCTCAAATTATTTAAGGACTTCGACTACATTGTGGATTACCATCCGGTTAAGGCCAATGTAGTCGCTGATGCTTTGAGTTGGAAATTGATTTCTGCTTTATTTTTAAGGAGGTTCAGATGGAGGTTTGGTTCAGATGGGGGTTTGTTGGCTCAGCTGAGAGTGAAGCCTAGCTTGAGACAGAGGTTAGTTGATGCTCAGAGGGTTGATGAGAAGCTTCAGCGGATTGTGCAAGAGGTTAGTTTGGGCAAGCAATCAGAGTTTTTGGTTCAGGATGGGGTTCTTCTGTTTAGAAACCATTTGTGTGTACTGGATAATGAAGAGTTAAGAAGACAGTTTTTGGGTGAAGCGCATAGTACGATTGTCACTATGCATCCGGGTAGTGAGAAGATGTATCGGGATATGAAGCAATTCTATTGGTGGTCTGGTATGAAGAGGGATATAGTGGACTTTGTGTCCAAGTGCCTGACGTGTCAGCAGGTAAAGGCTGAGCACTAAGTCCCTTCGGGATTGCTCACGCCTTTGTCTGTTCCCGAGTGGAAGTGGGATGACATCGCCATGGATTTTGTTTTCGGGTTGCCTTTGACTCGGAAGAAGCATGACTCGGTTTGGGTGATAGTGGATCGGCTTACGAAGTTAGCTCACTTCTTGCCAGTGCGAATGGATTATTCAATGGATAGGTTGGCCAATATCTATGTGGATGAGATAGTTCGGTTGCATGGAGTGCCGTTGTCCGTGGTTTCAGATAGAGAGCCAAGGTTCACATCTAAGTTTTGGAAAGAGTTGCAGAGAGCTTTGGGTACCAAGTTGAACTTCAGTACAGCATTCCATCCTCAAACAGATGGTCAGTCCGAGCGAGTTATAAAGATTTTAGAAGATATGTTGAGAGCTTATGCCTTGGAGTTTTCGGGTAGTTGGGACCGATATGTGTCGCTTATGGAGTTTGCCTACAATAACAGTTATCAGTCGAGCATTGGTATGGCACCGTATGAAGCTTTATATGGTCGACAGTGTAGGCCTCCATTTTGTTGGACCGAGTTGTCTGAGCGATCAGTGATTGGGCCGAAATTAGTCAGAGATATGGAAGAAAAGATCAGAGTTATGCAGCGGAACTTGAAAGCAGCTAAGGATCGACAAAAGTCTGATGCCAATCTAAAGAGGAAAGATGTGCGGTTTGAAGTTGGGGACAAAGTCTTCCTTAAAGTGTCGCCTTGGAGAAAGGTGCTTCGATTTGGAAAGAAAGAGAAGCTTAGTCATCACTTCATTAGTCCGTATGAGATTTTGGCTAGAGTTGGTCCGGTGGCTTATAGATTGGCTTTGCCAATAGAGTTATCGAAGTTACATGATGTGTTTCATGTTTCGATGCTTCGTCGGTACCGGTCGGATCCGTCGCATGTTCTATCGGTGCAAGAGGTACAAGTTCAGCCTGATTTCTCTTATGATGAAGAAATAAGAGCTATTCTAGCCCGAGAAGTGAGACAGGTGAGAAGCAAGCAGATACCGCTAGTTGAAGTGTTATGGAATAACCATAGGGTTCAGAAAGCGACTTGGGAGCCAGAAGAGTCGATGAGAGTTCAGTACTCAGGTGAGAATTTCGAGGACAAAATTCTTGTTAGTAGGGGAGAGTTGTCACACCCTGTTTGCCCCCTAGTAGAATGAGCCATGTTTGTGCATGTGCATTGTGTGAGTTTTGGCATGTGTAAAGGCATTTTGGGTAGAAATGCATGTTCTAAGAGTTTTGTTGGCATGTGTGGTGTTAGGGTGTGAATTAGTTGGGCTGTAATTGTGTGCGCATGAGCATATGTTTGTAAAGTGTGCTTTAGAGCTATGCTTTTGTGTGAGTGCTCACACACTTATAGGGTGTTATCCTTTGGGATAACTTAGTGTATGTGTGGTGCATTGTTGGTTGGTGTGTGTGATTGATTTCCACCACTAGGGAGTGGACACTTGTCTAGGGTTAGCCAAAAGAAAAAGAAAAAGAAAAGAGAAGAAAGGGGGGACGGTGGCTGCTTCCATTTCCCGTTCCCTTTTCCCTCACTCTCTTCTTCTTCCTTTTCTCTTCCTCTAAGAACCCTAGCTTGGATTCAAGGCTTAGTTGGTGGGAATTGATCATTGCTTAGCATTTTAGAGGTAAATCTACTGCATTTGTTCTTCTTTTCTTTTGGTTCTTCATCTTCTCTTCTTCTTCCTACTTTCTGGTTTTGGGTTTGAAGTTTGGGTTTTGTGTTTGTGTGTTTTGTTGGTTGGATGCTTAGTTGAGCCTTCGCGTGAGCCTAAGGGCAAGGAGAAGGCATCAGGAAGTGGAACTAAGTGAATAGGAGCTAAGGATTTCAAGGTTTGGGAAATTTCTTATTTTGTATGTAAATATGTTCATGTATGTGTTCTTGGTGATTTCTGGAAATTTTTGATGTTCTTGATGTTTTATTAGTCATTATGTTATGGGTTTTGGTTCTCTTTGTTTATAAAACCTTGATTGTGAATTTCGAACCAAAGGTGAGATTGTTGGAAATGAGGTTTGAATTGTGTTGAGTTTGATTATGTAAATTGATGTTGGTCTTGGAATTCATGAGTAGGATTTGGCTATGGCATGATTTATTGATGTTTGATTGGTTTAATATTGCTATTGGAGTGAGGATATATTGTTTGATGTGAGAGTTATGGGATTTTTTTTTGCTTGAAAAATCTGTAAATTTGCCTTTCGGAATCGCATCTAGGCGTGGGTCACGGTGGCAACCAATCTGGTCACCTCCGTGAGGCACGAACCAAATGCATTCTGTCCAGAGTTTAAACATGTCACGGTGGCAACCAATCTGGTCACCACCGTGAGGTGTCCAGACCTTAGATTCTGTTCTGGGCTGTGGGTATGTCACGGTGGCAACCTATTTAGTTACCACCGTGAGGTACCCCAAAGGTGCTTTCTATTTTCGGGGCTAGGTATGTCACGGTGGCAACCAATCTGGTTACCACCGTGAGGTACCCCAGACTAGCTTTCTATCTAAAATCCTTGGTATGTCACGGTGGCAACCAATTTGATTACCACCGTGACCTACCCTGTTTTTGCAAAAGAATCCTGTTTTCTTCACATGTTTTAGAGATGTTATACTATTGATTTTAGCATTCAATATCACTTGATATGAGCCATAATTGTGCTTGTACTGATCTATTTAAAGTATATGAATTCTTCGCTTGTTATAATTGAAATGCGGATGTTAACTGTATAATTTTAGC
Organism: Excoecaria cochinchinensis; assembly: GCA_947683425.1. Lineage (NCBI taxonomy): Eukaryota > Viridiplantae > Streptophyta > Magnoliopsida > Malpighiales > Euphorbiaceae > Excoecaria > Excoecaria cochinchinensis. The sequence continues at coordinate 6,016,472 of CANTUQ010000112.1, forward strand.
CTGCAAGAGTCAGTCTAGTGGATAGTTAGGCATGCCTAATAGAGTCTCTTAACTGCAGCCCTTCGTTCAGTTTGGACCCCGATCAGGTCCCTGTTTGGTTCCTCGCGAACCCCTTTGTGTTCAGATCTTGTTTAAGGTCCCTTGATAAAATGTTTTGCAATTGATAAAGTAAAAATGGCTTTCGATTCGTACCCGTTAGGTACTTTTTGTAATCGGCTCGTACCCGTAAAGTACTATTTGTTCACTCGTTATCCACTACTTTGAGTCAGCAGGCGCGTTATCATTTTGAATTGCTTTGCTAAGTATGAGATTGTATTATCCGAGTATGTTCATTAATGAGATATTTTGAAGGCAGTTATGTTTTATACAATGCATGATGCAATATGTTTGTATGTCGATATTTTGATCTAATGCGTTTTGTGGCTATGCCATCTGTATGTGTTTGCTTGACGACCATTGTGAATGGCCGTCCATGTGAATTGTGTGTTTCCCCACTAAGCGTATATCGCTTAGCACGGTGTGTTTACCCGTGCAGATGCGGAAGGAGTTTGCCTTGGGAAAGTCGTCGTGGCCAAGCCAACACAGCTGGGGTTTAGTGTAGGGCTTAATTTTGTATATTGATGATTCTTGTTGTATAGACCTCTCTTATGTAAATTTTGGAATAGCTTTCGCATATGTATAAGTGTATTTTTTGTTATGTAATTATTTTTGTATCCTTTGGGTTGATCTAACAGTAATGTAATGTTTACCGTTATATTAATGCATGATCAGCTTCCTTCGTGATTGGTTTGTAAATTTTTTTATTACCCTTTACTTATGTATGAATGTATCTATTTTCTGTATCTGTGCGGTGGCACCTTTACCCATACGGCATCTCACTCCTTATCGGATGGGATCGCCTACGTATGAGTAAGGGGTGTTACAGGCAGTGTAACCTCTCCTAACTAATGCACAGGCACATGGATTATGATTATTATGTATTTAGACAGTCCGAATAAGTTGACATAGGCCTATCGGGGCATGAAAGCCTTTGATTAGGTGACCGATCAAATTATATGGGTTTGTCCAATACGTAATGATCCATATAGCAAGCATAGTATTAAGGTTCATACCACTTAGGGGAAGTAACTATTTCTATTACATGAGCTTTAGTCAAAGGTGATGATACTTTAGGGCTACCTATGCTTGGTCTCTACCAACGGGTCTAGCTCATCATGAGCATAACGACCAGTCGGGTCTCCATTTAATATACCATGATGGTACGAGGCTTGGGCTGGTGATTATCCTTAACATTTCCCTACATTGAGTGAACGTAGAGTCGTGCTTTGAGAATGCACCGGGGTTAAAAGAGGGACCAAACTAGCATAGATCTAAGACTCTAATGAGATGCAATGCAGTTTCGAAGAAGGATGAAATTTTTAAATTAAAACTCAATTGTAAGTTTTAACCAAGGTACTTTCGAAGCGAAGTCTCGAGTAGAATCCCTAGTGGAGTCGCTACTGTGACGCGCGTCGAACCCCAGGGCACCCTGAAACGCCCGCTTTTAGGGATTTCGGGAGGAGGTTCGTTAAAACTTGTAAGAAATTACAAGTGCATCCATTTTGGGCAACAAGGAGGTTTCATAGAACATTGGGAAAGGTCGTCTAGCCTCAGTGAGCCTAAGATAGCACTGTTATGTCCATTATAGGCAAGCCGGAGGTGCCTTGGAGGCTTCCACCCTAATGATAGGATGGTCCTCTAGCCTCACGCTTGGGCAAACCAGAGGTGTCTTGGAGGCATCCACCCTAATAGAACATTAGGATGGCCCTTTCGCCTCGTGGTGCCTAGGACTATGCAATTTTGAGCCTTTTACGGGACACAAGAGGTGACTTGGAGGCCCCATCCCAATAAAACATTGAGATGGTCCTCTCGCCTCGTTGATCCCAAAGATTAGAGAAGGTTCGGGACTTCCCATTTATTCATACCTTGGTTAAATTTATAGTTAAGTTTTGAACTTATCGTTTCATCCCATTTCTCACTCAATTTAATGCATTCAAATTAAAGCGCAAATCATCCATTCAGGGAAATCAGTAAATAAAGCATAATTAAAATAAAGTGTACAAAAAATAGATTACAATAAAACTAGGGGCGGAATACAACCCCCATTGTAAATTGCCAGTGATTCATACATAAATTGAGATATATGTTAGGAGTGAGGACATTGGTCCTCGCATGCATATTTATTACAAAATGGTTTTGAGGCATCAATTTTTATTTGTTGGAAAAATGGGACATTGGTCCTCAATTTATAAGAATCCCCATTTAATTAATAAAAATATTTAACCATTTTTACATTAGCAAGACATTATAAGAAGAACATTATTCACAATAACAATATAAATTAAATAAAAAGGGCATAAAGTCTAGAAAGTAAACTTGGAAGCAGACCCTTAGGTCTTTGCGGTAGCTTCTATATCAAATGGCTCCAAATCCACCAAACAAGTCAAAAATAAAAACTCACAAAAACAAAGGGCATGTTAGTGTAAAATTAGGGAACCAAAATAAATATGAAATTAAATGATAAGAAGGAAAATGGAAGGAATTACATGAGAAAACTATTAAAAACAAAAGAAAAAGGAGAAAAGGAGTCAAATGGGGAAAGGAGGCCCAGGGACGGCCCAAAGCGTGTGACTGACGAGCGTCCCTGGGCGCGACAGACGGGCGTAAGGGCAACCCTCGACGGCTCATCACTCGCTTGAGCGACGGCCGTCGGTGGTCCTTATGCCCGTCGGTCACCTCTGTTCCCGAAAAGAAACCCAAAATTAAAATTTTCTTTTTGTTTTAATTTGAATAAAAATGGATTTTTATGCAAAAAATCACCAAAAATAATCAAATTCAAAATAATAGGTCCAGAATGTTTACCCTCGGATTTTTACCTTGTGAAGGTGAATGTTGCAAGATTTTGACTTCTCGAATTCTACAAGGATTGGATTATGATAACGAGATCTGGAGAGGTTTTTAGTTGCAGAAATCCTACTTTGAAAAATAAACCAAGAGAAGGAAATTATTTTCTCTCTTGGAATTTTGACAGCGATGAATATCTAAATTAGCTAAATTGAAGAAAACGAACGGGTCTCGTTTCCTCGGATTAGCGTAATTCGAGAATAAAATAAAATAAAGAATAAGAAATTTTGAAAGAAAATTCTTTTTGTACAAGTTAAAAATTGAATCCTCTATGGAAAATTGCTAAGCTTTAATTTTCTAATTAAAAGTTTTCTAATCAATAATTTTTCAGCAAAATTTCTAACCCTGAGAACTGAATCCCTTTCCCCTATTTATAGATTTAGGAAGAAATTTCAAATAAGTTTAAATTTTAAATTTAGATTTGAAGAGGATTTTTCGAAATTTAATCAAAATTGAAAGATATTCAGAATATTTAAAAATCAAATCCAATCTTTTAAAAATATTTGAAAGGATTTTGAAGATTTAAAAGATATTTTGGATATTTTGTAAATCCTCCCCAAATCTCACCCAAAATTCGGCGGTTAAGGCTGTCAAATTACCGACCGACGGGCATCGGTGGATGACCAACGGCCATCGGCGAAAAGGGCAACAGCAGTCATTTGACCGACGGCCTTACACATGGCGCAACAGCCACTCGCAGGGCATCGCTCAACGGAGTGATGGGCACCGCTCGGGTGAGCGACAAGCACTTCCCCCGAGTGACAGCCGGCGCTCGACGTGAGAGACGGGCCCATTGCGTGAGCGACGGGCTATACTACCATAGACGGGCTGCCCGTCTGTGGACCAAAATCCCAATTTTCAAGGTTTTGACTCTCCGAAATCTCCCGTTCTGTAACACCCCCATCGCCGCCCCCGTTAGAAGGACGCCGACGGGCGCACTACCCGACGCTCACTCACACAGAAATGGACATGGACGATGTGGAAGCATACACTCATACATAACATACATACAAAAATACGGGTTAATTAAAAAAACTTTAAAGGAATAACAGTTGAACATACATTCACTCACATACAATCATATAAGCACTCGGCGGAAGCATAAGGCGATAGATAAAACTGAAGAATAACTGAAAACTTAATTACAATAAGAACATACTAACGTTTACAATCCCAAAAGAAATCTCAAGATTCTAACATAATATTACATATACAATAATACAGAAATACAAAAGCTGAAGTACAGAAGCTGAACAAAATACAAAACTTCTAACTCCTACGTGGCCGACCTTGCAGATGCGCGACTCGAACTGAACCAAACCTGCCACCTGCACGGAAAGGAAATCCGTGCTAAGCGATAAACGCTTAGTGGGGAGAACACACAAGAGTATGGACGGCCATTCACAATGGTCGCCAAGGTACAACACATTCACAATGGCAAATGCAGCATTCAAAATACATATATAATCAGGCTTGCATGGTAAAGGCATTAATCCAAAAACTCATAACCATAACCATATGCTTATATCAAGAATAGGCCAAAACAGACATAATACAATACACGATACAAGTATCATCACGCAGAACTACATACCATATCACATGCATAAACCTACAATGGTATCAAATATCGGCATCTTACCGTGCGAAGTCACATAAGATCTCCACATGCCAAAAGTCATAACCAAATACCTATGCATGAACTGACAACCCATTCAAATGCGACTCAATTACCATATGATAACGCACCCAATCATCATGTTGAGAATACTAGCTATCTAACATACTTTGACATGCCATACACACACTAGCCAAAATCCAAGGGATGACATCCAAAGCACCACATTACCGCTGCGCAACTCTAATATATATATATCATGCTGAAAACACTCTAATAGCGGAGACCGAAGACATAATCACATAACATCACATTCATATCATCACCATGCAGAAAGTACAGTTAAATCTTACATACTTACAGCCACAACTGCTCCGATTCACATGCTTATATACATAACAAAACCAAGCTTGAGTCACATACATGAATACATTAGTCGAATCACATTCAAAGCATTCTGAAACTTATAACACAACACATGACAATTGCGGGTAATAGTATAAGGTATCCAATCATGCTTACCATAGAAAGACATACATTCCGAAGCTCAAATCCACATTCATATACTTATAAACTGATTTCCCAAATCATTATCGTGCTCATTCGGATATCACATTTTTATAGTTATTTCAAAGCAAAACAAAACAAAACAACAAGGCACCTGCTGACTCACAATAGTGGATAACGAGTGTACGCATGGCGGTACCTTACGGGTACGAATCGATGCATGGTGGTACCTTACGGGTACGAATCGAAAACCATTTTATTTTGTCACAAAAGAAACATTTTCCTGAAGGGGGATCTTAAACAAGATCCAAACACATTAAAAAAGGATCGCAAAGATCCGCACACATAAAGGGTTCGCGAGGAACAAAACGGGGGACCTGATCAGGGTCCAAACGTTCAACGGGCTGCAGCTAACAGGACTCTATTAGGCATGCCTAACTATCCACTAGACTGACTCTCGCAGGTCATGCATAAAACATTTCACGTTTCGAATCGTACAACGCATAAATATATATATACATCATGCAAAAACCAGAGTACGATAGGCACATAAATATGCTCATAAAGTCGGTCATATATCATACAGTTCCTATTGCAAAACATAATACAGTCAACATACTTTAACATTAAACAATATTCTAAAGCGTGTCAAAATCAGGTATGAAAGCACTACCATGCCAATGATTATCAATACAAAATCCTAATCATGGGGTAGGTGAGGATAACTAAGAATGAATGATGCATAATCCAAATTACATTTAAACATAACACATTGAGTTCAAAGGCTAAAGCATAATAATGCATTCAGACATCAACCATATTATTCAAATAAATTTGGCATAGCATACTATCACTCATACCTCATACAATTCATATTCTGAAGCATGCAATAGTTCAATCAATCACATTGTAGCACTACTCAATATACTAAAGCATGTCAGGAACACATGTGGAATCGTAGATGCCAATGATTAATAACGCATAACCTTAATCGTGGAATGATACAATCTACTCTTAACCATGGCAGGATATACTTAGAGGATGATCTGATCAAGGATATGCATAACATATAGCTAATCAAAAATAAAATTAGGATAACCATTCATATAAACGAGGTAGTATAGCACACAGTAGCGGAAAAAGCCATAAAGCATTCGAAAGTCACTTTATAAGAAAACTAATCAGAAAAGGCCTTATAAGAGCATATAAAAGTATGACATGAATCATACAGCAGTGTAAGTCCATACAGAAGAGATAGGAAATTCATTTTGGTTGAAACTGGGCTAAATCGGAAAAATGGGGCTGAAGGGGGGTCGGTCACGAGCCATGTCACGACTCGTGACTGGCCTCAAAGGGGGGTCACGAGCCGTGACTCTATGTCACGTCTCGTGACATGCCTCATAAGGGAGGGTCACGAGTCGTGACCTAGTGTCACGCCTTGTGACATGCCTCATAAGGAAGTCACGAGTCGTGACTCGCATCTCACAAGGGCAGTAATGCGTCGGGACTGGGAGTCACGCCCCGCGACTGCTTCCAGCCCGCCGAGAAGTCACGCTTCGTGACTGGGAGATAGAGTCACGTGTCGTGACTGGGAGTCACGACTCGTGACTTGCCTCACTCAGGGCAGTCACGACACACACATACACTGGAAACGGAAATTCTATCAGAATCGCGATTTTCCGTTCCCAGTATGCCCAGAATTCAAAGAACTCAACAAAAATCATTTCAATTTGAATCACAACCATACCAATCTGTTCTTACCTTCCAGACGATGTCCCATACAGCATTAACAAGATAATTGCAACTTAATTCAACAATCAAAACAACCAAAATCATGCATAAACACATTCATTTCCTCCAAGAACATAAACCCTAAAATTACAGTAAGTTCATAACCCAAACTCAGAACCTTTAATTCAATCCTTATCATGCATTACTATCACATCTACTCACATAAATCATGCATGTACACATTTCAAAACACACCAAACTCCAGAAATTAAACAATGCAAATACATTACAACCTAAGTGAGAATAGGGTAGAGACATTCAATAATTCACAAACTGAAATTGAAGAACACAGAGCTCCCAAACCTAGAATTTGAAGATCCAAAAATCACACTTCCAGCTTCAATCCTCAATCCTCTACTTGTCCTTAACCTTCTTCTTACAATCCAAAGCTTGCACAAACAAGAAACCCATAAAATCCTTAGTTCAAACCCTAACTGAGGCAAAACCAGTAGAAGAAGAAGAAGAAGAAGAACAGTACGCAGGAACCCTTAAACCCAAACTTACCTCTTCAAGAAAAACACAATCCAAGCCAAACACAACTCCAAGCCAAAAGAGAAAGAAAGGGAAAGCAGAGAAAGGAGAAGAGAAGAAGAAGAAGAGGCGTGAGAGGAGAGAACGGGAATGCTAAAATCTGTGTTCCCTCTCTCTTCCTCTTACTTCTTCTTTTTTCTTCTTTCAATGCCCACCTAACAAACCCACATGGTAGCTCCCAATTGGACCACAAAACCCACTTAGACTTATTCCTCCTTGTACCATACCGAAACCACATACTAACAATCTCTTACAATAATATCTTCAAGGCACCAAACTTGAGTCACACCAAATCATTTCTAATAACCCACTTATATCCTACTTCCATACACCACAAACACACTATAATATTTCTCTTCTTAATATACTTAATTAATTATGTTCTTTGCAACTTAGTCCTCATTAACCAAACTCCCTCACGCACAAATTACCGAAATACCCTTGCATTCCTGACTTAGCATACACATTCCGACCAGGGCTATTTTGGGGTGTGACACGTTCACCCAGAAAACTTTCGATCCTCATAAAACTGGAGAACACCTATAACTTTCATTACTTATGCAAAACCAACGTTAGCTTCTTCATCGGGTAACTCGAATTTGGACTGCCTCAGGACTCGGTAGCTACACCAGTCCTCCTTGGATCTCCTGTCCAACCAGTGATACCAGTCTGCTACCGAACCCACCAGAATAAGGCAGAAATATTCCACTTGCTGCTTCTTGGTCAACCCTATGCCCTTCATCACTAGGGTATACTCTTATTGTGTGCAGATGGGTCCGAAGTACCATCGAACTTCGACAGGTCGGGCATCTTAAACCTTTGGGGCAGTAGCTCTTCATCCTTCAAATCCCTATCCTCAGGGTTAATTCCCTTTTCAGCTGATAATAAGCGAGTGATCGCCTCAATCTGCTACCTCATTCCTCTCATAGCCTCATCCTCCACCTTGGGTTCTCTACCCCTCACAGCTTGATGGGCTATTATCTCCTTAACCTCATCCTCCATCATAAAATCCTCATCAGGATTAGGGGTCCTTGCCCTTCTCGGCTCAACGGGCGCAGCAGCTTTATGCTCATTGATAGGTTGGCATTACCTATAATAGGGGCCTCTTTGCCAGTAGGCAGTTCAACTTGCCCCCAAGGAGGGACTACTGGTGGTGATGGAGTGACGGGTGGTTGTGCAGCGGGAGGATGAGGAATCCTTTCGGCCATGGCGCCTATCATCTCTAACATCCTCCGCTCAAAATCCTATAGTCTCTTGGCAAGGTCCTGAGTGGTTAAAGCTCTGGTCTCTTCTGCCATTGATGATTCTAAGGGTGATTCACTGGTCATTGAGAGTGACTCAAAATCCCAATCAGATACTAATTTCGGTAATTCAAAGAGCAGGTTTGTCCTTACTAGCCGACCGTCAGAACCTCTAGTCCACTTAGATGAATCTATGATGGTTGAAAGATTCAGATTGTTAGAGTGATTCATGAATGACATATACAATGCATGATCGCGTGCTATGCAACATTCATAACCATATACAAGCAAGTAGATCCTTCCAACCTTTTGACTCCCGCACACGAGGTCAATTAGTCTCTTCTTAGGTGGGCTTAATCCATGGGTCAATAGGGGACCCTATGAGCGCGTATAGTGCATGGAAAAAAGTTGGCAGCATAACGTCTCTTAGAATGCGCATGCATATGAGTTTCGGCCATTATGTATTTAAACACTTTAATCAAATTAAGGTGACCCCACCGGGGCATGAAAGCCTTTGATGGAAGTCCACTCAATTCATTTAATTTTGTTCAATACATAACAGTCCACATGACAAGCATTGTATTATGGTTCATCTCACCTATGGGAAGTATTTATTGCCATTACATGAGCTTTAGTCAAGGTAATGTTACTTTAGGGCTATCCAAGCATGGTTCCTGCCAACAGGTCTAGCTCATCACGAGCATGATGATCGATTGGGTCTCCATTTTATATACCAAAAGGTACTAGGTTTGGGGTGGTGATTATCCTTAACACTTCCCCACATTGAGTGAACATAGGGTTGTGCTTCGGGAACGCACTGGGGTAGAATAAGGGTACAAACTAGCATAATTCTAAAGCTCTAAAATGATGTAATGCAATTTTCAAAAAGAGATAGAATTTCAGGTTTTAAAAGCTTAATTATACATTTTAACCAAGACACTTTCAGAGCGAAGTCACAAAGTCCCTAGTGGAGTTGCCACTGTGACGCGCGCTTAACTGGGAAGGACCTCTTAAAGGCCTGCTTTTAGGGCATGAGGGATGGGTTTGAGTCATTTGATTTTGGGTAACATGAGATATTTTGGAATCCCCACCCAATAGAACATTGGGGAAGTTCATCTAGCCTCATAAAACCTTTTGTTACCTTTGAGGTATTTTGGAGTCACCATCCAATTTACAAGAAATTGGGAAAGGTCATCTAACCTCGGGGTCTTAAACTAGATAAGGTGTTCGGAACTTCACTCTTATTTATGCCTTGGTTAATTATAAATGAGTTTATAGATTAGAAAATTCTATCTCTCCTCTCACGCGATTAATGCAATTTATTTAAAAGCGCACTTCAAGCATCGAGAAAAGCGGTAAATGAAAGCTATAAAGAAAAGCGATAAACACACAAAACACATCATTATGATATAGAAATTAGGACAAATACAATCCCCCAAATGAAAAGAAAACCTAAATAAAATTGCCCCAAAAATAATTAATTACAAGGGCCCACAAGATATATAACATAAATCTAAATAATTAAGCAAAATTAATTAATCAAAAGAGGAGACATACATAAATTGGGATATTTATTCGGTTCGGGAACATTAGTTACTTTCTGCTCACTTAAAGAGGGATCGAACAGTTATTTCGGTTATTGGCTTGAAAACTGAGATGAATGATCCCATTTTTAGAAAATTTAACTCTTCATTTTAATTCGTGACATTTTGCATTCCTTGGCCAAAATCGAGGACACTGGTCCTAATTTATTATTAAAGATCCCAATTTAGTTATACAAATATTTTCGTGATTTTTTATCCTATATACGTACAAAATAAAACTATTTGATTTGCAAATAACTACAATCACATCAACAAGGGGTAGGTAAGGTCTCACCTAAGTGATATAGCCTCCTACGCGTCGTGACCCTTCAACTTGGTCACGAAAGCGCTCAAGCAAATATGATCACATTTTAAATCCCAAACAAGAAAAACAACAATAAAAAGGTTAGTAATAATTCTAAAATCGACCATATAAACATAAAGGTAAGAGAAATATAAAACGGGGTTAACATGCAAAAATATAATGATAATGACAATAAAAATAACAATGAAGACGATAATACTAATAACATTAATAATAATAATACAATAATAGCAATAGCAACAATAACAATAGTCATAATAATAATAATAATAATAATAGCAACAATGATAATAATAATAATAATAATAATAATAATAATAATAATGATGATGATGATGATGATGATGATGATGATGATGATGATGATGATAAGAATAATAAAAGTAGTGATAACAAGAATAATAATACTAACAGTAAGAACCATGACATTAACAATGATAAGAAGAATAACAAATAATAATAACGACAATAGTAATGATAATAATAAAGATAACATTAACATGCAATGATAATAATATTAAGAATACTAATAAGAATAAATGATAATTATAATGGCAATAATAATAACCAAAAATAAATGTGGCATCAACAATGATGATAAAAATATTAATAATGATAATAACAAATAAAATAAAATTAGATGATGAAAGTGGATCCAAAAATCTTTACCTTTAGATTTTGATGATATCGAAGTAAGATATTTGAATGGGTTGATTTCACCCACGGTCACTCAACTTATCACTTATCGCGAAAAAGTAACCGACTTTTTTTTTCTTACTTAAATGTCACTGAACTTTTAACATTTTTGCAAAAAAGTCATGTTGACTGGAATCCGGCGAGGATCCTCGTCGGATTGATGACATGGCATGCCATGTCAGAAACTACAAGTCGTTTAACAATATTTCCAACAAATGCTACATTTAAATCAATTTCACTCACGGTCACTAAACTTATCATTTATCGCGCAAAAGTAACCAACTTTTTTTTTCCAACTTAAATATTACTGAACTTCTAATATTTTTGCAAAAAAGTCATGTATTTACTATTTATCGCCACGTGTCATATGTCATGTCATCAATCCAGTAAGGGTTCTTGTCGGATTCCGGTCTACATGACTTTTTTGCAAAAATGTTAGAAGTTCAGTAACATTTAAGTAAGAAAAAAAAATCGGTTACTTTTGTGCGATAAGTGATAAGTTGAGTGACCATGAGTGAAATTGACCCTGTTTGAATCCAACTCCCCTTGTAATGTTTAAAATAGATTCGAAATAACTCAAAAACTCAAAAAACTCAAACGAAAACAAATGATTTTTTGATTTTGTTGTTTGATAATAAACCCAAGGCAAGGGAATGGATTTCCCTATCTCAAGCTAAGCTCAAACTCCAAATATTTTTCTGGGTTCAAGAAAATCAAAGGAAGAGATTTCAAAAGCTAAAAGATTTTCTTCTTTTCTCTAGAACACTCTCTCTCATTTTTTTTTCTAAAAACCCCTCCTCTCCTTTTCTCTTTTTTTTTTGTCCGAAAAGTCCCACCACCATCAAATGAAAATTTTCTCTTCTTTATTTTCCCTTTCTTCCCAAAAGGGGAAAGGACAAAACCCCTTTCCATTGCTCTTCCCCCCAAAATCCCTTAAAACTGAAAAAATGGTCTTCAAAATCTGTTAAAAACCAGATTTTACAGGTGGAAAAGGGACAGGAGGGAGACTGCCCGCAAGTGGGTGGTCACATGTCGCGTGCCCAGGTGCAGGCATCGCCCATTAGGCGCACGTCGCGTGCCCTATGTGCGGGCAACGCCAGCTGGGTGCATGTCGCATGCCCCATGTGCGGGCATCGCCCGCTGCGTGCGCTTCATGTGTGAGCAATGCCAGTTGGGCGCACGTCATGCACCCCATGTGTGGGCGCTGCCCGCTGGGGCATGCCTCGAGCGCCCAGGCACGGGCGATGCCTGCTAGGCCCGCCTCACACATCCAGGCGTTCCTCCCAAAAATAAAAATAAAAATAATGTGAAAAATATAAAAATAAAAAAACACAACAAAACGAAAATAAGTATAAGTAAATAAAATTTGAAATTATTTTGTTACGGATATAAGAACTTGATAAGGGGAATGATTGATTCTAACTTTAACGCTGATAAATCGGTCATTATTTTTATCATTGGGTAATTCTAATCTTGTACTGCCTCGGGACCCGGTGTCTATAGCTGTTACTGGTGTTGAAGTTGATCCCATCACTTCATTTAGGGGGCTTAGTCAAGGTAATCCCTTTTTCCCTTATTTGTTTATTCTTTATGCTAAGGGTCTCTTTGAACTATTTAGAAAAGCTCCAGCTAGAGGTGATATCCATGGTTATAAAATCAATTTGGGTTGACCTAGTGTCTTTTATTTACTTTTTACATATGATAGCTTATTCTTATTTAAGTCCATAAATTCCGCATGCAGGAAAGTTAAGGATATTTTTGCTTATTATAAGCACACATATGATTAGGCTATCAAATTTCAAAAATCAAGGATATTTTTTAATGCTTTGGATAGGGGATGATGTTAAAAATTATGTTAAAGCAATGTTAACAGTTCACTCGCCTTTTAATCATGGTAAGTACCTTGGCTTTCCTTCTTTAATTAGAAAAACTAAGAGTGTTCTCTTTTATTAAGGAAAGAATGTGGACTTGGATGTAGTTGGAAGAATATGTTTCTAGAGTGAGAAAGGAGATTTTTTTAAAAATTGTTGCCCTAAGCCTTACCAAACTATTATATGAGTGTTTTTTCTTATTCCCATTTCATTATGTGACGAACTACAAATGATGATGAACTCATTTTGGTAGGTATGAAAAGGGATGGTAAAAAGAACATCAAATGGTTGGCTTGGGATAGGTTTTGTGTTCCTAAAGATGGAGGTGAATTGGGTTTTAGAAACATTCACTATTTCTATTTGGCTTTACTAACTAAGTAGGAATGGAGATTTGTTTCCACACCTGATTCTCTTTGTAGTAAGTGTTAGTGGTTATGCTCTAGGCCAAATATTTTGACATTCATCTTATGTCGTATTTTCATTTATAAAAGGGGTTCTCTCAATATTAGTATATTGTTTGCATGTTGCATTATAATAATATTTATGAATAACTATTTAAAGTTATTCCAAAAATCCCTAGTCATTTATCACTAAATGAATAATAATAAATTAAGACTAGTATGAGTTTGGTTGATAATCATGAGATGATTATATGTATGGTGATATACATCAAACTTGTAGTTACTTATTAGAGAACAAGGTACTAGATAGAACCGTTATGAGATCACTACATGATTAGTGTCATTAGTGTCATTAGTGATCACATAATAGTTATGCTATTGAATCTTTAGACTTAATATTATCACAGTTTTCTATATGAGGAACATCATGTTTTGACATAATCAAATATTATCTTTAATTGGATAATCATAAAGGTTATGATTGAGCATGATGAAAATTATGCAGAGCAAAGTGAGTAATTAAGATGAAATTTATTCCTCTCTTATGAGAGAGTTATCTAATGGGTCCCTCAATAAGTAGGACTGAGAAAAGTATGGTCGTTTAGAGTGATCAATGTTATTTGATTTTATGAATCTATTTAGTAATCGGGAAATTATATGTTTGAATAATATAAGGATGACATTGACCATGACTTATATTCAAATTAGATATCGAGTGACAAAAGGATTATGACATGTTATATTGGTTAGGTTAATATCAGATTATTAATATTCATATTATTTGGGTAGTCATAATATTTTGCTAGAGGGCGCTTATGACTTGTGGGATTATAATGGGATTAGGCCTACTACCAATATAATATAAGCCTATTGGGTCGCACATCTAGAATATAATGAATGGGCTAGAGTTTATTTGGTCATTTTGAATTTAAAATATATTCGATATAAAATTCGAAATAATATCTTAAGAGATAAGGTAATATTCCTTAACTGTCATATATATAATTTCCTTTTGGTTAAAATTCGAAATTATATTTGAATAAAGAATTATTATTCCTAAAATCTTTCTAGATATCTGATATACATATTAACCACTCATTAGATTGAGTTAGGGTTAACATGTGACTATATATATATATATATATATATATATATTTATATACATATTGTTAGAAGCCCCAATTACTGTCTACCGTTTTTGAAAAAGAAAAAGAATAGAAAAAATAAACAAAACCCACCACAAATCCATGCATTTCAATTGATTCAAAATGAGATTATGATTACCAATTTTTCAGTGTGAGAGCCAACGGATTTAAGTTCGATCGAATCCATCATCTTTTTTGCATGAAAGCTAGAGACTTATTCAAAAAGTCGGATCGAACCATAGGTGCTGCTCTAAGAACCACCACCCTTTATTGGTATGCACACACGAAGGGTCACAAATGGGACTATAGGGTGCTAGCTCCTTTTGGGCAACTAGGGTTTGTTTTTTTTTAATTTTTTTTTCTTTTTCAAAAACGGCAGAGACAGTAATTAGGGCTTCTAACTATACATACATACATACATACATACATACATACATATATATACACACACACACACACACACACACACACACACACACACACACACACACACACACACACACACACATACATACATACATACACACATACATACATACACGCATACATACATATATACATGCATACATACATTGTAGTGCCCTATACCCGTATGTGATACGGATACCGGATGCTACAATACTGAGCGGACATACACTCTAATACTTTACATTCCGATTACTTAACTGCTCATTTTAATCGGGTTAATCTAATTAAACTAATCAGGTTATTAAATAGACAATTAATTAAAACCGATAATTTTTTTTAATAGTACCGTATGTATGAAAAATACCATACGTATTATACTGTATGAATAGTACTGTAGGAATAGTACTTTACTAAAGTCTATAAATAATTATTTAATTAATCAATAACTTAAAAATCCTATTTTTATTCATTATTAAATTATGTCGATTGACCTATAACTGTCTAAGTTACTATTTATTTAGTCAATTTTCCTTTAACTTGAAAATCTATATTTTTATTTTACCAATGGTATTAATTTAATTTCTACCAATTATTAGGCATGCCCAGACAAATATACTAGTGACAGTTATATTAATCTATTACAGTCCAAAACCCAAATATAATATTATAAGACATATACATGCCAAAATCTTAACATACTTAATATTCTAAATAATATCTTCCATACCACTTCCAAAGTGTGAGGTATACTCTGCTCTCAAAATCATACGGAGTATTTACACGCAGTCAAACAAAACTACGTGCTGAGTATTAAATATGCTCAGTGGTGATTGCAATTCTATAAATTTCTACTTAATTTAATTTTTCATGCATAATAATATTCAACAAATAATATCATTTAAATATTCATAATTAAACATGATTGATTTAATTATCAATTATTCATGCAATATTTTATTTAATTATCTTTAAAACACACAATTACACAATTAACACATAAATAATCTTACTTACCAGTTTATCCTTAGCTTATGGTAATATTTCACTTATACCCTTAAACTTTTTCAAAATGACAAAAATGCCATTAGTTCAATTATACTTCACCAATATTACAGTTATGCCACTAGTTCATTTTAATTTCACTAATATTACCACTAATTTAATTATTTTCACTAATATTACAATTTTACCATTTATTTACATGCCAAATTATAGTTTTACCTCCAATTATTATTTTCATGCCAAATTACATTTTTACCCATAAAAAGTGGCAAATTTTTATATTTAACCATTTATTTATATTTTTACCCTTATTAATTATTTTTAACACACATATGCAAAAAATTACCATTTTGCCCTCAAACTTTTTATATAATAATATTTATGTCATTTTTCCACACAAATATTATTTTAATCACATTTCAACCATTTTAATCTTATTTTTACCATTATGCCCCTATAATACACTAGTAGACTTTGAATACAAGATAAACGAGACTTGAACTCCAGAAGTTCACAGAAATACCAGCGGAGTCCTATGGGACCACCACTGTCTTAAATACAGTACAGTAGAATGAAATATTCAGATACAATGAAATAGGACCATCATTGGCCTATTAAAAAAGTGAGACGCCATGCTCAAACCCGCGGTCTTATGTCCCTATGGCATGCCAACATATCCTGAACTAGACTTGACTACCAGATCACTACATAGGGCAATATTATTTTATTTTTTCACATTATTAAAATGATATTCATATTTTTCATGGTATATCATCATAATATTTCATTCTTTTTTTCATACCATTTCATCATTTCACATGTGATTATCATCATTACATCATCACATGCCATGTAAACTTATTATTTCATCATGGTACACATGCATACATACATACATGCATACGACCTTGTAGACATCGGGTCCCGAGTAGCCTCGATCAGGATTACCTAATGATGAAATTAAGTGTGCTGATTTATAGGCAAAAAGAATGAAAGTTAGAAGTGATAATTTTCTTGTCATTTTGATTTGTTAGGAATGAATAAAAATGTATTTTAAAAATGTTTTAAAAATTATTTTGGGGTAAAAAAAGTGAGTTTTTAATTTTTTGCGTTTTATAGAAAATTTGAAGAAAAAAAAATTTTTTTCCCTCACGAATGTCGGGCTACGGCAGCGCTGGGCGCGCGCCGCAACACCCAGTGCGTGAGCGGCGCGTTAGCCGTCGCCTGCGAGCGGGAGACGCCCATCGGGCGCTCCGACAGGCGTCTCTCACCCCTGTGCGCCCGTTTTCGCCCCCGGTGGCCTTTTTGGCCATATTTTATTCATTTTTAATGCTTTTTGACTCATTTTTTTTTGCATAATTTAATTCTAAAAGCTTTTTTATCTTCCAACCCTTCAAATTCAGTGGTTTTTTGTATTTATTGGAATTAAATCAATTTAATTTCGTAATTAAAAATTCTGAATTTTGGAGAGAGAATTAGGGGGGAATTTTCTTTAGAAAATTATTTTTTCTTCTTCTTTCTTCTCTCAAACAAATTCTCTCAATTTCTAAAGAATTTTTCCAAGTGAATTCTTGAGACAAAAAATAACAATTTTTGTTCTTGGGAATTTTTCTTCTTCTCATCAAATAATTTTTATTTTGAGACAAATAAATCAATTATTTGTTCTTGGGTAAAAATTCACTTTTGATATTTTAATTTTTCTAATATATTCTTACAATCAAGACAAGGAATTGGATCTCCTTACATTCATTTCATCAAGCTAATTTTGAGGGTAAACATTCTTGGCTCAATTTCTTAATTTCATTTTTAATTTCATTTTTTGTTTCCAATTAATTGGTTAAAATGTAAATTCTTTTTAGTTCTATCATTTTCTTATTCTTTTGTTTTTATTTAATTAGTTAACATGTCAATTCTCTTAGATCTATCTTTTTATTTCTTATTTCTTATTTAATTGTTCATGTTCATATTATTTGTTCATGTTTATAGTATTGTCATCATTTTTGTATATATATTATTAGTATTATCATTTAACATGTTTTAGCATAATTGGCTTATTTTATTTTCATTTTATTCTTCCATATTTAATTGGATTGTTCATCTTCTTTATTATTATTATTATTATTATTATTATTATTATTATTATTATTATTATTATTATTATTATTATTATTATTATTATTATTATTATTATTATTATTGTTGTTGTTGTTGTTGTTGTTGTTGTTGTTGGTATGCCATGTTTTAACATGTTTTATTAGTTTGTCATATATTATTTTATTCTTGCATGCTTAATTTGGGTTGTTTAATATTCTTTGGTTTCATTATGTTTATTATTGTTATTATTATAGTTGTAATTGCTAGTTTTATCATTATAATTTTTTATTATCCTTGTTTATTGCTATCATTTGATACTAGTATCATTATTATTATTAATATTATTATTTATATTTCTTATGCATGCTGAATTTTATGAATATTATACTTTTTATGCATGATTGGATGTTATTGTTGTTATTTTGTGTTGTTCTGCATGTTAAATTCTATCATCATTATTTTATGCTTGTTTATGCATGTTGAATTTTTTTATTATTATGTTATCTTTTATGCATGCTAAATTGTTAATTAATTAGATTGTATATTTTTATTATGTCATTTTAATTGGCTTGTCATACATGATGCAATTTTGTTTGCCTTAATTTAATTATTTTCATGTTATATGTTTAATTCATTTTTATTACTAACTTCATTTTCATTTGTTTTTATTTTCAATACTCATTTTTATGTGTGAGTTTTTGCCAAGTGGGAGCCCATAAAGACTTGAAGATACCATTTGGATATTGTTCATTTTTTTATTGTTTTTCATTATTTTGCTTTCATTTAGGTTTATTTTATTATTATTATGTAATTTGTAATAATAAATTTATTTTTATGCACGCTAATTAAAAAGTCACAAAAATATTTCTATTTATTAAACTTGGATTTTCTAAATAAAAATGGGACCAATGTCCTAGTTTTTCTCATCCAAAATAAATTGTCACTTTAAAATTAATTTCTTTAATTATGCATGAGAGGACCAACGTCCTCATCTTTAACAAATAGCCCGTTTTATGTATGAATTGTATTTTATTTACAAATGGGGGTTGTATTCCGCCCCTAGTTTTATTTGTAATATATTTCATATGCTTTATTTTAAATTCGTTTTTTACTTACCACTTTATTTATATGTTTGACATGCGCGTTAAATTAAATCGCATTAAAATTGAATGAGAAAAGGCATGAAACGCTAAATTCAAAACTTGATTATAAACTTAGCCAAGGAATGAATAAATGGGAAGTCCCGAACCATCTCTGGTCTTTGGGCTCAACGAGGCAAGAGGACCATTTCAATATTCCATTGGAATGGGACTTCCAAGACACCTCTTATGTATCGTAAAAAGGCTTAATTTACAATCCCAGGATCCATAGGGTTAGAGGGTCATTTCAATGTTCTATTGGGGTGATTGCCTCCAAAATCCCTTTGGTTTACCCAAAATGGATATTATGCGCCGTCTTAGGCTCCTTGAGGTGAGACGAACTTTCCCAATGTTTTATTGGGTGGCGACTCCATGAAACCTCCTTGTTGCCCAAAATAGATGCACTTATAAATACCTTATAAGTTTAATGAACCCCTCTCGATCGCCCTAAAGGTGGGCTTTCGGGGACCTCGGGGTTCGGCGCGCGTCACAGACCCACATACCAATTTATTCACATTAATTCTTTTTATCAATTTTATCATTTATTTAGGCAAATTTCAAGATGTATAACGTCACCATACCATCAATTTCCATGAAAACACATAAAAATCATGACTTTACACATGATATACATTCGGCCATACATACATAACATACCTTATGATGTTTTCACATGCTCTAACACATACCATTCATTAATTCACATGCCAAATAACATAGATCCTCATAAATATACATAAAACATCAAGAAAAAACATGAATTTCACATGTTTACCATTCGGCCAAAGAAGTAATTTTCACACAAAATTTATTTCTTCAATTTAATCATTCATACCATTATTTTTAACATCCCTAAGCATGAATATCATGTTCATTTCAAATAAACATACATAAATCACATACTTTTTTCACAAACATAACATAAATTCATATTTTTACCATGGAATTAAATGGAATTTGCAATCACAAACCTTAGATCCTTGAAATAAACCTCTCAATTATCCTTTTTCTTACCCTTAGCTTGCTTAGAGGTTCCTTCACCTATTGGACATAATTATGTCCAAACACAAAAATTAAGATTTAATCAAAATCAAATTTCCTTTCACCAAGTAAACTTAATAAACCTCTTATTTACATCCTATATTAACTTTAGGAACCTTAAAACCAAATTAAAAACTCTTAAATCTCTTACCTCAATTTTACACCTAAACTTCAACTCTATATTTCACCCACTTTTACTTCTCCAAATGAAATTATGAGACCACCAATGGATTCTAGACAAGTTGAATTATGTTAGAGAGGTTTGATCTTGAGGTGAAATAAAGAAAAAATGAAAGAAAAATGGTGATAAAGAGAGGAGAGTGTATTCGGCCAAGAGAGGAAGAAGAGGGAGCTGAAAAAAATGGAATCCAAGGGGATTTCTAGATTTTTAGGTCCTTTTATATGTGTCCAATTGGACCCAAAGTGGTTGAGCCGATTTGGTTCGATTTTCAGTTTTCGGGTCATTTTCCACTGTTTTGGCAAACTTTAATGTTCCTGAATTCATTTTTACTCCCAACCAAATCCATCATTCTTATAATATAAAAATTAGTCTCCTACAAAAATTTTAGCTCAATCGGAGTTCGTTTGGGGTCCAGTTCACTTAAATCGGTCTAATTCGGTTCAATCTAGTACTGCCGTAAAATACAATTCTAATGCTGTCAAAAATTTCTATAAATTATTCTAAGCCTTTTATCCTCTTATATAAGACCATTTTATCCACTCTAACTATTTTTAAAAATTCGGTCAAAGTTTAGTCAAAGCTTAGTTCAACTGAACCGAACTAGAAGAACTTCAGACTGACTTTCGGGTGTATTTGACCTCGTTTTCACACCAGATTACACCAGTATACTACATTTTTTATCCTCTTTCTAATGGAAAAAAATATTTTTGAGTATTATTCACCCCGGAGTCACCATTTTATAGGCCCCACATTTACTATTCACGGACCCACAGTTACTATCCATAGACCAATCAAAGATTCTGTCACCATTCAATGGGACCCAGTCAATGATGATGGTACACTTTAGGGGACACAGTTACTATTCATCATCATGACATTGCTGATGCCATCATGATGTCATCGCTGATGTCACCTGGTCCCACTTTTACTATTTAATGGGCCCCACCTGGTCCCACTTTTACTGTTCAGTGGATCCCACCTAGGCCCACTTTTTACTTTTCAGTGGGTCCCACCTGGGCCCACTTTTTACTGAAGTAAATACTTTATTTACTCTTTCGGCCATTCCAGACTCGTTTGACCTCCGATTGACACAAAATTTGCACCTACAGACTCGTATTAATGAGCTCTATCCAATGGTCCAATAAAATATTTTTCAATTTCGGGAAGTATTATTCATTTTGAAAAAACTAGTCATTCTAAAAAAATACTATTTACAACTAACCTGGTATTAGGGCTATTACAATCTCCCCTACCAATTAAAAATTTTATCTTTGAAATTTACCTGAACTGAAGAGCTGGGGATACTGTTATCTCATAGTCTCTTCTGGTTCCCATGTCGCTTCCTCGATATTGTGGTGATTCCAGAGAATCTTCACCAGTGGAATCTATTTGTTCCTGAGCTGCTTCACTAGCTAGGATCTTCACTGGATACTCCTTATAAGTCATGTCTGGCTGAACTCGAACTTCTTCAGGCTTGATAACATGACTGGGGTCTGAACGGTACCTTCAAAGCATAGAGACGTCGAAGACATCATGAATCTTCTCTAGCTCTTGTGAAAGCTTCAATCTATAAGCTACTGGCCCAATCCGCTAAATAATTCCATAAGGGCTAATGAATCTCGGACTCAGCTTGCCTTTCTTTCCAAATCTCAGGATCTTTTTCCATGGAGAATCTTTTAAAAATACTTTATCTCCCACTTGAAACTCTATATCTTTCCTCTTCAGATATGCATAGGACTTCTGTCGATCCATGACTTCTTTTAGTCTGTCTTTAATCACTCGAACCTTTTCTTCAGTTTCTCTAATCAGATTTGACCCCACAATCTTGCTCTCACTGAGCTCTGTCCAACAAAGAGGAGTTCTGCACTTTCTACCATACAAAGCTTCATAAGGAGCCATCTTGATACTAGTCTGATAACTGTTGTTGTAGGTGAATTCTGCTAAAGGCAAGTACCGCTCCCAATGGTTACCAAACTCAAGGATGAAACATCTCAACATATCTTCTAGAATCTGAATCACACACTCAGATTGTCCATCAGTCTGAGGGTGGAAATCTGTGCTGAAATGTAATCTGGTTCCCAAAGCTTCCTGAAGTCTCTTCCAAAACTGAGAAGTGAATCTCGGATCACGATCTGAAATGATGGAGGAAGGAACTCCATATAGTCTTACAATCTCTCTAATGTACAACTCTACTAGCTTGGACAACGAATAATCCATTATGATAGGCAGGAAGTGAGCTGATTTAGTGAGTCGATCAATAATTACCCAAACTGCATCATGTTTCTTTCTCGAGAGAGGAAACCCCAACACAAAATCCATGGTTATTGTGATGCACGCTGCTGCCTAGCAAGGGCCCTTGCTTTGAATCCGCCATTTAGGATTCCAGGTATTGGTTTGCGTCTTTTGATCATGGGCACCATGAGACATCATCGGTGTATTCCTCCCAATAAAACATTGGGGAGAACAACCTAGTCTAATAACACCTAAAGGCACCTTTGAGGCATTTGGAGTCGCCACCCAATTTGCAAGAAATTGGGAAAAGTCTCTCACCTCTAATGGTCTAAACCAGAGATATGGTGTCCGGAACTTCCCTCTTATTTATGCTTTGGTTAATTATAAATGGGTTTTTAACCTCTTAAAATTATATCTCTCATCTCACGCGGTTGATGCATTTAAATTAAATAGTGCATTCCAAGCATACGAAAGCGATAAAAGGAAAGCGATAAAGTAAATAAAGAAAGCGATAAATTAAAGCGGTAAACACGCAAGCACACAATTACAATAGAAATAGGGGCGGAATACAACCCTAATAAAAGGAAGTTAAAGATATAAATGGGATGGAATATAATCCCCAAAAATAAATAAAGTTGCCCCAAAACTAATTACAAGGGCCCAAAAGGAAATGAACATAAATTTAAAACACTCACAACAGGATCAAAATAAAAGGACATACATAAATCGGGGCACTTATTTTAGGAACATTGGTTCCTTTACGCTTATTAAAGGTTTAGGAACATTGGTTCGTTCGCATTTATTTGAAGAGGGTTCGAAGAGTCATTTTTTATTGTTTGAATTGGAAAACTGGGATGAATGATCCCATTTTTGGGGAAAAGTTGACTCTTCGTTTTAATTGTGATGTTTTTATGGTTTGGCTAAAACAAGGGACATTGGTCCCAATTTTATTAGTAAAAATTCCAATTTAATTATAGAAATATTTTTGTGATATTTTATCGCACGCGTGAACAAATAAAATAATTATTTACAAATAACACAACATAAAGAGAGAGTTGAGAAAGATCTCACCAACCGGTGTGTTTGTCTACGCGTCGCGACCCATCCGAGGAGTCGCGGGGACACCCGCATAACACGACTCAAATTAAATCTCACACAAAAGGTAACATCAAAAGGTATTAGCAATAATTCTAAAAAAACATTAATCAAATAAAGATAAAACTAATATTGGGCACAATAATAAATAATAATAGTAATAATAGTAAAAATGATGATGATAAATGCAACACAACAAAGTGATAACAGTAAATGTGATAGCAACAACAAATAATAATAATGATAAATGCAATAATAATGATGACAATAATAATAATAATAATAATAATAATAATAATAATAATAATAATAATAATAATAATAATAATAATAATGATAATAGACATGGCAAATATAGCATGATGATAAAAATGAACAATAACAATGCCAACAGTAATATCACAACACAGTAAATTAAAAATGCTGATAATAATAATAATAATAATAATAATAACAATGATAAAATAATAATAATGATAATGATAATAATAGTGAATGAACATAAAATCAAATTAAAGTAAACAAATAATATATTAATAGTGATATGGACACATTAAAATGCTAAAAGTAAACAATAGACATGATAATAATAGCAAAAAATAATATTAACAATAATAAATAATATACAAAAAATAAATGAGAACAAGTCCAAAAATGTTTACCCTCAGAATTTTTTTTAGATCGGAGAAGCAGTGTCTCGATTTGTTTTCCTTGTCGAATTTGCGGTGGTGAATATTTGAAGAAAATGTAAAAATTGGTATTTTTTTAAAATAAATTAAGAGAATATTTTGATAAAAATATTTTTTTGGTGGATGATTGAGCAAAGGAAATTAATTTTCCAAACTCAAATCACCCAAGAGATGGATTGTATTTTTGAAGAAAAATAAATAAATTAAAACTTGGGAGAAAGAAGAAAGAACTTAATAATATTTTGAAGAAATTTTGAAGGAGAAGATGAGTTGCTGGAGAGAAAAATGAAAGAACCTTTTTTGAATAAATTTTTCCGTCCCTTGAAAATGAGGGGAAGTTCCCCTTTAATTTTTGCCTTGGCCAAAATTGGGAATAGAACAAAATAGCTTTAATTTTTAGTTAATCAAAACAAGCACAAGAAGGTGAAAAACTGAAGAAAATCAGACCCAGAAAAGAAGGAAAATTAGGAAAAAAAGCAGAGAAAGGGACAGCACGGGCAAAGGCCAAAATGGCCGCGCGGAGGGGAAGACCGCGTGCACCTGTGCGCGCGCGGTGAGGGCAACCGTGCACGTTGCTACGAGCGCGGTAGGAGGAAACCGTGCTCGCTGCTGCGTGCACGGGGAGAAGGTAACCGCATGCGCTGCTGCTCGTGTGGAGATCCCTGCATGCTGGGGCAGCCTGCAGCGCGGGCGCCCCCGCGCACTGCAGCAGGTGGCACTCGCGATATTTTTTTTATAAAACCCTTAAGGACCCAAAATTAATATTTTCTATCATTTTTTAATTTTTAATTTCTAAAATATGTATTTTTAATTGTTTTTCGAAAAAACACAATTTTGGCAAGGGAACAATCGATTCTCACTTTTCTTGCCGAAAATCGGTCTTTTGTTTTCATCATCGGGTAATCCTGATCTTGGACCGCCTCGGGATCCGATGTCTACAGTTATCCTGTCCCATTACAATTCAGGAATTACAATAGGCTGAAGCAAACCTAAAAGAACTTGATGTTCTGCCTTGACTTGCTGACAAATCAGACACTTACCCACAAATTCTGTCACATCACGTTTCATGCCTGGCCACCAATAGAGTAATTTCAAATCCTGATACATCTTGTTACAACCAGGATGCATAGCGAAGCTGCTATGATGAGCTTCTGACAGAATATTCTTTCTCAGATCAGCTTGATCAGGAATGTACAATCTCTATTTGTAATATAGTCCACCATCTGAATCCAATGAATAACACTGACATGGCCATCTTTTACCTGAGACATAATGGTAGACAACCAATTATCCTGCTTCTGAGCATCTTTCACTTGCTGGAGAAAATCTGGCTTAACTTGCATTTCTGCAATCAAAGCTCCATCATCTGATAAGTCCAGACTAACAGTCATAGCTCGTAGAGAAGCCATGAACTTCATACTGAGAGCATCAGCTACAATGTTAGCTTTACCTGGATGATAGTTGATGAAGCACTCATAGTCTTTGATCAATTCAAGCCAATGTCTCTGCCTCAAGTTAAGCTCCTTTTGAGTAAGCAAATACTTCAGACTCTTGTGATCAGTGTAGATGTAGCATTTCTTACCATAGAGATAATGTCTCCAGATCTTCAATGCAAATATAATAGCTACCAACTCAAGTTCATGAGTAGGGTAATTTTTCTCATGAGTCTTAAGCTGTTGGGAGGCATAAGCAATCACTTTGCCTTCCTGCATCAATACACAACCCAATCCATTTCTGGAAGAATCACTAAAGACCACAAAATCCTTATCAGATTCAGGTTGCACTAACAGTGGAGCTTCAGTCAGCATACACTTAAGCTTCTCAAAACTCTCCTGACATTTATCTGACCATTCAAACTTGACATTCTTTTGCAATAACTTGGTTAAAGGAGATGCAATCGAAGAGAAACCCCTGATAAAACTTCTGTAATAACTGGCCAAGCCAAAAAAACTCCTAACCTCGGTAACACTCCTGGGTGGCTTCCACTGAAGGATCGCTTCAATCTTTTTAGGATCAACTTTAATACCATCTATTGATACTACATGACCCAAAAATGATACCTCATCCAGCCAGAATTCACATTTACTGAACTTGGCATAAAGCTGCTTATCTCTCAGAGTCTGCAGAACAATCCTCAAATGCTCATCATGCTCTTCTGGAGTCTTCGAATACACCAAAATATCACCGATAAAGACAACCACAAACTGATCCAAGTAAGGGTGGAAAACCCTATTCATCAGATCTATAAAAGCTGCAGGAGCATTTGTCAATCCAAAAGGCATGACCATGAACTCGTAATGACCATATCTGGTGTGAAAAGCTGCCTTAGGCACATCTGACTCTTTAATCTTTAGCTGATGGTGGCCTGATCTTAAGTCAATCTTGGAAAACACGCCCGCACCTTTCAACTAATCAAACAAATCATCAATCTGAGGCAATGGATACTTGTTCTTGATGGTGACTTTATTCAGTTGTCTATAATTAATACATAACCGAAGTGATCCATCCTTCTTTTTCACAAAGAGGACTGGTGCTCCCCAAGGTGAAACACTCAGTCTGATGAAGCCTTTATCAAATAATTCTTGCAACTGAATCTTCAATTCTCTGAGTTTTGAAGGTGCCATTCTGTAAGGAGCAATAGAGATAGGTGTAGTACTAGGTACTAAATCAATAGTAAACTCTAACTCTCTATCAGGTGGTAGACCTGGAAGTTCTTTAGGAAAAATATCCTAAAACTCCCGAACAGTGGGCATATATGAAGCCTTAAGTTCATCCTTTTTAGTCTGCTTTGCATTGCACAAGTAGGCTACACACCCTTTCCTAATAAGTCTCTTAGCTGCTGTAGCTGAAATCACATCAGAAAGAAAATCTGATCTCTCACCCACAATGATAATCTCCTGATTGTCTGCAGTTCTTAAAGTTACTCTCTTCCTCTTATAGTCAACAGTGGCCTAGTGAGTGGATAACCAGTCCATACCCAAAATCACGTCAAACTCTCGAAACGGAAGGTCAATCAAATCAGCCGAAAACACAAAACTCTGAGCACTAACCGGACAATCTCAATATACTTTATTTACCACTACACTATACCCCAAAGGATTACTCACTAAAATATCCTGGTCTAATTGACTGTCATGTAACCCTTTATCCCGAGCAATAGCAGTACTAATATAGGAATGTGTAGAACCAGGATCAATTAAAGCATAAACTGAATGAGAAAGCAGTGAGAATTTATCAACAATGACATCTGGAGCATCATCATGTTCACGGGCTCTAACAGCATAATGGCGTCCAGTGTTACGACCCTGAGGTGGCTGTATTGAAGGGCCTGAAACTGCCTGTGGAGGAGCTGCTCCCCTACCACATCCTCTCTGAGGAACTGACCCTCCACCCAAAGCTGGTGATGCTGCTGTGGACGGCTGGGCCTCAGGACAATCTCTGATCTGGTGTTCCCGAGACCTACATCTGAAACAAGCCCTGTTCATAAATTTGGACTCGCCCAGATGAAACTTCTTACAATGAGGGCACTGTGGAAATGGATCTCGTACTCTACTCCTAGGTACACTGGTTACTAATGTGACTGGGGCACTGCTGCCGACTGGGTTCCTTCGAATAGTAACAGGTGCTGCTGATGCACGGCTCTATGAATGAGGAGGCCCTCTAAACTTCTTACTCTGACCAGCTGTACCAGAAACCTAGCCCGGTTTCCTCTTTTGCTTGAGCCGGGACTGTCTATCCACCTCCTCTAATATAATAGTCTCTGCTCTATGGGCTTCTTCAACCAAGGTCCTCATATTCGAATGTCTCTGTGGACCCAAAGCAAATCTGATGTTGTTATACAGACCTCTTTCAAACCTGTGGCATAATTTCTGCTCAGTCATGGATTCATCATCCAGATAGGCACTAAGCCGCTCGAATTCTCGCTCATACTCAGCAACTAATTTGTTCCCCTATCTGAGCCTCCAAAAGGCATCTTGTATAGTAGAATTATACTCAGACCCGATGTATTTCTTCTCAAACTGAGTCTGAAAGAACCCCCAAGTAACCTGATCCGTTGGAGTGTGTTTACGAACTGAACTCCACCACGTATAAGCAGGACCCTAAAGCAGAGCCACTGCTCCCTGAAGCATCTCATTCGGCGGACTCTGAGTGGTCTCAAACATCCACTTTAACTTAAACATCCACTCCTCTGCCTGAACTGGAGTCAAAGGATCTTGACTGTAGAAATCTTCAGCTCCTAACCTCTTAATCTGTTCCAGAATAGGTCTCCGTCTAGGTGGAGCTAGCTGCGGTATAGGACCTTGAGGTTGTTGCTGCGATTGCATAAACAAGTAGAAATTTGCCATCATGTTCATGAACTTAGGCTGCTGTTGAGGAGGGGGAACAATCGACGGAGTAGCCTGATGACGAGGCGACCTCGATTGACTCATATTGACTGATACTGCACTCTCCACATCACTATCACGACGACCTTCATCTGATGCCATACTTGCAATCTAACATAAGGAGCAAGTATACATTAACCTCACATATCTATACTGTCCAAAAATTAATTGGCATGTACATGTACTTATACTAATCCCATTAAGCCACTCCGATCTTAGAACCACCTAAACCGAAGCTCTGATACCATTTACTTGTAGCACCCTATACCCGTATGTGATACGGATACCGGATGCTACAACACTGAACTGACATACACTCTAATACTTTACATTCCGATTACTTAACTGTTCATTTTAATCCGGTTAACCTAATTAAACTAATCAGGTTATTAAATAGACAATTAATTAAAACCGATAATTTTTTTTCCTTTTAGTATCGTATGTATGAACAATACCATATGTATTATACTGTATGAATAGTAACATAGGAATAGTACTTTACTTAAGTCTATAAATAATTATTTAATTAATCAATAACTTAAAAATCCTATTTTTATTCATTATTAAATTATGTCGATTGACCTATAACTGTCTAAGTTACTATTCATTTAGTCAATTTTCCTTTAACTTGAAAGTCTATATTTTTATTTTACCAATGGTATTAACTTAATTTCTACCAATTATTAGGCATGCCTAGACAAATATACTAGTGACAGTTATATTAATCTATTACAGTCCAAAACCCAAAAATAATATTATAAGACATATACATGCCAAAATCTTAACATACTTAATATTCTAAAAAATATCTTCCATACCACTTCAAAAGTGTGAGGTATGCTCTGCTCTCAAAATCCTACGGAGTACCTACATGCAGTCAAACAAAACTACGTGCTGAGCATTAAATATGCTCAGTGGTGATTGCAATTCTATAAATTTCCACTTAATTTAATTTTTCATGCATAATAATATTCAATAAATAATATCATTTAAATATTCATAATTAAACATGATTGATTTAATTATCAATTATTCATGCAATATTTTATTTAATTATCTTTAAAACACACAATTAGACTGTAGCGCCCCAAAATTTTGAGAATTTTTTATTAATAATGTGACACGCTAAAAATTTATTGAAGGTTAATTTTTGACGCATGAGAGGTGGAATTTTCCTTTAAGCTACTCAATTTAATTATTCAAATGAATTTTTGACATATATATATATATATATATATATATATATATATATATATATGTAAATATATATATATATATATGTATGTATGTAAATATATATATATATATCGGTATGTTACATGTAATTGGAATAAAAAAAATATTAAATAAAGAAATAATAAGTAAATAGATAAATAAAATAATTAAGACATGTGACAATTTTATTAGGTTTAGAATTGTCTAGACAATTGAGATTAAGCTAGAATTAGTGGGATTATGAGAAAAAAAAGAAAATGGAAAGAGGAGAGGCACAAACGGGGAAACAGGAAAGGAAAAACGGAGAAACCGTAAGAGGGAGAGAGAGAACGACGGAAGGCACGGCCAGTGACCATCGATGACGATCGGGGTAGCGATCGGACCGATGCCCGACGCACACGGCAGCACCGTTCCCGTGGCGTCTTCTCTTCCTCTGATTCGCGGCATCATCGTTCCAGGAGCGGGAGGAGAACCGTGAGTTTCTTCAATATTTTCTGGCAAGTTCAGATGGCGAGGGATGACACGAGTGGCATCGGGGGACTCACGGCGGACAGACGAACCTCCCGATGGCCGTGGATCTTCCTCAATCGCTGGGGATGAGCAAATCAGAGGAGAAGAGAACCGAAGCTGCCGGCGTCGATTCAGGCTAGATGGCGTGACGGATCGACGCGTGATCATAGGAAAAGCAACCCCAGCGCTTCAAGCTCCCTCCTGGTGGTTTCGGTGTCTCTAGTGGAGCTCCGGCGAGACTCCGATGAGTCTTCGGCGACGGTGAAGAGACCAAAATATGCAGAAAATAGGTATGTGGCTACCAAATCTACTTTTCTAAGTGATTTTTACATAGATTAAAAATTAATTAAGAGTGATTTTACAAAATACGGTATGTGAACAATATGTTTGTTGGTTTCATTGATTCGCTGGCAGTGTTGTTATGAGTATGGGCTTAGCTGAATAGAAGTTAAATTAAGATTTGCCGATTTTGAATTGAATGAAAAGAATTGGAAATTGTCCGTATTTGGGAAGTAGAATAGTAATTATAAATTGGAAAATTATAGGTTAAATTGTAAGATAGGATTTAAATTGTATATAATTTTGGTAATAGATAAATTATGACACATAAATCAGATTAGTAATTAAATTTTACGAATAACTTAACGATAATTAAATCTTAATATATAAATGGGTATCATAATATGTATATTTAGGTAATGGTACTGTAATTGGTAATACTTGAAGAATTGGTGGAAAATTTAAATGTTAAGTGGGAAATCCAATTATGCTTATTAAAAGTTTGAATTAAGGATAGCTCATTAAATTGGGTTGAAGGTATGTGATGTGATTTTATTAAAATCTGGTTTGAGCATGTTTTAAAATAGTAGGTAAATGTTTGAAGCCATTATTCATGTAGTCAAATTACTGTTAGGATTAAATTAGAGGTACATGTGTACTTATACATATATAAGTGTGAAATAACATAAAAATAATAGTAAGTCATGTTATAAGTTTCAGACTGTTTGGTGAATTTGATTTAGTTTAGTTACTTATTGTGAACTGTGAGTTAAGGCTTTAATAAATGGAGCAAATTAAGTTGAACTGATGAATTGAGCTAAATTACTTAAATAGAAGCAAGTAGGGAGTGGTAAATGGTGGAGTTCTATTTTTGGTTGCAACATGAAATTTTACTTGAGTTGTGCTTTTGAATTTATGAACTAAGAATGGGTAATATACTTATTGTGATGAATCGCTACTATAACTAATTTTAATCTCTATGTGTGTATTGAGTTGTGCAAATTGTTAAGTAGAATTTTTGTTAAATGTTACGAGTAATGTGGTAGAGTTGAGGTCTTATAATATGTGTCATTTTAATAAAATGAAATTAAGTGTAAATCTATAAAACTAGGATAGAATTTAACATGAAGAAAATGAATCAAAATAAGTGAATGAGAGTTGATAAGAAAATATAAAGTGAATGGGGACCCAATCGTAGGAGTCTATGGTATTTATAAAAGTATGGGGAATAACAAGTAAAAGGAATAATAGTAGAAAATAAACAATTTAATGATTAAAGGTGTAATTTAATATAAAAATTTATAAGTAAGGACTAATAGAAGGTAAAATCGTAATTTAGTAAGAATTATAGAGAATAAAATATAAACTAACTATATTACAGTTAAATAAAGGGCAAAAAGGGTAATTTGAATAGGCATATAGTAATTAATTAAATTGCTAAGAAAATCATAGTTTCTGGTCTTAAACAGATTAATTGGGTTATACTCGTTTAAATGAGGAAATTTATAAATAGAATTGGACTAGTGAAATGAAGTGAATACTTATATAAACAATAATATATAATTGGTATGATATGAAATAAACTCAATTTGATGAAATAAAAATGAAAGTGAATGGTAATGGAAAGAAAGAGTGGTGGCTGAATGTATACTTGTATATTTGGGGTATATTATGATTGTTAAGGTATTTTAATTGTGTGTGTGTGTGTGTGTGTGTATATATATATATATATATATATATATGATTAATGACATGTTGTGAAGATAAATTAGTGAAATGTGGTAAGTAAATGGAGTGGTATGAGATAATGATTATTTGTGTTATTGGGATCACTTCTAACATTTTTGGATTGAAATGTATATTGAACTTATTTTATGTAAAGATTAAAGTTTTGATTTACTGAAATAATATTCAACGATTTTGCCCTTAGTAGTCTGGTAGTGAAGTCTAGTTCAGCATATAGTTGGCTAGCCGTAGGGATGTCTATACCGCGGTGCAAGTCATGGCGACTTGCTTTGTTTTGGTAGATTCGCGATGGTCTACCTTAGTGATTAAATGTTTAAAGTGTATTGTTCATTGCAAAAGTGATAAAGTGTTAAAGTGCAAAGTGAATTGTAAATATGCAAGTGATTCTTGGAGATCAGTCTATAGTGTATTGGTCCCGTGTATCCGGTTCGAAGATTTCTACCGGATTAGTACTAGGGGCAAAATAATAAATTAAAAGTGAATTGGTGAATGTAAAAATAAATGTGTGAATCAAAGAATTAAATGATGAATAATTAGAGTAGGGTAAATTAGTGAATTTAAATAATAAATTTTGTAATCCATATTAAATGTATGACCTAAGAAGTTAGATGATAAGTAAGGAAGTAAATATGGATTATGAAACTATTAAATGACTTGATGACAGAAGTAAAGTTGAATGATAAATCAGTAAAACTAAGAAAGAGATGTTAATTAAATAAATGGTATTAGTAAATGATCCTATGAAATTAGTGATTTGATGAAGTAGCTTTATGTATATATATGATCTTCATACTCACCAGTGTCTTCTACACACACACACACACATATATATATTGGCGGCTATTATTGTATTAGATGAAAGCTAGAATAATTGTTAATGTAGGAACGAAATATTAGTTGTTATGTTATGAGCATATTGACTGTTTAACAATCCATGGAATTATATTAGTGATGCATGATAAGCATGTTATGCACTTTATCAAAATGCTGGGAAATTCAGTTATTGACTTGGAAACTTGATTATAAATCTTTTATGAAATTTTAGCTATTTCGAAGAATATTAAATGTATTGCATAATATTGTTTTACCTTACAAATCATTCATATTTAATTCGGAGTTAAATAAATAATTTATGTTTAAATAATAATTGGTATATTAACTGTAAATTGTTATGTTATTTATGAAAGGAGAAAGTAATTTGCGACCTCAATGTAAAAACATCAATGTATGTATATTTAAATTGTATATGTATACTTGATATTTTTTTATGCCTTGAATAAGTAAATTTGGTAGTCACCACTAAGCGTAAAGCTTAGTGCGTGGTTTACCCTCGCGCAGGTTAAAGATAGTAATCAAGTGATTTATAGCACTGTTCCAAAGGAGTAATGTGGGATAGAAACCATGGTAAGGAGGCGTTAAGAATAAGATTATTGGAAATGGATTACTTGAATCCCATTATTAGTTGGCATGTATACTGCATAGATAATTGGAATATTATTGTATTGAAGATTTTGTATCAAACAATTATTTATAGCTGATAGTTTTGATGTATTAATATTGTATCTTTGTATTTTGTATATTTGAATTGAGTATTGAAAGTGGATGTTATAAGTATATTATAATTTATGGTGTGTGTGAGATTGGACCTAGATTGGAGGATGGGCAAACTTGTGTTGGAGTTTGAATTGAAGCAGGGTGAATGAGTATATGTAATTATTTGAAGTGTAAGGACTTT
This sequence comes from Excoecaria cochinchinensis, assembly GCA_947683425.1. NCBI lineage: Eukaryota > Viridiplantae > Streptophyta > Magnoliopsida > Malpighiales > Euphorbiaceae > Excoecaria > Excoecaria cochinchinensis. The sequence continues at coordinate 6,050,875 of CANTUQ010000112.1, forward strand.
CTGTTTACAGGGGGATATGCAATATTATAGAGAAAATTCTACCGAAATTTCGGTAGAATTAAATGGCATATTTGTATTTTGAATTGAATGAATAGTAAAACCAAATAGTTATAGGACAGATGGCAAGCATAGTGAAAAAAAAAATTATCCTGGATTTCGCAATAATCTTAAGAGTAGTTTTAAGACAATCCAGTAATCGTATAGTAACATTGGAACCATAGTGTGCGTATAGTGAAGGGTATTACATAGACAACTACACAATTAACATATAAATAATCTTATTTACCAGTTTATCCTTAGCTTATGGTAATATTTCACTTATACCCTTAAACTTTTTCAAAATGACGAAAATGTCATTAGTTCAATTATACTTCACTAATATTACAATTATGCCATTAGTTCATTTTAATTTCACTAATATTACCATTATGCCACTAATTTAATTATTTTCACTAATATTACAATTTTACCATTTATTTACATGTCAAATTGGAGTTTTACCCTCTAATTATTATTTTCATGCCAGATTACATTTTTACCCATAAAAAGTGGCCAATTTTCATATTTAACCATTTGTTTACATTTTTACCTTTATTAATTATTTTTAACACACATATGCACAAAATTGCCATTTTGCCCTCAAACTTTTTATATAATAATATTTATGTCATTTTTCTACATAAATATTATTTTAATCACATTTTAACCATTTTAATCTTATTTTTACCATTATGCCCCAGTAACACACTAGCGAACTCTGAATACAGGATAAACGAGACGTGAACTCCAGAAATTCACAAAAATACCAGCGGAGTCCTATGGGACCACCACTGTCTTAAATACAGTACAGTACAATGAAATATTCAGATACAATGAAATAGGACCATCATTGGCCTATTCAAAAAGTGAGACGTCATGCTCACACCCTCGGTCTTATATCCCTATGGCATGCCAACATAACCTGAACTAAACTTGACTACCAGATCACTACATAGGGCAATAATATTTTATTTTTTCACATTATTAATATGATATATATATTTTTCATGGTATATCATCATAATATTTCATTCTTTTTTTTCATACCATTTCATCATTTCACATGTGATAATCATCATTACATCATCACATGTCATGTAAACTTGTTATTTCATCATGGTACATATGCATACATACATATATGCAAACGGCACACATACCAATTTATTCACATTAATTCTTTTTATCAATTTTATCATTTATTTAGGCCAATTTTATGATGTATAACATCACCATACCATCAATTTCCATGAAAACACATAAAAATCATGACTTTATACATGACATACATTCGGCCATACCTACATCACCTACCTCATGATGTTTTCACATGCTCTAACACAAACCATTCATTAATCCACATGCCAAATAACATAGAACCTCATAAATATACATAAAACATCATGAAAACACATGAATTTCAAATGTTTACCATTCGGCCAAAGAAGTAACTTTTCACACAAAATTTATTTCTTCAATTTAATCATCCATACCATTATTTTTAACATCCCTAAGCATGAATATAATGTTAATTTCAATTAAACATATATAAATCACATACTTTCTTCACAAATATAACATAAATTCATATTTTTACCATGGAATTATACGGAATTTGTAATCACAAACCTTAGATCCTTGAAATAAACCTCTCAATTATCCTTTTACTTACCCTTAGCTTGCTTAGAGGTTCCTTTACCTATTGGACATAATTATGTCCAAACACAAAAATTAAGATTTAATCAAAATCAAATTTTCTTTCACCAAATAATCTTAATAAACCTCTTATTTACATCCTATATTACATTTAGGAACCTTAAAACCAAATTAAAAACTCTTAAATCTCTTACCTCAATTTTACACCTAAACTTCAACTCTATATTTCACCCACTTTTACTTCTCCAAACGAAATTATGAGACCACCAATGGATTCTAGACAAGTTGAATTATGTTATAGAGGTTTGATCTTGAGGTAAAATAAAGAAAAAATGAAAGAAAAATGGTGAGAAAGAGAGGAGAGTGTATTCAGCCAAGAGAGGAAGAAGAGGGAGCTGAAAAAATGGAATCCAAGGGGATTTCCAGATTTTTAGGTCCTTTTATATGGGTTCAATTGGACCCAACCAGGTCCAACCAAAGTGGTTGAGCCGATTTGATCCGATTTTCAGTTTTCAGGTCAGTTTCCATTGTTTTGGTGAAATTTAATGTTCTTGAATTCATTTTTCACTCCCAACCAATTCCATCATTCTTATAATATTAAAATTAGTCTCCCAGAAGAATTTCAGCTCAATCGGAGTCCATTTGGGGTCCGATTCACTTAAACCGGTCTAATTCGGTTCAATCCGGTACTGCCATAAAATACAATTTTAATGCTGTCAACAATTTCTAAAAATTATTCTAAAATTTTTATCCTCTTATAGTATACCATTTTATCTACTCTAACTATTTTTAAAAATTCGGTCAAAGTTCAGTCAAACCTTAGTTAAACTGAACCGAACCAGAGGAACTTCAGACTGACTTCCGGGAGTCTATTTGACCTCAATTTTACACCAGATTATACCATTATACTACATTTTTCATCCTCTTTCTAATGGGGAAAAAAATATTTTTGAGTACTATTCACCTCGGAGTCACCATTTTGTGGACCCACAGTTACTATTCATAGACCAGTCAAAGATGCTGTCACTATTCAATGGGACCCAGTCAATGATGATGTTACACTTTAGGGGACATAGTTACTATTTATCATCATGACATTGCTGATGTTATCATAGTCTCATTTTTACTATTCAGTGGGCCCACCTGGTCCCACTTTTCACTGAAGTAAATACTTTATTTACTGTTTCAACCATTTCAGACTCGTTTGACGTCCGATTGACATGAAATTTGCGCCTACGGACTCGTATTTTCGAGCTCTATCCAATGGCATAATAAAATATTTTTCAATTTTGGGAAGTACTATTCATTCCGAAATACTATTCATTCTAGAAAAAAACTATTTACGACTAACCCGATATTAGGGCTATTACATACATAGATATATATATATACATACATACATACATACATACATATATATATAGATGTATACATACATACATATATATATATACACGTACATATATCTATATATATGTATACATATATATATATATGTATACATATATCACTACAAAAAAAGGGCAATTAGCGACGACAAATTCCGTCGCTAATGTCGATATTTTAGTCGCTAATAATTTTTAGCGACGGGATGACGGAATGTCGCAAATAGAGCCGTCGCAAAAATTTAGCGACCAAAAGTGAAACAGTCGCTAAATTTAGCGACAGAAAACTCCGTCGCTAAAAATAGAAATACCGTCGCTAAATAACGCCTAAATTAGTTGATGGAAATATTGGAGAAATATTAGCGACAAAATATTCCGTCGCTATTCCGTCGCAAAATTATTAATTTTTTATTATTAATTTTCATTTAATTTATTATTATTATTATTATTACTACATCAAAAATTTAATTTATATAAATAATAATTATGCAATATTATTAACAATACTATTAATTTAAAAATATAATATTATAAAAATATATTAAATTATACAATTAAATGTGTACAAATAGTCAATTCGGTTCGATTTTAAACGTAACCGAACAGATCGAAAATCAAACTTATATTAAACAAAATAAAACCATTTAAATAAAATAAAAAAAATAACATACATGAATTTTTATATTATGTTCCTAATAAATACTAAGCAAAATTACATTAAAAATAAATATACATAAATTACATTAGATATTGCCTATGATTTCGTGCTTTATTTGTCCCGGACTGATTTCAATTGTGCTCATTTGAGAATGATTGCAAGCCCAAAATCTGCAAGCTTTAAATTACCTTTCATTGTCTATGAGAAGATTAGAACCTGCCCACCAAAAACAAGAAAAAAAAAAGGAAAAGAAAATCAGCAGTTCAATGCCTTATGAAATGAAAAACAAGACTCAATGGTAAATAAATTGATTGCTTAATAACCTTTGATATCAAGCTAATTTTTAGTCATTGTGTCAATACCCGAACCCAGATTTCTCGAATAGAAATAACTTAAGGAAGTTGGAGTGCAAAATGTGACAATAATTAACTATGCAAAGACAGGTTGGTATCAAATTTTAGAAACATCAGTGGCTAATTTGATATGAGGAAAGCTGATTGAGATCAGTGGCTAATTTGATATAGTGAACAATCCACTCACTAATCCATTCAATAAATAAGGTCCACATATCATATGAAAATAAAAACACAAAATATAATTGCAACTTTCTCAAGTTATATGAATTACACTAATATAAGTTCCAATCTTACAAACATTCAACCCAAAAAATTAATATAAAAGCACCAAACGGTATCTCGAAAACTACTGCATTATCACTTTATTTTGCGGCATCATGAAAACTAATATAATATCTCTTCAAATTGATGGCAAAAAGCTTCAAGAATTTTCTAAAATATATGCTAATAGATCTCCAAGAGCATAATTTAAAAATATTGCAATGCTATAATCACAAACTCAATATATTCTTCAGCTTCCTGAGCATAAAAAGTAATTAATAATGACTTGTGACAATCAATTGCAGATTTTAGTCCATAAGAGCCAATAGGTTAAGCAAGTGCAACAGGAAGTCTACTTTTTTGACTTCCCAAATCAGTTCTACCATCAACAAACAAATCCATAAGTGCATTAGTAAATGGACTTTCCCATGAGAGTGAGGCAGATATATGATTATCTCATCAAATAAATACAATTTTGGGCTACAGGTAAAACATGTCCACTATAAGTTATTCTAGAATATCTTGAAAGACACTAAAAGAAATGCATGGAACATTCATCCGATTAACAGCTTTCACATGCCTGGATCTTTTTTTTTTTAGAGACCAATTCAACATTAGCCAATCAAGTACCCCATGTAGAGGAGCTCAGCATTGGCAAAATCAAGTTCAAAGCTAATTGATCTCTCAATTTTTTAACCTAATTCTTTCTTTCTTTCTTTTTTCTAGTTGGTTCAAAACAAATTGAGCGAAAAAAAAATTAAATTTATGAGGTTGATGTATCTTTATTCACATGGATATACCGAATTGCAAACAAGTAATTTTAAAACTAAAATTAAACATATCATATAGTATACTGAATTCAAATTAATAATTACAACAATGCATTTTGGTATACCATTATATGTATATATTGGTACCTACCAAGTTGAATTGTTGTAATTCTCAACTTAAATTTAGTATGACAAGATATAGTTTATATATGGTATACATAATTCCAATCAAAATTACTTTTGTATACTTACATACATAAAGATATATCAATAAGCAATACCAAAATGGATAGTTTAAATTCATAATTATATAGTTGATGAGCATTAAAATCAATCTAATTTATTGACTGATCATAATCACTAACATGTTTTTAATTTGTTGATTGATGAATTTTTTTTTGAAATCTGAGATTTCAAAAAGATGAATATTAACATGAAGGAAAAAGAGAACATCACCATTCAATTTTTTTTTCTTTTTGTTTGAACCGTCCAAAACAGTAATTAATACATCCCCACAATAATTCTTCAATTTCAGTTAATTATGAATTAAACAACAAAATCCCTAATTTACATAACCCTAAATCAAACCAATTCGATGAAAATCTATATAATACGTAACCACATACCTTCGCCGGTTGCCGGAGCTCCACCGGGGCACACCACCATCACCGGAGGGTAGCGCATGGTGTCGAGATTCCTCTTCCTATGGTCACGAGCCTATCCATCTCGCTGTTTGGCCGAATTCTCCCTTGACATTCTCGTCTTTCTCACCTCCGATCACTCTTTTTCCAGCAATTGGGGAGGATTGATTGGCACCGAAAGGCTCACCTGGTTGCTGGGAGTCCGGTGGTGTTGTTCGTGCCGCCAAACACCATCGGAGTTGGCCGGAACGGGACGAAGCAGCTTCTGTTCTCTCTCCTGGAAACCAAGCAGAAACGACACTGTGGACGAAGGCAGAACCAACTGGGCTGGTCGGCGTTGCAGTGGCCGTGAACCCCGCCTCTGATCGTCGCCAGCACCACTCTTCGCCGCGCACTCCTTCTCCCCCTCTCTCTCTCCCCAATCTGCTCTCTCCTGTTCTGTTCTTCCCATTTTTCTTTTCCCTTCTTTTCTTTTTCTTATGTCTTCCCGTTATGTGTTGTTAGTATTATTTTTATTTCTCATTTATTATTTATTTATTTATTTAAATATTTCTATATTTAGTTATCTTCCTTAATTTATTTGTTTATTTATCTATATATATATATATATATATATATATATATATAAAATTATTATTTACTTATCTATTTACATATACTTGCATATATTTATTATTATTATTTACTTGTCTATTTAAATATACACACATATAAATTTTTTATGTAACTAAATAATTTAAATATTTAATTATATAATTTTTAAAGAAAATTCTAGATCTCACGGATCAAAAGTTAACATTCGATAAATTTTTCACCTATCGAGTCACTATTTGGATCATCATAATTTTCATGGGGTTACAACATACATATATTTAGTTACTTATTTAACTATAATTACTCATACATTAAATACTTATAAAATTTTTGGGGAGTTACAATATATACATACATAAATTTATTTATTTTAACTTAATTATTTATTTGTATATACAATTTATTTAGCAAAAGTTATTAATTTCAATACAATTTCATGTGGAAAGCAAAAATATTAAAAATAATTAATAATTATAAGTATGTATGCATCTTTTATTAATATTATAATCAATTTTACATACTAAATAGTAACGGATTATTCATTCCCGAAAGTATCATTCAATTTCTCAAATATTATTTTAATAATTAGTAAATTCGAAAATTTTTTAGCGACGGAAATATCCGTCGCTATTTCGTCGGTAAAATTAATTGAAATTTTGTATTTTCACGACAAATTTAAAAAGTCGTCGCTAATCTGTCGCTAATTAGCGACTAAATAATTTAGTCGCTAAATTCCGTCATAAAAAAAGTGCGCCAATAATTGCCGCCAAAAATTAGTGATGATTTCTTTATTTCCGTCGCTATTTTGTCGCTAAAAGTGAAAAAATGAACATTTGCACTAATTTTGAATTTAATCGCAAATTAGTCGCTAATTAGCGACAGTAATTTGTCCGTCGCTAAATTGAGTTTTTTTTGTAGTGTATATATATATGTATACATATATATATATATACATATACATATATATATATATATATATATATATATATATATATATATGTATGTATGTATACATCTATATATATGTGTGTGTGTGTGTAAATAGTCACACGTTAACCCTAACTCATTCTAATGAGTGGTTAACATGTATATCAAATATCTAAAGAGATTTTAGGAATAATAATTCTTCATTCAAATATAATTTTGAATTTTAACCAAAAGAAACTATATATATAATAATTAAAATATATTACCTTATCTTAAGATATTATTTTGGATTTTATATCTAACATATTTCGAATTCGAAATGCCTAAATAAACTCTAGCCCATTTATTCGGTTCTAGATGTGCGACCTAGTAGGCTCACATTATGTTGGCAGTGGGTCTAATCCCATTATAAGCTCACAAGTCATAAGTAGTCTCTAGCAAGATGTTATGACTACCCAAATAATATAAATATCAATAGTCCGATATTAACCTAACCAATAGAACATTTCATAATCCTTTCGTCACATGATATCTAGTTTCAACATAAGTCATGGTCAATATCATCCTTATATTGTTCAAACATGTACTTTTTCGATTACTAAGTAGACTGATAAAATCAAATGACATTAATTACTCTATCAATTCATTTAAGCATGACCATGCTTTTCTCAGTCCTACTTATAGAGGGGCCCATTAGATATCTCTTTCATAAGAAAGGAACAAGTTCAATCTTTATTAATCACTTTCCTCTGCATAATTCTCATCATGCTTAATCATAACCTTTATGATTATCTGATTAAAGATGATATTTGATTATCCTCAAGTAGAAAATTATGATAATCTAAGGTCTAAATATTCAATAATATAACTATTATGTGATCACTTATGACACTAACCCATATAATGATCTCATAGCAGGTCTATCTAGTACCTTGATCTCTAACAAGTACCTACAAGTTTAATTTATATCACCATACATATAATCATCTCATGATTATCAACCAAATCCATACTCGTCTTAATTTATCATTATTCCTTAAGTGATAAATGATTAGGGATAATTAAAATAACATTAAATAGTTATTCATAAACATTACTATAATGAAACATGCAAACAATATACTAATGTTAAATGAACCCTTTTATAAATGAAAATATGACATAAGATAAAGATCCAAATATTTGGCCTAGGGCATAATTGTAACACATGGATTCCCACCCGAGTAGTTTTGAGCATGCGTATATGTGGGTGTGTGTTGTTTAAGGGTATATTTGTGTGTTATATTTTAATTATGTAGTATAATTGTGTTGTTGGGAGAATAAGAAGTATTAGAAGAGGAAATTTGTCAAACTCACCAATGATTTAGGGACAAGTGGAGGAGAGAGAAGGATGAAGATAGGGTTGACTTTATAAGCCATGAGAGAGAAACGTGAGGGAGCAGAATTCTGTTCTCCTCTCATGTTTCAGCTCTCCCTCTTTCCCTCTTCTTTCTTCTTCTTTGCCTCAAGTAAGTATTACTCTCTTTTTCTTCTTCTTCTTCTTCTTCTTCTTCTTCCAGTTTCTTTTTGTGTCTATGTTTAGGGTTTATGAGTTTTGTGTATTTTGGGTTTTTGTAGCTAAAATTCCTCCTAAAGATCCTAAGGGGAAGGAGTTTATTGGTGGAAGTTCAGCCAATTGATCCCTTGGAACTTAGGAATTCAAGGTTTTGGAATTTGCTTATTTTGCATATTTTTCTTTATATTTGAATTTTCTATTTAATTTCTAGAAATTTAGCTTGAAAGTGTGTGTATATATATATGATTAAAGTGTATGATGATAAATTGAAGATGAATTGTTGATTTTGGTAGGAGAATTGAGATTGAGTATGATTTTACAAGGTTTTTGGCAAAATTTTTGGGTTTGTAGAATCCTTAGTTTGAATTGTTTCTTTTGATGTTTTAATTCATGTTAATTAGAATTAAACTTGGGTTTTATGTTGTATATCATGTTGGGAATGCTGGATCAGGTTTGTGTTGAGGTTTTGTGGGTTAATGCATGGTGGGGGATGGTTTGGACTTGGAAATTCTGCAGATTTTTGGTTGAAGGAGCTGGAAACATAACTCTATCGTGAGCGCGACTGTGACGCGCGCCGAACCCCTTGGCCTCCCAAAAGCCCGCTTCAGGGCTACCAGGAAAGGTTCATAAAACTTGTAAGGTATTTACAAGTGCGTCTATTTTGGGCAACAATGAGGTTTCTTGGAGTCGCCACCCAATAGAACATTGGGAGGGGTCGTCTAGTCTCAGCGAGCCTAAGACGGCGCATACATATCCATCTTGGGCTAGCCAGAGAGATCTTGGAGGCCCCAGCCTCTACCCCCTGGAGCCTAGGATTTGTAAATTTAAGTCTTTTGGTGAGACTCAAGAGGTGTCTTGGAAGTCCTAGACCTCTCGCCTCATTGAGCCCCAAAGACCAGAGTGAGTTTGGGACTTCTCATTTATTTATACCTTGATCAATATTATAATTAAGTTTTGAATTCATTGTTTCACCAACTTTCCACACGATGCTTTTAATTAAAGCAGAATCATTCACATCAAAAGCGATAAGTAAAACATTATTAAAACAAACATTCTCAAAATAAATTACAATAAAACTAGGGGCGGAATACAACCCCCATTGTAAACAAAATACAAATCATGCATAAATCGGGTATTCATTAATGATGAAGACATTGGTCCTCGCATGCATATTTTTTTATAAAACTTTTGATGCGATGATTTTATTTTGGATAGAGAAAATTGAGACATTGGTCCCATTTTTATTTAGAAAAATTCCAAATTAATTACTATAAAGTGTTTTGGCCCCTTTTTTCTTTGACGACATTGAAATAATCTTAATGATAACTTGAATAAAAAGCAAGAGTGAAGAAAGAACCCGTATGGAAATCCTCAGATTGGCTCGACCATCATCGTTTACAACTCCAAATCCAAATGGTCAGAAAATAACTCATAGGAATAAACATGTCAGTGTCAAAATTGATGAATAAAATAAAGAAAAGAAAATATTAGGAAATTTTAAAAGTAATAAGTTAAAAGATAAAAAAGAAAAATGAAAACGATTAATATAAGTCAACTAAAATCATACAAATCCTAATCCAGAATGTTTACCCTCGGATTTTACCTTTTAGGGTGAATATCGAATGGTTTAAGTCCCCGCACGCTCCACAAGGATCAAATAAAATGGATAAAAAATAAGAAAATATGTATTTTCCCTTCTGGAAAATTTAATAGCGATCGAGTGTTTGAATTAGCTGTATTGATGGAAACGAATGAATTTCGTTACCTTAATTGGCTTAATTCACAAGAAGAATTTGAGTAAATCAATTAATTGGAAGAATTTTTTATTAAATAAAATTCTGAAAATAAAGATTTATAGCTTTTTGGTAAATTGCTCACAAAGAAGACTTCTCTAAAAATTCCAATCTCTCAAAAAGTGTTTAATTTTCTCCACCAAAAATTTTTTTATCAAATTTTTCTAACCCCAAATAATGAATTTTACCTCTCAATTTATAGAATTTTGGAGATAAAATTAGATAAGCATCAGTTTTGAGTTTGAATTTTAAAAGGAGTTTTTAAAATTCAATTTTTTTAACCAAAACTTATCCTATTTCAAGGATAAGAGATAAAATTTTATCAGATCCGGCGATAACTGATCAGATCCACTACCGATGGGAATCTCTGCAACTACCAACGAGCGTCTCTACTAAGGGCACACGTGGAAAATCGGCTACAGACGGGCCGTAACGCAGGACTAGGGACGGGCGTCCCTACTCAGACAAGTGTCCGTCCCTAGCTACAGACGGGCCGTATCGCGGGACTGGGGACGGACATCCCTACTATGCATAGAGACGGGGATCACCCCAAGTAGGGATGGGCATCCCTACTTCAGACGGCCATCCCGTTTGTGGAGCAAAAATTCCTTTTTTAACCAAAATTCCCTAAACTCTTTCAAAACCTCACGCTATAGCGAAAAAGATTTTAATCCTTGTGAAACCGAAAGATGAAAACCTCCGAATTCCATCCATTTATCCGAAAACCAACATGGATCTCTTCATCGGGTAACTCTGACCTGGACTGCCTCAAGACCCGGTGTCTACAGCTGCCCCCAATTTTGGGGAAACTAGTGCACTAGTGTCTAGATGAGCCAAAATTTAGAGAAGAAAGGAAAGAAACGCATACCTGTGGCAGTCCTTACCTTTTTTCCGTGGAAGTAACGATGTGTCGAGTCTGCTTCAGACTTACAGAACGCGAGAATTGCTCTCCTGAGCTGCACCGAGTCTGCTCCAACTTACAAAGTGCAGATGGTGATGCACCGAGTCTGCTCTAGACTTACAAAATGCGAGGGTTGCTCTCCTGAGCTGCACCGAGTTTGCTCCAACTTACAAAGCGCAGATTGCTCTTCTGAGCTGCACCGAGTTTGCTCCGACTTACAAAGTGCAGATTGCTCTTCAGAGCTGCACCGAGTTTGCTCCAACTTACAAAGTGCAGATTGCTCTCCTGAGCTGCACCGAGTTTGCTCCAACTTACAAATTGCAGATTGCTCTATCGCGTGTGCCCTGCTGTCCTCGTCTAGGCTTGCACGGTGGCTGACTTATCTTGCTAGTCCCGTTGTGATTTGTTGATTCTCATCTAATATTGAATATGATCTTGAAGGATATAATGTTTGATCTGTTTTTTCCCTCCTTTTGATTGTTGGTCATTTTCGAATTGGTGTAACCACGTTCCTGTATTATAAGAGATCCTTGTTAATTCTCACACCAATTAACTTCATTGGTAGATTTATGAACATTTTTATGTCTCTCCCTTATTATTTATCTTCTTGTTTTCTATATGATCAACTGTCTTTTTCTCTTTTTGTCCTTTTCTCTTTTTAGAAATTTAAATCATGAATATATAACATGAAAATTTAACAGGTTAATCCATAAATGCTTTTCCACTAAAAGGTTAAATTTTGTACAATATACAAATGTGATTACAATAAAAAGTATAAATACAAAGCCAGAAGAACTCCCTGAACAATCTACAATGGCGCATAATCTGAGAGCTCCTCTGGGTCATCATCATCATCATCTGATACATGAACCGGCTAGCCTCGTGATGAAGAAGCAGATGGTCCTGTATCTGGAGCGGATGGCTGCTTAGGAGGGGCTGATGGTCCAGCCTGCTGAGCAGCCGAGGCTCTGGCCTGTCGCTGGTATCTGGGAGGTACCGCCACTGGTACTGATAACGGCTGTGCTCTCACTGGGTCCTGCTACTGGAACTGGACTTGTGCATATCCATCAAGGAAAGGCTGTGCGCATATCATCATGAACTGCAGCGTGTCAGTGACGACCCCCCTAACTCTCTGAAAGCGCCGGCCAGGCGGAGGGCCTGATCTTTAGAGGTAGTCCCCATACTCTTTAGCCTATCCTCTGTATGCTCTCTAAACTCTTGCATGGACTGGGCAATGGGAGGTATGGCACCCTCTAGGACCTGGATCCTAAATCTGAGAGCCTCAACTGACTCATCCACCATCGGCACAGATGCATCTATCCTCTAGGCCGCCTCATCCTGGGAGGCCCTCATCTCCTGCCTCAGCTGACCCGCAAGTCTCTCCTACTCCTGTCTCAAATGGTCAATAAGCCTCCCCTGCTCCTGGATAATACCCTGCTGCTGATCCAGCCGCTCCAAAATGACTCTATCTCGCTCCCCAAGCTGCCCGAGAAGGGGCCTGTCTCTCTCCTTCTGTCTGTGCTCAAAGGAGGCGAACATAGAGGTCAAAATCGTAGAAAAATCTGGCTGCGTCGGGTGCATCGATTGTGTAAATAAAGGGGGGGCCGGCTCTGGTGCCCGCTCTGGAGGTGGAGCTGTAGAAGTAGATGACCCCAGGTCCCCTGCTCTAGCATATGGGCTGAACCTCTCAGGTGCCCGGGGAGCTGTCCGATGTACTCTCGATGGTGGAGGTGGAGTAGGACTCTGTACTCTCTGTGCTGGAGGAGTAGCAAATAGCTCATCCATGGTGAACTCAATCCCCATGTCAGACGGTGTAAACGGATGCTGCTCCTCGTGCTGTGGCTGCGGAGGCTGACCCTCCTGGTGCTCTGGATGTCGGGGAGGCTAGTCCTCCTGGTGCTGTGGGTGCTCGGGAGGCTCCTGCTCCATCTGAGGCTGCTCCTGAGGCTGCTCCATCTGAGGCTGATCCTCAGGCTGCTTCTCTACCGGCTCTAACGAGGGCAGGCTAAACGCATGTCTGGTCTCATGAATGGTGCAAAGTCTGTATGCCTCGGCCTGACCTGGTATCGGCAGTATCATAGCCATCGTAATAGCTGCCGGAGCGTCCACATAAATGCTCTCATCCAAGGCAGGCTCTAGGATGTCTGGACGAATACCCAAACTCAGGAGTAGTCTAGTAATGACTCCGCCAACATACACTATAGGGGCTGCCCCCTTGTATACTCTCACCATGTTAACCAAAATCTCATGGCTGATGTTGAGCCGCTGGCCTGCCACCATGGCCCATAAACTCCAAATCTCAACGGCGTTGAGCGACCCTGGGTTACCAGTTCATCCCAAATAGGAGCTGGATAAAACCCTGTGAACATATCGAAGGGCCTGTGACGAAAGTACCGTGCTCTTCGCCGTATCATGATCATACGGCACTCCCGGCAATGCAATAACTGCCCAATGGTGGCGTCTAACTGCTCTATGGGGCACTATAACATCCTGTCCGAATGGAAGTCCCATAGCCTCTGTAAATCGCTGTCGGGTAATGCTGTAATGGTGCCGCTCAATCCAAAACTGGATAACACCCTCCTCTGTGTCGGATCTCTGATACCCCCCGTACTGTAACGTAGCAAGAAACTGCTGAACTATCTCTGGGTGAGTCTGGAAAGTAGGCGTCAGAAACTCAGTCCACCCCGCACCTGCTATTAGAATATCGACCTCGTCGGCCATCCCGAGAGCCTTAATGAACGGCCTGGAAATGAAACGGCTAGCTCCAAACTGCACCTGAGCTAGCGCTGCATACATCTGTCTGGCCTCGGCGCTCATCCAATCTGGGGCCTGAGGCTCAGGCTGATCGCGCGAAGCATGTCATCGTGGTGGCATGCTGAAAATAAAGTAAACAATTAGTTTGGTATCATAATCATATGCGGACTTTACTCAGAAAGTAACAAAAATTTAGGCAGCATTCCGATGCGGTCGGGTCTAAACCGAAAGAATTAAAATTAAATTAAATTAATTAAAATAATTTGGGCAGCACCCCGGTAAGGGTGTGCCCAACCTCCTGCATGTGAAAGCAAAAAAATAGGCCTCAGGCCTCAAGCAACAGTGCAACATATTCACTCTTGTTAAAAAAAATGGGCAGCACCCCGGTAAGGGTGCGCCCAACCTCCTGCATGAGAAAATAAAAAGAAAAAGGGACAGGCCTCAGGCCCCAGGCAACAGTGCAACATACTCATATTTGCTTTACTTTCTAATTCCTAGTATTGGTTTCAAAGTGCATGCATTCCTAAGGCCATGCCTGAATATCTAAAAACTCAATAACTAAAAAAAAAACTTAATTGTTCTCAAAATAGCCATATCCATGTATTTTATAACAGCATATCACTTACTCTATGTGTTAATTCTAGCGCTTAAAGCATTAAAAAAAAAACATAACTATGGCCTTTCAAATTATATTGCAAAAATTAGCTTAATTTACTAATCCAAATAAAATAAAATTACTCATCATAAAATAAAATAAATAATAAATAAATAAATAAAAATTAGAAGAATTTTACTGACCTGGAAGTTGAGAATCAATAAAAAGGGAAGAACAAAATACTGGTGCAACAAAACAGAAACTGCAAATGAAAAGAAAGGAAGGGAAGAGCGTTGGTAACCAAAAGAAAAGGAAGAAAGCAATCATCCGTCGGTACCAACATCCTTATATAGAATTCACGTACCGACGGGCTTTACGTCTATAAAGTTACGGACGGGCATGCCGTCTGTCTCTCCGGATTCTGCATTTAACCGTCATTAATTACCTAATTAATGCGCGTGATATGCACGATGCAAAGACTGCCAGGTGGACAATTACAGATGGGAACGCCATCTGAGTGAGGGACGGGCTAGCCGTCGGTAGGTCAAATCTATAAAATTCAGTATTTTCTTGGATTCCGTGCCTTTTCTCTCATTTCAGCTTCATAATAGGCTCTTTTCTCCAGTTTTTTCCTTTTTTTCTTCTTTATGTCCTTTAGTGACTTCGGCTTTAGCTACTGAGGAATGAATTCTCCTTTTCTTTCCAAGATGCATCGTATCTTAGACGATATTCAAACTTGGGAAAACAGCACTCTTGCCCCCCTTTCTGGACTGAAATTTTTACGAAGAATCAAAATAGACTACAACCTCCTTCTGGCTGCAACCCACTTCTGGGACCCTCGCTTTCACGTTTTTAGGTTTACTTACCAGGAAATGTGCCCTCTGCCTGAGGAACTTGCTGCTATTGTCGGGAGCTGGTATCCTCTTAGTGCTTTACTATGCGTTCCTAGCTGTGGTTTGATTCAAACTCGTGATATTGCTCTGTCCTTAAGTATAGCTCCTTCTGACGCTGCTCGTCTAGTTCCTCAGGGCCCAGTATTTGCCTTAGAACCTCTGATAGAAGCACTGGATGAATTCTCCCACATTCCTTCATACAGGGTAAGTATCATCTTTCTTTTCTGCCTGATGCAGTATCTGGTGGTGACTTCGGAGGAGCTGCTTGGAGACCCTCGTCTGTTTGGGATTTTGGACGATTTTTACCACGGGCTGACCCATTTTCCACTTATTCTGGCCAAGACTATCTTGGGTTTGGACTCTGTCCGTGCCGGGCCTGCAACTTCATTCTTTGGGAGCCCCTTATTACTCTAAGTACGTCATTGTTTTAAAGGTAGTGCGTCCCTTGTGGATTTTCGCACTAGCTTTTCTTAGCGGGAAGTGCGTCCTTTCGGATTTTCACACAACCCTATGCCTAATTTTTGCCTGAAATAAATCGCAATTACTCCAACAGCTTTTCTTTGCCTTTTATCTTATTTTCTTTGGCTTTTATTTTTCCTTGTTTCTTCTTCCAGATTTGGTTGCAAGAGAAATTGAAACTGCTGTCAGAGCCACCTCCTAGGATCATTAGTCAATACTCTGCGAAGCATTTTCTTCCTCGCCGGCATTTGTACATGCCTGAGACCCCTGACGAAGGCATTATCAGATTCAGTGAGATATCAGATGAGGATATTAGCTTCACGCATGCTTGGCTTTCCTTATCCAGCGCATTTATTGATGGGTCTTCAGGATGCGTTCCCCTATGCGGGCTTCGTGAGGCAACCTTTTATATCATGGCCCACTATTCTCGTCAACTCGGTATGACTCAGGATGTGGTGAGACTCCCCCTATCCTTTTGAGGTGGAGTCCTTTCTGCGACTTTTGCTTCCCGCTATCATGAGCTCTGGAGTCAACTTCCACTGAAAACTGTCATACCTCCCTTCGGGAACCACTCTGTCACTTCCACCAGCGCGTACAAGAGGTGGATACTTAGACCATCATCTGATAACTGAACACGGCGACTGAGGCATTTGGCTAGCGAGGGTAATAGTAGGGCATAGTTTAGTTTTACATACATTTTGAGCAATATGTTTCTTTTTAAAGCAGAATTGGACAATGATATAAATGAATAAATCAAGTCTTATTTTACTTCACAGAATTGTGTACATTTCAGTACGATTTCAGAATACATGATAGTTTTTTGACACTAATTCAATTATGCAAGACTACATTCATTCATGGAACCAAATCCTGACAGCATCAAACTCCTGTCCCCAATCAGCCCTCTTGGGTTTTCATGATTGGATATTTTCTTTCAAGCCTCTAAATTTTGCCCAGGATGCCTTTTTTCGGTTTTCACCCTGACGAGGCGCCCAATTTTAGCAACTTCCCTCTAATATCCGGTGCTCCTGGTCTCATCTGTTTGAATACCAAATCCCCTTCCTTCAACGGATGTTTCTTTACTTTCTTTCCAAAAGACCTAGCGAGCCTCTTTTGGTAGATCTGGTTGTGAAAGTAGGCTTTTAACCTGTTCTCATCCAACATGTTCAAGCGTTGCAACCGCTGCTGTGCCCATTCGGGCTCTGGAATTTTTGCTTCCATTATCACCCTTAGTAACTTAAGTTCGACCTCAACCGGCAATACCGCCTCCGTCCCATATACCAAAGAATAAGGAGTGGCTCCCGTTGACGTTATGATGGTTGTTCTATAACCCCATAGTGCAAAAGGCAACTTTTCTGCCCAATCTCTATAGTTCTGGACCATCTTAGCCAGGATCCTCTTGACATTCTTGTTGGCGGCTTCAACTGCCCCGTTAGCTTGAGGACGATACGGAGAAGACTTGTGGTGCTCGATACCATACTTCTGAAGTAACTTCTTCGCCTCGGCCATGAACTTGACCCCGTTATCAGATACCACATGATGTGGAAGGCCATATCTACATATTAAGTTCTTCTCTATGAATTTCGCCATATCCCTAGCATCCACTTTCTTGAAGCACTCAGCTTCTACCCACTTGGTGAAGTAGTCGATGGCGATGATGATGTATCTATGCCCATTGGAGGCTGTGGGGCGTATCTCTCCAATAATATCAATCCCCCAAGCTGCGAATGGCCAAGGTGACGTCAAATTATGCAATCTCGAAACCGGCAGGTGACTTAAATCTGTGTACTGTTGGCACAACTGACACTGTTTTACATACTTTGAGCAGTCATTATCCATAGTGAGCCAGAAGAATCCTTATCTCATAATCTTTTTGGCTAATGTCAACCCGTTCATATGGGCTCCGCATACGCCTGCATGAGTTTCTTCCATTACCCTTTTGGCCTCTTTCTCATCCAAACATCTCAACTGGATACCATCCACCTGTCGTTTGTACAACGCTCCATTTATGTAGATGAACTGGGTAGACAATTTGCGAATCATTCTCTGATCCTTTTAGGTAGCTTCCTCTGGAAATGCCGCAT
This sequence comes from Excoecaria cochinchinensis, assembly GCA_947683425.1. NCBI lineage: Eukaryota > Viridiplantae > Streptophyta > Magnoliopsida > Malpighiales > Euphorbiaceae > Excoecaria > Excoecaria cochinchinensis. The sequence goes on from CANTUQ010000112.1 coordinate 6,069,196, forward strand.
TCTCTAAATAGTTCTTGATATCGTAATACCATGGTTTCCCATCTACTACTTCTATCTCCATGACTGGATTAGATTCAAAGCTAGGCCTCTCAGAGCTAGAAATCAGAACTGGCCTTATAACCACCCCTTCGGGGTTGTCCCACATTGAGACCAAAGTGGCGAGCGCATCAGCTAATTGGTTTTCATCCCTTGGAACAAAATGGAATGTGCACACTTCAAATTAACTGCTCAGGTCTCTCAAGTGCTTGATGTAGGGCATTAGCCTCTCTTCTTTAACGGCCCATTCACCTCGAATTTGGTTGATCACCAGGAAGGAATCACCAAACACTTCCACGTTTTTCGCTCCTAAGGCTATCAACACCTCTAACCCAAAGGCACACGCTTCATACTCAGCTTCATTATTGGTAGCCTTGAACCTTAATTTCTTGGCCAAAGGGAGCTTCTCATCCTCCGGGGTTGTTAAAATGATCCCTACTCCTGCCCCCTTATTGTTCACGGCTCCGTCAAAGTGCAATTACCAACCTTGAACTCTGATGGCTGCCACTTCCTCATCTGGAAAGTTAAACTCGTACGACTCCCCTTGAATTGGGTGTTCTGCCAGGAACTCAGCCACTGCACACCCTTTGATAGTTTTCTGAGTAATATACTCCACATTAAATTCTTGTAGCAACAACAACCACCTACCCATTTTCCCGAGTAAAGAGGGGGCTTCCTGTAAGTATCTTAAAGGATTATGCTTAGCTACCGCCTGTACCCTATAGGCATGAAAGTAATGCCTTAATTTCTTAGAAGCCCAAATCACCGCAAGGCAAATCTTTTCCACTTCCGTATACTTAACCTCATAGGCCAGGAACTTCTTGCTAAGGTAGTAAACAGCAAATTCCACTCCAAATTCGTCCTCCTGGGCTATCATTGCGCCTACAGAACTGTCTTCTATAGCTAAGTATAAAATCAATGGCCTGACTGGCTACGGCAGTCTCAACGCCAGTGGATTTAGCACATACTCTCTGATAGTATCAAAAGCCTTCTGACAATTTTTGTTCCATACTACTGGCTGGTCTTTTCTAAGTAGTTTGAAGATCGGTTCGCAGATTGAAGTAAGCTTAGCAATAAACCTACTGATGTACTGCAACTTACCAAGAAAGCTTCTTACGTCCTTTTCCTTCTGCGGTATTGGCATTTCTCTGATTGCCCTAACCTTATCCGAGTCAATCTCAATACCCCTCTGGCTAACCACGTGTCTTAGGAGCTTCCCTGAGGTAACACCAAAGATACATTTCTTAGGATTTAACCACAGATTATACTTGTCTATCCTTAAGAAGAACTTTTCCAGGGCTTCAAAATGACCTTCTCTAGTGGCTGACTTGATCATCATGTCGTCCACGTATACCTCCACTTCTTTATGGATCAGGTCATTCAAGATTTTTGTTGCCATCCTCTGATAAGTGGCTCCTGCATTTTTCAGGCCAAAAGGCATTACTCGATAAGCATAGGTCCCCCATTCCGTGATGAATGTCGTCTTAATTCGGTCAATTATTTTATTGAGAATCTGATTGTAGCCCGCATAACCATCTCTAAAGCTATACATCTCGCAAGCAGCAGCGCTGTCTATTAGTACATCTATATGGGGCAATGGAAAGTCATCTTTTGGACAGGCCTTATTCAAGTCCCGATAATCTACGCATACCCTTACTTTGCCATTCTTTTTGGCTACGGGGACAACATTGGCCAACCAAGTTGGATATTGTACCTCAACTAGAAATTTGGCTTTGACCTGCTGGTGAATCTCCTCCTTCACTTTATCTGCCTATTCTGGCCTAAGTCTTCTCAGCTTCTATTTAACGGGTTTATGATCCGGATATGTAGGAATAGCGTGCTCTGCGACTTCCCGATCGATTCCTGGCATATCTTCGTAGGTCCAGGCAAAGACTTTTTCATATTTTTTTAAGATTCTCTCAAATTTTTCTCGCTCTTCAGGAGTTATATTTGATGCTATCAAAATTTCTTTTGGATTTTCTATGGTTCCAAGATTAAATGGAGTAGCATCAGTTGAATCAATATCAAATGTGGATGGATGATGATCATGATCATGCATAGTGAAATCATCAGAAACATCACACAAGTAAGCAAAGTCATTCAATTTATTAATAAGATTGAAATTGTCATTAACATCATTGAAAAGTTCTGGAGCAAAAAGAAATCTAAACTATTTTCCTCTTCCTCCTCTGCTGGCGCATCTGCCGCGATTGATGGTCCTGCATCACTTTGGGTCTTCGGAGGCTCCCCAATCAACTCATGCATGGCTTCTTCTACCTTTGCTTTCCCCTTTAGCTGGGTGGCTACCATCCTTTCAGTTATTACTTCTTCAGGCATCTCACGGTCCCAAATCATCCTACTGGTCATGATTTCTTCATCCCAAAAGCCCTCTGCTGGCTTGATCGATCTAATGTCCCAGTCATAGACATCATTGAAAACCTCAAACCCTTGCACAAATCTTCCATCCAGCCACTGCGGTTCATCTTCCCCTGTATAGGCACATGCTGCGGTCACTGGCACAAAAGTCTTTCGGATATGAGGAATGTCCATCTTTGACTTCTCACCCCTTTCTACAACACCTGCGTATCCTAGACCCCTTTTGTCCTTTTGGCCCTTGGTAGCAATAGCTATTGGTATCCCCTGAGAATTTTTACCCAGTCCTGCACTAGGAAGGAACGACATCTTTTTCATCATATTCAGTACCTGGGGGCTTTCTTCTTTCTGCTCTCCCTCGCCTATCATGGCAACATGAAACCCACTAAAAGGCTGCCTAGCAATCTCTAGTACTGAAACCCGATTCTCCCGTGCAGCTCTTATAGTCACAATCTGGCCTTCATGAGGTATCTTTACCATATAGTGAAGTGTAGAGGGGACTCTACCCAACTTATGAAACCATGGTCTACCTAGAAGAGCTGAGAAATTGGTGAGTATAGGCAGTACCACAAACTCCACTTCTGATTCTACAGGTCCTGTCTTCACTATTGCCGTGAATGTCCTCGAAGCATGTCTACGCGAGTTGTCATAAGCTGTGATAGTGAGATTAGATTTGGCTAACATATCCTCTGTTACCCCAAAAGCCGCCATTGCCACCTGAGGGCACACATTTATCGAAGAGCCATCATCTACCATTATGCAAGCGGTGTGCTTTTGGTTAATCTGTGCTCTTATGTACAGAGGGCGATTATGGTTGCGGCCTTCTGCTGGCAAATCAGCACTGGTAAAGACAATATTTTCTCCTGATCCTCCTTTTACTACATCCAGAAGTTCCATAGGCGAGATAGTTATTGCCACAGTTGCCTCGTATAAAGCCTCTATGACCTTCTGCCTATACGATGGCGACTGTCTCAAAAGATCCCATATGGAAATCTAAGTCGGTATCTTTTTTAGTTGCTTAACAATCGGATCTTCTTCCGACTCTTTTCCCTTTCTGCGCTCAATCGACTCCTGGGGCTTCTCAACTTCTGTAGCTACCCTGCCGCTCCGGGTCACAGCTCCTACCTCTTTCTTCTTTGCTTCTTCTCCTTCCTCCTCCGAGTTCCATAAGTCAGAAAATACTTTAGAATTATCATTTTTAGTTCCACTATCATCAGTGGACGAGCAATCGATCACTGCAGCAGGAAGCCCTTCTTCACTCCCCTCATAGAGGTTCATGACAGCAGTGTGGACATCGTTGCCGTACAATTCCCTTAACACAAACTCTTCGGGCAAACTGGACCAGATCATTTTCACTGGCGGGGCCATACTGTTGTACCCAGCCTTCTTTTGACCCCCTCTCTTCTCTGGGTCAGTGATCTATTTTGAGTCAATGAGATCTTTGATTGCGTGCCTGTGACGCGCGCCGGATCCCGAGCGCCGTCCTCTCGGACCGCCCGCACGTGGGCGATCGGGGCATTTGCGGGTCCGTTGACAGCTTGCAATAAATCGCAAGTGCGTCTATGTTGGGCAACAAGGAGGTTTCATGGAGTCGCCACCCAATAGAACATTGGGAAAGTTTCTCTCGCCTCGGAGAGCCTAAGACTGCGCTTTGTATCCATTTTGGGCCAGCCAGAGGGATCATGGAAGGTAAACTCCTCACCCTAAGGAGCCTAGGATTAGCGCTAAAGTCTCGTGACTCAAGAAGTATCTTGAAGGATGACCTCTAACCTCTTGAGCCCAAAGACCAGAGCTGGGTTCGGGATTTCTCATCTATTTCTACCTCAATTATTTTATGATCAAATTTTAATATCATTAATTCGCTCTCTCTCCACACGATGTAATTTAAATTAAAGCGCATTCATCCATTTAAGAGCATAAAATAAAATAGCATTAAAACATGAAATAAATTTACAATAATACTAAGGGCAGAATACAACCCTCGTTTGTAAATGTGCAATACATGCATAAAACGGGTTATTCATTAACAATGAGGACATTGGTCCTCGCATGCATTCATTATGGAAAACAATTTTTATGTGATGATTTTTATTGGGTAAAATAGGACATTGGTCCATTTTTATTTAATAAACATTTCATTTTGGTATAAAACATTTGTGTGGTGGTTCTTCTTAACACGGTCGAAAAAATCATTTATTATTACAAACCACAAATAAATGATATAATAGTAATTACATATTTCTAAATAAATAAATAAATGAATACATAAATAATTGCATAAACAAATAGCAATATTAATAACAATAATCAATAATGATAATAATACATAAAATTAAATCATAATCACAAATCAATAAAATTAAATAACCATATAACTCAATAATAATAATAATAATAATATTAAAACATAAAATTAAATAATCACAAATCAATTAAATAATAACATCAACATAAAATTAACACAAATTAGACAATAATAATAATAATATCAATAATAATAATAATAATTATAATTATAATAATTAAATAAATAAATATTATAATAATAAATAATAATAATAAATCAGAATAATGAATAAATATAATAATAACATTATAATAATAATAATAATAATAATAATAATAATAATAATAATAATAATAATAATAAATCAGAAATTAAATAAATAAATAATAATAATAATAAATATTAAATAAAATAATAAAAACAGAATTATAAATAAATATTAATAATAATAATAATGAATAAATAAATAATAATATTAATTAATATTAATTAATAATATATTAAAATAAATTAATATAAAATAGGCTTACCGGATTTCCCTCGCCGGAGATTGGCCGGAGCAGCGGTTGACGGCACCTCCCTCACCGCCTCGTAGATCGCCTCGTCGGGAGTCCAGATCCGGTGTCCACGCGCCGATCGGAGGTCCACCGTCGACGGAAAACGCGATAAAGCGGTCCGGGTTCTTCTCCCTCACGCGCCGGCTGCCGGAGTCCGATGGGGAAATGGCGGCTACGACTGGGTGCGCCCGGATGTGGTGGTTCTTCCGGTGGGGCGCGTGCCTGAATCCGGCGTTGGAGGTGGCCGGCGGAGGTGACGCCTTCTCTCTCTCTCCTTTCCCCTTTTTCTTCTCTCCGGTCCGGCGTTTGGTTGGCCTGGGTCTGCTCTTCCTCTCTTCTTCCCTTTCTTTTTCTTTCCTTTTTCTTTCTTTTTCTTTCTTTCTTTTGCTTGCTCTCTTTTCTTTTCTTTCTCTTTCTTTTGATCTGCCGACCTCCTCCTCTTTTCTCATTCTTTTCTTTTTATACACCCTCAAATTAGGGTTAAGGGTACAATGGTCATTTCCTCACTTAATTATTTCCCTCCTTTTCCTTTTTCATTCTATACTTTAATTAATTTAATTCTAATAACACACATACATACATATTAATTAAACTAACACATAATATAATTAAACATTACATATTAATATAATTAATCAACTTAATTTATAATTTATCTAACTAATTAAACATTTAATCATTTAATCCATTTAAATTATCACATATATATATATTTTATCTAATTAATTATACATTTTAAACTTTAATTATACATGCACTTTAATCACACAATAATATCAATTACTCAAGTAACTAACCACATTAACTAATTAATTTTTAATTTCACACACATATTTATTATATATTTTTTTTCATTTTTTTTTCGGAGGGAATAATCAAGGATCAAGAGATCACGATTTTCATTTTATGCCGGAGTTCGGGACCCGGTGTCTACAGTTGCCCCCAATTTTGGAGAAGCTAGTGCATAGACACCTAGGTGAGCCAAAATTCAAAGAGGAAGAGAGAGGGGATTCCATACCTGCGGCGGAGACCTTGCCTTCTTACCGGGAGTCGGATAAAGAGATGCCTCCTCAGAGGGCTTCGAGATTTTCCTCCTCAGAGGGCTTAAGATTTTGAAGTGGTAGTGCCGTGGTCGTGCTAACCCTCCTTAGAGTGGTAGTGCCGCCATCGTGCTAACCCTTCTGAAGTGATAGTGCCGTGGTCGTGCTAACCCTCCTTAGAGTGGTAGTGCCGCAATCGTGCTAACCCTTCGATTGGATGATGAAGTTTTGCCTCCTCAGAGTGATTTCGAGAATTTGCCTCCTCAGAGGACTTAGAGAATTTTTGCCTCCTCAGAGGACTTAGAGAATTTTTGCCTCCTCAGAGGACTTCACGTTTCTGATAACTGCCCCCTGAGAGGTCTTTGGTTAATTGTCTTAATTGATGCTTGGAATGATGTCGCCACTCGGACTCTGCCGGTGTCCGTATTCGAGTCTCTTTTTCTGTAAGACTTAGAAAGGCAAATATGCAGAAAAAGTTGTGAGCATGCATGTGTATGCAGCAATGCAGTATAAAAATTCACCCAAGTGGATTTGGAGGCGACAGCCGATTTGATTGCAGCTTGCAGTAAGATCAGTGTCTTCTGGAATTGCCTTTGAATTTCATGCTCTTTGGGGATCATGAGGTTCTCGTCTGAAACCTGTAGTCATTATTTTAAGGTAGTGCGTCCCTTGTGGATTTTTACACTAGCTTTTCTTGGCGGGAAATGCGTCCTTTCGGATTTTCACATGACCCTGTGCCTTATTTTTGCCTGGAAGGGACCCAACCCAATCCAGCGGCTTTTCTTTTTTTTCTTTCTTTTTTTCTTTTTTTTTCTCTTTTTTCTTTTTTTTTTAAGGACAAACTGCCTGTTTTCAGGTTTTCACCCTGTCCTTTGGCCTAACTTTTGCTTAGAGCGCCAATTATGGTTTTCATCTCTAACGGCCATTTTTTTTCTTTTTTCTTCTTTTTCTTTTTTTTTTGTTTTTTTTTTTGTATTTTTTTTTCGCTTTTTCTTTTGTACATCAGATGAACTATTCTGGTTACATCAATACCATTGCATAAATGCACATATTTCAATTTGATTTCATAACACATGATCATTATTTGGCATTAATCTCAAGATACAAAACCTTATCTAATCTCGGGATGGATCTTGAAAGCATCAAACTCCTGTTATCAATCTGCTCTCTTTTTGATTCTCATGATTGAATATTTTCTCTCTGCTCTCATTTAATCTTTTGAATGCAAATTCTAGAAGCAATGTTGGAGACGAGACTTAACTCGAATGCATGAATGCACTCATGGCTTCTCGCTTGAAGCTCAAGAAACACCATAGGCCTCTTCTTACGTACCAAACCTTATTAAAAGGTCATCTCCGCTAATTGGATAAGACTGAACCCAGAATCAAAAGGTCTTACTTTGGTTGTAATGTTAGGCTTGGGTAGATGGCTGTCAAAGAAAGATCAGGTCGCTAGAGAAAAATGGCCGCGATATTTTCTCGACTGATGGATGAACCGTTCTTGGCTCAAAAGTATTCTTGAATTTGGACTCGATAACATTCTAGCTCCTTGAGATCAGAAGGGCAATCGTTGAAACTAGTCAATTGGTCACCATTTTGAGCTCTCTTTTTGATTCTTCTTTTTTGCTTTTTGTTTTCTTTGTTTCTTTTTCTTTCTCTTTTTTTTCATTTATTTTTTCTTTTTGGATTTTTCGCTTTTCGCTTTTCGTTTTCTTTTTCTTCTTTTTGCTTTCGCTTCTCTTTTTTTTTTTGAGCTCATGCCTTTCATGCATGACTAACCCTCTTTTTAAAGTCTGAACTTGCTCTTATCAAGGTAATTTTTAATAGTCCAAAGAATTGTGCAAATGTACATCCATCAGTTTTAGAGCGGCCACTCTTCTAAGGGAAAGCCAAAATCATTTTAGGCGAGGGGGTAGTTTTAATGTGTATAACAACAAAATTTGTACGCATTCAGCATACCTGCATAAAGGCTCAACGGGCTACCAAGCGATTGCAGAATAAGGGTAGGAAATAGTCATTTAGAGAGCTATGCAAAGAAATAGTGCCTAAATCATTTTCCAGGTTTTGTCTTATCCAGAGATCGCTTCGACGGGTAATCAGAAAGGTTCTAGTGCTCTTAGTGAGTTTTCATCCAATCTTCTAATTGCAACTAGTTTTTTCTTTCTTATTTTTCTCTCTGACTCTCTCTCTCTTCAGGAGTTATATCAGATGCCATCAAGATTTTCTTTGGATTTTTCAAAGTTCCAAGATTAAATGCAGCAGTATTAATTGAATTAATGTCAAAATGAATGAATGTATCATGATCATAAAAAATGAAATCATTAGAAATAATATACAAATACACAAAAATATTGTTCATCTGTCATTAGCTTTTATTTCCCCTTCTTCTCTGGGTCAACAATTTCTTTATTGTTGATAAGATCTTGATTTCAGTCCATCAGAATTTAGCATTGATCCGTTAACTGGCCAGCGTTGGTGGGCTGCTATGTCCTCAATCTCATCTTCTTCCACAAAATCCTCCTCGGGGTTATGAACTCTTGCCCTTCTTGGCTCAATAAGTGTCGCAGCTCCATGCTCATTAACAGTTTGACAGTAGCATTGCCAATAAAAAGAGCCTCTCCACCAGCAGGTGGTTCGGCTTGCCCCCGCATGGGCTATTGGTCGTTGTGGATCAACAGGTAGTTGTGGAATAGTAGGTGCTCGTGAATCATGAGGATGAGGTACAAGATGTCGAGAGTGGCTCAGGATCCCAATCAAGCACTAATTCGAGCAATCCAAAGGGCGAGTCTGTCCTTACTAATCGACCGTCGGGACCTCTAATCCACTTGAATGAATTTATGATGGCTGAAAATTTAAATTGTTAGAATGATGCGTGTATGACAATATACAATGCATGATCGTGAATTGTGCAGATGGTCCTTGGTGAGTGAAAGATTAATAAATTACAATGATATGATTCAATGCATAAAAAAATTATATACATGATGGTATATGTATGTGAAAAATAATATGCAGGCAAAAGGATATATACACACAATATGAAATGTATTTTTTTATTTTTTATATCTTATATATTTTTATATTTTTTCTTTTTTTTTCTTTTTGATTGATTTTTTTTTTGATTTTTTTGACATGAATGACATGGGATGTATGTACATGTTGTGCAGCATTCACAGCCACATGCAAGCAGTTAAATCTTTCCAACCTTATTTCTCCCACACACGAGGTCGTGCGGTCTCTTTCCTAGGTGAGTTTTATCCAAGGGTTAACAGGGAACCCAATGGACGCGTATAGTGCGCGGTGAGAAGCCGACAGCATAACAACTCTTAATTTAAAGCACATGCGCATGGATGTTTGGCTATTATATATTTAAACAATTCGATTAAATCAAAATGAGCCAATCGGGGCATGAAAGCCTTTGATGAAAATCATCTGATTCAATTGATTTTGTTCAATATATGACGGCCCAAATAGCAAGCACGATATTATGGTACATGTCACCTAGTGGAGGTTTCTATTGCCATTACATGGGCTTCGGTCAAAAGGTGGTGTTACTTTAGGGCTACCCAAGCATGATCCCTGCCGATGGGTCTAGCTCATCACGAGCGTAACGACCGATCGGCTCACCATTTTATATACCACGATGGTACGAGACTTGGGCTGGTGATTATCCTTAACACTTCCCCAAATTGAGTGAAAATGAGGTCGTGCTTCAGGAACGCACCGGGGCTAATAGAGGGACCAAACTAGCATATTTCTAAAGCTCTAATGAGATGTAATGCAAATTTGAGAGAAAGCAAATTTATGAATTAAATTTTAATCATAAATGTTAAACGAGGTATTTTCGAATTGAAATCTCAAACCATATCGTCCCCAGTGGAGTCGCCACTGTGACGCGCGCCGGATCCCGAGCGCCGCCCTCTCGGACCGCCCGCACGTGGGCGATCGGGGCATTTGCGGGTCCGTTGACAGCTTGCAATAAATCGCAAGTGCGTCTATGTTGGGCAACAAGGAGGTTTCATGGAGTCGCCACCCAATAGAACATTGGGAAAGTTTCTCTCGCCTCGGAGAGCCTAAGACTGCGCTTTGTATCCATTTTGGGCCAGCCAGAGGGATCATGGAAGGTAAACTCCTCACCCTAAGGAGCCTAGGATTAGCGCTAAAGTCTCGTGACTCAAGAAGTATCTTGAAGGATGACCTCTAACCTCTTGAGCCCAAAGACCAGAGCTGGGTTCGGGATTTCTCATCTATTTCTACCTCAATTATTTTATGATCAAATTTTAATATCATTAATTCGCTCTCTCTCCACACGATGTAATTTAAATTAAAGCGCATTCATCCATTTAAGAGCATAAAATAAAATAGCATTAAAACATGAAATAAATTTACAATAATACTAAGGGCAGAATACAACCCTCGTTTGTAAATGTGCAATACATGCATAAAACGGGTTATTCATTAATAATGAGGACATTGGTCCTCGCATGCATTCATTATGGAAAACAATTTTTATGTGATGATTTTTATTGGGTAAAATAGGACATTGGTCCATTTTTATTTAATAAACATTTCATTTTGGTATAAAACATTTGTGTGGTGGTTCTTCTTAACACGGTCGAAAAAATCATTTATTATTACAAACCACAAATAAATGATAGAATAGTAATTACATATTTCTAAATAAATAAATAAATGAATACATAAATAATTGCATAAACAAATAGCAATATTAATAACAATAATCAATAATGATAATAATACATAAAATTAAATCATAATCACAAATCAATAAAATTAAATAACCATATAACTCAATAATAATAATAATAATAATATTAAAACATAAAATTAAATATTCACAAATTAATTAAATAATAACATCAACATAAAATTAACACAAATTAGACAATAATAATAATAATATCAATAATAATAATAATAATAATTATAATAATTAAATAAATAAATATTATAATAATAAATAATAATAATAAATAATAATAATAAATCAGAATAATGAATAAATATAACAATAACATTATAATAATAATAATAATAAATCAGAAATTAAATAAATAAATAATAATAATAATAAATATTAAATAAAATAATAAAAACAGAATTATAAATAAATATTAATAATAATAATAATGAATAAATAAATAATAATATTAATTAATATTAATTAATAATATATTAAAATAAATTAATATAAAATAGGCTTACCGGATTTCCCTCGCCGGAGATTGGCCGGAGCGGCGGTTGACGGCACCTCCCTCACCGCCTCGTAGATCTCCTCGTCGGGAGTCCAGATCCGGTGTCCACGCGCCGATCGGAGGTCCACCGTCGACGAAAAACGCGATAAAGCGGTCCGGGTTCTTCTCCCTCACGCGCCGGCTGCCGGAGTCCGATGGGGAAATGGCGGCTACGACTGGGTGCGCCCGGATGTGGTGGTTCTTCCGGTGGGGCGCGTGCCTGAATCCGGCATCGGAGGTGGCCGGCGGAGGCGACGCCTTCTCTCTCTCTCCTTTCCCCTTTTTCTTCTCTCCGGTCCGGCGTTTGGTTGGCTTGGGTCTGCTCTTCCTCTCTTCTTCCCTTTCTTTTTCTTTCCTTTTTCTTTCTTTTTCTTTCTTTCTTTTGCTTGCTCTCTTTTCTTTTCTTTCTCTTTCTTTTGATCTGCCGACCTCCTCCTCTTTTCTCATTCTTTTCTTTTTATACACCCTCAAATTAGGGTTAAGGGTACAATGGTCATTTCCTCACTTAATTATTTCCCTCCTTTTCCTTTTTCATTCTATACTTTAATTAATTTAATTCTAATAACACACATACATACATATTAATTAAACTAACACATAATATAATTAAACATTACATATTAATATAATTAATCAACTTAATTTATAATTTATCTAACTAATTAAACATTTAATCATTTAATCCATTTAAATTATCACACATATATATATTTTATCTAATTAATTATACATTTTAAACTTTAATTATACATGCACTCTAATCACACAATAATATCAATTACTCAAGTAACTAACTACATTAACTAATTAATTTTTAATTTCACACACATATTTATTATATATTTTTTTTCATTTTTTTTTCGGAGAGAATAATCAAGGATCAAGAGATCACCATTTTCATTTTATGCCGGAGTTCGGGACCCGGTGTCTACAGTGCCTCAGCGTCTTGTAATTATCAGTTATATGCCCAGTGTGCTGATGATATGCACAATACTGATCATCCTTATGTCCTGGCATGCCTTGAGTTCTAGCAGGCTTGGGTGGCATAGGCTGTAACTTACCCTCTTTCATCAGTCTTCTCAGCACCCATGATAAAGACCTTCCAAGATTGGAAAAATGCCTTGGGGTAGCATTAGCAGCTGATACCTCAGCAGTCTTCCGTGCGCCACTAGCGAAACCTGTTGGTCTATTTGCCCCCTGGCTACTGCTACCTCTCTTGGGATAGTTCTCATTAGCTGCTCTCTTAACAAGGTATTCTCCCTCGGCCTCAATGGCGATGTCCTTTAGAGACTCCCAGTCTTTCAGTCCTTTCATCCTCAATCCTTCTCTCAAATACGAGCTCGCATTTTTAATGAAAAGCCGTATTTGATCCTGAGTATCCGGTTTCCTCTTCATTTCCATCACCCGATTCCTCCACCGGGTTAAATACTCATGGAATGACTCGTCTCCCTTCTGCTGTAACAGCTCCAGGTCCTTCAGGGTCACTTCTATCCTTGTACTGCAGACATACTGCCTCAAAAACTCCTCCGTCAATAAATCCCAGTCCTCCTTGGTTCGGCGATCGAGCCCATGGTACCAATCTATTGCTGGGCCAATCAAACTCAGGCAAAAGTACTCAATCTTCTGCTTTTTTATCAAAGCGGTGCCCTTCATCACCAGCGAGTACTGCTTTATGTGTGCTATGGGGTCGAAAGTGCCGTCAAACTTCGGAACATCCGGTATTTTAAAGTTCATTAGGACTAGATCCTCTCCTTCTAACTCCTTGTCTTCTGGGTTCATTCCTCGACCCTTTGTTAGCATTCTTGCCATTGCCTCAAATTTCTCCTCCATCTTCTTCCAGATGGCTTCTTCAGCTTGAGGGGCTTTCCCCTTCTCAGACATATGCTCCTCATATTCTTCGTCTTCCCAATCATCATCTAGCCTTGGGACTGGTTTTCCCCTTTGTGCCCCTGATGTAGTAGCTCTTAGGTTTACAGGTGGTATGCGAATTTCCTCCTGGGGGTCTTCTCTGACCTCTCCCCTTTCATTATTTCTCATAGGAGGAGGTGGTGGGTTATGCGGGGCCGCTTGCTGACCCAAAGTGGCCATCATCGCCATCATACGGTTCTCAAACTCTTCAAGCCTTTGGCCCACTTCCTCTGTTATCATTACCCTGGTGGCATCTGCCCCTCTTGGTGAATTGGCCATTTCTTCAGATAAAGAAAACTGAGCTGAAGTAGCATAGCTAGTTTCAGAAGAAGTGTCCGGATACTCTACCCTTTCTGGTAACTCAAACAATGGATTTCTGCGTAGTCGCCCCCGAGACCCTCTTGTCCACCTAGGCAAATCTATAATGGCTGAAAAATGCAAAGGGTCAGAATGATGCATGAATGTGCTAAGATGTATGGTCGTTCTATGCAAAATTTGCAAACCGCATGCAAGCACATAAGTCCTTCCAACCTTGTTACTCCCGCACACGAGGTCATAGTCTCTTTCCTAGGTGGGATTGATCTATGGGTTAACAGGGAACCCGATGGACGCGCATGGTGCACGGTGGAAAACCGGCAGCATAACCTCTCCTAACTACTGCACAAGCGCATGGGTTATGATCGTTATGTATTTAGGCAGCCCGAACAAATTGACATGGGCCTATCGAGGCATAAAAGCCTTTGATTAGGTTATCAATCAAATTATCTGGGCTTATCCAATACATAATGATCCATATAGCAAGCATAGTATTAAGGTTTATACCACCTAGGGGAAGTAACTATTTCCATTACATGAGCTTTAGTCAAAAGGTGGTGTTGCTTTAGGGCTACCCAAGCATGGTCCCTGCCGATGGGTCTAGCTCATCACTAGCGTAACGACCGATCGGGTCACCATTTGATATACCTTGATGGTACGAGGCTTGGGCTGGTGATTATCCTTAACACTTCCCTACATTGAGTGAACGTAGGGTTGTGCTGCGGGAATGCACCGGGGCTGAAAAAAGGGAGCAAACTAGCATAGATCTAAGGCTCTAATGAGATGCAATGTAGTTTTGAAAAAAGGTGAAATTTTTAAACTAAAACTCAATTATAATTTTTTAATGAAGGTACTTTCGAATCGAAGTCTCGAGTATGTCCCCAGCGGAGTCGCGACTGTGACACGCGCCGAACCCCGTGACCTCCCGAAAGCCCACTTTAGGGAGATCAGGAAAGGTTCATAAAACTTGTAAGGTATTTACAAGTGCATCTATTTTGGGCAACAATGAGGTTTCTTGGAGTCGCCACCTAATAAAACATTGGGAAGGGTCGTCTAGCCTCAGCGAGCCTAAGACGGCGCATACATATCCATCTTGGGCTAGCCAGAGAGATCTTGGAGGCCTCAGCCTCTACCCCCTAGAGCCTAGGATTTGTAAATTTAAGTCTTTTGGCAAGACTCAAGAGGTGTCTTGGAAGTCCTAGACCTCTCGTCTCATTGAGCCCCAAAGACCAGAGTGAGTTCGGGACTTCTCATTTATTTATACCTTGATCAATATTATAATTAAGTTTTGAATTCATTGTTTCACCAACTTTCCACCTGATGCTTTTAATTAAAGCGCAATCATTCACATCAAAAGCGATAAGTAAAACATTATTAAAACAAACATTCTCAGAATAAATTACAATAAAACTAGGGGCGGAATACAACTCCCATTGTAAATAAAATACAAATCATGCATAAATCGGGGTATTCATTAATGATGAGGACATTGGTCCTCGCATGCATATTTTTTTATAAAACTTTTAATGCGATGATTTTATTTTTGATAGAGAAAATTGAGACATTGGTCCCATTTTTATTTAGAAAAATTCCAAATTAATTACTATAAAGTGTTTTGGCCCCTTTTTACTTTAACGATATTGAAATAATCTTAATGATAACATGAATAAAAAGCAAGAGTGAAGAAAGAACATGTATGGAAATTGTCAGATTGGCTCGACCATCATCATTTACAACTCCAAATCCAAATGGTCAGAAAATAACTCATAGGAATAAACATGTCAGTGTCAAAATTGATGAATAAAATAAAGAAAAGAAAATATTAGGAAATTTTAAAAGAAATAAGTTAAAAGATAAAAAATGAAAAATGAAAACGATTAATATAAGTCAACTAAAATCATACAACTGCTAATCCAGAATGTTTACCCTCGAATTTTACCTTTTAGGGTGAATATCGAATGGTTTAAGTCCCCGCACGCTCGATAAGGATCAAATAAAATGGATCAAAAATAAGAAAATATGTATTTTCCCTTCTGGAAAATTTAATAGTGATCGAGTGTTTGAATTAACTGTATTGATGGAAACGAATGAATTTCATTACCTCAATTGGCTTAATTCACAAGAAGAATTTGAGTAAATCAATTAATTGGAGGAATTTTTTATCAAATAAAATTCTTAAAATAAAGATTTATAGCTTTTTGGTAAATTACTCACAAAGAAGACTTCTCTAAAAATTCCATTCTCACCAAGAATTTTTTTATCAAATTTTTCTAACCCCAAATAATGAATTTTACCTCTCAATTTATAGAATTTTGGAGATAGAATTAGATAAGCATCAGTTTTGAGTTTGAATTTTAAAAGGAGTTTTTAAAATTCAATTTTTTTAACCAAAACTTATCCTATTTCAAGGATAAGAGATAAAATTTTATCAAATCCGACGATAACTGATCAGATCCACTACCGACGGGAATCCCTGCAACTACCGACGGGCGTCTCTACTAAGGGCACGCGTGGAAATTCAGCTATAGACGGGCCGTAATGCAGGACTAGGGACGGGCGTCCCTACACAAACACGTGTCCGTCCCTAGCTACAGACGGGCCGTAATGCGGGACTAGGGACGGGCGTCCCTACTCAGACACATGTCCGTCCCTAGCTATAGACGGGTCGTATCGCGGGACTAGGGACAGGCGTCTCTACTATGCGTAGAGACGGGGATCACCCCAAGTAGGGACGGGCATCCCTACTTCAGACGGCTATCCCGTCTGTGGAGCAAAAATTCCTTTTTCAACCAAAATTCCCCAAACTCTTTCAAAACCTCACGCTATAGCGAAAAAGATTTTAATCCTTGTGAAACCAAAAGATGAAAACCTCCGAATTCCATCCATTTATCCAGAAACCAACGTGGATCTCTTGTTCGGGTAACTCTGACTTGGACTGCCTCAAGACCCGGTGTCTACAGCGACACCCGTCGCGAGTTCGATAGAGCCCGATCATCTGAGTTCCTACCAAGGGCTTTGTCTCTATCGCAAGTGCGACAGAGAGCTCGGTTGCCGATCAGCTATCGGGTTAATGGCTGTCATGAGCGCGAGCACGACAGAGAACTTTTGTGCTCCTTCTGTCGTGAGCGCGGCTATCTCACAGCCGTGACGGAAGCCTTTTTGCTCCTTCTGTAATGAGCGCGACTGTATCACGATCGCGATAGAAGCCTTTCTGCTCCTTTTGTCACGAGTGCGACTATCCCCTATTATTTTATGTTAATTATTTTTATGCCATTTTGCATGGTTACTCTCTCATGTATTACAATTACTCTTATGTATGAATTATTATTACAATTATATATCTTCAATATATGCTTATCGTGTTGAATTATGCCTTGCCTATAAGAGTCAAGTTAGTGGATAGATAGGCATGCCTATAGAGTTCTGTTAGCTGCAGCCCCTTTGTGTTCTGGACCCTGATTAGGTCACCGTTTGGGTCCTCGCAATCCTAATGTGTTCGAATCTTGTTTAGATCCCCAATGTGAAAATTTTTTTGAATGAGAATGAAAAAAGTTGCTTTTGTTCATACCCACGGGTACTAATGTATTCACTAGTTATCCGCTACTCTGAATTTGCAGGCATATCTTTAATTATCTGATGAATGTGAAGTCGGCTTATGATGTTATATGAAAGTAATTATTTTAAGTATCACTTGTGAATGGAGTTGCCACCTAATAAAATATTAGAAAATGTCGTCTAGCCTCACTGATCCTAAGATAGCACATGTGTGTTTATTTTGGACAATTAGAGATATTTTGGAATCCTCCTTCCAATAGAACATTGGAAAGATTCATCTAATCTCATGAAGCCTACGATGATGCATATATGTCTATTTTGGGCAAACAAGAGATATTTTGGAGTCCTTACCCCAATAGAATATTGGGATGGTTCGTCTAACCTCATGGAGCCTAACACAATGCAACTTAGGCCTATTTTGGGCTACAAGAGATATTTTGGAATTCCCTTTCCAATAGAACATTAGAAAGGTTCATCTAATCTCGTTGAGCCTAAGACCAAAGATGATTCAGGACTTCCCATTTATTCATACTTTGATTAAATTATGATTGAGTTTTAGAGATAAAATTTCATTCATTTTCTCAAACAATTTTAATGCAAGAATTTAAAGCGCATATTAATCACATAATGAAAGCAATAAATAAAGCAATATTAAAATAAAGTAAATAAAAGCATATTAATTTACAATAAAACTAGGGGCGAAATGTAACCCCTAATGTAAAAGAAATGTAAATCATACATAAAACAGGATATTTATTAAGGATGCAGATATTGATTCTCGCATGCATACTTAAGAGAAAAAAAAATTAAATGTGAGGATTTATTTGGATGGAAAAACTAGGACATTGATCCCATTTTTATTAGAAAAATTCCAAATTAATTAATATAAATATTTTTGTGATTTTCTTTTAAACGTGCATAAAATAAACAATTTTATTAAAAATTACATGGAAAAATAAATAAAAAAATCAAATAATATAAAAAATACATTATAAAAGATCAAACCAAATGAGTCTCCTGGATCTTCCCATGTGCTTGCGAGAATGGCCAAGCAAAAAAAATAAGTGTTGGAATTAAAAACAAATACAAATAAAATTAATGCTAGTGATGTAATCAAGAAAATCAACCAAACACCTGAAATAATAAATAATAAATTAAAATAAATGGAAAAAAATACTTTATGAAAGTCAAATAAATTAAATGACATGATTGAAATAAATAAAATAACATATTAATATATTAATACATAAAAACATGAAATAATAATAATAATAATGATAATAAACAAACACAAATAAGTTCATTGTTAGTAATTAAATCAAGAAAAATCAATTAAATATATATAAAAAGATGAATAAAATGAAATGGAATAAAATACATCATAAATAACAAATAAAATTAAATAAAATGATGAAATAAATAAAACAACACATTAATGAATTAATACATAAAAACATAAAATAATGATAATAATAATAATAATAATAATAATAATAATAAAAAAAAAATAAATGAATAAATAATAAATAAATAACAATAATAATGAAAAAAAGAATGATAAAAATAATAATGATAAATAACGAAAGATGAATAATCAAATAAACAAAAAAGAATAAAAAAAACATGTTAAATTTATATCTAAGATAACATAAAATAAATAATTAAATATTAAATATAAAGATGTACATGATGATTAATTAAATATGAACAAAATAAATAAATAAAGAAAAATAAAAAAAAAAGAGATCGAGCCTAAAATTTTACCCTTAGAATTCGGGTTCGATGGAGGAAAAACTGTGATTGATTTCCTTGCTTTATTTTGCAAAATTAGAATTGAAAATAATAAAAATTAGAATTTTATTCCATGAAAGAAAATTGCTAAAAAAAATAATGGAAGAAATTAAAAATTTTCGAAAACAAAAAATGAATTTTTTTTACTTAAGAATAAAAAATGGAAGAAAAATAAAAGATCTAAAGCTATTCTCTTTAGAAAAAATAATTGTAAAAAAAAAAATTATTTTTAAAAAATCAAATGAAAAATTGGATTTCAAGAACAAAAAATTATTTTTTTGTCCCAAAATCAATTTTTAATCAAAAAAGGATTTAATATAAAACTTTTGAAGAAGTTTAATTGAAAAAATCAAGTAAAAGAAAGTAAGAAAATTAGATTTTAAGAACAAACAATTATGTTATTTGTCTCAAAATCAATTTTTCATCAATAAAATTCCATCCAAAAATCCTTAAAAGAAATTTTATTGAAGCCAAAAAAAGAAGAAGAAGAATTGAAAAAGAAGAGAAATTTTTTTTTGGAAGAAGAAAGAATAAAATCTGAATTTTTGGCCGCCTCCCCCTTTTTTATTTTCATCTTTTTCTATTTATATGCCTTAAAAAAAACCCTAACTAATTAAGAAAAGAAAATAAATTTAAATCAGAATATTTATTATCTTAATTTTAAAAACTGAAAAAATCATGAAAATCCTTAAAAAAAATGGGATAAAAAATCAATTTTGGGGAAAAAATCTTGTAAAAAGGCAAAAAATCACATTTTCGGTAGATCTGGGCGAATTCGGCGACCAGCGGGCATCGGTGGAAGAGCACCAAGCGCGCTCATTGCGCATAGGCGGGCGCTGCGCGCGCTCACTGTGCGCAACCGTAGGCGAGGCGCGCTGGGCCTGCATGCCAGCGCAGGCGACGCACGCCTGCCTGCTGCTGCAGCGCACCGCCGACCTCCGAATTTTTTTTTTTTTCAAATTTGACTAAAACACTATAATTTTCAACTGTAGCTCGTTCACGATTTGTTCTATCGCATTTGTCTCACGGCCCTCCGTTTGGCCTTTATGGCATGTCATTACTAATCCCTATCCGATCTGCAAGGCGTGTGATTGGATATACTGCATTTGTCTTGCTAGCCACTTCCGGGCCTGCACAGCATTCTCTTGCTAACCCCTATCCGTTCTGCAAGACATGATCTTTGATTTGCTGACATCCATCCGGTCTGCATGGTTTTTGATTGGCTGACCCCCCATCCGATCAACATGACTTTTTATTGGTTAACCACTATCCGATCAACGTGATTTCTGATTGGCTGGCCCCCATCCAGTCAATGTGATTTCTTACTAGCTAACCCCCATCCGGTCAGTGTGATTTCTGATTGGCTGACCCCTATCCGATCAACGTGATTTATGATTGGCTGACCCCTATCCGGTCAACATGATTTCTGACTGGCTGGCATTACATCTGATTGTCATCGTCTTTGCTGGCGCTCATCCTAAACCTCTTTTCCTACAAAAAAAAGGCAAAACAAATGTGCAGGGTATATAAAAGAAATGCGTACCTGTGGTAGTACATACCTATTGGGGTCGATGTCAGACGAGTGTCCCATAAAGTGTGGTTGGTTATTCCCTGGAGAATAGTTTGCAGAATATCATCTTCTTGGATTTTTGCCGAGTCTTTTCTAAACTTCCAAAGTGCGGGACACAATTCTTAAAACTCACCGAGTCGTTATCTAGACTACTAAGTGCGGACGTCCTTAAAACTCACCGAGTCGTTATCTAGACTATAAAGTGTCAACATCCTTGAAACTCATTGAGTCGTTATCTGGGTTACAAACCGCGGGGATCCTTGAAACTCACCGAGCCGTTATCTAGGCTACAAAGTGCGGGGATCCTTGAAATTCACCGAGCCGTTATCTAGGCTACAAAGTGCGGGGATTCTTTAAATTCATCGAGCCGTTATCTAGGCTACAAAGTGCGGGGATCCTTGAAATTCACCGAGCTGTTATCTAGGCTATAAAGTGCTAGGATCCTTGAAACTCACTGAGCCGTTATCTAGGCTATAAAGTGCGGGGATCCTTGAAACTCACCGAGCCGTTATCTAGGCTACAAAGTGCGGGGATCCTTGAAATTCACCGAGCTGTTATTTAGGCTACAAAGTGCGGGGACCATCCTCAGTTGGTGATGCGCCGAGTCTAGTCCAGACTTATAAAATGAGGGGGTTGTTCTCTTGAACTGCACCGAGTCTGCTCCAAACTTACAAAGTGCGGGGGCCATCCTCAAATGGTGATGGGCCGAGTCTGCCCCAGACTTACAAAATGCAGGAAGTGCTCTCTTGAGCTGCACCGAATCTGCTCTAAACTTACAAAGTGTAGGGGCCATAATCAGATGGTGATGCGCCTAGTCTGCTCTAGACTTACAAAATGCAGGAAGTGCTCTCTTAAGCTGCACTGAGTCTGCTCCAGACTTATAAAGTGCGGGGGCTATCCTCAGATGGTGATGCGTCGAGTCTGCTCCAGATTTACAAAACCCAGGAAGTTCTCCTTTGAGCTACACCTAGTCTGCTCCAGACTTACAAAGTGCGGGGGCCATCCTCAAATGGTGATGCGCCGAGTCTGCTCCAAACTTACAAAATACAGGAAGTGCTCTCTTGAGCTGCACCGAGTCTACTCCAGACTTACAAAGTGCGGGGGGCCATCCTCAGATGGTGATACGCCGAGTTTGCTTCAGACTTACAAAACATAGGAAGTGCTCTCTTGAGCATCTCCAACAGGAGTCTCCTTATTGAAAAGACTTGTGTGCCTCTTAAGAGGACTTTGTTCTCGCAGGGAAACTTTGAAAACTTATGCTTACTGAGAGGTTTAAATGCTCACTGAGAGGCTTAGATGCTCACTGAGAGGCTTAGATGCTCACTGAGAGACTCTGATGCTCATTAAGAGACTTTGACTTTAAGCGTCTAGACAAGAAATTAGATTTGTGCCTCCTTGGTGAGGAAATGAGATTTGAGCCTCTTCAAATGAAATTGGATATGAGCCTCCTCAGAGGAAATGGGATTTGAGCGTCCTCAAAGGAAAATTATATTTGATGTTGGCCCATAGGCGAATGGGTTTTAATGTCTTTAGTGTCTCTTAAAAATATTTCTTTTACTCTTTGTAAACTTTTGGGATTTTCACATTTTGAATGTATTTGAATTTTTACAGTATGTTGAATTTTCAAGGCCTTGAAAATATCTTTATTATTATTTTTTGTTTTTTTGTGTTTTCATTTTTTTTTAATTTGTGTTTTATTTCATTAAGAATTTGTGTTCTTTGTGCATTTGAATTTAGATTTTTGTACACTTATTGTGTGGTGTGTGTGAGCATACATCATGTGACAGAGAGACTTACCTGATTGCCCCTGCCATGGTGTGCATGGATAGTCTTGCTCTTTTAAATGTCCTCTTTAGCGTGGGCCCACGAGCTTTCTTTTTCGTGAGACTTCATCTTGATCTGATTGTCCAACATGGATGAGTGCCGATATTAAGCTGAAATTGTACCTTGGCCTGGTTTTGGCTCTGATTGCCTCCAACTAAAGCAAATATGGGTAGTCCAACTTCCCTAAGGATCTTCTTTTCTGTAGATTTGTGTGATTCTGGATTGCCCTCAGCATGGCATGCCCGGGTAGGCTTGTTCTTCTGGGAGTTACCCCTCTATACAGACTCACCTGATTTTATACCAGATAGAGTGGCCGACAATGTTGAGTTGAACCCATCTCTTGGATCATCTTTGCGCATGAGGTCTATTCGGACATTTCCCTCCGAGTTATGTACACAGTAATATATACAAAAGATTGTGTGTGCGTATGGAATTATGTGTGTGAAATATATACTTAACGCTATATACATACAACATATGCCAAGGATTAATGTACAAAAATTATGTATACATGTAACGGATTAAATGCATGCGATATGTGCTCGTGATATGCATGCTAAAAGTGTGCAAAGAATTATGCGTTATATGTATGCAAAAATTATGTACATGAAATGTGCATGAAGAATTACATATGCGAGATATGTACAGAGCTCATGCATATATGAATGCATGTTAGGCATGGTGAAAGGCTATACGCATGTAAAGTTATGCAAGGAGATATACAAAAGACTATACATGCGAGATGCATATGAGATGCAAAAATGGATAGACCACATCCTAGGTGGTCAAGGGATTCGTTGAGGGTATTGCTTGTATTGTCTGTTGCCTCCAGCGATCTAGAAGAGTATCGTCTTAGCTTAGGAATTCTGACCCATAAGCTTTTCAGAAAGAACTGTCCCGTGTGCGTCTTTTCCCCCCGGTTAACAAGCATATGCCTTTTACTATGAGTTGTATAGCATCTTGCCCCCGAGATACTGATTCATGTCCTGAATTATGCACTATTTGCCTAAAGGGAAGTTATTCGGAGTAATGCTGTCTTATCGCTCCGGGCATCGGGAGTCATTATTTTAAAGGTAGTGCGTCCCTTGTGGATTTTCACACTAGCTTTTCTTTCCTAGAAATGCATCCTTTTGGGGATTTTCACATAACCCTGTGCCTAATTTTTGCCTAGAATGGACCGTACCCAATCCAACGGCTTTTACTCATTTTATTTTTTTTGTAGGGCAGACTGCCTATTTTCAGGTTTTCACCCTGCCCTTTGGCCTAACTTTTGCTTAAAGAGCCAATTACGGTTTTTATCTCTAACGACCTTCTCTCTTTTTTTTTTTTATTTTTTTATGACTATAAGAAAAGCTGAAGCTACTATAAGAGCTGTAACAGCCCAAATCGGGCCTAGTCGGAATCGGCAAGCTAAGTCGGTTAAGTGAAGGGTATTTCGGTAATTTGTATGTGAGTGAATTTGATGATAAGGACTTAATTGTAAAGTGATTAATTAAATAAGTTAAGTTAAGTGAGGAAAGGTTAGAGTGTGCTTGTTGTGTATGGAAGTAGGGTATAAGTGGGTTTTAGGAAATGATTTGGTGTGACTCAAGTGTGGTACCTTGAAGATTTTTATTTAAAAAATGTTTGTATGTGGAGTGAGTATGGTGCAAGGAGTGACTAAGTCAAAGGTGGTTTGTGTGCCCAATGGGAGCTTGCCATGTGGAGAGTTAGGTGGGAGCATTTAGTGTGATTTGGGTTTAGGAAAGAGGAAAAGCAGATTTTTCTTGTTCTTGTTCCCGTTGCCCTCTCTTCCTCCTCATTTTTAGTTTTTCTTTTCCTCTCCTCCCCGTTTCTTGCTCAATCTCTTGGTTTTGAGTGAATTAGAAGTGATTTGATGGAGCTTGAGAAGTAAGATTGAAGAGGTAAGTTAGGGTTTTTAAGGTTCTTGCATTTGAGTTCTTTTCTTCTTCTAGTTTTGTTTAAGTTATGGTTTGAATTAAGAATTCTAGGTTTGTTTGTGCAAGTGATTGGTGATAAGAAGAAGCAAAGTAAAGGAAAAGAGAAGATTAAAGCTTGAAGAGAATAGCTATTGTGCAACAAAAGGTTTGGGAATTGATTACTTTAATTGAGTTTTAATTTGTCTTTATCCTAAATTCTTCTTGAGTTATGAATATACATCTGTATATGTTTACCAGTGAACTGAGTGTTTTGATATGAGTCTTATGCATGTATTTGTTTGGGTAAATGTATTGGTAATGCATGATATTGCTTAAATTGAAGGTGTGTGTGAGAATTGAAAGTGAAGTGCATGATTGGGTAATCTCTGTTTAGTTCTCACCTGACCCCTGTGCAATATTTTTGTCATAAGTAGAGTTTTCAAACTCCAAACCATGTGATGTTTGAGCCATTAGAACCATTACTTCCATTCCTTTAAAGGTCTTAGAAATAGCCTTGGGCAAATTCTTGCTCTAAGACCCTGAATTTCGGATAACACCGTAGTGTTTCTTTTTATGACGGGTTGTTTGACCAGTATGGGTTGTGGAGTGCATATATGGAGTTGTAGATATCTAATTGACCTGAAACTTGTTCCTTTTAAAAGTTAAGACGTAGAGGAACATTTGTTAAGAAGAGCAAGTTTCCTTAAAATGAGGTTTAGAGGTCGGTTTTCACGACACTAGTTTGTGGTAAAAAGCAGTCTCTTAAGGTAGCTGAGGCGAGCCTCTGTCGCGAGCGCGAAAAGGGTCGCGACCTCGCGATAGAAAAACATGTTTTGAGCCTTTTTTTCTCTATTTTTGAGTCCAGGGTTGACCCGGATCAATCCCGTACCTTTCCCATCAGTTATTGTGCATGATTAGGGTAATTAAATGGCTATATAAGTAGTTGTCGTTGGGAAAAACTTAGGAGTATGATTAAGATTGGTGATTTAGCTAGTAAATAATAATAGATATAACTTTGTGAAGGATGAGGATTAATATGTGTTGATCTCTTGAGTAACCTAAGCATGATATATCATATGTTTGAATACATTTAACATGGGTGCGATGGAGATGAATGACGAATAATGTTGGTATTATAGATTGTGTAAATGGATATTATTAGTGGTATGTTTTATCGGAATTCTTAATACGGATGTGGTATTTATGTTGTCAATGATGTGTGGCTTGCTGGAAATGAGGTAAGTCGACGTTTTGATGCTTGGTTTAAGAATTGGGTGTTGTGAAGAGGGAATTTTCTGCAGAATTCTTGTAAGGGTTGGAATTCCTGACTCTGTCGCGAGGTTGCGACAGAGCCCGGTGAAAGCAGCCCTCGTACACGTCTGAATGCTCTGCCGAATCGTGCAGCAGAGCCTCTGTCTCGAGCGCGACACGTGTCGCGAGCGCGACAGAGAGCTCGGTTGCCGAATTGTTGGGTTGGCAGCTCAATGTCGCGAGCGCGATGTATATCGCGAGCACGACAACGAGATGCCTTAGTTCCCTCGCCAGATCGCGAAAGTTGCCGTGATCGCGACCTGGGCCAAGTCCGTCGCGATCGCGACACTCCTGGTTTCCAAATTTAGTTTTCGTTTATGATGCCAATGTGTGAATTCCGAACTTATGATGCCTTTAGGTTTATACTTTGACTATTTTATGAAGTATGTTAATATAATTTAATGTATTATGCATATCTATACTTATGATCTCTCTCTAAGATTATTATGTTATGCTTAAGTGTAAATTGTATGATGCATGACTGACTTTATGAACTTATTCATATGTCTCACCTATTGCTGATTATGTACAATGATATAAATTATGTGATTTGAAATATGATTTATATGATGCATGACCTGCGAGAGTCAGTCTAGTGGATAGTTAGGCATGCCTAATAGAGTCTATGTATGTGTAGCTGCAGCGCCCCTTTGAACGATTTGGACCCTGATCAGGTCCCCGAATGGTTCCTCGTGAACCCCTATTATGTGTATGTGTATGGATCTTGTTTAAGGTCCTGTTCAATGAAATGTTGCCTTCCGACTTGTACCTATATGGTACATTATATTATGTGTTCAATTCGTACCCGTAAGGTACCATTCAGTACTCGTTATCCACTATTGTGAGTCAGCAGGTGTATGATTTGTTATGTTGTGTTTATAAGCATGCGGTTCTGATCAGTTATGATTATAGATATGTGAATTAATAAGTGCAGATTTATTGGCTCTCTGGAACACCGTGATTGGAATGCAATATCGTATAGTTGCTTATGTTAAAGATTAATGTTGCGCAATGGAAGTGTGATGGTATTGTGATTATGTACCTATGCTCTCAGTTAGTATATATGTGTTGTAGTATGATTGTGGTATGAGTAGACTCTAATGAGTTTTGCTTAGGAATTTGTGGGCAATATGGTGTGAGCAGTTAGAGTACTAGTTTCGGGACTGGTATATGGTTATTTTGGCGGGATAATTGCATGATTAAATTGTTCTGTATTTATGCATGATGTACTTTCAAAAGCTTGATTCCCCAACGTGTTCGGTAAATGTATGCGTATGAGGACCTGTACTGGTATAACGATATAAGTATTAGCATATAAGTGTAATGATACTCACATGTAATGTATAGGTAGGTGCACGCATGTGAAGTTATATGTAGTTATGCATGAATATACTTACATCTTGTATGGTGATGTTGATTTGGTTGTGTCGCACATATAAGTATATGAATATGATAAGAAACATTTGAATGCACAGCTATTATAGGTAAGCATATATATATTTCTCGGTAAGAACTATGTGTGTATGAGATTTGTGTGTGTTATGCCTCGACGACCATTGTGAATGGCCGTCCATATTATTATGTTTGTTTTCCCCACTAAGCGTTATCGCTTAGCATGGGTTCTTTTTCCCGTGCAGGTGGCAGGTCTAGTCCGGTTCGAGTCTCACGTCTGCAAGGGTTGGCTACATAGGAGCTAGGAGTTTTGGTTTTTGTCCAGCTTCTTTATTTTGGGATTTTGTAATTCTGTAAAATATGTATATGTAATAATATGTAAAGATACTTATGTAATATTCTGGGCCATGTAAATATTTGTATAGCGATGTTTTGAGAATAACTTCTGTTGTATGCTTGTAAGCTTTCACAACTGTATGCTTTTGTTTAGTGTATGCGCATTTTGCGAGGTATGCATGTCCAAATCTGCTTCTCAAGTTTTAAATTCTTCCGTATTTTAGTATGCTTTGTCTCGCTTCTGTTCAGTAACACACCTACTCGTACGGCTTCCTACTCCCTTGCGGATGGGTTCGCCCACGTATGGGTTGGGGTGTTACATTTAGTGGTATCAAAGCGCAGTTAGACGATTCTGGTTGTCTTATTTGTTTGAGTATCGAGTTTTTATATGTCGCTCATTGTGTATCGAGTCTTCGTTTAAGAGTCAGTTTTGTGTCGTGGCCTAATGCAGATGTGTCTTGTCCTGTGTGTGTTGTGTTAAATGGAGTCCGACCCTAGTGAGAAGGTGGGCGAGACGACACATAGTGTGAACCCAGTTAGTGTTGATCAGAGTGTTTCCGAACATCCTCTGGCTAGGGATTCTGGTTCTGTTTCCGATGATAGGGCACTAGTACGAGGGTTGGTTCGGATTTTGGATAGGTTGACTACCCCTTATGTTCCTCAAGATTTCGCTCGGAAGGGACTTCAGAAGAGAAAAATGTCGAGTAAAGAGGTACCAGCGGGTAAAAAGATTCGAGAAGTTCCGGTATGCCAATTCTGTCAGAAGCAACATTGGGGTCCTTGTCGGTAGCTCACTGGAGCTTGCTTCCGATGTGGCAGCAAAGCCCATCAGCTTGCCAATTATCCGAAGTCAAGGGAGAATCTTGCTAGGCAAGCTAGGAAGGATATGGAGGAATTGCTTAGAACCACTCGTGGGCCAATAAGGCTTGTTGAGCACCGTAGTGTAGTGACAGAGCCTGTAGAACCTTCTGGTAAGTTTTGTTTTGAGGTGTTCGAGTAAAGTTGTTTTAGTAATCTGAGGTAGAAGGGTATTTAGATTCCATAAGGTTTTGGTAGTACTCTATATACCTGTCAGCTATCTCCAGAAAAGTATTTGAATAAAAGCATATTAAATCATGGGGATGGGACTAAATGCATCATTACAGCATTACTTGCATTTCCTCAGCATCATTCTGCATACATGAGCCATCTCATTTTCATTGCATCATCATCCCTTTGACCATACATGAAAAGCATTTGTATATGTGTTTTGATTGAGAGAAAGCTGACAGGGTGTACGTGTACTATTTACTATTAGGAACAAGAGTAGTAGGGGTAAGTATAAGCAAGCAAGTGGATGGAATTGCGGACTTCTGTATAAGATGATTAAATAATAAGTACTGTAAGATTTATGTAATGGTTTAAAAGTGAAAACCAAATTGTGACTAGTGATACTAGTAATCTAGGAGAGAATGTTATAGTCATTTTGATCAAGGAAAGAGTTTAGTGAATGTGTGAACGATTCTGTATTTAAAAGACGAGAAGTGTTAGGAGGAAGGAGTTAAGTGAAAAGATTGACATGATAGTGATAGAATGCAAACGATCTGTAACCCAAAATTATGGAGATATTTATTTAGTGAGAAGGATTTCTACTACATATCCTGATACTAATAAAAAAATGACATGGATAGTATAATGTTAGTGTGTGAATGTTAGTAATAAAGATTTTGAAATTCAGAAAATCGGATATAAGTGAATTTCGAGGACGAAATTCTTTTAAGGAGGGTAGATTTGTAACACCCCAAATCGGGCCTAGTCGGAATCGGCAAGCTAAGTCGGTTAAGTGAAGGGTATTTCGGTAATTTGGATGTGAGTGAATTTGATGATAAGGACTTAATTGTAAAGTGATTAATTAAATAAGTTAAGTTAAGTGAGGAAAGGTTAGAGTGTGCTTGTTATGTATGGAAGTAGGGTATAAGTGGGTTTTAGGAAATGATTTGGTGTGACTCAAGTGTGGTACCTTGAAGATTTTTATTTAAGAAATGTTTGTATGTGGAGTGAGTATGGTGCAAGGAGTGACTAAGTCAAAGGTGGTTTGTGTGCCCAATGGGAGCTTGCCATGTGGAGAGTTAGGTGGTAGCATTTAGTGTGATTTGGGTTTAGGAAAGAGGAAAAGCAGATTTTTCTTGTTCTTGTTCCCGTTGCCCTCTCTTCCTCCTCATTTTTAGTTTTTCTTTTCCTCTCCTCCCCGTTTCTTGCTCAATCTCTTGGTTTTGAGTGAATTAGAAGTGATTTGGTGGAGCTTGAGAAGTAAGATTGAAGAGGTAAGTTGGGTTTTTTAAGGTTCTTGCATTTGAGTTCTTTTCTTCTTCTAGTTTTGTTTAAGTTATGGTTTGAATTAAGAATTCTAGGTTTGTTTGTGCAAGTGATTGGTGATAAGAAGAAGCAAAGTAAAGGAAACATGAAGATTTAAAGCTTGAAGAGAACAGCTATTGTGCAACAAGAGGTTTGGGAATTGATTACTTTAATTGAGTTTTAATTTGTCTTTACCCTAAATTCTTCTTGAGTTATGAATATACATCTGTATATGATTACCAGTGAACTGAGTGTTTTGATATGAGTCTTATGCATGTATTTGTTTGGGTAAATGTATTGGTAATGCATGATATTGCTTAAATTGAAGGTGTGTGTGAGAATTGAAAGTGAAGTGCATGATTGGGTAATCTCTGTTTAGTTCTCACCTGACCCCTGTGCAATATTTTTGTCATAAGTAGAGTTTTCAAACTGCAAACCATGTGATTTTTGAGCCATTAGAACCATTACTTCCATTCCTTTAAAGGTCTTAGAAATAGCCTTGGGCAAATTCTTGCTCTAAACCCTGAATTTCGGATAACACCATAGTGTTTCTTTTTGTGACAGGTTGTTTGACCAGTATGGGTTGTGGAGTGCATATCTGGAATTGTAGATATCTAATTGACCTGAAACTTGTTCCTTTTAAAAGTTAAGACGTAGGGGAACATTTGTTAAGAAGACCACGTTTCCTAAAAATGAGGGTGGAGGTCGGTTTTCACGACACTATTTTGTGGTAAAAAGCAGTCTCTTAAGGTAGCTGAGGCGAGCCTCTGTCGCGACCTCGCGACAGAAAAACATGTTTTGAGTCTTTTATTCTCTATTTTTGAGTCCAGGGTTTACCCGGATCAATCCCGTACCTTTCCCATCAGTTATTATGCATGATTAGGGTAATTAAATGGCTATCTAAGTAGTTGTCGTTGGGAAACACTTAGGAGTATGATTAAGATTGGTGATTTAGCTAGTAAATAATAATAGATATAACTTTGTGAAGGATGAGGATTAATATGTGTTGATCTCTTGAGTAACCTAAGCATGATATATCATATGTTTGAATACATTTAACATGGGTGCGATGGAGATGAATGACGAATAATATTGGTATTTAAGATTGTGTAAATGGATATTATTAGTGGTATGTTTTATCGGAATTCTTAATACGGATGTGGTATTTAGGTTGTCAATGATGTGTGGCTTGCTGGAAATGAGGTAAGTCGACGTTTTGATGCTTGGTTTAAGAATTGGGTGTTGTGAAGAGGGAATTTTCTGCAGAATTCTTGTAAGGGTTGGAATTCCTGACTCTGTTGCAAGCGCGACATCGTCGCGAGATCGCGACAGAGCCCGGTGAAAGCAGCCCTCGTACACGTCTGAATGCTCCGCCGAACCGTGCAGCAGAGCCTCCGTCGCGAGCGCGACACGTGTCGCGAGCGTGACAGAGAGCTCGGTTGCCAAGTTGTTGGGTTGGCAGCTCACTGTCGCGAGCGCAATGTATATCGCGAGCACGACAGCGAGATGCCCTAGTTCCCTCGCGAGATCGCGAAAGTTGCCGTGATCGCGACCTGGGCCAAGTTGCCTCTGTCGCGATCACGATATCCGTCGCGATCGCGACACTCCTGGTTTCCAAATTTAGTTTTCGTTTATGATGCCAATGTGTGAATTCCGAACTTATGATGCCTTTAGGTTTATACTTTGACTATTTTATGAAGTATGTTAATATAATTGAATGTATTATGCATATCTATACTTACGATCTCTCTCTAAGATTATTATGTTATGCTTAAGTGTAAATTGTATGATGCATGACTGACTTTATGAACTTATTCATATGTCTCACCTATTGCTGATTATGTACAATGATATAAATTATGTGATTTGAAATATGATTTATATGATGCATGACCTGCGAGAGTCAGTCTAGTGGATAGTTAGGCATGCCTAATAGAGTCTATGTATGTGTAGCTGCAGCGCCCCTTTGAACGATTTGGACCCTGATCAAGTCCCCTAATGGTTCCTCGCGAACCACTATTATGTGTATGTGTATGGATCTTGTTTAAGGTCCTGTTCAATGAAATGTTGCCTTCCGACTTGTACCTGTATGGTACATTATATTATGTGTTCGATACGTACCCGTAAGGTACCATTCAGTACTCGTTATCCACTATTGTGAGTCAGCAGGTGTATGATTTGTTATGTTGTGTTTATAAGCATGCGCTTCTGATCAGTTATGATTATAGATATGTGAATTAATAAGTGCAGATTTATTGGCTCTCTGGAACACCGTGATTGGAATGCAATATCGTATAGTTGCTTATGTTAAAGATTAATGTTGCGCAACAGAAGTGTGATGGTATTGTGATTATGTACTTATGCTCTCAGTTAGTATATATGTGTTGTAGTATGATTGTGGTATGAGTAGACTCTAATGAGTTTTGCTTAGGAATTTGTGGGCAATATGGTGTGAACAGTTAGAGTACTAGTTTCGGGACTGGTATATGGTTATTTTGGCGGGATAATTGCATGATTAAATTGTTCTGTATTTATGCATGATGTACTTTCAAAAGCTTGATTCCCCAACGTGTTCGGTAAATGTATGCGTATGAGGACCTGTACTGGTATAACGATATAAGTATTAGCATATAAGTGTAATGATACTGACATGTAATGTATAGGTAGGTGCACGCATGTGAAGTTATATGTAGTTATGCATGAATATACTTACATCTTGTATGGTGATGTTGATTTGGTTGTGTCGCACATATAAGTATATGAATATGATAAGAAACATTTGAATGCACAGCTATTATAGGTAAGCATATATATATTTCTCGGTAAGAACTATGTGTGTATGAGATTTGTGTGTGTTATGCCTCGACGAATTGTTGGGTTGGCAGCTCACTATCGCGAGCGCGATGTATATCGCGAGCACGACAATGAGATGCCTTAGTTCCCTCGCGAGATCGCGAAAGTTGCCGTGATCGCGACCTGGGCCAAGTCCGTCGCGATCGCGATATCCGTCGCGATCGCGACACTCCTGGTTTCCAAATTTAGTTTTCGTTTATGATGCCAATGTGTGAATTCCGAACTTATGATGCCTTTAGGTTTATACTTTGACTATTTTATGAAGTATGTTAATATAATTGAATGTATTATGCATATCTATACTTATGATCTCTCTCTAAGATTATTATGTTATGCTTAAGTGTAAATTGTATGATGCATGACTGACTTTATGAACTTATTCATATGTCTCACCTATTGCTGATTATGTACAATGATATAAATTATGTGATTTGAAATATGATTTATATGATGCATGACCTGCGAGAGTCAGTCTAGTGGATAGTTAGGCATGCCTAATAGAGTCTATGTATGTGTAGCTGCAGCGCCCCTTTGAACGATTTGGACCCTGATCAGGTCCCCGAATGGTTCCTCGTGAACCCCTATTATGTGTATGTGTATGGATCTTGTTTAAGGTCCTGTTCAATGAAATGTTGCCTTCCGACTTGTACCTGTATGGTACATTATATTATGTGTTCGATTCGTACCCGTAAGGTACCATTCAGTACTCGTTATCCACTATTGTGAGTCAGCAGGTGTATGATTTGTTATGTTGTGTTTATAAGCATGCGGTTCTGATCAGTTATGATTATAGATATGTGAATTAATAAGTGCAGATTTATTGGCTCTCTGGAACACCGTGATTGGAATGCAATATCGTATAGTTGCTTATGTTAAAGATTAATGTTGCGCAACGGAAGTGTGATGGTATTGTGATTATGTACCTATGCTCTCAGTTAGTATATATGTGTTGTAGTATGATTGTGGTATGAGTAGACTCTAATGAGTTTTGCTTAGGAATTTGTGGGCAATATGGTGTGAGCAGTTAGAGTACTAGTTTCGGGACTGGTATATGGTTATTTTGGCGGGATAATTGCATGATTAAATTGTTCTGTATTTATGCATGATGTACTTTCAAAAGCTTGATTCCCCAACGTGTTCGGTAAATGTATGCGTATGAGGACCTGTACTGGTATAACGATATAAGTATTAGCATATAAGTGTAATGATACTCACATGTAATGTATAGGTAGGTGCACGCATGTGAAGTTATATGTAGTTATGCATGAATATACTTACATCTTGTATGGTGATGTTGATTTGGTTGTGTCGCACATATAAGTATATGAATATGATAAGAAACATTTGAATGCACAGCTATTATAGGTAAGCATATATATATTTCTCGGTAAGAACTATGTGTGTATGAGATTTGTGTGTGTTATGCCTCGACGACCATTGTGAATGGCCGTCCATATTATTATGTTTGTTTTCCCCACTAAGCGTTATCGCTTAGCACGGGTTCTTTTTCCCGTGCAGGTGGCAGGTCTAGTCCGGTTCGAGTCTCACGTCTGTAAGGGTTGGCCACATAGGAGCTAGGAGTTTTGGTTTTTGTCCAGCTTCTTTATTTTGGGATTTTGTAATTCTGTAAAATATGTATATGTAATAATATGTAAAGATACTTATGTAATATTCTGGGCCATGTAAATATTTGTATAGCGATGTTTTGAGAATAACTTCTGTTGTATGCTTGTAAGCTTTCACAACTGTATGCTTTTGTTTAGTATATGCGCATTTTGCGAGGTATGCATGTCCAAATCTGCTTCTCAAGTTTTAAATTCTTCCATATTTTAGTATGCTTTGTCTCGCTTCTGTCCGGTAACACACCTACTCGTACGGCTTCCTACTCCCTTGCGGATGGGTTCGCCCACGTATGGGTTGGGGTGTTACAAGAGCGATCTCCTAGGGTGATCAGCAGTTATTCCTTGGGGCACTTCCTTCCCAGATAGCGGTTGTGTTCCTTTGGCTTTCCTGACGAAATTGTTGTTAAATTAGGTAAGGTGGCGGATGAGGACATCGGCTTCATGTGCTCCTGGCTCCCCCTTTCTGCTGTGACTCTGGACGGCTCTTTGGGATGTGTCCCATTGTGTGAGCTTCGCAAGGTTACCTTTTATATTACCGTCCGTTGTGCTCAAAAGTTCAGGGAGTCAAGATGTAGTGAGGCATCCTATATATTTCCAAGGTGGCACCTTGTGACGTGCGCCGAACCTGGGAAAGGCCCTTTTAGAACCCGCTTTTAGGATTCGAGGGATTGGTTCTCGTCTTTTTGATCTTGGGCACCATGAGACATCTTGGATGGCTCCTTCCCAATAGAACATTAGGAAGGATCATGTAGTCTCACGGCGCTTTTAGGCACCTTTGAGGTATTTTGAAATCGCCACCCAATTTATGAGAAATTGGGAAAGGTCTCTAACCTCTTATTGGTCTAGACCAGAGATTGGTGTTTGGAACTTCACTCTTATTTGTGCCTTGGTTAATTATAACTGAGTTTTTAACTTCCTAAAATTCTACCTCTTATCTCACAAGCTTAATGCATTTAAATAAAGCGCATTACAATAATTCAAAAGCAATAAAGGAAAGGAATAAAGAATGCAATAAATAAAAGTAATAAAAGAAAGCAATAAACACGCCAAGCACACAATTACATGAGAAATAGGGGCCGAATACAACTCCTAATGAAAGAAGACCAAAAAAGTAAATTAGGACGGAATACAATCCCAAATGAAAACTAAATACTATTTACCTCAAAATTAATTACAAGGGCCCAAAATAAAATACATGAATATAAATTTAAAACAAGAAAACCAAACAAACAAAAAGGGGCATATATAAATTGGGGCATTTGGTTGGGTTTGGGAACGTTGGTTCCTTCACGCTCATTTAAAAGGGAATAAAAGAGTTTGTTCGATTGCTAGTTTGAAAAATCCGGGATGAGTGATCCCATCTTTGGAGAAAATTAACTCTTCATTTTATTGTGACATTTTTTACATTACTTGGCTAAAACGCGGGACATTGGTCCCAATTTTATTAGTGAAAATTTCAATTTAATTATAAAAATATTTTTGTAATTTTTTTATCTCACACGTGCATGAATAAAATAATTATTTACAAATAAGCACAATAGAAGGAGGGAAATAAGAGAGGTCTCACCAAAACCAGCGTGATGCTTCACGCGTTGTGACCCATCCGTGAAGTCATGGGGACATTCACATAATACGACCCAAATTAAATTTCAGACAAAAATTAACATCAAGAATATTAGTAATGATTCCAAAAATTAATCAAGTAAAGACAAAATAAATATTGGGCAAATTAATTTAATGAACAAATGATCTACATGCAAAATAGGATTGAAATAAATCAAGCCAAAGAAAAAGATGATAATAAAAATGATGGCAAAATGGAATGATGATGATGATGATGATAATAATAATAATAATAATAATAATAATAATAATAATAATAATAATAATAATAATAATAATAATAATAATAATAATAATAATTGTAAAAATAATAATAATGATGATGATGATGTCAACAGTAAACAAACATGGAGTAATAATAGCAATAACATAATATAATGATAACAAAATAAAATGATAATAATAATAATAATAGTAATAGTAATAACAACAAGGAAGAAAAAGAGCTGGCAGCAAACAATCAAAATAAAACCACATAAATTAAACTAAAAGAAGCACAAGGAAAATCAAGTAAATAGCTACATGAATATGTCAACAGTGGCAATATTAATAACCTCAAAAATATTAGGCAATGGACATGATATTAGTAGTAAAAGGCAAAAATATTAATAATAATAAATAATATACAGGAGGAAATAAATGAATGAAAATGGTTCCAAGTGTTTACCCTCAGAATTTATAGATCGAAAAATAGGATGCCTTGATCCGTCCTTCTTGTCGATTTTTATGGGGATAAACACAAAAACATCTTAAGAAAAATCTAAGTTTCTTGAAATTTTATGAAAATAATTTTAGAGGAATGATCCAAGACAAAGGAAATTGATTTTCCTTACTTAAATCAAATCCCCGGATGAAAAATATTTTTGAAGAAAAAAGAAGAAGGAAAGCTAGACTAAAAAAAATCTAAATATTTTTTTTAGATTTTGAAATCTTTCGACTGCCCCTTTGCTTGAGAGAAACCTTTCTCTCTGCTCTCTTTGAAAAAATTGCAGCTCTCTCTAAAATGAGCCAAGGTCTCATTTTGATTTTCTGTCTTGCCTAAAAATGGCAAGAGACAAAGTATGCTTTCATCTTTAGTTAATCGAGAATTGTACCAAATCATGAAAAAACTGAAAAAAAAATAGATTGGAAATCGACGGTGACGCCGAACGAAAGTGACCGCGCAAAGGGGCAAAATTGCCCACGTGAGGAGAGGCGCAAGGCGAGGCCCAGGGAGGGCGCGCGCGGCCTTGGCGAGGCGCGCCCCAGGGGGGCGAGCGCTGCCTCCGCAGCGTGCGCGCCCGTAGGTGCATGCCACTCCCGTGCAGGCAAGGCCCGCACGTGTGGCACGCGAAAAGAAAAATAAAAAATAAAAAAAGAAAAAGAAAAGAATAAAAATGAAAATAAAAATAAAAATAAAAAAAAATGAGAATATAAAAATAAGAAAGTAATAAAAAAGGAGAGTCAAAATGCAAATTTTCGCATTTAAATTTTTAGGGGAACCAAGGGGAGCTTTCGACAAGGAGAACATCATCTTTTACACCTTTACTAGTAAGTATCATTTTTATCATCGGGTAATTTTGATCTTGGACCGCCTCGGGACCTGGTGTCTACAGTTGCCCCCAATTTTGGGGAACCTAGAACTCAGGTTCCTGGGTGAGCCAAAATTCAGAAAAGAGGGGAATAAACACGTACCTGAGGTGGTCGCTTTCCCAGGCTGGGTGGTATTATTGGAGTGTTATCCTTTCTGAGGTGGTGCCCCCTGAGAGGTCTTCGGTTGGCTGGTGCCCCCTGAGAAGTTTTC
This sequence comes from Excoecaria cochinchinensis, assembly GCA_947683425.1. Taxonomy (NCBI): domain Eukaryota; kingdom Viridiplantae; phylum Streptophyta; class Magnoliopsida; order Malpighiales; family Euphorbiaceae; genus Excoecaria; species Excoecaria cochinchinensis. The sequence continues at coordinate 6,106,879 of CANTUQ010000112.1, forward strand.
GGTTGGCTGGTGCCCCCTGAGAGGTCTTTGACTGGCTGCCCCCTGAGAGGTCTTTGGCTGGCTGCCCCCTGAGAAGTCTTTTACTGGCTGCCCCCTGAGAGGACTTTGGCTGGCTGCCCCCTGAGAGGTCTTCGGCTGGCTGCCCCCCTGAGAGGTCTTTGACTGGCTGCCCCTTGAGAGGTCTTCTGTTGATTGCCCCCTGAGAGGTCTTCGATTAGGTGCCACCTGAGAGGTCTTCAGTTGATCTCCCCCTGAGAGGTCTTTGATTAGCTGTCCCCTGATAGGTATTCGGTTGTCTGCCCCCTGAGAGGTCTTCGGTTAGCTACCCCCTGAGAGGTCTTCGGTTGATTGCCCCCTGAGAGGTCTTCGGTTCGCCGAATTGGATTGGTGTTTTGATCGATGTCGTCACTCGCCTTTTGTCCACATTTGCATCGATTCTCTCTTTCTGCAAGACCTCATAAAGCCAAATATGTAGGAAAAAATGGTGAGTACGCACGTGAGATGCATATGTATGTAGTAATGCAAGACAAGAATTCGTCTAAGCGGATTCAGAGGCGACAGCCAGTTTTGTCATAATTTGCAGCAGGAACGGTGCCCCCTGGAATTGCTTTTGAATTTCATGCCTTTGGGGATTATGAGGTTCTCATCTGAAACCTGTAGTCATTTTTTTGAAGGTGGTGCGTCCCTTGTGGATTTTCACACTAGCTTTTCTCAGCGGGAAATGCGTCCTTTTTGGATTTTCACATAATCCTATGCCTTATTTTTGCCTGGATTGGACCTAATCCAATCCAGCGGCTTTTATTCATTTTATTTTGTAGGACAGACTGCCTGTTTTTAGGTTTTCACCCTGCCCGTTGGCCTAACTTTTGCTTAGAGCGCCAATTACGGTTTTCATCTCTAACGGCCTTTTTTTTTTTTTAGAGTGGCTGAAACTACCAAAGATTTTTCTAGTATGATAGGCATGTGCCTACGTCTCAAATCATGGTTGTATAAGCTCGATTCTTTATCAAAAAGGTGCTGTAGAACTGGCCTCACAGTTGATAGCAGGATGAGTTGACTGAAGCGCTTGAGCGGCGAGACTATCGAAGGGCATATAGTAACAATGCGCTGATTCTATGCTGGGACCAAACAATTTTGAGTATGCAAGATGAACTGCTCTAGTCAGAGACTACACCCTCGCCTCCGTAAGTGCATGTAAGAGAAGGGTACTCAGCTCCACGGTAGATAATAGGACCCATCGGCTTAGGCATTCGGTCGGTGAGAGCAGAAGTAGAGTATAGCCATTTAGATTTCACACTTTCAGTAATGAATGATGTTTCTCTTTTTATAAAAGAACTAGAAAATGATGAGTTAAACTGCTTTTGTTTTATATTTTTCCTCAAAATTGTGTACATTTGAGTATGATTTCATAACACATGATCACTATTTAACATGGATTCAAAATGCAAAATTACATCTAATCTCGGAGTGGATCTTGTAAGCATTAGACTCCTGTTTCCAATCAGCCCTCTTGGGTTTTCTTGATTGGATATTTTCTCTCAAGCCTCTAAGTTTTTACCAGGATGCCTTTTTTTTATTTTTATCCTGACGAGGCGCCCAATTTTAGCAAGGCCGCCTTTTTTCGATTTTCAACCCGCGAGGCATTTATTCTCTTCTTTTGATTTTTACTCTTTAGCCATGGACCTTCTTCGGTCCGTTGATGCTGACTGGATCTTTGAACTTGCTTCCCTTGTTGTCTGTCGGAATGCTGCTCCCTTGGGTAACAACTTTTCAAGAATAAATGGGTCTTCATACGTTGACCTAAATTTACCTCGTCCGTCTCGAACACTCGAACCTTTTGGCTTGAAGACCAAATCTCACTCCTTCATTAGGTGCTTTCTGACTTTCTCCCCAAACGATTGAATAAGGTGTTTTCTGATAGATCTAATTGCAATAGGGATCCCAAAACCTATCTCCGTTTAACGTGCTGTAGCTGCTATAGCCGTTGCTTCCATGAATGCCCCTTAAAAGTTTGACGTGCTTCAACGGGCAGTAGTGCTTTCACCCCATGCATCAAGGAATAAAGCGTGACTCTTGTAAGGTTCCAATTGCAGACCCCAGAACGGGTTGATAGGAGATTAATTAAAGTATAATTTAATATATGTTTAGTATAAGTTTATGTAATTAATTATGCAATTGTGGATATATGTGCTTGCATTTGTGTTAGTTTATGTGTATATGTGTTCGTATGTGCGTTTGTTGTATTTACAGGTCTATTTAATTGTAAAAGTGGGAAAACATGTATTACTGGAGAAGGAAATGAAGAACCGGTGGAGCACAAGTTGAACAACATAGAGAAGTAATGAAGAACACGACTCGGATGGAAGAGCGCGAGTCGGAGGGCTATACAGGGTGAGATTGAGCAGAAAGAGAAAGAAGAGAAGAAGGAAGAATAGAACTATCCGAGTAGTGCTAGGAGAGCACGACTAGGACAAATGAGCACGACTAGGACAAATGAGCACGACTGGGACAGGGGGAGCATGACTCGGAGAGGAGAGCACGAGTCGTGCTGATGCTGAGACAAATCGAAGAGAAAGGAGGAAAGGAAAGAGGAAAAATGGCATAGCGTGTTCTGTCGCGAGCGCGACAGAGGCGACCGTTGGAGCAGTTTTCAGCCAAAAGTCACTTGAAAAGGCACCTTTTTCATCAAGCATTATAACCATTTACAAGGGACATCTCCAAAGGACATAACTCTTAGTATTTTATAAATATTAACATTACCTATAAATTTAAGTATGATGATTATTAAGTAATTTTCTGTATTTTGGTTAAACAGTTTCTTTTTTTTAGTTAATTTTCTTAGTTAGTTTTTATGTTTTGAAGAAGAAGATTAAGGAGAAGAAAATATATTACAAGAGATTAAAAAAGGGGTTGAGAGACTTCTGTTTTACTCTCTTATCTTTTATTTCTTCTCTGTCAATTCTATGAATATTATTTTCAATGAATTTAAATACTTTTGTTATTTACATTTTCATCTATTTCTATAGTCTTTGAATGCATATTTTCTATTAGTATTTTTGGCATAATCTTTATAAGTTAAAGTAAGATTCGAGAGACCGCTTTAACTGAAATCTAATAGAATTTCATTATCAAAATATACTAGAGAGATCAGTATATTGAGATAGTTGTTATAGGTTGGTGTTTATTCTTAGAATATGTAATTAATAACCTCTAATTCATTAATGAAAATTGTGAGTTAGAATTTTAATTGCATCTTTTAGGCATTTTAATTTATGTCGAGAGAGTAAATTAGAACTATATTCCAACTTGGCTTACATAAAAAGATAAATATTATTAATTGGACTGATGGATCAAGTTCATTATTTTAAGATCTTCATTATATATTTTGTCTTCTTTGATTAACATAAAATAGGTTTAATTAGTTTATTTAATAGAGTAGTTTAGATTTAACCAACAAATTAATTACCATTGTAAACAAGATTAAAATCAAGTAGTAATAGTGAGTAAAAACTATATTCCTCGTGGGATCGACAACCTTTTGTACTATTTCGTTACACCGTAGTTTGCAGAAATTAGCATCCATAAAATATGCTTAACAAGTTTTTGGCGCCGTTGTCGGGGAGTAAATGATTTTTGCCATTATGAATCTTGATTTATGATTTTGGATTACAATATTTATTTTATTTTGTTTGTTTGTTTGTTTGGTTTGACTTTGTGTTTTATTTTTGGTTTTTGCAAGATTTGAAAGTTCATGCCTAGTACAAGGAGTTCTTTAGAAGAGCTTGAACTCTTAAATCCTGAAATTGAAAGATTTTTGTCAAGTAATCAGAAGTCCAACAAAAAAAAGAACAAAAATAAGAGACCGATTATCATGGCTGAAGAAGAAAATCCACCTAGACTAATGGATTTTGCCACCCCAGCATTGAGTGGTGCTCAACAAGCACTACAAAAAAACAGACAAATAGCGACGAAAATTTGCGACTGTTTTGATTTAGTCGCAAATTTGCGACTAAATAGCGACTACATTGCGATTTAGTCGTATTTGTCGAAAAAAACAGTAATTAGCGACTAAATTGCGACTAAAAGAAAATGTAGTCGCTAAATTAATGCGCGAATTACTCCCGCCATATGTTTGCGACTAAAATAGCGATAGATTATTTAGTCGCTAATTAATTGCGACTAAAATTCGTCGCTAAATTTGAAGATAATAATTGCGACTAAATAGCGACTAAATTTTAGTCGCTGAATGATTTTGCGACTAAAATAGCGACTAAAATATTCCGTCGCAAATTTTTTAGCGACTAAATTCTGCAGTCGCTAATTCACGATTATTAAATAGACCCAAATACCTAAATCCACAAATTTCACTATACACCCAAATAGGAAACACCCCAGTGCCGGCGATTGGAAACGGAGGTCCCCCGATTTTGCCGATTCCTCCGCCACCGTTGTCGGCGCAAGAGTTCTCTGGCGGTCCGATCAGCGTTGGCCTCTCCATTGTCTTCTACATTTTGAGGTGAGTATGATTCCTGTAGATATTTTCAAGCTTGTTCCAGTATAGTGTGAAATTGATGCTTTCCTTTTGGTTTTCTGGCAAGATTGAAGACAAAAAAAGGAGGAGGCAGGAGCTAGTTACGATCTTGTTTTGTGGGGTTAGAAACATAACTTCCGACGCACAGGGAAAAAATGGGTATGCATCAATTTCTTGTAATTTCTTGGTTCAGAATTCATTGCTATGAAAAAATAAAAGAAGTCAATGTAATTTCATGTTTTAGAACTAAGAAATGCCTATCTGACAAAGTTAACATTGATTATCATGAATTTTTAGGTGATTGCACAGATCTGTGTTTCTTCATTGTTTGGAATATACATTTTGTGTAGAGTATTGTTTATTTCTACTTTGAATTAAGTTCGGTTGAAGTAATGTGTACAAGCTATATGTATATATAATGTGGACAAGCTATATGTATATATATGTATGTTTAGGTTAGGTCCTAAAATTTTAGAACTTAGAAGATTCCTTTCAGAGTGGACCCTGTCCTGTTAAAATAGACTTCCCAACTACGTAATTTTCGCAGTAATGTAGTCGTCATTAAAGAACACTAGATTGTTTACAAAACAAAACCCTAAGCTAGAAATCCTACGGATGCCAAGTTGAAAACAAATGTTGTCTGTTGCAATCAACATTAAATGCACTTAGAACAAATAAAATTATAGATAAGGCAAAAGAATTAGAAATATATATATTCAAGTAGAGGTAAGACTAATTAATTGAAATGCCAAAAAAAATCAACAATCTAATCAGTATAAATATAATAAAAGACAACTACTATGATTATATGATGAGAAAGATGAAAATTCTGTTGATGGGTCAAGTGTAAAATGAGGTATTGATGCTTATTTCTGTGCCATAAAAAGCACATAAGAGGTGAGGAAGAAATTGATAATAATCATTGTTGGTGAAGAAAGATGTTATGAAATAAAGATATATATGAGAGATTTCATCATTTTATACAATGTTCATTCTATCTATCATTAATGCCCAAATATGGATATGACGATTGGATAATAATTTTGTAATGCTTCTTATAAACTTGAATTGGCTTATAGGATGGACCAAATTACGCATTGAGATTTATTTTATCCAACTTTTTTATTAAATTGTTTTAATAATATTTTACTATATATACATGCATATATGATTAGATTGGTTGGTGATAGCTATAGGTATAGTCTGAGCAAGTATTATTGGAGTCTATTGAATACAATATATACATATATATATATATATATATATATATATATATATAGGACATTATTTTCAAATAATATTATCTGCTAAAACAATTAAAATGATAAGTCATATATGTGCAAAGTATGTCTGCTACGCATATCATCCAACACTGTGGATAGCTGACTTTATTTCTTTACTAATTTTATGGTTGTTAGGTACAAATGTCAACTTATTAATTATAATCCTCAAAACAATTTGGGAGTTGATTTTCAACTTGTTAATTACAATGTATTTTTTTAAACATATAACCATTATCATATCCTTTTCTACTTATTTTCTTTATCTAGATTAAACATGAATTCACTCCCAGTCTGTATCAGTATCAGTTTGATAGATAAGCATTGGCAATTACACTGAGATTGAAAGCACTGCTAGCAGTTGCATTTATCAAATTAACATTTCATGCTTAAATATATATATTTATCAACAACTGCTATGGAAAAAAACTGATTCTTACTTTACAAATATATGATACTCGAAAACAGAAATTACCATTTCTAATCAAACAGAGTTCCAAATTATAACTTATAAGAAACACAACTCACTAATGAATCCAATCAATTATTTTCTCAACTAATTTGTCAATTTGCTCAGTATGAATAGATATTAATCCACCCAGTAAATAGGGAAATAAATAGCGGATGGTTAGAAAAAATATATTAAATAAGAAGCTTTCTTAAATATTAAGCTAGGAATTTAGTAGTTGGGCATATGATTTTGTCTAGCATAGCACATGATTACTAAACAAATGATCATCAACTACCTGTCAAGTACATCAAGAGTTAACTAATCCAATAGTCAGAGCGCATGTCTAGTGATGCAAGAATTAGTGCATTATTTGTTCAATTTCTGAATCAAAACAAGAATTGGGTCACAATTTGTTGTTCCGAAATTCTAAAGAATCAAGGAAGAAAGAAAAGGAGTTTTAAGGATGTATATATATATTCTGGTAGTGCAGATCTCTACGAGCTTCTTATTTTTCAGAAAGTGAGTTAATAATAACAATAATAATAATTCTGTGGATTTAGAAAGTGTTGTTATGAGTTCTCCACGAGCTTCTTATTTTTCAGAAAGTGAGTTATCTGAATTAGGACAATCCTTTTCTTTTATTTATTTTTAATGTGATGCATTCAAACTGCTCACTGCAATTAGCATTATTCCACCAAAACATTAGTCCTAATAAAGAATATAAATTTTTAATCCACTCTAACAAGAATATAATTCTCTGATTACGATAGCAATGAGGACGAGGATGAGGAATTTGAACAGTCTTCTAATAGTTACTAATTGATGTTACAAATATTTTTTTTAGTATCATGTTGTAACGTTTAAAACCTTTAAAATTTATATATCACATGAAAAATAGCATTGATACGTGCATTTATGAATCTGTATGTAATTTATTTTATACGCATATATGTATAGTTCACAATTTTTGCAGGTATGGGTCCTGGTAGAGGACGGGGCATTATAGGATGAGGTCGATAGGGGGGACATTCTAGAGGGGACTCGATTACTCAGCCTTTTGGAGACATGCCAGATGTACCGGGAGTCCCTTCATCCCATCATGCACAGTCGCCTCCTATCACATTCACGCCATCTGCATCAACTCCTACTCCGCATACAGCCAACAGCAGTACATCGACTACATGTGAAGTGGCAAGTGAAAATAACAGTCGATTGCTCATTACAGTGAACCCAAGGGGCCTGTAAGTTTTAACCTATACAAATTGCGATTAAGTGATAATAACATGTTTAATCTCATCATTTTTATATTATATACTTTGCAGGCTGGAACCTTCCTCACAATGCTCCAGAATCATAACTGGCAGCTTCCACCAGCGGATAGACATTAATGGCGTTAGTTGGAAAGAGGTTTCTGGAGAAGTTAAGGAGTTTTATTGGGGGGAATTCAGGGTACATTCGAATATTGTTGAAACTTTTTCATTAAAAATTTAAGTTTGCAAATTAATTGGATTATTGCATTATTGTATTTACTAATGATTTTGTTGTCACGTGTATATACAGAAAAAATGCCATTGGGATGCTGATGCAAATGGAGTTGTTAGGGCAAGTTGGGAAACAAAGGCAGCGCAGCGGTACAAAGATTTTGTGTACCACATAAAATACGCCAAGCAAAAGCCGAGAGACTTTCCAGAAGCTGCATGGAATAGGTGGAATGAGATTTTTAATTTACCGCCACGCATTCAGCTTTCTAATCAGAAAAAAAATCAATCGCCATGGAGGGTCTGAAGAGAAGGCTCCTGGATCATACACCGGTGGGACTATTTCTATTGGTGAGCATGTCTCACGACTGGTAAGTAATTCAATTATTACAGAAATTATACTCTTACATTAGTCAAATTTAATTATCATAATGTTTGCCAATTGATTTGTTCAATTGAGTTAGTTTGAAACGTTTAGCCTTTTTTATATGGATTATATAGAACCAATTAAAAAATGTATTTTAATTATGTGCGAATTGTATGACAATATATTGATTGATTTACATATTGGAGGATGGGCAAATTGTGTTGGTGTTTGTTGAGGGGATTGGAGTATATTTGCGCTTTTAAGAAGTGTAAAATGAATTTTTATTTATAGGAGGTTGTCAATATTATAGGGGAGGTGCTGCCAAAATTTTTATTGATTTTTTAAAGAATTTTCACTTCATACAGTATAATGAAATAGTATAAAGAAGCAAAAAAAATTGAAATGCCGTGTTTTAATAACAAAGCAAGTAGTTATTTTCGTTAATCATTTTCTTCTTTTCAATTACTACTTTCTACTGCACAATTTAGGAGAAAGAGTTGGGCCGACCACCTACAATTCCCGAGACCTATCTGCACACACATACTATAAATCATGATGGGAAGACGTATGTGGCGGATCGTACCAGGGAGGTACATGTAAGTTAGATGTACTTTGCTTATTCATAATATTTTCAGTTTTTCAAATGCTAAATTGTTGTAAAATATGATTTGTTCTTATATTTACGTTTATTAAAAATTGTTGTTGTTTACCATGTCAGGAGAGGTATGAGCAACTCCGAGCTGAAAGATCGCAGGATGAGTCATCGGTTGATGGGTCTGAGTTGTTCTTCGAGGCCGCAAGATGCAATAAAAGGAAAACAATTTACGGTCTAGGCTCATATGTGCCTCCTGGTCTTTATCCATCCGGTCCATCGTGTGCTGCTGGTGCAAGTACAGCCTCTCATTCCGGTGGTCCTTGATTGACAAAAGAAGATGTCGCGGAGATTGTCGCTACGACTATTCGTTCATTGTTTCCGCACTTGACGCCTCAGCCGCCAGCCACACAGCCCAGTATGACCACTACATCACTTGCACCACATGATGATGTCGGCCCTTCATGTCCACACGGTCCTGATGATTCTCATTTTGGTAGTGGTGGCCCTACCTGAACATCAATCTCAATATTTTTTTTTATGTATGATACTTTTATCGCACTTTATTACTTAGGATGATAATATGTGGTACTTTAAGGTTATTATTTTAATTTAGTTTTTATTTATTCTGTATTAGATATATATACTATGTACGTACGAATATTAATATATATATATATATGTTTTGGATTATAATTCTATATATTTGCTTATAATTTGCATTCATATTTATGAATATTAATTATATATATTTTGGATTATAATTTCATGCATTTGATTATAATTTACATTTATATTTACATTTATTTATTTTATTTAATAATACCATGAAATTTTACCCCTAAAAAAAAATTAAGACAGATTAGCGACGGAATTGCGACAGAAAATTTAGTCGCTAAATTTTCAACGACAGAAAACATGTTCGTCGCTAATTATTAGCGACGGATAGCGACTAAATATCGCGATGGTAATTTAGTCGCTAAGTACTGTTTGCGACTAAATTTACTTCCTCATTAGCGACGGAAATGAAAGCATTTTGCGACAAAACATTTAGTCGCTAATTTTAGCGACTAAATCTTGTTTAGTCGCTAAATTGCTTGCGACGGCCTGAGTTGCGACTAGCCGTCGTCCCGTCGCTAAAACTAATTAGCGACTAAATTCATCGAAATAGCGACTAAATATGCCGTCGCTATTTCCCTTTTTTTTTTAGTGAAGGAGTGGTAAGACCAATGGTAAATGCTAACCAATTTGAGATTAAACCTTCACTCTTACAAATGATTCAAAATAGTATTCAGTTTTATGGTTTGGCAAATGAGGATCCCAATGCTCATTTGGCAAATTTCCTTAAAATTTGTGATACCTTTAAAATCAATGGTGTTTCGGCGGATGCAATTAAGCTTAGACTCTTTCCTTTCACTTTGAAAGATAAGGCCAAAGCTTGGTTGAATTCACTCACAAGGGGATCAATCACTACTTGGGACCAATTGGCTCAAGCTTTTCTATCAAAATATTTTCCCTTAGCCAAAACAGCCAAGATTATAAAAGATATCACCACTTTTGTACAAAATGAGAATGAATCTTTGTATGAGGCATGGGAAAGGTTTAAAGAGTTGCAAAGGATGTGCCCACATCATAATCTTCCAAGGGAGCTTTTGATCTAAACATTTTACAATGGAGTTAATCCTACAACAAGGGGAACAATTGATGCTGCAGCTGGTGGCTCTTTAATGAGAAAAACTACTAAAGCAGCTTTTGAGTTGTTGGAGGAAATGTCAATGAATAACTGTATGTGGCCTCCTTAAAGAGTAAGGGAGTATAATAATTCTAATGCTAGGGGGGTACATTCCATAGACTCTATGGTTGTATTACAAGCCCAAATTGAAGCATTGACTCATAAGGTTAATAGCCTAAGTATGTGAGGTAATTCATCAAATGCATGCAATGTTTGTGGTCAATAAGGGCATATTAGTGGAAATTGCAATTTAGGAATGGTTAGTAAGGAAGAACAAGTTCATTTTATCCAAGGCCAAGGGTGTGGGAATCCTTACTCTAATACTTATAATCCTACTTGGAGAAACCATCCAAATTTGTCATGGGGTAATAATAATAATAATAACCAAAATAGGGGAGTAGGATACCAACAACCACAAGATAGGTTTGGTGCTTTTGAAGGGAAGATTGATAAGTTTATTAAGGAAATTAATTTTAAGATGAATTCTCAAGATGAGAGTCAAAAGAAACTTGGAGCAAAAGTTGATCAAATCACTAAAAATCATGCTGCCTCTATTCATAATCTTAAGGTTCAATTAGGCCAACTTGCTAGCTCCTTACCTTCTAGAAATCTAGGATGCCTAGGGAGCACATAAAGCCATGATATGTCTAGTTCTTTTATTTAGGTTACTTAACTATATTTTCTTTCTACATTTTTTTTATGTTGTTTTTTATTAGAATATGTAAATTTATTAATTACTTTTTACAGTTTGAATTTACATGTTATTAACACAGTGGTTTTTTTATTTTACAGGTAATTTAGTAAGAATAGGAGTTTGTTTAATTTAGTGTATTAATTAAAATATATATATATATATATATATATTTTAAAGATGATATCTCTGTCACGAGCGCGGCAGCCTCGCGATCGCGACAGAGGGCGATATTCAAAAATGGCCCAGCTTCATCCGACTCGTGCTGAAGAGCACAAGTGCCACGGGTAAAAAGCATCAGCACGAGTTGTCCTATGTTGTCCGACTCGTGCTGGCTGCCTAGAATCCCTACAGTCGCGTCATTTTCGTTTAATCACTGTAAGTATTTCTCTTCTTCATTTATTTTATTTCCTTGCAATTTCTTCCTAATCTGATTTTATTTCTTGTTCAACGTGTGTTTTAAGTTTAATTAACCTTAGATTGATTACCCTTAACCCTAAAAGTACCAATCTAGAAATCAAAATAGGGGAGTTTTATTTTCAAAACACTAACTTTTAAATTTGCGCCTTTTGATTTTTCCAGCCCCTTTTCATTTTCTTCTTATTTCCTCCTATTCGTGTTCCTTTTTCATGAGTTACACTCCTGCACTATACAACCCTAACTCGTTACAATTTCAAGTCATTCTTGCGTCTTTGTTTCTTATCTGTCCTTAACGTGTTATTCAACACGAGTCGCACATAGCCAATTTTTTTTCATTTTCTTTACTTCCTTTTCTTCCACACGATCTCCTCACCATTCACCCTCTGTTTTCATTTCATCGTGTCCTTCTCATCGTACCTAGCTTTCTATTTCTCCTCAATCTATCCATTTTTTTTAGGGTTTTCGTTTTCTTATTTCTTCTTCATTCTTCTGTCTCCTATTTCGTTTCCATTCTTCATTTTTCTTTCTCTTCAGTTTTAATCCTTATCCCATTTCAATTTCTGTTTTACACACAAAGCATGCTTAGGGCTAAGAATCCAACGCCTTCATGCGACAACTAGGAGCATGTGGAGGAACCACTGGCAGATTTGGCTTCCATCCTTAGTACCAACTTCCCCATTCACTCTGCTGACGAAGGTAATTGATTCCTTGCTCTTAAAAATAGAGGCGCACTGCAATGTAAGTTTTTTCCCACAACTTTACTTGAACAATCTGGTATGCTAAATGTTGTGAATGAAATGTTATCCAATTGTGGTTTGTCTAGATTTGCTAACTTGCATGAGAGTTTCTATCCTGACATTGTGCTTGAATTTTATACAACATTGCAACCTAATGCACAAAATGATAGGCTTTTTGATTTTCGCCTAGAAGGTAGGAAACACACACTCACATATTTTATGTTGCATAGAATTTATGGTTTTTCACATAATGGATTAACTGAGCCTCCTAAATCTTTTATACCTAATGAATTTTGGACTTATTTAACTGATTTACAGACACCTTTTAAGATTAGGGATGCTAAGTCTATGTACATTAAGGACTTGAAATATTGGATTTTGCATAAGATTTTGGCTTCATTAATTTTTAATAGGCCTGAATTTAATAGAGTTTCCTACCATGAATTATTTTTGATGTGGTGTGTGCATAAGGGAAAACAAGTATGTTGGTCTTATTGGATATTAAATGAGTTGATGCAATGTGTAAACAAGAAAGATTCACCTATTACTCATGGGCATGTAGTTGCTACTATTGCCAAGCATTTGCATGTTCATATTCGTGCCTTCGCTAACATGCTTTCTTGTAAATATTTTATTAAATATTTATTTGTGCGTGGAGGGGTTGTAAATAATGATTTTCAGGAAATTCCACCTCATCTACGAATTTATTGGAGCGAACTTACAGGACCTTCTTCTCAACAAGAAGAAGAGAGTGAGGGGGAGCCTAGTAGTGATGATTCCATGCATGAGGTCCCTGCTGCACCTGAAATTGGTTCCTCCAACCTCAATGTGCCAACAATGTTTGATCAAATTCTTCACAATTTACATCATATACAAGATCAGCAAACTGTTTTGGCTAGAAGGCAAAGGAGGTTGGAGTACAAGTTTGACCAGTTCATCACGCAAGTTGGGTTTGTGGTTCCATCACCTCTACCTTCACCATGATAGGGGAGTTTTCTTTCTCTTCATTTTATTTGTTTCTTTTACTTGTTTTTTGCGTGTCATCCCTCCGCATTAAGGACAATGTGTGTTTTAAGTATGGGGGAGTGTGCTTATTGGTATGTGTTCACTTATGTTTTATGAGTTTGTGTATGTATTGTGTATGTCAATTGCATGATTGTTTTTGTTTGTGTGTTCTTGTTTCAATTAAGCTTTTTAGTAAGCTTCATTAGAAGGCATTGTTTACTTGGCATGTTATATAGGTTGTTAAGTCAATTATTTTTTATGCTCATTTTTACTAGTTTTTCAAAATTTTTGGTATGTGTTTTAAGTTTTTCAAGTTATTTTGTTTTACTTATTTCAACATTATTGATTATTTAGTCTTTTTACTAACCATGTTTTTAAAGTTAGAATTTGCTCATTTAGTTACAATTTTAAGTTTCTAGTTGCCTATGGAAACTTTAGCCATAATTCTTACCCTATGTCTTTTCAATAATGGATGAGGACTTAGAAAAATAAAAGAAAATCATAAGTGGGATGGAGCATAAAATGCACCCACAATTTTCAAAATTAAATAGCAAGATGCATATCCAAAATTGCAAAAAAGTATGGGATGGAGCAAAACGCACGCATACTACTTTCTCTTGCTATGCATGGGATTAAATAAAAAAATATACCAATGTAAAAAAGAAAAAGAAAAAAAAATGAAAGAAAAGAAAGAAAAGTCTAAAAATGCCATGAGATTGGAGTAAGGGTAAGTGAGCTCAACAATTGTCCTAAAAGGTGACTGGCAATCTTAGAATTTTTAACTTTATGATCAATTTTCTCTCTTTGATTCATGTTTAGTTTTTTGAGACTTTATATTCTTTATGTTGGAAGTAGTAAAGTTAGATGACTTATTGAATTTCCAATACATACCTTGAACTTTGATTTACTGATATTTGTGAGTGTTTGAGATAGTTGAACTTTGCAATTTTAGTATATATGCTAAATGGACAGTGTTTTATAGTAATGTTTACTGGCTTTTAAATTTTCTCATTTCTTTTATCTTGCTTGGGGACAAGCAAGAGTTAAGTGTGGGGGAATTTGATAGGAGCTTAATTAAAGTATAATTTAATATATGTTTAGTATAAGTTTATGTAATTAATTATGCAATTGTGGATATATTTGCTTGCATATGTGTTAGTTTATGTGTATATGTGTTAGTATGTGCGTTTGTTGTATTTACAGGTCTATTTAACTGTAAAAGTGGGAAAACATGTATTACTGGAGAAGGAAATGAAGAACCGGTGGAGCACAAGTTGAACAACATAGAGAAGTAATGAAGAACACGACTCGGATGGAATAAGAGCACGAGTCGGAGGGCTATACAGGGCGAGATAGAGCAGAAAGAGAAAGAAGAGAAGAAGGAAGAGTAGAACTATCCGAGTAGTGCTAGGAGAGCACGACTAGGACAAATGAGCACGACTGGGACAGGAGGAGCATGACTCAGAGAGGAGAGCACGAGTCGTGTTGATGCTGAGACAAACTGAAGAGAAAGGAGGAAAGGAAAGAGGAAAAATGGCATAGCGTGTTCTGTCGCGAGCGCGACACCATCGTGAGCACGACAAAGGCGACCGTTGGAGTAGTTTTTAGCCAAAAGTCACTTGAAAAGGCACCTTTTTCATCAAACATTATAACCATTTGCAAGGGGCACCTCCAAAGGACATAACTCTTAGTATTTTATAAATATTAACATTACCTGTTAATTTAAGTATGATGATTATTAAGTAATTTTCTGTATTTTGGTTAAACAGTTTCTTTTCTTTAGTTAATTTTCTTAGTTAGTTTTTATGTTTTGAAGAAGAAGATTGATTAAGGAGAAGAAAATATATTACAAGAGATTAAAAAAGGGGTTGAGAGACTTCTGTTTTACTCTCTTATCTTTTATTTCTTCTCTGTCAATTCTATGAATATTATTTTCAATGAATTTGAATACTTTTATTATTTACATTTCCATCTATTTCTATAGTCTTTGAATGCAGATTTTCTATTAGTATTTTTGGCATAATCTTTATAAGTTATAGTAAGATTCGAGAGACCACTTTAACTGAAATCTAATAGAATTTCATTATCAAAATATACTAGAGAGATCAGTATATTGAGATAGTTGTTATAGGTTGGTGTTTATTCTTAGAATATGTAATTAATAACCTCTAATTCATTAATGAAAATTGTGAGTTAGAATTTTAATTGCATCTTTTAGGCATTTTAATTTATGTCGAGAGAGTAAATTAGAACTATATTACAACTTGGCTTGCATGAAAAGATAAATATTATTAATTGGACTGATGGATCAAGTTCATTATTTTAAGATCTTCATTATATATTTTGTCTTCTTTGATTAACATAAAGTAGGTTTAATTAAGGAGAAGAAAATTTATTACAAGAGATTAAAAAAGGGGTTGAGAGACTTCTGTTTTACTCTCTTATCTTTTATTTCTTCTCTGTCAATTCTATGAATATTATTTTCAATGAATTTGAATACTTTTGTTATTTACATTTCCATCTATTTCTATAGTCTTTGAATTGCAGATTTTCTATTAGTATTTTTGGCATAATCTTTATAAGTTAAAGTAAGATTCGAGATACCGCTTTAACTGAAATCTAATAGAATTTCATTATCAAAATATACTAGAGAGATCAGTATATTGAGATAGTTGTTATAGGTTGGTGTTTAGTCTTAGAATATGTAATTAATAACCTCTAATTCATTAATGAAAATTGTGAGTTAGAATTTTAATTGCATCTTTTAGGCATTTTAATTTATGTCGGAGAGTAAATTAGAACTATATTCCAACTTGGCTTGCATGAAAAGATAAATATTATTAATTGGACTGATGGATAAAGTTCATTATTTTAAGATCTTCATTATATATTTTGTCTTCTTTGATTAACATAAAATAGGTTTAATTAGTGTATTTAATAGAGTAGTTTAGATTTAACTAACAAATTAATTACCATTGTAAACAAGATTAAAATCAAGTAGTAATAGTGAGTAAAAACTATATTCCTCGTGGGATCGACAACCTTTTGTACTATTTCGGTACACCGTATGCTTGCGGAAATTAGCATCCATAAAATATGCTTAACACGGGTCTACTCCATAACCTTTTTAGCCCTCCTCTTGTTTGGTATCCCAGCTGTATGTCATCAGCTCACTCCTCGTATTGCACACCCTTTATACTGATGAACTGGGTGGATAGCTTGTGGATTAGTCTTCAGGTCTTTTTTCAGTATCCAAGGAGAATGGCTAAATATAGGCATGTCTCTCGTACTGCACACCCTCTATACCGATGAACTGGGTGGCTAGCTTGTGAATTAGTCTTTAGGTCCTTTTCAGTATCTAAAAAGAATAGAAAATGCAGGTATGTGTAAATCAATGGGATTTAAACAAAGCTTGCTCCTAAATAACTTTCCCTTGCCCTACGTTGATAATCAATTCTCTCTTTTTTCTCTCCATTTTTTTTTGTTTTTTTTGGTTTTTTTTTGGTTTTTTTTGGCATACATTTTTTCTCTCCCCAACAAGCTTCGTCCAAATCCTAATAATTTACACATACATGCACTTCCCTTCTTAACCATTAGGAATGTCGTTGATCCACCTAGTTGGGCATTGCGTTTCAGTAAAAAGTTTAGCCCTAGTTCTGCTTGTGGATTCTCCCTTTTAACCTTTCCTGTCACTCCTGGCTTGAATCTTCTGAGCTTCTGCTTGACTGGTTCATGATCGGGATACACTGACATAGCGTGCTTGGCGGCTTCATAACCATCTCTTGGCATGTCTTCATAGGTCCAGGAAAGACTTTTTATTTTCATTTTTTTTATTTTCTCTCTTTTTAATCTCTCTTCAGGATTCATAACAGATGCTATCAAGATTTTCATTGGGTTCCCCAAAGTTCTGAGATTAAATAGAATGGTATTAGTTGAAACAATGTTAAATATAAATGTGTGATGATTATGCATAGTGAAATCACAAGAAACATCACACAAATAAAAACATTCATTCCACTTCATAAAAATTAGCATTGAAACATCATCATTAAGTAGTTCAAAAATAAAAATAAGAGAGCATCTAAACAGCTAGCATCCTCCTTTCTTGCCAGTACGGATGCCATAGTCGACGGTCTATTGTCATCCCCGGGAACCATTCTCCTCACCTCTCAACTCCTCATCAATGAGGCCTTGAATAAGCTTTCTCAGAGTTTGGCACCCATCAGTCTCATGCCCAGTATGCTGATGGTAAGCACAATACCAATCTGCTCGGTGACTGAAACGCCCTTGGCTCCTGGCGGGTTTTGTAGGCTTCGACTATAGTTTTCCCTTACCAATGAAATGAAAGAGGTGCTCAGATAAAGGCTTATCCTAGATGGTATAGCAATCTTGAGTAGTTCCAATGCTTGGAACCTTGGTGGCCCCAACATCTCTCACACTGTTATCACCGAAACTCGAGCTTTCCTGATTATCTCCCCCAATAACATTGCCTCCTCCTTCAAAGGCCACCAACTGTTTACCATTAGTAGGATCTTGCATCTGACCTTTTGGGGTTTGGTAATCATCCATCAGATATCTAGCGTGCCGATGACACTTCGTATGCCCTCGCTTTCTCACTGGGTTAGCCAACCATGAATGCAGGTCTCCCTCTCATGCTTGAGGCAAAGATTCATCTATGCCGAAACAATACTTCTGGGCTATTTTAACCATTGATCCTTCTCCTGTCCCTCGAGTACCGGCATAGCTGTCACACCTATACGGTCGACCTCTTTTCTCTAAGTTCACAGAGACTTTCTCGTGAGCAGCCAGGGTCATTGCAAGTTTAGACTTTGAAATCTCTTCTTCAAGGATATCCATCCTTCTTTTCAGCCACGGTGTCACCGTCAGAAACCCATTTTATGAAACATACCCTTTGCCTTTTCGCTTAGGTGACAGAGCAACAGATAACTCTCCTCTAGGTCCAATGGGTGGTAGGTGTACTCCCTTAGCCGGATCATGCTCTTCTCGTAACATGGTATGAGCAATAGGCTGTTGTCAGGCAGGTGGCACCACGGCAGCAACTAAATTCTCCATAGTAGTCATTGTTCGAGCTTCAAACCTTTCAACCCTACCTTTTATCTCCTTTATCGCGTTATCCTCTCCCTAGGGGACTTCATTCGTCACAGTCCGAGGAATTACCTGCTCATCCTCATCCTCCACCATGAGATCATCTTTCGATTCAAGAATTCTTTTTTGCTCAACAGGTGCCGCCGCTAGGCTCAACGTCTGGTTATCATACGGTGGCGACTGTTATAGGAGCCTCTTCCATAATAAGCAGTTCAACTTGTTCAATAGCAGGGGCCATAGGTGATTGCCTGGCATTTGGCGTCATTTGAGTAGCGATATTTTCCATCATGGCCAACATCCTCCTTTTAAAATCCCCAAGCCTCTTATCTAGGTCTTGTACTGTCAAAGCACCAGTCTCCCGTGGTAGTTCTGCCATCGAAGATGATTCCCTAGTTGTCGAGAGTGACTCAGAATTCTAAACAGGCACTAATTCTAGCAATCCAAAGGGCGAGTCTGTCCTCACTAGTCAACCGTCAGAATCTGTAGTCCACTTGGATGAATTTATGATGGCTAAAAAGCTTAAATTGTTAGAATGATGCATGGATGACATGTACAATGCATGATTGTGAGTTGTGCAGCATTTCGCAATCACATACGAGCAAGTAAGTCCTTCCAACCTTATTACTCCCGCACACGAAGTCAAATGGTCTCTTCCTAGGTGGGCATAACCTATGGGTCAACAGGGAACCCAATGGGCGCGTATGGTGCACTGTAGAAAATTGGCAGCATAACACTCTTAATTTAAAGCACATGTACATGGGTCTCGGCCATTACGTATTTGGACACTTCAATTAAATTAAGGTGAACCTATCGGGGCATGAAAGCCTTTGATAAAAGACCACTTAATTTGCTTGATTTTGTTTAATACGCAATAGCCCACATCACGAGCACCGTATTAAGGAGCACTTCATCTAATGGAAGTTTCTATTTATCATTACATGGGCTTTGGTCAAGGTGGTAATACTTTAGGTCTACCCAAGCATGGTCCCTGCCAATGGGTCTATCTCATCACGAGCTTGACGATCAATCGGGTCTCCATTTGATATACCATTAATGGTACGAGGCTTAGGTTGATGATTATCCTTAACATTCCCCTACAATGAGTGAAAGTAGGGTCGTGCTTCGGGAATGCACCGACATAAGATAGGGGACCAACTAACATAGTTCTAAGGCCCTAAAATGATGCAATGTAAATTTCGAAAAGTGATAGAATTTTAGGTTTTAAAGACTCAGTTATACATTTTAACTAAAACACTTTCAGAGCGAAGTCTCAAATAAGTCCCAAGTGGAGTCGCCACTGTGACGCGCGCCGAACATGGGAAAGGCCCTCTTGAAACCCGTTTTTAGGATTCGAGTGATTGGTTCGCGTCTTTTTGATCTTGGGCACCATGAGACACCTTGGATTACTCCTTCCCAATAGAACATTGGGAAGGATCATCTAGTCTCACGGCGCCCTTAGTTACCTTTGAGGTATTTTGGAGTCGCCACCCAACTTACGAGAAATTGGGAAAGGTTTCTAACCTCTTATTGGTCTAGACCAGAGATTGGTGTTCGGAACTTCACTCTTATTTGTGCCTTGGTTAATTATAAATGAGTTTTTAACTTCCTGAAATTCTACCTCTTATCTCACTCGCTTAATGCAATTAAATAAAGTTCATTACAGTGATTCAAAAGCAATAAAGGAAAGGAATAAAGAATGCGATAAATAAAAGCAATAAAAGAAAGCAATAAACACGCCAAGCACACAGTTACATGAGAAATAGGGGCGGAATACAACCCCTAATAAAAGAAGGCCAAAAAAGTAAATTGGGACGGAATACAATCCCAAATGAAAATCAAATACTATTTTCCCCAAAATTAATTACAAGGGCCCAAAAGAAAATACATGAATATAAATTTAAAACAAGCAAACCGAATCAAACAAAAAGGGACATACATAAATCGGGCATTTGGTTGGGTTTGGGAACGTTGGTTCCTTCACACTCATTTAAAAGGGAATTGAAGAGTTTGTTCGATTGCTAGTTTGAAAAATCCGGGATGAGTGATCCCATCTTTGGAGAAAATTAACTCTTCATTTTATTGTGACATTTTTTACATTCCTTCGCTAAAACGTGAGACATTGGTCCCAATTTTATTAGTGAAAATTCCAATTTAATTATAGAAACATTTTTGTGATTTTTTATCTCACGCATGCATGAATAAAATAATTATTTACAAGTAAGCACAACAGAAGGAGGGAAATAAGAAAGGTCTCACCAAAATCGACGTGATGCTTCACGCGTCGTGACCCATCCAGGAAGTCACAGGGACACTCACATAATGCGACCCAAATTAAATTTCAGACAAAAATTAACATCAAGAATATTAGTAATGATTCCAAAAATTAATCAAGTAAAGACGAAATAAATATTGGGAAAATTAATTTAATGAACAAACGATCTACATGCAAAATAGGATTAAAATAAATCAAGCCGAAGAAAAAGATGATAATAAAAATGATGGCAAAATAATAATAATAATAATAATAATAATAATAATAATAATAATAATCATGATGATGATGATGATTTCAACAGTAAACAAACATGGAGTAATAATAGCAATAACATAATATAATGATAACAACATAAAATGATAATAATAATAATAATAATAATAATAATAGTAATAGTAATAACAACAAGGAAGAAAAAGAGCCGGCGGTAAACAATCAAAATAAAACCACACAAATTAAACTAAAAAAAGCACAAGGAAAATCAAGTAAATAGCTACATGAATATGTCAATAGTGAAAATATTAATAACCTCAAAAATATTAGGCAATAGACATAGTATTAGTAGCAAAAGGCAAAAATATTAATAATATTAAATAATATACAGGAGGAAATAAATGAATAAAAATGGTTCCAAGTGTTTACCCTCAAAATTTATAGATCGGAAAATAGGATGCCTTGATCCGTCCTCCTTGTCGTTTTTTGTGGGATAAACACAAAAATATCTTAAGAAAAATCTAAGTTTCTTGAAATTTTATGAAAATAATTTTAGAGGAATGATCCAAGACAAAGGAAATTGATTTTCCTTACTTAGATCAAATCCTCGGATGAAAAATATTTTTGAAGAAAAAAGAAGAAGGAAAGCTAGACTAAAAAAAATCTAAATATTTTTTTAGATTTTGAAATCTTTCGGCTGCCCCTTTGCTTGCGAGAAAACTCTCTCTTCTCTCTTTGAAAAAAATGCAGCTGTCTCAAAAATGAGAGCTAAGGTCTCATTTTGATTTTCTATCTTACCCAAAAATGGCAAGAGACAAAGTATGCTTTCATCTTTAGTTAACCGAGAATTGCACCAAATCATGAAAAAACTAAAAAAAAATAGACTGGAGGGATCTCACCTACTGCCCTCTTATCCTTCATTATGGTGCCCTCATACCCGAGGCCTCTTCTATCCTTCTGACCTCTTATAGCCATGTCAGCTTGTGGCCTCTGAGAATTTTTGCCCAAACCGGCTCCTAGGAGGAAATACATCCTCTTTATCATATTTCCCACTTGAGGGCTCCCCTCGATATGCTCTTCCTCACCAATTGCGGCCACATGAAACTCGTTGAACGGTTGCCTTGCAATTTCCAGAATGGACACCTGATTTTCCCTCGTAGCTCTAATTGTCACCACTTGCCCCTCATGTGGGATCTTGAACATCTGATGCAAGGTGGATGGCACCCCTCCGAGCTTCTGGAACCATAGCCTACCCAAAAGTGCTGAAAAGTTGGCCGGAATGGGGAGGACTACAAACTCCACTTCTGTCTCAATTGGCCCAGTCTTGACCATTGCCTTGAATGTCCCCGATGCTTATCTTCGGGATTTATCATAGGCCATGATTGTAAGGTCAGACTTGCTCAGTGTGTCATCCAGCACTCAAAAATCCATGATTGTAAGGGCAGACATTTATGGAGGAACCATCATCCACCATCACACAGGCAGTGTGCTTCTCATTTATTTGGGCTCTTATGTATAAAGGACAATTGTGGTTATGGCCCTCGACCAGCAAATCAGCGCTTGAGTAAACCAAATTCTCACCAGCATTTCCCTTCACTATGTCTAACAATTCCATAGGGGAGATGGTAGTTGCCACAGTAGATTCGCATAAGGTGTAAGCACCGTGTCCCAGAGCGGTCCGGATCAGAGGTTACCCTGTGATGAAATCAGTAACCGAGTCTACATAAATGGTTTGGATTTGGAGGTTTTAGTCCCGCGTTCCACGAGAAGTGAGTCTTTTTACCTTTCGTAGGCAGAGGGAGAGAAAATAGGGGATTTTCGAGTCAAAAAGGTAAATTTTTTCCTCCACAGACAGTCGGCCCGTCTGTGAGGCCAGCCCATCGCTTAGGGTCACAGACGGCCTGTGGTATTTTCCGATGCACGTCGAAAAATCACCGCCCCTGTCAGAGCGCCGCCTGGTTTCCTGGAGCACGCAACCTTTTCGACGCCCGTCGGTGGATGTGGCAGGGCCGTCGGACGAATCCTTATGTCAGAAGGATTCTTTTGAAGCCCGCCTCCATACACCGACGCCCGTCAGTCGTGCCTGGCTTATAAAAGCTCCGGATTTTCACTTGAAAAGGGTTCTAAAAATTTTCAAGATGGGAAACTCTGCCCAAATTCAAGCATACTTTCTCTCTCTTCCAGCAAACACATTTCATAATGAAATCTCTTTTAAAGAAGGATCAAATCAATCAAAAGGAACTAAAAACTAATTAGTTTTCCTTAGATTTTGATTCCAAAGTCAATATTTTGAGGGGTTAAAGAGGAAATAGTCCATTTTTCCTTTCTTTGATCCTTCATCTTTGCTTCTCGTGGAACGCGCGTGGCTCTAATCAACACAAGAATCTCACCCAAAGCAATTATCTGAGGGTAACTATTCCGGATTCCTTCTCCATATCATTTCCTATTTACTCCTTATTTTGTTGATTCTTTCAATTTTGTCATTATTTTTCTTTATTTTGACTCTCTTTATCTCATCTTGTGTTAAAAACCCCTTTTTTGACTTTCAAAAGAGTCCTTTTTACTGTTTTTTTTGGGGACAGTGGTGACCGACGGGTCATCTTCTGTACTGACGCCCGTCGGTCACCCCACTCACAGACGCTCTTCCACTTGAGTGAGCGACGGACATGTCAACCAATTTGATAGACGCCCGTCGGTCACCTAAGAAAGGCCGTCGCTGGGTTCTGTCTCTACATCTTCAAATCTTTTTTTTTATCTCTTTAAAGTCCCTTTGACTTTATTTATGTTGATTCTTTTTATATTGACATCCTTTAACTCTCTGTGAGCAATGTGTTGATTTCCCGGGACCATCCTGAGCTTGAGGGGGTATCTACCATATTCGGAGGATTTCGTCTGGTTTAGTTTCCTAACCTTCTTGATTATTTCCTTCATTTGTTATTCATTGATTATTTTATGTACATGGATATACTCTTTTCATATCTCGCTAAGTGTAAAAATGGATCAATGTTTTATACTCAAATAAAAATGAGGTTTGTATAAATGCAAGGGTCCAATGCCCTATTTTTATCCAATAAAAATCATCACAAATAAAAACATCCAATTTTAATAATGATGCATGCGAGGACCAAAGTCCTCAAAATAAGCAATGCCCCGATTCGTGTATGTATCGCACATTTACAAAAAGGAGTTGTATTCCGCTCCTTATATTATTGTAATCTATTGCTTTTGATATCTACTTGACCATTTATGGCTTTCCAAATGTGAATGAATGCGCCTTCGATTAATTGTATCGTGTGGGGAGAGCGAATTAATGATAATTAAAATTTGATCATAAAATAATCGAGGTAGAAATAGATGAGAACTCCCGGACCCAGCTCTGGTCTTTGGGCTCAAAGAGGATAGAGGTCTACCCTCCAAGACACCTTTTTGTGCCATGAGACTTTAGCGCTAATCCTAGGCTCCTTAGGGCGAGAGGATTACCTTCCAAGACCCCTCTGGCTAGCCCAAAATGCATACTAAGCGCAATCTTAGGCTCTCCGAGGCGAGAGAAACTTTTCCAATGTTCTATTGGGTGGCGACTCCATGAAACCTCCTTGTTACCCAACATAGACGCACTTGCGATTTAATACAAGCTGTCAACGGACCCACAAATGCCCCGATCTCCCTCAAGCGGGCGGTCCCATGGGCGGCCGCGGGGATCCGGCCCGCGTCACAGTGGCGACTCCACTGGGGACATTTATGGTTCGAGATTTCAATTTGAAAATACCTCGCTTAACATTTATGATTAAAATTTAATTCATAAATTCACTTTCTTTCAAAATTGCATTCGCATATCATTAGAGCCTTAGAATATGCTAGTTTGGTCCCTCTTTTAGCCCCGGTGCGTTCCTGAAGCACGACCCCATTTTCACTCAATTTGGGGAAGTGTTAAGGATAATCACCAGCCCAAGCCATGTACCTCAATGGTATATCAAAATGATGACCCGATCGGTCGCTATGGTCGTGATGAGCTAGACCTGTCGCCAGGGATCATGCTTGGGTAGCCTTAAAGAAACATCTCCCTTGTCCAAAGCTCATGTAATGGCTGTAGTTACTTTCCACAGGTGAAATGAACCCTAATTCCATGCTTCCTGTATGGATCTTCATGTATTGGGTGAGTCCAGATGTCTCGCTTGGTAACCTAGCCAAAGGCTATCATGCCCCGGTAGGGTAATGTCGAAATTTATGGAACGTCCAAATACGTGACGATCATTATCCATCCGCTTATACATTAGCATAGGAGTGTCATGCTGCTGGTTTTTTTGCCATGCACCATGCGTGTCCATTGGGTCCCTCGTTGACCCTTGGGCTAATCCCACCTTGGAGAGAGACTGCACGACCACGTGTGTGGGAGAAATAAGGGTGGAAGGACCTACTTGCTTGCTTGTGCTCTGTGAATGTCACATATCACGACCATGCATTACACCTGCATTTTATGCATCATATCTAACGTCTTGTCCCTGCAGCCATCATAGATCTGCCCAGGTGGACTAGATCACCAACCGGACGACTGATCCGAGTTCCTGCATCTGAGCTGTCAGATAGAGAAGGCCTGCCAGAAATTTTACCAGGAATCAGTTGCACTGTATCTGAGATGGCAAACTCGCCTAGAGGGGATGATGCCACCAGGGCCATGATTGCGGAAGAAGTGGGCCGGTGATTTAAGGAATTCGAGGGCAGAATGATGAATATGTTGACCGCCCTGGCATAGCAGAATGCTCCACAGAATCCTCCTCCTCCTCCTCCTCCCGTGAGACAAAATGAGCCAGAGGAAGAAAGGGCTGAAAGACGAGAAGAGCCTGTTAGGCCGCCGCCAGTAGAGTTAAGGTCAGTAGCCTCGGGAGAGCAGAGAAGAAGGCCTGTGCTGAGAATTAATGATGATAGAGATATCGAAGATGATAGGATGAGCATTGCATCTGAGAGGGGGAAGGCACCTCAGACTGATGACTTCATTTTAAAGAAGATGGAAGAGAGGTTCGAAGCTATGGCCCGTGTGCTGAGCCGGGGTCAGGGGATGAACCCAGAGGATAAGGAATTGGAGGGAGAGGACCCGATTCCTTACAACTTTAAGATGCCAGACGTGCCAAAATTTGATGGTACTTCTGACCCGACCGCTCATGTGAAGCAATATTCTCTGGTCATGAAGGGGACCACGCTGTCTAAGAAGCAAAAAGTAGAATACTTTTGTCTGAGTCTGACCGCTCATGCCATTGACTGGTATCATGGTCTCGACTGTCGCACTAAAGAAGATTGGGATCTGCTCACTGAGGAGTTTTTGAGACAGTACGACTGCAACACCAGAATGGAGGTGACTCTAAAAGATCTTGAACTGCTCCAGCAGAAGGCCGGGGAATCTTTCCATGATTATCTCACCCGATGGCGGAACCGAGTAATGGAGATGCGAAAAAAGCCAGACACCCAGGACCAGATTCGTTTATTTATCAAGAACGCAAGCCCGTACTTGAAAGATGGGTTGAAGATGAAGGGGTTGAAGGACTGGGAGTCTCTCAAAGTTATAACCATCGAGGCAGAGGGAGAGATCTTAGCTAGGAAAGCTAGCAATGATAATTTTGCCAAAAGGGCTAACCCCGGTCAAGGAACCAGTAGGCCAGCGGGTCCCAATAGTAGCACCAGAAGAACAGGTGAGGTGTCTGCTACTGAGGTAACCACCCAAAGGAAGTTTTCGAACTTGGGGAGACCATTATCTTTGGTCTTGAGAAGGTTAATGAAGGAAGGAAAATTGCAGCCCTTAGCTCCTAGACCTGCTATGACGCAGGGGAAGCCTGGGCACAAAGATAATGAATTCTGTGTGTTTCACTAGCACTCAGGCCATGTCACAGATAAGTGCAAAGCGCTGCGGCACTCTATCCAAGACTTGATTGATAGCAAGCAAATTTTTGACCCTGAAAAGAGGGAAACTGAGAAGAAGCCCGGTTATAATGCCGTACCACCACCCGTGTTTATGATCGGATCTAGCTTGCCAGAGTGGTACGTGCTACAAGATCTATATGGGAGCGAGAAGTTTGCTGCTGATTGTTCCGAGGATAGAGAGGAGAAAGCAGTCGTGGCGACCCTTGATTGCTGGTCTAGCAGTGAGAGCGGTGGAGAAGCCGAGGAGGAGGGGGAGATGAACCTTGATTTGTGGGGGTCTGATGAAGACAAAGAAGAGATAGGGGCTGTAACGAGAAGTAGGAGAGTGGTCCCCGAGATTACGAGGCTACCTGAGCCAGCGCAGATGCCAGCAAAAAAAGAGCCAGAGGAGAATCAGATTGTCAAGCAATTGAAGAAAACTGCAGCTCAAATATCCATCTGGGATATTTTGAGACAGTCCGCCTCTCATAGGCAGAAGGTAGTAGAGGCTTTGGTTGAGGCCACGATCGCCACCACGATTTCCCCATCAGAGCTTTTAGGCTTAGTTAAGGGAGGATCCAAGGAGAGATTGGTCTTTTCTGATGCCGACCTACCGGTCGAAGGCCGCAATCATAACCGACCCCTGTACATCAAAGCACAGATTAACAATAAGCACACTGCTTGCATTATGGTAGATGATGGGTCTTCTATCAATGTGTGCCCCTGATAGCTCTACAGGCTTTTGGTCTAAATGAGGATATGCTCAGTGGATCAGATCTGACTATCACAGCCTATGATAATTCAAGGAGGCACGCCTCGGGGACCTTTAAGACCTTGGTCAAGATAGGACCCATTGAATTAGAGGTAGAATTCGTAGTTCTGCCCATCCCTGCTAACTTCTCAGCTCTGCTCGGGAGACCCTGGTTTCACAAGTTAGGAGGAGTGCCATCCACACTGCATCAAATGATAAAGTTCCCACATGAAGGGGAGGTGGTGACTAGTAAGGCTGAAAGGGAAAGAGAAGATAGCAGAATTAGAACCAAAAATGGGGGATTTGAAGATTTCCTCCGATATGCCTGAGGGGCCTCTGCTAAATCAGGAAGCCAATGAACAAGCTGCAACAGCATCAACCTCTGGAGTGGCAGAAGAAGACTCTAGCTTAGACTGTCTTTTTATTCCATAACTCTTTTATGATGTAAATGACAATTATAATATTATTAATAAGGCAAACGATTTCTCTTATTTGTGCGATGTTTCTAATGGTTTCAACATGCATGAACATGATCATATTCCATCAATTTTTGACATCGATTCCACTGATACAACGCCTTTTAATCTTAGAACCTCAAAAAATCCGAGAGAAATTCTAATAGCATCAAATATAACTCCTGAGGAGAGAAAAAATTTTGAGAGAATAATAAGAAAACATGAAAAAGTCTTTGCCTGGACCTATGAAGACATGCCAGGAATTGACCGAGACGTGGCAGAACATGCTATCCCGACTTATCCGGACTATAAGCCTGTGAAATAGAAGTTGAGAAGGCTCAGGCCAGAATGGGCAGACAAGGTCAAGGAGGAAATTCGACAGCAGATTGAAGCCAAGTTCCTTGTTGAGGTGCAGTATCCTACATGGTTGGCAAATGTGGTCCCTGTAGCGAAGAAGAACGGAAAGGTCAGGGTGTGTGTGGATTATCGAGATCTGAACAAGGCCTGCCCTAAAGATGATTTTCCACTCCCCCACATCGATGTATTGATAGATAGTGCCGCCAATTGCGCGATATATAGCTTTGGAGATGGTTATGTGGGCTACAACCAGATCCTGAACAAAATAACTGACCGGGTTAAGACCGCTTTCATCACAAAGTGGAGGACCTACGCCTACCGAGTCATGCCTTTTGGCCTGAAGAATGCAGGGGCCACATACCAGAGGATGGCAACTAAGATCTTACGCGACCTGATCCACAAAGAAGTAGAAGTGTATGTCGATGACATGATGGTCAAGTCAGCCACCCGAGAGGGACACTTTGAAGCTCTAGAAAAGTTCTTCACCAGGATTGACAAGTATAATCTGCGACTTAACCCCAAGAAGTGCATTTTCGGAGTGACTTCAGGAAAACTATTGGGACATGTCGTCAGCCAGAGGGGAATAGAAATTGACCCGGACAAGGTGAAGGCCATCAGAGAGATGCCTGTGCCGCAAAAAGAGAAGGATGTAAGGAGTTTCCTGGGCAAGCTGCAGTACGTCAGCCGATTTATTGCCAAGCTCACTTCAATATGCAAGCCTGTTTTTAAGCTGCTTAGAAAGAATCAATCTATGGTCTGGAACGAAGACTGCCAGAAAGCCTTTGACAGCATCAGGAAATACCTGTTGAATCCGCCAGTGCTAAGGCCGCTGCAGCCGATCAAACCGCTTATCCTGTATCTGGCAGTAGAGGGCAGTTCTGTGGGCGCCATGATGGCTCAAGAGGATGAATTTGGGGTGGAATTCGCAATTTATTACCTCAGCAAGAAGTTCCTGGCTTATGAAATTAAATATGCTGAAGTAGAGAAGATCTGCCTCGCAGTGATTTGGGCATCAAAGAAATTGAGGCATTACTTCCACTCATACAAAGTTCAGGCAGTGGCCAAGCAGAATCCATTAAGATATTTGCAGGAAGCACCATCTTTGCTTGGTAAGATGGGGAGGTGGCTGCTCTTGTTACAGGAGTTCGATGTGCAATACATCACTCGCAAAACTATTAAGGGGCGAGCTGTAGCCGAATTTCTTGCTGAGCATCCTATACAAGGAGACACTCCCGAGTTCACCTTTCCTGATGTAAGCATAGTCGCGATTTCTGTCCAGGGATGGCAGTTACACTTCGACGGGGCAGTGAATAACAGAGGGGCCGGAGTCGAAATCGTCTTGACAACCCCAGATAATGAGAAACTTCTCCTAGCAAAGAAGTTGAGGTACAAAGCAACCAACAATGAAGCCGAATATGAAGCATGCACTTTCGGGTTTGAAGCTTTAGCGGCATTGGGAGCAAAGAATATAAAAGTCTTTGGTGACTCATCCTTGGTGATTAACCAGATTCGAGGTGAGTGGGCTGTAAAAGAAGAGCGGCTGGTACCCTATGTTGAATATTTGAAAGAGGTATGTGGGCAGTTTGAGACTTGCACTTTCCACTTCGTGCCGAGAGATGAGAATCGTCTAGCTGATGCATTGGCAACCTTAGTATCAATGTGGGATAATCCTGAAGGAGTAGCTATGAAGCCAGTACTGATTTCGAGTTCTGAAAAGCCCAGCTTTGAGATCAAACCTGTAATGGAAGTAGAAGTGGCGGATGGGAAACCATGGTACTTCGACATCGTGAATTACTTGGAAAACAATAAATTTCCAGAAGAAGCTACTGAGAAAGACCAGAGGATGATCCGGAAGCTATCTACTCAGTTCATATCCTTGGAAGGGGTGTTGTACAAAAGACAGTCGGACGGGATTCAGCTCAGGTGCTTGAATGAAAAAGAAGCCCGCAAAGTGATGGAGGAAACCCATGCAGGTGTCTGTGGGGCCCACATGAACGGTTTGACCTTAGCCAAGAAGATTATGAGACAAGGCTTCTATTGGCTTACGATAGACAATGACTGCTCGAAATATATTAAGCAATGCCAGTTGTGCCAACAATACGCAGACTTGAGACACCTGCCAGTGTCAGAGCTACATAACCTGACATCACCTTGGCCTTTCGCTGCTTGGGGGATAGATATCATTGGAGAGATTCGCCCTACGGCATCCAATGGGCATAGGTACATCATAGTCACAATTAACTATTTTACCAAATGGGTAGAGGCGGAATCCTTCAAAAAGATTGACGCAAGGGATATGGCAAAGTTCATAGAGAGGAATCTGATCTGTAGATATGGCCTCCCTCATCACATAGTGTCTGACAATGGGGTGCAATTCATGGGGGAAAGCAGGAAGCTCCTCGAGAAGTATGGTGTCGAGCATCATAAATCCTCTCCCTACCGACCACAAGCAAATGGAGCAGTGGAGGCCGCTAATAAAAATATGAAAAAGATCCTGTCCAAGATGGTCCAAACCTACAAAGATTGGGCTGAAAAGTTACCCTTCGCTCTGTGGGGATATAGAACAACGGTAAGGATGTCTACAGGCGCTACACCGTTTTCCCTGGTATACGGAACGGAAGCAGTATTGCCAGTTGAGATAGAGCTCAAATCACTGAGGGTGGTCATGGAAGCCCAAATTCCGGAGGCCGAATGGGCGCGGCAGAGGCTACAGCACTTGAACTTATTAGACGAGAGTAGGCTGAAAGCTTATTATCATAACCAGATTTACCAGAAGAGATTGGCAAGGACATTCAGAAAGAAGGTGAGAAAGCATCTGTTGAAAGAAGGGGACTTGGTGTTCAAGCAGATGAGTCCAGGCATACCAGATATTAGAGGGAAATTCAGACCAACCTGGGAGGGGCCGTATATCCTTAAAAAGCTGCTGTCCAAAGGAGCCGCAATCTTATCGGATAGTGATGGGAACGAATTCAAAGAACCGATCAACGTCGACAGACTCAAACGGTTCCATGGCTAAAGACCAAAATAAAAAGAAGAGAATAAAATGCCCTGCAGGTCGAAAACCGAAAAAAGGTGGCTGTTCTAAAATTGGGCGCCTCGACAGGGTGAAAACCGAAAAAAGGCATCCTGTGCAAAAATTAGAGGCATGAGAGAAAATGTCCAATCGTGAAAACCCGAGAGGGCCGATTGGTAACAGGAGTTGATGCTGTTAAAATTTGGTTTCATGTATTTACAGCGCGTAAGCAGCTGAGTAAATGCCAAAACTGATCATGTATGCTGAAATTATATGAAAATGTACACAAATTCGTGAAATGGAATGAATATTATTCTTTTCATTTTTGTCATTTCCTAGTTCTGCATTAAAAAGAAATGTAGCACCAAAAGAAATACATATGTAAGCTAAGTTAAGTCCTGCTGCTGCTCTCGCTGGCCAGATGCTTGAGCCCTCGAGTCCTGTTATTAGATGCTGGACTAAGGATCCACTTCTTGTACTCGCTAGTCAAAGACACAGAATGATTGCCAAACCTCGGGATAACAGTCTTCACTTGTAGTTTGCCCCATAGCTCATGATACCGAGAAGCAAATGCAACCGAGAGATCTCCTCCCCGGAAAGATAAGGGAATCCTCACTACATCCTGGGTCATCCCGAGCTTACGTGTACATCGAGAAGTGATGCAAAAGGTGGCTCGACGGAGCCCACAGAGGGGAACACACCCCGATGGCCCATCAATGACCACATGAGATAGTGGGAGCCAGGCAGACGTGAAACTGATGTCATCATCTGACAGCTCGCTAAATCTGGTAATGCCTTCACCAGTAGTGGCACACCCATGTAGTCGTCGACGCGGAAGAAAGTGATTCGGCGAGTACTGTGGGGTAACTCGAGGAGGTGGCTCAGACAGCATCCTCAGTTTCTCTTGCAGCCAGATCTGAAAAAAAAAATAAAAAAAAAAAAAGCCGCTGGAGTAAGTAGGGTTTACTTTAGGCAAAAATAAGGCACAGGGTTGTGTGAAAATCCGAAAGGACGCACCTCTCGCTGAGAAAAGTTAGTGTGAAAATCCATAAGGGACGCACTACCTTTAAAATAATGACGTACCGAGAGCAATAAGGGGCTGTCGGTAAAAGTCGTAGTGGATCCAGAGCTCACAGCGTCCAAGCCCAGAATGGTCTCAGCTAGAATGAGTGGTAGGGGTGATAATCCCAGATGAAAGTCGCTCAGGACTCCGAACAGGCGGGAGTCACCTGTCAAACCCCCTGGAACAACAGTGAGGAAGTTCACCATGCAAAACAAGAATATGATGCTTACCCGGTAGGTAGGGATGTCAGTGAACTGATCCAGAGCCTCGATCAGTGGCCCCAGAGTAAAGGAAGAGCCCGGAGGAATCAGCCAGACGGCCTTAGAAGAAGGTATGCCAAGAGCCATAGCTATGTCCCGGGTCTAGAATAGGCTGCAGCGGGGGACGCAAGGCAGAGCGCTAGGAGGGAACCAGGCTCCAAGAATGGTAGCTAATTCTTCAGGTAAAGGGCACAATTCCTGGTAGGTAAACCGGAAGACGTGGAACCGGGGGTTCTAGAAGTGGGTCACCGCCAGAAGGAGGTTCTGATTGACTTTGACCCGGCACAGGTATTTCAGTCCAGACAGAGAGGAAAGGGTGCCTTCTTCCCAAGTGTGTTTTTCGTCTAAGATACGGTGCATCCTTTGGGCTAGAGAAGAAGACATGCTAAGAAAGATGAAAGGCTCAAGATATTGGAAAATGAAGAGACATAAGAGGAGCAAAAATTTTGTAAGAATTTATAGGGAAGTGTCACCAACGGCCTACCTGCCTCTCCTAAGAGACGGCCTACCCGCCTCTCCTAAGAGACGGCCTGCCCGTCGGTAGAGATCCACCTGGCAGACGCATACGTCAGCATTGCATTCATCACGCGCATTAACTCGCATTTATTGAGTGACAGATGGCCAGCCCGTCGGTCGCTCCTACAGATGCCCAGCCCATCGGTCACGAAATTCTATATAAGGGCGAGTGACAGACGGTGCAACGCCTGCTGTCCCTTTCATTTTCCCTCTCAAACGGTTTTTTTTTGCTTTTTTTAGTGTTTTTTCAAGCATTTCTTCTTCTTTTTTCGCGATTTCTTCATATTTTCGCATTCTCTACTCACCGGGTGCTTGGATATTTATATTTCTTCAGTTTCTACACTTCTCGCGACTACAAGTAAGTAAATAACTACCTATTTTTGAATTTATTCAATTTATTTCTTCATTTCTTCTTCCTTTAACCTTAGAAAAGGTTAGGATGCTTTAGATGCCTTAAGAATTTAGGGAGAATGCTGCCCATTTTCTTTATTATTTTTTTAGTACAATTAAATCTGAACCTTTGCATGATCACATAGAAATAGAACTTTTCTATAACTTTTGTTGCTTTAGAAATAGACCCTTTAGCGCATTATTCTGTGTATATATTGATTTTGAGGCCTGAGGCCATTGTTTTGTGTTGTTGGGGACACACTCTTGCCGGGGTGTGTCTTATTTACATGCATATATTGTTGTTGAGGCCTGAGGCCTATTTTGATGCCTTTTTATGCAGGAGGTTGGGCATACCCTTGCCGGGGTGCTGCCCAAATTTTTATTATTTTATTCTAAAATTGAATATCTTTGTGTATAATGCATGTCTTGGGGGCCTAGAAAGCCCATTTGTATTCGCTTCAAATTATTTCCATGCTAATTGCATGTTGCTTTTGCTTTGATATGTGCAAGGCATGTTGGGCAACTTCCTTTGATAGGACGTCCGCCCTTTTCACTTGTTATCAGTTTTCTATCTCATTTTCGGGTCGCCATTGCCCTGGTAAGGCCTAAATGGGCCTTCACCTTGAAAATAAGTCTAATAATATTTATTTTGTCAAATTTTCACTATCTGATTTTTTTCTCCTTTGCAGGATGCCTCCCAGACGCAGAGCACCGCAGGCCCAGCCCGAAGTCGTAGTTCCGGGTTGGATGGATGATGAGTCAGCTCAGAGGTATAGAGCGTTAGCTCAGGTAGAGCTTCGGGCCAGCCGTTTCGTGTCCCGGTCGTTCCTGGAGGCCCTAGGGATGGCTCTAGAGTTTGATTTGCTTGTCGAGGGTGCTGGGTGGACAGAGTTCCTTGACCCCTCCTTCTAGACTTTTCCAGAGGCTACTCGCCAGGTCCTAGCCACTCCCCGCTATGCCGGTTTCCAGAGTTCGGATACCGAGCCAAGGGTGGTCCAGTTTTTGTTTGACGGCGACCATTACAGTATTACCAGGCAGAGATTCGCATAGGCCATGGGGCTCCCTACAGAGGAGGGGGTCGAGATCCCACGGCGAGCTGTGAGACGCACCCATTGGGTGGCCATTGCCCTACCGGGAGTGCTGTATGATCATGATACAGCGAAGAGCACCGTACTGGTGTCTCAGGCACTCCGGTATTTGCACAGAGTGCTATCCAGTTCGTACCTCGGTCGAGCTGGTAATCCAGGGTCGCTTAATGCGGCCAAGATCTGGAGCCTTTGGGCTATGGTGGCAGGCCAGCGTCTCAACATTAGCCATGAGATCTTGGCCAACTTGACCAGAGTCGGCAGAGGATTGACACCGGTGGTGATAGTGGGAGGAGTTATCACCCGGTTGCTTTTGAGGTTGGGAGTTGCCCCTGACAGGTTGAGAGCACCCTTGGAGGAGGGGATCCATGTGGATGCCACAGCGGCAGTGTAGATGGGCATGATCTCCCCGATATCAGGGCAGGCAGAGGCCTACAGGGTGCTGACCATTCACGAGACCCGACGGATGTTCTCACTTCCACCCTTGGGTCCAGATCCAGACCACCCGGAGCACCCAGAGCATCAGCCTCCACAGCCAGAGCCCCAGACTCAGCCCGAGCCTCAGCCAGAGCACCAGCCTCCACACTCAGAGCTAGAGCCCCAACCTCCTCAGCCTCAGACTATGCCACCGCCACCGCAGCTGGAGCAGTCCAAGACTCCATCGGACTTCGACATGGAGTTCACTATGGATGAGCTCTTTGCCGCCTCGCCAGCATCCCGAGCACCGACTCTTGTCCTGTCGCTGAGCGTCAGAGTGCAGAGGACTACCCACGGGCCCCCCGAGAGGTATCATCCGTATTCTCGAGGCGACCCAGGATCGTCTACCTCCGCAGCACCGCCTCCAGAGCCACCACAGCAGCAGCCAGCACAGCCTGACTTCTCTCAGCTCCTCACTTCCATGTTCACAGCCTTAGAGCGACGACAGGATGAGAGGGACAGAGCTATTCATGAGAGGTTGGACTGCCAGCAGGCTGCTATTCAGGAGCAGTCCCAGTCGGTGGAGCGTTTAGCCCAGGAGCAG
Source organism: Excoecaria cochinchinensis (assembly GCA_947683425.1). Taxonomy (NCBI): domain Eukaryota; kingdom Viridiplantae; phylum Streptophyta; class Magnoliopsida; order Malpighiales; family Euphorbiaceae; genus Excoecaria; species Excoecaria cochinchinensis. The sequence continues at coordinate 6,142,557 of CANTUQ010000112.1, forward strand.
GCCAGCTACATCGAGCATACGACACGGGAGCAGGCTCGGATCATGGATGCTTTCAGGGATTAGCAGGCTCGGGTTATAGAGGCCTTCAGAGGTGAGCAGGCGAGGCTGATCGAGCAGGTTGCCCAGGGTCAGAGGGAGCTTAGGCAGCAGCTCGCTCATGATTTGAGGACGTCACAGGACCAGGCATCTCAGAGGGTTGACATGACCCTACAGATGATTGACGAGTCACTCGATTCTCTGAGATCCCGCATCCAGGCGATAGAGGGGATACTCCCACCCTTGTCTCAGACCATGAGGGAGTTCAGGGAGTAGGCAGAGCAGTGCCTAGAGCACATGAAGAGGGCCGCCAGTGAGCAGACCACTCAGTTGAGCCAGGCGTTCAAGAAGTTGGGAGGCACAGTATCAGAGACGTTGGAGTTCATGATGACTTGCACCCAGCCTTTCTTGGATGGCCACGCTCAGATCCGATTCAGGCAGACCCACGATGCTGAGGTAGGACCCTCCACAGCTCAGCCTCCACCGCCGGCACGGCCAGCTCTGCCTCTACCTCCGCCAGGGACAGTGCACATATCGGATGATGAGGACCCCGATGAGCCCTCTGACTACACACCCCTATGATATTCAGGGAGTCATATTTTTGTACATTTATGCTTTGTATATACATCGTACAAAATAGATTTTTCTAGTGAAAAACTTTTGTTTTCGAGATTTATGCATTTATTCGGTTATTTATGATTCGTTCATATAGCAGATGAATATATGCCTTCACATTCACTCATATTCCAAAACAAGGAAAACAAAAATGATAAATAACAACTCAATAAAGAAGAATATAAATGAAACATGGCATAGCAGATGAAGCAAAATCACGCCATTAATAAACAGGTTAAAAGATGGCCACTCAAACATGAACTAACAAAACCCTTTATCACACAGGTACAGAGAAACATTGATCTGAACACAGGCATTGATTAAAAAGTCCGAACAAGGGCGCCTAAGATCCTTTTTTTGGGACGAGGAACCCGGCGAGATCTCCTCCTCTTCACACCGAGTTTGTAGCCAGAGAGCGCTACATCTCCTCAACCCTGCGCAAGCCGAGATGAGGCTAGCAGAAGTTGCAGTTAGAGAAACACTGCTCTTCACCAGATCGAGATTGTGGCCAGAGAGTGCTACATCTCACAGTTCGCGCGGTAGCCAGAGAGTGCTACGCACCTTGCAGATCGAATGGGGGTTAGCAAGGGAAATTCAGATCGAAGCTGCAGTTAGAGAAACACTTCTCTTCACCAGATCAAGATTGTGGCCAGAGAGTGCCGCATCTCACAGTTCGCGTGGCAGCCAGAGAGTGCTACGCACCTTGCAGATCGAATGGGGGTTAGCAAGGGAACTTCAGATCGAAGCTGCAGTTAGAGAAACACTGCTCTTCACCAGATCGAGACCGTGGCCAGAGAGTGCCGCATCTCATGGTTCACGCGGCAGCCAGAGAGTGCTATGCACCTTGCAGCCCGGATGGGGGTTAGCAAGGGAACTTCAGATTTAAGCTGTGGTTAGAGAAACACCGCTCTTCATATCGAGTTCGTAGCCAGAGGATGCTACGTCTCACCAACACCTACAAGTCGAGACGAGACCGGTAGGGGTATCTTCGCATCGCCGAACGGACCGAGACCAGGTCTACCCGGTAAAAGGCACGAAAGGTAAGAACCGTCGCAGGTATGCCTTCTTTCTTTCTGTCCTTTCTCTGAGTTTTGGCTTATCTAAGCGCTTGTGCACTAGTTTCCCCAAAACTGGGGGCAACTGTAAGCACCGTGTCCCAGAGCGGTCCGGATCAGAGGTTACCCTATGATGAAATCAGTATCCGAGTCTGCATAAATGGTTTGGATTTGGAGGTTTTAGTCCCGCGTTCCACGAGAAGTGAGTCTTTTTACCTTTCGTAGGCAGAGGGGGAGAAAACAGGGGATTTTCGAGTCAAAAAGGTAAATTTTTTCCTCCACAGATGGTCGGCCCGTCTGTGAGGCCAGCCCGTCTCTTAGGGTCACAGACGGCCTGTGGTATTTTTCGACGCCCGTTGGAAAATCACCGCCCCTGTCAAAGCGCCGCCTGGTTTCCCGGAGCACGCAACCTTTCCGACGCCCGTCGGTGGATGTGGCAGGGCCGTCGGACGAATCCTTGTGTCAGAAGGATTCTTCCGACGCCCGCCTCCATACACCGACGCCCGTCGGTTGTGCCTAGCTTATAAAAGCTCCGGATTTTCACTTGAAAAGGGTTCCAAAAATTTTCAAGAGGGGAAACTCTGCCCAAATTCAAGCATACTTTCTCTCTCTTCCAGCAAACACATTTCATAAAGAAATCTCTTTTAAAGAAGGATCAAATCAATCAAAAGGAACTAAAAACTAATTAGTTTTCCTTAGATTTTGATTCCAAAGTCAATATTTTGAGGGGTTAAAAAGGAAATAGTCCATTTTTCCTTTCTTTGATCCTTCATCTTTGCTTCTCGTGGAACGCACGGAGCTCTAATCAACACAAGAATCTCACCCAAAGCAATTATCTGAGGGTAAATATTCCGGATTCCTTCTCCATATCATTTCCTATTTACTCCTTATTTTGTTGATTCTTTCAATTTTGTCATTATTTTTCTTTATTTTGACTCTCTTTATCTCATCTTGTGTTAAAAACCCCTTTTTTGACTTTCAAAAGAGTCCTTTTTACTGTTTTTTTTCGGGGAAAGTGGCGACCGATGGGTCATCTTCTGTACCGACGCCCGTCGGTCACCCCACTCACAGACGCTCTTCCACTTGAGTGAGCGACGGACATGTCAACCAATTTGACAGACGCCCGTCGGTCACCTAAGAAAGGCCGTCGCTGGGTTCTGTCTCTACATCTTCAAATCTTTTTTTTATCTCTTTAAAGTCCCTTTGACTTTATTTATGTTGATTCTTTTTATATTGACATCCTTTAACTTTCTATGAGTAATGTGTTGATTTCCCGGGACCATCCTGAGCTTGAGGGGGTATCTACCATATTCGGAGGATTTCGTCTGGTTTAGTTTCCTAACCTTCTTGATTATTTCCTTCATTTGTTATTCATTGATTATTTTATGTACATGGATATACTCTTTTCATATCTCGCTAAGTGTAAAAATGGATCAATGTTTTATACTCAAATAAAAATGAGGTTTGTATAAATGCAAGGGTCCAATGCCCTATTTTTATCCAATAAAAATCATCACAAATAAAAACATCCAATTTTAATAATGATGCATGCGAGGACCAAAGTCCTCAAAATAAGCAATGCCCCGATTCGTGTATGTATCGCACATTTACAAAAAGGAGTTGTATTCCGCTCCTTGTATTTTTGTAATCTATTGCTTTTGATATCTACTTGCCCATTTATGGCTTTCCAAATGTGAATGAATGCGCCTTCGATTAATTGCATCGTGTGGAGAGAGAGCGAATTAATGATAATTAAAATTTGATCATAAAATAATCGAGGTAGAAATAGATGAGAAATCCCGGACCCAGCTCTGGTCTTTGGGCTCAAAGAGGCTAGAGGTCTACCCTCCAAGACACCTTTTTGTGCCACAAGACTTTGGCGCTAATCCTAGGCTCCTTAGGGCGAGAGGTTTACCTTCCAAGACCCCTCTGGCTGGCCCAAAATGGATACTAAGCGCAGTCTTAGGCTCTCTGAGGCGAGAGAAACTTTCCCAATGTTCTATTGGGTGGCGACTCCATGAAACCTCCTTGTTGCCCAACATAGACGCACTTGCGATTTATTGCAAGCTGTCAACGGACCCATAAATGCCCCGATCGCCCTCAAGCAGGCAGTCCCATGGGCGGCCGCGGGGATCCGGCGCGAGTCACATAAGGCTTCCACTAACTTCTACCTATGTGAAGGAGACTATCTCAGTAGATCCAATATTGAATTTGAGCTGGTGTCCTTTTCAACTGCTTCTTTATTGGGTCTTTCTCCTGCTCCTTTCCATTCTAAATTGCCATGGGATCTTGTGGCTTCTCAACCTCCGAAACTACCCTTCTACTCCGGGCCACTGCTCCGACCTTCTTCTCATCATCCTTCTTCTCTCCTTCATCTGAACCCCACGGGTCAGCGGACTCTTCATCATCAAAGTTATTATCTTTATTTCCACTGTCATCAGTGAACCAACAATCTATCATTGCCACAGGAATCCCTTCTTCACTTGCCTCCTTAGGGTAAGTGATAGCAACGTTCTCACTTCCATACAAATCTCTCAGCACATACCATTCCAGCAAACTGGACCCAACATGAACACAAGTGGGGGCACATTGTTTTATCCGAGCTTCTTCTGGTTCCCTCTCTTTTTCGAATCTGTGATCTGCTTAGAGTCGATCAAATACTGAATGGCATGCCTCAATGCCTTGCAGTTATCAGTCGTATGCCCAGTGTACGGATGGTAAGCACAATACTCATCGTCCTTATGTCCCGGTTATCCCTGGGTCCGGGTAGGTTGAGGTGCTAACTTTCCCTCCTTCATTAATCTTCTCAGCACCCAGGAGAGAGACCTCCCTAGATTTGAGAAGTGCCTCAAACTAACACTTGCAGCTGAAACTTTGGCCGTATTGCCCATTTTGCCACTAATGCTAGAACTCACTGGCCTACTCGCCCCCTAACTACCGCTGCTCTTCCTGGTATAAGCCTCACTACTTGCTCTCCTCGCAAGGTATTCACCCTTAGCCTCAATGGCTATGTCTTTTAGCATCTCTCAGTCTTTTAAACCCTTTATCTTTAGCCCATCTTTTAGATACAGGCTAGCATTCTTGATAAAGAGCCTGATCCATCCTGAGTATCCGGCTTCCTCTTCATCTCCATCACCCGATTTCTCCATCTGGTCAGATACTTATAAAACAATTCCCCGGACTTCTGCTGTAAGAGTTCCAAATCCTTCAGCATCACTTTTGTCCTTGTATTGTAGTCATACTACCTGAGAAACTCTTCAGTCAATAGGTCCTAGTCTTCCTTGGTCCTCTGGTCTAGCCCATGGTACCAGTCCACCGGGGAACCTATCAAGCTCAAGCAGAAGTACTCTACCTTCTGCCTCTTCGTTAAAGTAGTACCCTTCATTACCAATGAGTACTGGTCTGAAATGCCATCAAACTTTGAAATGTCCAACATTTTGAAATTCAGAGGGATCAGATCTTCTCCCTCTAACTCTTTATCTTCAGGGTTCATCCCTCGCCCTCTTATCAACATTATTGACATTGCTTCAAAATTCTCTTCCATTTTCTTCCAGTTGGCTTTCTCCGACTGAGGTGCCTTCCCTCTCACTGATAAAGGCTCCTCATACTCATCTTTTTCCAATTCATCCTTTATTCTATGGGCTGCCTCGTAGATGTGGTAGCCCTCAAATCAACTGGTGGTGGATTAACCTCCTCAAGTCGGTCTTCTTTAGCCTCCTCCTGTTTATTTTATCTCATAGGAGGGGGCATCTAGGTTTTGTGCGGCAGGCGAGGCCATTGTCGCCATCATGGGCATCATTCTATTTTTAAACTCCTCAAACCGTCTACCAACTTCCTCGACTCTCAAGGCCCTGGTGGCATCCACTTCTCTCAGTGGGTTGGCCATTTCACTGTCTATGGAGAATTAAGAGGACGTAGTTTAACTGCTCTCAAAAAGTGAGTCTGAATATTCTACCCTTTCTGGTAGCTCAAAGAACGAATTTCTACGAAGCCACCCACAGGGACCTCTTGACCACCTGGATAGATCTATGATGGCTGCAAAATATACTGGGTCAAGATGATGCATGAATGCCATCTATTGCATGGTCGTGCTATACAGCATCCACAACCATATGCAAGAAAGTAGATCCTCCCAACCTTATTACCCCCACACACGAGGTCGTGCAGTCTCTTTTTTAAGTGGGCTTGATCCATGGATTAGCGAGAAACCTAATGGACGCGCACGATGCACAGTGGAAAACCAGCAGCATAACATCTCTTGTCTAATGAACATGCGTATAGGTTATTATCATTGAGTATTCAGGTAACCAGAACAAGCTGGCATAGACCTATCGGGGCATGTAAGCCTTTTGATTAGGTGACCAATAAACTTATTTTGGTTTGACTAATACAACATGATCCATACAGTAAGCATAGTATTAAAGTTCATATCACCTGGGGGGAGTGTCTACTTTTATTACATGTGCTTCGGCTAGGGTGATAAAACTTTAGGTCTACCCAAGCATGGTCCCTGCCGATAGGTCTAGCTCATCACGGGCATAATGACCAATCGGGTCTCCATTTAATATATAATAGTGGTACGAGGCTTGGGCTGGTGATTATTCTTAACACTTCCCTACATTGAGTGAACGTTGGGTCGTGCTTCGGGAACGCACCGGGGCTGAAAGAGGGACAAAACTAGGGTAGATCTAAGGCTCTAATAATATGCTATGCAATTTCGAAGAGGGACCAAACTAGGGTAGATCTAAGGCTCTAATTAAAATAAAACTTAATTATATGTTTTAACCAAGGTACTTTCGAAGCGAAGTCTCAGCGATCCCCAGGGGAGTCACCACTGTGACATGCTCCGAACCCCAGTGGCCCCAAAGACCCACTTTTAGGGTGTCCAAGAGAGGTTCATAGAACTTATAATAAATTATAAGGGTGTCTATTTTGGGCAACAAGGAGGTGTTTTAGAGTTGGCACCCATTAAAATATTGGGAAGGGTCGTCTAGCCTCACTGAGCGTAAGACAGCGCATGGGTGTCTATTTTGGGCAATCAGAGATATTTTAGAATCTTAATTCCCATAGAACATTGGAAATATTAATCTAATCTCGTGAAACCTAAGACGATACATATTCGTCTATTTTATGGAAGCTAGAGATATTTTGGAGTCCCCACCCCAATAGAACATTGGGTTGGTTCGTCTAACCTCATGGAGCCTAAGACAATGCAACTTGGGCCTATTTTGAGCAACAAGAGATATTTTTGAATTGCCTTTCCAATAGAACCTTGGAAAGGTTCATCTAACCTCGTTGAGCCTAAAACCAGAGATGGTTTGGGACTTTCCATTTATTCATACCTTGATTAAATTATAATTGAATTTTGAAGTTAAAATTTCATATTCTCATTTAGTTTAATGCAAAGCTATAAATGAAGCATCAAATAAACAAAACTTTGATAACTTACAACAAAACTAGGGGAAGAATACAACCCCTATTGTAAATAAATAGAAGATAAATAAACCTATATAAAATGGGAATATTCATTTTGGAGTGAGGACATTGGTCCTCGTATGCATATTCAGAGAAAGGATGATAATAACCTTTTTATTTTGTTTGGATAAAAATCAGGACATTGGTCCAATTTTATTTAAGAAAATCTTATTTATTTGTAAAAATATTTTGCCATTTTTACATTAGCGGGCTAAAAATAATATTTACAACAAATATTAGTTAAATAAAATAAATGAGAGAGGAATAAGGTATGAGAAATGAACCACATTGACGCTTCCATATCGCCCTTAGCTAGTTCTCCTTTTTTAACACCCTAAAACTCGAAAAAAAAAACCAAACTCACAAAAGAAATAAATCATGGTAGTAAGATAATAATAACAAAAATAAAAATTATGATGAAAAAGGATTAATAAAAAAACAGCAATGCAAAAATAATCTGAATAATGAAAAAGGGAAATAAATTACCTTGGAATGAGTGAAAACAAGATAAGAAGAGAAAAAATGAAATAATCAAAGAATAAAGGAAAGGAAAGCCCAGGGACGGCCCAAACCGCATAAGCGACGGCTATCCCTGGGCCGATCGACGGGCATAAGAGGGTTTTCACGATGGCCCGTTGCTCGTTTGAGTGACGACCGTTGGTGGACCTTCAGCTCGTCAGTTGTTCCTGAACCAAAAAAAAGCAAGGAAAAAATAATTAAAACCCAATTTTTTACAATTAAAATACCTTTTTAGTGCAATTTATCACAAATAAATTAATCTAAAGTAATAAAATAAGTTTGAGGTCAATCCGAAATATTCACCCTCGAAATGCTATCTTCTGAAGGTGAATGTTGTGTGGTTTTTTTCCCTTAAATTCTACAAGGATCAACCAATGACATACAATTTTGAGGAAATTTTTCGACAACAAAATTGCTATCGGTGGCCCCGAAGACCCACTTTTAGGGTGTTCGAGGGAGGTTCATAGAACTTGTAACAGATTACAAGGGCATCTATTTTGGGCAACAAGGAGGTGTTTTGGAGTCACCACCTAATAAAACATTAGGAAGGGTCGTCTAGCCTCACTAAGCCTAAGACAGCGCATGGGTGTTAGTTTGGGCAATCAGAGATATTTTGGAATCCTCCTTCACATAGAACATTGGAAAGATTCATCTAATCTCGTGAAACCTAAGACGATGCATATTTGTCTATTTTGGGCATATTTTGGAGTTTGCACCCCAATAGAACATTAGGATGGTTCATTTAACCTCATGGAGCCTAAGACAATGCAACTTGGGCCTATTTTAGGCAATAAGAGATATTTTGGAATTCCCTTTCAAATAGAACATTTGAAAGGTTCATCTAACCTCGTTAAGCCTAAGACTAGAGACGGTTCGGGACTTCCTATTTATTTATACCTTGATTAAATAATAATTGAGTTTTAAAGTTGAAATTTCATATTCTCATTCAGTTCAATATGATAATTAAAGCTTAGATCAATCATATAATGCAAAGCTATAAATGAAGCATAAAATAAACCAAACTATGATAACTTACAGTAAAACTAGGGGCATAATACAATCCCCATTATAAACAAATAGAAGATAAATAAACATACATAAAATGGGAATATTCGTTTTGGAGTGAGGACATTGGTCATCGCATGCATATTCAGAGAAAGGATGATAATAACCTTTTTGTTTTGTTTGGATAAAAATTAGGACATTGTTCCTATTTTGATTAAAAAATCCTATTTATTTGTAAAAATATTTTGCCATTTTTGCATTTACGGGCTCAAAATAATATTTACAACAAATATTAGTTAAATAAAATAAATGAGAGAGGAATAGGGTATGAGAAATGAACCACATTGACGTTTCCATATCGCCCTTAGCTAGTTATCCTTTTTTAACACCCCAAAACTCAAAAAAATAAATAAACTCACAAAAAAAACAAATCATGTTAGTAAGATAACAATAAAAAAAATAACGATGAAAAAGGATTAACAAAAAAATAGTGATATACAAATAATCTAAATTATGAAAAAGAGAAATAAATTACCTTAAAATGAGTGGAAACAAGATAAAAGGAGAAAAAAATGAAATAATCAAAGAAGAAAGGAAAGGAAAGACCAGGGACAGCCCAAACCGCATGAGTGACGGCCGTCCCTGGGCCGACCGACGGGCAGACGAGGGTTTTCGCAATGTCCTCATTTGACCGACGGTCGTCGGTGGACCTTCAGCCCGTTGGTTGTCCCTGACCCGAAAAAAAAAAGCAAGAAAAAAATAATTAAAACCCAAATTTTCACAATTGAAATACGTTTTTGGTGCAATTTATCACAAATAAATTAATCTAAAGCAATAAAATAAGTTTGAGGTCAATCTGAAATATTTACCATCAGAACGCTATCTTCTGAAGGCGAATGTTGAGTGGTTTTTTTCCCTTGAATTCTGCAAGGATCAACCGACGACGTATAATTTTGAGGAAATATTTCGACTGCAAAATTGCTATTTTTTGAAAGCAAATCAAGGAAAGAAAATTGATTTTTCTTACTTGATTTCTATAATAATCGTGAATGTAAAAGAGGATAGATCGAGCAAAAATGAATTGATTTCACTTTCTCGGATTCTCCTTTTTTTTGAAAAGATTTAATGAAAATTTATGCAATAAAAAAGAAGAATTTTTGGAAATTCTTTCGAGACTTTTGAGCCTTTAAAAAAAAAAAACCTTTCTAACCTTTTTATTAAAATTTTTCCAGCCCCTGAAAATGAATCTTAGCCCACTATTTATAGACTAAGAAAAAGGATTCAAATCTTTTTAAATTTTAAATTTGAATTTCAAAAAAAATTACAAAATAAAATTAAAACCACCAGATTTTAGAAGATATTTGGAAATCAAATCAAATATTTGGAAATATTTGGAGAAGATTTGGAAATCCCATCAAATTCAATAAAAAATCCAGAGAATATGAAATCCAGTGAAATCCACTTGGAAAATCCTCGCAAACCGCAACGGATGGTCGACCGACGGGCATCGCTCGGCGTACCGACGGGCGCCAGTCGTAGGGGCAACCCCGCTCTTTTTGAATGATGGGCGATTACGTGAGGGACGGGTGTGAGCGACGGGTGTCACTCGCGCGAGGGGTGTGCCATCACGCGTGAGCGACAAGCATCGCTCCCACGAGGGACGGGCGTCCTAAGCACGAGCGACGAGCATCGTTGTCGCTCGCACGACGATAGAGTGATGGGTCACCCATTGACCGACGGGCTACCCGTCAATCAACCCCAACACAAAATTTTCATCTAAAAAGCTCCTTTCAATGCACAGAAACTTCCCGTCGCCAAAAACCCTTAATCGTTGTGAATTCTAAGGGTGAAAGCCTAAAACCTTCATTCGTTTGCCTGGAAATGGGTAATGATATCTTCATCGGGTAACTCTGATCTGGATTGCTTCAGGACCCAGTGTCTACACATCTGTGTAACCATTTATTACTGTCTCATCTTCTAATCTTCCACACACTAAGAATGGATACTTAGTACTTCTTAAGTACTTAACGATATTCTTGACTACTATCTAGTGAATTTCACTGGAATCCGACTAGTATTTGCTCGTCATGCTTAATGCATACGAAACATTTGGTTGAGTACATAACATGGTGTACATGATAGATCCTATAGCCGAAGCATAAGGAATCATACTCATGCAATCTTGCTCATCAGATGTCATGGGATATTGAGTCTTGCTAAGAGAAATGCCATGAGACATTGGTAAGAATGCAATTTTAGAATTTTGTACGCTAAACCTTTTCAACATCTTATCTACGTAAGTACTTTGACTCATACTAAATATCCTTTTAGATTTATACCTATATATCTTAGTCCTAAAGATATAAGTAGCTTCTCCTAAATCTTTCATTGATAAAGAACTCCCGAACTGATCCTTGGTCTTTTATAAGATAGGGATGTCATTTCAATTGAGTAATATGTCATCAATATACAACTAAAGAAACATTACTGCACTCCCACTAACCTTCTTGTATACACAAGGTTCATCTTCATTCTTGATTAATCCAAACTCTTTGACAGTTCATCAAAATGAAGATTCTAACTCTAAAAAGCTTGCTTTAATCCATAAATGGATCTTTGCAACTTGTAAATATTTCTAAAATTCTCAGGATCTTTGTAACTCCATTGAGAAACTCTATTTTGACATCCAGCTACCATATCTCATAATCATAATATGCAACAATGCCAATAAGAATCCTTATTGATTTAAGCATTGGGACTGGCAAAAAGATCTCATCATATTCAATACCATGAGTTTGCTTAAAGCCTTTTGTAACAAGTCTCGCTTTAAAGGTATGTACTTTGCCATCCATGTTAGTTTTCTTTCTGAAAACCCATTTGCACCTTATGGTTTTAATTCCTTTAGGTGGAACAATAAAGGTCCAAACTTGATTATCATACATAAAATGCATTTTAGATTTCATGGCTTCTAGCCATTTCTCAGATTTTAGACTTGACATAGCTTCTTGATAGGTAGTAGGCTCATTTTGATCCATGAGCATTACTTCACGACTATCAGTTACAAGAAATCCATATCTTTTGGGCTCATTTTATTTCCTATTAGATATACCTGATACTTGTGTAACTTGAACAAGTTCGATAACTGTTTGTGAAATTTGTTGAGCTTTTATCGATGGTTTTATGCTATTTTGTGGTTCTTGAACTTATTTGAGTTGTACTTTGCTTCCACTAGTTCTTTTAGAAATAAATTCCTTTTCTAGAAAGACACCACTTTGAGCAACGAATACTTTGTTCTTAGAAGGATTATGAAAGTAATATTCTTTAGTTTCTTTAGGATATCCAATAAAAAGGCATTTATTAGATTTTGGTATTAAAGTATCCGAGACTTGTCGTTTCACAAAAGCCTCACATCCCCAAATCTTAAGAAAAGACAAACTAGGAGTTATCCAAGTCCACGACTATTTCTAGCGCATAGCCCAAAAGGATAAAGGAAGATCTAGTTGATTCATCATGGATCGAACCATATCTAATAAGTTTTGATTCCTTCTTTTGGATACACCATTCCCTTGCAGTGTTCCTGGTGGAGTTAATTATGAAACAATTCCACAATCTCTAAGATGATCATCAAATTCTTAGCTCAAGTATTCACCACCCCGATCAGATTGAAATGCCTTAATAGTTTTACCAAGCTCATTTTGAACTTCTTTTTGAAAAGTTCTAAACATTTCAAATGATTCATTTTTATGTTTCATTAGATAAACATAGCCATATCTACTAAAATCATAAGTGAATGTAATGAAGTACTGAAATCCTCCACTAGCACTTATGCTTGATGGACCACATACATCATTATGTATTAGGCCTAATAATTCAGTGGCCCTTTCAGTATATCCAGTGAAAGGATCCTTTGTCATCTTGCCTAATAAATAAGATTTGCAATTTTGAAATAATTCAAAATCAAATGATTCCAAAAGTCCATCTTGATGGAGCTTAGATATGCATTTTTTGTTTATATGACCAAGGCGATAATGCCATAGATATATTGGATTTAAATTATTGGGTTTGGATTTCTTTGTAGTTTTGTTGTAGATATCCTCATTATTAGATTTGTCCAGATTTATGACATAAAGACTATTATATGAATCAGCAACATGATAAAACATATCATCATAGTAAATGGAGCATCTTTTATTCTTAATAAGAAAGGAAAAACTTTATCATCCAAACAAGAAACTGAAATGATATTCCTACTTAAAGTAGGAACATAGTAGTAATTATTCAAAACTAATAAATGCTTCTTGATCAAAGTCAATTCATAGGTTCTTATAACTAAAGTAACAACTCCTGCTCTATTTCCTCCTCGTAGGTCCACTTCACTTTTTTTTTGTTATCTACTCCTTTTAAGTCCTTTCACATTTGTACAAATGTGATATCCATATCTAGTATCTAATACCTAGGAAGTAGAAGTAGATAAGTTAATTTCTATAACATAAATACCTGAAGAAGTAGTCTCACTACTCTTTTTCTTCTTCGATTCTTCCAAATAGAGCCTGCAATTCCTTTTCCAATAACTAGGTTTATTGCAATTAGGGCAACTATATACACCGAGTCCCGAGGCAGCCTAGATCAGAGGTTATCTAGTGATGAAGAGTTGTCTATAACACAAATGGAAGAACGGAGGTGCTTGGTCTTAATCCTGGATTCTCATACTTTTAGTGATTTCCCTCTCGCTTAGCTTTTTGCATTTTTGCCGGAGTTAAAATGATGGCCTTAAATGCAAAATTTTGAGTTTTATTGACAGACGGCCATCTGTCGATGAGTGACGCACCGTCTATCATCGATGATGCCCGTCCATGGCATCCTCCGCCCGTCTGTGGCATTTTCTTAAATCTTTGGATGCGCCTTCGACAGAAACCAATCTGTCGTCACCTTCACCCATCTATGGCATCTAGCACCCTTCAATGGTATTTTTATAATAAGGGCGAGAGTACTTTTGACAGACACCCATATATTAGGAGACGGGCAGCCCGTCTGTCATCACTTTTGTAGAATTCTGCAGAATTCTCAATGTAGCGAGAAAGAAGGGATAAGTTTGATCTCTCCCCCTAATTTCTGCCAAACTAAGATCCCAAATTTGGGTTTTACCCCAACCAAAAAGGGAAACCCTAGCCTTAAGAATTTGGGTATAAAAGGAAAGAGAAAAGATAAAATGGGTGGGGGGGGGGATTTTTTGAAAAAAGGTGGATTTAAAAAAAGGATTTCTTGGAAAAGGCATAAGATATCTTTGGGGGGGGGGAAGTAACGAAGGAGAGAAAATGAAAAGAGAAAGTTTGAGTTCTTGAGCGAACAATCAAAGGTTCATTTCATTAAAAAGACTATTTTTATGCATCTTTCTAGTTAAAACCGTCTATTAGAGTGTGAATCTCTACTAGAAATCAACAAAAGGAAGAAATTTTTTTTAAAGAGAGAAAACATCTTCTCTCTCAAATTCAAAATCTCGTTTTAAAGTCAAGGAGACTAAGGGTCAGATTGGTAAAACTTATGAAAATAGATTTTTCAATTGAAAAAAATTGTATTCCAAAAAACTGTATTTCAAAAAGTAGGTAACTGTTTGGTAAATAAAATTCAAAATGGCTTATAAAATCAAAAACAATTGTCAATTGTTTGATAAATGATATGATTAAAAATGTCTTTTTAGAATAAAAAGACAAAAAATGATATATATAAATTTTAATATATTATATTCAAAATCTCACTAAAAAATAATAATAATTTTCACTTATTTGTACTTTTTTTTATTTTACTAAACTATTTTCATAATTCATCATATATATTATTTTAGGCGATAAGAAAAGAGAAGAGAAAAAAAAAAGAATTGAGTCATTTTTAATGTTAGATGATTTCGAATGTTAGGATAAGAGAAAAGAGCAAAAGAGATTTTTTTTATAGTAGATATAATTGTCATTATAAAATAAAATAAGGGGTATTGTTGTCTAAAAAAAATACTAAATCTATTGCCCTTAAAAGCTGAAAATCAGCTTTTCTTAAAAACTTCAATTTCTATCTTTTTCTAATATAATGTTTTTTCACTTTTCACAAAATTGATTTTTCTAAAATCAACATTTACCAAATACCTATTTTTTTTTCTTATAATCAACTTTTTATCAAATAAGTAGCTTTTGGCCTTCCAAAAGTAATACCAAACACGGCCTAAAGCACTTTTCTTTTTGCCCAAGAGCTAAGGAAACGACTTTGAGGGTAAATATTCTGAGCTCTAACCATTATTCTTTGGTGGATCTAAAATAAATAATGCATGATGTATCTTAATTCTTGAATATGTGAATTTTTGTGTTTTTTATATTTTTCTTAGCATAAATAATTCTTCTCAAGTCCAAAAAGTAATCTTGATGCGTGTTGAGGGTCCCCTATGACCTTTTTTTAAGTTAGAAAGTGTTTTAATGCAGGTTTGAGGGGCTTTTCACATTTCTAGGCATGACAGATAGGAAGAAGGATTGACAGATGAGCGTCTCTCAAGTGATAAACGTGACAAAGCGAAAACCCTCCGTCGCGCCTGTCGCTGCTCTTATGCCCGTCTCTCATGCATTTGCTTGTCTGTGGGCCTTGTTTAGCCACCTTTGCTTGTTTCTTGTACTTTTTTCTTTTGTCTTTTAATATTTTATCACCATATTTCGCTCTAACTTCATTCTCTTAAGCGTGTGGTTCTATTTCTTATCACTTACGCTTTAGTATCTTTATTCGCTTCAATTTCATAATAGTATTTTTATTTTATCCAAGTGTTTTTCATAACTTCGCTAATGATTTACTCTTATTTTTATTTTTGGTGGCCTAAATGTGTTCCT
This sequence comes from Excoecaria cochinchinensis, assembly GCA_947683425.1. NCBI lineage: Eukaryota > Viridiplantae > Streptophyta > Magnoliopsida > Malpighiales > Euphorbiaceae > Excoecaria > Excoecaria cochinchinensis. The sequence continues at coordinate 6,158,122 of CANTUQ010000112.1, forward strand.
TTGCAAGCTTCCTTCATGAATGGAGATTTGGAGGATAAAACATTAGCAGAACTATAGGGTTATTTCTCCTTTACTTCTTTTGATGGCTTTATCTTATATTTGATACTTATAGTGATGAAAGTTTTCTTGTGCCCATTAATGTAAAAAGGTCACCTAAAGACTATTTCTATTAACAAAAGGGGATTTTATTTAATAAAATAGGACTAATGTCCTAATCTTCATCCAAGAAAAATAACATTTCCGAAGAAGAGTTTCTATTTACCAAAACGGGATCACTCATCTCGATTTTCCAAAACCATTCAAGAAACTCTTCATTTTTGTAAATATGCATGTAGGAACGAATGTTCCCACCTTCAATGAATTTCCCGTTTTACGTATTATTTATTTCATTTTATTTGGGGTTGTATTTTGCCACCTTTTCCATTATAAGTTAATTTTATATATTTACTGCTTTATTTACGGCTTTCTTTATATGCTTGAAATGCATTCTTAATTTACTTGCATAAATCCTGTGAGAGTAGAGATGGAAATTTAACCTTAAAAACTCATTTGTAAACTTAACCAAGGTATAAATAAGAGTGATGCCCCGAACCTTCTCTGGTTTAGGCTTCATGAGGTGAGACTAAACCTTTCCCAATATTTTATTAGGTAGCGACTCCAAAACCTACCTCTTGGTGCCCTCGATTGTCAACAATAGAATAGAGGTGATTCCCTATCTATTGCAAATCGACCAACTTTCATGAACTAAATTAACCTCCATCCGGTCTCGGGTCTTCAAAGCAAACCTTTGAGAGCGACATAGATGCCTCACGGGCGCGCGTCACACCTTCCCTTCCCTTTGTTGACCATATGTATATGACTAGGCTTTTTCTTAATACTCTGCTCAGATATTTTAAGCATCGCATGTAGCTCAACAAGAGATTTCTCCATATTATTCATATTACAGTTCATGACAAACTGGTCATAACTATCAGGTAATGAATTAAGAATCAAATCTATAGCTAATTCTAAACTGGGGGAAAATCTAAGCCTTTTAAGGTGATTAATATTGCCTTCATTTTCAGAACATGAGTGCTTATTAATGCACTTTTTTCCATTTTGTAGTCTCATACCTACTGAGCAGTGCTTTGGTAGTCTCATACCTTTCCTGCCTTGCTTGTTGTTGGAAAATCTCTTTGTGATGCACACTAAGCTTATAAACCTCCATGTGTTCCAAATCCTTCTAAACTTCTGGGCACATAGTAGCTAACATAAAACAACCAACATCAAAAGAATGATCAAGATGTTTCTTATGTTTATCCTTTATAGCTTTGGAGGCATCAGTAAATGGGTCCTCAAGAATAAGGTCATCCAGGAAATATAGCTTCCTTTCTTGCTTGAGAACAATTCTTAAGTTCCTAAACTAGTAAAGGAAGCTGGTGCTATTCTCTTTTAGTTTGTCCTTCTCAAGGATGGATCACAGTGATAGTATGGAAGTGTTATTTAATGCCATTAATCTATGATAACTTCAATTTAGTACTTAGTTTTGATAGTGTTTTTGTATGATTTTTGGGTGTTTAGTTGTGTTTATTGTCATGTTGTGATTACTTTAGGTTAATTTTGTCAATATTAGTTAAATTAGAATTTTTATGCATTTTTGTTAGCTTTTTTATTGAGTTTGAATTGTGTTTGCAGGTAATTTTTAGGTACCTCACGGTCACAACCAAACTGGTTGTGACCGTGACATTCAAAAGGTTCAAAAACAGAATCTGGGCATACATACCTCATGGTCACAACCAAACTGGTTGTGACCGTGACATAAATCTTCATCAGGCAGAATACAGGCAGGAAGCACCTCACGGTGGCAACCAATATGGTTGTCACCGTGACCCCCCTCCTGTGCATCCAGTAGAATCGCATCTTCGACAACAACACGGTGACAACCATTTGGTTGCCACCGTGACCCATGCTACCTCATGGTGACAAGCACTTTATTGTCACCGTGACCCCTCTGGATCTATAAATACAAATTTACTGTTTGGCTGCGGGGGGGAGATTTTTTTTTAGGAGTTTTTCAATTAGGGTTTTGAGATCTGGAATTTTTCTAAGCTTTTCTATTGTTCTTAATTAAGGATTCAATATTTTTCTTTAGATTTAAATTACAAGTTGAGAGAATTACTGTAGCGCCCAAATACCCCTTGGGAGGATGTTAGGTCGCCACAACGCATGCATATACAGAACACTCTTGCGAAAGCGAAGATAAAATCATACAATCACATGCAGCGGAATAATGGTCTTTAACATAACAAAAACATGCCAAAAAGCAAACTCAAATATTCGTTTATATATTCAAAATGAAACTATTCTTTTACATTATAACATTTACTTTACATTTATATACTGTATACAAAATACACTTTGCTTTGCCATATACATGTCCTATACAAAAGTCGCTTTACTTTTACATATGCCAAGCTATTCCAAAAACTCTAGAACATGTATACAAAAAGACTTCAATATATACTCCTAGTGGCCATGACCTTGCAGATGTGCAACCCTCCGAACCTGCAAACCTACACGGGAAAACACCCATGCTAAGCGATAACGCTTAGTGGGGATATCACATATAAAAGACTTCTAACGAAGTCACAAGCATAATCATCAAGCATATCATTAGACGATATGCTAATCATCTATAAGCATATAAGGATATAAGCATTTATCATACTTGTAACATACCAAACATATAATCATTCTGCTATATAACATATCTACTAATCTCATGTAACCTATATCATGTTCATGTTCTTCTAACTCTAATTATCAGCTCATGTAACATATAATATCATGTCATTGCATATCATGTCCATTTATTTACATATAAGCATAAAAGCATACTTATAGTATATCTTGTACAAATAGTGACTTCTCCTATACATGTAAGCTCATATAAACGTTTAAGATATACGATAGCCATATACTTCTCTAGCCATGTACTATAGCTCTTTAGCATTTATACATCTCTTGTACATATAGACATCATTTCTTATACATATAACAGTATCATCTCTTGTACATTTAACATCAATTCATATACTTTTACATTTTACATTTAGCCCATTATCATAACATAAGTGGATACGGGTACATGTAGATACCAAGTAATGGTACCGAAACATCTAGAGACCATAGTCTCAAGCCATCTAGAGACCGTAGTCCCAAACATCTAGATACTTTAAGTATCAACATCTAGACATCCGTCGATGCCAAACATATAGACACCCGTCAGTGCCAACATCTAGCAGCTACAAATCATCTAACCCTTTATAGGCATGCCTATCTATCCACTTGTATGAGCATCTAAGGCTTATAACCATTATCCCATATCAAAACATGTATGGTCATTCATATACATTTACTTAAACCCATGCTAGTCATGTAATCTACTTTATATCTTACTATACATACATACATGTCATTCTAAACTCATTCACATGTAACTCTATATGCATATCATTGCATACATGGTTCACCATGCTCAAGATATTTTAAATATATTCTTGTTAATACGCATCATCATTCATGATTTATCATACTTAATTTACACGTGGATATACGCATTCACATTTACACTTATTCACCTTCACATTCTTGTTGTACGCTTTCATATTCAAGACTATACATATTCGCATTCAAAACTATAGCATCCGCATTCACATACTTAATTCATCACACTTAGAATGCTTATAGCTCATACATATTTACATATATATTAGTATGCATAATTCATCATGCTTAAGATACTCATTTTATAATGATAAATATGTATTGGACAAGTCATGGGAACTCGTGGTGAAGTTCGGGTGCATTTCGGGAAGAAAAACACCCTAAAAAGACAAAACAGAGAGGGGTCACGGTGGCAATGGTTTGGTTGTGACCGTGAGGTCCATAAATAGACATTCTGCCTGCTAAAAACATATGTCACAGTGGCAATGAATTTCATTGTGACCGTGACATACCAAAATAAGCAAAACAGAAGCTAAACTTCAGGACTGCTTCGCACCACAATTTTGTACAGCCCAAACCGAAGTCTTACACTCAATTTTAGGCAAAGGTTCCTTTATAACATTTCTTCCTCTATATCTAATATTTCAAATAAGATAATTTTCAGGTCAATTGGATTTGTAAAACATCAGATATGAATTAAACAATATAGACTGTTCAAGTGAACCCTACAAGGTAGAGACACGTCTGTTTGTGCTATTTTTAGGGGTCTTAGAGCCAGAATTAGCTCAAAGTCATTTCTGCAAAATTTATAGGTATAGAAGTTATGGTTAAAATGAAGCAACAAAAACTCAATTTAGAGTTCTGAAACTCCAGTTATACCCGAAATACCATACGGAGGTCTAGTAAGCTATAAGCAGAATTTTCCCTAATACTAGGGTTCATACTTTTCATGCTTATTCACTTAGTATGCTCATGGATTTTGTTCAATACTCATCACACATCATGTGTACACTTCAAGTACACCTCTATCAATTAACACATAATCATACATCAATTACACATCAAAGTCATCTATCCATCACATATACTCAAATAAAATTAACATAAGAACACATAAGAACACATATATCCCAAACCTCAAAATGGGTTGCTGGACACTCTCAATCTCCAGCTACACCTTCTCCTTTCCCTTAGCTTTCCTCTTGTCCAAATCTTACACAAAATACAAACATAATCTCTCTCTTAGTCCATACTCAAGATTCAATCCAAATCCAACTCAAAGGAAGGGAGTAGAAGAAAGGATACTCATATAAACATCAGCTTACTTACCTTTTTGGTTTAACTCTTCAAACCAATCCACATGCAATCCAATTCCAGATTTAATTGAGAAGAAATAGAAACTCAAACTCAAGAGATGAAGGAATACAGAATTTTGAGGAAAGCAAAGAATGGGAAAATGCTGTCAAATTCCACTACCAATTCAGCCTCATAATTAAACATAATTTGCATGCAAAAAGGGTTGGCTGTCTCATGGGAGAAGCCACACATGGATTCCACTCCTCAGCCTTACCAAAATCCAGCAAATGATCTTTGGCAAATAACCATTCAGTCCCTCTCATATATTCTGTCCTTTAATGGTAACTTTTCCTTTTTCAATTACACCCTTGGCCCATTAATTACTCACTTAATCCAATCTCATTAACACCCTAACATGCAATTGACACTAAAATCCAACTAGGGTACACTTTGGGGTATTACAATTACATAAAAATGCATAGATAAATTTCTTTACACAACAATTTTATTCAGATTTCCATAGTCTTAAGCTATTTTCCATTGAAGATTCGAAGAAGAAGATTAGAGAACGTGGGATTCAATCGGGATTTCTTCCTCGATGAATTTTTGGGTTTATTCTTTCCTTTTTCCTTTTAATTTTGTAATGGATTGTGAGTAGTCTCATAGTTATTTGGGGGATCTTTGAATCCCCTACCCATAATGTGAATTCTTAACATCATTTGGATTAATTTATTTGAATGAAAGGTTTATCTCACTGTTGCTTATTGATTAATTTATGGTGTTTATTTTCTTGAGTTATTTTCCAGCTTTGATGTATGGTTTTTATCATGTATCTTTATTGGATGTTTAGCTTGTATAGATTGAAGGCTTTAAATGTTTTATTCAATTTTTCTATTATGAATGTTGTATCTTGTGGACGACTCCGGATAGGGAATCTATTTGTGTAGGATTTTATGATTTAAAATTAGAGGAGGGAGTGAGATAAATGAGTTTTGGGTTGTTTGGCTCCGGAATGGGAAGGCAAACCGAATTTAGGATTTTAGACCTATGCTTAGGCTAATTGTATGGCTCCGGATTGGGATGTCATGCAATTAGAGTGGTTGGCTCCGGATTGGGATGCTTGGGTTAAGAGGGTTATCCCGAATTCATTCGTATATTTCTTAGATTAAATAAATTCACATTAGGGTATGGGGTGGATAAGTGAACCCGAGCAACATTTCTTTTATATCAATTTCTCTTACTTGTTAATTCCTTTACTATTATTTCAATTTCTCTTACTTGTTAATTCCTTTACTATTCATTTATTAACTCTATTTGCATGTTTTGGATATTTAATTATGTTAATTTTAATTAATAGATAACTCATTCAAATCAATCAATTGGGAATTCTTTAACATACACTTGATTTTTTTAACTTGCACACACAATCCCTTGGGTACGATAACTCGGGGTTATAATTATACCCCACTTTATTACTTGCCGATTCAGTACACTTGCTGAGATCGCGTCAATCTACAAATGTGCAAAATATATATTAGTACCCATTTCATTTTGTGGTATCTCATAAACTCCCACTAAAATAATAATCTTTAGTATTAATTACAACAATTTTAATACCTTAGTAGGCTAAGATCCATATTTCACCTAATTCTAAGTTAGCTTTAGCATGACACTTAAAGCTAAGTTATTTAGGTAGGTAACTCATTACCAATTACATCTCATATAACTCTTAAATTCTTCATGAGATTTTGACAATGTATGTTCTGACATGTTATAATCCCATCTAATGCCCTTAGGCCCAAACCATTCTGATAGCCTAATTAAGTCTAACCTTTTTTAAATATATGGGTAGCACCATTAGCCATCTTGTCTTAGTAGGATAACCTAATGCACTTCGCTTTGGCATAACCCACATTTTGGTGATCTTAGTCTTGACAGGTGTTATAATCATGGGTGGCATAAGACTTACTATTATGGTGAGGGAATTTTAATGTTTAAGTTATGATGTTTATTCATATATATATTATGCATCATTCCATACATGGCATCTCATACACATATATCATCATACATCGCATCTCATACTAACATGATAAACATAATATATAAAATGTGTCATAGCATGGCCAAAATCTATATAATCTTCATAAGCCAATATGAAGATCAAAGGACAATTTTAGTATAATACTATGAGCTTGTCACAATCAACAGCTTTCATCTTGCTCCTCCATCATCATGAAATCTAATTGATCTACATTATTACCTTCGTGAAGGTTCTTTGTCTTCATTACAATAATGATATAAAATATTCTACTACAACTATTAAGTAAACTAAAATTATAACAAAATAATGACAAGTAGGTTGTATTTAAAATTACAACCCATAAAATCTCAATCACGTGAGTCTAAAATGGTTATGCTATGCACCATGCAAAAATATGATACATATATCAAATAAAATATGTTATCTCATATCATGCTCAATAAACTTTATTAAAATTGGTGTACTAAAACTACAGTATAATTGTAACGCCCCCTACCCATACATAGTAAACCGTAACACGACATAGTCGGTTTATGATGACAAGTGAAGGGTGCGACAGAATTAAACACAATTGTTACATTAACAACTATTAGAAATCAGAATTATAAAATTCCTTTTCATATTACTACATTATTCAAAGCATATTGCTAACAAATTCCACAATTTAACTTTAGACTTTTAGAAAACAACTTCTTTATATAATAGTTACAACATATAACTAAGTTATACATTTACAATATAAACTTAAAATACAGCAATACACCTAAAATAGCTTATACAAAGAACCCACTAATGTGTTGGCCTTGAGAGTTGCGGATTGTCCTTGGAGTCACTCCTACTTTTGATACCTGCACGGATAGAATGTCCATCCTAAGCATATAACTTAGTGGGGAACAAATAGGACGTGAATGAGCTCTCACACAAGTCGTCAAATGCATGCACACACAAATGATCGTACGTATCTTTGCGTAGTCAAATATTTATTGTCAAATAACAAGGTTATAATGAAAGCACATACTCTTCTTTTTACACTCATAACAACTTAAATATATATCACACATTACCAAAAATTGTACTACATATCTGTAACACCCCCTACCTATACGTAGGCGATCCCGTCCGATAAGGAGTGAGATGCCGTATGGGTAAAGGTGTCACCACACAGATACAGGATAAACGTATACATCCATATACAAACATACATACTTAGATACAGAGTAGTTAAAAACCTTACAAAATCATTCATAAAAGAAGCTGATCATGCATTAATATAACGGAAACATTACATTACTGTTTGATCAACCCAAAGGTACAAAAGATAATTACATATCCAAAATATACTTATACAGATGCGGAAGCTATTACAAATTTTTTATAAGAGTTCTATACCAAAAAGAATCATCAAGCTACAAAAATTAAGCCCTACACTACACCCAGCTGTGTTGGCCCGGCTGCGACGACTTTCCCAAGGCAACTCCTTCCACACCTGTACGGGTAAACACACCGTGCTAAGCGATAAACGCTTAGTGGGGAAACACACAAATCAAATGGACAGCCATTCACAATGGTCGTCAAGCAAAACACATACAGATGGCATAATCAGAAATACACGTTAGATAAGATTATGAACATACGAGCATATAGAATCATACATTTGATATAACATAACTGCCTTCATAATACCATGTTACTAACCATATTTGGGTAATACATTCTCATAATTAGCAAACCAATTCAAAACAGTAAAACGCCTACACGACTCAAAGTAGTGGATAACGAGTAAATAGACAGTACTTTACGGGTACGAGCCAATTACAGATAGTACCTTACGGGTACGAATCGAAAATCAATTTACTTTATCCTTCGCAAAACATTTTACTGAGGGACCTTAAACAGATCCAAATACATTAGAAGGTTCACGAGGAACCAAACGGGACCTGATCGGGGTCCAAACTGAACAGAGGCTGCAGCTATAAGACTCTATTAGGCATGCCTAACTATCCACTTAATTGACTCGCAGGCTAAAATACACAGTTGACAACCATAATTCAATAATGACAAGTAAAGAATTCGTATACTTTGATAAATCAATACATGCACAAATATAGTACATATTATGTGATATTGTGCGCTAAAATCCATAATTAAACATCCTTAAAATGTGAGAAATAAACAAGATTAAAATGCAAAAATAGGGTAGGTCACGGTGGTAATCAAATTGGTTGCCACCGTGACATACCAAGGATCTCGGCAGAAAGTAGGTCTAGGGTACCTCACGGTGGTAACCCATCTACCGTGACATACCCAGACCCCAAAATAGAATGCATCTTTGGGGTACCTCAAGGTGGTAACTAAATAGGTTGCCACCGTGACATACCCACTGCCCAGAATAGAATCTAAAGTCTAGACACCTCACGGTGGTAACCAGATTGGTTGCCACCGTGACATATCCAAACTCACGGCATAATACCCAAACTCACGGCAGAATACATCTGGTTCATGCCTCACGGTGGTAACCAAACTGGTTGCCACCGTGACCCATGCCTAGATGCAATCCCTAAGGGCCAATTCCAGATCATTCAAGCCAAAAATCCCAAAACTCTCACTTCAACAACATATCCACACTCCAATAAAAATATTAAACTGAATCAAACATCAATAATTCATGCCATAAACGAATCCTACTCATAGAATCAACAAACAACATCAATTTACATAATCAATTTCATTACTATTCATACTACATTTCTATCAATCTCATAAATGGTTCAAAACTCACAATCAAGGTTTAATAGACAAAGAGAACCAAAATCCATAACATAATAACTAGCAAAAGCATCAAGAACATCAAAATTTCCAGAATTTTTATTCAATTAAAACATGCCAACTATACATATAACACAAAATTCCCAAACCTTGAAATCCTTAGCTCCTATTCACTTAGTTCCACTTCCTGATGCCTTCTCCCTGCCCTTAGGCTCTCGCGGAGGCTCAACTAAGCATCAAACCAACAAAACACACAAACACAAAAACCCAAACTTCAAACCCAAAACCAGAAAGTAGGAAGAAGAAGAGAAGATGAAGAACCAAAAGAAGAAAAGAAGAACAAATGCAGTAGATTTACCTCTAAAATGCTAAGTAATGATCAATTCCCACCAACTAAGCCTTGATTCCAAGCTAGGGTTCTTAGAGGAAAGAGAAGAGGAGGAAGAAGAGAGTGAGGGGAAAGGGAAACGGGAATGAAGGAAGCCACCGTCCCCCCTCTCTTCTCTTTTCTTTTTCTTTTTCTTTTCCCTAACCCTAGACAAGTGTCACTTCCCTATTTGTGGGATTTGATCACACACACCAACCAACAATGCACCACACATACACTAAGTCATCCCAAAAGATAACACCCTACAAGGGTGTGAGCACACACACACACAAGCACAGCCCCAAAGCACACTCTACAAACATATGCTCATGCACACACAATTACAGCCCAACTAATTCACACCCTAACACCACACCTGCACCCACATGCTATCAAAACTCTTAGAACATGCATTTCTACCCAAAATGCCCTTTACACATGCCAAAACTCACACAATGCACATGCACAAACATGGCTCGTTCTACTAGGGGGCAAACGGGGTGTGACAATATCAACATAAGTTAAACCTGGTTTAATAATTATAGAAGACATAAATAACTAGTCAGAATCATAAAGTATACATACACATATGCATATGAACAAATGCATCTCATAAGCATACTTTATATAACTTGCTTAATCATGTAGGCGTATGTACATTTATCCTTTAACAATTATGCACAATAACATTCATAACCAGTATGTTCCATATAATACGTATCCATTTGTCAGATACAAAGTAGCCTGCAATGCCTAAGGAAGAGGATAACAGGAATACAGAACAGTAGGTACCCGTAGGTACAATTCCATTTTAATTAATTTTTTATATTTATGTGACATAAGGTGACCCAAATGATGTCACACCCTGTTTTCCCCCTAGTAGTATGAGCCCATTTGTATGTGCATGCATGGTATGTGTTTGGCATGTCATAAGGGTATTTTGGGTAGAAATGTATGTTTTAAGAGTTTTGTTAGCATATGGGTGCATGTATGGCATTAGAGTGTGAATTAGTTGGGAAATGTTTGTGTGTGCATGAGCATACCATTGTAGGGTGTGAGTAGTGGTGTAGTGGTTGTGTGCTTTACTCACACATTAGTAGGGTGTTTTAAGTTGGGAGTGCATAGGGTGTGTGTGTTCATACCATGGTAGGGAGTGAGGGATTGATCTCTACCACTAGAGATTTTCCAAGTGTCTAGGGTTAAAGAAAAATGAGTAAAAGAAGAATGAGGAAGGGAAAGGCAGTAACTTCATCTTTCCCGTTTTCTTCTTCTCCATCCCTTCTTCTTCCTCTTTGCTCTTCTTTGGTTTGCCCTAACTTGGATTCAAATTTTGGTGGTGGAAATTGATCACTTCTTGCATAAATTGGTGAGTTAATGCATATTTTCTTCTTCTTCTACATGATAGTTTGGATTTTTAATTTAGGGTTTGTTCTTTATTTGTTCTTGGTGGGTTTGTGTTTTGCTGAGCCTCCTCGCGATCCCAAGGGGAAAGAGAAGGCTGGGAGTAGTGGAACCAAGTGATTGAAGCTAGGGTTACAGGTTTGGGAAAATTGCATTTACTGGGTTTTTATTGTGTTTGATTATCTACTGTGTATTTACTTTATTTGATTCTTTTGATGATGATTTGATGTATTGATATTGCATGTTGGGATTTGAATGAATGGGTTTTGGTTGTGGTTAATGCATGAAGATTGAGACCTTGAAAATGGAATTGATGAGAATTTGAGCTTACTGTTATTTTTCTTGGTTTTGATAATTTGAGCTTTAATTTGGCTATTCCCTGTTTTGGATGGGTAATTGTTAAGGAAGTGATTTTGTATTATTTATGTTGGTTTTTGCGTGCTTGAGGAAGCTAATTTCAGGTAAGAATGATTTGGATATGAGTTGGGTTATTTTTCTGGGAATTCTTCAGAAATCGATGGGGGAGGAAGAGGGCAGTGAGCAGCTCACAAGACGTGAGCAATGCTCACGTTACGTGAGCAAAGCTCACGAGTTGTGAGCAACGCTCACGTTACATGAGCAAAGCTCATGATACGTGAGCAAAGCTCACGATACGTGAGCAACGCTCACGACACGTGAACAATGCTCACGAGTCGTGAGCAACCTTTCTGACTCGTGAAGGTTGCTCAGACTCTCTTTGGGCCTTTCTGTCACGACCGCGACTGAAGTCGCGACAGTGATTCTGCCTCACCCTGTTTTCTCAACGTGACCAGTTTTTACTAAAACAATTTTCAAATGACTTGGGTGGCTTTTTTCTCTACTGGGTGCTAAATTACTTTATTTATGTGAATGATTATCATAGTTTAATCGTGATTAATAATATGTTATTTGTGGCACATGTTATATGAATGATGCGTTATCCATGAAAAATTATACGTGTTATTTTGAAATATGTATTGGGTTATGCATGTCTTATTATGATTTCCTAATATGAATGTGAATATAATTATGTGTTATACTTAGAAACATGATTGAATGATGCATGACCTGCTAGAGTCAAGTAAGTGGATAGTTAAGCATGCCTAATAGAGTCCTTTAGATGCAGCCTCCGCTCAGTTTGGACCCCGATCAGGTCCCCGTTTGGTTCCTCGCGAACCCCTCAGTATCGGATCTTGTTTAAGGTACCCTCAGTAAAATGTTTTGAAAATGATAAAGTAAGATGGTTTCTGATTCATACCCGTAAGGTACTGTCAGTTATCGATTCGTACCCGTAAGGTACTATCTATATACTCGTTATCCACTATTATGAGCCAACAGGTGTTATGTGTACTGTCTTCTATGTATTACTCCGATATGATTATATGAAAGTGATACTCAAATAAGTTTAATAATGAGATGTATATTCAGTTAATATGAATAGGGATATGGATATGAGATGTGGAATGTATGGCTTTTATATGCAAGCCTGTTTATATATATATATATATATATATATATATATATATATATATATATATATATATATATATATATATATATGATGTTATGTTATGGATATTTGTATTTGCCATTATGAATGTGTTATGTCTTGACGACCATTGTGAATGGCCGTCCATTTTATGTGTGTTTCCCCACTAAGCATTTATCGCTTAGCACAGTGTTCTTAGGACCTGCACGGGTAAGAACATGGCTAGGGTCATGGAGAGAGTGACTGCTCCTAGAGCCCCTATAGAGAACTTGAGAAGGGCAGGTGTTGAAGACTTCTATGGCACAGGTTTAGATGAGTCAGAGTTGGCTGAGAAATGGGTAGACAAAGTGAAGCGTGCTTTGAGAGAAGTCCGGTGTCCTCCTGACCAGCAGGTAGAGTGTACAGTAGCTTTACTGCAAGGGTCTGCTTATGAATGGTGGGAATTGGTTTATAGGCATCCTCAGCTACCTGATCCGATTACTTGGGATTTCTTTGAGGGAGAGTTCACGAAGAAGTACATAACTCAGACCTATAAGGATGCTAGATGGGCACAATTTCTAAGCTTGAAACAGAGGGCCTTATCGGTTTCAGAGTTTGAGAAGGAGTTTAACCGGTTGTCTAGATATGCTCCAGTAGATATTATAACTGATGAGTTCAGATGCCGTCATTTTGAGGCAGGGTTGAATGAGTCCTTGAGGGTTATGTTGATTTCTTTGATGAGCACTTCGGGGGTGAATTATTATCAGATTGTGGATGCTGCTATGAGGGCTGAGAGATCTGAGTCAGTGTTGAGAGAGAGGACTCATAGGAGGAACCCTTCTCGTGGTGGTTCATCTTCATCATCCTCGGGTAAGAGATCCAGGAACCCGCAGGATGGGTTATCATCTGGTCCAGCCACTAGAGGTAGAAGACAGGGTTCTGCAGTGGTATCTGGTTTTGGTAGAGGTGGTAGATCTGAGCCTATTCCCATATGTTTGCATTGCAGTAAGGCTCATCGGGGTGAGTGTAGGTGGCTCACTGGTGGGTGCTTCAGGTGTGGGAGCACTGAGCATCTTTTGGCTAGTTGTCCGAGGTTACATGAGGATTCAGGTTCCCAGAGAGAGGCCAACAGGGTAGGTTCGAATGCCACTCAAGCTACCTGTGGTAGAGGCCGAGGTAGGGGTCAAGGCGGTCGACGTAGAGAGGGAGCTGTATCAGAGTCTGTTGAGCATCAGTTGCCAGTCGCAGCCAGAGCCTATGCTGTGAGAGCCAGAGAGGAGCAGGATGCGCCTGATGTTATTGCTGGTAAGTTCCTACTCCATGACACTGAATTGTATGCTCTAATTGAGCTTGGTTCCACACACTCATACTTGTGCACGGATAAGATTGTTGATAAGTTGCACGTGGTTGATCAGCTAGATTATGAGATATGTGTAACCAGTCCATTAGAGCATAGTGTTAGTGTGAGTAGAGTTTTTAAGAATTGTCCTTTGTTGGTTGAGGGAGTTGTGTTTCCAGCGAATTTGATTGAGTTGCCTTTCAGAGAGTTTGATCTGATTCTAGGTATGGACTGGTTGGGTAAACATCGGGCTGTAGTTGATTGCCATAGGAAGATAGTTGTGCTTCGGGATAGAGGTCAGTCTCCTGTGTTTATGAAAGGTTTGGGTGCTAGTTCTTTGAATAATGTGATTTCTGCAATGCAAGCCAAGAGGTTTATCAGAAAAGGTTGTGAAGCTTTCCTGGCAGTTGTGTTGGATTCCAAAAGGGATCAAGTTCGGATTGAGGATATCCCTGTTGTACGGGAGTTTAGTGATGTGTTCCGGAGTGAGTTGCTGGGTTTGCCTCCCGAGAGAGAGGTGGAGTTATCCATAGAGATTATGCCGGGTACCACACCCATATCGAAAGCACCTTATTGGATGGCTCCTGTAGAGTTGAGAGAACTCAAAACTCAACTACAAGAGCTATTGCATAAGGGATTTATTCAACCCAGCATATCTCCATGGGGAGCTCCGGTTTTATTTGTTAAGAAGAAAGATGGATCTTTGCGGATGTGCATTGATTATAGGCAAATTAATAAGGTCACAGTGAAGAACAAGTATCCTTTGCCTAGGATTGAGGATTTGTTTGATCGGCTTAGAGGTGCAGGTGTTTTCTCAAAGATTGATCTTCGGTCAGGGTATTATCAGCTTCGGGTTAAGGATAAGGATGTGGTTAAGACTGCATTTCGGACTCGGTATGGCCACTATGAGTTCCTTGTGATGCCGTTTGGTTTGACCAATGCTCCAGCGGCATTCATGGATTTGATGAACAGAGTATTTAGGCCATACTTAGATCGGTTTGTAGTGGTGTTTATAGATGACATCTTGGTGTATTCCAAGGATGAGAGTGAACATGAAGAGCATCTCCGGTTGGTTTTGCAAGTTTTGAGAGAGCATCGGTTGTTTGCTAAGCTTAGCTGTAGACACCGGGTTCTGAGTCAGATTTTGATGGCAGTTTTGGGTTCTTGATAAATTCCTCCAAACAAAAATAATAATAATAAATGCATAAAATATGTAGGTAAAATTAAAAATTAAAAAGAAAATTAGGATTAGGTTAATTTAATTAGATAAATCAAAAATTAAGATTAGTTGATTAATTAGTTAATATTTTAGGATAATTAATATTGAAAAAAGAAAATAGATATAGGGTTTAATAAAATAAATTAGATGTGATAATTTAAGTAAATTAATTAAATTAAATAGGTAAAAATATAGATTATTTAATTAATAGAGTATTTAATTAGTTAGTATGTTAGTTTAAGTAAATTAATTAAAATTGAAAAATTAAAAGATAAAAAAAATGGAGGAAATTATCTAAACCCTAATTGTGGGATATAAAAAGAAAGAGATGAGCAAAACAGAGGGAAGGGGTCTCCCTCTCGTCAGCTGAAACAAGAGGAAAAGAAATAAGAAAACAAAGAAGAAATAGAGAGAGCAGGAGGGCAAAGGTTCTCGGTTGATGAAGAACAAAAAGAGAGATCAAGCAAGAAGAGAGAGAGGTCGGCTAAGCAAAGAAAAAGAAAGAAAAGAGTGAGCAAGAACAGAGAGAGGGCTGGCCAAAGGAAGAAGAAAGAAAGAATAAAAGGAGCAAAAGAAAAGAAATAGGAAAAAAAAGAGAGCAAAGGGAGCCTAAACCAAAAGAGCACAGATAAAAGACCAAATAAAAAGAATAAAAGAGAGAGGAGACACAGACCAAGAAAACAAAAGAAAGAAAAATAGAAAGAAGAAAAGGGAAACCAAGGTGGAGAGGCCCAACGGAAACGCAGCACCACGCCGGCGGAAGAAAAAAAGAAGAAAAGAAGAGAAGAAGGAGGCGGTGCCTCCGCCGGCCAGCCACGGCGGCGCACCGCCACACGCGCCCCATCTACGGACAGGGCAGGCCCAGACGCACCCAGTGGTGGCCACCGGCCACCGCCATTTGCCGGGAAAGGAGAGATCGGAGAGAGCAATGGCGTGACGCTCTGACGCGATTTTCGACTATTCGGCGACTCCTACCGGCGCGTGGACACCGGCGGCATGCTCCTCGGGCGGCGATCTCTCCTCCTGTGAGGGAGGTGTCGACCACCGGCGATCCCCGACGGCTCCGGTGAGGTAATTCTATTTTATATTTATTTATTTTAATATATTATTATTATTAATATTAATTATTATTATTATTATTATTATTATTATTATTATTATTATTATTATTATATTTATTTACTGTTGTGTGTTATTCTGTTTTTTTTATAATTATTATTATTATTTTATATATTTATTATTAGTATTAATGAGTTATATTAATATTATTGTTACTAACATTTTTTATGTTTTTTATGTTTATTATTATTATTATTATTATTATTATTATTATTATTATTTATTTATTGTTGTGTTTATTATTATTATTGTATATATTCTGTTATTATTAATTATTATTGTGTTTGTTATTATTATTTTAATATTATTATTATTATTATTATCATGATTAGGCTAATATTATTGTTGATTATAATTATTGTTCTGTAATATTGTTATTTATTTGTTATTATTAATATTATTTATTTTACATTATAACTATTATTGTTATTAGCACATTATTATTACTATCATTATTGTGGTTTTATTATGATTATTATATTCATCCCTATTGTTATGTCATCAATTTATTGTTAGTATTGTTATTATCATTTTGTTATCATTTTATTTATTTATTATTATTTATGTTATGCTTATTTATTTTATATTGTCAGTATTATTATTATTATTATTATTATTATTATCATTACTTTATGTCATTGGCATTGGTATTATTATTATTATTATTAATATTATTATTATTATTGTTATTATATGTATATTATTATTATTATTATTATTATTATTATTATTATTATTATTATTATTATTTTATGTTGTTATTATTATTGTCATTATTATCATTATTATTATTTTGTTCATGTTGTTATTATTACATTGCATTATTACTATTATTGCTATTAATATTATTTGTCTTATTATTATTATTATTGCATTTATTTATTATTATTTATTATTCTGTTTTATTATTATTATTATTATTATTATTTGATTTATTGTTATTATTACTGTGCAATTGAATTATTATTTTATCCATTCATAATTATTATCATTATTTTTTGTTTATTTATTATCCATTATTATTTTATAATATTATTATTAGCATTATCATTTTTTATTGGCATTAATTATTACAACTGTCATTTATGTTTCATATTTATTAATTACATTCCATCATTTTATTTTCATTACTAACTACTATTATTATTTCTTGTCACGGCTGCAACCACGAGTGACATGCGACCCGTCTAAGAGGCATGGTCGGGACAAATAGATTAGATTTTATTCATTATTTATTTATTCAAAAATATGTAATTATTATTTTATTTCATTTTTATTTATTTGTGCTTTGTAATAATAAAGGATTTTCAACCGCGTCTAAAAAAACTACCATAAAAATGTTTTCTATAAAAATGAAGGTTTACAAAATCAAGGACCAATATCCTATTTTTTATCCAATGAATCTATCACTAAAAATTATTTTTATAATAGTCAAAATCAAGGACCAATGTCCACATAATTAATTCCCTGGTTTCATGTATGGTTTGCACCTTTAAAATGGGAGTTGTATTCCGCTCCTAGTGTTATTGTATTTCAGATGCTTTCTCTATTTTATTTTATTTACTCATCGCTTTTACGTGAATAATTGTGCCTTTAATTAAATTGCATTGTGTGGAGAGAGAGAATTAATAAATTCAAAACTTAATTGTAAAATTAATCAAGGTAGAAATAGATGAGAAGTCCCGAATCCATCTCTGGTATTTGGGCTCAACGAGGCAAGAGGTCTATCCGATTACTCATTGGAATAAGACCTCCAAGATCCCTCTTGCGTCCTGCCAAATGACTCAATAAATTCTAGGCTCCAAGGGAGAGAGGTTCATCCTCCAAGACCCCTTTTGGTTGGCCCAAAAATGGATACATGCACTGTCTTAGGCTCTCCGAGGCGAGATGAACTTTCCCAATGTTTTATTGGGTGACGACTCCATGAAACCTCTTTGTTGCCCAAAATAGACGCACTTGCAATTCGTCGCAAGTTGTCAACGAACCTCACTTGCCCGATCGCCCTCAAGCGGGTGGTCGAGGGGCGCCCATGGGTTTCGGCGCGCGTCACATTAGCAAGTGTGATTTTTGGCTTCGGGAAGTGTCATTTTTGGGTCACATTATTTCGGCTAGAGGTATTCAGGTGGATCCGACCAAGATTGAGGCGATAGTTGATTGGAAAGCACCTAGGAATGTTCAGGAAGTGAGGAGTTTTCTTGGTTTGGCGGGTTACTACCGTCGATTTGTTAAGGGTTTTTCAGTGATTGCCGCTCCGATGACTAGATTATTGAGGAAAGGGGTCAGATTTGAGTGGTTAAATCGATACCAGGCTTATTTTGAGCAGTTGAAGAAGTTGTTAGTTGAGGCTCCTATACTTACTCAACCCATCTCGGGTAAAGAGTTTGTCATGTATAGTGATGCATCGGGTGTCGGTCTTGGGTGTGTGCTGATGCAGGAAGGTAAGGTTGTGGCTTATGCTTCTCGACAGTTGAAGCCACATGAGAGGAATTATCCGACGCATGATTTAGAGTTAGCGGCTGTGGTTTTTGCTTGGAAGATTTGGCGCCATTACCTATATGGGGAGAAATGTAGGATCTTTACGGACCATAAGAGCTTAAAGTATTTTCTCACGCAGAAGGAGTTGAACATGAGGCAGCGCCGTTGGCTTGAGTTGTTTAAGGACTACGACTGTATTGTGGATTACCATCCTGGTAAGGCCAATGTAGTCGCTGATGCTCTGAGTCGGAAGTCAGTTTCAGCCTTATTCTTGAGACGGTTGAGATGGAGGTTTGATTCAGATGGAACTTTGATTGCTCAGTTGAGAGTGAAGCCTACCTTGAGACAGAGGATTGTGGATGCTCAGAGGGATGATGAGAGGCTGCAGCGGATTGTGCAGGAGGTTAGTTCAGGTAAGCAGTCAGATTTCTCAGTTTTGGATGGAGTGTTAATGTATGGAAATCGCTTATGTGTGCCTGAGATTGAAGAGTTGAGGAGGCAGTTGTTGAGTGAGGTGCATAGTACAGTTTTTACTATGCATCCTGGCAGTGAGAAGATGTACCGGGACATTAAGCAGTTTTATTGGTGGTCCGGTGTGAAGAGGGATATTGTGGATTTTGTATCTAAGTGCTTGACATGTCAGCAGGTAAAGGCCGAGCATCAAGTTCCTTCGGGATTGCTTACGCCTTTATCCGTTCCAGAGTGGAAATGGGATGACATTACTATGGACTTTGTATCTGGTTTGCCTTTGACTCAGAGGAAGCATGACTCAGTTCGGGTGATAGTGGATCGGCTTACGAAGTCAGCTCACTTTCTGCCAGTTAGAGTGGACTATTCGATGGATAAGTTAGCCAGTATCTATGTGGATGAGATAGTTCGGTTGCATGGTGTGCCATTATCCATAGTATCCGATCGGGACCCGAGGTTTACATCCAAGTTTTGGAAGGAATTGCAAAGGGCTTTGGGTACCAAGTTGAACTTCAGTACAGCATTTCATCCTCAGATATATGGTCAGTCAGAGCGGGTCATTCAAATTCTGGAGGATATGTTGAGAGCTTGTGCTTTGGATTTTTTGGGTAGTTGGGACAGATATGTGTCGCTTATGGAGTTTGCCTATAATAATAGCTATCAGTCGAGCATCGGTATGGCACCGTATGAGGCTTTGTATGGTCGGCAGTGTAGGACTCTGGTTTGTTGGACCGAGCTATCCGAGCATTCAGTTATTGGGCCAAAGTTGGTTAGGGATACCGAGGAGAAGATTAGAGTTGTGCAGCGGAATCTGAATGCGGCTAAGGATCGACAGAAGTCTTATGCCAACTTGAAGAGGAAAGATGTGCAATTTGAGGTTGGGGACAAGGTTTTCCTTAAAGTTTCGCCTTGGAGGAGAGTGCTTCGGTTTGGTAAGAAAGGCAAGCTTAGTCCTCGTTTCATTGGTCCTTATGAGATTTTGGCTAAGGTTAGCCCGGTAGCCAATAGATTGGCTTTACCGATGGAGTTGACGAAGTTGCATGATGTGTTCCATGTTTCGATGCTTCGTCGGTACAGATCAGATCCTTCGCATGTTCTGTCAGTTCAGGATCTACAAGTGCTGCCAAATTTTTCTTATGATGAGGAACCGAGAGCCATCCTAGCTCGAGAAGTGAGACAATTGAGGAGTAAGCAAAACCTATTGGTAAAAGTGTTATGGAACTATCATGGAGTCGAGGAAGCGACTTGGGAACCAGAAGGGTCGATGAGAGCTCAGTACCCGCATTTGTTCAGTTCAGGTGAGAATTTTGAGGATGAAATTCTTGTTAGTAGGGGAGAGTTGTCACACCCCATTTGCCCCCTAGTAGTATGAGTCCATTTGTATGTGCATGCATGGTATGTGTTTGGCATGTCATAAGGGTATTTTGGGTAGAAATGTATGTTTTAAGAGTTTTGTTAGCATATGGGTGCATGTATGGCATTAGAGTGTGAATTAGTTGGAAAATGTTTGTGTGTGCATGAGCATACCATTGTAGGGTGTGAGTAGTGGTGTAGTGGTTGTGTGCTTTACTCACACATTAGTAGGGTGTTTTAAGTTGGGAGTGCATAGGGTGTGTGTGTTCATACCATAGTAGGGAGTGAGGGATTGATCTCCACCACTAGAGATTTGCCAAGTGTCTAGGGTTATAGAAAAATGAGTAAAAGAAGAATGAGGAAGGGAAAGGCAGTAACTTCATCTTTCCCGTTTTCTTTTTCTCCATCCCTTCTTCTTCCTCTTTGCTCTTCTTTGGTTTGCCCTAACTTGGATTCAAATTTTGGTGGTGGAAATTGATCACTTCTTGCATAAATTGGTGAGTTAATGCATATTTTCTTCTTCTTCATCATCTTCTTCTACATGATAGCTTGGATTTTTAATTTAGGGTTTGTTCTTTATTTGTTCTTGGTGGGTTTGTGTTTAGCTGAGCCTCCTCGCGATCCCAAGGGGAAAGAGAAGGCTGGGAGTAGTGGAACCAAGTGATTGAAGCTAGGGTTATAGGTTTGGGAAAATTGCATTTACTGGGTTTTTGTTGTGTTTGATTGTCTACTGTGTATTTACTTTATTTGATTCTTTTGATGATGATTTGATGTATTGATATTGCATGTTGGGATTTGAATGAATGGGTTTTGGTTGTGGTTAATGCATGAAGATTGAGACCTTGAAAATGGAATTGATGAGAATTTGAGCTTACTGTCATTTTTCTGGGTTTTGATAATTTGAGTTTTAATTTGGCTATTCCCTATTTTGGATGGGTAAATGTTAAGGAAGTGATTTTCTATTATTTATGTTGGTTTTTGCTTGTTTGAGGAAGCTAATTTCAGGTAAGAATGATTTGGATTTGAGTTGGGTTGTTTTTCTAGGAATTGTTCGGAAATCGATCGGGGAGGAAGAGGGCAGTGAGCAGCTCACAAGACGTGAGCAACGCTCACGAGTCATGAGCAACGCTCACGTTACGTGAGCAAAGCTCACGAGTCATGAGCAATGCTCACGACACGTGACCAATGCTAACGAGTCGTGAGCAACCTTCCTGACTCGTGAAGGTTGCTCAGACTCTCTTTGGGCCTTTCTATCGTGACCGCGACTGAAGCCGCGACCGTGACAGTGATTCTGCCTCGCCATGTTTTCTCCACTTGACCAGTTTTTACAAAAACGATTTTCAAATGACTTGGGTGGCTTTTTCCTCTACTAGGTGCTAAATTACTTTGTTTATGTGAATGATTATCATAGTTTAATCGTGATTAATAATATGTTATTTGTCGCACATGTTATATGAATGATGCGTTATCCATGAAAAATTATACGTGTTATTTTTAAATATGTATTGGGTTATACATGTCTTGTTATGATTTCTTAATATGAATGTGAATATAATTATGTGTTATACTTAGAAACATGATTGAATGATGCATGACCTACTAGAGACAAGTAAGTGGATAGTTAGGCATGCCTAATAGAGTCCTTTAGCTGTAGCCTCCGTTCAGTTTGGACCCCGATCAGGTCCCCGTTTGGTTCCTCGTGAACCCCTCAGTATCGGATCTTGTTTAAGGTCCCCTCAGTAAAATGTTTTGAAAATGATAAAGTAAGATGGTTTTCGATTCGTACCCGTAAGGTACTGTCAGTTATCGATTCGTACCCGTAAGGTACTGTCTGTATGCTTGTTATCCGCTATTATGAGCCAGCAGGTGTTATGTATTCTGTCTACTATGTATTACTCCGATATGATTTTATGAATGTGATATTCAAATGAGTTTAATAATGAGATGTATATTCAGTTAATATGAATAGGGATATGGATATGAGATGTGGAATGTATGGCTTTTATATGCAAGCATGTATATATATATATATATATATATATATATATGATGTTATGTTATGGATATTTGTATTTGCCATTATGAATGTGTTATGCCTTGACGACCATTGTGAATGGCCATCCATTTTATGTGTGTTTCCCCACTAAGCGTTTATCGCTTAGCACGGTGTTCTTACCCGTGCAAGTGCGGAGGATATTTTTGCTTTAGGAGAGTCGCCGCCAGTCAAGCCAATACAGGAGGGTTAGTGTTAGGGCTTTATTCTGTTGTAGTAGGATGATTCTTTTTGTAATAGAACTCTCTTATATCTTTTTATAGCTTCCGTATATGTATTAATCTTTTGGATATGTAATCTTTTGTGTATTCAGCAAGTTGATCAGAACAGTAATGTAATGAATATTGTTATATTAATGTATGATCAGCTGTTCCCTATATTGTTTACAAAGTTTTTAATTACCCTGTATTTATGTATGTATGCCTTAGATGATTGTATGATTTGTACTGTACTTGTGTGGTGGAACCTTGACTCATACGGCATCTCACTCCTCATCGGATGGGATCGCCTATGTATGGGTAGGGGGTGTTACAAATGAGGTTGACAGAAGACCCAAACGGGGCCGAAATAATGACCCAAATAGGGCCAACAGAACAAAACAGTAGGCTGCAGCATTTAAGATCCCTATAGGCATGCCTATCTATCCACAACCCGGACAGAAGCAGACGACTAGTTTTATTGCTCATAAATTTACTTTAATCATAATTAAATTCAATTGGGCACCATTTATTTCAATTCCCATATCATGGGTAAGTCAAACCAATTATTTCATCATGTACGTTCCATAAAGAAATTTAACGAATAAAATCAATACTAAAACAATTCACACAACAGTTATACATACTTTAAAATTCATACTTAATATCACATAGCAAACTCATGCAATAATTATGCATATTCTATTAAAATGTCTAACAAATTACTAAGTATCCATGTCAAAAATCATCTCAAAGTGGAGTGGAAAATACATGCACAAAGAGAAGCCCATGCTACGTAGCCATCATGTAATATTCGTAATCAAATAGAATTTACTTATATTCTTATTATAATTATCTTAATAATACTCGATATCCATGAAATCTTACTTATAGAATTCTAAGGTATTTGCATTATAATCATTCTTAGATGTTTATACCTTGTTTTTAAGTCTTATAGATGCTTTTTTAACTAATTTATGCCTTGAAAATGCATTAGAACACTCTAGGATGAAAAAAATATTGCATAATTAATCAAGTTGGGCAGAATTGGGACTATTACAAGTTGGCACGGTGGTGCCGAGTCATGACAGAGGGCAAAGGTGCCGAGTCGGCACATTGGTTCTGAGTCAGGTGTCGACTTAGAGACTATTTTCAACTTGTATCGTGATTTTGAGCAAGTAAATGACATTTTTAGCAAAGATTGTCTCTATAATTTTATTCTCTATGTGTTATCTATCTTCTAGTAAAATTTTAGATCATTTAAAGTTATATCCTAGGAGTTATAACCTTAATATTATAGACTATTTTAGAGCAACTTTTAAGGACAGAATTGTATCCCAACTTTGAAAAATTATTGGGAATGGTGGAGGCGTAATTTGACCATATTCTCTCATAGAATTATTCTCCTAGATGTCTATTTTCAGTAAAATTTTGATTCATAATATTTAGACCACTATAACTCCAGAAATACCCTTGCAAAACAAAACCTGCTCATATTACCCGGGCAGAACTGATACCCAAACTTTAGGCTCAACTTTGAAGCAATTAGAGCTAGAATCAGTTCTTGACCTCTCTAAAAATATTTAGGTATGGATCTTACCTTTCACTTCAAACTAGAATCATCCAATTTAGAGTTATATAACTCAATTTATATTCAAAATTATCACTAGAGGTCAGACGGGATTTGGACTACATAATGCAAATATAGTTATTATGTGTGTGTGTGTGTGTATACATATAATTATTAATTATTTTCACATTATCCAGTTATATGCATATATCCATGTATAATTTAATTACAAGTATCATATACTTATTGGACAATTATTAAATTAATTGCTTATCATTTACAAAGCCCAAGAAGGCCAATTTCCATTTCCATTTACAAAGAAATGAGAAATTATCACAAATGAAACAAAAGTTGCATATGGGAGAAGGAGAAGCTGTCATGAGTCGTGCCCAAAGTCACGACTCGTGACAGTGGCCTGCTGTCATGAGTCGTGACAATTGTCACGACTCGTGACAGAGTCCAATGGTGCCGAGTCATGACGATTGTCACAACTCGGGATAGGACCTGCATCAAGGCAGGTTCCGACCCTCTCCTTGCGTGTTTAAAATAATAAATGTTCCTCAAGATGTTAACTTTTTAATGACTCTAATTTCAAGTCATTTGGATCACTATAACTCTAGATATGACCTAAAAAATTCGGACTGCTTCCATTGAGGTGGCATAATCCCTTTGTCAACTTTGAGCTCAATTTTGGGCATCCTACAGTCAGAATTCATTGCTATTTCTATAAAAGATGCAGATATATGTCTTAGCTTTCCAAAAAAGCTAAATTCATGTAATTTGGAGTTGTATAACTCAACTTATACCTAAAAGAATACCTAAAGGTCTGACTGGATTTGGACAGAATTTCCCCTTAAATTTCAACCTTTACAATTCAATCAATTTCACAACAATTATCAACACAATTCAACTCTTTTACATGATATATCCATATACATATCAAGATAACATTTTAACAATTAAAGGTACGTAAAACACACAAATCCCAAACCTTGATTATTGTTCCCTTTTTCTTCAATTTTGCCTTCCTTCCTCCTTCTTTCTCCCACTTGCTTCTCCAACATTTTAACTTGATTTGCACTTAAAATTGAGAGTGATTTCCATGAGAGATTATTTAATATGAAATAGCAGAATTTTCAAGTGAGGAAGAGTTCTCTCCCACCCTCAATTCTACTGTCCATCATGGCTTTTATAGCCATACATGAATATCCTTCATTTTTTTTTGTTTCTCTAGAAACTAGCTTGGTGTCTAAATAGGATTGGTGTTCACCTTGACTTTACCCTTAAGTCCAAATCTTCCACCAATTTACACCTTTCTCTTACTATTCTTTTTATTTCATGGATTGACATATATAATTCTTCCATCTTATGCAATTTAGTCCATAGATATAAATTACCAAATTACCCTTGGTTTTTTCACTTAATTTCAATTATATCCTTTTCTTCACTTTACTACTTTAACCTTCTAATTACCCTTTTCTGGCCTCTGTCGTGCCCTAGATATATTCCAATCTGTCCAGGATATATTTTGGATCGTTATAATAATAACTTCAACGATATATAGGGCGCTACGAACATTGCAGTCCCATTAATGTTCGACTAGATTTAGTTCTTTAGCACAAGTCTGATTAGACTTATTGGCTAAAACCTCAAGATCCAATGGTTTTAATTTCGATCAAACATAGTTTAAGTTTTATCTGGCTTAGGTCCATTTTCTATCGATGATAAAGTTGATAAGTTCGATTTTGAGAAGTTAAGTCCGATCGGACGTGACTCTTAATTCTGAACGGACTTAGCGCCTATATTTATGAATAACAAATATGCTGATCACATCAGCGATTGTTTAATCTTATTAAACAATTTCGAACAAACTTAGTGACTATATTTATAAATAATGAATTTGCTATTCACATCAACGATTGTTTAATCACATTAAGAAGCCAAAACCCAACAATAACATCTTTAAAATTTGTTATTTTCCTTATGAGAATTTCCTTAATGCTGGTGAGTGATCTAATCCCAATTTTGTTTAGAAAAGTATTTTTTGCAGCTAAGGAATTGCTTAAGTTAGGGTGAGATGAAAAATCGAATAAAGTGAGAAGGTCAATGTTTGGTCAGATCCCTGGATTAATGATTCTCATAATTTTTATATTCAAACTCTTATTATTAATGGTCTTGAAAACTTAAGTGTTCGTGATCTTATTGATAATTCACCTAACACTACAAAAAAAAGGGTCAATTAGTGATGGCATTTTCCATCACTATTAATGAATATTTCATTGCTAATTAATTTTAGTGATGAAACGACTAATTGTCGCAATTTGCACCATCACAAACATATTTGCAACCAAAACATAAAACCATCGCTAAACATAGTGCCAGCAAAACTGTTGCTACAAACAGTAAATCCGTTGCTAATTAACCCCTAAAATTGGTCGCCAAGAGATTTAAAAAATTATTAGTGACGAAATTTTTCGTCGCTAAATTCCATCGTAAACATTTTTAAAATTCCACATGAAAAAAGGGAATTAGCGACGGCAAATTCCGTAGCTAATTGTGCAAATTCCGTCGCTAATTTAATTTTAATATTTTTATTATAATAATAATAATTATTTAAAATTTAATTTTTTTGTTGTTGTTATTGTTATTATTATTATTATTGTAACATCTAAAATTTGAGGTTTATATGCACACCAAATAATAGATACATAAGTTGAGCCAAAATAAATAAATAAACAAACTGAAAGCAATCAAAATGGAAAATGTACCCATTAAGGTATTCAAATGAAGGTAGGAAGAGAAGTGGAAGAAGGAAGAGAATATCCTAGTTATGTACTATCAAGTTATAACTCCATTTAGAATATGAACTTTGACATATGGAAATGTTGGATTAAATGAATAAGAAAATATGAAATCCAATAACTAAGTCAAATTATGCCAATAACCTAACAACTCAGGTTTCACCACATTGCATAATCCTCAACTTTTCCCAGGCATTAGAACCCATTAGAACTGTACCCTAAGATAGAAGAGTTTTCTAGACAAATTCAGCAGTAGTCGGTGACATCAACAAGGAAAAACCTTTTTCAGACATGATATTTCCAACTCCTATAGTCAATGGCATTCCATTTACCTAAAATTAAATAAATGTTACATGTTTGGGAAGAAGATAAATGAAAAATAATATGTAACCAGACAAAAACGAACAGGGAGACATATAGGAAATAAGGAAAAATTTAATGGTAAAAACATGAAATTTCTCCCTTTTATATTAATGGGAAACCAATTTATGCTTTTCATTTTTAGAATAATGATCGCTTTTTCCATCTTTCTCAACAGTGTTCTTGGTTCATCCATATAATCCATCTAGTCAAATCCCAATTGAATAATGAATAAATCAAAAATTCAAACAATAAAACCTTAGCTATTGTCATGTTAATTCCCGAGAAGTATTGGCAATATCAAACAAATAGCAAGTTCCATCGACAGTAAGTAGAGGTTTCAAAATCAAAATTCTAAATTTTCCATTTTTACTATTTAACTTAAGTAGTGGATAAGTAATTAGTAGAACTAATCTTGGCTTTTGAGAAACTTTAGCATGTAAGTAAAAACTAAACTACTTACTACATGTTTGTTCAATTTATCAGCTACCAAATAAAAGCTACGCGATTAAGAAAAAATACTAAAAACCAGAACTTCAAAATCATCAAGAACATAATCAACAACCCAAAATCCCAAACAAACAGAAAAAGAAACAAAACCCCCAAAATCCCAATGCATAAAAATTTGATTTCAATTTCAAAGAAGAAGATAAAAAGGAATATAGAATAGAATATTCGAAGTACCGGAGAAAGGGTAAAAATGGATCTTTGTTGGATCTACGCGGTTGGCTGGAGCTACGCCGGATCTGCATGGCTACTGCTGGCTCACGGTTGATGAAGGCGTAACGTGACGAGCTGGGGTGAGAGCTACTGGCGACCACGATGCGACAATAGAGAGAGAAGAGAGAAGGAATATCGGCGACCAATGGCGGTGAACAGAGGGGCGGAGATGGCGGAGACGGCAAGGGAAGGAGAGAAGCGGGTGGGGGCGACTAGAAAACAAAGGAGGAGATCGAGACAAGAAAAGAGAAGAAAAGAAAATGAAAGAAGAAAAAGGGAAAGGGAAAACCCATAACGATGCCGTTTTAGTGGAAAAGGAAATTTTTTTTTTCTAAATAGCGACTAAAACACCATTGTAGCTAAATTTGATTAAATAATTATTGTACATTTAGCGACAATCAAAATTCGTTGCTAAATCGTCACTAAAAAAAAGTACTAAAATTTCAATCGAAATTTAGCGACCAATATGTTTGTCGCTATTTAGTTGCTAAATTTTAACATTAATTAGCGACTAAAATTCAATAGCAAAAATTGGAAATTTTTTAGCGACAAATAAAACCGTCACTAATTTCATCGCCAAAAAGGCGTCACAAATTTGGCACCAACATTTAACAACTGTTTCCTTTTTTCCTTCGCTATGTCGTTACTAAATTCTAAATTCCGTCGCTAATTAGCGACGAAAATATTGCCGACGCTAATTGTTAAGATGCCAAAATTTGGCATTTTTTCGGTTAAAATAGGGTATAAATTGGCAGTTTAATTTTTTTTATTTTAGTTTTGACTCTTTTATGTTACCAGGCCATTGGTATAAACTATGGAAGATCCTAATGCCTGATTGGAATGCTCTTCCAACTCGTGCTAATTTAGTTAGTAAAGGTATTCAGTTATCTATGGAGTGTCCTAGATGCTATGAGCTTGAGGATTTTGACCATGTCTTGTTGGGATGTCCATTTGCTACCTAGGTATGGAAGTCAGCTGCTATTTATTTGAATGGAAATAATTTTTGCTCATCTTTTAGCAATTTGTTGGTTGATGGTAATGCTAGTAGCTAATTTGCCTTTTATTTGTGATATTGCTTGGAGTATTTGGTATCATCGTAACATCTTTATTTGGCAGTCTAAATTTGTACCTCTAGTATCCATTGTGGAATTTTGCCAAAAATGCTTTGGTTGAATGGACAACAGCTCAAGTAGTGTTGCGCCCTCTTGTTATTCCCTTAGTCTCTTCTCATCATAAGTCTTGGAGAAAGCCTATTGTCTCTGGGCTGCAATGCAACATTAAAGCTACCTGTTTTTCTAGCATTTTTGTAGCCATTATTAGGGACCATGCTAGTTTTTGTGTAAGTCTTCTTTCTCACGTTCTGGTCGAAGCTTGTGCCTTGAGAGAGGCACTTTAGTGGTTATCTATTGCAGGATTTCATGATATTGATGTTGAGATGGATTGTTTACAAGTAGTTAATGCTATTAATTCCAATTTTTTTCTTGTTGATGAGCTTGTTTCCATTATTTCAGATTGCAAGCATTTCAGTCCGTGTATCAGGAATGTTTCCTTCCTTTAAATTAATCGCTTAGCAACTCTGGTAGCTTATTCGCTTGCTTGGGCAGCTATATTGTCTGCTAATCGAGTCATCTGGTCTTCTATTCCAGATTTTTTTATCTTCCTTTTTATTAATTAGCTAAATGTTTCTCTACTTTAAACTCTAATGCAGTTGGATCTTAGTTTGGGTATATGGTCGGAGTTAGATGACTATCTACTCGGTTGTTTATTATGTTTGGCTTCTTTTTATTATAATTACCTTAAAAAAGTTACAGAAATATATTTAAATTTAAATTTATATATAATTTATGAAACATATAAATATGTAATATATTTTTTTTGAGAAAAATATGATAATAATATTAATATATGATATTATAATAAAAATTTTGGATTGTTCCTAATTCAATCCTAATTTGATTCTTAATTCTTGGGTCGGGTCTGGATCCAATCATATGTTTTTTTAAATTTAATTTAAATTTGAATTATTTTTTCGGCAGATTTGAATCGGGATCAAATACTGACATTTCTAAATTATAAGTAATCAAACGAAAGATTTTATAAAAGACGAAAACATTAAGAAAGGAATTAAAACATTAAAGCTAGTTACAAGTTTTAAGCTTGAGCATCCGTTAGAGGCAGAGACCCAAAATTAAAAAATTACATGTGTGGTATATGTTATAATTTTAAAAATTAAAAGTATATTTTCAAATTGGCCTCCCAAATTTTGTACATGTAGATAAATGGAGTATATTAAAAGTTTAGAACTCTAAAAATTAAAATTTTACTCTTATTCTGACTCTTAAATGTCTAAATTTTACTAATTAGCTCTATAATATGTTAAAATCATACGCTTATTTTAATTTAAAACTAAAAATGTGCATTTAGCATTTGACAAACAATACATAAACGAACAAATCATTAACAAACTGGTCATTTATTATACAAGATAAAATTAGTTGGTGATTATTAAAAAAATCAAGTTGATCTTATAAACAGAAATCTTACATCTTACATATTTTTAATATTTTATCTTGTTAAATCTAGTTAAAAGGTTTGAAGGGAAAATAACATGCCATATGCATATTTGGAAGTAATATAATCGGATTATATGCTACCTACCTCTTGTACCGCAGATACTTTGGCAAAAGCATTTACAAGGATCCCTTCTTGCGTCACTGGTCTGGCTGATATCCACGAACGGGATAAAGACAACTAAACCACAGTCTTGTAACACCCCAAACCCCTCACTTAGCATGCCGGAGGAAAATGTAGGCAAGTGCTATGGTGAGTGGAGGGTGCTACCACACGAAAACATAATAGAAAACCAAACAATAAAATTTCTTAGAACCAAACCACTAAAGACATATACATCACATGCCTATAAAGCCAACAGGCTATAACTCATCCACAACAAATATTACAACCCGACAAACTTTACATAAAGAAACTTAATTACATCCCGAAATCAATAACACTTTCTATAAAACTTCTACAGACTTGTTGGCCAAAGTCACAGTGGATCGCTCGAACCAAACTCCCATCTCCTAACCTGCACGGAGAAACACATTTGCTAAGCGATAACGCTTAGTGGGGCTAAACAAATAATAACCAGCTACTCACAGTGGCTGTTAAAAACAAACACATGCATAAGCAGTATATAAATACATAAGCATAAAGGAATACCGGCTAAAGTTATCATGAATTCATATCATTATTCTCATACGAAAACTTAAGCAATTTCACTCACATATGCATTTTGTAGACCATTACTAGAAATACTTTATTACTTTTTAACCACGAATACATTATACGCACTCATCATTTGTCTAAATCGCTTAAGTCAAAACATTACGTTGTTCGTAGCTAAACAAAAACACTTAAACCTTCAGATTTGGTTCGGGCTTGAAATAAATATTCCAAGCTTCCTACGCATCCCTATTGTTGGGGAATCAGAACCACGTAGTTCTACAGAAAACCTTTATACACATATATTCCAGGATTAAACCTAACTTGTTCTATAATTCCAATTATTTACATCATGCTTACCACTCTATTTTCCTTACTTCTAATCGACACATAATTACCGTATTCATTGCAAACCAACAAACAATGCACATAAATTCCTTGCCAGCATACTTACATTAGTTACCCCGAGCTAAGGTCCAGAAGGTAGATAACATTTAACATACCTGTATTCTCATTTTAAACATATAAACGAATACATATACAATTCATTTACAAAGAATTCATATAGCCAATCGTACTTATAACTTTTGAACAGATTAATGACATTTATTTTCCACATACAAATTCTTATGCCGTCAGTATTCATTCATACTCGCCTATTTGAATAAACGTTATTTGCTATATCTCTTTCATTTAACTAACATTAGTTTCAGATACAAAAGCATCTAGGTACCCGAATATACCACACAATTCCACATAGATGTCCATAAAGGATCCAGAACATGCATGTGCATAAAGCACAAGCTCAAAGGATATATATATGTAATATATATATCAACAAACACATTCAATGCTTATTCACATGTCTTTTGCATTTCATCAAAGAACTTATCATTTTGTTCACATTCTTTTACTCTTTAATTGCCTGCTAAGTCAAGAGGGTGGATAAACGAGTGAACAGAACACATTAGGGCACCCGAGGGTACAATCGAAAAGCAACATCTTTATTTTCTCCTCAAAAACGTTTTCACATTGGGGGATCTTAAACAAGATCCATACACATTGAGAATCGCGAGGATCCAAATGGGGACCTGATCAGGGTCCAGAACCAAAGGGGCTGCAGCAATAAAACTCTATAGGCATGCCTATCTATCCACATACTGACTCACACAGGCTATACATTTTAACTTCGTCATATAATACTTATAACATTCTTTTATTTTCATATAGGCACATGCATTCATATATTTGCTCATCAATTTGCACTAATCATACGTATGTATTCAAGCTAATCATGCATTCTTTCATGGGTCGAAGGATTCATACAACATATTAAACATATCCACGTTATTAGGTATCATGCACTCATTTAAACTTAATAAATAAGTTTGCATTACCTTGTACATATACATTCAAATAATAGCAATAGATAAAATTCCCATATCTTTTAATTATTACAACAAATAAGAACATTTGAATAATTTCCATTTAAATTCATATTTGCATAACACATGTGAGAAACCATGCACATAGGAACTTAGCAAAAACATTTTTAGGCAAAAAGGTCTGTCGCGCTCACGACAGAAGCGTCCCAAGCGGGCTGTCATGAGTCGTGCTCAATGTCACGACTCGTGAAGGCAAAACTCATCCAACATATCAAAAGAACAAAGGGCAGGCAAATGGAGGAGAGGAAGCTGTCACGAGTCGTGCTCAGTGACACGACTCGTGCTCCATTGCACGACTTGTGCTCCATTGCACGACTCGTGACAATAGCTTACTGTCTCGACTCGTGCTCCATTGTACGACTTGTGATAGTAGCTTACTGTCACGACTCGTGCTCCCTCGTCACTACTCGTGACAGCCAAATCATGCCGAGTCATGAAGATTGTCACAACTCGGACAGGTCCTCCACTGAGAGCTAAGAGCTCAGCTGCCTACGAGATGCTAGAATCGCTGGCTCTATCACGCATGCGATAGGGTCGTGCTCGCTATAGAGTCACATTTTTCCAGATCTCCAGAATTCTGCAGAAATCGTTTTTTTCCAAAATCATGCCCAAAACTCCCATTCAAATCAAACTTCAACACAACACAAATCGTTCATTCAAAACCTCATAAGTAACACAAAACCCAACTTTTATACCATTAAACACAATTACATCATGCTATTAACATCATCAAAATCCCCAAATAACAAAACCATAAATTTACTGCATCAACTCATAAATTTCCCAAACCTCAAACTCCTTCGCTCCTATTAACTTAAATGGTTGCACTTCTTTGCTTCTATACTCTTCCATAGTTATATTAATCCAATTTCCTCATAAAAAACACATAACATTACTTAGGGTTTCTACTTAATCAAAGAGAAATTACAGAAATCAAGCTCATAACTTACATTTCAATCTCAAATCTCTCACTCAAACACTTGGACTTGAAAATTCCATCATCAACGTCTTAAAGCTGGCAATTAGAGAGAAAGGGAAACGGCAATGAAAGAAGAAGAAGAAGAAGAAGAAGAGGAAGAAGAAAAGGGTTCACCATACGTGGTTCACTGCATACGTGGTTCACCATGCTCAAGATATTTTAAATATATGCTTGTTAATACGCATCATCATTCGTGATTTATCATACTTAATTTACACATGGATAAACTCATATATATGCATTAGCACGTTCATGATTATACACATTCACATTTACAGTTATTCACCTTCACATTCTTGTTGTACGCATCCATATTCAAGACTATACATATTCACATTCAAAACTATAGCATTCGCATTCATGATTTATCATATTCGCATTCACATACTTAATTCATCACACTTAGAACACTTATAGCTCATATATATATTAGTATGCATAATTTATCATACTTAGGATACTCATTTTATAATGATAAATTTGTATTGGACAAGTCATGGGAACTCGTGCTGAAGTTCGGTGCATTTCGGGAAGAAAAACACCCTAAAAAGACAAAACAGGGAGGGGTCACGGTGGTAATGACCTTGTTGTGACCGTGAGGTCCATAAATAGGCATTCTGCCTGCTAAAAACATATGTCACGGTGGCAATGAATTTCATTGTGACCGTGACATACCAAAATAAGCAAAACAAAAGCTAAACTTCAGGACTGCTTCGCACCAGAATTTTGTACAGCCCAAACCGAAGTCTTACACTCAATTTTTGGCAAAGGTCCCTTCATAAAATTTCTTCCTATATGTCTTATTTTTAAAATGGAACAAGTTTCAGGGCAATTGGATTTGTAAAACATCAGATATGAAATAAACAATATAGACTGTTCCAGTGAACCCTACAAGGTAGAGACACGTCTGTTTGTACTATTTTTAGGGGTCTTAGAGCCAGAATTAGCTCAAAGTCATTTCTGCTAAATTTATAGGTATAGAGTTAAAATGAAACAACAAAAACTCAATTTGGAGTTCTGAAACTCCAGTTATGCCCGAAATAATATACGTAGGTCTAGTAAGCTATAAGCAGAATTTTCCCTAACACTAGGGTTCATACTTTTCATGCTTATTCACTTAATATGCTCATGGATTTTGTTCAATACTCATCACACATCATGTGCACACTTCAAGTACACCCCTATCAATTAACACATAATCATGCATCAATTACACATCACATCCAACTATCCAACACATAAAATCAAATAAAATCAACATAAGAACACATAAGAACACATATATCCCAAACCTCTTGGAGTTCTCCTTCCTTTCTCTTCTATATCACTTTATCTTTACCTTTGGCAGCTCTACTTGCCTCTTCAACTCACATACACATATAATACATATACAAGTTCATTAGACTATACTCATAGCTAACAATGAAATCAGAAATAGAAGGAGATGAAGAGGATAAACCATATGCTAACATACCTTTCCTAGCCAATTACTCAATCTTCTAAACTATCTCTACCCAACTCTTAGAACTTCATGGCAAATGAGAGCAAATGAAAGAGGAACAAAAAGGAGAGTGAGCTTTTGAGAGGAAGGCCGGCTCAAGGAAACAAAATGCAGATTTTTACACACTTTATCACCTCATGCTTGCATGAAAAGAAGGAGGTGTCAAGCTGAGGTAACTTCAAGCTAGGTGTCATGGCTCAAGCCATCCCCAAAGCTAGGTGGCAGCTCTAACAATGATACATGAATTTCCACTATCTCTTGATTAAGATTAATTAATCATCACTAACTTTAATTAATCCCACTTTGTTAATCTAATCTTTCTTAATCCAGCGAATTACACTTTAGTTACTACAATACTTTAATTTTATACAATTAAGTCCCTAGATTTACATTTTCAATTAAGTCCAAATCTGTAAACCCTAATTAACACTCACTAATCCGACTAGGGTACACTTTGGGTATTACAATTCATCTTAATATCTTTATTAAGTTTAGCAACAATTGACTTTGAAAGCAGTATCCATTAGAATCCACTGATCTCAAATGGAACAATGTTGCACAATTTTAAAGGAGATAAGGCAATGCATGCTATTTACTACGCATCTCAAATAATAACCTAGTAAAATCTTCTATTAGGCTTCAATTCGAGAAGGCTACTAATGGTATCCAATTACCCTCTAAGCCCTAATATCCAACCTTACAAGTCAAAATTTCTTGCATAGTAAATCTGAATTATTGGATTATTAAGTTCTCAAACTTAAGAGGGAAATAATATTGGTTTAATTTTATTAGCCTCTACTTAATAAACATGCAATTATTTTACTCATAAAATATTGCAAGGCAATTAACAATAAAATAAACACATTTATTATAAAGTTAAATGCCATCATAATAAATAAACATATATATTCATCCAATAAATAAAATCCAATAACTCAAAATAAGACACTAATGTCAAATAACAATAGGAAACATAAATCCCATTTAATAAAATTAAACGCTAACCAAAATTGACACTCATGTCAACTAATCTAGAAGTCTAGATTTTTGGAAAATCTTTCTTGACACTGGGACTGATTCTTTGACCAGCTTCATCAATTCATCAGGTAACTCATAAGTTCATTGATGAAGCCATAGGCGATGAACACTACGTCCACTTCTCAATTTCATCACAGATGTAGTGTTGCTCCTCAACACTCCTCTTTTGGCAACTCTAGCCAAAAAGTGGATGATAGAATTTCTATAAATTCTATCTCCAATGTACCAAGTAGTTTCCAATAACTCCTTGAGTTCTGTATGATATACAAATGAGTCAGTCAATGCTTTGATCCGGACTTTATCATCCTTTCCCATACATAAACAACCTAACCAAATACACTCCTGCATTTTTTTCATGCATAAATATTATGTGATGCACTTTTGCATCAATGTCATCAGCTCGGATCTTTCTTCGCATTCTTATATTTCTTACTAAACGCACTTTTGCATTTCTTAAAGCAATTCCAAACGGAGTGCGAGGAACCACAGGAGTCCTTATCATCACCATTTCTGTAACACATCACAGAAATAAAATGTAGTTAATATACTCATGTATCATCACCATTTCTTACTAAACGCACTTTTGCATTTCTTAAAGCAATTCCAAACGGAGTGCGAGGAACCACAGGAGTCCTTATCATCACCATTTTTGTAACATATCACAAAAATAAAATGTAGTTAATATACTCATGTATAAATATATATGATTGAAACACATTTCAATCAACAATAAGGACATATCCTCAAAATTTTCTTTAAAAAAATATTTTTCAAAATTAATTAAAGACAGAAAACACATTTTTCACAATTTTATAATATTTTTAATAATTTAAAAATAAGAATTTCTTTTTTGATCATCAAAAAATTTTGAAAAAATAACCAAAAAATCAGAAATATTTTGAAAAGTAGTTCTGTAAAAAATTGGAGCTGATTTGGTGGTCGAAGACGGCCTCACACGCCAACACATACCGCTAGAGGGAGGGATGACGCGCCCACGCGCGTCTCCCACTTGTCCTGCCACGTGTCACACCCCTACTGTGCCATGTGTCGGACTATAGTTGGTCCACCTGTCGCCAACGTGGCAGCAGGAGACACGTCATCATCACGTGGCTCGACACCTGTCGGCCATGGGGCAATAACCTGTTGGGCCACGTAGCACCAGTGACACGTCATTGTTTTGACATGGCTCGACACGTAGCACGACTTCATTCATCCACGTGTCACCCCCTGATTGGTTCACGTGGTGCCTCTAGACACGTCATCGCCATGTGGCTGGAACTGGGTCAGCCACGTGGCAGAATCCTATTGGGCCACATGTCCACAGTGACACGTCACTATGGACCCGCATTTGCACGCTTGTGGGCCACCGTCCACGCGCACGCGCCCAACGTTTTGCAGCGCGTGCATGCCATGCGCCGCCTTCCTGACGGATTCTGAGCTCCTGATTTCGGCCGGTGGGGGGTTTCTGGGGTCTGTGATCTTAATGATGTGGTCAAATTTTACAAATCTCAATTTTTAGTCTAGCGTTTTGAATACCTATATACATCCCCTTAATTTACGGTACACATACACGATTTTAAACCCGAAAAAATATATACAAATATATATTTTAATACAAAAATAAATATATTGTGTTCATGTATCCTAGATCTACCAATTTTACACATAAAATTTTAAGTCTATTTTTAGCCACATGCCAGGACGCCAAAAATTTTGACTTTAATACCAATGAAGGGAAAATAACATGCCATATGCGTATTTGAAGGTAATACAATCGGATTATATCTACCTACCTCTTGTAGCGCAGATATTTTGGCGGAAGCGTTTACAAGAATCTTTTCTGGTATCACTGGTCTGACTGATATCCACGAACGGGATAACGACAACTAAACTACAGTTTAAAAACCACTTGGAATGAAAAGTTGGTGATGGGAGAATCCAGCAGAGTTTCAGTATAAGAACTTTTTCTTCTCTCCTCTTCATCTTTACCTTAACCCTATTTATAGAGAGCCTTATACCCTTAATTAGGAGGGCTATTAATTAAGGTAATTAATAGGAAATGGACGTTACAAAATTAATGAAAATTAAATTGGCAGTTACAACTATTAATTAAGGAATTAATATGTAAACTCTTTTATTTAATCCATTTAATTAAGTGACAAACTCTTAATTAAAAGACCTAATATGAAATCTTTTCTATACCCGTGTAATTCCCATATAGATATGCATTCGGTTACATATCGGGAGTTATGGGCGTATTCAGACTTCAACAAAGTTCAATTTGATTTTTAAACTTTTTATTTTCAAAAACCAAAATTTGAAATAAATTTGCAAGTAACTTTTAGTGTATGGTTGATTTGCCTCATGCTATTTAAATAAAAAAATTTATTTATTTATTTTTACATAATTAACTGTATAATTGTATATAAATTCATAATTTGCAATAAAAATATATGGTATATAAAAAAATTTGTGAAAAATAAAAAACCATATTTCTACTGATGACAAGAACAAAATAAAATTAAAAAGCACGTTCTAATTTAGCCTAAAAGTTTATTTTAAAACTAGCTAATTTTTTTCATAGCCCCAACAAAATTATTTGGCTTCGCCTTGGCACCCACTGCCCCTTTTCAGGATAAAATAAACACTAATTTTTTGAAAAGGCCATACCATTTACACTCCTAAATATTTATAAAATTACAAAATTATCACTCTGTTAACTATTTTCGCCAAATTTTGTCCTTTATATGAAAAATTTATTTAAAAAAAAAAAAAAAAAACTATTGTTCCATGCAATTCTATAACACAGATAGGCTCGCAGGAGTAACGGCCAAAATATATTAAAAAACAGCTCAAAAAAGAAAATATTGTGAAAACAAACACTGCCTTTTGCTCGTAACAGTAACAGCAGAGACCGATTCATTTCCTGGATTTTCCCCTTAAGAATCGGAATTTTTCTCTATCTCAGTTTTTTCTTGTTACCAATCCAAAAGGCTGCGACAATTTTCTGGCGGAGGAAATAAGCTAAAAAATAAAAAACAAGAAAGAAAAATCAACCAAATTTCTTTTCCCATTTATCTTTTGATCATTTCCACCAAGCCAATCACGATTTACATTGGTTTCCTGCCCCCCTCCCCTTATTCATTTACCCTTACTTTTTAATTAGAAGTCTTTTTAATGATAATAAAGCGTGCAGCTTAAGCAACCACATGGCGAGCATGAAGCTTGGATCAAAGGCTGAAGTGTTTTGCCTTGATGGCAATACCTGGTCTGTCTTCTTCTCTTCATAAATATATATTTTTTCTTGTTCTTGTGCTAAACTGATTCTATTTACGGATTTAGAATGTGGGTTTTTTTATCGGGTTGGAAACCCCCCCCCCCCCCCCCCCCCCCCCCCCCCCCCCCCCCCCCTTCGCTGTCCTTTTTTTTTTTTTTTTCTCCTTCTGAGATTGTTTTTTTTAGAAGAATAGGGAGTGATGGCTTGAACATGAGAACTATCAGTTGGAATTTTGAGAATGGTGTTTTAGTTCTCATTGTTTTTGAAAATTTTATATGGTGGAAGGGCTTTTGTTAGAGTGTTAGTTATTGCTGATATTCTAGTTTTTAAATGATTCGTTGTCTCCTTATGGCCAAATTAATGTTTGAATATTAGATAGTGCTTGTCAGTCTGGTCAGTGTCGTCTTTTAACTTCTTTTATGATAAAAGTTTCAAACTTTGGGTTGAATAATGCTGCTTTTGAGCTGAAAGTGACTCATGTATCCCTTAATTTGAATTGGTTGACATTAGGCATTTCGGTGACAAATTGTTTCTATTGTTATATGTTCAAATTAACGAGATAAAGGATAAGCAGGTATACAAAAAAGTTGTAATTTTGTGTGTATTTGCATAACTACTCCCTCAAAGATTATTCAGTCAGCCTATCTTTCTTTGCCTTCACTCGTCCTACTTTAAGACTTTTGAGTTTTGAAATTATCGTATTGCCGTAATAGTTAACACTAACAAGTAAACTATAGCAATTTTAGACGTCTGAAAAAATATTATCTGCAATGAATTGAGAAGGAAATCTTTCATAAGCTAATCAACTTACACTAGAGAAAGGGGGTGAAGAGGAAATGCACTGAGGTTTGCATTTGAGTTTTGAAACTTATGCTTCCAGGGATTATGGAATGAAATCCACACTGCATCAATAAATATTGATTTGCTATGTAGCTGAGATATATCTCTTTAACTTGCAAATGAATATAAATGTAGGAAAGTCTGCAAACAGAAGTTTAGGCCAGCTAGTAGATTGAATCGTAATGAAATAAATACATAGTTAATTGTTCTAACTTTTGAAATCTTATTGTAACTGATTAGAATCCTTTCAGAACTTTGAAGAATTCGGTTGTGTTCCGAGCAATCCCGGGAGCCCTTATTTATTTATTTATTATATACATATATGTGTGCGCGCGTGCAGGCAAAAGATGATGATGTTTGATAATAAGTGCTTGTAGTTATAGATATGAATATAGAAAAGCTATTAAGAAATAGCAACATATCGCTGGAGTACTTGGTCATAAAAACTAAAATTACAAGGAGAGCAAAGTAGAACTTCAACTAATTTTTATAAAATAAGCTTGGATTGCAGTCCCTGAGCTTAATGATAAAGCCGTACCACGAGCAGGGATGTAAATGAAGTTGACAGGAAGGAAGATATACTTTTTCTTATTATCCACTATTGAACCACTCACTTCATGAACAACGTGCTGAGCATTATTGTGATTTCAGGGGTTGATGTCTATATATGTATATGTATGTGTTATAAAGTGTTTTATCTAAATAAAGCAAGGACTTGCATTTCGTGCAGGCGTTGCTCAACCGGGCTTGCAAGTGATGTCATAATTGAAATTGGAGAGATATCATTCCATCTGCATAAGGTATGCACTATATTAGCCAAAGGATCAAGTTATATCTGTTTATTCATCTATAGAAATTGTTGTGTATTATATAGACAACATATTTAGATGGCTTTTGACGTTTCTATTATCTGTCACCCTAGGGCATCTCTAATCGCAACTAAGCCCTACAAATGCATGTGTCCTGAGGTTATGTCAAGCATGAATTTAGCTCCTAGCAATTAGCTATTATTTTGAAATTGTTATTTGTTTGTTCTACAACCAATCAAAAGAAAAACTGAAGTGCAATAGCAGCACTGCAATTCATGATATAAGCCAGAAATCTCTGTGTAAGGTTGGCAGCAATAAATTTGGGAAATTTAAAAGCAAAATGGGCTTTACTTTGTCTTGTTATCTCAGTTGTACTGTGAATTTATGAAATGTATTGATGAACGATAAATGCTTCCCCTTATCTTTCATTTTCTGATATGAATTAATGTCTTGGACCTTGAAGGATTTGACTTCTACATGTTGAATTATTTAATTGTTCATTTTACTTAAATGTTTAGTGCCTCAAGTAGAGGTCTAACTATGAGAACTTTGCATTCTCTTTTGTTCTTCTTGCATCTCCTGCAGTTTCCATTGCTTTCCAAAAGTAAAGTTCTTCGGAATCTTATTGCTGAACATGGAGATGAGGATGGGAAAAAATGTGTTCTTCAACTTGATGATATCCCCGGTGGAGCCAAGTCTTTCTTGTACGTGGCCAAATTCTGTTATGAAGTAAAAATAGAACTCTCTGCACTGAATGTGGTCACTCTTAGATGTGCTGCTGAGTATCTCAGGATGACAGAAGACTGTGGAGAGGGAAATCTCATCTCACAAACAGAAAATTTTCTCAATGAAATCTTGGGCGACTGGAGGGACTCCCTTAAAGCTCTTGAAACTTGCAAAGAGGTTTTCCTGCATGCAGGAGAGCTTCATATCGTTTCAAGATGCATCAATTCCCTGGCAATGAAAGCTTGTGCTGATCCAGGTTTATTCAGTTGGCCCATGTCAGGAGGCAGTAACATGCAAATTCCAGAAGATACTGTTTTTTGGAATGGGATATGCACTTCAGCCAAGGCACAACCTGTGGGTGAGGATTGGTGGTATCATGATGTTTCTTTCCTTAGATTACCATTGTATAAAATGCTAATAGCGGCTGTCAGTTCAAATGGTATGAAGCCAGAGAAGGTTGCTGGGGCATTAATGTATTATGCAGGCAGGCATCTCCCTTTGTTGGGTAGGCAATCGAGTCTTGAGAGTGGAAAACATGCTGAACCTGGAACAAGTATTTCTAGTGTGGCTGATACAAATCAAATGAATCTCCTCGAACAAGTGGTGAATTGTTACCTGATCAAAAGGGTGTGACACCCAGCAAGTTCCTGCTTAGGCTTCTTCGTACAGCAATGCTATTGGAGTTAGTACGATCATGTCGAGAGAATTTAGAGAAACGGATTGGTGCCCAGTTGGATGAAGCAGCTCTTGAAGATATTCTGATACCAAACATAGGGTACAAAGTGGAAAACCTATATGACATTGATTGTGTTCAGCGGATTCTTGATCATTTCTTGCTACTGGATCGTGGTGATCCTACATCAGATTACCTAGTACATGAAGGGCAAATGATGGAAGGTTCACATTCACTAACCCCAGTGACAATGGTCGCAAGTCTGATTGATAATTTTTTGGCAGAGGTAGCGCCTGACGTTAACTTGAAGATGGCAAAATTTCAGTCACTTGCTGCTGTTATCCCTGATTATGCAAGGACATTAGATGATGGAATTTACCGCGCCATTGATATATACCTCAAGGTTTGCGAAGTATTGACAAATTGTTATTGGTGTTGATGATATAGAATTTGCATTTCACACTAATGGACGTACCCTTTTTATTGTCAGGCTCATCCATGGCTAACAGATTCAGAAAGGGAACAACTTTGCAGGCTCATGAACTGCCAGAAGCTTTCATTGGAAGCAAGCACGCATGCAGCCCAGAACGAGAGGCTACCACTCAGAGTGGTTGTTCAAGTTTTGTTCTTTGAGCAACTAAGACTCCGAACCTCCATAGCTGGTTGGTTCTTTGTCTCTGAGAACCTTGAAAATTCACAAAATCCTAGTGGAAATCTTGCACTCACCAGAAGTAATGAGCATACTCAAGCTAGAGGCAATCATGATCACATTATAGCAGTGGATGAAATGAAAGAACGAGTTTCTGAGATCGAAAAGGAGTGCCTGAACATGAAAGAGGAAATTGAGCAGCTAGTGAAGACAAAAGGGAGTTGGAATGTTTTATTCAGAAGGCTTGGGTTTAGCAGATCAAAGTCCAAATCCATTGATCGTAAACAATCAAAAGATACACCGACATCATCTACACCACTCCTTGGCAGAAAAGAAGATCACAGTGGTGAAATTGGATGCTGAACATCGAACTCTCATAAACAAGGGGGGGAAACAAAGAAAAGCTAACTAGCTGTTGCTTGTTTATATTTGGTTTAGTGAGTTGTGTAATTATATTTAGCCTTTAGATTTTATGACATTAACATTTGACCTGGATCTTGTTGACATTTTCTTTTCTTCCTCCAAAATATTTGTTCTTTTATTTTTGTTATTTTTGTATGTATGTTTTTGCTTCAATTCAAAATTGATGCATCGTTTCATGCAAGATTTAAAATACGGAATTATTTTGAATTTTCAGTCTACTTCTCTTTTAAAAATTAGGGTCTTCTGTGCCCGAGGGTATATCCATGTACAACCCAAGGGCACAATTGCCCCCTTACCGATTAAAACAATATATATTTTTAGCTAAAAAATATAATAAATAAATACTTACCTAAATTTTGTAATTGTCCCCCTATATTTTTGGTATGGAAATATATTACATCAAATCCTCAATCCGCTCCTGCTTCTGTGT
Organism: Excoecaria cochinchinensis; assembly: GCA_947683425.1. Taxonomy (NCBI): domain Eukaryota; kingdom Viridiplantae; phylum Streptophyta; class Magnoliopsida; order Malpighiales; family Euphorbiaceae; genus Excoecaria; species Excoecaria cochinchinensis. Next base: position 6,202,657 of record CANTUQ010000112.1, read on the forward strand.
GCAGCTGCTCACTTGTTGGTTTTTTTTTAATTTTTTTTTTAATGGTTAATTTGGTCAATCAATAAACCCGTGGATTCTGTTTAGTTAAATAATCGATTCATCAACTCCTAAAATCATTGTTTGTTTTGGAAAAGGAAAAAAAAAAATATAATATATATATATGGACAGGTAACTAGATAGCCACGGTAGCAAACCAAATTTTCGTTAGGGAAGGTATAGTTTGGCTCACAAATAGAAAAATTAGATATATTAAAAGCAAAGGAAACTAGGTAACAAGGCTAAAATTTGACGGCACGAGTTAAAATTATATACAACAATACAAGATAAATTGATTTTTGCTTTTATATTTTATTTGCTGCCCTATTTATTTTATCAAATATTATGTTACCGTTGCTTTTATGTTTCTTTTTATTTAAATATATATAATGATACAAAAAAAAAAAGGTAAAATTAATCAAATTTGCTCCTTAACCAGTGAAAATTGTACATATTTGCTCTTTAATTATGTTTTGAATTAAATTTATCTTTAAAATATTAAAAATTATACATTTTTGATCCATATATTTTTGTACTAAAATTGAACTTATTATTATGTAATTGGCTCAAATTTGTCATTAAAAATAATAGAATCCTAGATAAACAAATAGAAATACACATAGCATGCTAATATAAATTTGTCACATACGTACTGTACATTGATATCCTATTTTAACTCTTGAAAAAAATATAAAAGGGTGTTTGGTTTGATAAGGGAGCCGGCAGATGTTTCAAGTCTATCAGTTCACTTTTTCGTGTTTGGCTAAGGGTTCGTTTAATTTAGCAGTTTGTAATAAGTATTTGATAAAAAATTAGTTAGATGTTACTATTTATTTATTAATTATTACCTTAAACGGTATAACTTAATTATACATGTGAATTGTATATATATGTGTTTGTGAGCGAGCGCACATACTAGTTTTTGGTGCGGGTGGTAAACGATTTTGATTGATTTTTATATTTTTATTTTATTTTGTAAATAATTAAGTAAAATTGTTATATCATATTATAGAATTAATAATTTTTTATTATGTCTTATTTATTTAAATTTAATAGTAATTAATTATAAATTATGAAAAAAAATGTAAAACAAAATGCTTTGATAAAATAAATTACTTTGTTTTAATAATAATAATAATAATAATAATAATAATAATTTATTTTTCTCATATTTTTTCTTATAAAAATTCAAAGGAAAATTAGCGTGAATTTCAAAATATGAAAAATGAATTTATACAATAAAATAAATATTCATTTGTTATTATGATAATATTATAGTAATATTAATGTGCATTGTTGTAGTTAAGTTACATTTGCATCTTGTTGTCCATTCTCAACATCTTAATTTTATATTTGAAGGAAAGCAATCGCACCTGGATATCTATGTCATGTATCACTTGGCCCCCAACCTATATAATAATTAGGAGATACATTTGCTTACCAATTTGAATTGTTCCAAGATGGTGACATGAGCGATCATACCTATTGTAGTGCTTTATAAGACTAACAATTATATACAGTGCATGTAATCTAAATAAGAAAAAGTATATAATATTGATAATACTATTATCAACTGGGACTGAATCAATCTCAGTCCAATGTCCAATAAAGATCAAAAGTCCAGAACCATAAGGCCCAGGCAAGTGACAAGCAAACGCTCAAGAAGCTAAGGCACTGGCAGTGCAACCTGTCTGATCAGACTGATAGGGCACACTACATGTCAAAATCCACTAATACATGCCAGAGACCCACGCCTCTTACCTGCTCCTTATCACATCGCCACTCACCTGCTCTAACGCCAACGTAAACCCACTCCTAGTACTTAAGTGTTTTCTCACATCCACTATAAATAACCCAAGGCACTGTAGGATCAGGTATTGAATTCCTGAGACTCTCTCTCTCTAAAAGAATTTCTAACTTAAACTCCAAAGTGCTTATGCTTGGTCTGACCAGGCTTGTCTTATTGCAAATACAAAATCTCTTACTGATCCGATCGGCTCACACTTATCACCCTGCCTCATTCAGCTTATGATCTTTCAGAACTTATCATTTGGTGATTTCGTTGAGAGATCATGGCAAGTTTAAGACAATACATGCACTCCAAAACAAAGGGAAATAGCCAATCCGATGATGATCAAAGCATACCAAGGTCTATTGTTAGAAGGGAAGACCTCTATGGATGACTTGCTCATAACAATCTTCTATCCGCATTTAATGAAGAGTTCCTGGCATAGCCAGACAACACTCCTATCACCTTAAAGGATCTAAGAGTGATCCTTGGAGACTTCAGTAGAAATATAATGCACGTTCGAAAGTGCATGCAACCTCAGACCTTAATGAGGGATTTCGAGGTTGATAGCGAAAGAGGAGCATAAGGAGCATTTAGCTATTTAAGTCCATCATGACCCGGCCACTGACGAACTTCACTGATTTGATGGATAGGGCTAATCAATACATCCAATTGGATGATGCCCTCAAAGTTGATGAAAGGATGTTCAGCATGGCAAATAGGCTGCCATATCCAGTTGCATGGGTAGGGAAAAGAACGGAAAGCCTTGAAAGAGTATCCATGTCTAGAAACTCAGGCAAGCATAAAGAGATTGAGCATGAAAGGTTCGAATGCCATGTTAATAATCCTGCTAGAACCGATACCCTGCTCAACTCCAACCCTGCCAGCATATTAACATGGATCAAGGAGAAGCACATCAAAGTCAATTAGCTTAAAAAAATGTCTGATAAGACATATGCCAAAAGAGAAAAGAGCAAGTACTCCGAATTGCACAAAGACATTGGTCACACGATCGACGAATGCAACTCGTTGAAGGAGGAAATAGAAAGACTCTTGTAGAAGGGATATTTGAAGAGATTTTTAAGGCCAACACAGAGAATCCCTATAAGCCCCCTACTGAAAGAATTGACCTATCAGATTCAAATTATGATGAGGAGCGCAAAAAGCTAAGGGATGTTAAGCTTCAAAGACAGAGACCTGGGGTGATCAACATGATCGTTGGGGGATCATCTTATAGGGAAGATTTCTCCAAGAGAAAGAAGGGCAAGGGCATATACTTCTCAGCTAAATCTGAGAAGATGCCACCTATTATGATATCCTTCGAAGACATAGGAGATCTGAAATTCCCATACGAAGATGCCTTAGTTGTCTAAGCGACAATCAACAATTTCCTAATAAAGAGAATCCTAGTTTATAATGGGAGCATTGTGAATGTCCTGACCTTGGAAGCTTACAAGAAGTTGGCGCTATTAATTGAAGAGTTGAAGCTAAATACCACCCCACTAATCGGGCATGGCAATGCCACCATCCCATTGGTTGAATCAGTAGAACTTTTCTTAGAGCTCAGAGATGAAGCGGTGACCCATACGTACAAAACCACATTTATGGTCATGGATATAAACTTTGCATATAATGCAATTTTTGGGAGACCACTGCTCTTCCACAATAAAGCTTTGACCAGTGTCAGGTACATGGTCAAGAAGGTGCCCACAAAGGCAGGAGAGGCTATCCTAAAAGGATATCAAAAAGCCTTTAAGGAAGCCTACATTTCCATTATCAAATAAGGAAGTCAGGCCTACATGGTAGAGTTGAGCCTCGAGAAGAAAAATAAGGCTGAAAAGCCAAGAATGTACCTAGAAGGGCAGCTGATCAGAAGGAGCTGTTAAAGGGGAAAGAAATCCTGATCGGGTCAGGCATTACCAAGGAGGTGAAATAAGAAGTTTTGCAGGTACTGATGATTAATCAGACCTCTTCTGCATGGAAGCTAGAAGATATCCCTGGCATCGACGCAAATGTCATCATACATAAGCTGAATGCCAATTTGAACCAACCTCCCGAAAAGCAAAAGCTGAGAAGACACGTCCCCGATCAAAAAAAGTTTACTTTAGAGGAACTCGACAGATTCCTAAAAGCTGGAACTATCCGAGAAATGGACTATCCTAATTGCAATATTATATACTGATCAAATTAATTACTGAATATACAAGTTACAATGAATTCGAACCAATCACTTGTATTTCTTGATGATTATTCCCAAAGCTATTGTAAAATTAACTCGATGGACTTATTTGCTTTATTAAACTTGACGATCGCTCCCAAGTTAATCTGTGGAAGTCATATGCAATTAGACTATTTGCCTTGCAGCTTTGATGATTATTGCCAAGTTAATCTGTGAAGTCATTTTCAAAATGATTATTTTCTTTGCTTGATGTTTGTTCCCGAGTTAATTTGCAAGTTAATCACATTTTCTGATCAGATTACTTGCTTATTAAACACGATGTATGAAAATTGAAAACTCTGTCTTTTAAGATAAATGAAATGTTAAGTATTGGGATTCATTAGTAGAAAACCATTCCGTCCGGATTACTATTACAAATCAATAAGTAAAAGAAACGAGAAAATGGAAAATGAAGACTGGAATTGAGAATTTCATTTTATTAGTTTAGATTTCAAGTGCATAGGAAAGAAAAGCTGAATACAATTAAAAGAAATTTCTATTTTATTCTTCTATATTTACATCCTCCTTATGGGCATTCTCACTAGGAGCATTTTGGGCTATATTCTCGATCGGAGGACCTTTTTCTTCTTTTCTTTCAGGGGGAACTTCCAGGACCAAGGTCGGATCATCCAAAATGATCAATTCCTCCCTAGGGCAATACCTCTCGCACTCATACGAGATGCGCCTCAAGAGGTCATTCTAGAGATAGGCCAGTTGACCAGCTAAGTATTTTTTAATCAGCTTGCTCTTTCTCATGAGTCTACTGGAGGGAATTCAACTTTTATTTAGACTCCTTATTTGAAGACTCCATCTACACTTAGAGCTCCCCCACCTAGGTAGAGAGTTGAGAGACCTGCGAGGTAAGATCCGAAACTTGGGAGCAAAAAGCAGGAACCTACGAATTCTCCTCATGAAGAACTGCGAACCGAGTCTCGTATTCCTTCTACTGTAGCTCAAGCTTCTCCCTAAGCTCCTATTCAGTTTTGTTCTTTTCACCAACCTTCTCCTTCTAGGAAAGGTTTTATGCATAGAGGTACATCCTCCTCTGAGCAACCTGTTTCCATAAAAAGAGTCAAACGACTGGCAAACTAACAAAATCTCAACCTTAAAGAGATAAAAGATAAAAAGATGATTGTGTATCTCTTGAAGCTCCCGACTGAGTGAGGTAATTCGACCCATATCCTGCAAGTCCTTTTCGGACATCAGACCGTGCCCAAGGAAATCCACTACCTGGGCATTTAGAATATAATACCTTTATCCAAACTTTTGGGCCAGAACTTCTTTCAAGGAAAGAACCCCAACCTCAAGAGTTGGAACGACGATGATAAAAGGCTCTTCAAACATAGTTCAATTAGATGATAGCCTTAATGAACTGATCTCTTGGGCGCCCTCAGTAGGCGTTATTGGCTCAGCTGCAGGTTGAGGCGAAGGAGGTGGAGAGATGATCGATATCTCTTGGACTTTAGGAACTTTTGCTTGCCTCAACCTTTAAGAGTTCCTCCTCCAAAGTCTAGAAGGATGAGCAGATGGGCCTTTTGACTGGCCAGATTTCCTCTTCTAACTCTTGCTCAGCTCATAAGCCTCAGCCACCTCTTTTCCAAGTTAAGGATCTATGGAAGCTGCAATAATGAAACAAATATATAAGTATCTATTTAGAATTTTTCATAACTTAAATAAAATGTAAACTAACACATGTAGGATGATCAATGAAAATTCCTAAAGTCTTAAAGGCTTACATTTTGCCTCAAAAGGATGCAGTCTATTTAGGAAAGCCAGCAAAACCTCAGAACTGATCGAATCACCTAAGTGCTCCTTGGCATTCTTTATGAGCTTCTCGATGTTCGGCTAGAATATTTAAGGCCCAATAGCCAGATGCTTGAGGTTGATAGTCTTGTCCGATCGGAACAAGGAAATACCAAAACCTCCTTTTTCTTCCCATCAGGAAGAACTTCTCCTTGTAGCCTTTAACAAAGAGGGCAAGGTGAACAATCTTATTATATCGGCTCGAGAAATAATACTTTATGTCTTCCTCTTGGCGAGGTAGAAGAAGTGGGTGAAGAGCTCCAAGCAGGGGACAACATGAACTTGGTGACACAACACCTTGAAGCAGGTGATCGTCCTCCATATGTTCGAATTTAGTTGGTTTGGAACGATCCCGTAGCCTCGCAAGTTACTGATGTCGAACTGGCTAAGTGCAAATTGCAAGCCAAAATAAAAACTGGGCTGATGGCAAATGATTAACTTATGGTCCCTTTCGAGCAGACCCTCGAAGACCGACATCGAAATTAGGCAGGCCATAACGACCATAACCTTAGACAAGCTATATCTTTTTTTTTAGTGCACTCACTGCTGAAGTGGAAAGTTTTGTAGGCCTATTCACACGATTCCTACTTCTATAGTCATCAAGGAAGATAATGTCTAAGGAACTATCTATTTTAGATGAACTGTCCCCAGAAAAAACAGTTTTTGTATTATTTTGAAGTGGGAATTACTAAACTATCTAAGGATGAAGATGAATCTAAATCCAAAATTTCTACTAAATTAGAGGACATGTAAGTAAAGTTTCCTTAATTGGAAGAGATCGCAGAAAGTGTGAAGAAATCTTCAAAGAATTTGAGAGGTAAATAAAAAAAAAAGGAAGAAATTCTAGAGAAATAAAAGCTCAAAAATTTTGCAAAAGTGAAAAAAATGAAATGAGTTTACTTATTTATAGGAAAAGAGGCGACTTCCTCAACAACCTGCAGACACCGGGTCTCGAGGCGGTCCAAAATTACCCGATGATGAGAATGACACCTATTTACAGGCAAAAATGTCAAAAATAATATTTTCCTTGTCGAGACTTTTTTTATAAAAATAAGAAAATAAATAAATAAATAAATATATAATAAAAAAAATTATATATTATAAAAAAATTAAAAATTAAAAAGGAAAAAATTAAAATTAAAATTAAAAAAGGAGTGGAAAGTTTTAATTTTATATCAAAAAATTATTTATTTTAATTTAAAAAAAAAACAAACTTTGTGACCATGTGCGGCCACAAATTTTGTGGCCATGGGAAGGCCGCACATCCCCCATGGGGAGCCACACCTCGTGGCCTTCCGAGGTGCGGCCCTCCACTTGCAGGCACTCCCTGTCCTGTCACTTTTTCACATGCAAAATACAGTTTTGGAACCGTAAAAAAATCAAATTCTTTCACGTTTTAATGTTTTTTTGGAAAAATAAAATTAGAAAAGTGAGTTTGGTCTTTTTCCATTCCGGGAGATGAAGAAAATAAAGGAAAATTGACCTTCATTCCCTAGGGGGGCTGCTTCCTTGGAAAAAATAGAGTTCTTCCTTTTTAGGAGAAAATGAGGCAGACGAGAGCTAAAATATTTCTAAAAAATCTAGGAAATTTATTTTCTTCTTCCTTCTAAAAGGGTTTTGGTTTTTAGATTGATTTGAGTAAGGAAAACTAATTTTCTTAGATTGATCACTCCATCAATATCGTTTTTTTGAGTTTTTTTTTCTGTGTGTTAAAATCTTAGATTTTCTTAAATATTTTGGTGGTTATCACCGCAAACTCGACAAGAGAGACGGATTGAGACATCATTTCTCCACTTTATAATTCTGAGGGTAAACATTCTTAGACCCATTTTTACCATTTCATTTCATTTTGTTTGTCTTCACTATTAATATCAGTATTTGTTATTGCTACTATCATTGCTATTCATCTTATTATTATTATTATTATTATTATTATTATTATTATTATTATTATTATTATTATTATTATTATTATTATTATTATTATTGTTATTGATGTTAATATTATTATTATGGATGTCGTACCATTATTATTATTATTATTATTATTATTATTATTATTATTATTATTATTATTATTATTATTATTATTATTATTATTATTATTGTCACGGTTAATGTCACCATGCATTTGCATTTGCTATTACTGTTGCTATTATTAATAATGTCATGATCATTGTACTGTTAATATTATCATTTACTTTACTATTATTATTATTTGGTATCCGTTTTAGTGTTACTGTTATTATTATTATTATTTTATTATTATTATTATTATTATTATTATTATTATTATTATTATTTATTTTGTTAAAATTATTATTATTTATTTTATTATTGCATTATCGTCATTATCTTTATTGTTATTGTCGTTATTATTATTATTGATGTTGTTGTCATTTTATTATTTTATTAACGTTATTATTTTATCATTGTTATTGTCTGTTTGCTATTATTTCATTGTTATCATTATTATATTTTTTATTATATTTTTTCCATGATTAATTCTTTTCCTTCGCATGTGAGTTATTTGTATATTAAATTAACATGTCTAATTTAACCCATTTCATTTCATATATATGTGTCAAACATGTTTTATATTTATCGTGTCTTTATGTTTATTTGGTTAATTTTAGAATTATTATTAACATTTTTATTGTTATTTTTTGTTTGGGGTTTAAATATGATTTGCCTTATGTGAGCGTTTTCATGACCAAACGGAGGGGTCACGACGCATAGGAAACCTTTCTCGGTGAGATCTCACCTGCTTCTTTATGTGGTTGTGCTGGTTTGTAAATAAAAATAGTTTTGTTTATATGCGTATTGGATAAAAATCACGAAAATATCTTTACAACTAAATTGGGATTTTATTAATAAAATCGGGACAAATGTCCTTCATTTTAGCCAAAAAGTGCAAAATGTCACGACTTAAAATGAAGAGTTAAGTTTTCTAAAAATGGGATCACTCATCCCGGTTTTTCAATCCAACAATCAAAATAGCTCTTCGATCCCTCTTTAAGTGAGCATGAAAAACCAATGTTCGTAGACCGAATAAATGTCCCGATTTATGTATGACTCTCCTTATGATTGACTTTGCTTGTTTGTTTAGATTTATGTTCATATACCTTGTGGGCCATTGTAATTAATTATTTTGGGGCAATTTTATTTAGCGTTCTTTCATTTGGGGATTGTATTATGTCCCTATTTTTTCTTTGTAATTATGTGCTTGGAGTATTTACCGCTTTATTTACCGCTTTCTTTACGGCTTTCTTTTATCGCTTTCTAGATAATTGTAATGCGCTTTAATAAATTGCATTAATCACATGAGAAGAGAGATGAAATTCTATAATCTAAAAATTCACTTATAATTAACCATGGCATAAATAAGAGTGAAGTTTCGAATGCCTTCTCTGGTTTAGACCGTAGAGGTTAGATGACCTTTCCCAATTTCTTATAAATTGGGTGGCGACTCCAAAATACCTCCAAGGTGCCTAAAGGTGTCATGAGGCTAGATGAACTCCCCAATGTTCTATTGGGTAGGGATTCCAAAATGTCTCTTGGAACCCAAGATCAAAAGATGTGAACCAATCCCTTAAGCCCTAAAAGCGAGTATCCCAAATGAGGGCCTTACCCGTTCCGGCGCGCTTCACAGTGGCAACTCCACTAGGGACTTTATGACTTTGTTCTGAAAGTGCCTAGGTTAAAATTTATTATTGAGTTTTTAAAGCGTAAAATTCTATCTCTCTTTTAAAATTGTATTGAGTCATGATAGAGCCTTAGATTTATGCTAGTTGGTCCCCTATCTTACCCCGGTGCGTTCCCGAAACATGACTCTACTTTCACTCATTGTAGGAAAGTGTTAAGGATAATCACCAGCCCAAGCATAGTACCTTTTGGTATATCAAATGGAGATTCGATAGATCGTCATGCTCATGATGAGCTAGAATCGTTGGCAGGGACCATGCTTGGATAGCCCTAAAGTAACACCACCCTTGACCAAAACCCATGTAATGGCAAATAGAAACTTCCACTAGGTAACATGCTCCTTAATATGATGCTTGTGATCTGGGCCGTTTTATATTAGAAAAAATCAAGCAAATTAAGTGGTCTTTTATCAAAGGCTTTCATGCCTCGATAGGCCCATCTTAATGAGATTGAAGTGTTCAAATACATAATGGCTAAAACCCATACGCATGTGCTTTAAATTAAGAGTGCTACGCTGCCGGTTTTCTACCATGCACCATACGCATCCATTGGGTTTCCCGTTAATCCATAGATCAACCCCACCTAGGAAAGAGACCGCACAGCCTCGTGTGTGGGAGTGATAAGGTTGGAAGGATCTATCTGCTTGCATGTGGTTATGAATGCTGCAAAGCATGCTCGTGCATCACGTGTCATTCATGTATGTTAATAAAAAATAAAAAATAATAATAAAAAAAACATGCATTTTATTTTGTGTGTGTATATCCTTTTGTTTGCATATTATTTTTCACATGTACATGTCATCCTACGTACAATTTTTTTCCATGCATCGCATCATATCATTGTAATTTATTGATCTTTCACTCATCGAGGACCATCTGCATAGCACGATCATGCATTACAAGACATTCATGCATCTTTCTAACTCCTTAATTTTTTAGCCACTATAGACCGTTTGTCCAAGTGGTTTTGGGTTCCGATAGTCACCGTTAAAGGACTTTTATCTAGGGTTAGGATTAGGATCAAGGACAGTTAATAGGAATTCAAAATTTTCAAGAATGGCCAATTTTGCACAACAAAATGAAGAGACTCATGCCCTAATTGCCTAAGAGATAGATGGAAGACTCGAAGGGCTTGAAAAGAGCTTATTTGTAATAACCCAAAACAGGCTTGGTCGGAATTTGTATGCTAAGTCGGGAATTTAAGGGTATTTCAGTAATTTATGCTTGAGGAAGATTGGATAATAAAGATTTAATTGCAAAGGAAATAATTAAATAGGTTTAGTGGAGGAATTTTATGGTGTGCTTGTGGTGTATGGAAGTAGGATGTAAGTGGGTTTTTAAGAAATGCTTTGGTGTGAGTTGAGTATGGTGCCATGGAGATATTATTGTAAGAAGTGTTAGTGTGTGTATTGTGCATGGTGCAAGGAGAAATAAGTCAAAAGATGGATTAAGGAACCAATAAGAATAGGACACATGGCTTGGGTAGGTGTGCATTAAATGAAAAGAAAGAAAAAGAGGGAAAATGAGGAGAGAGAATGCAGGAACAATTATGCTCCCTGTTCTCCTCTCTTCTTTGGTTCTTCTTTCCCATTTCTTTTCTATTTTCCGCACTTTCTCCTTTTCTTTCTTGTGGCTGGTGTTTGGGCACATGCTTGGGGGTTTTTGATTGAGTTTTGGAACAAGGTTGAAGAGGTAAGTTGGGGTTTTAGGGTTCTTGTGTTTGGATTCTTCTCCCTCTTCTTCTTTTGATTTTATTTAAGCTAGGATTTTGGAAGAGTAATTTGGGAGTTTTGGTTTTGTGCAAGCTTTGGGTACTAAGACGAAGATTAAAGGCAAAGAGAAGATTGAAGAGTGAAGATCAGCTGGGTTGTGCTTCAAAGAGGTTTGGGAGCTTGATTTCTGCATTTGAGTTTAATTTGTTTTCGACTAAATCTCCTTGATCATGAGTTTGTGTTGTGTTTGTTTTTCAGAAATTTGAGTGCTTTGATATGAGTTTATGCATGAATTAGTTTGGGTAAATGTGTTAGTAATCTATGTTATTGATTGAGATAAATGTTTATGAGGGTTGTTATTGAAATGAATGAGTTTTGACAATTCTGTTCCGTTTTTATCTGACCTCCATGTATTGTTTTTGTCATAAGTATAGTTTTAGACCTCAAAATCTTATGATTCTTGAGCCATTAGAACCATGACTTCCATTACTGTAAAACTATTAGAAATATCCTTGGGAAAATTCTTGCTCTAAGACCCTGAAATTTGGATAAAACCATAGTGTCTCTAGTTATGTCGGGTTGTTTGACCAGTATGGGTTGTGGAGAGCATATCGGGAGTTCTTGATGTCATTTTGATCTGAAATTTGATGTATTGTAACGTTAACATCCTAGGGAACATTTGTTAAGAAGAAAGTTTTGGCTAAAAATGAGTTTTAGAGGTTGGTTTAGGCAACACAAGTTTGGGGCGTAAAGCAGTTTTTGTTGGTACCTGAGGTGTGCCTCTGTCGCGATCGCGATAGGGTCGCGACCTCGCGATAGAAAATCTTGTAGAAGCCTTTTCTTCTTTATTTTTGAGCCCTCAGTTGACCCGGATTAATCCCCTACCCTTCCCCTCAGCTTATTATGCATGTTTAGGGTAATATAATGACTATATAAGTAGTTGTCTTTGGGAAAACTTATGAGTATGATTAAGATTGGTGATCTAGCTAGTAAATAACAATTGATATAACCCCGTGAAGGTTGGGTTTTGGATGAGTACTAATATGTGTTGATCTCATGAGTAACCTAAGCATGATGTACCATATGTATGAATGCATATAAACATGGGTGCGATTGTGATGAATGGCAAATAGTGTTGACATTATAGATTGTGTAAATGGATATTGTTTGTGGCATGATTTATTTGGAATTCTTGGTGTGGATGTTGTGTTTATGTTGTCAATGATGTGTGGCTTGCTGGAGGTGAGGTAAGTTGATGTTTCGATGTTGGTTTGACATTTGGGTGTTGTGAAGAGGGAATTCTCTGCAGATTTCTGGGCAAGGGTTGAAATTCCCGACTCTATCGCGAGCGCGACATCGTCGCGAGGTCGCGATAGAGCCCAGTGAAAGCAGCCCTCGCACGGGTCCGAGCTCTCCACCGAGCCATGCAGCAGAGCCTCTATCGCGAGCGCGACAGAGAGCTCGGTTACCGAATTGTTTGGGTTGGCAACTCACTGTCGCGAGCGCGATGTATGTTGCGAGCACAACAGCGAGATGCCCTAGTTCCCTCGCGAGATCGCGAAGGTTGCCGTGATCGCGACCTGGGGCAAGTCACATCCCTCGCGATCGCGACACTCCCTGTTTTCCAAATTGAGTTTTCTTTTGTCATGCCAATGTGTGAATTCCGAACTTGTGATGCCTTTAGGTTTATACTTGGACTATTTTATGAAGTATATTGATATAATTGGATGAATTATGTATGGAAAATGTTATGAATTATATGAATGTAATATGTTAAATTATGTGTCATGATGTGAGACATGATTTGTATTATGTATGACCTGCGAGAGTCAGTCTAGTGGATAGTTGGGCATGCCTAATAGAGTCTCTTAGCTGTAGCACTTGTGAATGTTTGGACCCAGATCAGGTCCCCGTTTGGTTCCCCGTAAACCCTTTATGTGCTCGGATCCTCGCGATCCTTTTTAATGTGTTTGGATCTTGTTTAAGATCCCCTTCAGAAAATGTTTTGAGAAAAATTATATGATAGTATTCGATTTGCACCCGTAAGGTGGTGATAGTATTCGATTCGCACCCGTAAGGTGCTGATAGTAACCTCGTTATCCACTATTTTGAGTTAGCAGGTATTCTATTTGCTTTGTCTGATATGAATATGAAAATATGATAACCGTTTGGGTAAGACGTCAGTAATGTGAATCAGCTATCGTTCTGAATGTGATCATGAAAGTTTGAGTGGTTTGAATGTGACTCAAGTATGTATTTGTATATGCTTTTCCGCCTATATTGTTTTGTGAATGGATTTAATTGAACAGTTGGGAAGGTAAGCATGCGAATTAATATGTATAAGTACACTGGCTTGCATCATTGAATACTGTGGTTAAATGTGTAAACGAGTAAATGTCCTATTGTGATGCCATGCATGTGGATCGACGTCTGGTAAGTGCATGTGCCATAATGTAATGAAATGTTTTATGTCCCTTTGAACTCAGTTATCGCAGTGTTTTTGGTACGTTGTTGTGTGTTTGCAATTCATGGCATGATATTGTATGGATTAGAGTTGCACAGTGGAAGTGTGGTGGTTTGATGCTATATACTGGGTTTTTATTTAGTATATGCGTCTTGTGACATGATAAAAGTATGATTTAGTACCTCTTAATGGTGCATGATGGTTGGGTGTAGTATTGCTTGGTATTTGTGTTGCATGTGATCGGGTTCCGTTAAGGTAAGGGTACCTTGGTATGATATTTGCATGTGTAATATTTTCAAGAGATTATGCATGGTGTAGTGTTGCTATTTGATACCTCGACGAAACCAGTAAGTATAATGTATGTGATATTGTATGTAGTTCTGCATGATGATATTTGTATTATGTATGGTATTGCTTTTGCCTTGGCTTATTTTGACATAAGTATATGGATATGAATGCCTTTACTATGCAAGTCTGATTATATATGTGTTTTGAATATCCGCCTTTGCCATTTGAATGTGTTATGCCTTGGCGACCATTGTGAATGGCCGCCCATATTGCTTGTGTGTTCTCCCTACTAAGCGTTTATCGCTTAGCACGGGCTCTTTTCCCGTACAGGTGGCAGGTTTGGTTCGGTTCGAGTCGAGCATCTGCAAGGTCGGCCACATAGTAGTTAGCAGTGTTTTGTTATTTTGTTTCAGTTTCTGTAATCTTGTAGCCTTTTTCTTATGTATTTGTATATGTAAGGATCTTATTGTAATTAAGTTTTCAGTTAATTGAGCCCTTTGCTTTATCGTTCACTTTATGCTTCCGCTGAGTGATCTTATGTATGTATGTGTATATGTTTCTGCTTAGAGCCTGCGGGTGTGTGAGTTAATGTATGTTCAGCTTTTGTTTCTTTAAAGTTTTAATTTCTGCTGTATTTTTGTATGTATGTTAAGTATGATTGTATGCTTTCGCTTAGTGTATGCGTGCATGTATGTGAGTGAGCGTCGGGTAGCGCACCCGCCGGTGCCCTTCCAACGGGGGTGTCCGATGGGGCTGTTACATTATTGGCCAATGATCAAGGAAAGAATGGATGCCATGGCGCTAGTTCTTCAAGCTTAACTCATGGCGACTACCCTTAACCAAGTTGAGCCGACCGCTACTAAGAACGCCTATCCAGTGACGATCGCATTGTCTCCTTTTACTTCCAAGCCACTAGGCGAGGTTCCACTTGTTTCACCCGTCGAGCAAAGAGGAAATAGGAGGCCTACTCTAGAATATAACATTGTGCCTAAAGAGGGTGGAGATCCAACGAGCACGTATGCTCTGAAAAATGAAAGCCCAAGTATCCGCAACAACAGTAAGGGAAAATGTTAAGAGGGCAGAAGTGCCAACCACAAAAATGAATCAAAGGCATTATTTTAATTTGGGCAGATCCTTATTTTAGGTCCTTAAGAAGCTAATGAAGGAGGGGATGTTACAGCCACTGCCTGCTAAGCCCGCTAGAAACCAAGGACAACCCAATCACAAGGCTGATCAGTATTGTGCCTTCCACCAGCACATCTGGCATACCACAGATGATTGCAAGACCTTGAGAGATGCTATTCAAGATTTAATTGATTCCAAATAGATCTCTGACCCAAAAAAGTAAAAGATAAAGGATAAGATAGATTAAGTGCCTAAATAGGAAAAGAAAACGGTTCCTGAGGATAATAATAGACCGTTGACTACAGCATCCGTGTTGGCAAAAAAGGAGGGTGTTAGCTATTTAGATGTTCTTTTTATTTTTGAACTATTTAATGACAATGTTTTTAATTCTAGTTTTTATTAAGTGAAATGACTAGTTTTGCTTGTTTGTGCGATATTTTTGATGATTTCAGTATGCATAATCATGGCACATTTATATTTGACATTGATTCAACTGATGCCATTCCATTTAATCTTAAAACTTTGGAAAACCCAAAGAAAATCTTGATAGCGTCTGATATAACTCCTGAAGAGAGATTAAAATTTGAGAGAATAAAAAAAATGATGAAAAAGTCTTTGCCTGGACCTATGAAGACATGCCAGGAGATGATCATGAAGTAGCCGAACACACTATGCCAGCATATCCCGATAATGGATCAGTCAAGCAGAAGTTCGAAAGACTCGAGCCAGAATGGGTAAAAAAGGTTACGAGGAGAAATCCACAAGCAGAAGCGAGGTTAAATTTTTATCGGAGTATAACACCCGACTTAACTGGTCAACGTTGTCCCAATAGTTCAGAAGAGAAGTGCGTGCATGTGTGAACTAACAGGATTTGAACAAAACTTGTCCAAAAAAAAGAAGAGACAAAAAAATACAAAAAAAAAGGCAAAAAAAAGGAAAAAAGAAAAAAAGAAAAGGAAACAACAACAAATAAGGAAAAAAACAAAAAGGAAGAGAAGAGAAGGGAGAGAACTGATATATAGATATGGCCATCATTGGGGCAAACTTTGTTCAAATCCCATCAATCTACACATACTCGTACTTTGCCATTCTTCTTGGCTATCGAAAGGACCAAAAGAATGATCTGCAAACTGTCTACTCAGTTTATCTACACAAGTGGTGTACTGTATAAGCGGCAAGTCGATGGCATTCAGTTAAGATGTGTGGACAAGAAAGAAGCTAAGAAGGTCATGGAAGAAATCCATGCTGGGGCCTGCAGAGCTCATATGAATGGCCTAGCTCTGGCAAAGAAAACCATGAGACAGAGCTTCTATTGACTTACAATGGATACATATTGCTCGAGCTTAGGGAATAGATATCTTAGGGGAAGTGTGCCCTACGGCCTCCAATGGACATAGGCCCACCATAGTTGTTATCACTTACTTCACCAAGTAGATAGAAGCCAATGCTTGGGGTATGGACAAGTTCATCGAAAGAAATATGATATGTTGATTTGGTCCCCCGCACAACGTAGGGTTAAAGGATTCAAGGATAGCTTATGGCTGAGGCTAGGGAGGTGCTCCCGAGGTATGGCATTAAAGACCACAAGTCCTCTCTGTATCGCCCTCAAACCAATGGGGCAGGAGAGGCTGCTAATAAGAAGATCTTGGTCAAGATGGTTCGAAACTATAAGGATTAGGTGGAGAAATGGTCTTTTGCACTTCGGAGCTAGAGAACCACCATCAGAACCTCTACAACATATAGGGCGAAACCAGTACGGCCGGTCAAAGTAAAGCTCAATTCTTTAAGGGCAGTCATGGAAGCCCAAATTCCAGAAGCCGACTAGGCTCAGTAACGGCTATAGCAGTTAAACACATCAGACGAGGACATGTCATGAGATTACTATCACAGTCAGACCTATCAGAAAACACTCTGCTCAATCATTTGGGAAGAAAGTCAGAAAGCACCTATTAAAAGAGGGAGATTTGATCTTTAAGCAAATGAGTCCGAATGTTCCAAATGAATGAGGCAAATTCAGACTAGTGTAGGAAGGCCCATTTGTTCTTGAGAAGTTATTATCCAAGGGAGCAGCATTTTCGACAAGTGGCGATGGAGGCAAGTACGAAGAACCAGTCAGCACCAAAAGACGCAAAAGGTTCCATGGCTAAAGACTAAAAATCAAAAGAAGAGAATAAAAGCCCCGCGGGTTGAAAACCAAAAAAGGGCGGCCTTACTAACATTGGACGCCTCGTCAGGATGAAAACCAAGAAAAAGGCATCCTGGGCAAAAATTAGAGGCTTGAGAGAGAATGTCCAATCAAGAAAATCCGAGAGGGCTGATTGGAAATAGGAGTTT
Organism: Excoecaria cochinchinensis; assembly: GCA_947683425.1. Classification (NCBI taxonomy): domain Eukaryota; kingdom Viridiplantae; phylum Streptophyta; class Magnoliopsida; order Malpighiales; family Euphorbiaceae; genus Excoecaria; species Excoecaria cochinchinensis. The sequence continues at coordinate 6,220,130 of CANTUQ010000112.1, forward strand.
GATGCTTACCAGATCCACTCTAAGATTAGAAGTAGTTTTGCATTTCGAATCTATGTTAAATGGTGATCATGTATGGAGAAATCATGCTAAAATGCACACAATCTTTGCTAATACATAAAACAAAAGCAGTTCAACTCATATACTCATCATTTCTTAGTTCTTTTATAAAAGAGAAACGTCATTCATTACTTAATGTGTGAAATCTAAATGGCTATACTCTGCTTCTGCTCTTACCGACTAGATGCCTAAGATGATCGACCCTATTATCAAATACGGGACTAAACACTCACCAATTATGCACACTTGTGGAAGCAAAGGTGTAGTATCTGATCTACGGTATGCCGATTTTTGCAAGCAGCTGTGTCTAGGGGCTAGGGTATTTAGGGGGGAAGGCCGAGGATAAGACGCCCCCTGGAAAGATAGAGGGTCCCCCGCGATATCTTGATTCCCTCCGAACTGTCAAACACAACAGGCGGTGATATCGAAGGTGGTCTCATGAAATCCGCACAGGGAAATAGAAAGGAGAGCCAAGGGCACAGGAAGTTGATTCTTATCTGCCACCTCACCCAACCTGGCAACACATTCGTCGGGAGAGGCAAGGGAATATAATCGCTGCTTTGGGGAAAATGCCTCAGCGAATAACTGCCAATTACTCTAGAAGGAGGTTCTAATAGTAGCTCAAGCTTTTCTTGTAGCCACATCTGAAAAGTATGGGGGATTTTGAAAAAAAAAAACAAAACAAAAAAAGAGGTCGTTAGAGATGAAAACCGTAACTGACTCTCTAAGAAAAAGTTAGGCCAAAGGGCAGGATGAAAACTTGGTAAAAAGCAGTCTGCCCTACAAAAAAAGAATGAATAAAAGCTACTAGATTGGGTTGGATAAGTTTTAGGCAAAAGTTAGGCAAAGCGTTATGTGAAAATCCCCAAAGGGACGAATTTCTAGAAAAGAAAAGCTAGTGTGAAAATCCATAAGGGACGCACTACCTTTGAAATAATGACCTTCGATGCCTAGAGCAATAAGGCGGCATCACCTCGGGCAATCCCTTTTAGGTAGGATGACGCATAATTCATGACATGGATCAGAGCCCCAGGCGTATACAGTCAATCGAGGGGCAAAGGATACGCACCGGGTGGCTCTCTCTGAAAAGATTATGAGTCAGAGTCCCTAGTGTGACGCGTGCCGAACCCCGGGTCGCTCCGAACGCCCGCTTTTAGGGCGATCGAGAGAGGTTCATAAAAGCTTGTAAGAAATTACAAGTGCGTTCATTTTGGGCAACAAGGAGGTTTCATGGAGTCGTCACCCAATAGAACATTGGGAAATGTCGCCTAGCCTCAGTGAGTCTAAGACAGCACTGCTATGTCCACCATGAGCAAGCCGGAGGTGTCTTAGAGGCCCCACCCTAATAGAACATCAGGATGGCCCTCTCGCCTCGTGCTTAGGAAAACCAGAGGTGTCTTGGAGGCCCCACCCTAATAGATAGGATGGCCCTCTTGCCCCGTGGCGCCTAGGACTGTGCAAGTTTTACCTTTTTTACGGAATACAAGAGGTGTCTTGGAGGCCCCACCCCAATAGAACATTGAGATGGCCCTCTCGCCTCATTGAGTCCAAAGACCAGAGAAGGTTCAGGACTTCCCATTTATTCGTACCTTTATTAAGTTTATAATTGAGTTCTGAATTTAGCATTTCATCCCATTTCTCATTCAATTTTAATACAATTTAATTTAACGCGTATGTCAATCACATAATGAAAGCGGTAAATAAAGTAAATGAAAGCAAAATAAATTACAACAAAACTAGGGGCGGAATACAACCCCCATTGTAAATAAAAACACAAATCATACATAAAACGGGTTATTTGTTAAAGATGAGGACATTGGTCCTCACATGCATGTTTAAAAAAAATAATTTTAAGGTGATAATTTATTTTGGATGGAAGAAACTAGGACACAAATCATACATAAAACGGGCTATTTGTTAAAGATGAGGACATTGGTCCTCACATGCATATTTAAAAAAAATAATTTTAAGGTGATAATTTATTTTTGATGGAAGAAACTAGGACATTGGTTCCATTTTTATTAAAAACCCAAGTTTAGTTAATAAAAATATTTTTGTGATTTTTTTATTAACGTGCATGAGAAAATAAATTTATTAAAAATTACATAATAAAAATACAATAAACCAAAAAAAAAAACTAAAGAATAGCGAATCCACCCGAAAAGCATCTCCAAATCTCCATGGGTTCCCACTTGGTATGGAAAAATACTCACACATAAAAATAAGTATTGAAAATAAAAGAAACACAAATAAAATTGAAGTTAGTAATAAAAAAATGAATTTAAGCATACAACATAAAAAAAATTAAATAAAACAAATAAAAAATGCATCATGTATGACAAGTTAATTAAATGACATAATAAAAATATGCAACTTAACAAATTAACAACTCAACAATTCAACATGCATGAAAAACTATAAAATAATAATAACAATAATACTAGTAACAAGTTATAACCACAAACAAGGATAATAATAATAATAATAATAATAATAATAATAATAATAATAATAATAATAATAATAATAATAATAATAATAATAATAAAAGTAACAACAAACATAATAATAATAATAATACAAATAATGATAATAATGATGCTTAGGATGATAAATCACAATAATAATAATAATAATAATAATAATAATAATAATAATAATAATAATAATAATAATAATAATAATAATAATAATAAAAAAAACACAATAACAACCAAGGAATATGAACAATCAACTAAACATACAAGAGTAACAAAAAATAAATATAAATTTAACATATTAAAACATGATAAATAATAATACCAATAAAAATAACAATAATAATATATGAACAACAATGATGATAATAATAATCATAAAAATAGAAACAAAAGATGAATAATCAAATAAAGAACATAATAATAATAATAATAATAATAATAATAATAATAATAATAATAATAATAATAATAATATGAACAATTAAATAAGAACCCAAGAAATAAGAAGCAAAAAATAATAGATCAAAAAGAATTTACATGATAACTATTTAATTGTAAATAAAAATTGAGTTAAAAATTATGCCAAGAATGCTTACCCTCAAAATTTAGCTTGATAAAATGAAGGTAAATGATCCAATTCCTTGCCTTGATTTGTAAGAATGATATTAGAAAAATAAAATATTGAAAAAAAATTTTAACGTAAAAACAAATAATTAATTTATTTGTTTTAAGATAAAAATTGTTAAATAAAAAGGAAGAAAATTTCCAAGACCAAAAATTGCTCTTTTTGCTTTGAGAATTATCCTAGGAAAATCTTTTAGAAAGTTGAGAGAATTTGTTCTTAACAAGCAAGAAGAAGAAAATTGTAACACCCCCAACTCCCACACGTAGCATTTCGCAGGGTGGAGAGCTACGGTGAGCAGAAGGTGTTACCAGACAAGGACATTCATGGCAATAATGAAATCAGAACAATAAAATTTCTAATATCCTAACCACAAAACACACACACACACCATCATTCTCACTAAAGATTATTACATCTCATTGCAATTGCTAAATCAATAAACTTAATTACAGCCGACAACTAATAAAAACATTCTATAACCTCTACCAACTCATTGGCCAAAGTCACAGAAGACCGCTGCGCTACTCTGATCTCCTAACCTACACTGACAAACAACCGTACTAACCGATAACACTTAGTCAAGCAAACAAATAGTGGGCAGCCACTCACAGTGGTTGCCTAGGTAAACACATGCAAATCAATATATAAATACATAAACATAAAGGAATACCGGATAAAGCTATTACCAACGAATATTTTTATTCGGATATTAAATTTAAACAATTTCACACGTATGAGTTTCTTATAAACCGAAAACCGAAACACTTCTTTACTTTTTAATTCAAAATCTACTATACAAAACTTATCATATACTTAAAAATCGCTTAATAGCCTTGTAGATTGTTAAACTTCAGAAGTTATTAAAATACGTTTGAACAATTGAATATAATGCTTACGGAATCCCATTTTATAAACATTTCCAAGTTATACAGATTACAGTCTTAGTATTTATGTCACGACATTTCCCCTTATTCAAAACGTTACTTGTTCAAAATCAAACAAAACATTTAAACTTTCAGATTTGGTTCGGGCTCGAAATAATTATTCCAAGCTTTCTACGTATCCCTATGGTTTGGGAATCAGAACCACGTAGTTCTACCAAAAACTTCATTCACACAAGTTCCAGAATTAGTCCTAACATCTTTCTTAAATCCGGTTATCGATCTCATGCTTACTAGTCGATATGAAGTCAATATATTCATTAATAGTCATCAAACAACGCACAGAAATCTCTTACTGATTCACTTACCCATGCCTATGTCCTAAAGGCAGATAGAACATTACATACTTGTATTCTCATATAAACATATAAACACATATATATATATACATTCATAGAGTACATTTACTAAGCTTTTCAACTATAACAATCTTGCATATCAAGTATTCCAATAGCTCTCTCCAAAGACATCATATAGACAAGCACACTCATAACTTTTGGACAGATTAATAACATGCATTATCCCAATATAATTTCTTATGCAATCCGGATCTTTACATACATGCCTATTAGAACAAACATTACTTGATACCTTTCTTTTTATTTAATGGATATCGCCTTATAATACAAAACACATGGGTATTTGAAGATACTACAACTTCCACATAAGTGTCCATAAAGGATCCAGAACAGAGGAGTGAGTAAAGCACTAGTTCAAATGATATCTATCATTAAACGTATCCGATACCTATTCACATAACAATTTGGCAAGTCATCACATAACTTATCAATTAATTCATATTCTTTTATTCATTTTATTGCCTGCTAAGTCAACAGGGGTAGATAACGAGTATACAGTGACGGTACCTTACGGGTACGAATTGAAAAACATTTTATTTATCACATTTAAAACATTTTACGGAGGGGACCTTAAACAAGATCCAAATACTTTCAGGGATCGTGAGGATCTGAACGAGGACCTAATCAGGGTCCAAATAGAATAGAGGGCTGCCGCTAACAGAACTCTATAGGCATGCCTATCTATCCACGACTCGACGAATGTAGGCTAAATTCCATGTTGTTATTATTGGATTCGTCTCATTTCCACATACATACACATTCCACAATAAGGATAACATTCTTTCATTTTTAATTAGGCACATGCATTCATTTACATATAACATCTCATATGAACATATTAAGCATATTTATGTTATTAAATATCATGTCCATATTTAGTCTCAACAATTACTTTACCATTATTATATTTATTTAGACTTAACCGCTAAGTTCACGTTTCATTACACACATACATTTAAAACATAATCATGGTAGATCAAATTCTTAAATTTCAATAATTACTATGCATGGAAAAAACATCAATAATTCATATTTCCACTAGGCTGACTCTTGCAAGTCATAGATAATACAAATCATGCCCCAAGTCATAGCATATCATTTATCATGAAGAATTCATAATATTGCCCATATAAATAAGCATATTATATTGCATACAGGGGTAAAAATCTATAAAGAAACCATTTGAAATTCATTTTAGAAGTGAAGGGCAAAATCGAAAAAATAGGGCAGGGGAAGCTCACTGTCGCGATCACGACAAAGTCGCGCTCGCGACAGAATGGCATCAGACACGAGTCATGCAAGTCGACACGACTCGTGTCGATGCCCTGCTCCCTATAGCAAGTCGTGCTCTGAAGCATGACTTGCGATAACCATCAGGAGCACGAGTCATGCTGCTCCCTCCGAGTCAAAAGCAGCCTTCACGCGTCATGAAAATTCTTCACGACTCGTGAGGGCTTGCTCCCACGCCGCTCCCTGCCTAGCTGCACGAATCATGCACGTCAAAAACTGCACGAGTCGTGCTGCTTTACACGAGTCGGACGCCCCTCATTCTTCAATGCAAAATCAACGTGAATGGGACTTCACAATTCTGTCGTGCTCGCGAGGATGTTGCGGTCGCGACAACATCGTGACTCCCAATTCCCAAAAAAATGCAGGGAAACCCAGAACTTGCAATCCAAAACTCATTTTGACCCAAAATCAAACCAAACCTCATCTTACCTTAAAATAAGCCTTCTACCATCACATATAACATAAAACATAACTTAAATCCACGATTTACAAAATCAAAATCATGCTTAGCAAAATCAAACTCTTAAAGAACACAAACCCAGAAATTTTAAGCAAATATTCATGAAATTTCAATAATTGCTCAATACCTCAACATTCATGCATTATAACTTAAATCAATAGAATACCCATAACATTAACACTATAATAAACCTCATCAAATATCAAATTTCCAGAAATCACATGCTAACACACAAATCACAAATCAACATCAAAATCAATCAATTCTCAAACAAATTCCCAACCTTTAACTCCTTTGCTCCGATTAGCTTTCTTGGTTGCTCTTTCATGCTCCTAAACCAATCCAAGATCTTTCCCAACCAAAACCCTCATCAAACTCACACAAATAATAGAAACCCTAGATCAAAACACACTCAAATAAAATCCAAAGAAAAGATGAAAGAGGAGAAGAAAGCCCAATAAAACTTACCAATCTCACTTCTGATGATCAATTTCCACCAAGGAATCACAGCCAAAGAGGAGGAATCATGATGGAGCAAAGTGGGAAGAAGAAGAGGAGGAGAAAGAGGCATGAGGAAGAGAGAACGGGAGAGCTTGGGCAAAATTCTGCTATTCCTTTCTCTTTCATTGCCTTACATACCCCTCTCTAAATCCTTGCCACATGTCATCCCATAATTGGTGGAACTTGACCATTCACACCCTACACCCATACATGACACTACACACAAGACTACCTCCACTGACACATACACTACTTCCCTCTATACATGCACACTCTATCAAAATCCACAATTAGTTGTTTATGTCAAATTCTCTTTTTAATCCTCATACTCTTATAACCTCAGACATTGATATTCATAATTTACTAATCCTTCACAATTTACTATTGACCGCACTTATCGGAACTTTCACTTAAATTCTTAAATTTTCCATCTGACATACCAAACACTTCATCTTGCACAACCTCGGTCGCTACTCATTCTCAATATGCACAAATCCTTTTAGGGTACTTTTCGGGGTGTGACAAAAATAATTTTTCTCTAAAGAAAATCCCCCCATAATTCTCTATCCAAAAATGATTTTATACCTCCCCAAAAAATTAAGATTTTTAATGAATAAATTAAATTAATTTAATTTCCATAATCATAAAAAACTGAAGAATTTGAAGGGTTTGGAATTTAAAAAGTCTTATAATTAAATTCTACAAAAAAAACTAAGAAAAATCAATTTTTGGGGCCAAAAACGGAAAAAAGGGCCAAAACGGGAGAGGGGGCGCGCGCTGGGGCGAGTGACGCCCAGCGTGTCGCTCGCGTAGTAGCGTGCACTGGGCGCCGTGCGTCGCCTAGCGCGTGCTCCACCTGCGCGCTGTTGCATTCGCCCAGCTCACTGCCGCACCCCCGACTCTTGTGATTTTTTTAATTTTTTTTTAAATTTTCTTCTAAAACACACTAATTTAAAAACACACTTTTTTATCCTAAAATAATTTTTAAAACATTTTTAAAATATTATTTTTAAATACATTTTTATTTATTTCTAATAAATCAAATTCAACAAGGAAATCATCACTTCCAACTTTCATTTTTGCCTATAAATCGGCACACTTAATTTCATCATTGGGTAATCCTGATTTAGGCTGCTCGGGACCCAGTGTCTACAGTTGCCCCCAATTTTGGGGGGGCTAGTGCATGGGTGCCTAGGTGAGCCAAAATTCAGGAAAGGGAAAGAAGTGCATACCTGAGGCTGTCTCCTTCCTGCTGCCATGAGAATGAAATCATCTCTTTAAGTCACCATCTAGACTGTGGAGCGATTGTCATTCTTTCGGGTTGCACCGAGCCTGCTACAGACTTACGAAGTGCAAAAATTACTCTCCTAAACTACACCGAGCTTGCTTCAAATTCATAAAGTGCGGATGCCATCCTCAAATGACGATGCGCTGAGTTTGCTCCAGACTTACAAAATGCAAGAAATGTCCTCCTCAGTGGACTGCACTGAGTTTGCTCTAGACTACTAAAAGTGCAGGTGCCATCCGCAGATAGCGATGCGCTGAGTCGCTGACAAGACTACAAAACGCAGGAAATGTCCTCCTCAGAGGACTGCATCGAGTCTGCTATAGACTACTAAAAGTGATGGTGCCATCCACAGATAGCGATGCGCCGAGTCGCTGACAAGAGTACAAAACGCAGGAAATGTCCTCCTCAGAGGACTACACCGAGTCTGCTATAGACTACTAAAAGTGCAAGTGCCATCTGCAGATAGCGATGCGCCGGGTCGCTGACAAGACTACAAAATATAGGAAATGTCCTCCTCAGAGTAATGCCTTATCTGGCTAAAGGGAAATCATCCAAAGTAATGCCGCTTTATTGCTCCAGGATTGCTCCAGGCATCAAAAGTCATTGTTTTAAAGGTAGTGCGTCCCTTGTGGATTTTCACACTAGCTTTTCTTTGTGCGAAATGTGTCCCCTTAGGGATTTTCACATAACCCTGTGCCTAACTTTTGCCTAGAATGGACCCAACCCAATCCAGCGGCTTTTATTGTTTTCATTTTTTTGTAGGGCAGACTGCCTGTTTCCAGGTTTTCACCCTGCCCTTTGGCCTAACTTTTGCTTAGAGAGCCAGTCACGATTTTCAACCCTAACGGCCTTTTTTTTCTAATTTAAAAAAGGCTATAAGAGAAGTTAAGGCTATTATCAGAACCTCCCTTAAACTGTGACTCTGGATGGTTTTTTAGGATGTGCCCCGTTATGTGGGATTCGTGAGGCTACCTTCTACCTTACCGCCCGCTATGTTCGATAATTTGGAGGGATTCAAGATGTTGTGAGGCATCAGTCCCACGGTTGATAACAAGGCCCATTGACCTAGACATCTGGCCGGCGAAAGCAGTAGCAGAGCATAGTTATTTAGATTAGATGCATTCAATAATGAATAATGCTTTTCTTTTTATAAAAAAAAAACTAGAAGATAATGAACACATGAGTCTAATTGCCTTTATTTCATATCTTTCTTGAAAAATTGTGTACATTTCAGTATGATTTCTCTATACATGATCATTATCTAACATAGATTCAAAATGCAAAACTACATCTAATCTCATAATGGATCTTGAAAGTATCAAAACTCCTGTTTCCAACCAGCCCTCTTGGGTTTTCTTGATTGGACATTTTCTCTCAAGCCTCTTAATTTTTGCCCAGGATGCATTTTTTCGGTTTTCATCCTGACGAGGCGCCCAATTTTAGCAAGGCAGCCTTTTTTTAGTTTTTAACCCGCGAGGCTTTTATTCTCTTCTTTTGATTTTTAGTCTTTAGCCATGGAACCTTTTGCATCTTTCGATGCTGACTGGTTTTTTTATATTTGCTTCCATCACTGTCTATCGAAAATGATGCTCCCTTAGACAATAAATTCTCAAGAATAAATGGGCCTTCCTACATTGGTCTGAATTTGCCTCATCCGTCTGGAACATTTGGACTCATTTGCTTAAAGATTAAATCTTCCTCTTTCAATAGGTGCTTTCTGACTTCCTTCTCGAATGATCGAATAGAGTTTTTTTGATAGATCTGACCGTGATAGTAATCCCACGATCTGTCATTGTCCGACGTGTTTAACTGCTACAACCGTTGCCGCGCCCAGTCAGCGTCCAGAATCTGGGCTTTCACAACTATCCTTAAAGATTTGAGCTCTACTTCGATTGGCCATACTATTTTTGGCCCATGTATTGAGGAATAAAAGGTGACTCCTGTAGAGGTTCCATCAGTGGTTCTCTAGCCCTGAAGTGCAAAAGGCCATTTCTCTGCCCAACCCTTGTAATTTCGAACCATCTTGACCAATATCTTCTTGTTAGTAGCCTCTCATGCCCCATTGATTTGAGAGCAATACAGAGAGGACTTGTGGTCTTTAATGCCATACCTCTGGAGCAAGTCCCTAGCCTTAGCCATAAACTGCCCTTCCTTCCTTGGACATAATGTGGTGTGGGAGACCATATCGATACACCAAATTCCTTTCGATGAACTTATCCATATCCCGAGCGTCAACTTTCTTGAGGGACCCGACTTCCACCCACTCGGTGAAGTAGGTGATAGCAATTATAGTGGACTTATGTCCATTAGAAGCCATAGGGCACACTTCCCCTAAGATATCTATTCCCGAAACTCGACTAATCCATACCCATTATAGGTCAATAGAACCCTTTCGGTCCTTTTCGGAGGCCAAGAAGAATGGTAGAGTACGGGTATGTGTGAATTAATGGGATTTGAACAAAGCTTATCCCAAAGATGACTTTTCTTCCTTTCCTTTTTTTTGTTGTTTCCTTTTTTTTGTTTTTTTATTTTTTTTATTTTTGCTCTTTTTTTTTTGGACAAGCCTGGTTTAAATCCTGATAGTTCACACATGCACACACCTCCTTTCTTAACTATTAGGATAACATTGGCTAACCACGTCGGTTGTCTTCGATAAAAATTTAGCCTCGCTTCTGCTTGTGGATTTCTTCTTTTTTTTTATTATTTTTTTGCCCCTTCCGGCTTGAGTCTTCTGAGCTTCTGCGTGACTGGTCCATGATCATGATATGCTGGCATAGTGTGCTCGGCGCTTTGCGATCATCTTCCGGCGTGTCTTTGTAGGTCCAGGCATAGACTTTTCCACACTTTTTTTCTCTCTCTTTTAATCTCTCTTTAGGAGTCACATTAAATGCTATCAAGGTTTTCTTTGGGTTTCCAAAGTTTCGAGATTAAATGGAATGGCATCATTTGAATCATTATTAAATATGAATGTGTCATGATCATGCATGGTGAAATCACATGAAAATATCACACAGATAAGTGAAATCATTCATTTTATTTCATAAAAACTAGAATTAAAAAAAGTGTCATTATCATATAGTTCAAAAATAAAAAGGAACATCTAAATAGCTATCTTCTTCCTTTCTTGCCAACACGGATGCTGTAGTTTACAGTCTATTGTCATCCCCGAGAACCATCTTCCTCATCTCTCAGCTCCTCATCAATTAAGTATAGAACTTGTCTCATACCCAGTATGCTGATGGTAGGCACAATATTGATCCGCCCGATGATCGGGTCGTCCTTGGCTTCTGGTAGGTTTGGCCGGCATTGGCTGTATTTTCCCCTTGTTAAAAAAATGAGTGAGGTGCTTAGACAAAGGCTTTTCTAGTATGGCATAGAAGCTTTGAGCCATTCTGAAGGTTGAAGCCCTTGTGGCCCCAAAATCTTTCCTGTTGCTACCCATGAGACTTGAGCTCCCATGTTTACCCCTTCAGCATTCAGGATCCGTGATCTGCTTATTATCGATCATATCTTGAATCTCATGCCTTAGCCTCGTATAATTGTCCGTCACATGCCCAGTGTACTGGTGGAAGGCACAATACTGATCGGCCTTGTGATTGGGTTGTCCTTAGTTTCTGGCAGGCTTAGCAGGAAGTGGCTGTAGCTTACCTTACTTCATTAACCCGTTGAGTACCCAAGACAAGGATCTGCCCAATTTAGAGTAGTGCCTCTGAGCCGCTTTAGTTGCTGACACTTTCCTTGCCCTTTAGGTACCACTGCTATTATCATGGTAACTAACTCCTGGGCTTGCGAGGCCAGCAATAGTCTTATTAAGAGGTGCCCGGGTAGTAGCAAGCTTGGACTTCACAATCTCTTCTCAAGATCAATTAGCTTTCTTTCGGTGTTTGAGGGACTGAGGAGGCCCATTAACTGTAAAGGCTCTAGTCCCTTTGCTCTTCCCACTAGCTTGATTGGTGAGTCGAGTGCTGCCTTGCTCCTAGGCTCGGGAGTGGACGGAAACATTATAGTCCTCGTTGCATAATCCTTCTTGACCGTGGCTAGCTCAACCTGGTTAAGGGTAGTCGCCATAAGTTGAGCTTGAAGAACTAGCGCCATGGCATCCATCCTTTCCTTAATCATGGCCAACAACCCCTTTCCAAGCTCCTCGAACCTTCTATCCATATCCTGGGTCATTAAGGAAAGAGTCTTTTTAATCTGTTGTGAAGGATCAGCCATTTATAATGGATATGGATATTCTGATAAAAACACTAGATCTTTGCCAACCAATTTGAACTCTGTTTGCTCCTCGAGCAACTACGGGGACCCCAAAACCTCCCACGTAAATGGTCTATAGTGGCTGAAAAAACCAAGGGGTTAGAATGATGCATGAATGGCATGTAATGTATGATTGTGCTATGCAAATGGTCCTCAATGAGTGAAAGATCAATAGTTTACAATGATACGATGATATGTACACATGAAAAATAATATGCAAACAAAAGGATATACACACATAAAAATAAAATGCATATATTTTTTTTCAACATTCATGAATGACACGCGATGCATGAGCATGCTATGCAACATCCACAATCACATGCAAGCAGATAGATCCTTCCAACCTTATCACTCCCACACATGAGGTCATGCGGTCTCTTTCCCAGGGGGGCTTGATCCATGGATTAACAGGGAACCCAATGGACGTAAATGGTGCACGGTCAAAAATCGGCAGCATAACATCTCTTGCCTAATGTACATACATATGGGTGTTTGGCCATTATGTATTTAAACAATTCAACTAAATTAAAATGGGCCCACCAGGGCATGAAAGCCTTTGATGAAGACCATTTAATTTAGTTGATTTTGTTCAATATATGACGGCCCACATAGCATACACGGTATTATAGTACATTTAACCTAGTAGAAGTATCTATTGCCATTATATGAGCTTTGGTCAAAGATGATGATACTTTAGGGCTACCCAAGCATGGTCCCTGCCAATGGGTCTAGCTTATCACGAGCATAATGACCGATTGGATCTCCATTTGATATACCATAAGGTACGAGGCTTGGACTGGTGATTATCCTTAACACTTTCCCACATTGAGTGAATGTAGGGTCGTGCTTTAGGAATGCACCGGGGCTAGAAAAGGGACCAAACTAGCATAATCTAAAGCTCTAGCATGGATGCAATGCAGTTTTGAAAAAGGATGAAAATTTTTAAACTAAAACTCAGTTGTAAATTTTAACCAAGGTACTTTCGAAGCAAAGTCTCGAGTATGATCCCCAGTGGAGTCGCCACTGTGATGCGTGCTAAACCCCGGGTCGCCCCGAATGCCTGCTTTTAGGGTGATCAATAGAGGTTCATAAAAGCTTGTAAGAAATTACAAGTGCGTCCATTTTGGGCAACAAGGAGGTTTCATGGAGTCGCCACCCAATAGAACATTAGGAAAGGTCGTCTAGCCTCAGTGAGCCTAAGACAGCGCTGCTATGTCCATCATAGGCAAGCCGGAGGTGTCTTGGAGGCCCCACCCTAATAGAACATCAGGATGGCCCTCTCTCCTCGCGCTTGGGCAAACTAGAGGTGTCTTGGAGGCCCCACCCTAATAGAATATTAGGATGGACCTCTTGCCCCGTGGCGCCTAGGATTGTGCAAGTTTTACCCTTTTTACGGAACATAAGAGGTGTCTTGGAGGCCCCACCCCAATAGAACATTAAGATGGCCCTCTCGCCTTATTGAGCCCAAAGACCAGAGAAGGTTCGGGACTTCCCATTTATTCATACCTTGATTAAGTTTATAATTGAGTTCTGAATTTAGCATTTCATCCCATTTCTCATTCAATTTTAATGCAATTTAATTTAACGCGCATGTCAATCACATAATGAAAGCGGTAAATAAAGTAAATGAAAGAAAAATAAATTACAACAAAACTAGGGGCAGAATACAACCCCCATTGTAAATAAAAAAAACAAATCATACATAGAATGGGCTATTTGTTAAAGATGAGGATATTGGTCCTCACAATCATGTTTAAAGAAAATAATTTTAAGGTGATAATTTATTTTGGATGGAAGAAACTAGGACATTGGTTCCATTTTTATTAAAAGAATCCAAGTTTAGTTAATAGAAATATTTTTGTGATTTTTTTATTAACTTGCATGAGAAAATAAATTTATTAAAAATTAAATAATAAAAATACAATAAACCCAAAAATAAAAACTAAAGAATGGCGAATCCACCCAAAAAGCATCTCCAAATCTCCATGGTTTCCCACTTGGTATGGAAAAATACTCACATATAAAAATAAGTATTGAAAATAAAAGAAACACAAATAAAAGTGAAGTTAGTAATAAAAAAATGAATTTAAACATACAACATAAAAAAATTAAATAAAAAAATAAAAAATGCATCATGTGTGACAAGTTAATTAAATGAGATAATAAAAAAATGCAACTTAACAAATTAACAATTCAACAATTCAACATGCATGAAAAAGTATAAAATAATAATAACAATAATACTAGTAACAAGTTATAACAACAAAAAAGGATAATAAAAATAATAATAATGATAGTAGTAGTAGTAGTAGTAGTAATAATAATAATAATAATAATAATAATAAAAGTAACAACAAACATAATAATAATAATAATACAAATAATGATAATAATGATAATAATGATACTTAGGATGATAAATCACAATAATAATAATAATAATAATAATAATAATAATAATAAAACACAATAACAACCAGGGAATATGAACAATCAAATAAACATGCAAGAGTAACAAGAAATAAATATAAATATAGCATATTAAAACATGATAAATAATAATGCCAATAAAAATAACAATAATAATATATGAACAATAATGATGATAATCATAATCATAAAAATAGAAACAAAAGATGAATAATCAAATAAAGAACAAAAGGATAATAATAATAATAATAATAATAATAATAATAATAATAATAATAATAATAATATGAACAATTAAATAAGAACCCAAGAAATAAGAAGCAAAAAATAATAGATCCAAAAAAATTTACATGATAACTATTTAATTGTAAATAAAAATTGAATTAAAAATTAAGCCAAAAATGCTTACCCTCAAAATTTAGCTTGATGAAATGAAGTTAAATGATCTAATTCCTTGTATTGATTTGTAAGAATGATATTAGAAAAATAAAATATTGAAAAGAAATTTTAACTTAAGAACAAATAATTAATTTATTATTTTCAGGATAAAAATTGTTAAATAAAAAGAAAATTCCCAAGAACAAAAATTGCTCTTTTTGCTTTGAGAATTATCCTAGGAAAATCTTTTAGAAAGTTGAGAGAATTTGTTCTTGAGAAGAAAGAAGAAGAAAATTGTAACACCCCCAACTCCCACACGTAGTATTTCGCAGGGTGGAGAGCTACAGTGAGCAGAAAGTGTTACCAGACAAGGACATTCATGGCAATACAGAAATCAGAACAATAAAATTTTTAACATCTTAACCACAAAACACACACACACCATCATTCGCACTAAAGATTATTACATCTCATTGCAATTGCTAAATCAATAAACTTAATTACAGCCGACAACTAATAAAAACATTCTATAACCTCTACCGACTTGTTGGCCAAAGTCACAGAAGACCGCTGTGCTACTCTGATCTCCTAACCTGCACGGACAAATAACCGTACTAAGCGATAATGCTTAGTCGGGCAAACAAATAGTGGGCAGCCACTCACAGTGGTTGCCGAGGTAAACACATGCAAATCAACATATAAATACATAAACATAAAGGAATACCGGCTAAAGCTATTACCAACGAATATTTTTATTCGGATATTAAACTTAAACAATTTCACACGTATGAGTTTCTTATAAACCGAAAACCCAAACATTTCTTTACTTTTTAATTCAAAATCTACTATACAAAACATATCATATACTTAAAAATCGCTTAATAGCCTTGTAGATTGTTAAACTTCAGAAGTTATTAAAATATGTCTTAAAAATTGAATATAATGCTTACGGAATCCCATTTTATAAAAATTTCCAAGTTATACATATTACAGTCTTAGTATTTATGTCACGACATTTCCCCTTATTCAAAACATTACTTGTTCAAAATCAAACAAAACATTTAAACTTTCAGATTTGGTTCGGGCTCGAAATAATTATTCCAAGCTTCCTATGTATCCCTATGGTTTGGGAATCAAAACCACGTAGTTCTACGAAAAACTTCATTCACACAAGTTCCAGAATTAGTCCTAACATCTTTCTTAAATCCGGTTATCGATCTCATGCTTACTAGTCGATACGAACTCAATATATTTATTAATAGTCATCAAACAATGCACATAAATCTCTTACTGATTCACTTACCCATGCCTACGTCCTGAAGGCAGATAGAACATTACATACCTGTATTCTCATATAAACATATAAACACATATATATATACATTCATAGAGTACATTTACTAAGCTTTTCAACTATAACAATCTTGCATATCAAGTATTCCAATAGGTCTCTCCAAAGACATCATATAGACAAGCACACTCATAACTTTTGAATAGATTAATAACATGCATTATCCCAATACAATTTCTTATGCAATCCGGATCTTTACATACATGCCTATTAGAACAAACATTACTTGATACCTTTCTTTTTATTTAACAGATATCGCCTTACAATACAAAACACATGGGTATTTGAAGATACTACAACTTCCCACATAAGTGTCCATAAAGGATCCAGAACAGAGGAGTGCGTAAAGCACTAGTTCAAATGATATCTATCATCAAATGCATCCGATACATATTCACATAACCATTTGGCAAGTCATCACAGAACTTATCAATTAATTCATATTCTTTTATTTATTTTATTGCCTGCTAAGTCAAAAGGGGTGGATAACGAGTATTTAGTGACGGTTACGGGTACGAATCGAAAATCATTTTATTTATCACATTCAAAACATTTTTTGGAGGGGACCTTAAACCAGATCCAAATACTTTCAGGGATCGTGAGGATCCGAATGGGGACCTAATTATGGTCCAAACAGAATAGTGGGCTGCAGCTAACAGAACTCTATAGGCATGCCTATCTATCCACGACTCGACTAACGCAGGCTAAATTCCATGTTGTTATTATTGGATTCGTTTCATTTCCACATACATACACATTCCACAATAAGCATAACATTCTTTCATTTTTAATTAGGCATATGCATTCATTTACGTATAACATCTCATATGAACATATTAAGCATATTTATGTTATTAAATATCATGTCAATATTTAGTCTCAACGATTACTTTACCATTATCTTATATATTTAGACTTAATCGATAAGTTCACGTTTCATTACACACATACATTTACAACATAATCATGGTAGATCAAATTCTTAAATTTTAATAATTACTATGCATGGGAAAAACATCAATAATTCACATTTCCACTTGGCTGACTCTTGCAGGTCATACATAATACAAATCATGCCTCAAGTCATAGCATATCATTTATCATGAAGAATTCATAATATTGCCCATATAAATAAGCATATTATATTGCATACTGGGGTAAAAAACCATGAAGAAACCATTTGAAATTCATTTTAGAAGTGAAGCACAAAATCGAAAAAACAGGGCAGGGGAAGCTCACTGTCGCGATTACGATAAAGTCGTGCTCGCGACAGAATGGTATCGGACACGAGTATTTATTTATTATTTATATGATGGAAAATTAAAACCCTAATTCTATTAGGAATAGAAATTTGATTTTAATTTAATTTCCTGCATTTTTAATGATAAAATTAGCTTTTATTTATTAATTATCTAAAAAAATGATTTAGAATTTAATTTGGACTCAAAAACCTTGATTGGGGTGAAAAAACACGTTTTGGGGCAAAAACTGGGCAGAATCGGTGAAATCTGGGCGCAGGGGGGCGAGCTGCCGTGCAGCACGTGCAGAGCATAGCAGGAGCGTGTGCAGCGCTCAACGGGAGTGGACACGCAGCGCGTCGCGGCTGCCACAATGTTCCGAATTTTTTTTTTAAATTGAAACTTTTTGGCCTAAAATTAATACTTTCAAACTCATTTTTTTTATTTTTAAAATACATATTTTTTATTTTTTTTATTTTTTATTCTTTAAAAACAAATTTTCACAAGAAAATCATCACTTCTAATATTTTTGCCTGCAAACGGACATCTATTACTCATTGGGTAACCCTGATCTGGGCTGCCTCGGGACCCGGTGTTTACAGTTGCCCCCAATTTTGGGGAAACTAGTGCATGGATGCCTAGGTGAGCCCAAAACTCAGAGATAGAAAGAAGAGACGCGTACCTGAGGCAGCCGTCTTCCTAGTCTGAATGGAGTTGTTTGGGGTAGTTACCGCCTATTTATCGGCGTGTTAACCCTTATTTCTACGGCATCTATCCTTTGTAGGCCTGGAGAATTGTCTCTTAACAGGACTTAGGGAAATTACCTTTTAAGAGTACTTAGAGAATTGCCTCTTAAGAGGACTTAGGGGATTTGCCTCTTAAGAGGACTTGGAAATGCCTCTTAAGAGGACCTGGGAATTGCCTCTTAAGAGGACTTGGAAATTGCCTCTTAAGAGGACTTGGAAATTGCCTCTTAAGAGGACTTGGAGATTGCCTCTTAAGAGGACTTGGAGATTGCCTCTTAAGAGGACTTTGGGAATTGCCTCTTAAGAGGACTTGGAGATTGCCTCTTAAGAGGACTTTGGGAATTGCCTCTTAAGAGGACTCGGAGATTGCCTCTTAAGAGGACTTGGAGATTGCCTCTTAAGAGGACTTAGAGGTTGCCTCTTAAGTGGACTTGGAGATTGCCACTTAAGAGGACTTGGGGAATTGTCTCTTAAGAGGACTTTGGGAATTACCTCTTAAGAGGACTTGGAGATTGCCTCTTAAGAGGACTTGGGGAATTGTCTCTAACGAGGACTTGGGGAATTGCCTCTTAAGAGGACTTAGGGGATTTGCCTCTTAAGAGGACTTGGCGAATTGCCTCTTAAGAGGACTTCAGGAATGCATCTTAAGAGGACTTGGGGAATTGCCTCTTAAGAGGACTTAGGGGATTCGCCTCTTAAGAGGACTTGGGGATTTGCCTCTTAAGAAAACTTGGAGATTGCCTCTTAAGAGGACTGAGGGGATTTGCCTCTTAAGAGGACCTGGAGATTGCCTCTTAAGAGGACTTAGAGATTGCCTCTTAAGAGGACTTTGGGAATTGCCTCTTAAGAGGACTTAGAGATTGCCTCTTAAGAGGACTTGGGAAATTGCCTCTTAAGAGAACTTTTGGAATTGCCTCTTAAGAGGCCTTGGAGATTGCCTATTAAGAGGACATTGAATATTGCCTCTTAAAAGAACTTAGAGATTGCCTCTTAAGAGGACTTGGGGAATTGCCTCTTAAGAGGACTTAGGGGATTTGCCTCTTAACAGGACTTTGGGAATTGCCTCTTAAGAGGACTTAGGGGATTTGCCTCTTAACAGGACTTTGGGAATTGCCTCTTAAGAGGACTTGGAGATTGCCCCTTAAAAGGAATTGGAGATTGCCTCTTAAGCGGACTTGGAGAATTGCCTCTTAAGAGGACTTTGGGAATTGCCTCTTAAGAGGACTTGGAGATTGCCTCTTCAGAGGACTTTTTTGATTGCCTCTTAAGAGGACTCGGAGATTGCCTCTTAAGAGGACTTTGGAGATTGCCTCTTAAGAGGACTTGGAGATTGCCTCTTAAGAGGACTTAGGGGATTTGCCTCTTAAGATGACTTGGGGAATTGCCTCTTAAGAGGACTTAGGGAATGACTCTTAAGAGGATTTAGGGAATTGCCTCTTAAGAGGACTTAGGGGATTTGCCTCTTAAGAGGACTTAAGGGATTTGCCTCTTAAGAGGACTTGGAGATTGCCTCTTAAGAGGACTTAGGGGATTTGCCTCTTAAGTGGACTTGGAGATTGCCTCTTAAGAGGACTTAGGGAATGCCTCTTAAGAGGACTTGGAGATTGCCTCTTAAGAGGACTTGGAGATTGCATCTTTAGAGGACTTGGGGAATTGTCTCTTAAGAGTACTTTTGGAATTGCCTCTTAAGAGGACTTGGAGATTGCCTCTTAAGAGGACTTTGCAGATTGCCTCTTAAGAGGACTTGCAGATTGCCTCTTAAGAGGACTTGGGGAATTTCCTCTTAAGTGGACTTAGGGGATTTGCCTCTTAAGAGGACTTTGGGAATTGCCTCTTAAGAGGACTTGGAAATTGCCTCTTAAGAGGACTTGGGGAATTGCCTCTTAAGAGGACTTTGGGAATTGCCTCTTAAGAGGACTTGGAGATTGCCTCTTAAGAGGACTTTGGGAATTGCCTCTTAAGAGGACTTGGAGATTGCCTGGTACATGTGAATGCCTACATTGCTGATGTCGTCCTTGACTGGCTCTTGTGCATGCAGTCTTTATTTGAACTTTTCCTGCGAAGTCATGTGCATAGGAATACGTGTGTGCTTGTGAAAAGTTATATGCAAATGTTTGTAAATGAATTGCGTGACATGAAATGCATGCAAAAATGAATAGACTGAGTCTTGAGTGGTCAGGAGTCCGCTGAGGGTATAGCTCAGCCACTCACATTGTTTTATACCTCCCAGAGATATAGAAGAGTGTCATATTGGCTTAAGAATTCTTGCCCATGATCTTCCAAAGATAACCGGGCTGTGCGCATCTTTGCCCCCCAGTTAAACGAGCATATTGCCCCTAAGGTCTTAACTCGTGTCCTGAGTTATGTATTATTTGCCCAAAAGGAGATTACCTGAAGTAATGCTGCCTTGTTGCTCCAGGTGTCAGAAGTCATTATTTTAAAGGTAGTGCATCCCTTATAGATTTTCACACTAGCTTTTCTCTGCGGGAAATGTGTCCTTTTCGGATTTTCACATAACCCTGTGAATAATTTTTGCCTGGAATGAACCCAACCCAATTCAGCGGCTTTTTTTTCTTTTTTTGAAGGATAGACTACCTGTTTTCAGGTTTTCATCCTATCCTTTTGCCTAACTTTTGCTTAGAGAGCCAATTACGGTTTTCATCTCTAACGGCTTTTTTTTTTAAATCGGGGCCGAAGATGTTATTGGAGATCTGTTAAGGGTGGCCTACACGTGCTTACATTCTAGCTCCAATCACATAAGCTTGATTGCCCTCATGAAGGTGACATATGATTGGTTTTTGAGTGCCAAGAGAATCAAATGATGATGCCTAAACAATTTTTGTGATGCAGAATGAACTACTCTAGTGCTATCAATGCATATATTTCAGTTTAATTTTATTATGCATGATCATTATTTGGCCTTAATTTCAAAAATACAAAATCTCATCTAATCTCGGAATAGATCCTGAAAGCATCAAACTCCTGTTATTAATCAGCCTTTCCGGATGTAATTGAAAATTTTCTTTCAGCTCTTATTTTTACCGAGGATTTTCTTCTTCTCTTTTTTTTAAAAAAAAAAAAAACGGATTCTAGATACAACGTTAGGGATGAGACTCAATTCAAATGCATAAATACACTTGTGGTTTCCCTCTTGAAGTACCATATGCCTCTTCCTACGTACCAAACCTTATTAGAAGGTCATGTCCGCTAATTGGATAAGACTGAACCAAGAATCAAGAGGTCTTACTTTGGTTGCAACGTTAGGCTTAGGTAGATGGCTAACAAAGGAGGGTCAAGTCGCTAGAAAAGAATGGCAGTACTATTTACTCGACTGACGGGAGGACCATTCTCAGCTCAGTTGCATATAGAAAGGTATTTTTGATTTTGGGCTTGATAACACTTTAGCTCATCACAATCATGATAATAATTAAAAAGATAACCATTTGAAACTCGTCAAGTAGTTACTATCTTGAGTTCTACCTCTTTTTTTCTCCTCTTTTTTTTGTTTGTTTTTCTTTTTCTCTTTTTTTTTCGTTGCCTTCTTCTTTTTTTTTTTTACTTCTCTGACCACGCAGAGTTTGTGAATAACTATACCCTCTTCCGAAGTCTAAACTCATCCTTATTCGGGTGAGCTTTGATAGCCCAAAAGATTATCAATGATGTACATCCATCCCTATTAGAGCGGCCATTCTTCTAAGGGGAGGCAAAATCATTTTAGGTGAAGGGTAGTTTCAAAATGTGTGACAACAAAATCGGTACGTGTTTAGCATACCGGCATAGAGGCTCAAAGGGTTAGTAAGCGATTGCGAAATAAAGGTAGAAAATAGTCATTTAGAGGGCTATACAAAGAAGAGCTGCCTAAATCATTTTCTAGGTTCTGTCTTATACAATGATTGCTTTGACGAGTAATCAGAAAGGTTCTAATGCTCTTAGTGAGTCTCCTCCAATCCCCTAAATTCAACTAGTTTTTATTTTTTTTCTTCTTTTTTTTTCTTCTATTCTTTTTTCTTCTTTTATTTTATTTTATTATTTTTTTCTTTTTTTTTCCTTTTTTTTCGTCTTTCATCTCTCAGAATTTTTCTCTCTTCAGGAGTTGTGTCAGATGCTATGAATATTTTCATTGGGTCTGCCAAAGTTCCAAGATTAAATACAGTAGTATTAATTGAATCAATGTAAAAAATGAATGCATCATGATCATGCATAATGAAATTATTACAAATATCCTGCAAGTAAGCAAAAAAATAGCAATTCCACTTAAGAAGAACCAGAGTTAAAAGAAAATGCCATCATAAAATAGTTCAAAAATAAAAAGAACAACTACATGGCTACCATTCTATTCTGCTGATGACTCAAATGTTGTAGGTGATGGTTCATTATCATCTGAGGAACCACGTTCTCCACCTCTCACCTCCTCATCAATGAGGTCTTGCACTTATTCCCTTAGAGCCCGGCAATAATCTGTTAAATGCCCGGTATGCTGATGATAGGCGCAGTACTGATCACCTCTATGACCAAGATGCCCTAGGCTTCTGGCAGGTTTTGCAGGTTTTGGCTGTAACTTTCCCCTGTTAATGAAATGGAAAAGGTACTCAGATAAAGGCTTATCCATGATGGCATAATTGCCCTGCGTAGTTCCAATGGTTGAAACTTTAGTAGCCCCATAATCTACCACATGTTACCACCAAGACTTGATCTCTCCTTACTACCTTTTCCCATGACATTGCTCCATCTTTCACCAATCACCAGTTGCTCGTTGTTAATAGGATTCTGGGTTCAACCTTTCAGGGTCTGTCCATCATCCCTCAGATATCTAGGGCATTGGTGATGCTTCGGTTGCCCTCGATCTCTAGCTGGCCTAGCTGATCCTGGTTGTAGGTCCCCCTCTACTGCTTGAGGTAAAGGTAGGTCTATGTTGGAATGATATTTTTGGATTATTTTACCCATCGATACTTCTTTCCTACCCCGAGTGTCAACACATCCATCATACCTATATGGTTGAGTTTTCATTTCTAAGTCCATGGTGACCCTTTTGCGAGAAGCCAGGGTAGTTGCAAGTTTTGACCTTAAAATTTCTTCCTCGAGGACGTTTATCCTTCTTTTCATGCCCCCTGTTGCTACCAAACACCCATCTTCTGAAATATATCCTTTTCCTTTTTGCTCAGATGATGGAGCAAAAGGCATCCTTCCTCTAGGCCCAGTTGGATCTTGCTCTTCATGTAACACGGTGGGAGCAATAGGTTGCTGCATGGTGGGTGATATTACTATGGCAGATAGACTCTCCATCATAGTCATCATTCGACGTTCAAATTTCTCAAATCTATGGTCAATTTCTCAAATCCTCCGGTCCATCTCTTGGGGGGTGTTCAACTCTGGGTTGGCCATGTCTGATGCTATCCAAAAGTGACTCTAGACCTCGATGCGAGACTCGCTCTATTGACTCGAAGAATTGACCTCTCCCTACCAATCGACCGTCTAGACCCCTAGACCACCGACTCAAATCTATGATGGCTGCAAGAGTCAAATTGTTAGCATGATGCATGAATGTCATGAAAGATGCATGATTGTGCTTATGAGGCATAAACAACCACATACAAGCAAATAGATCCTTCTAACCTTGTTACTCCCACACATGAGGTAGTGCGGTCTCTCTCCTAGGTGGGCTTGAACCATGGGTTAGCGGGAAACCCAATGGATGCTATGGAGCATGGTGAGAAACTAGCAGCATGGCACTCTTAATTTAAAAGCACATGCGTATGGTTTTTGGCCATTATACATTTGGACCTTTCATATAGACTAAAAATGGGCCCACTGGGGCATGAAAGCCATTGATGAGTGCCCAATTAATATGTTTGAATTGGTCTAATATATAAAGGCCCACGTAACAAGCATCGTATTAAGGGGCATATTACCTAGTGGAAGTTTCTATTGCCATTATATGAGCTTTAGTTAAGGGTTGTGTTACTTTAGGTCTACCCAAGCATGGTTCTTGCCAATGGGTCTAACTCATCACGAGTATAGTGACCAATCGGGTCTCCATTTGATATACCATTAATGGTACGAGGCTTGGGCTGGTGATTATCCTTAACACTTCCCTACAATGAGTGAAAGTAGGGTCGTATTTTAGGAACGCATCGGGGTAAATAGGGGACCAACTAACATAGTTCTAAGGCTCTAATGGATGCAATGCAATTTCGAAGAGAAATGGAATTTTCATTTGTTAATAACTCAATTATAAGTTTAACTTAATTCACTTTCGAAGCGAAGTTTCGATCATCCCCAGTGGAGTCGCCACTGTGACGCGCACCGGACTAGTAAGGCCCTCATTGAACCTGCTTTTAGGATTTGAGGGATTAGTTCGCGTCTTTTTGATCTTAGGTTACACGAGACATTTTGGAATCCCCTACCCAATAGAACATTGGGAGGTTCATCTAATCCCATGAAACCTTTAGGCACCTTTGAGGCATTTTGGAGTCGCCACCTAATTTACAAGAAATTGGGAAAGGTCATCTAACCTCGGGGGTCTTAAACCAGAGAAGGTGTTCGGAACTTCACTCATATTCATGCCTTAAGTTAAGTTTATAAATGAGTTTTTAACAAAACGAAATTCCATCTCTCATTTCACGCGATCATGCAATAAATTTAAAGCGCATTTCAATCACATCAGAAAGCGATAAAGAAAGCATAAAATAAAGCAATAAATAAATTACAAGAAAAATCTGGGACAGAAAAATTCCCCAAAATAAAGAAAGCATAAATAAAATAAAAGGATAAACTTGCCCCAAAAATTAATTACAAGGGCCCAAAAATGAATAAACAAATAACTGCATCACAAAAATAAAATGCATCATACATAAATTGGGATATTCATTGTATCTTTAGGAACATTAGTTCCTTTTTATTAACTTAAAAAATTGGAGAATTATTTTGGACATTGATTGAGAAAACTGGGATGAGTGATCCCATTTTATGAAAATTAATTCTCCATTTGAAAGTGAGATTTTATTGGTTAAAAATGGGACATTGGTCCATTTTATTAGAAAAATTATAATTTTAATTATTGTGGAAAAACATGAAATTTCATAATAAAAACGGATCCAAAATACATTTTACATGTAACATACAAGACAATAAAATAGGAAAAATACAACAATTAAAAAAAGGCAAACCAAACTTTGAAGACTTTTAATCCTCGATCCTCCAACTTGCCCACGGGTAACACTCAAATAAAAAGACAAGGTATTGCAACCAAAAAAAAGAAAATGAAAATTATGGTTAGTAATTAAATCAAGTAAAATAAATAAAATAAAATAAAATGAAATGAAATATATAAATAAACTAAATTAAATAAAATGCATAAAATAAGATGACAAACCAAATCAAATTAAACAAACTAAAAAAATATATTCAATTAAACCAATCAAATGAATAAAACAAATGAATAAAAGGATAAAACATATAAGAATGAATAAAGGTGTGTGTGTGAACAACAAAGAGGGTCCCACGTGAATAATGCATGCATGGAAATTAAGAAGAAAATAAATAACGGTGACCACTGTTCACGTGGCCACCATGCAAAGATATGGGGAAAAGTAACAAACAATTGATTAAGTTGGTGAAATATGATGATTAGATTAAAGATGCAAGATTAACTTGACTAAATTAATTATTTACATGTTAAACACAATAAACATAAATATTTACATGGCAAAAGATCAATCAAAACAAATTAATTAATTGCATGTCAAAATGAATGAGAAACCAAAGCAAAATAAATTAATTACATGTTAAAAATAATAAGAAATCATGGCAAGATAAATTAATTATATGTTAAGAATAATAAGAAATGAAAACAAAAGAAATTAATTGATTACATGTTAGAAATAAAATCAATAAAACAATATTTACATGAACGAAATAATAATAAAAAATAATAGAATAAGATAAAAAAATAATTAGTTCGGAGCTCAGAAAATTTACTCTCAGATTTGGATTCGATGGGATAATGATGATCTTCTTGGAAAACTCCTCAAACAACTAATTTAGCAATGAAATTAATTCCTTTTGTTTATGGAGAAAACAAAGAAATTAATTAGAATGATTAAGAATTGAAACTTGAATTTCCAATCTCAATTAATCCTTGTTAATGGAAAAATAGAAGTCTGAAATTTTTTGAAGAAAAATCAAAGAAGAAAGAAAAGAAAAAGCTCTCAAAAATTTGATGTCAAAAATAATGGAGGCTCCCCCCTTGGTTTTTTCATCTCAAAGTATTTATATGATGGAAAAATAAAACTCTAATTCTATTAGGAATAGAAATTTGATTTTAATTTAATTTCCTGCATTTTTTAATGATAAAATCAGCTTTTATTTATTAATTATTTAAAAAAATAATTTACAATTTAATTTGGACTCAAAAACCTTGATTTGGGTGAAAAAACACATTTTGGGGCAAAAATCGGCGGAAACTGGGCGGAATCGGCGAAATCTGGGCGCAGGGGGCGAGCTGCCGCGCAGAACGTGAGGAGCACTGCGAGAGCGCGCACAACACTCAGCGGACGCGCGTGCGGCACTCTGCACAGATGCTCGCGCACGCGCGCAGCGCTGGGGGCGCTCGCCCCCCAGCACGCCTCGGCTGCCGCAATGGTCCGAAATTTTTTTTTTTTTAATTTTAAATTGAACATTTTGACCTAAAATTAATACTTTCAAACTCATTTTTTTTAATTTTTAAAATACATATTTTTTATTTTTTTATTTTTTATTCTTTAAAAAGCAAATTTTCACCAGAAAAATCATCACTTCCAATATTTTTGCCTGCGAACGGACATCTAATTCTCATTGGGTAACCCTGGTCTGGGCTGCCTCGAGACCCGGTGTTTACAATTTTTAAAATATTTTTTTTTAAAATACATTTTTATTTATTTCTAATAAATCAAATTCGACAAGAAAATCATCACTTCCAACTTTCATTTTTGCCTATAAATCGGCACACTTAATTTCATCCTGATCTAAACTGCTCGGGACTCGGTGTCTACACTTAGGCCAAGATGACACTTCCGGACTCTTGGGGGCATGATCGAGCAAACCGGGCCCTGAATCATTTCAGCAGAGATTATCGCGCCTCGACACCTGGGCCACTCGGATGAATGGTGTCGCTCGCAGTTCGCATAGCATATGCACGTTCACATGCATAACTTACCCTTGCATATGGGTTTTTTTTTTTAATTTTGCAGGAAAATACTAACGGTTTCACACACCTACAAGCTGGTGTTTATCAATCGTTCAGTTGTGGTTTCACATGCCTACAAGCTGGTGTTTATCAATCACGTTCTTCCAACACTGACGGTTTCATACACCTACAAGTCAGTGTTTATCAATTGTTCAGCCGTGGTTTCACACATCGATAAATTGGTGTTTATCAATTACGTTCTTCAAAATCTGACGGTTTCACACACCTACAAGATGGTATTTATCAATCATTCAGCCGTGGTTTCACATTCCTACAAGCTGGTGTTTATCAATCATGTTCCTCAAAGTCTGGCGGATTCATGCACCTACAAGCCAGTGTCTATCAATCGTTCAGCTGTGATTTCACATGCCTATAAGTTGGTGTTTATCAATCACGTTTTTCTAAGTCTGACGGTTTCACACACCTACTGGCTAGTGTTTATCAATCGTTCAGCAGTGATTTCACATGCCTACTGTAGACACCGGGTCCTGAGGCGGTCCAAAATCAGAATTACCCGATAATGAAAATGATACTGATTCACAGGCAAAGGTGTTAAAAATGATGTTTCCCTTGTCGAGACTCCTTTTTTTATCATAAAAAATTATTATTGATTTTAATTCAAAAAATAATATTATTGGAAAGGGTTATTTAATTGAATTGAATTGAATTAATTAATTAATTTAATTGAAAAAGGAGAATTAAATTAGTTTTTAATTTAATTGAATAAATTAAGTAATTGATTTAATTAAAAAAAGTGAATTAGTTAATTAGTTTAATTAAAAAAAGAAATTTTAAAGAAAATGATTTTAAAAAAAAAAGATTTAAAAAAAAAATTATTAAAATTTTAAAAGGTTAACGTGTAGTAAAGTGGCCATATATGGCCACTTTACCACTTGGTCGCGTGGTGGCCATTGCCACCACGCGACCACTTTGGCTTTTGGCCAAAGTGGTCGAGTGGTGGCCAATTGGCCACCGCGCGACCATCTGCCCCTCGCGTGCCTCTTGCGCGCGATCATCCCAATCCACGCGGACTTGTTTTTCTGTTTGACCCGTCGCTTTCCTGTATTTTCAGACTGTTTTCTTCAGTTCGTTTTGACCGGCTTCCTTTCATGGTTTTATGCTAATTTGGGTTA
Organism: Excoecaria cochinchinensis; assembly: GCA_947683425.1. Taxonomy (NCBI): domain Eukaryota; kingdom Viridiplantae; phylum Streptophyta; class Magnoliopsida; order Malpighiales; family Euphorbiaceae; genus Excoecaria; species Excoecaria cochinchinensis. The sequence goes on from CANTUQ010000112.1 coordinate 6,248,887, forward strand.
ATTAAAAATAAAGTTTTTCTGTCCCTTTCCTCTTTGATCAGAGACCAGGAAAATAAAATAGGAATTGAGGTTCATTTTCAAGGGGGCTGTTTTTTTCATTCAAGAAAAAATAACATTTTCTCTCAACCAACAAGAACAGCAGCCAAGCAAAGAGTCATCGAAAATTCTTCTTTTTTATTTTTCTTCAAGAACATTTAATTTTTGGATGATTTTGAGCTTGGAAAATCAATTTCTTTTGCTCAAAACTTCCATCAAAATATTTTCTTGACTTAAATTTGTTCAAAAATATCAATTTTTATATTTTTTTTTCAAATATTTATCTCCAAAAATCGACAAGGGGAACGGATTGAGACATCCTATTTCCGATCTAAAAATTCTGAGGGTAAACATTCTTGGACTTGTTCTCTTTTATTTTTCTTGTACATTATTTATTATTGTTAAAATTATTTTTGCTATTATTATCTTGTTTATTATTTACTTTTAGCATTTTAATGTGTTAATATCACTATTAATATATTATTTGTTTGCTTCAGTTTGATTTTTTGTTATTATTATTATTATTATTATTATTACCTTTACTCTACTGTTGGCTTTTCCCCTTTTTGCTAGTCTCAATGTTTTGCCATTTATGTTATTATTATTATTATTATTATTATTATTTTTATTATTATTACTACATTGGTTGTCGTTAATGTTTTCTTATTACTATTATTATCTTTATTGCCATTAATTTATTGTTTGCTACTGTTTATTATTATTATTATTATTATTATTATTATTATTATTATTATTTCATTGAGTGTATTATTATTATTAAGTTGTGTATCATTATCATTATTATTATTATTATTATTATTATTATTATTATTATTATTATTATTATTATTATTATTATATTGGTTGCCATTAATATTCTATTAATATTATTATTATTATTATTATTATTATTATTATTATTATTATTATTATTATTATTATTATTATTATTATTATTCTCATTCCTAAATTAGTTTTTTATATTACTATTTATTAATGTTGTTGTTATTATCGTCATTTGATTTATTTATTATTAATATTGTCGTCTTATATTTATTGTTATTATTACTTTTGTCGTGTTTGTCTCATCATTATAATTTGACTTACCCAATATTTATTTCATTTTCGCTTGATTAATTTTTAGAACCTTCACTAATATTTTTGATATTAATTTTTGTCTGATGATTTAATTTGAGTCGGTTATGTGAGCGTCCCGCGGCTCCCCGGATGGGTCGCGACACGTGGAGAGTCACATCATTTCGGTGAGATCTTTTCAATCTCTTCTCTATGTTGTGATTACTTGTAAAAAATCATTTTATTTTATTTATGCACGCGTGTGATAAAAAGTCACAAAAATATTTGTACAATTAAATTGAAATTTTTATTAATAAAATTGGGACCAATGTCCCTTGTTTTAGCCCAACAATAAAATTATCACAATTAAAACGAAGAGTCAATTTTATCCAAAAATGGGATCACTCATCCTGGTTTTCCAATTCAAAACAATCAAAAATGACTCTTCGAACCCTCTTTAAATTAATACGAAGCAACCAATGTTCCTAAATTTCGAACAAGTGCGAAGGAACCAATGTTCCTCAAATAATATCCCGATTTATGTATGTTCTTTTATTTTAATCTTGAGTGAGTGTTTTAAATTCAAGTTCGTTTCTGGGCCCTTGTAATTAATTTTGGGGCAACTTTATTTATTTTGGGGATTGTATTCCGTCCCATTTATATATTCAGTTCCTTTCAATGGGGGTTGTATTCTGCCCCTATTTCTTTTGTAATTGTGTGTTTGGGTGTTAACCGCTTTCATTTATCGCTTTCTTTATTTACTTTGCTTATCGCTTTTATTTATTTTCTTTACGTACTTTCGATGCGCTATTTAATTAAACACATCGATCATGTGAGATGAGAGATATAATTTTAAGAAGTTAAAAACCCATTTATAATTAACCAAAGCATAAATAAGAGGGAAGTTCCGAACACCGAATCTCTGGTTTAGACCAATAGAGGTGAGAAACCTTTTCCCAATTTCTTGCAAATTGGGTGGCGACTCCAAATACCTCAAAGGTGCCTTTAGGCGTCAATAGGCTAGGTTATTCTCCCCAATGTTCTATTGAGAGGAGCATACCGATGATGTCTCATGGCGCCCATGATCAAAAGACGCGAACCTTCATACCTTGAATCCTAAAGCGGATCACAAGCGAGGGCCCTTGCTGGGTACCATCCGGTGCGCGTCACAGTGGCGACTCCATTGGGGACTTTGTGTTTGAGACTTTGCTCCGAAAGTGCTTTGGTTAAAATATATAATTGGGTTTTTAAAACTTAAAATTCTATCTCTTTTCAAAAATTGCATCATATCATTTTAGAGCCTTAGACTTACGCTAGTTGGTCCCTATCTTACCCCGGTGCATTCCCGAAGCACGACCCTACTTTCACTCATTGTAGGGAAGTGTTAAGGATAATCACCAGCCCAAGCCTCATACCTTTTGGTATATCAAATGGTGACCCGATCGGTCGTTATGCTCGTGATGAGCTAGACCCGTCGGCAGGGATCATGCTTGGGTAACCCTAAAGATTCATCACCTTGACCAAAGCTCATGTAATGGCAAGTAGAAACTTTCCCTAGGCGGTATGCTCCTTAATACGATGCTTGTGATGTGGGCTGTCATGTATTAAGCAAAATCAACCAAATCAAATGGTCTTCATCAAAGGCTTTTATGCCCCGTTGGGCCCACTTTGGTTTAATTGAATTACCCAAATACGTAATGGCCAAAACTCATACGTATGTTCATTAGATTAAGAGTGTTATGCTGCCGGTTTTTTGCCGTGTACCATGCGCGTCCAATGGGTTCCCTGTTAACCCATGGACTAAGCCCACCTAGGAAAGGACTATTTGACCTCGTGTGCGGGAGAAATAAGATCGGAAGGATCTACTTGCTTGTATGTGGTTGCGAAATGCTGCATAACTCACGATCATGCATTGTAACTGTCATCCATGCATCATTCTAACAATCTTGATCTTTCAGCCACCATAGATTCATCCAAGTGGACTAAGAGTTTTGACGGCCGGCTAGTGAGGACAGACTCACCCTTCGAATTGCTATAATTAGTGCCTTTTTGGGATTCTGAGTCATTCTCAACAAGCAGCGAATCATCCTCAATGGCAGAAGAGACCGGAAACCTAACCACCCAAGATCTTGCCAGGAGACTGGAGGATTTTGAACGAAGAATGCTAGAAATGATGGGAGCAATGGCCAAAAGATTTGCACAGCCTCCTGCTCCCCAAGTATCAGTTGCTCCACAGCCACCAGTAGCCCCTCCTCGGGGGCAAGCCGAACCACCTGCTGGTGGGGAGGCTCCCCTCGTCGGAGGTGTTGCCCACCAACCTGTGGAAGAGCCTAAAGTCGCTGCTGTGCCCGTTGAGCCGAGAAGGGCAAGGGTCCCAAACCCTGATGAGGACTTTATGGAAGAAGAGGTTGAGGAAATAGCAGCCCATCAAGCCGTGAGGGTTCAAGCACCCAGGGTTGAAGGTGAAGCTATGAGGGGTAGGAGGCAACAAATTGAGGCGATCACTCGCCTGTTGACAGCTGGTAAGGGAATCAACCCCGAGGCCAGAGATTTGAGGGATGAGGAGCTGCTTCCCCAAAGGTTTAGGATGCCCGAGCTACCCAAGTTTGATGGAACGTCGGACCCGTCTGCACACATAAAGCAGTATACCCTGGTGATGAAAGGCACAGGGCTGACTAAGAGCCAAAAGGTGGATTATTTCTGCCTGAGTCTAGCAGGTCCGGCAGTCGACTGGTATCATGGCCTTGATAGGAGATCGAAAGAGGACTGGGACCTCCTGACTGATGAATTCATGAAACAGTATGACTGCAGCACCAGAATGGAGGTCACTCTAAAGGACCTCGATCTTCTTCAGCAGAAACATGATGAATCATTCCATGAGTACCTCACCAGGTGGAGGAATCGAGTTATGGAAATGAAACGGAAGCCTGACACTGCCGATCAAATCAGACTGTTCATCAGGAACTCCTGCCCCTACTTGAGGGATTTGCTTAGCTTCAAAGGGCTCAGGGATTGGGATTCCCTCAAGGACATTGCTGTAGAAGCCGAGGCGGCCTACCTAGCAAGGAAAGCCAGCCAAAACAACTTTGCTGGGAGGAACTTTGGGAACCAGTCTGGGTACAAGTCAGGAGGAGTTGGAAGCAGTAATGGTAAAAATGGTAAGACAGCTGAGGTCTCAGCCACTGGAATAGGACAAGGTCAGAGGTACTACTCTAACTTAGGCCGCTCTCTATCCTGGGTACTGGAGAGGTTGACCAAGGAAGGTAAGCTGAGACCGCTAACACCTAGGCCAGCTGCGACTCAAGGGAAGCCGAGACATAGGGATGACCAGTACTGCGCCTTTCATCAGCACACCGGGCACCTGACGGATTATTGCCGAACTTTAAGGAACAGGATCCAAGATCTTATCGACACCAAGCAGATCACGGATCCCGAGAAGAGAGAAAAGAGGAAGAAGGCAGATTACAATGCAGTCCCTCCACCAGAGATGTGATCGGGCCTAACCAACCTGAGTGGCATGTTCCTCTAAAGCTGCAAATGTTCTTTTTTAGATGCTTTATGTCTCTTCAATTCCAGAACTTTTTATGACAATTTGGATTACTGTAATATGATGAACAATTTCTGTCTATTTGTATGATATTTCTATGATTTCATTTCTCATGATCATGATGCTTCCATTCATTTTGACATTAACCCAATTAATACGACTCCATCTAGTCTCAGAACTTTGGGGAATCCAAATAAAATCTTGATAGCATCTGATATAACTCTTGAAGAGAGGATAATTTTGAGAGAATAAAAAAATAAAAAAAGAGCCTTTGCCTAGACCTGGTATGACATGTCGAAGATTAACAAGGACGTTCTTGAGATCAGTACTACTTCCATGTGCCAACATGACGCCGAACCGAATTTTAGAAACCATTATTTTGCACTCCCAACATTTGGGATGCATATGGTGCTGCCGAATAAACTCGAACTTCGAAAGCTACACCAGGAGTTAGACAAATAAAACTCAAAACCACCACGAGAAATATACAACCCATCAGAACCAAGCCATATGACCTTTTCCTCTCGACCCCTTGAAATGTGCACCCTCAAAATCGATCATGATCGACCCTTGACCATCCAGAACCCTTGTAGCCAAATTCCTTGTTAAAACTTACATGCTCGACCAGATTGAACAATAATGGTCCCAGTAGTTAAGATGAAAGTGCACGTATATGTAAACCTTAGGATTTGAGCAAAGCTTGTTAAAAGAAAGAAAATTGGGGCGAAAAGAAAAAAAAATTTTGGTTGTAAAAAAAAAAATTGGGTTGTAAAAAAAAAAAAAAAAAAATTGTGTTGTAAAAAAAAAAAAAATTGGGGTGTAAAGAAAAGAGAGAAGAAAAGAGAGAATTGATCAGGGGGCAAGGGAATGCTATTTGGGGGCAAGTTTTGTTCAAATCCCGTTGATCTACACATGCCTGCACATTGCCATTCTTCTTAGCTACTGAAGAGGACCAAAAGGGCTAACCCCCGAGCCATCCATCTAATCCCAGCCGACGAAAACCATTTCGAAAGCTTGAACTACCAAGGCCAATAAAAGTACCCCAAATCATCCACGCCCAACCTGGCACCCTATCCCAACCATTGAACAGGCATTCCAGGGCTCAAATCGCCAAAGCCAATAAAAACCAAGCGTTAAACTTCACATTCAAGCCCCAAATAAGGAACCCATCAACTCAACCAGTCTGCACAAGCGATAAGACCAAAACTTTGATACTAAGAAGAATCACTCTCAGAAGCAGCAGTCTCTCCGGCTAACAAAGATGAAAGCAAATTCAACCAATATTGACGAACTGAAAGAGGGTCAATGGCAAAGGCTAAAAAAAAAAAAAGAAAAAAAAAGAGAGAGAAAATATTCAATCAAGAAAACCCGCGAGGGCTGATTGATAACAGGAGTTTGATGCTCTCAAGATCTATCCCGAGATTAGATGATGTCCCATATTTTTTGAGTTAATACCAAATAGTGATCATGTGTTACGAAATCAGATTGAAATATATGCATTTATGCAAAGATGTATGAGTGTAACCAGGGCAGCGCATCTTGCACACTCAAAGTTGTCTAAGTCTGGCGCTAAACTAGCACATTGTTACTATCTACCCTCTGCCACTCAGGCACTTCAGCCAACTCATCTTGCTACCTACTGTGGAGCTAACCCTACAGCACCTTCCTAATAAAGAACCAAGCTCATACAACCAAAATCTGAGACATAAGCACATGCCAATCATACCCGAAAGATTTTTCGCAACAGCTCCAACTTCTCTCACACCAAAAAAAAAAAAAAAAAAAAAAAAGGTCGTTAGAGATGAAAACCGTGACTGGCGCTCTAAGCAAAAGTTAGGCCAAAGGGCAGGGTGAAAACCTGGCGACAGGCAGTCTGCCCTACAAAAAAATGAAATAAATAAAAGCCGCTGGATTGGGTTGGGTCCATTTCAGGCAAAAAATAAGGCACAGGGTTATGTGAAAATCCGACAAGGACGCATCTCCCGCTAAGAAAAGCTAGTGTGAAAATCCACGAGGGACGCACTACCTTCAAATAATGACTACAGGTACCAGAGGAGAACCTCATAATCCCTTAAAGGCATGAAATTCAAAGGCAATCCAAGGGGGCACAGATCCTACCGTAACTGACAACCAAACCAGCTGACGCCTCCGAATCCACTCGGATGAACTCTTATCCTGCATTGTTGCATGACACATAGATTTCACATGCATGCTCACCATTTATACCTGCATATCTACCTTCTAAATTTTGCAGAAAAAGAAACTCGATGCTAGCACCGACAAAGGGCAAGCGATGACATCAATCCAACATTAGTCTAATCATCAAATCAACATCAGCTCAATCATCAATCAAAATAAATATCAACCAAAGACCTCTCAAGGGGCAGACAATCAACCGAAGGGCTCATAGACAGCACCACTACTACTCCAAGGAGGGTTTGCACGATCTCGGTACTACTGCTTCAAAGGGTTTGCACGCTGCCGGTACTACTATTCTATGGAAGGTTTACACGACAACGGTACTACCACTTCAAAACAGTTTGCACGAGGAAGGTACTACTACTCCACGGAGGGTTTGCATGATCTCGGTACTACTGCTTCAAAAGGTTTGCATGCTGCCGGTACTACTATTCTACGGAAGGTTTGCACGACAACGGTACTACCACTTCAAAATGGTTTGCACGAGGACGGTACTACTGCTCCACGGAGGGTTTGCACGATCTCGGTACTACTGCTTCAAAAGGTTTGCACGCTGCCGGTACTACTATTCTACGGAAGGTTTGCACGACAACGGCACTACCACTTCAAAACAGTTTGCACGAGGAAGGTACTACTGCTCCACGGAGGGTTTGCACGATCTCGGTACTACTGCTTCAAAAGGTTTGCACGCTGCTGGTACTACTATTCTACGGAAAGTTTGCATGACAACGGTACTACCACTTCAGAAGGTTTGCACGCTGCCGGTACTACTATTCTACGGAAGGTTTACACGACAACGGTACTACCACTTCAAAAGGTTTGCACGCTGCCGGTACTACTATTCTATGGAAAGTTTGCACGACAACGGTACTGCCAATTCAGAACAATTTGCGCGATGACGGTACTACCACTCCACGGAGGGTTTGCACGATCACGACATTACCGCTACAACAATAGCCAACGCACTGAAAACTGCAATAGTGCCATCCAGTCTGGGAAAGCGACCGCCTCAGGTACGTGTCTCTTCCCTTCTTTTCTGAATTTTGGCTCATTTAGGCACCTAGGTTCTAAGTTCCCCAAAATTGGGGGCAACTGTAGACACCGGGTCCTGAGGCGGTCGAAGATCAGAATTACCCGATGATGAAAATGATACTGATTCACAGGCAAATGTGTCAAAAATGATGTTTCCCTTGTCGAGACTCCTTTTTTTTATCATAAAAAATTATTATTGATTTTAATTCAAAAAATAATATTATTGGAAAGGGTTATTTAATTGAATTGAATTGAATTAATTAATTAATTTAATTGAAAAAGGAGAATTAAATTAGTTTTTAATTTAATTGAATAAATTAAGTAATTGATTTAATTAAAAAAAGTGAATTAGTTAATTAGTTTAATTAAAAAAAGAAATTTTAAAGAAAATGATTTAAAAAAAAAAGATTTAAAAAAAAAAATTATTAAAATTTTAAAAGGTTAACGTGTAGTAAAGTGGCCATATATGGCCACTTTACCACTTGGTCGCGTGGTGGCCATTGCCACCACGCGACCACTTTGGCTTTTGGTCAAAGTGGTCGCGTGGTGGCCAATTGGCCACCGCGCGACCATCTGCCCCTCGCGTGCCTCTTGCGCGCGATCATCCCCCTCCACGCAGACTTGTTTTTCTGTTTGACCCGTCGCTTTCCTGCATTTTCAGACTGTTTTCTTCAGTCCGTTTTGACCGGCTTCCTTTCATGGTTTTATGCTAATTTGGGTTAATTAAAAATAAAGTTTTTCTGTCCCTTTCCTCTTTGATCAGAGACCAGGAAAATAAAATAGGAATTGAGGTTCATTTTCAAGGGGGCTGTTTTTTTCATTCAAGAAAAAATAACATTTTCTCTCAACCAACAAGAACAGCAGCCAAGCAAAGAGTCATCGAAAATTCTTCTTTTTTATTTTTCTTCAAGAACATTTAATTTTTGGATGATTTTGAGCTTGGAAAATCAATTTCTTTTGCTCAAAACTTCCATCAAAATATTTTCTTGACTTAAATTTGTTCAAAAATATCAATTTTTATATTTTTTTTTTTCAAATATTTATCTCCAAAAATCGACAAGGGGAACGGATTGAGACATCCTATTTCCGATCTAAAAATTCTGAGGGTAAACATTCTTGGACTTGTTCTCTTTTATTTTTCTTGTACATTATTTATTATTGTTAAAATTATTTTTGCTATTATTATCATGTTTATTATTTACTTTTAGAATTTTTATGTGTTAATATCACTATTAATATATTATTTGTTTGCTTCAGTTTGATTTTTTGTTATTATTATTATTATTATTATTATTATTATTATTATTATTATTATTACCTTTACTCTACTGTTGGCTTTTCCCCTTTTTGCTAGTCTCAACGTTTTGCCATTTATGTTATTATTATTATTATTATTATTATTATTATTATTATTTTTATTATTATTACTACATTGGTTGCCGTTAATGTTTTCTTATTACTATTATTATCTTTATTGCCATTAATTTATTGTTTGCTTACTTTATATTTGCTACTGTTTATTATTATTATTATTATTATTATTATTATTATTATTATTATTATTATTATTATTATTTCATTGAGTGTATTATTATTATTAAGTTGTGTATCATTATCATTATTATTATTATTATTATTATTATTATTATTATTATTATTATTATTATTATTATTATATTGGTTGCCATTAATATTCTATTAATATTATTATTATTATTATTATTCTCATTCCTAAATTAGTTTTTTATATTACTATTTATTAATGTTGTTGTTATTATCGTCATTTGATTTATTTATTATTAATATTGTCGTCTTATATTTATTGTTATTATTACTTTTGTCGTGTTTGTCTCATCATTATAATTTGACTTACCCAATATTTATTTCATTTTCGCTTGATTAATTTTTAGAACCATCACTAATATTTTTGATATTAATTTTTGTCTGATGATTTAATTTGAGTCGGTTATGTGAGCGTCCCGCGGCTCCCCGGATGGGTCGCGACACGTGGAGAGTCACATCATTTCGGTGAGATCTTTTCAATCTCTTCTCTATGTTGTGATTACTTGTAAATAATCATTTTATTTTATTTATGCACGCGTGTGATAAAAAGTCACAAAAATATTTGTACAATTAAATTGAAATTTTTATTAATAAAATTGGGACCAATGTCCCTTGTTTTAGCCCAACAATAAAATTATCACAATTAAAACGAAGAGTCAATTTTATCCAAAAATGGGATCACTCATCCCGGTTTTCCAATTCAAAACAATCAAAAATGACTCTTCGAACCCTCTTTAAATTAATACGAAGCAACCAATGTTCCTAAATTTCGAACAAGTGCGAAGGAACCAATGTTCCTCAAATAATATCCCGATTTATGTATGTTCTTTTATTTTAATCTTGAGTGAGTGTTTTAAATTCAAGTTCATTTCTGGGCCTTTGTAATTAATTTTGGGGCAACTTTATTTATTTTGGGGATTGTATTCCGTCCCATTTATATATTCAGTTCCTTTCAATGGGGGTTGTATTCTGCCCCTATTTCTTTTGTAATTGTGTGTTTGGGTGTTAACCGCTTTCATTTATCGCTTTCTTTATTTACTTTGCTTATCGCTTTTATTTATTTTCTTTACGTACTTTCGATGCGCTATTTAATTAAACACATCGATCATGTGAGATGAGAGATATAATTTTAAGAAGTTAAAAACCCATTTATAATTAACCAAAGCATAAATAAGAGGGAAGTTCCGAACACCGAATCTCTGGTTTAGACCAATAGAGGTGAGAAACCTTTTCCCAATTTCTTGCAAATTGGGTGGCGACTCCAAATACCTCAAAGGTGCCTTTAGGCGTCAATAGGCTAGGTTATTCTTCGCAATGTTCTATTGAGAGGAGCATACCGATGATGTCTCATGGCGCCCATGATCAAAAGACGCGAACCTTCATACCTCGAATCCTAAAGCGGATCACAAGCGAGGGCCCTTGCTGGGTACCATCCGGCGCGCGTCACACCTACAAGCTGGTGTTTATCAATCACGTTCCTCAAAGTCTGCCGATTTCACACACCTATAAGCCAGTGTTTATCAATCGTTCAGCCGTGGTTTCACACTCCTACAAATTGGTGTTTATCAATCATGTTCTTCCAAGTCTAGCGGTTTCATACACCGACAAGCTGGTGTTTATCAATCGTTCAGCCGTGATTTCACACACCTATAAACTGGTGTTTATCAATCACACAATTCAATTGTGGTTTCACACGTCGACAAGCTGACGTTTATCAATCACATGATTCAACAATGGTTTCACACGTCGACAAGATGACGTTTATCAATAACGCAACTTGACGGTGGTTTCACGTGCCAACAAGCTGGCAGGAAACTAATCACACCACGATCATAGACGACAGTGCAGCAGGAAGGTCGCCGCCTCAAGTACGCACTTCTTTCCTTTTTCTGAATTTTGGATTACCTAGGCACCTAAGTTCTAGGTTCCCAAAAATTGGGGGTAACTGTAGACACCGAGTCCCGAGACAGTCCAAGATCAGGATTACCCGATGATGAGAATGACGCCTATTTACAGGCAAAAATGTCAAAAATGATATTTTTCTTGTCGAGACCTTTTTTTTTTATAAAAATAAGAAAATAAATATATAATAAAAATATTATATATTATAAAAAATTAAAAATTAAAAAGGAAAAAATTAAAATTAAAATTAAAAAAGGAGTGGAAAGTTTTAATTTTATATCAAAAAATTATATATTTTAATTTAAAAAAAAAACAAACAAACTTTGTGGCCATGTGCGGCCATAAACTTTTTGGCCATGGGAAGGCCGCACATGATGTGTGGCCCCCATGGGGAGGCTGCACCTCGTGGCCTTCCGAGGGCCGCACGAAACCACTTGCGGGCACTCCCTGCCTTATCACTTTCTCACCTGCAAAACACAGTTTTGGGACCGTAAAAAAATCAAATTCTTTCACGTTTTAATTTTTTTTGGAAAAATAAAATTAGAAAAGTGAGTTTGGTTTTTTTCCATTCCGGGAGATAAAGAAAATAAAGGGAAATTAACTTTCATTTCCTAGAGGGGCTGCTTTTGGAAAAAATAGAGTTCTTCCTCCTTAAGAGAAAAAGAGGCAGACGAGAGCTAAAATATTTCTAAAAAATATGAGAAATTTATTTTCTTCTTCCTTCTAAAAGGGGTTTTGTTTTTAGATTGATTTGAGTAAGAAAAACTAATTTTCTTAGCTTGATCACTCCATCAAGATCATTTTTTTAAGTTTGTTTTTTTTGTATCTTAGATTTTCTTAAATATTTTGGTAGTTATCACCGCAAACTCGACAAGAGAGATGGATTGAGACATCATTTCTCCACTTTATAATTTCTGAGGGTAAACATTCTTGGACCCATTTTTACCATTTCATTTCATTTTGTTTGTCTTCACTATTAATATCATTATTTATTATTGCTACTGTCATTACTATTCATCTTACTATTGTTGTTGTTGTTGTTGTTATTATTATTATTATTATTATTATTATTATTATTATGGATGTCGTACCAATGTTAGTATCATTATTATTGTTATTATTATTATGATTCTGCCATTGTCACTGTTAATGTCACCATGCATTTGCATTTGCTATTACTGTTGCTATTACTTTGTTATTATTATTAATGTCATGATCATTGTACTGTTAATATTATCATTTACTTTATTATTATTATTATTATTATTATTATTATTATTATTATTATTATTATTATTATTATTATTATTTATCTTACTATTTGGTATCCATTTTAGTGTTACTGTTATTATTATTATTTTAATATTATTATTATTATTATTATTATTATTATTATTATTTATTTTGTTAATATTATTATTATTTATTTTATTATTGCATTATCGTCATTATCTTTATTGTTATTATCGTTATTATTATTTTTGGGGTAATTTTATTTAGCTTTCTTTCATTTGGGTATTGTATTTTGTCCCTATTTTTCCTTTATAATTGTGTGCTTGGCGTGTTTGCGGCTTTATTTATCGCTTTCTTTATGACTTTCTTTTATTGCTTTCTAGACGATTGTAATGCGCTTTAACAAATGGCATTAATTGAGTGAGAAGAGAGATGGAATTCTATAATCTAAAAACTCACTTATAATTAACCAAGGCATAAATAAGAGTGAAGTTCCGAACACCTTCTCTAGTTTAGACCGTAGAGGTTAGATAACCTTTTCCAATTTCTTCTAAATTGGGTGGTGACTTAAAAATACCTCAAAGGTGCCTAAAGATATCACGAGGTTAGATGAACTCCCCAATGTTCTATTTGGTAGGGATTCCAAAGTATCTCTTGGCACCCAAGCTCAAAAGACGCGAACCAATCCCTCAAGCCCTAAAAGCAGGTCTCCCAAATGAGGGCCTTACCGGTTCCATAGCATCAAATTCAGAGTAGCCACATGTCAACATATGAGTGGCTGACCTGAGAAATGAAGCGTTACCAACCTAAAGGATGAAACGTCTGCCATAAATGCACCGACAGCTAATTCAACGGTCGGGAATGTGAAGAGATAAACTCAAATTTTGAAATTCAAAAATCAAAATAAATTGGTAAATTGAATAGCCAAAGGCTTCTAATGCTATTTTTGTTTTTGATCCAATCGGATCTTTGCAAAGGGGACAAATGATAATACCATTATCAACTGCTCTTGAATCAATCTCAACCCAAGGCCCAATAGAGACCAAAAGTCCAAAGCCACAAGGCCTAGGCGCATGTTAAGCAAATGCTCAAGGAGCTAAGGCGATAGTGGCACAACCTGTCTGATCTGACTTATAGAGCACGCCCCTGTTAAAGTCCACTGACACATACTAGAGACCCACACCTCCTACTTGCTCTTTGTCACATCACTGCTCACTTGCTCTGACACTAGAGCAGACCCACTCTTGGTACTCAAGTGGTTTCTCATATCTACTATAAATAGCCTAAGGCACTGTAGAACCAAGTATTGAATCTTTGAGACTCACTCTCTCTGCAAGTATTACTGACTCAAAATTCAGAGTATTGTGATGCACGCCACCCGTAGGCATCTTGGTTGCTCTCGAAAGCCAGCTTTTAGGACCTGAGACCGGATCAAGGTTCATTTAACTCATGAAAATTGGTTGATTCACAATAGACAGGGAATCACCCCTATTCTATTATTGACGATCAACCTAAAAGGGTATCTATGTGGGTACCAAGAGGTAGGTTTTGGAGTCACCACCCAATAAAACATTGGGAAAGTTCATTATTACCTCATGAAGCTTAAACCAGAGAAGGTTCGGGACATCACTTTTACTTATACCTTGGTTAAGTTCATATAATTGAGTTTTTAAGATTAAATTAATACCTCTCTTCTCACACGATTAATGCGATTAAATTAAAGTGCATTCCAAGCATATAATAAAGTGATAAATATAATTACAATTACAATTGTCCCAAAAATAAGTATAAATTCCATATAATAAGGAATAAGATACATACATAAAACAGGAGATTCATTTGGATGGGAACATTGGTTCCCGTAAGAATATTTACAAAAGAAAAGAGTTCCTTAAGCAATTTCAAAAAATAGGGATGAGTGATCCCATTTTGATAAAAAGAGAAACTCTTCTTTGAAAGTGATATTTTCTTGGAATAAAAAATTAGGACATTTGTCTTGTTTATCAAGAAAAAATCCCATTTTATTGGTACAAAATCTTTTTGTGAATTTTTAGATTAATGTGCAAACAAATCCTTTATTATTACAAATCTCAACTAAAAAATAAAGAAGAGCAAACTAAAGTACAAAGAAAATTAACCACACATATGCTCTTGGACGTCCTAGCCTCCAAATCTCCATTCGCGAGGAATGCTCACAAAAGGAACATATTAGGCCAACTTTAATAAAAGAAATAATTCATTAGTAAAGACATAATAAAAGGACATTTAAATAAGTATTCTGAAATTAAATGAAATAAAGGCATAGATAACGTAAAAATACAAAAGATAATATAGCATATATACGACGATAAAAGAACAGAAGAAAACATATTAAAGAGATAAAATAGGGCCAAACAGTGGCCACGGACGGCCATAACATGAGAGGGATGGGCAGACAAGGGCATGACAGATGGGACGGGAAGGATTCCGCTACGTCCCATCCCTTGCTATGAGGGATAGGCCTCTTTGAGGCCTTCTTTTCTTCGGTTGAGCCCAGAATGCAGAAAACAGCTCAAAACTCTATTAACGCTATTTACAACCCAAAATTCATGCTCAAAACAAACTATATCATGTATATTAAAGCCTAAGAACTAAATAAAAACATTTATAAAGGCTAAAAAACTGATTTAGATCAAGAAAAACTACATAAAACACAAAATCACATATTTGAAATCAAAACATATCACATATTATCTACTTGAATTTTAACATGGAATGATGATGATTAGGCCTAGAATATTTACCGCCAAAATTTTTTTTTAGAACTTTAGAGAATCAGAAATTGCTTTGTACCTTCTTTGGTTTTCACAAAGGGATTCTAAATTAAGAGAGGATTCTTTCTCTCTCTAAAACTTTATCCTTTGGTTGATTTCTAAAAGAGATGAAGGCTCTAATAGAAATTCAAATCAAAGGAAAAAGAAGATGAATGTTTTTCAAAAGAAAATCTTTGAAGTTTTCTAAAAAAAACCCAGATTTTAGCTTCTCTCTCTCTCTCTTCTCTCTTTTCCCTCTCCTCTATTCCTACCGTTCTCTCCCTCTAATTTTTTTTACCCCTAAATTTTTCTATTCTCTTTCTATTTACACCTAAATCTAAATCTAGGTTTCCCTTGATTTAAGGGAACAACTCATACCTTCTAAACCTAATCCCCAGGGATTAGGTGAAAATCAAACCAAATCTCCCTATTTCCTGCAACCAAATCCGTAAGATTCTAGGGAAAACACGATCGACGGGCGCCCCTCAACCACAGACGAGCGTCCCTCAAAGGCACGATAAAAAATGCCATTTGAGACTGTGGGCCAACCATCTGTAGCTTGATAGATGGGCACCTCCCATAAGGCATGGCCATCCATCACCACAAAACACCAAAATTGCAATTAAACCCAACATTTAGCCCCAGCAAAAACAAAAGGGATAAAACCAAATAGAATTCTTAGAAAATGTGGAAACCAAGGATAGAAACCGGCACTTCCTATTCTCCACCTGTGATAAAGATATCGCTATCATCATTGGGTAATTTATGATCTGAGCTGCCTCAGGACCCGGTGTCTATATATGCTATGTAACACCCCAAAACCGCCCTAGTAGTTTGAGCCTGTCTGAGTCTGTTTACGCCTGTCAATATTTATATGTGTGTGCGTGCTTGAGTGCATGGTGATGTTTTATATATGTTAATTTATGTAAATGTGTGGTGATGTTAGTGATGTTGAGAAGAGGAGTGGAGTTAGTGTGTGTTTAAAGATAGGGAAGTAGGGTGTGAATAAGTGAGGATGGTTGTGTGTTTATGAGAGTATGGAAGTAGGGTATACTTGTGGGATCACTTTCCTATGGGAGAGTGACACTTGGCTTGGAGATAAAGTTGAATTATTGGGTGTGTGAGAGAGAGGACAGCTGTAAATCACTTTACTTCTTCTTCCTCTTCCCATTGCCTTCCTCTCCCTCACGCCATTTCCATCTTCTTTTTCCTTTTCCTTCTTCTTCTTTACATATTTCTATTTTTCCCTCCTTTCTTGGGTGATTGTTATAGCTGGGTTTGTGTTTCTTTAATTTAAAGGTGAGTATTTGAGAGTTGTGTCTTAGGTTCTTCTCTTCCTCTTCTCTAGGTTAATTTTTCATTTATGTGTTCTTTTAGAATTAAACCTGGTTGTGTTTGATTTGTGGTTCAGAGGAGCTTCCTAGATCATCTAAAGGGAAGGAAAAAGCTAGTGGAAGCGGAGCTCAAGATTAGGAGCGAAGGAAATCAAGTTTGGGAACGTTTGTATGATTTGTGCATTTTATTGGGTATTAATGATTGTTAGTGTTCTTGTGAAATTGTTGAACAATAATAAGTGGATTTGTATGGGTATGATGTGAATATTGTTAATTTGAAGTGAATGGTTCCAAGTGTGAAGTATAAAATTTCAGATTGTTATGTGAAATTCTTTTCAAAGGAAACATTGCTCTTGAGAATTGTAAGTTTGATCTTGTAAATTGTTTGATTTGAGCATGCTAATTGACTTGTATATCAGGATGTAAGTGAGTATGAATGGATGAAGTGTTGGGTTGTGATTTTTGGATGTGGTTTAGAGTAGTTTTGCTGGAAATTGTCGCAACCAGGCATGGGTCACGGTGGTAACCGATTTGGTTACCACCGTGAGGTCTGTCAATATTGCATTCTATTTTGAAGTTTTGGTATGTCACGGTGGCAATGAATTTTGGTACCACCGTGACCTACCTCAATATTGCATTCTGTTTTGAAGTTTTGGTATGTCACGGTGGCAATGAATCTGGTTACCACTTTGACCTACCTCAATATTGCATTCTGTTTTGAAGCTTTGGTATGTCACGGTGGTAATGAATCTGGTTACCACCTTGACCTACCTCAACATTGCATTCTGTTTTGCGTTTTGGTATGTCACGGTGGCAATGAATTTGGTTACCACCGTGACCTACCTCAATATTGCATTCTGTTTTGAAGTTTCGGTATGTCACGGTGGCAATGAATTTGGTTACCACCGTGACCTACCTCAATATTGCATTCTGTTTTGAAGCTTTAGTATATCACGGTGGCAATGAATCTGGTTACCACCGTGACCTACCTCAACATTGCATTCTGTTTTGGGTTTTGGTATGTCACGGTGGCAATGAATTTGGTTACCACCGTGACCTACCTCAATATTGCATTCTGTTTTGAAGCTTTGGTATGTCACGGTGGCAATGAATCTGGTTACCACCGTGACCTACCTCAGCTTTGCATTCTATTTTGGGTTTTGGTATGTCACGGTGGCAATGAATTTGGTTACCACCGTGACCTATCCTGTTTTTGGAATGAATGATTATTTGTGAAATGTAAGGTCTACATGTGGAATTAATGATTATGCACACTCAGTGACATTGAATTAATGCTTCGTTCTGATAAGGTATATAGTGTTTCTAAATAATGGATGATCTCTGTATGAATTCTATGATAGATTTAGCTTGGATAATCATAACCTGCAAACCAAATAAGTGGATAGTTAGGCATGCGTAATAGAGTTATGTGTAGCTGCAGCCATGTGTACGATTTGGACCCTGATCAGGTCCCCCAACTTGATCTTAGTATTCTTTCTGTTGAATCTTACCTAAGATTCTATGTGAAAATATTATGGAGTAAGAATGAAAGGAATGCCTTGATGCCTTCGGGTGTTTATGTGATGCGATTTGATATTGACGCCTTCGGGTATCTATGTGTACTCGTAATCCACGGTTTTGATTGAGCATGTGATTTTGTGTTCAACATGTATGAAGTCTGAACATTGATGTGTTAAGAGAAATTTCTTTGAGATATGAATGATGTTGATTACTTAGAGTTATGTTATGTGATACTAATTTACGAATGTGCTATTAACATGTGCTTTACCTGTTAACGCCACTGTGAGTGGCGGTTATGCATTTTGTGTTCCCCACTAAGCGATTTCGCTTAGCACGGTTGTTTTATCCGTGCAGGTGTGGACGGTTTTGGCAAGCTTGGTCAGGGCGTATCGCATCAGGAAGGCTATCGCAACTAGGGATCGAAGTTTTATAGTATAGGCTTTCCTTTCTTTTGTTTTAGATGTAATATTCTGTGTGCCCAATTGGAATAGTATTATTCCGGGCCTTTGTATATGAAATCTTTTGTAATATGTACAGTTTTTGTCTATGAATATAATGAAACAAAAATTTATCCTGTTTAGTATCGCTGTCTGTCTCTTTTAGAAATCTTTATATTGCCTGTTTTTATGTGTTGCTCTGTATTATTACTGTGGTTCAGGTTTTGAATGTGACACTCCTATCTATCGGGACCCCTTCTTCCTCTTCCTTCGGGGTAGAAGTCTCCATGTTATAGGTTGGGGTGTGACATTTGGTGGTATCAGAGCTGTTGGTTTAGATGTTTCTGGGTCTAAGTATGTTAGTGAGTCAGTTAGAGTTGCGTTGGCCTGATGCTCCCTATGTCTATGTTTTGTAGCGTGATGGAGTCTTCGCATGAGATGTCGGAGGGTTCGGCTGGAAGTGTGAATCCTCTTGAGCGAGATCCATCAGTTGGGGGTCCGGCTCAACCTCCTAGAGGGCAACCTGAAGTGCCTATGGTTCCGTTGGAGGCAATGCTTAAGGTTTCACAATATATGGCTAGAATGTTTGAAAGAGTGACGGCACCAGTAGCACCTATTGAGAAACTGAGAAAGCATGGAGCGGAGGATTTCTTTGGTACGGGTTTGGACGAGTCAGATAAAGCAAAAATGTGGATTGAAAGAACGAAAAGGGTGTTAAGGGAGATTCAGTGCCCACCTGATCAAGAGGTGGAATGTGCAGTGTCCTTGTTACAAGGCTCTGCTTATGATTGGTGGAGGTTAGTGATCAAGCAACCTCAGATCCCTGAACTTATGACCTGGGAGTTCTTTGAGGACGAGTTCCAAAATCGGTTTGTGACTAAGGCATACAAGGACGCCAAGTGGGCGCAGTTTCTAAGTCTCAAGCAAAGGACGATGTCAGTGGCTGAGTATGAGAATGAATTCAACAAGCTTAGTAAATATGCACCGTCAAGGGTTCTTACTGATGAGTTTAAATGTCAGCACTTCGAGTTAGGCTTGAATGAGTCTTTGAAGGTGATGTTAGTTTCTCTTATGTCGGCTCCAAATGTTAGGTATTATCAATTAGTTCAAGCAGCCTTGAGGGCAGAGCGTTCAGAGAACATCATGAGAGAGAAAGCTCAGAGAAGGAAATCTTCTAGGGGTGGATCTTCTTCTGGAAAGAGACCAAGGGAGTCACAGGGAAATTTTAAAGATGAGTCTGCTGTTAGTCCGGCCTCTAGAGGGAGAAGACAGGGCTCTTCTAGGGGATCGGGCGCCGGAAGAGGTGAAGGTGCTCCCCGATGTGCCCATTGTAATAAGCTACATTGGGGCGAATGTCGGTGGTTAACAGGAGGCTGCTTCAGATGTGGCTCCATGGATCACTTCCTTGCGAATTGTCCGAGTCGATATGAGAATCCTTTGGGACCACAGAAAGTTAGTCGAGCGGGGTCCAACATACCTCAAGGCAGCCGTAATAGAGGCAGAGGAAGGGGTCGTGGTGAACGGTCTCGAGATAGAGAGCCCTCAGAATCAGTGGATCGTCCTGTGCCGGTATCAGGGAGGGCTTATGCCATGAAGGCCCGAGAGGAACAAAATGCTCCAGAAGTGATTGCCGGTAAGTTCTCTTTGTTAAACTCTGAAGTTTATGTTTTGATTAATCCGGGTTCCACCCATTCTTATGTATGTTATGGTAAGATATGGGACAGTTTGGGAAATAAGGAGAAGTTAGGGTATGAGATTTGTGTATCTAGCTCATTGGGACAAAGTGTTATGGTAGACCGGGTATGTCGGGCGTGTCCTCTAAAGATTCAGGGTATAGAGTTTGCTGTGGATTTGATTTGCCTATCGTTCCATGAGTTTGATGTCATCCTGGGTATGGATTGGTTGGATAAGCATCGGGCCGTTGTGGATTGTCATAGAAAAGTGATGGTTCTGAATGGTAAGGGTCAGTTGCCTGTAATCGTGAAGGGTATTGGGAGCAGTTCTTTGCATAATGTGATTTCGGCAATAAAAGCAAGAAGATTCATTAGAAAGGGGTGTGAAGCGTTCTTAGCATTGGTATTAGATTCTCGGAGAGGACAAGTGAAAATCCAGGACATTCCTGTGGTCAGATATTTTGGAGATGTTTTTTCGAAAGAATTACCGGGATTAGCTCCCGAAAGAGAGGTTGAGTTGTCAGTAGAGATTGTGCCAGGAACAACTCCAGTTTCTAAGGTTCCTTACCAGATGGCTCCGGTGGAATTGAAAGAGTTGAAAAGTCAGCTACAAGAATTGTTGGACAAAGGGTTTATTTGGCCTAGTGTGTCACCATGGGGTGCCCCAGTATTTTTTGTTAAGAAAAAGGATGGAACATTACGGATGTGTATTGATTATAGACAGATTAATAAAGTGACAGTAAAGAACAAGTATCCCTTACCTAGGATTGAGGATCTCTTTGATCAGTTGCAAGGAGCTGGAGTGTTTTCCAAGATAGACCTGAGATCGGGTTATTATCAGTTGAGGGTAAAAGAGATGGATGTGGCAAAGACAACTTTCCGGACATGTTATGGCCATTACGAATTTTTAGTGATGCCTTTTGGATTGACCAATGCGCCTGCAGCCTTTATGGATTTGATGAACAGAGTTTTTCGACCGTATTTGGATAAGTTTGTTGTGGTGTTCATCAATGATATTTTGGTGTATTCAAGAAATAGAAAGGAACATGAGGAGCATCTTCGGTTAGTATTGCAAACACTAAGAGATCATCAGCTATATGCGAAGCTCAGCAAATGTGAGTTTTGGTTGAAAGAAGTGGCTTTTCTTGGGCATGTAGTTTCGGAAGAAGGTATACGAGTTGATCCGAGTAAGGTTGAAGCAATTGTTAATTGGGTGCCTCCGAAGAGTGTGACAGAGGTAAGAAGTTTTCTGGGTTTGGCAGGTTACTATCGACGTTTTGTTAAGGGATTTTCAGTATTAGCCTCTCCTTTGACCAGGCTACTTCGGAAGAAAGTTAAGTTTGTGTGGTCTGAAAAGTGTCAAGCCAGTTTTGATCAGTTGAAAGATATGCTAGTTAAGGCTCCTGTGCTTACAGAGCCAGTTTCGGGTAAGGAATACGTCATGTATAGCGATGCTTCCGGGATTGGTTTGGGTTGTGTATTGATGCAAGAAGGTAGAGTTGTGGCCTATGCGTCGAGACAGTTGAAGCCTCATGAGCGGAACTATCCGACCCATGATCTGGAGTTAGCAGCAGTAGTATTTGCGCTTAAGGTGTGGAGATATTATTTATATGGGGAAACATGCCGGATTTTTACTGACCACAAGAGTCTCAAGTATTTGTTAACACAAAAGGAACTGAACTTGAGACAGCGAAGGTGGTTAGAACTGTTTAAGGATTACGATTGCATCATTGACTATCATCCGGGCAAGGCTAATGTGGTGGCAGATGCCCTCAGCAGGAAATCTATGTCTGCGTTACTTCTTAGCCATGTTAAATGGAGATTTGATTCTGATGGTGCTTTAATTGCTCGATTTAGCGCTAAGCCAAGTTTGAAACAAGATATTGTGAAGGCACAGTTAGATGACCATGTGTTACAGTGGGTATGTCAAGCAGTGAAAGATGGCAAGCAGTCTGAATACCAGGTTGATGGTGATGGAGTGATTAAGCATGGAGACCGTTTATGTGTACCCGATGTAGGCGAGTTAAGGAAAAAGCTACTACAAGAGGCTCATTCATCAGTCTTCACTATGCATCCGGGAGGTGACAAGATGTACCATGATTTGAAGCCGTTTTATTGGTGGCCAGGTATGCAAAGGAACATATCAGAGTTTGTTTCAAGGTGTCTTACGTGTCAGCAAGTGAAAACTGAGCATCAAGTACCATCGGGATTACTTCATCCCTTACCCATTCCACAATGGAAGTGGGATGATATCACGATGGATTTTGTGTCCGGTTTGCCAATGATGCAGCGTAAGCACGATTCTGTGTGGGTTATAGTGGATCGGTTATCAAAGTCAGTGCACTTTTTGCCAGTCCAGGTGGACTACTCCATGGACAAGTTGGCAGAACTTTATGTGAATGAGATAGTCAGACTACACGGGATTCCGGTATCCATTGTCTCCGATCGAGATCCCCGTTTTACATCCAAGTTTTGGAAGGAACTCCAGGCAGCTTTAGGAACTCGGTTCAGCTTCAGTACTGCATTTCATCCGCAGACCGATGGTCAATCAGAAAGAGTTATTCAGGTTTTAAAAGATATGCTTCGGGGTTGTGCTTTAGAGTTCGCGGGAAGTTGGGATCGATATGTGCCTTTGATGGAGTTTGCCTATAATAACAGTTACCAAGTGAGTATTGGTATGGCTCCTTATGAGGTTTTGTATGGGCGAAAGTGCAGGACACCAGTGTGTTGGACTGAACTATCAGAAAAGGCTTTGATAGGTCCGGATATAGTAAGAGATACTGAAGAGAAAGTAAGAATTGTTTGACAGAATCTGAAAGCAGCTAAAGATAGACAGCGTTCTTACGCTAACCTGAAGCGCAGAGATATTCAGTATGAGGTGGGTGATAAGGTGTTCTTGAAAGTGTCACCATGGCGGAAGGTTCTTTGTTTTGGAAAGAAAGGCAAGCTAAGCCCGCGCTTTATTGGACCATACGAGATTTTGGGAAAAGTGGGTCCAGTAGCGTATCGGTTAGCTTTACCCATAGAGTTAGCCAGATTGCATGATGTCTTCCATGTGTCTATGCTTCGTCGTTATCGATCAGACCCTTCTCATGTGTTATCAGTACCAGATATTCGGGTTCAGTCAGATCTTTCGTATGATGAAGAGCCAAAAAGGATCTTAGATAGAGAAATCAGACAGCTTCGGAATAAGCAGATTCCGTTGGTTAAAGTCATGTGGTAGTACCACGGTGTGGAGGAAGCTACATGGGAACCGGAAGAAGTTATGAGATTACAGTATCCTCAATTGTTCGGAGCAGGTGAGAATTTCGAGGATGAAATTCTTTTAAGTGGGGGAGTATTGTAACACCCCAAAACCGCCCTAGTAGTTTGAGCCTGTCTGAGTCTGTTTACGCCTGTCAGTATTTATATGTGTGTGCGTGCTTGTGTGCATGGTGATGTTTTATGCATGTTAATTTATGTAAATGTGTGGTGATGTTAGTGATGTTAAGAAGAGGAGTGGAGTTAGTGTGTGTTTAAAGATAGGGAAGTAGGGTGTGAATAAGTGAGGATGGTTGTGTGTTTATGAGAGTATGGAAGTAGGGTATACTTGTGGGATCACTTTCCTATGGGAGAGTGACACTTGGCTTGGAGATAAAGTTGAATTATTGGGTGTGTGAGAGAGAGGCAGCTATAAATCACTTTACTTCTTCTTCCTCTTCCCGTTGCCTTCCTCTCCCTCACGCCATTTCCATCTTCTTTTTCTTGTTCCTTCTTCTTCTTTACATATTTCTGTTTTTCCCTCCTTTCTTGGGTGATTGTTATAGCTGGGTTTGTGTTTCTTTAATTTAAAGGTGAGTATTTGAGAGTTGTGTCTTAGGTTCTTCTCTTCCTCTTCTCTAGGTTGATTTTTCATTTATGTGTTCTTTTAGAATTAAACCTGGTTGTGTTTGATTTGTGGTTCAGAGGAGCTTCCTAGATCATCTAAAGGGAAGGAAAAAGCTAGTGGAAGCGGAGCTCACGATTAGGCGCGAAGGAAATCAGGTTTGGGAACGTTTGTATGATTTGTGCATTTTATTGGGTATTAATGATTGTTAGTGTTCTTGTGAAATTGTTGAACAATAATAAGTGGATTTGTATGGGTATGATGTGAATATTGTTAATTTGAAGTGAATGGTTCCAAGTGTGAAGTATAGAATTTCAGATTGTTATGTGAAATTCTTTTCAAAGGAAACATTGCTCTTGAGAATTGTAAGTTTGATCTTGTAAATTGTTTGATTTGAGCATGCTAATTGACTTGTATATTAGGATGTAAGTGAGTATGAATGGATGAAGTGTTGGGTTGTGATTTTTGGATGTGGTTTAGAGTAGTTTTGCTGGAAATTGTCGCAACCAGGCATGGGTCATGGTGGCAACCAATTTGGTTACCACCGTGAGGTCTGTCAATATTGCATTCTGTTTTGAAGTTTTGGTATGTCACAGTGGCAATGAATTTGGTTACCACCGTGACCTACCTCAATATTGCATTCTGTTTTGAAGTTTTGGTATGTCACGGTGGCAATGAATTTGGTTACCACCGTGACCTACCTCAATATTGCATTCTGTTTTGAAGCTTTGGTATGTCACGATGGCAATGAATCTGGTTACCACTGTGACCTACCTCAACATTGCATTCTGTTTTGGGTTTTGGTATGTCACGGTGGCAATGAATTTGGTTACCACCGTGACCTACCTCAATATTGCATTTTATTTTGAAGTTTTGGTATGTCACGGTGGCAATGAATTTGTTTACCACCGTGACCTACCTCAATATTGCATTCTGTTTTGAAGTTTTGGTATGTCACGGTGGCAATGAATTTGGTTACCACCGTGACCTACCTCAATATTGCATTCTGTTTTGAAGTTTTCGTATGTCACGGTGGCAATGAATTTGGTTACCAACGCGACCTACCTCAATATTGCATTCTGTTTTGAAGCTTTGGTATGTCACGGTGGCAATGAATCTGGTTACCAACGCGACCTACCTCAACATTGCATTCTGTTTTGGGTTTTGGTATGTCACGGTGGCAATGAATTTTGTTACCACCGTGACCTACCTCAACATTGCATTCTGTTTTGAAGCTTTGGTATGTCACGGTGGCAATGAATCTGGTTACCACCGTGACCTACCTTAACATTTCATTCTTTTTTTGGTTTTGGTATGTCACAGTGGCAATGAATTTGGTTACCACCGTGACCTATCCTGTTTTTGGAATGAATGATTATTTGTGAAATGTAAGGTCTACATGTGGAATTAATGATTATGCACACTCAGTAACATTGAATTAATGCTTCGTTCTGATAAGGTATATAGTGTTTCTGAATAATGGATGATCTCTGTATGAATTCTATGATAGATTTAGCTTGGATAATCATAACCTGCAAACCAAATAAGTGGATAGTTAGGCATGCCTAATAGAGTTATGTGTAGCTGCAGCCATGTGTACGATTTGGACCCTGATCAGGTCCCCCGACTGGATCTTAGTGATCTTTCTGTTGAATCTTACCTAAGATTCTATGTGAAAATATTGTGGAGTAAGAATGAAAGGAATGCCTTGATGCCTTCGGGCGTTTATGTGATGCGATTTGATATTGACGCCTTCGGGTATCTATGTGTTCTCGTTATCCACGGTTTTGATTGAGCAGGTGATTTTGTGTTCAACATGTATGAAGTCTAAACATTGATGTGTTAAGAGAAATTTCTTTGAGATATGAATGATGTTGATTACTTAGAGTTATGTTATGTGATACTAATTTACGAATGTGCCATCAACATGTGCTTTACCTGTTATCGCCACTGTGAGTGGCGGTTATGCATTTTGTGTTCCCCACTAAGCGATTTCGCTTAGCACGGGTGTTTTATCCGTGCAGGTGTGGATGGTTTTGGCAAGCTCGGTCAGGGCGTATCGCATCAGGAAGGCTATCGCAACTAGGGATCGAAGTTTTGTAATATAGGCTTTCCTTTCTTTTGTATTAAATGTAATATTCTGTGTGCCCAATTGGAACGGTATTATTCCGGGCCTTTGTATATGAAATCTTTTGTAATATGTACAGTTTTTGTCTATGAATATAATGAAACAAAAATTTATCCTGTTTAGTATCGCTGTGTGTCTCTTTTAGAAATCTTTATATTGCCTATTTTTATGTGTTGCTCTGTATTATTATTATGGTTTAGGTTTTGAATGTGACACTCCTATCTATCGGGACCCCTTCTTCCTCTTCCTTCGAGCTAGAAGTCTCCATGTTATAGGTTGGGGTGTGACATGCTATGTTCTCTAACTCAACTTCAGGTGTTTTTGTTAATTTTTTTTAATTAGAAATACCTTTACTCTTTCTTTTTCTAAAACAAACCCATTAAAATTAACACAAATTATAATAAAATAATAAATTATTTAGTAAATAATTATTCTATCTACTAAGAAAAATATAAATACACTTACCAATGGCATAATATTCATTAACTTTTAGATATAATAATTGGATTGATAATATTGTTATAGCTACATTTGATTTTAATTGCAACTGGCCTATTTTTTAATAAAAAGTAAAAATAATTAAATTGAATAATAAAAATTAAAAATATAATCATAACTAGAAAAATATGTAATAAAAATTATATTTTATCTCTAAAAATAATAATATTGATATTTAATACTGCTAAAATAGAATTTTTCTTTAAGCTAAATTTTTTTATGTCGTTTTTAATCATTTTACCTTTATTGATTATTAAGTTCTCTCATAAAATCAATAAAAGATTATCAAATTTATATAATTTTTTCTTAATTATTAATAACAAATATTTAACTTTAAACAATAATTAATTGAGATGAAAAAATTTATTTCACATTAACAATAATAATTTCTCTATTTTTAGAATATATTTTTTCCATTTAAAAATTGAATGTAGACTAACAAAAACAACATATAGTGAAAATAAATAAATATAAATAATTTTTAAATTTAAATTAAGGGTATACCCATCTGAAAATACTTAAACTTATAAAAAATATCCATTTTAATACTTGAACTCTGAGAACGACTTAATAAACACTTAAACTATCTAATTTCATTACTTTTAAACACTATTTGCTGACGTGGCAGTGTGATTTAAACAACAAATGTAGTGCGTGAAGTTAGTGGATTCCATATTATCAATGGTAACAATTTCAGAATTCTCTTTATCTCCCATCTATATAAATCCATATCTTTATCTCTCTCTCTGCTAAATCTCATTCTCTGTTCTTCATCGATTTCTTCTTTTGATTCTTTTCACTATTCTGCAGTGTCTTCTCATAGCTTCATAGTTCGATTTTGTCTTCTGATTCTTCTTCTTTTCACAGTTCTCTTGTTTGCATATTACTTAATGCCATGAAACAACAAGTGTAGATTTGTGGTTGTTATGAGTATCGGTGATGAATATTGGATCAAAGCAATTGAATCCTGGAAGAAGGTTTATTGCATGCAAGCTTAGAAAGGTAATTTGTAAATAGGTGTTTCTTTTCCTCATTATATCATTTGTGTGTAATGAAATTGGTTTGTTTTGTCATTTCTGATAGGAAGAAGGAGATTGTAAATACTATAGATGGGTTGGTGAAGAATTTCTTAATCAAGCAAAAAAGGTAATATGGGAATTATTAAACGGGATAAAGCAACATAAGAAGGCAGACGAGGAAAATAAAAGGAAAGGCAGAAATAAGTGTTTTTGTTGGTTAACTTTTGTGATTTTATTTTTAGTTTTGTCAGTATTGGTTATGTAATGTAAATAATAGTTTTTTTTTTTTGACATTTTATGTAATTTGGAACCTTGTGGAACTTTGATTTTTTGCTTGTTATGAATTATAGACATTGCTATCATTAATCAAATTGTGTTACATCTTTTATCTACACTGCTCAAATTGATAGCATAAAATGCATTAAAACAAAATGTATAATTCTTGATAAGATATGGCACAATTAACTGTAACATATTGTAGAACATCCTACAAAATACATTGACACAAAATGTATAATTCCCTATAATATTTCCACAAAATGCATTGACACACATATAATTCCTTGTAACATAATGTAAAATTGTTCAAAGATAGTATAGGAACAAAATTCAACAAAATGCAATAACGAACTACATAATCCATCTTCAATAACAAAAACTACTGCAAAAAACAAACACATTGTTCCAAATATTTCCTAATCAAAACAATAGCAAACACAGTCATATTACATAATATTATGATAGATAATTGTGCTAATAAAAATAAGAACATGAATATTCAATGCAGATGAATTCTACTTTGACAATTGCTTGACTTATTTTGGCTTGAATTTGAATCTAGCAGTTGTATTAGATGAGCTTGTTGGGTTTCTTCGGAATAATTCAACATTAACGCAGCGGAATAAAATAGAAACCCGAAATAGGATCCATGTATTTTCGACTGATTCAAAAGGAAGAGATAAGATTTACCAACCTTTCTCCTACGTAGGAAGTTGAAATAAACTCCTTTAGTTCGGACTGTAGATGCTGCTCTAAGAAGAACGTCCTCTACCAGTATCCACACGCACGAACCAATGAACAGAATTCACAAGGGTGCTAGCTCCCTTATGTTGTGACTGGATTTTGAGTTTTGTTTCTCAAAGAAAATAAATGGCGGCTAGGGTTTTTCTCTCTTATGAAAAATATATCTCCTCTGAATCCTTTTTTTCTTAGGAATAGGAAAACGAGATTAGCTATTTTTTCTTAGGAAAATCTGCCACTCTTTTTCCTATTATCTCTAGGAAAAACGTGATTAAGTTAAACCACACTACTTTCTCCTTATCTAACATATATCTGTATATATGTTAAACTCTAAAGAGATAAATAAAGATATTATCTCTAATTCAAAATTAAGAGATATTATATATATATATATATATATATATATATATATATATTTATCTATTTCTTACTCTAAATAATAAGAAATATTATATAATACATATAATTATCTCATATTCAAAATACGGGATTTATTTATATGTATTTGTATATATATATATATATATAAATACCTATATTTATATTATTCCGAAATACCCTTATAAAATCCATTTTGTTCATTTTTGGTCTTGGTGTGTGACCCAATAGGTTTATATTAAGTTGGCAGTGGGCCCAATAACCATAATAGGCCCACAACTCATAATTGGTCTCTAGCAAGACATTATGACTATCCAATTAATATAAATATCGTTAGTCCGATTTTAACCTAATAATAGAATATGCTATTATCCTTTTGTCACACGATATCTTGTTTGAACATAAGTCATGGTCCATGTCAAACTTATATATTGTTCAAACATATAATTTCCCGATCACTAAGTAAACTGATAAATTCAAATGACATTGATGAAACTATCAATTCATTCGAGCATGGCCATGCAATTTTACAGTCCTACTTATCGAGGGGCCCAATAGATATCTCTCTCATTAGAGAGGGACAAATTCCATCTTGATTATTCACTTTCCTCTGCATAATTCTCATTATGTCCGATCATAAACTTTATAATTATCCGATTAAAGATAACGTTTGATTATGTCAAAACGTAATGTTCCTTATGTAGGAAACTATGATAACCTCAGGTCAAAGGATTTAATAACATATCTATTATAAGATCACTTATGACACTATCCCATGTAGTGATCTTACAGTGGGTCTATCCAGTACTTTGTTCTCTAACAAATACCTATAGATTCAATTTATATCATCAGATATAATCATCCCATGATAATCAATACAAATCTATACTAGTCTTAATTTATCTTTATGCCCTTTAGTGATAAATGACTAGGGATATCATGAATAACATTGTTATTCATAAATATTACAATAATGTAACATGCCAATAATATTAATGTGAAGAAAACCATTATATATAAATGAAAATGTAATGATTACATTAAGGTCCAAATGTTTGGCCTAGGGCATAACCACTAACAATCTCCCACTTGCACTAGGCCTAATCATACATATATCTAATACCCATTGACCTAGTATGTCCATCATGTTTGGCTTGTGGGAGAGCCTTGGTAAGTGGATCAGCAATGTTATCATCAGTAGGTACTCTGCAAATCTTGACGTCTCCCCTCTTAATTATTTCTCTAATGAGATGAAAACACCTGAGTATATGTTTTGATCTCTGATGAGATCTGGGCTCCTTAGCCTGTGCAATAGCACCATTATTGTCACAATAAAGATCCATAGACCAATTCAGTAATGAATTTCTTGATCCATACTGCTTCTTTAGCTGCATCTGATGCTGCTATATACTCAGCTTCTGTTGTAGAATCAGCGACAGTGCTTTGTTTAGAGCTTTTTCAGCTTATAGCACCTCTATTTAATACAAACACATATCCTGACTGCGATCTAAAGTCATCTTTGTCAGATTGGAAGCTTGCATTTGTATAACCATTTATCACTAGCTCATCTTCCAATCCTCTATATATTAAGAATGCATCTTTAGTTCTTCTTAAGCACTTAAGGATATTCTTAACAGCTGTCCAGTGACTTTCATCGGGATCTGACTGGTATCTACTCATCATGCTCAGAGCATACGAAACATCTGGACGAGTGCATAACATGGCATACATGATTGATCCTATAGATGAAGCATAAGGAATCATACTCATGCGATCTCGCTCATCAGATGTCATTGGACATTGAGTCTTGCTAAGAGTAATGCCATGAGACATTGGCAAAAATCGTCTTTTGGAATTTTGCATACTGAATCTATTTAGCACCTTATCTATATAAGTGCTTTGACTCAGACCAATTATCCTTTTAGATCTATCCCTATAGATCTTAATCCCAAGGTATAAGCAGCTTCTCCCAAATCTTTCATTGAAAAAGATTTCCCTAACCATTCTTTTGTCTTTTGCATGATAGGGATGTCATTTCCAATGAGTAATATGTCATCGACATATAATACAAGAAACATCACAGTGCGCGGTTCATCCTCATTTTTTATAAACCCAAACTCTTTGACTATTTCATCAAAACGAAGATTCTAGCTCCGAGAAGCTTGCTTCAATCCATAAATGGATCTTTGCAGCTTACATACCTTCTTAGAATTCTCAGGATGGACAAAACCCTCAAGTTATGTCATGTACACATCCTCAAGTAAGTTTCCATTAAGAAATGCCGTTTTGACATCCCTTTGCCATATCTCATAGTCATAATATGCAGCAATGGCAATAAGAATTCTTATGGATTTAAGCATTGCGACTGGTGAAAAGGTTTCATCATAGTCAATACCATGAGTTTTTTTGAACCCTTTTGCAACGAGCCTTGCTTTAAAGGTATTTACTTTGCCATCCATGTCGATTTTCTTTTTGAAAACCATTTGCACCCAATGGTTTTAATTCTTTCAGGTGGATCAATCAAGTTCTAAACTTGATTATCATACATGGATTGCATCTCAGATTTCATGGCTTCTAGCCAGATCCATGAGCATTACTTCACGACTATCTGTCACGAGAAATCCATATCTCTCGGGTTTATGCCGTATCCTATCAGATCTATGCGGTACTTGTGTAATAGATACAGGTTCCACAACAGTTTGTGAAACTTGTTGAGTTTCCACCGATGGTTCTATGTTTTCTTGTGGTTCTAGAATTTCTTCAAGTTGTACTTTACTCCCACTGGTTCTTTTAGAAATAAATTCTTTCTCCAAAAAGACACCATTTCGAGCAACAAACACTTTGTTCTCGGAAGGGTTATAAAAGTAATATCCTTTAGTTTCCTTAGGATATCCCACAAAAAGTCATTTATCAAATTTTAGTGCTAATTTATCTGAGACCTGTCGTTTAACATAAGCCTCGCAGCCCCAAATCTTTAGAAAATATAAACCAGGAATTTTCCCAGTCCATATCTCATATGGTGTCTTTTCAACCAGTTTAGATGGAACTCGATTCAAAGTGAATGCGGCTATTTCTAATGCATAACCCTAAAAGGATAATAGAAAATTTGTTTGACTCATCATAGATCGAACCGTATCTAATAAAGTTCGATTCCTCCTTTTAGATACACCATTCCATTGTAATGTTCCTGGCGGAGTTAATTGTGAAACAATTCTACAATCTCTTAGATGATTATCAAACTCTTGGCTCAAATATTCCCCACCTCGATCGGATTGAAGTGCTTTAATAGTTTTACCAAGTTGATTTTGTACTTCATTTTGAAAAGTTTTGAACATTTCAAATGATTCATGTTTATGTTTCATTAGATAGATATAGCCATATCTACTGAAATCATTAGTGAATGTAATGAAGTATTGAAATCCTCCCCTGGCATTTATGCTTAATGGGCCACATACATCAGAATGTACAAGGCCTAATAAGTCAGTGGCCCTTTCACTATGTCAAGTAAAAGGATCCTTTGTCATCTTTCCTAATAAACAAGATTCGCAATTATCAAATGATTCAAAATCAAATGATTGCAAAAGTCCATCTGAATGGAGTTTAGCTATGCATTTCTCATTTATATGACCAAGGCGACAATGCCATAAATATGTTGTATTTAAATCATTTAGTTTGGATTTCTTTGTAGTTATGTTATAAATATCATGATTATTGGATGTTTCTAGATTTAGGACATAAAGCCCACAATATGAATCAGAAATACCATAAAGCATATCATCATAATAAATAGAACATTTCTTATTCTTAATAAGAAAAGAAAAACCTTCATCATCCAAACTTGAAACTGAAATAATATTCCTACTCAAACTAGGAACATAATAGCAATTGTTCAAAACTAACAAAAGCCCATTGGGCAAAGTCAATTCATAAGTGCCTACAGCTAGAGCAGTAACTTTTGCTCCATTTCCCACTCGTAGGTCCACTTCACCCTTTTTTAGCTGCCTACTCCTTTTTAGTCCCTACACATTTGTACATATGTGAGATCCACATCCAGTATCTAATACCCAGGAAGTGGAAGTAGATAAATTAATTTCTATAACATAAATACCTGAAGATGTAGTCTCACCACTCTTCTTCTTCTTCAACTCTTCCAAGTAGAGCTTGCAGTTCCTCTTCCAATGACCAGGTTCATTACAGTGGAAGCAAACTCCCTCTTTTGGAGGTTTAGCCTTGGGCTTGGGTTTGGGCTTAGGCTTACCACTAACTTTTGCCTTAGCCTTACCCTTACCCTTAACTTTCATGCCTTTCCCTTTCCCTTTGTTGACCATCAGAACATGGCCAGGCTTCTTACTGATGATTTTCTCAGTTGTTTTGAGCATAGCATGCAGCTTGGCTATAGATTTCTCCATATTATTCATATTGTAGTTCATGACAAAATGGTCATAACTATCAGGCAATGAATTAAGGATCAAATCCATTGCCAGTTCTAAACTGAGGGGAAATCCAAGCCTCTCAAGGTGATCAATATAGCCCTTCATTTTCAAAACATGAGAGCTAACTGAAAAACCTTCAGCCATCTCGCAAGAATGCAAAGCTTTGGTAGTCTCATACCTTTCTTGCCTAGCCTGCTGTTGAAAAGTCTGCTTAAGATGAGTACTCAACTCATAAGCTTCCATATTTTCCAGATGCTTCTGAAGCTCTGGAGCCATGGTTGCTATCATAAGACAGCCAACGTCCACAGAATCATCAACATATTTCTTGTATTTCTCTTTGACTGCTCTTGTAGCATCAGCAGGTGGGTCATTGGGAATAGGCTCATCCAGCACATATAGCTTCCTTTCTTGCTTGAGGACAATTCTCAAGTTTCTAAACCAGTCAAGGAAGTTTGTGCCAGTTTCTTTAAGTTTGCTCAAGAACAGATCACAGTGACATAGCAGAAGTGTTATTAGATGCCATTAATCTACAAACATGCAAGATAAATTATATTAGTATCAATTTCATTTTTTAGGTTTTCTCAAAAACTCCCACTAAAAACATAACCCTCAATAATAATTACAATAATTATAATAATTTAGTGGGCTAAGATCCATATTTCACCTAACTCTAAGTCAGCTTTGGCATGATGCTTATAGTTAAGTTATTTAGGTAGGTAGCTCATTTACCAATTATATCTTATATAACTCTTAGATTATTTATGGGATTTTGACATCATATGTCCCGGCATGTTAAAATCCCATCTTATGCCCTTAAGCCCAAAACCGTTTTGATAGCCTAATTAAGTCTAACCATTTTAAACATATGAGTAGACCATTACTCATCCCGCCTTACTAGGATAACCTAATGTACTTCGCTTTAGCAGAACCCACATTTTGGTGATCTTAGTCTTGACAGGTGTTTTAATAATGGGTGGCATATGACTTAAAATTATGGTGAGGGATTTAATTTTAACTTATGATGTCTAATTATTTATATACATCATGCATCAATTCATATATGCCATCTCATACACATATATAATCATTCATCGCATCATATACAAAGAAAATATGCATAATATATATAAAACCGTGTCATAGCATGTCCAAATCTATTTTGATCCTCATAAGCCAATATGAAGATCAAAGGTCAATCCTAGGTGTAAATAAATAGACTTGATCAACAGCTTCCATCTTGCACCTCCATCGCCATGGATTTGGATTGATCTCCATTGTTGCTCTTCGTCTTCATTACAATAATAATACAAAGATATTCTACTACAACTATTGAATAAAATAAAGATTACAACAAAATAAACGACACGCAGGTCGTATTTAAAATTACAAACCCTTAAAATAGATAAAATAAAACTCATCCATATAAGGTTCAATTGGCCATGCTATGCACCATGCAAAGACATCATACATACACATAATAAATCATATTTATTTCATATCATGCATAATATACCTTTATTTTATAAAATTGATATATTAAAATTACCAAGTGATAATAATGAACGATATATAAGGCGCTACTAAGAGGTAGCACGGCCATTTAATCACCCTATTTTAATTATCGAGTCAATCTAATTAAAGATTTTCTGCCCAAAAACCCTATTCTGTATCTATGAAAAAACGATTCTGCTGATCATATCAGCCACCATTTAATCACATTAAACAATTAAGTAGACACAAAATACCTTCATAAACAATTTTGTATTAAACATATTAATACTATTAGTTAATCATATTAACAGAATCATATTAACACTTAATTGAATTCGTTAATCATATTAACATTAATTAATTTCGTAGCCCTTAAATATACCAGATTAAACATTACCAAATTAATCTCGTTTATATCACATAAAATCTTTTCGTTTTTAACAATTAAAACCGAAAGCAATATCCATGTATCAGCATACAAATTGATCAACATAATCATATATATATCACATACATACATAAAATATTTGAATCAATCGAATATACAAGTGGCTCTGATACCACTGTTGGGTTTCTTTGAAATAATTCAACATTAACGCAGCGAAATAATTCTCATTATGTCCGATTATAAACTTTATAATTATCCGATTAAAGATAACATTTGATTATGTCAAAACATAATGTTCCTTATGTAGGAAACTATGATAACCTTAGGTCAAAGGATTCAATAACATATCTATTATAAGATCACTTATGACACTATCCCATGTAGTGATCTTACAGTGGGTCTATCCAGTACTTTGTTCTCTAACAAATACCTATAGATTCAATTTATATTATCATATATAATCATCCCATAATTATCAATACAAATCTTTACTAGTCTTAATTTATCTTTATGCCCTTTGGTGATAAATGACTAGGGATATCATGAATAACATTGTTATTCATAAACATTATAATAATGTAACATGCCAATAATATTAATGTGAAGAAAACCATTATATATAAATGAAAATGTAATGATTACATTAAGGTCCAAATGTTTGGCCTAGGGCATAACCACTAACAGAGCTTACTCTTAACCTTATGTTCGTTGTAGCAGCAGCCCTCAATTGCTAGAGTTGTGAAGCTATCACAACATTTTTGCCTTGCCACCTTAGCTTATTAGGTGTGAAGCCAAGGTCAATGTTTGTGAAATTTGAGTTTTTAAAATGAGTTCCAACTTTAATTAGTCTCTATGATTGTCTTCCAGGCTGTTGCAGTAAAATTAAAAATTAAAAGTATAAAATCAAAATTATTTATATAAGTTAAATATCTTAAAACTAAATTTAAGGAACTACTTACATTTATGACAGTAGTTCCAACTTCAATTAGTCTCTATGATTGTCTTCCAGGCTATTGTAGTAAACTTAAAAATTAAAAGCGTAAAATCATAATTATCTATATAAGTCAAACATCTTAAAACTAAATTTAAGCAACTACTTACATTTATGACAGCAGTTCTAGTATGCTCATTAATATACACACCATGTCAAACTTCCTTAGTTTTTTTTATAACTCGATGCCCCTCTCCCTCTAATAAATTTTGGTGGTGGCTATATGGATAGGTCAATATGAACATGTTGATCACCTAAAGTTGCAGTGGGTTGGGTATGTGAACCTCTTCCTGTTCCCCTTCCTTTTCTAGTGAATTGCCTACCACCTCTACACATATAACTAAGTGCTCTTATAACACACAATACCCAGTCCGATGAACATACTGGATATCGAATGCTACAATAGTTTTATGATCCAAAATAAAAGTGGATTATAAAATTTTCTTTCCTAATATTAATTACTCAAAACAGTTACTATTCTTTTTCACAAAAATTTATGCAGAATTTCCCCTAAATATGTTCAAAACCTCCTATAGGAAAAACATAAAAAGACTTATATATCAATTTTGACCTACCATCTAAACTTCAATACAAACTCCATACAAAAATTTACAACCCTTCCTCCATCATTCAGTCTGTCAATCAATCAAGGATTATAAGTTGTCACTCTTATAATTACAAAGATATCTCTTAATTTCAATTGATATTATCTTTACGGTACTACACGAATAAAAATAAGACTACAATAACGTCACACCCATAATAACATAATAAACTGTAGAAGTAAGCCTAACTAGAGTGCATGACGAAGTAATAAATAAAACCCCAATGATATAACACTAGTATTTCTCTTTTTCTGCTCATATTCACCTCCTCAATATGTCTCCGCCTAGTAGAAGATTCATGGAACTTATCTCTTTTGCTTTAGAAACACAGTTCTTCAACTTGTGTGCAGGTAATAACCATGCACTAAGCTAATAGCTTAGTGATGACTACCAGATTTACATTTTCGCTGATAATAAATCAAATTTATACAAATAATACAAACATGTACACGTAAATAAAACCATAACTCATACTAATTCACTAATCTTTACTTTTTAAGCATATGTGTACCATATAAGAATTAACATATAATATACACATTAGATTGTACTTCAGCATCATAAGTATATATTTATACTTGAATTATTACCAATAACACATGTAATTGGATTAATCACATAAGACATGCAATAATTTTTAATATATACAAGTATGAAATATTTTTAATTATTTACAAGCATAATAAGCAATGAAATCTATTTATAATCATACCCACCACAAGTTCACTTTTCTTTATATGAATTCTACATTCATCATACAACTCAATTATCTTTATGTATATACAAGTAATTAAATTTGTTGCATTTGTAGTCAATTAGTCATAAATTTTATATTTATTTATTTATGTACAAATTTATTGCCCATGGTAACCTCGATGGAACCATACCAAGTTAGATACAGACAATTAAGTCCCTTTAGGCTTAATTGGATTGAAGTAGCTTGTATCAGAGCATGGGCACTTCAATCCAATGCTGATGGGATTGGATTCACCAATTTGGATAGAAGTGACTCGAGTCGAAACATAGGCACTTCAATTCTATATTGAGGGGTTGGAATCTGGGAGTTGACCCTTAATTCATGTGGCTCGATTTAGAGCATGAACACTTCAATTCTATATTGAAGGAGTCGATCGAGACTCGACCCTCAAATTATGTGGCTCGATTCGGAACATGAACACTTCAATTCTATATTAGAGCCTTAATTCATGTCAATATAAGTTGTAGAATATCATTATATATATTAAGGATCCTCATTGACTCAACTAGCTAGTATGAAACTGATGTCCCTAAGGCTAGCCAACTATATCCTGAACCTCCATTTCCTACTAGCTTACTAAGGGCAATAACAACATTTGATATATATATATATATATATATATATATATATATATATATATATATATATATATATATATATATATATATATATATATATATATATATATATATATATATATATATATGTATGTATGTATCTGTTTTCATGTTTCTACCATCATACGTTATCTCATTATAGTTCAATCTCATAATCATGTACATGAGCAATGCATAATCGTAGTACATGTCATTTTCATCATCTCTATCATTACAAGGCATGGCATTACAAATGTCTATTTTCCATATCCAATACATTTCACCATTTATGTCTTATCAATAGGCTTAAACACACCTATTATGTTTCTAAAAGCCATCTTAATCTATTTGTATTAAATTTACTAAATTAATGCATTTCTCATTCAGTCTTAAATCTCATATAATTATCTCCTAATTCCAAATCATTCAATAATAAAGAGCATTATCTAACTACTTAGACTCATTCCATAACTCGCATCAATAAATATAAAATAATTATGTTAACCAAACTTCATAATTAATTACTTTCACAACCACACTATTTCAAGGATTTCAAAAAGCCCAATAGCACCTAAATTCTTCCACATACATGCTTTTAAAATAAATTAAATTGATTTCTCATAAACATCACCATTTGTTCAGAGCAATAACACTTACTTTAAATAAATTCAAATTATTGTTCATTTTCCTTCTATTTCATAATTCATATTCATTTTATTTAAGAAAACTAAGGCATCAACCAACTCGTATGGTGAGAAATAGATAAGATTTATCAAAGAACTTGAGTTGTGATCAAGAAATGGCTAGTTAAATATAATAGTTCTAAAGAAAAATCATATATCAATTTAAAGACCAATATGGCAAGAGATATTGCTCTTTAATAAAAAAATTTCATGTTAACCTATATAACTTGGATAATGTGATGAGCATCCCCGCATGGCACCCGGGTTGCCCTCAAGGGTCTGCATTTAGGACTCGAGGCCAGATGGAGGTTCTTTTTAACTCATGAAAGTTGGTCGCTTTGTAATAGAAAGGGAATCACCCTTATCCTATTGTTGACGATCAACTCACGAAGGCGTCTAAGTGGGCACCCAAAGGTAGGTTTTTGGAGTCGCTACCCAATATAATATTTGGAAAGGTTTAGTCTAACCTCATGAAGCTTAAACAAGAGAAGGTTTGGGACATCACTCTTACTTATACCTCAGTTAAGTTTATAAATGAGTTTTTATAATTAAATTTCCATCTCTCTTCTCACACAATGCAAATAAAGTAAATGCACATTTCAAGCACATAAAAAAAGTAATAAATAAAATGATAAACAAATTTATAATTGTCCCAAAAATAAATACAAAGTCCATGATAAAAATGAAATGAAAAACAAACATAAATCGAGGTGTTTATTCAGATGAAAATATTAGTTCCCACATGCATATTTACAAAATCGAAGAATTTCTTGATTAACTTTGGAAAACTAGGATGAGTGATCCCATTTTTATAAATAGAAACCATTCTTTTGAAGTGGTATTTTCTTGGATAGAAATTGAGACATTGGTCCCATTTTATTAGAAAAATTCTAACAAATTAGTATAAACCTTTTTGATGAATTTTTATATTAACGTGTACAAGAAAACCTTTATTATTATAATGAAGGAAAACAAGACAAAATAAATCAAGCAAATGTATAAAAACATAACCAGCCCCGATGTGACTCGAATTCTTCAATGTCCAAGTTCTCATTCTTATGAAGAATGCTCATAAAAAAGGAATGAATTTGGGCCACAAAAATAAAGAAAAGAATAACTCATTAGTGAAGTAATAAAAGCACTTATATGAATAATGACTATTTTGAATTTCAAGGGAATAAAGATATTAAAATATAAGAAATAAGAAATAAGGCTACATAGTTAAGAAGAAGAAATCAAGGCAAAAAATGGTGAGAAGACATTAAAAGGCAAAGAGAAAATGAATTAAAACCAACAAAAATGGCTAAACAGGGCCCACGGATGGGCAAATACACGAGAGACGGGCAGAAAATAAGCAACAGGCGGGATGGAGAGCTTTCGCTCCGTCCCATCTGTCATTTGAGAGACGCCTGACTCTCAAGCTTTCTTCCTATTTGTCGTGTCCAGAAATGTGAAAAACCACTTAAACATCCATTAAAACATTTTCTAACTCAAAATCATGTATAAAAGACCTCAAGCATGCATATTAAACCCTAAAAACACATCAGAATCATTTTTAAGACCTTAAGAGGCTATTTAAACCAATAGAAACCTAAAACTACAAAAATCACATATTCACAAATAAAAACACATCACATATTATATTTAAACTTAAACATGGAATGATGATATTTGAGCCTAGAATATTTATCCTCATATTGTTTTCTTAGCTTCTGGAGAAATAGAAAGTGCTTTTTCCTCTATAAACTCCCAAAAGAAAGATTTAAAATTTAGAAAGAAAGAACTTTCTCTCTCTAGGAAATATCCTTCCTTTTGGTTGATTTGTAAAAGAGATTAACACTCTAATAGAAGATCTGAATATAAAGAAGTATTAAAAATTGTGTTTTTAATCAAAAGCCTTTGAATTCTTCTCTTAAAAACCCCAAAAAGCAAGTTTTCCTCTCGACTATTTTTTTCCTCTAAAAATCCTAACTTTCTTTCTTTTTAGGAAAAATGCTCTCTCCCATTTTTTTTTTTTTTTATCTTTTCTCTTTCATTTTATACCCAAACCCATAAGGTTAGGGTTTCCCTTTTTGGTAGAGACAAAATGTTAATTTTTGAAATAGGATATATAAGAATCAGGTGGAGATACCACCCAAATCCCTCTTTTCCCACTACACTGAGCAGTCTGCAGATTTCTATAAAATGTGATGATAGAAGGCCATCTATCAAAAGCATCTCTGAAAATTATAAAAATGCCATCAATGAACGCAAGCCGTCAGTGATAGATAGACATCTATCACTCCTAGATGGGTGTCTGTCACCCACAGATAGGTATCTGTCGACAAAAATTTAGATTTTGCATTTAAAACCATAATTTAATTTTTGGCAAACTGCAAAAGGCTAGAAGGCAAGAAAATCATCAAAAACGTGGAAGTCAAGGGTTAGGATTAAGCACTTTAGCTCCTTGATGTGCGTCATAGGCGATTTTTTATTATTGGATAACCTCTGATTTAGGCTGCCTCGGGACTCGGTGTCTATAGAAGGCTTCTAATATTTGAAATTCAGTAAAAAGTTTGTTCCACACCAATCACCGGAGCTTTGTTGACATGAAACCAAGAACACTTGGAAGAAGCTGACATCAACAGAGACCCAATAGAGGTGGTCACGTGCCTCGAGGTGATACAACTTGGCTAAAATCTACTTTGAAATATCTTAACATCTTTAACTCCAATTTCCTTGTTGATAGTAAGTGAGGAGGAACGAAGGATATAGGAAGGATCATCTGGTCATCAGGAGCCTGTCGGTGGTGTTTGTGCTGTCATCCGATGCCAAAATTGGTCAAAAAGTTAAAGAAATAGTTTTTGGTTTAAGGAGAGAGAGAAAACGTTGAATTGGAGCAAGACCAAAAATGGCGGAGCATGGTAGAGATGACGAGGGAGGAGGTAATCACTTATTATGGCTGCGACATCGGTGATCATCGATGGTAGGGGTGAAGGTGGTATGGTGGTCGGGTTCTAGAATCCTTCAAGAAGGTAAAAATACATTTTTTTGTGTTTTTCCATTCCCTTCATTCATTTCTCTCTCTTTTTTGCTAGAGTAGTTTTATCTATAAAAATCTATGACCTAAGGATGATTTTATATATTATTTACTTACAAATATATTTATTTATTTTAGTTACTTATTTGTGGCAATGATTTATTTAGTAGTTTTGTTATTTTATCCTGATTAACTTCAATTCTCTAATCCCATCAATAGTTTAAATTTCCATTTTACAACTCAATTATCGAGTTAGGGTGTAACACCCCAAAATGTATCTTAGATGGATTGGTACATGTCTAAGAATAATGGTGACTAAAATTATGTGAGTTATGGTACTGGGTGTGCCAAAAGGACAAATTCGAAATTGATGTAAAAGTTTCGACAAGTGTGGCCAATTGTAAATTGTGAAGTTTGAATTTAGGACTTAATTGAAGGAATAAAATTTATTATGTGGGCCAATGTTAAGATTTATAAAGTTATATGTCTAAGGCAAGAAGAAAAAGAGTTGAAGGATGGAAAAAGAATTTTGACACAAAAATCTATATTGGACCAATTAGAAGGTGACACTTGGCATGTTGGGGATAAGAAGGGACTGAAGGGGGTATAAAAGAGGAGAGAGAACGTGAGAGAGGGCAGAAAATCTGCTTTCCTCTCTCTCGTCCATCCCGTCCTCCTCATCCTTCTTCTTCTTCTTCTTGGCTCAATGCCATTTTCCCCTCCCTAAGACCTAGCCACAAGTTTTGGATGATGAATTTTTGCTACTTCAAGTGATTGAGTGAGGATTTTATAAGGGAGAGGTGAGTTATGAGTTTTAATTTCTGCAATTTCTCTTTGAGTAATTAGAAACCCTAATTAATGTTATGTGTTTTTTTATGAGAAAATCGAAAAAGTATAACTATGGAAGAGCAAGGAAGTACAACCATTTAAGCTAATTAGAGCTTAGGAGATTCAGGTTTGTGATTTGTGTAATATTGAATGATTTAGATTTTGAAATTTTGTCTTGATTTCTAGAAATTTGTGTTGTTAAACATGTTCATATGTGTGATTGTTATGGGTTTTGTCATTTTGAATGGATTTTTGGGATTGAAACTATATTTTGAGGGAAAGATTAGATTTATGTGGATTTTGGAGCAAAATTATGGGTTTTTGAAATTTGATGTTCAAATTGCTTGTTTTGCCCTTTTGATTCTTCCTTTAAGTGTATAATTTAGATAATTCTATGGGTAATATGTTTTGAGTACTTAATAATGATTGTGTGCTAGTTTGATGGGTTAATTGTATGATTTGGGGATGGTTTTTGTGTTGGAGATGATGTGCAGATCGGTTTCAGAAGCTGGGAATTCGACTCTGTCACGAGCTCGGTAGAGTTCGGTCATCCAACCTTCTGCTGAGGAGTGTCTCTATTGCGAGCTTGAGAGAGAGCTCGGGTAGCCGAGCTTTTACCGGGCTATCCTCTGTTGCGAACTCGACTGCGTGCGTAAGGGCGATCGAGGCCTGCCCTCCCTCTATCGTGAGTGTGATAGAATTTGGCTTGCTCTCCTTCGCGTGTGAGACTGGTTGTCGCGAGCGCATTTCTGTATGTCATATGCCTCTGTCGCTAGCATGACGGGTCATTGTGAGCACGACCTTACTCTGTATTTCAAGGGACTTTTATTTGTTTTACTTTGCATGGTTTCTCACTTATGGTATACATATATGATTTAACATATGGATTATAGTATATTTTTCATTTGATTAAGAACTAAATTATGAGAATGTATATATATGTATACAGAAGTGTAAACTTAATTGTTCGATTGAATACGTATGAGATATCTTATAACTTGACTATTTTAATATGATGATATGAATATATGG
Source organism: Excoecaria cochinchinensis (assembly GCA_947683425.1). Classification (NCBI taxonomy): domain Eukaryota; kingdom Viridiplantae; phylum Streptophyta; class Magnoliopsida; order Malpighiales; family Euphorbiaceae; genus Excoecaria; species Excoecaria cochinchinensis. The sequence continues at coordinate 6,292,961 of CANTUQ010000112.1, forward strand.
ACCCATGAAAAGTATATGGTTAGTTTCTAAATATGATAAGTATGATAAGAGTGAATGGTTGGCAAATAAGTGAATGTATGATCATCGCATTAATGCATATTCTTTTTAAAGTGGAAATGCAAGTGCAATACGAGTAGTATATAATAAATCTTAATTGTGTACCCAGCATTGGTCGGTTGTGGATAGATAGTGTTATGGCCAAAAAATAATTACTTTCATGAATAGTAAAAGTGGGTCCCATGAATAGTAAAAATGGGTCACATGAATAGTAATTATGGGACCATGAATAGTAACGTTATTAATGACTGAATCCCATGAATATTAATGCCATTATTGACTGGATCCCATGAATAGTAATTGTGGGACAATGAATAGTGATATCATCATGGACTGGGTTACGTGAATAGTAACTGTGCGTCTTGTGAATAGTAACTGTAAATAGTGACTTTAGGGTGAACAGTACCCAAAAATATTTTATTTCACCATTAGAAAGTGGATGTTAAATGGAGAATAATGTTATAATGTGATGGAAAAATGAGGTCAAATAGGCTCACGAAAGTCAGTTTGAAGTTGCTTCTGGTTCGGTTTGGTTGAACCGAAGTTTGACTGAGCTTTGACCGAACTTACATAAATGGTTAGAGTGGATAAAAAAGGTCTACTAGGGGAAGTGTAAAGGTTTAGAATGATTTTAGAAATTTTTGACAGCATTAGAATTGTGTTTTACGGCAAAACCGAAATGAATCGAATCGGACCGATTTAAGTGAATCGGACCCCAAAACGTACTCCGATTGAGCTAAAATTTTTTAGGGAGACTATTTTTTATATTTTAAGAATGATAGAATTAGTTGGGAGTGAAAATTATTCTAGGAACATTCATTTACACTAAAACAGTGAAAAATGACCCGAAAACAGAAAATCGAACCAAACCGGCTCGACCACTTTGGTTGGACCTAGTTAGGTTCAATTTTACCCACATAAATACATCATATTTTCTGAAAATCCCTAGGATTCCCTTTTGTCAGCCACCCTCTCTCTTCCCTCTCTTGGCCGAATTGCTCTCCCTCACATCTTCACCATTTTTCTTTCATCTTTCCTCCATTTTACCTCAAAATGTAGCTTTTTAACATAATTTTGCTCCTCTAGAATCCATTAGTGGTCATAAAATTTCATTTGAAGGAGTAAAAGTGGGTGAAACCTAGACTTAACAGTTTAGGTGTAAAATTGAGGTAAGTGATTTAGGTGTTTTTAATTTGGTTTTAAGGTTTCTAAGGGTACTTCAGGATGTGAATAAGATGTTTATGAAGTTTAATTGTTGAAATTTAGTTTGATTTTGATGAAATCTTCATTTTTATGTTTGGACATAATTATGTCAACTAGGTGAAGGAACTTCTAGCTAAGCTAAAGGCAAGGAAAAGAATATTTGAGAGGTGTATTGCAAGTATTTGAGGTTTGTGATTGCAAATTCCATTTATTTCCATGGTAAAAGTATGGATTTAGGTTATGTTTGTGAAGAAAGTATGTGATTTCTGCATGTTTAATTGAAAATAACATGATATTCATGCTTAGGGATGTTAAAAATGATTAAAATGAAAATAAATTTTGTGTGAAAAGTTACTTCTTTGGTCGAATGTGAATCATGGGATTTTCATGTGTTGTAATGATGTTTTATGCATGTTTATGATGGATCTATGGTATTTGGCATGTGGACTAATGAATGGTATGTATTAGAGCATGTGAAAACATCATGAGGTATGAGATATATGTATGGCCGAATGTATGTCATGTGTAAAGTCATGATTTTGATGTGTTTTTATGGAAATTAATTGTATGGTGATGTTATACAACATGTAAATGGCCTAAATAAATGATAAAGTTGATAAAAAGAATTAATGGAGAAAAATTAGTATATGGGCCAAATGCATGTATGCATGTGTATCATGATGAAATGATGAGTTTACATGGCATGTGATGATGTAATAATGATAATCACATGTGTAATGATGAAATGGTATGAAAAAGAATGATATATTATGATGATATGCCATGAAATGTATGTATGTCACATTAATAATGTGAAAAATATAAAATAATATTGCCCTATATAGTGATCTGGTAGTCAAGTCTAGTTTAGAATATGTTGGCATGCTATAGGGACATAAGACCGCAGGTGTGAGCATGGCGTCTCACTTTTTAATAGTCCAAAGATGGTCCTATTTCAATGTATTGAAATTGTACTGTACTGTATTTAAAGACAGGGGTGGTCCCACCGGACTCCTCTAGTATTTCTGTGAATTTTTGGAGTTCACATCTCGTTTATCCTGCATTCAGAGTCTACCAGTGTGTTACAGGGGCATAATGGTAAAAATGAGATTAAAATAGTTAAAATGTGATTAAAATAACATTTATGTGGAAAAAGGGCATAAATGGAATTATATAAAAAGTTTGAGGGCAAAATGGTAATTTTGTGCATATGTGTGTTAAGGATGGTTAATAAGGGTAAAAATGTAATTAAATGGTTAAATATGAAAATTTGTAACTTTGTAAGGATAAAAATGTAATTTGGCATAATAATGGTAATTGGAGGGCAAAACCGTAATTTAGCATGTTAATTAATGGTATAATTGTAATATTAGTGAAAATAATTAAACTAGTGGCATAATGGTAATGTTAGTGAAATTAAAATGAACTAGTGGCGTAAATGTAATTTTGGTGAAGTATAATTGAACTAACGGCATTTTTGTCATTTTGGAAAAGTTTAAGGATATATATGTAATTTTACCATAAGTTAAGGGTAAAATGGTAAATATGTTTATTTATGTGTATTAATTGTGTAATTGCCCTAATTATGTAATTTAAAAATAATTAAATGTAATATTGCATGCCTAATTGGTAATTAAATTAAATATGTTTATTTATGAATATTAAATGTTATTACTTGTGGAAAATTATTTATGCATGAAAAATTAGTTTAGTGGAAATTTCTGGAATTGCAATCACCACTGGGCATATTTAATGCTTAGCACGTAGTTTTATTTGATTGCGTGTAGGTACTCCGTAGGATTTTAGAGCAGTGCATACCTCACATTTTGGAAGTGGTATTGAAGAAGTTATTTGAAATATTTAAGTATGTTAAGAAGTTTGGCATGTATATGTCTTATAATATTAATTTTGGGTTTTGGTCAGTAATAGTTTGCTAAAACTGTCACTAGTTTATGTGTGTTTGGCATGCCTAATAATTGGTAGAAATTAAGTTAATACCATTGGTAAAGTAAAATGTAGATTTTCAATTTAAAAGAAAACTGATCAAATGAATAGTAACTTAGACAGTTATAGGTCAATCGGTATAATTGATAATGAGTTAAAAATAGGAATATTAAGTTTGATGATTAATCAATAATTGTCAATAGACTTAAGTAAATTGTCTACTCATACGATACTATTCATACGGTACTATTTATACAGTACTATTCATATGGTATTATTCATACGGTACTACTTAAAAAATGTGTACCGATTTTAATTAATTGTCTATTTAATAGCCTGATTAGTTCAATTAGGTTAACCGGATTAAAATGAACAGTAATTAATCGGATAGTAAGGTATTAGAGTGTTACATCAGTTCTGTGGCATCCGGTATCCATATCACATACGGGTATAGGGTGTTACAATTTAATTGGTGTCAGAGCTCCGGTTTAGGTGGTTCTAAGATCGGAGTGGGTCAATAGGAATAGTATAAGTACATGTACATGCCAATTAATTTTTGGATAGTATAGTCATGTGAGACTAATGTATCCTTGCTCCTTGTGTTAGATTGTGAGTATGGCTTCAGATGAAAGTCATCATGATAGCAATGTTGAGAGTGCCGCATCTGTTAGTATTAGTCGATCGAGGTCGCCTTTGCATCAGGATACTCCGCCGGTTGCTCCTCCTCCTTAGCAGCAGCCTGAGTTTATGAATATGATGGCGAATTTCTATCAGTTTATGCAATCTCAGCAGTAGCCTCGGGGTCCTGAACAATAGTTAGCTCCACTAGATGGAGGCCTATTTTGGAACAGATTAAGAGACTGGGAGCGGAGGATTTTTATGTTTGTGACCCTTTGACTCTGGTTCAGGTAGAGGAATGGTTGTTTAAGCTTAGGCGTATGTTCGAGACCACTCAGAGTTCGCCAGATGAGATGCTTCAGGGAGCAGTGGCCTTGCTTCAGGGTCCTGCTTACACTTGGTGCAGTTCAATTCGTAAACACACTCTAGCTGATCAGGTTACTTGGGGGTTTTTACAAACTCAGTTTGAGAAGAAATATGTTAGTTCTGAGTATAGATCTGCCATGTAAGATGCATTCTGGAGGCTCGGACAGGGAAATAAGTCAATTGCAGAGTACGAGAGAGAGTTCGAGCGGCTTAGTGCCTATTTAGATGATGAGTCCATGACTAAGCAGAAGTTATGCCACAGATTCGAAAGAGGTCTGCATAATAACATCAGATTGGCTTTGGGTTCTTAGAGACATATGGATATGAGGTCATTCGTTGAAGCAACCCTTAGAGCAGAGACTATTATGTGAGATGAGGCTGATAGACAGTCCCGTTTCAAGCAAAAGAGAAAACCAGGTCAGTCTCTAGTGCAGCTGTTTAGGGTAAGAAGTTTAGAGGGCCTCCTCAGTCATAGAGCTGTGCATCAGCAACACCTACTGCTACTCAAAAGAACCCAGTCGGCATCACTACCCCAGTCACATTAGTAGCTAGTGCACCCAGGGGTAGAGGACGAGATTCAGTTCCACAGTGCCCTCACTGTAAGAAGTTTCATCCGGGCGAGTGCAGATATTTGAACAGGGCTTGTGTCAGATGTTGGTCCCAAGAATACCAGATCAAATATTGTCCTGAGGCCCAGCCATCTACTGCAGCTGGGTGGAGGGTCAGCCCCTCAAAGAGGACGTGGTAGGGGAGCAGCTCCTCCACAGGCAGTTTCAGGGTCGTACCACTAGATGTGCATATGCTGTTAGAGCCCGTGAATAGGATGATGCTCCAGATGTCATTGTTGGTAAATTCTCATTGCTTTCTCATGCAGTTTATGCTTTGATTGATCCTAGTTCTACGCATTCCTATATTAGTACTGTTGTTGCTCGGGATAAAGGGTTGCATGACAGTCAGTTAGACCAGGATATTTTAGTGAGTAATCCTTTGGGGCATAGTATAGTAGTGAATAAAGTATATAGAGATTGTCCTATTAATGCTCAGGGTTATGTGCTTATGGCCAATTTGATTGATCTTCCCTTCCTAGAATTTGATGTTATCCTGGGTATGGATTGGTTATCCACTCACCATGCCACTATTGACTGTAAAAGAAAGAGATTGACTCTTAAGACTTCAAATGATCAGAACATAGTCATTGTGGGTGAAAGAACAGACTTCCTTTCTGGTGTGATTTTAACTACTGCAGCTAAGAGACTTATCAGAAAAGGTTATGTTGCCTACTTGTGTTATCCAATGGAGACCGGGTCAGTTTTCTGGTGCAGCTGGACAGAGTAAGAAGTTTAGAGGGTCTCCTCATTCACAGAACCGTGCATCAGCAGCACCTGTTACTATTTGGAGGAACCTAATCGGTAGCAGTGCCCTAGTCACATCAGTAGCTAGCACACCCAGGAATAGAGTACGAGATCCAATTCCACAGTGCCCTCATTGTAAGAAGTTTCATCCGGGCGAGTGCAGATTTTTGAACAGGGCTTATTTTAGATGTGGGTCTCGTAAACACCAGATCAGAGATTGTCCTGAGGCCCAGCCGTCCACTGCAGCATCACCAGCTTTGGGTGGAGGGTCAGCTCCTCAGAGAGGACGTGGTAGGGGAGCAGCTCCTCCATAGGCAGTTTCAAGCCCTTCAGTATAGCCACCTCAGGGTCGTACCATTGGACGTCATTATGCTGTTAGAGCCCGTGAACAGGATGCTGCTCCAGATGTCATTGTTGGTAAATTCTCACTACTCTCTCATTCAGTTTATGCTTTGATTGATCCTAGTTCTACACATTCCTATATTAGTACCGCTATTGCTAGGGATAAAGGTTTGCATGACAGTCAGTTAGACCAGGATATTTTACTGAGTAATCCTTTGGGGTATAGTGTAGTGGTGAATAAAGTATATCGAGATTGTCCGGTTAGTGCTCAGAGTTTTATGTTTTTTGCTGATTTGATTGACCTTTCATTTCGAGAGTTTGATGTGATTTTGGGTATGGACTGGTTATCCACTCACCAGCACTACAAGAAATCAGGGAAATAGAGACGAAAAATAGAGACGAAATTCCATCTCTAATGGAAAATAGAGACGGAAATTTTCCATCTCTATTTGGTCGGTTGTTAAAATTAGAGACGGAAATGATATTTTCATCTCTAAAAATAGAGATTGAATCTCTTTTCTGTCTCTATTTTTAGAGACGGAAACGGTATTTTCGTCTCTAAAAAAATAGAGACGGAAACTGTTTTTCGTCTCTATTTTTAGAGACAAAAAATGAATTTCCATCTCTATTTTTTAAAGTTTTTTTTAAATATATAAAATAACAAATAATATTAATTTTTTAAATAAAATACTATATTAAAAATTTTACGGTCTCTATTTGCTGTCTTTAAATGTGGAGGGAATTAATCTTGCTATTTTTAGCGAACGAATTTTAGAGATGGAACGATTTCCGTCTCTAAATAGAGACGAAAATTCATTTCCGTCTCTAAATAGAGACGGAAATTCCATCTCTATTTAGAGACGAAAACTATTTTTTGTCTCTATTTAGAGATGAAAATCTTTCTGTCTCTAACATTCTGTCTCTATTTTACAGTTTTCTTGTAGTTCAAGCCACTGTTGACTGTAAGAGGAAGAGAGTAATTTTAAGAACTGCAAACGATCAGGAGATTGTCATCGTGGGTGAGAGATCAGATTTTCTTTCTGATGTGATTTCAGCTACTGCAGCTAAAAGACTTATCAGAAAAGGGTGTGTTTCCTATTTATGTTATGCAATGGAGACTAAAAAGGATGAACTTAAGGCTTCAGATGTGCGCACTGTTCGGGAGTTTCAGGATGTTTTCCCTGAAGAACTTCTAGGTATGCCACCTGATAAAGAGTTAGAGTTTACTATTGACTTAGTACTGCACCTATCTCTATTGATCCTTACAGAATGGCACCTTCAAAACTCAGAGAATTGAAGATTCAGTTGCAAGAATTATTTGATAAAGGCTTCATCAGACCGAGTGTTTCACCTTGGCGAGCACCAGTCCTCTTTGTGAAAAAGAAGGATGGGTCACTTCGGTTATGTATTGATTACAGACAGTTGAATCAAGTCACCATCAAGAACAAGTATCCACTGCCTTAGATTGATGATTTGTTTGATCAGTTGAAAGGTGCGGGCGTGTTTTCCAAGATTGACTTAAGATTGGGCTACCATCAGCTAAAGATTAAAGAGTCAGATGCACCTAAAACAGGTTTTCACACCAGATATGGTCATTACAAGTTCATGGTCATGCCTTTTGGATTGACAAATGCTCCTGCAGCTTTTATGGATCTAATGACTAGGGTTTTCCACCGTTACTTGGACCAGTTTGTGGTTGTTTTTATTGATGATATTTTGGTGTATTTGAAGACTCCAGAGGAGCATGATGAGAATTTGAGGATTGTTTTGCAGACTCTGAGAGATAAGCAGCTTTATGCCAAGTTCAGTAAATGTGAATTCTGGCTAAATGAGGTATCATTTTTGGGTCATGTGGTATCAACAGATGGCGTAAAAATTGATCCTAAAAAGATTGAAGCGATCCTTCAGTGGAAGACACCCAGGAGTGTTACCGAGGTTAGGAGTTTTCTTTGCTTGGCTGGTTCTTACAGAAGGTTCGTCAAGGGTTTCTCTTCGATTGCAGCTTCTTTAACCAAGTTATTGGAAAAGAATGTCAAGTTTGAATGGTCAGATAAATGTCAGGAGAGCTTTGAGAAGCTTAAGTGTATATTGATTGAATCTCCAGTGTTAGTGCAACCTGAATCTGATAAGGATTTTGTGGTCTTCAGTGATACTTCTAGAAATGGTTTGGGCTGTGTATTGATGCAGGAAGGCAAGGCGATTGCTTATGCCTCCCGATAGCTTAAGACTCATGAGAAGAATTACCCTACTCATGATCTTGAGTTGGCAACTATTGTATTTGCATTAAAGATCTGGAGACATTATCTCTATGGTGAGAAATGCTACATCTACACTGATCACAAGAGTCTGAAGTATTTGTTTACTCAGAAGGAGCTTAACTTGAGGCAGAGACGTTGGCTTGAATTGATCAAAGACTATGAGTGCTTCATCGACTATCATCCTGTTAAAGCTAACATTGTAGCTGATGCTCTCAGTAGGAAGTTCATGGCTTCTCTAATGTTAGTTTGGACTTATCAGATGATGGAGCTTTAATTGCAGAAATGCAAGTTAAGCCAGATTTTCTCCAGCAAGTGAAAGATGCTCAGAAGCAGAATGATCGATTGTCTACCATTATGTCTCAGGTGAAAGATGGCCATGTTAGTGAGTACTCATTGGATTCAGATGGTGTGTATTACAAACAAAGATTGTGCGTTCCTGATCAAGCTAATTTGAGAAGGAATATTCTATCAGAAGCTCATCACAGCAGCTTCGCTATGCATCCTAGTTGTAACAAGATGTATTAGGATTTGAAGATGCTCTATTGGTGGCCAGGCATAAAACGTAAAGTGACAGAATTTGTGGGTAAGTGTCTGATTTATTACCAAATCAAGGCCGAACATCAAGTTCCTTCAGGTTTGCTTCAACCTATTGTCATTCATGAATGGAAATGGGATAGGGTGACCGTGGATTTTTTGTCAGGATTTCCTCTCTCGAGAAAGAAACATGATGCAGTTTGGGTAATTGTTGATCGACTCACTAAATCAGCTAACTTCCTGCCTATCAAAATGGATTATTCGTTGTCTAAGCTGGCAGAGTTATACATTAGCAAGATTGTAAGACTGCATGGAGTTCCTTCCTCCATCAGTTCAGATCGTGATTCGAGATTTGCTTCTTAGTTTTGGAAGAGGCTTCAGGAAGCTTTGGGAACTTGATTTCATTTTAGCACAGCTTTCCACCCTCAGACTGATGGACAATCTGAGTGTGTGATTTAAATTCTGGAAGATATGTTGAGATGTTGTATACTCGAGTTTGGTAACCATTGGGAGCGGTACTTGCCTTTAGCAGAATTCGCCTACAACAACAGTTATCGGACCAGTATCAAGATGGCTTCTTATGAAGCTTTGTATGGTAGAAAGTGCAGAACTCCTCTTTGTTGGACAGAGCTCAGTGAGAGCAAGATTGTGGGGTCAGATCTGATTAGAGAAAGGGAAGAAAAGGTTTGAGTGATTAAAGACAGATTGAAAGAAGCCATGGATCGACAGAAGTCCTATGTAGATCTGAAGAGGAAAGATATAGAGTTTCTAGTGGGAGATAAAGTATTTATGAAAGTTTCTCCATGGAAGAAGATCCTGAGATTTGGAAAGAAAGGCAAGCTGAGTCCGAGATTCATTGGCCCTTATGAAATTATTCAGTGGGTTGGATCAGTAGCTTACAGATTGAAGCTTCCATAAGAGTTAGAGAAGATTCATGATGTCTTCCACGTCTCTATGCTTCAAAGGTACCGTTCAGACCCAGGTCATGTCATCAAGCCTAAAGAAGTTCGAGTTCAGCCAGACATACCTTATGAGGAGTATCTAGTGAAGATCCTGGCTAGTGAAGTGAAGCAGCTTAGGAACAAAAGGCTTCCGAAAGTCAGTCTGAAGTTTCTCTATTTTGGATCGATTGAACCAAGGTTTGACTGAACTTTGACCAAATTTTTATAAATAGTTAGAGTGGATAAAATAGTCTACTGTAAGAGGATAAAAGGCTTAGAATAATTTTTAGAAATTTTTGACAGCATTAGAATTGTATTTTACGGTAAAATCGAACTGAACTGAATTGCACCGGTTTGAGTGAACCGGACCCAAAACGGATTCCGATTGAGTTGAAAATTTTCAGGGAGACTAATTTTAATATTTTAAGAATGATGGAATTTGTTGGGAGTGAAAATGACTTCAAAAACATTAAATTGCACCAAAACAGTGGAAAATGACACGAAAACTGAAAATCGGACCAAATCGGCTCAACCACTCTGGTTGGACCTGGTTGGGTCCAATTGAACCCATGTAAATACACCTAGAAATCTGGAAATCCCCTTGGATTCCATTTTTTTCAGCCTCCCTCTTCTCCCTCTCTTGCCCAATTTCTTCCTCCTCTCTTCACCATTTTTCTTTCATTTTTTCTTCAACTCACCTAAAAATCAAACCTCCCTAACATAATTCAGCTCATCTAGAATCCATTTGTGGTCTCAGAATTTCATTTGGAGAAGTAAAGTGGGTGAAATCTAGACTTGAAGTTTAGGTGTAAAATTGAGGTAAGAGATTTAAGAATTTTTAATTTGGTTTTAAGGTTCCTAAAGGTAATATAAGATGTGAATAAGAGGTTTATCAAGTTTATTTGATGAAAAGAAATTTGGTTTTTATTAAATCTTAATTTTTGTATTTGGACATAATTATGTCCAATAGGTGAGGGAACCTCCAATCAAGCTAAGGGAAAGGGAAAGGAAAATTGAGGAGTATATTTCAAGGATCTAAGGTTTGTGATTGCAAATTCCATCTAATTCCATGGTAAAAGCATGAATTTAGGTTATATTTGTGAAGAAAGTATGTGATTTATGCATGTTTAATTGAAATTAACATGATATTCATGCTTAAAGATGTCAAAAATAATGGTATGAATGATTAAATTGAAGAAATAAATTTTGTGTAAAAAGTTCCTTCTTTGGCCGAATGGTATTCATGTGATTTTCATGTGTTTTCGTGATGTTTTATGTATATTTATGATGGATCTATGGTATTTGGCATGTGAACTAATGTATGGTATGTGCTAGAGCATATGAAAACATCATGAGACATGTGATGTATGTATGGCCGAATGTATGTCATGTGTAAAGTCATGATTTTGATGGGTTTTCATGGAAATTGATGGTATGGTGATGTTATACAACATGTAAATGGCCTAAATAAATGATAAAATTGATAAAAAGAATTAATGTAAATAAAATGGTATGTGGGCCGTATACATATATGTATGTATGCATGTGTACCATAATGAAATAATAAGTTTACATGACATGTGATGATGTAATGATGATAATCACATGTGAAATGATGAAATGGTATGAAAAAGAATAAAATATTATGATAATATACCATGAAAAATAAGTATATCATATTAATAATGTGAAAAATAAAATAATATTGCCTTATGTAGTGATCTGGTAGTCAAGTTTAGTTCAGAATATGTTGGCATGCCATAGAGACATAAGACCGCAGGTGTGAGCATGGCGTCTCACTTTTTAGTAGGCCAATGATGGTCCTACCTCTCTGTATCTGAATATCTTAATTGTACTGTTCTGTATTAAAAGACAGTGGTGGTCCCATAGGACTCCGCTGGTATTTTTATAAACTTTTAGAGTTCACATCTCGTTTATCCTGTATATAGAGTCTGCCAGTGTGTTACAGGGGCATAATTGTAAAAATAAGATTAAAATGGTTAAAATATGATTAAAATAATATTTATGTGGAAAAATGGCATAAATATTATTAAATAAAAGGTTTAAGGGCAAAATTGTAATTTTGTGCATATGTGTGTGAAAGATGGTTAATAAGGGTAAAAATGTAAATAAATGGTTAAATATGAAAATTAGCTACTTTTTGTGGGTAAAAATATAATTTGGCATGAAAATAATAATTAGAGGGTAAAATTGTAATTTAGCATGTAAATTAAAGGTAAAATTGTAATATTAGTGAAATTGATTAAATTAGTGGCATGATTGTAATATTAGTGAAATTAAAATGAACTAATGGCATAATTGTAATATTGGTGAAGTATAATTGAACTAATGGCATTTTCGTCATTTTGAAAAAGTTTAAGGATATAAATGAATTATTACCATAAGTTAAGGGCAACATGGTAATAAGATTATTTTTGTGAATTAATTTTGTAATTGCCCCAATTATGTAATTTAAAAATAATTACATGTAATATTGCATGTTTAGTTGGGAATTAAATTAAATATGTTTATTTATATTAAATAATAGTATTTGTGAATATTATTATGCATGAAAAATTAAATTAAGTGAAAATTTATGGAATTGCAATCACCACTGAGCATATTTAATGCTCAGCACGTAGTTTTGTTAGGTACTCCGTAGGATTTTTGGGAGCAGAGCATACCTTACACTTTGGAAGTTGTATGGAATATATTATTTAGAATATTTAAGTATATTAAGAAGTTTGGCATGTATATGTCTTATAATACTGTTTTTGGGTTTTGGACTGTAAAAGATTAAAATAACTGTCTCTAGTATATTTGTCTGTGCATGCCTAATAATTAGTAGAAATTAAGTTAATACTATTGGTAAAGTAAAATATAGATTTTTAAGTTAAAAGAAAACTTACCAAATGAATAGTAACTTAGACAGTTATAAGTCAACCGGTATAATTGATAACGAATTAAAAATAGTAATTTTTAAGTTTATAGATTAATTAAATAATTATTAATAGACTTAAGTAAATTGTCTTTGCCATACGACACTATTCACGCGGTATTATACATACGATACTATTCATGTATACGGTACTATTCAAAAAAAATATTTACCTGTTTTAATTAATTGTCTATTTAATAACCTGAATAGTTTAATTAGGTTAACTGGATTAAAATGAACAGTTATTTAATCGGATAATAAAGTATTAGAGTATATGTCAGTTCAGTGCGGTGGCAACCGGTATCCGTATCACATACGGGTATAGGGCGCTACATAGGGTCTTCATTTTTGATATAAGTTTTGTATCTTATGTCTTTTTGGCATATAATTATATATTTTAACACAGTAATCAATAAGTATATTATTGGAACGTCTGTTGAGTAATGTAATGAAACATGGATTTTGTTACAATTTATTGTATAGAATATTAAAATGATGAAATTTTATATTTTTGATTATTAGACATGTATTCTGTTTGTACACTCGCTTATTCTCTGAAAGGGGTACAATGGGTGTTACATTCGGGTAACTAGCTTTAATTTTACCTATGGTATTCATATGATATGTACCTTTGAGTACCTACGGGTACCTATAGACACTAGGTCTTAAGGAGGCTTCTGATTAGGATTACTCAGTGAGGATTATATTGCTCCAAAATAGCCAGAGAATAGAAGCACGAGGCTCTCTCAAGGTTTCATGCTTTTAAAAGGAAAATTGATTTCAAAAAAAAGAGAGAAAATGATTTTTGACTGCTCTCCTCCGGAATTTTCAATACCTTAAAAAGGGGTCTCTTCTTTGGGTTTCCATTTTTTAAAATTAAAAAATATATATTAAATAAAAATTACAATTATTAAAAAAAATAAAGAAAAAAAAAGAGAAAAAAAAAGAAAAAGAGATGGATTAATTAACTAATAAAATTATATATGTAACATTATAGGAAAACATATGAAGGAAAATCAAATAAACCAAAAATAAATTAAAATATGGGGATAAGAAGAGGCAGAAAAAAAGGAGAAAATCAAGCAATAGATCAATCAAGAGATCAAGGAGAGAAACCTATGTAAAAGAGGGCATAAAAGAGGGAACAAAAAATATAAAAAGGAAAAACCTTAGGGTGAAGAGGAGAGAGCCGGCACCTACAGAAAAAGAGAGTAAGGTAGAGATCAGAAAAGGAGGGAGGCAGAGAGCAAAAAAAAAGAAAGAGAGAGCATGTAAGGGAAAGAGTAAAAAACAAAAGAAAGAGAGAGCATGTAAAGAAAAGAACAAGAAAAAAAAAAGAAAAGAAAAAAGAACACACAATAAACCACACACACAACAAAACACAAAAAAAAAAAAAAATAGCTTCTCTGTTTTCCAACAAAAAACCGAGGGAGTGAAAACAAGGAGAGGAGCCTCAATAGCTTAATTCTTCTGGTTTTGGAGCTAAATACTAAGGGTAATATTCATTAGCCTCTCAAAACCTCTTAAATTAATATTGATTTTATGTTACAATAAACTTCATTTAGTTTTCCTAATTTTCTCTTTTTTTGATTTCTTAAATCTCTTGGTTTTTAGCTTGTAAATTGATCATTCCTGCATCTTTGTGTTTGTTTTGTCCATCAATACACAAAAATCTTAAATCATGCAAAATTGATGATTTTATGCATATTTGAAATTTCATTGTTCACCATCTCTTTCTTTCCTCTGTTCTTCCATTTTCACATTTCTTGATATCTTGATTTATGTGCTTCATGTATTAATTCATGTTTTACCTGTTCGATTGTTGGTTTTAAGTGACGTGGTGTATGAATCAACCTTTTACTATATGACTATTGACCTGATTTTTGGTTCGGGATGAAAATCTTTTGTTTCTGCTGTTGTTGTCGACCAGTCTGCATCTTACCATGACCGATGAGCAGATTGCCAGTATCGCCTGTTGCCCCAGCAAACGACGGCCACTTCCTCCACTTGCTTCTCCACCCATCGCTTCCCTCTTCTCTTGCCCACCCTTGCATTCTTACATATTTCTTTTCTTCTTTTCCTTTTTTTTTTTGCATGGTCTGCATAAATATGTTGGCTATTGTTCTTTTCTTTTAGTGTTTCTTTTATGCCCATTATATTATAATTAATCTATTTTATTACTTAGTCATTATTAATATCATTATTTATTATTATCATCATCATCATCATCATCATAACTTTTGGTGTTTTTATCATTACTTTTGATATATTTGTCCTAATGATGTTTTGCTTCTTACACGCAATGAATGAATGGCTTGAATGCATTTTAAGTTATTATTATTGTTATTGCATGTCATATATAGTATAATATATATATTATCTTTAAGTTATTATTCTTCATTCTTGTCTATATTCTATTGCTTTCTTATATTTATATTATATATTGTATGTTATATATTATATAATATTTTATTTATCCATTATTAAGTATTTATTTGTACTACTTATTTGTTTATTGTATGTACCTTTACATTCTTAATCATTTTTTTCCTTTTTTATGCTTTTGTGTTTACATTTCTATATATTAAATATGCTATTTATTGTGTGATCTATTATTTTTCGTTATCTTTTATACTTCTGTATTTTCATTCATATTATTATTTAATTATATTTTTTCATGTTATTTTGAACATTTATTTCCTTATAATTTGTTTTTATTGCATTACTAACTATTTGTTTCCTCTTGTTTTTTTTTGTATTTTTTATCGATTTAATGAACCCACATGCACGATGAATGGAGATTCAAAGGCTAGGATGCAGTTATAGTAATTTTTTACTTTATTTATTTTCATTTTTGCCTTTCTTTTATTTCGGTTTTGGATTTGTAATAATAAAGGAATTTGCCATTTGTTGATATAAAAATTCACTTAAAATGTTTTTTACAAATAAAATGGGATTTTTCCTTAATAAAATGGACCAATGTCCAATTTTTCTCCCCAAAATGACACATAAAGGAAGAGTTTTTTTTTTTTTTTATAAAAATGGGATCACTCATCCCTTTTTTTCTTAAAACTTATCTAAGAACTCTTCGCTTTCTGTAAATATGCATGCGGGAACCAATGTTCCCACCTGAATGACTTCCCTGCTTTATGTATGTTTTATTTTCCATTTTGTAAGATAATTTTACTTTATTTTTCATGACTCTCTTCATTTTCTTCATTTCTTATATTGCATTTTTTTTATTCCCATAAATTGTGTGAGAAAGAAGATAGATTTTTTTTTTAAAACTCATTTACATAAAAATTAGCCAAGGTATAAGAGTGATGTCCTGAACCATCTCTAGTTTTGGCTTCATAAGGTTAGAATAACTTTCCTAATGTTTTATTGGGTGGCGACTCTATAATACCTGCCTTGTGGTGCACAACTGTCTTTTGTTGATCGCCAATAATGGAATAGGGGTGCCCCTGTCTATAGCGAAGCGACCAATCTTCACAAGTTTAATGAACCTTCTTAAATCCTAAAAGCGGGGCTCCGGGGACACCGGGGTTCGGCGCGCGTCACAGTGGCGACTCTGCTGGGGACCATGAGACCTTGCTCCTAAATTACCTTGGTTAAATTAAATATAAGTGAGTTTTTGAAATTAAAGTTCTATCTCTTTTCGAAAATAATATGCATTAGAACATGCTAGGGCCTTAGACTTATGTTAGGCATCCCTTTCTTTACCCTGGTGCGTTCCTGATGCATGACACTATGTTCACTCAATATATGAAAGTGTCAAGGATAATCACCAGCCCAAGCCTTATACCATTTGATATATCAAATGATGACCCAATTGGTCATTATGCTCGTGATGAGCTAGACTTATTGGCAAGGGTCATGCTTAGGTAGCCCAAAAGTTTCATCACCAAACTGACAAGCCTATGTAATGACAATAGATACTTCCCTTAGGTAACATGTACCATAATATTGTACTTGCTATGTGGACCATTATATATCGAACAAATTCAATCAAATTATGTGGTCACTCATCAAAGGCTTTCATGCCCCGGTGGCCCATTCTAATTTACTTGAAATGTTTGAATACATAATAGCCAAAACTCATGTGTATGCACTTTAAATATGAGAGGTTATGCTGCTGGTTTTTCATCGTGCACCATACGCATCCATTGGGTTCCCTGATACCTCTTAGACTAAGCCTGCCTAGGAAAAAGACCGCACAATCTCTTGTGTCGGAGTGATAAGGTTGGAAGGTTTTTTGCCTTTGTATGTGTTTGTGAGTGATGCATAGCACGATCATGCATTACATGTCATTCATGCATCATTCTAACTCTTTGAGTCTTGTAACCATCATAGATTCATCCAAGTAATTTAGGGGTTTCGACGATCGCTTTATTAGAGGGTCATTGACTGGATAGCCAGAACTGGAATTAGAGTCAGAGTCAGAGTTGGGATTATAATCAAGTTCAGTCGACAGAAGTTCATAATCCTTACCATAGCAATTACCAGAATTAGAAATGGCTGATCTATCACAATCGACCGGTCAGGATGGTGCCTTAATTGCACAAGAACTGGGTAGAAAGTTTGAGAAATTTAAAAGGAGAATGGTAGCTATGTTCGGGGGATTAGCTGTCGTGTTAACACCACCCACCAGAACACAGCCTATAGCTTCTACCCTAGGACAAATGGAGCCGAATGTTACTGGGAAAGCTCTCATGGCAATTGTTGCAGTACGCCCACCAGCTACTGAACCTAAAAATGTAGCACCTACGAAGCAAAGTATGGAGAGGTTTAATGCTTCAAAAGAAGATTGTATAGAAAAAGATGGAGAGGAACCAGTGGTCACCCAAGTTGTAAAAGGCAAGGGGTATAGGGTAAAAGATGCAGTTCTGAAGAAAATAAAGGAGAAGATAGAGGCGTGGCTTGAGTTTTGATAGCAGAAAAGGGCATTAGGCTCGAAGATGGAGATTTAGATGGTGAGAAGTTATTACCCTAGAGGTTTAAAATGCCCGATTTTCCAAAGGTTGATGGCACTTCAAATCCATCAGCACATATCAAGTAGTACACCTTGGTAATGTAGGGGACAATTTTGACCAAGAAATAGAAAGTTGAGTATTTCTATCTCAGCCTGATAGGCCCTACCATTGAATGGTATCATGGCCTATATGGGAGGATCAAAGAGGATTGGGGCATATTAATGATGCGGAACCCCAAGGTTAAAGAACCCGAAACCCCTTGAACATACACTTTGATTGCAAAGATGAAGAAGACAAAAACCCTCCCTATTGAACCCCTAAACAACACGTTAATGGAAACGCAAATAATTGGAAAATCGAAGATGATGAAAACGCCACAATAGAGACAATTGATAAGTAATCAAATTCTTCATACAATAGAAAAGATAAGCAGGCATTCCTCACTAATCTCTCTAAAGAATTCGGCTAAGCCAACAAGAGTAAACTCTCAAAAGTTTTAATTGATCAAAATCTGAAGTTTACAACTTATGTTAGCCTATTTATATGGTGGTTAACCCTAATTACCCTTAAAACCTAAAATAAACCCTAATAAGGCCTTGAACACACATAAGCCAAAATTCCATGAGCTTTACAAGGTAAATTAAGCCCAAACTAAAAGAAATAAACACACTTAAAATTAAGTCTTAAAAGCTGAATATGAAAGCCCAAAAGAAAGACTAAATAAATAATTAAACTTACTAAACTAAACCCAACAAGAAGCCCACACGCCTAGCCCTTTAAAATACAGCTTAAGTGAGTCATGTGACTTTTTAATGAAGCACATGACATGTACAATTAAAAGCCCAAAGTTGTATAAGCCCTTGATGGCTTAAATTGGCCCAGTTCCTTCACTTGCTTCCAAAAGGCTAAGTACTTTAAGTTGGCCTTCAAGCTCTCCATAGCATTTCTCAATAGCCTCTTCATGAATTTCTTGAGTGACAAAATCTTGAACAAAAGATGACATAGCCATCTTTAGCTTCTAAGCACGTCCTCTTGTTATTGGGCCACTAGGCAGCTTCAAAGGATCTTTGGTGGTTGATGGCATTGTTGGTGGATCCGTATCATTACCTCCCTCCTCAAAAAGATTTGTCCTCAAATCTGCATCCACATCAAAAGGAGAAAGGTCAGAAATATTAAATGTAGCAGAAACACCATACTCACTTGGTAAATCTATCTTGTAAGCATTATCATTAATGCGCTCCAAGACTTGAAATGGACCATCACCACGTGCATCCAACTTTCCCTTCCTTTGGTTTGGAAACCTTCCCTTGCGAAAATGTACCCAAACCCACTCTCCAGGAGCAAATACCACTTGTCGCCTTCCGTTATTAGCTCTTGCAGCATACTTTTGGTTCCTCTTCTCAATGTTGGTTCTGGCTTTTTCATGCAAAGTCTTTACCAATTCTGCTTCCTGTTGCCATCTAAACTTGAAAGCTCATTTAAAGGCAATGGACAAAGATCAAGCACAGTCAGTGGGTTAAAACCATAAATAATCTCAAATGGTGAAAAACTAGTAGAAGAATGAATACTTCTATTATAAGCAAATTCAATGAAAGGTAAACAATCTTCCCACGTTTTGAGATTCTTACCCACTATAGCACGAAGTAAGGTACCCAAAGATCTATTCACTACCTCTATTTGACCATCTGTCTGCGTGTCACACCCCATTTGCCCCCTAGTATAATGAGCCTGTCTGTGTGAGCATGCATGTGCATGTGTTCAGCATGTCATAAGGGTATTTTAGTAAAAATGCATGTTTTTGGGTTTATTATTATGTGGGTGCATACATGACATTAGTAATGTGAGTTAATTGGGAATTACTTGTGTATATTGGAGCATACCATTGTAGGGTGTTTTTAGTTGAGTTTGCATTAGATGTGTGTGATGTGTGGGGTTAGGGTGTGAGTGAGTAAGTTCCACCACCAAGAAAATGACATGTGTATTAGGTTAGGGAAAATGAATAAAGAAAAGAAGTAAGAAAGAAGAGAAGATCAGATTCACGTTCTTCCTCTTCAACCTTCATCTTCTTCCTCCTTTTCCCTTTCCTAAATACTGCTAACTGTTAATCAAGTTGTGTTGTGGAAATTGCTCACTCTTGCTTCTAACTTGGTAAGTTACTGCATTCTCCACCTTATTCTCCATTTGCTTTTATCTTTTTCTTCTTCCTTGAGCTTAGGTTTAACTTAGGGTTTTGCATGTTGGATATTTGTGTTTAGCTGAGGCTCCACGCGATCCCAAAGGCAAGGAGATTGCTGGGAGCAGTGGGACTAAGTGAAGAGAAGCTTAGAATTCAAGTTTGGGAATATGTGATTGTGAATTGTGTGATTTTGAGGTTACTGTAAATTTCTAGGGTTTATGTTCTTGAAGAATCTGAATGCATATATACTTGATTTGATTGTTTAAATGCTGAATTGAGTTGTATATATACTGCTTATATTGTTTGAAATGTTTACGGGAAGGTAAGAACAGGTTTGATTGGTTTTGAATCAAATTCGGGATGGATTTCTGGGTTCTGAGAATTCTGGAAATGGGAAAATCGCGTTTCTGTTGAAGTTCCCATTTCCAGATCGTGTGTCGCGTGACTAGCCAAGAAAGAGAGGCAAGTCACGAGACGTGACCTTCGGTCACGACTCGTGACCTGCCAGTTTGAGGCCAGTCACGAGTTGTAGCTGCTGTCACAGCTCGTGACCAGCTAAAATGAGGCCAGTCACGAGACGTGACTTCCAGTCACGCCTCGTGACCAGCCTGAGATAAGGTACGTCGCGTGATAGCTGAAGAAGTAGCCAGTCACGAGACGTGACTTCCAGTCACGCCTCGTGACCAGCTTGAGCGTCGCGTGATCAGCGAGATCACGCCGCGTGATCTGCGAGGGACGAAGCAAGTCACGAGGCGTGACCCACAGTCACGTCTCGTGACCTGCCTTGTGAGGAGGCCAGTCACGCCTCGTGACCAGCCAACCTCACCCGTTATCCCGTTCAGCCCTTTTTCCAAAATTTCCCGGCTTTTGACTCAGAAATGAATTTGGTGTTTCTTCTGAATGGACTTACATTGCGGTATGATTCATGTCATACTTTTATATGCTTTGATATAAATGATACCATGTTTTGCTGATGAACTATACTCCGTATTCTGAAATGTGATTTGAATGACGCATAACCTGCTAGAGTCGAGTAAGTGGATAGTTAGGCATGCCTAATAGAGTCTTTAGCTGCAGCCCTCAGTTCAGTTTGGACCCCGATCAGGTCCCCGTTTGGTTCCTCGCGAACCCTTCAGTATTAAGATCTTGTTTAAGATCCCCTCAGTATAAAAATATTGTGCTTTGATAAAATGTATTGACTTTTGATTTGTACCTGTGAGGTACCCTCAGTATTCGATTCGTACCCGTAAGGTACCTTCAGTACACTCGTTATCCACTATCTAGAGTCAGCAGGTGTTCATTAAATAATTGGTTGAATTGCTCGGTTCTGAATTGGATATAACCATGTGGTATCTGAATGATTATAATGATGGTTATATGTTCAATTAATATGGATAGGGATATGTAATTGCGATGCAAATGTATGGCTTTAATTTGTGAGCATGACTATATGGATATTGTTAAAGCTATTGCATTTTGAATTGTGAATGTGAAATGCCTTGACGACCATTGTGAATGGCCGTCCATAAATTATGTGTGTTTCCCCACTAAGCGTTTATCGCTTAGCACGGTGTTTTACCCGTGCAGGTGCGGAAGGAGTTTTGATCTGAGAGTCGCCGTCATCAAGCCAACACATAAGGGTTTAGTGTAGGGCTTAATTTTGTAATAGTTGTTGATTCTTTTTGTATAGAACTCTCATGTATCAGTTTTGTATCAGCTTCCGCTTTTGTATATGTAATATTATTTTGTATCAATTAGTTGATCAGAATATTATTGTAATGGTTTGTTATATTAATGCATGATCAGCTATGATGTTCTTTTCCATTAAGTTTTTAATTATTCTGTATTTCTGAATGTATGTTTTTGCTTTGTTATTATTTGTTGACACCTTGACTCATACGGCATCTCACTCCTTATCGGATGGGTTGCCTACGTATGGGAAGGGGGTGTTACACTGCGGGTGGCAAGTAGTAGAAAATAACAACTTTGTACCCAACTTACCCCATAGAACACGCCAAAAATGAGAAAGGAACTTTGTATCCCTGTCAAAAACAATGGTGCGTGGTATACCATGCAAACGCACAACTTCTTTAAAGAATAGGTCAGCAACATTAATAGCATCATCACATTTATGACAAGCAATAAAGTGAGCCATTTTACTAAACCTATCTACCACAAAAAAAAATGCTATCTCTACCACGTTTAGTTCTAGGCAATCCAAGCACAAAGTCCATAGAAACATCAGTCCAAGGAGAACTAGGTACAGGCAGAGTCATATACAAACCATGGGGCATAGTTTTAGACTTAGCTTGCCTACATGCAACACATGAATTACATACTTTCTCCACATCCCTGCACATATGAGGCCAATAAAAATGCTCATTTAACATGTTATAAGTCTTATGCACCCCAAAATGTCCCATCAATCCCCCACAATGAGATTCTAATACAAGCAAATCACGCATTGAACACTTAGGCAAACAAAGCTTGCTGCCCTTAAACAAAAACCCATAATGCCTATAGAATTTATCAAAAGCTTGATGCTCACATGCTGCATACACATTACCAAAATCAAGATCTCCAACATATAGTTCCTTAACATGCTCAAAACCAAGCAATTTAGAACTAAGTATAGAAATTAAAGCATATTTTCTTGACAATGCATCCGCAACAATGTTATCTTTTACATGCTTGTATTGAATAACATAAGGAAATATTTCAATAAATTCAACCCATTTAGCATGCCATTTATTCAACTTACCTTGTCCCTTTTGAGGGACTCATGATCGGTGTGAATGACAAACTCCTTGGGTAGGAGGTAATGCTGCCACACATCCAATGCTCTCACTAAAGCATAAAGCTCTTTGTCATAGGTTGAATAATTGAGTTGGGCTCCATGTAGCTTCTCACTGAAATAGGCAATTGGTTTCTTTTCTTGCATCAAAACCGCCCCAATACCTACACCAGAAGCATCACATTCTATTTCAAATGTTTTATCAAAGTTAGGCAAAGATAAAATAGGAGCGGAACACAACTTCCCTTTCAAAGTCTCAAATGCCTTTTGCTGTGCTTCTCCCCACTTGAACCCAACCTCCTTCTTGATTATTTCTGTGAGTGGTGCAGCAATAGAAGAAAAATCCTGCACAAAACGCCGATAAAAGCTTGCCAAGCCATGGAAGCTTCTCACATCTGAAGTAGTCTTAGATGTAGGCCATTCCTTAATTGCCTTCACTTTTTCTTCATCCACTTCAATTCCCTGTGCATTCACCACAAAACCAAGAAACACAAGTCTATCTATGCAAAATGTACATTTCTTAAGCTTAGCATACAACTTTTCAGATCTCAAAGCTTGTAAAACTAGCCTAACATGCTCAATATGCTCTTCATAAGACTTGTTGTAAATGAGTATATCATCAAAATACACAACAACAAACTTCCCTAAATATGCACACAATACATGGTTTATAAGCCTCATAAAAGTGCTAGGGGCATTAGATAGCCCAAATGGCATAACCAACCACTCATACAAACCATATTTAGTTTTGAAAGCTGTTTTCCACTCATCACCAGGTTTCATTCTAATTTGATGATATCCACTCATTAAATCAATTTTAGTAAAATACACAGCACCACATAATTCATCCAACATATCATCTAGCCTGGGAATGGGATGTCTATACTTTACAGTGATTTTGTTGACTGCACGACAATCAACACACATCCTCTATG
The DNA here is from genome assembly GCA_947683425.1 of Excoecaria cochinchinensis. Lineage (NCBI taxonomy): Eukaryota > Viridiplantae > Streptophyta > Magnoliopsida > Malpighiales > Euphorbiaceae > Excoecaria > Excoecaria cochinchinensis. The sequence goes on from CANTUQ010000112.1 coordinate 6,316,392, forward strand.
TTCCATCCTTTTTAGGCACCAATAGGACGGGTACTGCCCATGGACTCATGCTTTCTCTCACCAATCCCTTCTCCATGAGTTCTTCCACTTGCCTTTGCATTTCCTTTGTTTCTATAGGATTGCTTCTATAGGATGGTCTATTAGGAATGGTAGATCCTGGCACAAAGTCAATCTGATGTCTATCCCTCTCAAAGGTGGTAAACCATCTAGCAACTCATCAGGAAAAACATCAGAATACTCCTACAACAAAGAAACAAAACTAGAAGGCAAAGAATCAAGATTAGGGTCAGTGTTAGTAAACAAAACTTCCTTGTAGATTACAAGAACCAAAGGTTGTCTTAAGGCTAATGCACTCTTGACCTCCCTTGCTCTAACATAGAAATTCTATTTTTGCCTCCCCCCTTGCTTGTTTTCACTCACCACTGGGCCATTTATTTGTTTTGTTTCTTTTTGTGCCTCTTTTCCCCCTTTCTTTTCTTTTTCCCTCTTTCTCACCCCTTGGGCCAAAACCTCTCTCCCCTTTTCTGTTTTGGCCAAAGCCTCTTTCTCTTTCTCAAACATTTTCTTTTGATCTTCATAAATCTCTTGAGGAGATAATGGGGCTAAAACAACCTTTTTACCTTCATATGAAAAAAAAATCTGTTAGTGTACCCATTATGAATAGCTTGTCTATCAAACTGCCAAGGCCTTCCCAAGAGCAAATGACCTGCCTGCATAGGTACAACATCACATAAAACTTCATCCTTGTACCATCCAATAGAAAATGGCACTCTAACCTAGCGTGTCACCTTAACCTCTCCACTGTCTTTCAACCATTGCAATCTGTAAGGTTTAGGATGCTTCTCACATGCCAAGTTCAACTTCTCAACCATACTCACACTAGCTACATTTGTACAACTCCCCCCATCAATAATGATTGTGCACACTCTCCCATTAACTAAACACTTAGTGTGAAATATGTTTTCTCTTTGTTCTAAGCTATCTTCCTTAACATTCAAGTTTAAAGCTCGCCTAGCAACTAATGACTTCCCACTTTCAGCAACTAACAACTCCCCCTTGCTATCACAATCACTACAATCTTCTAAAGGAGGCATTTCATTATCACTTTGTTCTGATTCAGAAGTAGTTTTCCCATCATCCTTAGCAATTATTACCCTCTTATTAGGACAATCACGTGCTACATGCCCCTTTCCCAAACATTTAAAACATTTAATTTCTCTACTAGGGGTAGGAGTACTAGAGTTACCTTTAACACCTTTATTTGGAATTTGGGTTGCTTTTACTTCTTTGGAACTCGAATCTGCCCCATAGGGTTTAGATACCCTAAAATCCTTCTTCTCCTCCCTCTTGGTCCATTTAGACCCCAAAGTATAGCTTGAGTTGATGCCGATCTTATTGAAGCTTTTACTCCTCTTTTGTTTTTCAATCTTGATTGCCATGTGCAACATTTCTTCCATAGTGTCATATATATACATCTCAATGGCATCAGCAATCTCCTTGTTTAGACCACCTAAAAACTGAGCCATGGTGATCTCCTCATTCTCCGCAATATTTGCTTCACCATGCACATTTCCATATCTTTATAGTAATCCTCCACGAATTTTCCTCCCTGCACAAGTCTATGCAATTTTTGATGTAATTCTCTAAAGTAGTGTGAAGGAACAAACCTTTTTCTCATGTCTTCCTTCATATCCTCCCAATTACTAATAGGACGCCTCCCTACTTTTCTTCTACTCAGATTGAGTTGCTCCCACCAAAACATTGCATAATCAGTGAACTCTACAGCTGCAATCTTCACCTTTTTTTCCTCTGAATATTTATTGCATTCAAAGATCATCTCCACCTTTCTCTACCACTCCAAGTACTCTTTTGTACTATTTTTGCCTTTGAATGGAGGAATCTTGAGTTTGATGTTACCCAAGTTTCCATCTATCCTTGCACTAGTTTACTCTTCCTCTTCATCATCAAAATCATGCTCCCCATGTCCTTGAATAATGCGGCCTCTCCTTGCTGCCCTTCTAGGTGCATTAGATATACTCCCTTCAAGCCTCTCTTCCATTCCATCCATTCTAAGAGACAGCTTTCGCATCTCACTAATGAAAGCTTGATAGAGCATCTTGTTATCTGGTACATGATCTTCACCTTGGGATATTCCCTTCCCACTAGTTTCTTTAATCATGGTGTATTACTTGCAAAATTGTTAGATAAAACCTCACAAGCACTCCCTCACGTGTTTACACTCAAAGAATGTCACTCCTCTCATATTTCACACAAATAAGGCTTTTACCCTCTTAATGTCCTCACACTCTCTTGCCTTTTACCACTCAAGCTTGCAACTTTAAAATTGCACTTTAGAATTCAATCCACAAAGCAAGAATCTTGAGCACGTTTAAGAAAACAAATAAAAAGTAAGCACTAACAATAAAAAGATAGCTCAAAACTAGAAAAGAAGACACTAGACACAATGGAGGTGATACACGGTCAAGAGTGGTGTACCACTAGATTATATCCAAATTAGAGTATTAGAACAAGCAAAGATACTCTAACAGTGTAAAGGAACAAAAGCAAGCTTAAAACAAGGAAATAAGCAACAAAAATTAAGAAAAATGACAATTCTGGACAAAATGTATGAATTTGATTCACTACAAAGTAAACCAAATATAGAACCTAGATATTCTACCCAGCAAAGCAAGAAATCAACAAAAAGACAAAATTAAACTAAATAAAGTAATTTGCATGCAAGACAACTCAATTTAGAGCCAAAATAATGAATAGGCCAAATGGTGTATCAAGCTATAATTAATGTGTCAAGTTGTGTGCAAAATGATGGCGAAGTGATAGGAAAATGATGGCAAAGTGATAGGAAAATGATGTCAAAATGGTGTAAAAATTATGGCAAAATGGTGGCAAAATGGCAGGCAAATGATGGCAAAATGGTAGGAAAATGATGGCAAAAATGATACAAAAATGGTGTAAAAATGATGGCAAAATGTTACCAAAATGGTAGGCAAATGATGGCAAAATGGTAGAAAAATGATGGCAAAAGGTAGAAAAATGATGACAAAATGATAACAAAATGGTGTAAAAAATGACAGCAAAATGGTACCAAAATGTTTCCAAAAATGGATAGCAAATGTTAGGAAAAAATGTTACCAAAAATGGATAACAAATGACAGGAAAATGATATCCAAAATGATTAGCAAATGGTAGCACAAATGGATAATAAATGATATCAAAAATGGCAACTCAAATGGATATGAAATGGATAACACAAATGGATAAGAAATGGATAACACAAATGGATAAGAAATGGATATCACAAATGGATCAAATATTGCAAATTAAATCCTTGGTCAAGTAGGATTAGGATTCCAATTCCAATTCTGCTATGGATTAGGATTTTGAAAACCTAAACCCAAAAGGATAAGGATTAACTTTACTAGCCCTTAAAGGATTCCTAATTCCCAAAGCAATATGGATTAGTTTCTCCCACCTATTATAGGATTTGGATTTGCTCTCTTCTATATAATTCCCTCCTTGGCCGAATTGATCACTACACTTTTCTCCTTCTCAATTCTTTTCTTTCACATTTTTTTTTCTCTTTTTTTTTTTCTTTTCTTTATATGAAATAGAAAACAACTAGACTACAAATTACCAAACTTCTCAAGCCCAAAAAAAATCATAAATCAAATTCGGTTTTCTAACCCCCCTTTTTTTTTTCAAAACGTAAAAACTTCAAAGTGAAGAACGGAGGCTTAAACGTCGTTTTTAAGGGCCAAAAATTGCAGTTACATAAGGCAAAGCCCAAGTAACGATTATAGAGCATGAAATTCCTTTCCGAAAACATAATATAATAGCAAATCCGACACTCTAGTCAAAAGTTATGGCCTCTCGAAATATATATTTTTTTTTATCAAATCAGCAACTAATCTCTAATGTTCTTCTACTAGGATTCGAAATCAAGCTAAAGATGTTCAAGATTCGGTTCAAGGTAAAGGTAAGCAAAGAAAAAGGCTAATTTAAACACATAAAAAAAACATAATTAACTAAGAACTTAATGCAACCTAATTCGGCATAAACATAAAGAATTCAAATAAAAGAAACACAAACCTAATACTAAGATAAATAGGAATTTACCTTAACTTTGGCTCTGATACCAAATGATGCGGAACCCCAAGGTTAAAGAACCCGAAACCCCTTGAACATACACTTTGATTGCAAGACAAAGAAGACAAAAACCCTCCCTATTGAACCCCCAAATAACACATGTATAGAAACGCAAATAATTGGGAAATCGACAAAGATGAAAACGCCACAATCAAGACAATTGATAAGTAATCAAATTCTTCATGCAATAGAAAAGATAAGCAAGCATTCCTCACTAATCTCTCTAAAGAATTCGGCCAAGCCAACAAGAGTAAACTCTAAAAAGTTTTAATTGATCAAAATCTGAAGTTTACAACTTATGTTAGCCTATTTATATGGTGGCTAACCTTAATTACCCTTAAAACCTAAAACAAACCCTAATAAGGCCTTGAACACACATAGGCCGAAATTCCATGGGCTTTACAAGGTAAATTAAGCCCAAACTAAATGAAATAAACACACTTAAAATTAAGTCTTAAAGGCTGAATATGAAAGCCCAAAAGAAAAACTAAATAAATAATTAAACACGCCTAGCCCTTTAAAATACAACTTAAGTGAGTCATGTGACTTTTTAATGAAGCACATGACATGTACAATTAAAAGCCCAAAGTTGTATAAGCCCTTGATGGCTTAAATTGGCCCAATTCCTTCACTTGCTTCCAAAAGGCTAAGTACTTTAAGTTGGCCTTCAAGCTCTCTATAGCATTTCTCAATAGCCTCTTCATGAATTTCTTGAGTGACAAAATCTTGAACAAAAGATGACATAGCCATCTTTAGCTTCTGAGCACGTCCTCTTGTTATTGGGCCACTAGGCAGCTTCAAAGGATCTTTGGTGGTTGATGGCATTGTTGGTGGATCCGTATCAATTAGTAGAGGAGTTTTTGAAGCAGTACGATTATAATACGAGGATGGAAGTCACCCTAAAGGACTTAGAGCTACTATGTCAGAATCCAGAAGAATCCTTTCATGAGTATCTGACTCGATAAAGGAATATGGTGATGGAGATGAGGAGAAAACCCAATACCTCATATAAAATTAGGCTCTTCATTCACAATGCAAATCCTTATGTGAAGGAAGGGCTTAAGATGAAAAGCTTAAAGGATTGGGAATCTCTCAAAGACGTGGCCATTAAAGCTAAGTTCGAACATTTAGAGAAGATAGCTAATTTTTCAAATCGGGGTTTTGGTAAAAATGATTGGGACAACAGTAATAGCAGGGGCAACGGTGATAAAATCGCCAGAGTTTCGGCTATAGGGACAACCCGGTGATGTTATTCAAACTTAGGCAGACAATTATCTTGGTGTCTTGCCCATTTCATAAACGAAGGAAAATTGCAACCTTTTCCCCCTATGGCAGCAAAGAACCTAGGGAAGCCCGCACATAAGACCGACTGGTACTATAACTACCATCAACTACAGGGCATGAGACTGATTACTGTCGAGCTTTGAGGGACTTTATTCAAGACTTAATTGACACCCAGCAAGTTCCAAATCCAGAAAAAGGAAGTAAGAGATGAAGAGGTTGCAATGTTATGTAACCACCTATGCTTGTGATCGACTCAGGTTTATTAGAAGGGTATGCGTCCTAAGATTCACATGGCCTTTAGCTGTCATCCGCCTAGTTCCTAAAAGAAGCAATTAAGGAGTTCGAAATGCTGATGACATAATATGTGCCTATGAGCTAAGATTATGATGATGCATATGTTTTTCTAGCTATGTCAAATAATATGAGCTTCTCTAATACATGCAATGTCTTATTTTATTTCATCTTGCATGGTAATAATCATGAACCATTTATATAAGACAGTAATTCAATAAACATTGCTTTATTTAATTTCGTGCAAAAAAAGCATCTTAGTTGCAACCAATTTGACTCCTGAAGTGAGATGAATTTGAAAGATAAAAAAATTAAAAAATTAAAAAAATTAAAAAAAAAAGTCTTACCCTTGGCCTGGAATGATATGCTAAGGATCAATAAAGGGATTGCTAGGACACGCTACTTCAGCTTGCCTAAACAATAAGTTAGCCAATTCAAAAGTCCAAAGGCATGGACAGATCAGAAGGAGAATAAGATGCAGATTCCAAGTAATGAACGTTAAAGAAACTAATGGGAAACCATAGCTTCATAATATTCCCAAATTATTTGGAAATGCCAAAATTTCCTCGAATATGCCACAAAAAAAGACCACAAGATGAGTTATAAGCTGTCGCCTCGACTCGTTATTCTTAAATGGAACATTGTACAAGACAGTAAATAGAACTTCAATTCCTAACCATTCCCTTCTCCTTAAAATAACCACAACACAGCCCATTAAAACCAAGTCTTAGAATCCCTTTCCTTTTAAACATTTGAGATAGTCACAATAAAACCAATTAAAAACTGACCTTTAACCGTTTAGAGTCAAAATGAGCAAAGCATGAACTCTTGTAGTTAAACATAGAATGAGAGCTCATCAATACGATCAAATTTGGAAAAGGAAGTTTATCTTAATCTTCTGGAAGTGGGTCAAGGGTCGTTATTGGAAAGAAAGAAACCTGGTGTACAAATAACTCAAAACAAATGCTCCAAGTTACACAAGCTAAAGTCAGATCCTTTGTGCTAGACAAGTTACTGATAGAAATGACAACCATTCTTGATGGCAATGATGGAAGAAGATTCAAGAAATCAAGCAATGCTAACGGAGTAAAGAAGGTTCCATGGCAAAAAAAAAAAAAGAAAGCCTCGCGGGTCAAAAACTAAAAAAAGGTGGCCTTACTAAAATTGGGCACCTACTAGGATGAAAACTGAAAAAGGCGCACAGGGCAAAAATTAAGGGTTGAGAGAAAATAATCAATCAAGAAAATGCGAGAGAGCTGATTCATAACAGGAGTCGAATGCAGACAAGGTGTTACCCTTGAGATTGAATAAAACTGATTACTGTTGTTGCTATATGATGCATATAGATAAAAACGCATGCATAAGGTAGGCATGAGCATACGATTAACCAATTAAGAGAAATTTATGGCATGTATAAGGACACATGCTGAAGTGGGCTCAATTCTGAGGTAGCAGCAACAATAATTCATGTGACAATATTTCTTTTACTATGATCCTTACCATGACATTCTTACCAAGATGTGGTGTTGACAGAAGTATACTATAGGGAGTAGCACCTTGGGACCCGCGCTGAACCCCTGGGGCCCCAAAAACCCGCTTTTAGGGTATTTGAGAGAGGTTCATAAGACATGTAAGGATTACAAGGGCATCTATTTTAGGCAACAAGGAGGTGTTTTGGAGTCGCCACCCAATAAAATATTGGGAAAGCTCATCTAGCCTCAGTGAGCCTAAGACAAGCGTATGCATCTATTTTGGGCAACAAGGAGTATTTTGGAATTTCCATCCCAATAGTACATTGAGATGGTTCATCTAACCCCGTTGAGCCTAAGATGACATATATCGGTCTATCTTGGGCAGAAAGAGATATTTTGGATTGCCCACCCCAATAGAATATTGGGATGGTTCGTCTAAACTCGTTAAGCCTAAGACTAGAGAACGTTTGGGACTTCCCATTTATTCATACCTTGATTATATTATAATTGAGTTTTGAATTTAAACATTCATTCATTTTCTTATACATTTTAATGCAAAAAATAAAGCGCAGATCAATCACCTTACGAAAGCGGTAAATAAAGTAAATTAAGTATAAAGCAAATAAAAGCATAATAATTTACCATAAAACTAGGGGCGAAATACAACCCCCACTATAAATGAATAGAAATTAACATACATAAAACGGGAATATTCGTTTTGGAGTGAGGACATTGGTCCTCGCATGCATGCTTACCAAAAAAATAACATTAAGGTGACCATTTGTTTGGATGTGAAAACTAGGACATTGGTGCTATTTTATTAGAAAAAAATCTGTTTTGATTAATATAAATATTTTTGTTATTTTCTTTTAAACGTGCATAAAATAACCAAATTTATGCGAAATTGCATAGCAAAATAAATAAAAAAGGGCCAAATAAAGAAAATAATACAAATAATAAAAATAACAAGTTAGGCCAAACGAGTCTATTAGATCTCCCCATTTGCTCGCGAGAATGACCCAAGCAAAGAGAACAAGTATTGGAATCGAAAAAAACACAAATGAAATTGATGTTAGTAATTAAATCAATTATCAATTAAAGCATATAAAAGAGATGAATAAAATAAAATGGAACAAAATACATCATGAATAAAAAAAATAAATTAAATGATATGATGAAACAAATAAAACAACATGTTAATAAATTAATACCTAAAGCATAAAAAATGATAATGATAATAATAATGATAATAATAATAATAATAGTAATAATAAAAAAAAGAAGAATGAACAATAAGTAAATAAAAGAATAAAAATGTAAAAAATGTTAAATCTATATCTAAGATAACATAAAATAAATAAATAAACATTAGATCTAAAGATGTACATGATGACTAACTAAATATGAATAAAAAATTAAAAGAAAATAAAAATAAGAGATCGAGTTTAAAATGTTTACCCTCAGAATTCTGATTTGATTGAGGGAAGGATATGATTGGTTTCTTTACTTTGATCTTAAAAATTAGAATTAAAAATTATAAAAATTAGAATTTTATTCCAAGAAAGAAAATTTTCTTAAAAAGAAATAATGAAAGAAATAAAAATTCTCAAGAACATAGAATTAATTTCTTTGTCTCAAGGATGATTATTAATTAAAGAAAAGTAAAAAAAAAAATGTCAAGAACAAAGAATTATTTTTTTTTATCTAAAGAAAAATTATTGATTAAAGAAAAGTAAAAAATTCTCGATAGTAAAAAATTATTCTTCTTTGTTTCAAGAAAAATTATTGACTAAGAATAAAATTTTTTAACCTTAAAAAATTTTATTTTGAGAAGAAAACCCAAAAAAAAATATAGAGATAATTCTATTCAAGAAGAAGAGAAGAGAAAAATAAAAATTTTAACCTAAAAGAATTTCCCTATTTCTCTTTCTATAATTTTCTATTTATATGAATAAAAATGGAAAACCTAATTACTTAAGTAAAAACTCCTTAATTAAATCAAAATATTCCTTATCTATATTTTAAAAATGAAAAAAAAATCATGAAAATCCTTAAAAAATGGGATAAAAATTAATTTTGTGGAAAAAATCCCGAAAAAAATCACTTTTGTCCGAAATCAGTAGATCTAGGCGAGCTAGGGGCGAATGATGGGCGTGCCTGGCGAGGGACACCCATCGGTGGGCGCGCGGATCACGCGGAGCCCGCGCTTAGATCACGCGGAGCACTTATGGGCAAGCGACGCCCAGCGCGGGCGCGAGGGACACCGCGTGCCGGTGGCCGAATTTTTTTTATTAATTTTAAAAGAGCAATTTTGAATAAAACACTATAATTTCCAAACTTCATTTTTTTTTAATTTTTATCTTTTATTTTTTATATATTTTTTTATTTTTTGGTTCTAAAAAGCAATCTTGACAAGAAAATCATTACTTCCAACCTTTTTACCTGTGAACAGGTGTTAATTTCATCATTGGTAGCTCTAATCTGAGCTGCCTCAGGATCGGTGTCTACAGTTGCCCCAATTTTGGGAAAACTAGTGCACTAGTGCCTAGATGAGCCAAAATTCAGAAAAAAAAAATGAAAGAAATGGGTACCTGAGGCAGTTCTTACCTTTTTGGGAGACTGAAGGTTGCAGGTTGTCACTGCTAATTTGTAGCGTATTCTACTACGACCCCTTTGCAATCGTTTTGCTGATCACCATTTATAGATACCGGGTCCTGAGATAGTCCAGATCAGAGTTACCTAGTGATGATAAGATGCCTGTTCATAAGCAAAAAGGTTGAAAGTGATGATTTTTTTGTCAAATTTGCATTTTAGAGTAAAAAAAATAAAAAAAATAAAAAATTAAATTTGAAAAATGGAGTTTGAAAATTATAGTGTTTTTAGTTAAATTTGAAAATTAAAAAAAATTTCCGTATGTCGGCTGCAGCGGCACCCTGCGGCAGCTCCCAAGCGCGAGGGCGGAGCGCCCGCGCGCTAGGCGAGCACGCGTGCCTATGCCCGTCGCGTGCACCGACTGGCGTCGGTCGCCCCTGTTCCGCCAAAAATGCTGATTTTTAGCCCAAATTTGATTTTTTTGGGATGCTTTCACCAAATTTGATTTTCTATCCCATTTTTAAAGGTTTTTCATGATTTTTTCTATTTTTAAATATATATAAATAATATTTGAATTAATTAATTAGTTTTTTGTTAATTAATTATTTTTTCCTTTTTTTCTTGATATAAATAAAAAAAGGATGAAATAAAAAAAGGGGAATTCATTTTTAGGGTTTTTTCTTCTTTTTTCTCTTCTTCTCTTCTTCCAAAAATCCTCTTTAAATTTTTTAGGTTTTCTCCTCAAAAATAAAAATTGTTCAAAGCTAAAAAGTTTGATTTTTTCATGAATATTGATTCTTGAGACAAAGAAAAATCATTCTTTGTTCTTGAAATATTTTTATTTACTTTTTCTAATTGATTATTTTTTCTTCTTGAGACAAAGAAATTCGTTCTTTGTTCTTGAGAAGTTTCATCATTTTTATTTCTTCTTCGAATAAAAATAATTTTTTTGATCAATAATCATTCTTTACACAAAAAAAATCATTTTTTATTCTGGAGAATTTTTAGTTTATTTCTTATTATTTTTGGAATAAAATTTCAATTTTTATCATCTTTAATTCTAATTTTACAAAACAAAATAAGGAAATCAATCATCTTTTTTCCCTTCATCGAATTTGAACTCTAAGGGTAAACATTTTAAGCTTGATCTCTTTTTTATTTTCTTTGATTTATTTTTGTTCATATTTAATTGGTTATGAAGGAAATATAGCATGCCACATGCATAAATTGAGGTAACAAAATCGAGTTATCTGTTACCTACCTCTTGAAAAGCAGACAAAAGCGAAAGCGTCAGCAAGGATCACTTTTAGTGTCACTGGTCTGTCTGTTATCCACAAGTGGTACGACAACAACTCTTTCATAGTCTAAAAACCACTTGGAGAGCAAAAACGGCGAGGGACAAATCTGACAGAGTTTTGGTATTTCGGGAATTTTCTTATTTCTTTTCCTCAAAGGAAAAGGGCCTATTTATAGGCATTCATCTCCCAAAGGAGATGAATGCACCATAAGTAGGAAATTAACTCCCATTAGGGGAGTTACCCCTTTTTATTACATATTAAAGGGGAAGTTATAGGGTTAGACACAATGGTCTTGATCAATCATGTTGAGCCCATTCGATATGATCAACTCATGAAATCTTAAATACCATTGTCTTGAAGACTGCTTGAGGCCAAAGATTGATCTCTTCAATCTGCAAACCTTATGCTCGCTGCCCATTTCAATGAAACCTACTAGTTGATCCATGTAAATTTCTTCATACAATTCTCCATTGAGAAAAGCAGTCTTTACATCCATTTGATGTAGCTCTAGATCTAAACTTGCCACTATGGCCAAAATTAGCCTTATAGACGTAAATATTACAACTGGTGAGAAAGTCTCCTCGTAGTCAATCCCTTCCTGTTGTGTAAACCCCTTAGCAACTAGCTGAGCCTTATATCTTTCAATACTACCATGAGCTTTTCACTTTACCTTGAGAATCCACTTATTTCCAATAGGTTTGCATCCTTTAGGTAGATCAAAAAGTTCCCAAACTTGATTCGATCTCATAGATGCCATTGCTTTAATCCATTTTTCTTTAAATGGGCTTGAAAGAGCTTCTTTAATATTTTTAGGTTCTTCCTCATCTTGTGGGGTAACTAAAAGAGCTTCATTCGACCCTTCGATCTCAAATCGTCGGCAAGGAACACTTCTCCTTTTAGATTTGCACACTTCTGAATCTTGATAAACATGTCTCATATATTCATCATAATTTAGAATGCTCCCATTGGGGCCTTGTTCCATACTCCCACTGGAGTCAGGAATACTCCCACTGAAATCAGGGTCTTGAACATTCGGATCATTTTGTGGTTGAAGGTCTTGACCCTCCCACTCGGATGGAGTGATCCTGATAGTTCTTCTTCTTCCTGTGTTTCATAAAAAGTGAAATCTTGGTTCACTTTGCCCAATCTTGGAAATTTATCCTCTAAGAATATAACATCTAGTGATTCAAATTCTGTCACAGTGCCATTTTCCTATTCACCCATGAAGACGTATCCTTTTGATACTTCAGAATATCTCACAAAGATACTCTTTTTACCTCTTGGTCCCAATTTACCAAATTTGATTGAGGTATCATAGACGTAAGCTGCACAACCCCAAGGTCGTACATGTCTTAGGTCAGGTTGTCGACCGGTCCACATCTCATAAGGCGTGGATGTGACACATTTGGAGGGCACGCGGTTTAAAACATATGTGGCAGTTAATAGACCATCTCCCCAATAGGAGATTGTCAAATTTGCCTCTGCCATCATAGATCTAACCATTTCAAGGAGAGTCCTATTTCTCCTTTTCGCAACACCATTTTGTTGTGGAGTTCTGGGAATGGACAACTGATGCTCAATTCCTTTTTCATCACGTAAAGCTTAAAATTCATCTAAAAGATATTCCCGACCTCGGTCAGTTCTCAAAGCTTTAATGTTCTTGTCTAATTGATTCTCTACAAAATTCATATAAGTCTTGAAGCAACTCAATGCTTCCGACTTATGAGAAATCAAATAGATATGACCATACTTAGAATAGTCATCTATAAATGTGATAAAATAATAGGCCCCATGCCTTGCCCTCACATTCATTGGACCACAAATGTCAAAATGAACTAATTGCAATGGTATTATGGCTCTAGTTCCTTTTCCAAACCGTTTTCTAACTAATTTTCCTTTTAAGCAGTGCTCACACGTAGGTAATTCAACCTTATTTAAATCACCAAGTAAACCTGTTTTGGCTAACTGACTCATTCGATCTTGCCCTATGTGGTTTAATCAAGCATGCCATAATTTCACATGATTCTCATAACTATGTGAAGTAGAAGATATAAATGAAAAACTAGCTTTATTCATAAAGTCAGGATCAATATCCAAAACTATCAAATTGTTTGAAATGAAACCATAACCATAAAAAACACCATCCACACACAAGCTTACATTGTCATCTTTAAAATGTAAATCAAAACCAAGATTCATTAAAACAAGAACAGAAACTAAATTCCTTCGAATGTCTGGGGCGTAAAGCACATCATGTAGTAGTAGGGTTCGGCCTTTATGCAAGACTAATTTGCATGTGACAATCCCTTGAACCGCCACTCTGGCATCATTTCCTACATAAATCCATTTAGCTCCACTGGGCATTCGCCGGAATTCAACAAAGGTATCTCGATCCTTTGTTACGTGGTCCGTTGCTCCTGAATCTACCACCCACAAAGGATGAAATTCAGTTAATAATACAGAATTAGATACACAAATTTCACTCACTTTTGAGTCAGAATAGTGTACTTTTTTGGGCACAGTGCAGTCTTTTGCATAGTGTTCCTTCTGTTGGCAATTAAAGCATTTCACTCTTGAAATGTTCGCTTTCTTTTTGCCTTTGGACTTCTTTGAATTCTGTTCTTTCTTATGCCACTTATTTGTCTTGGTTTGTTCCTTACCTTGACTTTTGAAGCTTTTTCTCTTGTTCTGGTTTGAACTCATTCCCCCAGAACGGGATTGTACCACATGCACTTCAGCATTGACCTTGATCGATGCCAGTCTATCTTCTTCAAGCTCCAGATGACGAGAGACATCCTCAAATGTCTTAATACTGTCAATGTGAGTCAGTTGCATCTTCATATGCTCCTAACTCTTTGGTAAGGAATGGATAACAGCTTGGACCTGCTGCTCGTTGGTCAACTTATGACCATATTCACTAAGCTCACTTATCATATTCTCCATTTCTCTTAGATGTTTTCGCATAGGGTGATCAGACTTTTTCTGATAGGTATCAAATTTGATCCTTAGCGATCAGAGTTTAGTCAGAGTCACACCTCCAAATTTCTCCCGCAATGCAATCCACAGATCCATTGCATTCTGATACTTGCGAAATTGCTTAGTGAGATCATCTTGCATAGCACTCAGCAGAATGATCCGAGCAGTGGAATTCTTTTTCTTCCATGCCATATAGGCATCTCGGTCCAGCTTATATTGGGCTATGTCACCATCCTCAAGTTCAGCCATAACCGAACTTAAGGTTTCGATGGCCTCTTGAACCTCAAGCACATACTGGATTTTCATACTCCAGATTTCATAATTTTCGCCATTCAATTTCAAATCTTTGTTCAGCTCAGCGATAATGGATTTGGAAGCAGTAGCCATTTGGATCCTCAGATCTCTAATGGAAAAAAAAATTGCACAATATTAATGGAGATAAGGCAATAAATGCTATTTACTATGCGTCTGAAATAAAACAACGAGTAAAGTTTTCTATTAGGTTTCAATTCGAAAAGGCTACTGATAGTATCCAATTACCCTCTAATTCCTAATGTCCAACCTTACAAATTTAAATTTCATGCATAGTAAATCTTAATTACTCGATTATTAAGTTCTCAAACTTAAGAGGGCAATCCTATTGGTTTAAATTTATTTCTCTACTTAATAAATATGCATTTATTTTACTCATAAAATAATGCAAGGCAATTAACAGTTAAATAAACACATTTATTATAAAATTAAAAGCCATCATAATAAATAAACTCATTCATTCAACCAACATAAAAAAACAATAATCCAAGATATGGCACTCATGGAAAAAAAAAACAATAAGAAACTTAAGTCTTATTTTAAATGGAAAAATAAACGCTAACTTCATAAGTCTTTGACACACATGTCAACTAGATAATGAGTGAAGACTTCACAAAGTCTTCTTATGGACTGGGTTAATCATAACGACCCTTCGGAGCAATGGAGAAGGCACACCTCTACGCCATTCACAAAGCCATAGACGGCTCACATTGTGTCCACTTCTCAAGGTCATCATAGAATTTTTGTCCGACCTCCACACTCCTCTTTTGGCGGCCTTTAAGATAAACTGAACCATAGCATGTCTGTAAGATCCAACTTCTGATTCCCACACATGTATCATCAAGTTCCTCAGAACCGGATGATGCTCAAAAGAATCGATCATTACCTTAGCTATTTCATTTTGATCTCTTCCACAGCTCAAACCACCAATCCAGATGCACTCTTGCATCTACTCATGCAAAAACTCAATATGATGCACTATTGCATCAAGGTTATCAATCCGGCTATTTTTACGCATCCTGATATTTCGGACTTCACGCACTTTTGCATTCGTCCTAGTAATACCCTCAGGAGTACGTAGAACCATAGGTGTCCTTATCATCACCATTTCTGTAACACATCACAAAAACAATAAAAATAGTTAATACACTCATGTATAAACATATATGATTGAAACACATTTCAATCAACAATAAGGACCGATCCAAAAAAAATTTGAAAACAAAATTTTCCAAATTAATTAAGGACAGAAAATACAATTAACATAATTTTATAATATTTTTAATAATATAAAAATAAAAACTTATTTTCTGGTCATCAAAAAATTTTGGAAAAATTACCAAAAAATCAGAAATATTTTGAAAAATGGTTCCGGGAAAAACCAGGACTGATTTGGTGGCCAGAGGAGGCCGCACGTGCCAACACATGCTGCTAGGGGAGGAGTGACGCGTTCATGCACCTCCCATTGATCTGACATGTGTCACAACCATAGTGGGCCACGTGTCAGCTTGTGGTTGGTCCACCTGTTTGCCACATGGTAGCAAGTTGACACGTCATTGCCACGTGGCAATACCCCCCATTGGGCCACGTGGCAATGCCCCATTGGGCCACGTGGCAACAGTGACATGTCACTGTGCTGACGTGGCTTGACACGTGGCACGATATAATTCGTCCACGTGTCTCCCCCTGATTGGTCCACATGGCGCCACTGGACACGTCGTCTGCCACGTGGCGTGATCTCGGTCTGCCACGTGGCCGAATTCGATTGGGCGATGTGTCCACAGTGACGTGACACTGTGGACGCGCATTTGCGCACGTGTGTGCCACCACCCACGCGCACGTGCCCTTCATCTGGCCACGCGTGCCAGGCACGTGTCGCCTTCCCGCCGAATTCTGGTCTTCGAAATTTTTCCGATGGGGGGTTTTTGGGGCCTGTGATCTCAATGGTATGGTCAAAAATTATAAATCTCAATTTTAAGTTTAGCGTTTTGAATTTCCTTATTTATCCCCTCAATATACGGTGCATATACACGTAATTTTTTAGACCCGAAAAATATATACAAATATATATTTTAACACGAAATAAGTTTATATCGGGTTCATGCATCCTAGATCTACTAATTTTACACATAAAATTTTAGATCCAATTTTAGCCACATGCAAGGACACCAAAAATATTGGCTCTGATACCAATGAAGGAAATATAGCATGCCACATGCATAAATTGAGGTAACAAAATCGGGTTATCTATTACCTACCTCTTAAAGTGCAGACAAAAGCGAAAGCGTCAATAAGGATCACTTCTGGCGTCACTGGTCTATCTGTTATCCACAAGCGGGACGACAGCAACTCTTTCACAGTCTAAAAACCACTTGGAGAGCAAAAACGGCGAGGGACAAATCCGACAGAGTTTCGGTATCTTAGAAATTTTCTTATTTCTTTTCCTCAAAGGAAAAGGGCCTATTTATAGGCATTCATCTCCCAAAGGAGATGAATGCACCATAAGTAGGAAATTAACTCCCATTAGGGGAGTTACCCCTTTTAATTACATATTAAAGGGGAAGTTATAGGGTTAGAGGAAATCCAAGGGGCACAATCCCTTGATCTTCTCTTAATATGGAATTCTTCCATATTAGTAGGATTCTCGGTCCGATACATACATATTTCGGGTCAACCCGAGAAATCATGGGCGCATCCCGACTCCAACAGGTTAACATGTAAATTTTTATTGTTTTCATTTATTTATTTATTCTATTATTTGTACATTTGTTTTATTTAATATGTTTAGATATTATTATTATCATTTAATTATTATAATTATCATTATTATTATTATTATTATTATTATTATTATTATTATTATTATTATTATTATTAAGTATTAATTCAGTAACATGTTATTTTATTTATTTCAATCATATCATTTAATTGCTTTGTCATTCATAATGCATTTTTTCATTTATTTTAATTTATTAATATTTTAATTCATTTGTCATTTCGATATCAACTTATTTTATTTTATTTTATTATTTATTATATGTTTAACTGATTTAATTGATTTAATAACTAACATAATTTTATTTGTGTTTGTTTTTTATTCCAATACTTGTTTTCTTTGCTTGGGTATTCTCACGAGTAAACAGAGAGATTCAAGAGACTCGTTGGGGTTGACTATTTATTTGGATTATTTGTAATATTTTATTTATTTGGCTTTTTCATTTATTTTGCAATGTAATTATTAATAAAATTGTTTATTTTATGCACGTTTAAAAGAAAATAACAAAAATGTTTCTATTAATTAAACTTGGAACTTTTTCTAATAAAGATGGGACCAATGTCCTAATTTTTCCATCCAAACATGTAAATTAATGGTAAAATAGTAATATTAGTGAATTTAAAATGAACTAATGGTATAAATGTAATTTTGGTGAAATATAAATGAACTAAGGGTAATTTTGTCATTTTGAAAAAGTTTAAGGGTATATATGTAATTTTACCGTAAGTTAAGGGTAAAATGGTAATTATGATTATTTATGTGTATTAATTGTGTAATTGCCCTAATTATGTGATTTAAAGATAATTAAATATAATATTGCATGAATAATTGGTAATTAAATTAAATATGTTTAATTATGAATATTTAAATGATATTATTTATTTAATATTATTTATGCATGTGAAATTAGTTTAAGTGGAAATTTCTGGAATTATAATCACCACTAGGCATATTTAATACTCAGCACGTAGTTTTATTTGTCTGCAAGAAGGTACTCCGTAGGATTTTGGAGCAGCGCATACCTCACACATTTTGGAAGTGGTATTGAAGAGTATTATTTGGAATACTAAGTATGTTAAGATTTTGGCATGTATATGTCTTATAATATTATTTTGGGTTTTGGTCTGTAATAGATTATTATAACTGTCACTAGGTTATGTGTGTAGTAGTTTTATTGCATGTGACTGAATGTCTGTGAATGAGTGTCGGGCATGCCTAATAATTGGTAGAAATTAAGTTAATACTATTGGTAAAGTAAAATATAGATTTCCAACTTAAAAGAAAACTGACCAAATGAATAGTAACTTAGACAGCTATAGATCAATCGGCATAGTTAATAGGGAATTAAGGTAGAAATATTAAGTTTGATGATTAATTAATAAGTACTAAAAGACTTAAGTAAATTGTCTATGCCACACGGTACTATTCATACAGTATTATACATACGGTACTATTCATATGGTACTATTAAAAAAAATTTATCGGTTTTAATTAATTGTCTAATTCATAACCTGACTAATTCAATTGGGTTAACGGAATTAAAATGAACAGTTAATTAATCGGAACGTAGGGTGTTACATAACTCCTGAAGAGAGGTTAAAATTTGAGAGAATCTTAAAAAAATATGAAAAAGTCTTTGCTTGCACCTATAAAGACATGCCGGGGATTGACAGAAACGTCGTTGAACATGCAATTCCTACTTATCCGGAGTCTAAACTGATCAAGCAAAACTTTAGAAGACTTAGGCCAGAATGGGCACAGAAGGTAAAGAGGAAGTGTATAAGCGGATTGAGGCTAAATTCTTAGTTGAGGTTCAGTACCCGATATGGCTAGCTAATGTAGTCCCTGTAGCTAAAAAGGACGGGAAAGTTTGTGTATGTGTGGATTATCGGGATTTGAACAAAGCCTGTCCAAAAGATGATTTCCCTCTACCCCATATCGATGTTTTAATAGATAGTGCAGCTTATTGCATGATGTACAGCTTTGTAGATGGTTATGCTGGATATAATCAAATTCTTAATAGAATTATAGATCAGATTAAAACGGCCTTCATCACGGAGTTGGGTACATTCGCTTATCGGGTTATACCTTTTGGGTTAAAAAAAGCAGGCGCGACTTATCAAAGGATGGCTACTAAGATTCTTGATGATTTGATTCACAAGGAAGTGGAGGTGTATGTAGATGATATGATGATTAAGTCAACTACTAGGGAAGGTCACTTTGAGGCATTGGAGAAGCTCTTTCATAGAATTTGACAAGTACAACCTTCGCCTGAACCCTAAGAAGTGCATTTTCGGAGTCACCACTGGAAAACTTCTTGGCCATGTAGTAAGTCAAAGGGGAATTAAAATAGATCCCGACAAGGTCAAGGCCATTAGAGAAACACCAATGCCCCAAAAGGAGAAAAGATGTTAGAAGCTTTCTACGAAAACTTCAATACATAAGTCGGTTCATAGCCAAACTATCTTCAATTTGCGAGCCAGTATTCAAGATTCTCATAAAGGATCAGCCTGTTGAATGGAATGACAATTGTCAGAAGGCTTTCAATACTATTAAGGAATATCTCTTGAATCCACCAGTGTTGAGGCCACCTCGCCTAATCAAGCCACTAATCCTTTACTTAGCGATTGAAAGCAGCTCAGTAAGTGCCATGATGGCTTAAGAAGATGAGTTCGGTGTAGAATATGCAGTCTACTATCTCAGTAAAAAGCTCCTCCCTTATGAGGCTGGGTATGTTGAAGTTGAAAAGATCTGCTTGGCAATAATTTGGGCCTCAAAAAAACTGAGACACTATTTCCACTCATTCAGGGTTCAGGCAGTTGCTAAACAGAATCATTTGAGATATCTTCAGGAAGCGCCTTATTTGCTTGGAAAGACAGGCAAGTGGTTAATACTGCTCTAAGAATTCGATATAGAATACATTACGAGGAAAACCATTAAAGGGAGAGCCGTAGCTAAATTCCTAACTGATCACCCTATTGAAGGAGAACATGTTGAGTACAGCTTCCCAAATGAAGATGTCATGGCCATTGCAATTAAAGGATGCCAGATGTATTTTGACGGAGTAGTTAATAACAAGGGGGCAAGTGTAGGGATCATTCTAATAACCCCGGATGGTGAAAAGTTACCACTAGCTAAGAAACTGAGATATAAAGCCACTAATAATGAATTCGAGTACGAAGCATGCATTTTCGGTTTGGAGGCTCTTTTGGCTTAGGGGCAAAGTCTGCAGAATTTTTTGGGGATTCATCTTTGGTGATCTATGAAATTCGAGGAGAATGGCCCGTTAGAGAAGAAAGACTGGTACCGTATGTGAAGCACCTCTACACGCTAAGTGGTCAGTTTGACACTTGTACTTTCCATTTCGTCCCTAGAGATGAGAATCAATTGGTCGATGCCCTCGTAACTCTGGTGTCCATGTGGGATAACCCAGAAGGAAGGATCATAAAGCCCGTGTTGATCTCATGTTCGAAAAACCCTTGCTTTGAACATGAACAGGTGGTGGATGTCGAGATCACTGATGGAAAACCTTGGTACTATGATGTTCAGAATTACCTGGAGAGGTCGGTATTACCAGAAGAGGCTTCTAAAAAGGATCAAAGAATGATTAGAAAGTTGTCCAATTAGTTCCTCAGTGTAGATGGTATACTATACAAGAGACAAGCAGACGGCATTCATTTAAGATGCATGGCAGAGAAAGAAGTGATATGAGTCTAAATAGCTCATATTTAATCCATGTTTTAGGTTTAAAATAATGTTTATGTGTTGTGTTAGAATTAGGTAGGTTTTACGTTTTTGTTTGAGTTTTGTGTGTGTAGGAGAAAATTGAGAAGATTAGAGAAAAGGAACAAAAATGAGCTAAGGAAATATCAATCTATCGCGAGCGCGACAGGAAGCACCAAGTAAAGAAGGAAAGGAGAAAGGAAGAGAAGAAAGCAAAGGAAGAAGCATTCTGTCGCGAGCGCGACAGGACGCACAATTGAAGGGAGCCAAAGAGAAGAAGAAAAGGAGCTAGCGTGCGTTGTTGCCAGCAAGGCCGCCTATCGCAAGGTCGCGACATGGCGCAGAGAAGAGCCGAAGCGAGGAAGGTGGAGTGAAGATGAAGCCATGCTTTGTCGCGAACGCGATAGAGAGGACCGTTGGGAATTGAATTCAAATTTTGCCTTGAAGAAGTATGACTTTCTACCAAGTCTTGCAACGTTTCTAAGAGACATTTAAAAGGACATATCTTTTAGAGCATTATAAATATAACATTTAACTGTAATTTTTAGTAGTTGAAGAGTTGAATAGTTGAGTAGTTGAATTTTTATTAAGAATTTTCTGTAAGTTTGAGAGTACATTTTTAATTAAAGTTTTTAAGTTAGAATTTTTATGTTTTGAAGAGAAGAATATTGCAAGGAAGAAGATATCCTTTGTGGAAGGGAAAAGGGTCGAAAGATCTCTTTCTTCATTTCTCATCTTTTACTTCTTCTCTGTAATTATTTAATGATGAATTTATGAACTTGAATATTTAATTTTATATTTTATTATTCAGATTAATTTGATATTTTTTCATGTAGAATTTTCTATTGGTATTTAATGCATGATCATTATAAGTAAGTGTTTAAATGAAAAAATAAATTCTTACTTATATCAAATAGAATTTCATCATTGAAGTATTATTTGAGAAATCATAATATTAAATGGTTATTATAGGTTGTTTATTATTCCTGAAATTTGCATGAATAACCCTCTAATTCATTAATGAAAATTGTGAGTTAGAATTATAAATGCATATTTTAGGCACTCTAGTTTATGTTGAAAGAGTAAATTAGAATTTTATTCAACTTGGCTTGCATGACAAGAATATATTCATAATCAAGAATAATTAATTCAAGTTCTATTTATTATTTTATAGTCATTAATCATTTTTCTTCTCCAATTATCTATAACTAGGTTAGATAATATGAAACATAGTATTTCCACTTTCATTCATAAAATTAATAATCATTGAAAACAAGATTAAAATTTAGTAGTAATAGTGTGTAATAATTATCACATTCCTCGTGGGATCGACATCCTTTGTACTATAACCGGTACACCGTATACTTGCGGAATTACCATTTAAAATTGGGCTAACAAGTTTTTGGCACCGTTGCCAGGGAATGATTGATTATTTATTGCCATTATGAATCTTGATTTATGATTTTTGATTACAATATTTATTTCATTTTGTTTGTTTGTTTATTTAGCTTGACTTAGTTTGGTTTTGTGTTGTTTTTACAAGATTTGTTAGTTCATGCCTAGTACAGAAGTTCTCAAGAAGAGCTTGAACCTTTGAATCCTGAAATAGAGAGATTTTTGTCAAGTAACCGGAAATCCAACAGAAAGAAAAATAAGAATAAGAGATCTATCATGGCTGAAGAGGAAAATCCACCAAGGTTAATGGATTTTGCTACACCCGTATTGAGTGATGCTCAACAAGGTGTGGTAAGGCCTACAGTAAATGCTAACCAATTTGAAATAAAACCTTCTCTTTTGCAAATGATTTAAAATAGCATTCAGTTTTATGGTTTGGCAAATGAGGATCCTAATGCTCATTTGGCAAATTTCTTGGAAATATGTGATACTTTTAAAATTAATGGAGTTTCTAATGATGCAATTAAGCTTAGACTTTTTCCTTTCACTTTGAAGGATAAAGCCAAGTCTTGGCTGAATTCATTAACTAGAGGATCAATAACCACTTGGGACCAATTGGCCCAAGTATTTTTATCCAAATATTTTCCTCTAGCCAAAACTGCAAAAATTATAAAATATATCACAACTTTTGTGCAACATGACAATGAATCTTTGTATGAAGCTTAGGAGAGATTTAAAGAATTGCAGAGGATGTGTCCTCACCATAACCTTCTAAGGGAGTTGCTCATGTTGACTTTTTATAATGGAGTGAACCATACAACTAGGGGTACTATTGATGCTGCAACTGGTGGCTCTTTGATGAGGAAAACAATAGAAGCTGCCTTTGGATTGCTAGAAGAGATGGGTATGAACAATTATATGTGGCCCACCGAAAGAGTAAGAGAATCTAATTCTAATGCTAGGGCGGTTCATGCCATAGATTCTGTGGTAGCTTTGGAAGCCCAAATTTAGGCTTTAACTCAAAAGGTTAGTAGCCTTGGAATAGGGTGGTAGTTCATAAAAGGTATGCACACTTTGTGGCCAATAAGGTCATACAAGTGAGGTATACAATTTGGGAGTAGGTAGTTCAGAGGAACAAGTTAGCTTTATACAAGGGCAAGGGCGTGGTAATCCATACTTAAATACTTATAATCCTGGTTGGAGAAACCATCCTAATTTTTTATGGGAGAATAGTAGTAACTAAAATACGGGTGTAGGATTTCAACCACCTCAACATAGGTTAGGAGCTTTAGAGGTCAACATGGATAGGTTCTTAGAGGGGATTAACCTAAAGTTTAGTTCACAAGAAGAGAAACAAAAGAGGCTAGAAACAAAGTTTGACCAAATCACTAAAAATCAAGCCTCATCCATCCATAACTTGGAAGTGCAAATAGGGCAAATTGCTAAGGCTTTACCTTCAAGAATGCAAGGAAATCTACCAAGTAATACGGAGGAGAATCTAAGGGAACATGTTAAAGCCATTAAATTGAGGTCAGGTAAATCCTATAACAATGAATTTGTTTCTACTAATGTGGGTGAGAATGTGTAGGAAAAACTAAAGAATTTTCAGAAGGATGAACCTTCTATCGCAAGCACGACACCAGTCGCGAGCACGATAGAAGAGGGGCAGGCAGACATCGCGAGCACACTACCTTTCGCAAGTGCGAGCAATGAGAATTCGCCTACTGTCGCTGCGCAACAAAAGGGGTTACTAAAGCACAACCTCCCCAAGTTTTTCAATCTCGTCCGCCGTTTCCACAACGCTTGAAGCAACAACACCAAGATAAGCAATTCCAATCTTTTATAGATAAATTGAAACATTTACACATAAATTTGAATTTTATTGAGGCCATCACACAAATTCCTAACTATGCAAAATTCCTTAAAGGCTTGATTTCAAAGAAAAGAAGTTGGCAAGATATATGTACTATAGAGTTGACTGAGGCATGTAGTTTAATAATTTCAAATAATTTGCCTACTAAGCTTAAGGATAATGGTAGTTTTACTATTCCTTGCACTTTAGGAGATGTTGATTTTCCTAAATGTTTATCTGATTTGGGGGCTAGTATAAACCTTATGCCTTTGACTATCTTTAAGAAGTTAGGATTGGACTATGTTAGACCTACTTCTATGGTTTTGCAATTAGCTGATCAATCTATTAAAAAACCATATGGCATAGTGGAAGATGCGTTTGTGAAAGTTGATAAATTCATTCTACCAGCTGATTTTGTTATCTTAGATTTTGCATATGATATAAAATATCTATTAATATTAGGAAGACCTTTTATGAGAACTGGTAGGGTTTTGGTTGATGTCTATGAGGGCACTTTAATTTTAAGAGTGGGAGAAGATAGTGTGGCATATCATATAGATAAGTCCCTAAAATATCGCATGGATGAGAATGTGGGCATGAAAATAGATGTCATTGATGCTTGTGTTTTGGAAGTGTTAGGCAATGCAGGTCAAGAGGAGGTTCATTTTGAAGAAGAAGTCGATGAAGAGGTGGAGCAAGAGAGCTCAAGGCCTGAACTTCTATATAGAAATGAAGCTCCATTGCCAGCTTCCATTGTAAGTCCTGTTAATGTAGAATTGAAAGACCTAACTAGTCATTTGAGGTATGCATTTCTTGGTCCAAACCATACTTTACCTATTATTGTTTCTAACAAACTCACTAATGCTTAAGAGTCTTCATTGTTAGAAGTTGTTAGAAAGAGGATAAAGAGTATAGGTTGGCAAATTTCTGATTTGAACGGAATTAGTCCTAATGTAGTCATGCATAGGATTAACATGGTAGATAAATGTCAACCAAAAGCTGATAGACAAAGAAGACTTAATCCTAATATGAAAGAAGTTGTTAAAAAAGAAGTCATTAAGTTATTAGATGCTGGGATTATCTATCTAATTTCGGATAGTTCTTGGGTAAGTCCTATTCATTGTGTACCAAAGAAAGGGGGTATAACGGTAGTTAGAAATGAGATTAGGGAATTAATTCCTACTAGAACCACCACCGGTTGGAGGGTGTGTATTGATTATAGGAAGTTGAATTCGGCCACTAGAAAGGATCATTTTCCTTTACCATTCATTGACCAAATGTTAGAAAGGATAGTTGGCCATTCTCATTATTGCTTCCTAGATGGTTATTCGGGATATTTCCAAATATTTATATATCCTAGTGACCAAGAAAAGACCACCTTTACTTGTGCATATGGGACATTTGCCTATAGAAGAATGCCATTTGGGTTATGTAATGCACCAGTAACTTTTCAAAGGTGCATGACTTCTATTGTTGGGGATATGATAGAAGACATCATGGAAGTGTTCATGGATGATTTTTCTATGTATGGGGACTCATTTGAGTTATGTTTAAGTAATTTAGATAGAGTATTGGCTAGATGTGAGGAAACTAATTTGGTTCTAAATTGGGAGAAATGTCATTTTATGGTTGAATAAGGAATAGTTCTAGGACATAAAATGTCAAGTAAAGGGATTGAGGTAGATAGAGCTAAAACATGAATTAATAGAAAAATTACCTCCACCAACTACACTTAAGGGTGTAAGATAATTTTTGGGACATGCTGGTTTTTATAGAAGGTTTATAAAGGACTTTTCCTTAATTGTTAAACCTTTAACTAATTTGTTAGTTAAGGATGTACCTTTTGAATTTTCTCATGCATGTATGCAAGCTTTTGATACTTTAAAGGATGCTCTTGTAAGTGCATCCATAATTACTTCTCCTAAATGGGAATTACCTTTTGAAATTATGTGTGATGCAAATGACCTTGCTGTTTGATGTGTGTTAGGCCAAAGATAAGGCAAACATTTGCATGTGATTTACTATGCTAGCCATACATTGTCATCACCTCAAGTTAATTACACAACCACAAAAAAAGAAATATTAGCGGTTGTCTATGCATGTGATAAGTTTAGGTCTTATTTGTTAGGATCTAAAGTAATCATCTATACGGATCATGCTGCATTAAGGTATTTATTTGCTAAAAAAGATGCTAAGCATAGATTAATTCGTTGGGTTCTTTTATTGCAAGAGTTTGACCTTGAAATTAGAGACAGGAATGGATCTAAAAATTTAGTGGCTGATCACTTGTCAAGGTTAGAAAATGATGAAGGACTATAGGAGATAGCAATGAGATTAATGAATCCTTTCTTGATGAGTCTCTTATGTCTATTGAGCAAGTAAATAGTCCTTGGTTTGCAAATTTTTCTAACTTTCTTGCCGCAGGACATGGCAACAAAAGAAAAAATTCTTTATTGATGTCAAAAATTTTCTTTGGGAGGAACCCTATTTATTTAAGATAAGTGGGGATGGTATTATCCGAAGGTGTGTTAGTGAGGATGAGTATGTAAACATTTCAACACATTGTCATTCATCTTTGTATTCTGGTCATAATGGTAGTACTAAGACTGCCTCTCGTGTGCTAGAATGTGGTTTCTTTTGGCCAACTTTATTTCATGATGCTAGAGTTTTTGTAGCTCATTGTGATAAGTGTCAAAGAGATGGTAACATTGGGAAGAGAGATGAAATGCCTTTGAACAATATCTTGGAAATAGAGATATTTAATGTGTGGGGGATAGATTTCATGGGTCCTTTTCCTACATCCTTTGGACAAAACTACATTTTGGTTGGTGTTGACTATGTAT
Source organism: Excoecaria cochinchinensis (assembly GCA_947683425.1). Taxonomy (NCBI): domain Eukaryota; kingdom Viridiplantae; phylum Streptophyta; class Magnoliopsida; order Malpighiales; family Euphorbiaceae; genus Excoecaria; species Excoecaria cochinchinensis. The sequence goes on from CANTUQ010000112.1 coordinate 6,343,373, forward strand.
CCAAATGGCTTGAAGCCAAAGCAACATCAACTAATGATTCGAAGGCGGTGATCAAATTCTTAAGGAAGCTCTTTTCAAGGTTTGGAGTACCAAGAGCCATCATAAGTGATGGAGGTAAGCATTTTATAAATCACTCTTTTGATTCTTTATTGCATAAATATGGTGTGCATCATAGGGTAGCTACTCCATATCATCCACAAACTAGTGGTCAAGTAGAGGTATCTAATAGGGAACTTAAATGGATCTTAGAAAAGATAATTTCTAGCTCTAGGAAAGATTGGGCACATAAGCTTGATGATGTATTATGGGCATATCGCACAGCATTTAAAGCACCTATTAGAATGACACCATATAGGTTAGTCTATGGAAAAGCTTGTCATTTGCCTGTTGAGTTAGAGTATAGAGCATATTGGGCCATTAGGACTTTAAATTATGATATTAAAGATGCTAGTGTTAAAAGGTGTTTACAACTTAATGAACTTGATGAGTTAAGACTTCTTTCTTATGAAAATGCTAAGATATACAAAGAAAGATCCAAAAAATGGCATGATGCTCATATTAGATATAAAAGTTTCAAGATTGGGGATAAGGTCCTATTATACAATTCTAGATTGAAACTCTTTCCTAGAAAATTGAGATCTAGGTGGAGTGGACCCTTTGAGGTCAACCAAGTTTTTGACCATGGATACTTGGAGCTTAAAAATAGTAAAGGAGAATTATTTAAAACAAATGGTCAAAGATGCAAGGTATATTTAGAGGAAACTTTTCATGGTAGGGAGGTCTTATATATCTCTTTAAAAATGGTTTGAAAGTTACTTACGTGTTCTTTTTTTTTTTTTAATTATTGTTGTTTTGTATGATGTTCATTAGAGTTTAGTGTGATTTTTGCAATATATATTACTAATATTATTTATTTTTGATTTTATAAGGTGTCTTAGATAGTGAGTAATTTTTGTTATTTAAATTTAAAGTGTTATATTTGAAAAAGAAAAAAAAAATTGTTCTTTGAAAATTCTTCACTGTCAAATTTCTTATTGAAGTTCAAATTTCTTATTGAAGTTCAACACCCGACTTGGTTAGTCAGCATCGTCTTGATAGTCAAGAAGAGTGAAAAAGTATCAAGATTTGAACAAAGCTTATCAAAAAAGAAAGTAACAACAATAATAAAAAATAATAAAAATAATTCTAAAAAACAAAAAAAAGAAGGAAAAGAATTGATATGTGGATATAGTGAAGTTCATTGAGAAGAATTTGATACGGTTTTTTGTGCCACGTCGGGGTGCAGTTTATGGCTACAACTAGGATGTGGCTTCATAAGTATGGCATCGAGCACCACAAGTCCTCACGCTGAGGCCCATCGGTCAGTAGAGGCTGCTAATAGGAATGTCAAAAAGATCCTGGCTAAAATGGTTTAGAACTACAAGGATTGGACAGAGAAGTTGCCTTTGCTCTTTAGGGCTAGAGAACCACCGTCAGTGTAACGCCCCAATACCCCTTGGGAGGATATCGAGTCCCCTATCTACCCCGGTGCATTCCCGAAGCACGACCCTACTTTCACTCATTGTAGGAAAGTGTTAAGGATAATCACCAACCCAAGCCTCGTACCATTAATGGTATATCAAATGGAGACCCGATCGGTCGTCATGCTAGCGACGAGCTAGACCCGTTGGCAGGGACCATGCTTTGGTAGCCCTAAAGTAACATCACCTTGACTAAAGCTCATGTAATGGCAATAGACTTTTCCCCTAGGTGGTATGCTCCTTAATACAATGCTTGTGATGTGGGCCACTATGTATTTGACGAAATCAAGCAAATTGAGTGATCTTCTATCAAGGGCTTTCATGCCTCGGTAGGTTCACCTTAATTTAATTGAATTGTCCAAATAGGTAATGGCCAAAACCCATACGCATGTGCTTTAAATTAAGAGTGTTATGCTACCGGTTTTTCACCGTGCACTTTGCGCGTTCATAGGGTCCCCTGCTGACCCATGGACTAAGCCCGCCTAGGAAAGAGACCGTACTACCCCGTGTGTGGGAGTGATAAGGTTGGAAGGATCTATCTGCTTGCATGTGGTTGTCGATGCTGCACAGCATGCTCGTGCATCGCATGTCATTCATGCATGTCGACAAAAAAAAATAAATAAATAAAAATAATATATTTTCTCTCATATTGTGTGTGTATATCCTTTTGTCTGCATATTATTTTTCATGTGTACATATCATCCTTATAATCTATTGATCTTGCATTCATCGAATTAATTTTCATAAAATGGGATCACTCATCCTGATTTTTTCAATAAATGCCCAAAAATAATTCTCCAATTTTTTTAGCTAATAAAAGGAACCAATGTTCCTAAACTCTAATAAATGCCCCGATTTATGTATGATGTATTTTCATTCTCTTTGCGTATTTATTCATTTTGGGCACTTGTAATTAATTTTGGGGCAAAGTTTTATTCATTTCATTTATTTATTTGTGCTTTTTATTTTGGGGGATTGTTCTATCCCATATTTTTACTTGTAATTTATTTATTGCTTTATTTACTGCTTTCTTTATTACTTTCTGAAATGTTTGAAATGTGCTTTAAATTTGTTGTATGATCGCGTGAGATGAGAGATGGAATTTCGATTGTTAAAAACTCATTTACAACTTAACTTAAAACATTAATAAGAGTGAAGTTCCGAACACTTTCTCTGGTTTAAAACTCCAGAGGTTAGATGACCTTTCCCAGTTTCTTGTAAATTGGGTGGCGACTCCAAGATACCTCAAAGGTGCCTAAAGGTTTCATAAGGTTAGATGAACTTCCCAATGTTCTATTGGGTGAGGAATTCCAAAATATCTCATGTTACCCAAAATCTAGACGCTAACCCTTCTCGAACCCTTAAAGCTGGCCAGGTTCGGATCGCACGTATCACACCTTAGCAGCTCAGACACTGGATTTCTGATTAGCCGTCCACTGGGACCGCTAGACCACCCGAATGAATCTATGATGGCTGAAAGACTCAAATTGTTAGTATGATGCATGAAGGACATTAAAGATGCATGGTCGTGTTGATGTAGCATAGACAACCACATACAAGTAGGTAGACCCTTCCAACCTTGTCATTCTAACACAGGAGGTCATGCGGTCTATTTCCTACGTGGGCTTGGCCCATGTGTCAGCAGGGAACCCAATGGACGCACATGATGCACGGCAAAAAATTGGCAGTATAACACTTTTAATTTAAAGCACATGCATATGGGTTTTGGCCAATATATATTTGGACACTTCAATCAAATTGAGGCGAACCTGCCGGGGCATGAAAGCCTTTGATAGAAGACCACTTAATTTGAATGATGTTGTTTAATATATAACGACCCACATCACAAGCATTGTATTACGGTTCATTTCACCTAAGGGAAGTTTCTATTGCCATTACATGAGCTTTGGTCAAGGTGATGAAACTTTAGGGCTACCCAAGCATGGTCCCTGCTAACAGCTCTGGCTCATCACGAGCATAATGACCAATTGGATCTCCATTTGATATACCATGATGGTACGAGGCTTGGGCTGGTGATTATCTTTGACACTTCCCTACAATGAGTGAAAGTAGGGTTGTGCTTTAGGAATACACCGGGGCAAAATAAGGGACCAAACTAACGTAGTTCTAATGCTCTAAAATGATGCAATGCAATTTTTGAAAAGAGATAGAATTTTAGGTTTTAAAAACTAAATTATATATTTTAACCAAGGTACTTTTAGAGCAAAGCCACGAAATCCCCAGCGGAGTCACCACTGTGACGCACGTCAAAACGGGAAGGCCCTCTTTATGAAAACCCGCTTTTAGGGCTCGAGGGATGGGTTCGTATCTTTTGATCTTCGGTGCCAAGAGACATTTTGGAATCCCTACCGAATAGAACATTGGGGAGTTCATCTAGCCTCATGACACCTTTAGGCACCTTTGAGGTATTTTAGAGTCGCCACCAAATTTACAAGAAATTAAGAAAGGTCATCTAACCTCCGCGGTCTAAACCAGAGAAAGTTTTCGAAACTTCACTCTTATTTATACCTTGGTTATTTATAAGTGAGTTTTTAGATTATAGAATTCCATCTCTCTTCTCACGCGATTAATGCAATTTATCAAAGTGCATTACAATCATTTAGAAAGCGATAAAAGAAAGCCGTAAAGAAAGCGATAAATAAAATGATAAATAAAGCGGTAAACACGCCAAGCAGACAATTACAAAGGAAAAATAGGGACAGAATACAATCCCCAAATAAAAGAAAGCTAATTAAAATTGCCTAAAAATAATTAATTATAAGGGCCTACAAGACATATGAACATAAATTTAAAACAAAAAAAAAGTCAAACATGGAAAACGACATCCATAAATCGGGATATTTACACTACAAGAAATCAGGGGAATAGAGACGGAAAATAGAGACGGAATTCCGTCTCTAATTGAAAATAAAGACGGAAATAGAGACGGAAAAATTCCGTCTCTATTTTGGCCGTCTCTAAATTTAGAGACCGAAATTTTCCGTCTCTATTTTTAATATTTTCCGTCTCTAAAAATAGAGACGGAAAACTCTTTCCGTCTCTAAAAATAGAGACGAAAAACTCTTTTCCGTCTCTATTTTTAGAGACGGAAAAATAATTTCCATCTCTAAAAATAGAGACGGAAAACTCGTTTCCGTCTCTATTTTTAGAGACGGAAATTATTTTTCCGTCTCTAAATTAAATACATATTTTTTTAATATATTATTAACTATATCTTTTAGAAACAAATTATTGGCAAAAACAAATCCTTTTTAATCCTCAAATATTACTGTGTTTCTCATCAATCTTCGAATTTCTATAGAAAAATCCGACTTGTATTATTTTCTATAGTCCCTGAACACCAATTCAATCCATTATTGATATAAAGCAAAAAAGATCAAAATCTAATAAATATTTAGAAACAAATTAAAAAGAGAAGTTAAAAAGTTCAAGCACCAAGTGATAATCTTTGCCAAAATTACACTACTGTCAAACCTATCAAAATATAGGTTCAAAGGCAAATAAAAGCACAACTTAATAATGCAAATATATCTCTTTATAAAATAATTAGACAATTAGAAGCACAGTTTTTATCTGCTTCAGCTACACATAATGCGTGTGATTATTAGTCAATAGCTGAAGTACTTTTCATTGCACTCACAATTAAAAATAAAATAAGGAAAAAAAAAAAGAAGAATAGCCTATAGATTCTGAAATTTGCTGATAGTTTTTAGCTATCAAATTGAATCATTATAAGGAAGAAAAAGGGGAAATTTTAAATGTGAAAATATTACTTAATGCTACAAAATGAAATTGTTTACTGCATCATTTGCCTAAAAGAACCTTCTTAATCTGCTGAAGCGCTTAGAAAGACAGAGGCTCGTACTTTTTTGTGCTACTCTGCATCTCTGAGGCTCTCACTTGTCAGCCACAATTTCTTTTGGACAATGAACACAATTTCATCTCCATCCTGTTCTGATTCTGAACTTGAATCAGATGTTGCCACAGCTTCCCAATGTAATGCCACTAAATATTTCTTTACATAATCTACCACTGCTTGCTTGTCTCTAAAGTATTTCTTTACATAGTAATAACTTCTTTAGAGGCAACTTAATTATAAATCAGTGTATTAACTCGTAAAAAAACTTCAGATTTTATCTTTTCAGTTTGCACACTCTCTCTCTATATCTCGCTCTCAACTTCTCTTCCTCATCTCAATCCTAGTATTACTGGATTTTAAAGTTAACAAGACCAAAGTTGAGAGCAACCCCAACAAAAGAATCACTCATGTTAAACAAATAACAACAACATCAAAAGAAAAAAGAGTTTATAAGCAGCAGACCCAAATTGTTTCCTTCAAATTTAATGCCAAGGAACCTGAATTTGTACCAACATTGCATTCTAATTCTACTACTACACAGACCCAAATGCAAATAACAGTAAATTTCGCACACTCATGACTCTGCTCTATAATTCTAAAACCTGTTAGAACAAATGATCAATCTATATAATTCTAAACCAATTAAATTTTATAAAACAATTTAAATACAAGACAAATATAACTACATCAAAAACTCCCACAGCAACAGTATATATAATATTACATATAATAATTTAAAAAAAAAAATATATTACCTGATGCAGATCTGGCGGGAGGAGGAACGCCGGAGCACACGACGGGCCGGAGAACAACGCCGGCGTCGACTCGTCGGGGGCAAGGGGACCGGACAGCGATGGGCAACGTACAGGGGGCAGCGGAATAGGAGGAGAAAGGGAAAAGAAAGAAGAGGGAAAAAAAAGAAAGAGGGGGGAAAACGCTTACCTCACCGGCGTCTACTCGACGGCGGCGGTGGGACCAAACGCCGGATGGATGGCTCGGGCAACGGAGGGAGGGGGCAGCGAATACAGGGAGGAGAAAGGAGAGGGGAAAAGAAAGAGGGAAAAAAGAAAGAAAGGGAATTAGGGCTAAAACCCGAAATTTAGAGACGGTATTAAATTCCGTCTCTATTTAGAGACGGAAATAGTCTTCCATCTCTAAAAATAGAGACGGAAAATATTTTCCGTCTCTATTTAGAGACGGAAACTTATTCCGTCTCTATTTTTAGCGACGGTAAGAGTTTTCCGTCTCTATTTAGAGACGGAAACTTATTTCGTCTCTATTTTGAGACGGAAAAAACAATTTCGTCTCTAAATACCGTCTCCTATATTGGCGGGAATAAATCCCGCCCTATTTAGCGACCAAATTTAGAGACGGAATGAATTCCGTCTCTAAATAGAGACCGAAAGTAATTTTCGTCTCTAAATAGAGACGGAATTTTCTTTCCGTCTCTAAATAGAGACGGAATTTTCTTTCCGTCTCTAAAATTCCGTCTCTATTTTTCCGTCTCTATTTTTGATTTTTCTTGTAGTGTTATTCGATGTAGGAACATTAGTTCCTTCACGCTCACTTAAAAAGGGATCGAAGAGTTATTTTGATTTTTGGTTTGAAAACCGAGATGAGTGATCCCATTTTCAAAAAATTTAACTCTTCATTTTAATTCATGATATTTTTACATTACTTGGCTAAAACCGGGGACATTGGTCCCAATTTTATTAATAAAATCCCAATTTAGTTATAAAAATATTCTTACGACTTTTTATGTTACGCGCATATAAAATAAAATTTTTTATTTACAAGTAAAACACAATCACACAAAGTAGGGGATAGGAAAGGTCTCACCCAAACTATGTGGTCTCCTACGCGCCATGACCCTTCCGTGTGGTTACGGTGATGCTCAACCGAGAGACATCACATTTTACCCAAACACGAGAAAAATAATAATAAAAAAATATTAGTAATAATTCTAACATTAAACAAACAAATATAGAGACAAGAGAAAATGTAACACATAATTAACGCATGCGTATGCAATAAAGGGGTTAAATTAGACATGTTAATTTAATATATAAATAACTCACATGTAAGGGAATAAAATTAATCATCCAAAAATAACAACAATAACAATAATAATGATAAAGCAATAACGATAATAAAATAATGAAAAAATAATAAAATAATAACTCTAATACGACAATAATAATGACATTAATAATAATAATAATAATGATAATAATGACAAACAATAATAATAATAATAATAATAATAATAATAATAATAAACAACATTAACAATAACAAACATCATTAACAACGATAATAACACTGACATAATAATAGTAATAATAATGGCAGCAACAATGAAATAATAATAATAATAATAATAATAATAATAATAATAATAATAATAATAATAATAATAATAATAATAATAATAATAATAATAGCCACAACAGGATAATAATACTATAATGAATATGACACCAATAATAATAATAATAATAATAATAACAGTAACAACAAATGCAAATGCATGGTGACATTAATAATAATAATAATAATAATAATAATAATAATAATAATAATGGTAGAATCATAATAATAATAACAATAATAATGATACTAACATTGGTACGACATCAATAATAATAATATTAACATCAATAATAATAATAATAATAATAATAATAATAATAATAATGACAAAATAAATAATAATAACAATAATAAAATGAATAGCAATGACAGTAGCAATAACAAATGATAATATTAACAGTGAAGACAAACAAAGCGAAATGAAATGGTAAAAATGGGTCCAAGAATGCTTACGCTCAGAAATTATAAAGTGGAGAAATGATGTCTCGATCCGTCCCCTTGTCGAATTTGCGATGGCTAAACACCGAAAATATTCAACAAAAATCTAAAATTTTATCAAAACAAACTCAATAAAATGGCTTTGATGGAGTGACTAAGCTAAAGAAATTAACTTCCTTTGCTCCAATCAATCCAAGAAGAAAACTTTTTTAGAAAAAAGAAGAATTAAATTTCTAAGATTTTTCTTGGAAGACATTTTTTCTCGTCTGGCTCTTTTTCTCTCTAGAAAAGAAGAAAACCCTATTTTTTCTTTTCAAGGGAGCAGCCCCCTGGGAAATGAAGGTCAATTTCCCTTTAATTTTCCTCCTCTCCCAAAATAGAAAAGGACCAAAATCCTCTTTCCTAATTTTATTTTTCCAAAAACACTAAAAACGTCAAAGACCTATTTTCTGCAGTCCCAGGACTGTGTTTTTTTTTTCAGGCGGGGAAAGGGATAGTATAGGACTAGAAAAAAATTTTGGGAGTCCGAAAAATGAGATGCGGCCTCGTGTGAGGCCACACCTCACAAGAACACGAGGCCACACCTCATAAGAACACGAGGCCACACCTCATAAAAATGAGATGCGGCCCCACATTTGAGGCCGCACCTCACAAAAATGAGGTGCAGCCTCGTGTAGGGCCACGCCTCGGCCGCGCTTGCGCGCGACACCCCACGTGCGCTGCCCAAAGGCTCCGCACTTCGCATGCTCCGCGCCGACACGCGACCGCAAGCCGCTAAAAGCCACAAAACCAAAATAAAATTAAAAAAAAGAAATAAAATAAAATAAAAATAGAAATAAAATAAAAATTTTGCATTTTTATTTAAAAGAAAGGGTTTTCACAAGGAAAACTTCAGTTTTGACCTTTTACTTGCAAACAAGCATCATTTTCATCATTTGATAATTCTGATCTTGGACCGCCTTAGGACCCAGTGTCTGCACATTGCATATTCATGCCTTACTTGTCATTCATGCACATAAAAAATTTTATTTCCTCCATATGTGTGCATCATATTCTGTGCATATAATTTTCACATGTACATATCATCATGTGCATACTTTTTTCCATGCATCACATGTATCATTGTAATCTCTTTTAGTCATCAATGACCATTTGCATGGCACGATCATGCATTACATGTAATTCATGCATGTAAGAAAAATAATAAATAAATAAATAAATATACATTTCCTTCATGTGTGTACATTCTATTCTATGCATATAATCTTTACATGTACATATCACCTTGTGCATAAATTTATTCCATACATTGCATACATCATTCTAACCTCTTTGAATTTTTTAGCCATTGTATACGATTTGTTGCACAACACGACTATACATAGCGTGTTATTTATACATCATTCTAACCCTTCAACTTTTCAGGCATTGTAGACCATTTACCTGGTTGGGTTTGGGATCCCGACAGTTACCTAAAGAGCAATCAGAGTTTGGGTTGGTGTACAGGGATCTAGCATCATTACCAGGATATTTGCAGGCACTAAAAATGGCTGATCCTTCGCAATAGAATGAAGAAACTCATGCCCTAATTGCCTAAGAGATGGACAGAAGGTTCAAAGAGCTTCGAAAAAGGATGTTGGCCATGGTTACGGAAAGAATGGATGCCATGGCGCTCGTTCTTCAACCTCAACTTATGGCGACTACTACCCTTAATCAAGTTGAGCCGGCCACTATCAAGAAGACTTATATAGTGAAGGCCGCAGTGTCTGCTTTTGCTTTCGAGCTCGGAGTCAAGGTACCCTTTATTTCGCTAGATGAACAAGTAAGAGGTAAAAAGCCTGCTCTAGAGTATGACTTTATTCCTCAAAAGGAAGACATTTCGGTAGTGATACAAGCTTTGAAGAGTAAAGCAATAAGGGAAAAATAAGATTTAAGGTCAGGCTTAGGTCCACGCTTAAGTGAAACATCGGACGAATTTTTGATGCAGTTACAAGAGCAAGTAGGAAAGGCAGAAGGATCAGAGCTTTAACAGTCAATGGACATTCCTAGTTCCTCCAGCATGAAAAAAGAGCTAACCGATCTTGAAGAAGAAATTATGAAATCCAAGCTTGCACTACCCGAGTGCCTCTCAACAAGATTATTGCTGGCCCTGCAAGTCTAAGAGTGTGTTGCTATGATAATAGCGGTGGTACCAGAAGGACAGGGAAAGTGTCAGCAACTAAAGCGAATCAAAGGCACTATTCTAATTTTGGCAGATCCTTGTCTTGGGTCCTTAAGAGGCTAATAAAGGAGAGGATGTTATAGCCATTGCCAACTAGGCCCGCCAGAAACCAGGGACAGCCTGATCACAAGGCGGATCAGTATTATGCTTTCCACCAGCACACCCGGCATACTACAGACAATTACAAGACCTCGAGACATGCTATTCAAGATCTGATTGATTCCAAATAGATCTTTGACCCAGAAAAGCGAAAGGGAAAGAGTAAGACAGATTAAGGGCCTAAGTGGGAAAAGAAGACAGTTCCTAAGGATGATAATGGACCATCGACTACAACATCTGTATCGGCGGGAAAGAAAGATTATAGTTATTTAGATGTTCTTTTTATTTTTGAACTATTTAGTAATGATGTTTTTTAATTCTAGCTTTTATTAAATAAAATGAATGGTTTTTCTTACTTGTGTGATATTTCTAATGATTTTACTATGCTAATCATGATCATAATTAATTCATATTTGACATTGACTCAACTGATGCCATTCTATTTAATCTCGAAGCTTTGGAGAACCTAAAGAAAATCTTGATAGCATCTAATGTAACTCCTGATGAGAGAGTAAAATTTGAGAGAATATTAAAAAATATGAAAAAGTCTTTGCCAGAACCTACGAAGACATGCCACGAGATGGTCGTGAAGTCACCGAACACACTATCCCTACGTACCCCAAGCATGGACTAGTCAAGCAGAAGCTCAAAAGGCTCAGGCCAGAATGGGCAAAAAATACCAAAGAAGATATCCACAAGCAAAATCGGGGCCAAATTTCTTATTGAAGTTCAATACCCGACTTGGTTAGTCAGCATCGTCCTGATAGTCAAGAAGAGCGAAAAAGTATCAAGATTTGAACAAAGCTTACGGGAGTAATTTTAGTAACCCCAAAGGGCGAGAAGCTCCCCTTAGCCAAGAAATTGAGATATAGAGCCACAAATAACGAAGCTGAGTACGAAGCCTGCATCTTCGGGTTGGAAGCACTCTCAGCGGTGGGGGCAAAAGTAGTAGAGGTCTTCGAAGACTCATCCTTGGTAATCCATCAGGTCAGGGGTGAATGGTCCATCAAGGAAGAGCGACTACTACCCTACGTAAGGTGTTTGAAGGAATTAAGTGGTCAGTTTGGAACTTGCACTTTTAACCATTTCTCCAATTTATAAACTCTGAGGGTAAATATTCTTGGACCCGTCCTCATGTAATTTTGTATATCATCTATTGTTGTTAATATTATTATTTTTATGTTATTATCACCATGTCCATCATTTATTTCCAGCGTTTTAATGTGATTATCATCGTGGACATATTATTAAGTATTGTTATTGCATTTACGTTTGTCTTTTATGTCAACATTACCACCACTGTGATTGTTTGTTTTTGTTAAACCCATTTCAATGACTGCTATCATTAGAATTGTTAACATTATTGTAATTGTTAATGCTCTTATTAGTGTGTTATTGCCTTCAATATCATTATTATTATTATTATTATTATTATTAGGTTTGCTGTCAACATGGTTATTATTATTATTATTATCAATTCATGGTATCATTATTGTTAGTATTATTGTTTTATGTTTAGTTCTTATTATCATTATTATTTATTATTATTATTATTATTATTATTATTATTATTATTATTATTATTATTATTATTATTATTATTATTATTATTATTATTATCCTATTGCCATTATGTTGTCATAATTTTTATCACCATCCTTGAAGTTTTTTGCATGACTCATTTTAATTTATTTTGCATGTAAATTGTTTGTACATTAAATTAACATGTCCTATATTTATTGTCTTTATTTGATTGATTTTTAAAATTATTACTAATATCTTTTAATGTTATTTTTTGTCTAGGGATTTAAATGTGAATTTCTTTATGTGAGCATTCTCGTGACCACACGGAGGGGTCATGACGCGTAGGAAACCCGCATCGCTTGGGTGAGATCTTTCCTATTCCCTTTTTTTTGTGTTGTGTTTGCTTGTAAATAAATATTTTATTTATGCACGCATGAGACAAAAAATCACAAAAATATTTTTACAACTAAATTGGGATTCCATTAATAAAGTTGGGACCAATGTCCCTCGTTTTAGCCAAGCAATGTAAAACGTCATGATTAAAACGAAGAGTTAATTTTCTCCAAAAACAGGATCACTCATCTCGGTTTTCAATCTAATAATCAAAGCAACTCTTCGATCTCCTTTTAAATGAGCGCGAAGGAACCAATGTTCCTAAACCAAATGAATGTCCCAATTTATGCATATTTTTCTTATGTTTGATTTTGTTTGATTGTTTAAATTTATGTTCATACTTTTTAGGCCCTTGTAATTAATTTTGGGGCAATATTATTTAGTTTTCATTTGGGATTGTATTCCGTCCCAATTTACATTTTCAATCTTCTTTTATTTGGGGTTGTATTCTGCCCAAATTTTTCTTGTAATTGTGTGCTTGATATGTTTATTGCTTTTCTTTATCGCTTTCTTTATAGCTTTCATTTATCGCTTTGAATGCTTGCGATACGCTTTTAATTAAATGCATTAATCGTGTGAGATAAGAGGTAGAATTTTAGGAAATTAAAAGCTCATTTATAATTAACAAAAACATAAATAAGAGTAAAGTACCGAACACCATCTCTGGTTTAGACCAATAGAGGTTAGAGACCTTTTCCAATTTCTCGTAAATTGGGTGGCAACTCCAAAATACCTCTAAGGTGCCTAAGGCACCGTGAGGCTAGATGATTCTTTCCAATGTTTTATTGGGATGGAGGCATCCAAGATGTCTCATGGCACCCAAGATTAAAAAGGCGTGAAACAATCCCTCGAGCCCTAAAAGCGGGTCTCGCCTATGAGGTCCTTTGCTAGGTTCGGCGCGCGTCACAGCAGGTATTTCAAACTCTTATGTTCGGTGAAAATTCTACAAGTTTCTCTATACAAGTAATGTCACCATATCTTAAGGGCAAACACTATTGCAGCTAAATCCAAATAATGCGTCTGATAATTATGATCATTAGGCTTTAACGGCCTAGACACATAAGCTACCGCCTTCCCGTCCTGCATTAGAACGCAATCCAGTCCAATATTTAATGTATCACTGCACATAACATACTCTTTACCCGAAATGGGTTGAGTACGTACAGGTGCCTCGACTTATAACACCCCTTACCTATACGTAGGAAGCTTCATCCTTTAGAGGAGGACGAAGGGTCCGATAGATGAAGATTGTCATGCAAAACCTCAAGCACAACATATAATAATAAATCATACACTCAAAGCAGTAAAACAAAATTGACAATCAAAAGACCAAGGCTGAAAATAAAAGGTATAATAGTATTAATACATATATATAACAAAAGGTCTTACATATAGTGTTACAAAAGTGCCGTGGCACCAAAGGTCACTTACAAACTTGGTGTCACACAAATTACAAAAGAAGAACTAACATCAAGAGTGCTCGTTACAAAATCCTTAAACTATTACATATACAAAAAGATGTAAAATTCAAACTATAAAATCTCTCTCCTAGTTGTGTCGGCCCTTCTGAAACAGATCACCCTGCTCACGGACTCCAACATCTTCCACACCCGTGCTAAGCGAATACGCTTAGTGGGGAAAAGCACAATGAAAAATGACCACTCATAGCGGACATTGATACAAATCACATACACATGGCACATATATAAATCAATACCTAACAATTCAACATACTGAGGATAAGGATATCTATAGGTAATCTAATCAAGCATATATTGCCACATCAAAACTCATATTCACATAGAAAGAAAGACCTGCTTATTCAAAGTAGTGGATAGCGAGTAACGCATAATCATTCGAAATGCATGGATACCCGAGGGCATCAAAATCATCTTTTCTTTTTATTTCAAAAACATTTACGCATGGAATCTTACATAAGATTCAGGTCAAATGGGGAACACGTGGATCCAATTCAGGGACCTAATCAGGGTCCAAAACGTAAACGCATGGCTGCAGCAACTAACCTCTATAGGCTTGCCTATTTATCCACTTATTGACTTTCGTAGGTCAAGCATAGTTCAACTAATGTACACTCATATCATTCTTAAAAATTGCCTATTTATAAAGAAGAAAGCATAACAAGACCGAAAATTAAACTTTAGAAGCATAAAAAGAAATTTACTTTTTGAAGCCAGGAGCTGTCGCGCTCGCGACAAAGGCGAAGGTCTGCCTCAAGTCGCGGTTGCGACAGCCCTTGCGCTGGCGAGGGGACAAATACACACCTCACTATCGCGCTCGTGACAGTGAGTGGTCAGCAGCTTCTGTCGCACTCGCGCGCAGGCGCACGCTCGCGACAGGAGACTGGCTAATGGTCGTGTGGTGGCTGGACGCTTTGCCGTGCTCGTGACAGAGGGCCATCACTGGGGCTGCTCGGCAGCGCGCATACAGCTCACGTGAAGGCTGCAATTGTCGAGCTCTATTGTGACCTCGCGAAGGTGCCGCGCTCGCGACAGGGTCGGGATTTCCAGCCCATACGCGAAAATCTGCAGATTTCCACTTCCAAAACTCGCCCAAACCTTCAATATGCTTCAAAACACAACCCCACACAAATACATCATTCACAACACCTTAGACCACCTAAAACTCAGCTTATAAACTAATCATCATCATCAAATCATCAAATTTACAAGATCAAATTCCAGAATTTGTCAAACCAGCAATTTCTCTTAAAATTTCATACAAACTCATGCCACAACTCAATTCTTCATCAATCATACATCTTAACTCAAAACAATCAATACCCATATCAAATAGATACAAGTCCTCATCATATATCTCATCAATTCCTATATTTAACTCATAACACAAGAATTATACAAAACACACACAAAAATCACAACGTTCCCAAACCTTGAATACTTGGACTCTAATCGCGGGGCCGCTTCCACTTGCGATTTCCTTGCCTTTGGACTCTCTAGGAGGGATCTCTAAACAAAACATCCATCACACAAGCTTAGAACTCAAACCCCCAAAATACCCAAAAACCTAAATTAACCAAAATAGAAGAAATAAGGGGATAAGGAGGAACAATTTGCTATTACTTACCTAATTCAACTTAAGATCACCCAAATTTACCACAATTACTAATAGAAAGGAAAGATTCCAAGGAAAGAAAGAAGTAAAGAAGGAGAAGAAGAAGAAGAAGAAGAAGAAGAAGAAGAAGAAGAAGAAGAAGAACGAGAAAGAAGGGGAAGAACAAAAAGCTACTTCTCTCTCCTCTCTCCTCACTTACTTATCCTCTCCCTTGCCACATGGCAATATCCCATTGGAAACTCCCTTCAAGACAGACACAAAACCCCATCCTCATAACTATACTTAAGCCAACCCTCACTTACACATACCCTAATACTCTACACACTCTCATGCCCAAACAAACCACACAATTACATAACACTAAATTTAAATCATGCATATATACACATATATACACAAAAATAGCACATGACACAATTTAACACACACACAATTACACATATAAAAGGCTCAAACTACCAGGGCGAAAATGGAGCATTACAATACTCCCCCACTTAATAGAATTTCGTCCTCGAAATTCTCACCTGATCCAAATAACTGAAGATGCTGAACTCTAATGACCGCTTCCGGTTCCCAAGTTGCCTCTTCAATTCCATGATTTTTCCATAGTATCTTAACCAACGAGATTTGCTTATTGTGAAGTTGTCTGATCTCTCTAGCCAAAATTTCTTTCGGTTCTTCATCAAATGAGAAATCTGGCTGAACCCAAATATCTTGCACTTTCAACACATAAGATGGATCGGATCGGTAGAGACGGAGCATAGACACGTGGAAAACATTGTGTAACTTAGCTAGCTCTATTGGCAACGCTAATCGATAGGCTACTGGGCAAATCTTATCCAAAATCTCATACGGTCCAATAAATCGAGGACTTAATTTACCTTTCTTACCAAACCGGAGAACCTGCCGCCAAGGTGACACTTTTAAGAATACTTTGCGCCAATCTCATATCGAATGTCCCTTCGCTTTAAGTCAGCATAAGATCGTTGCCTATCTTTAGCTGCTTTCAAATTCCATTGCACCACTTGTATCTTTTCTTCCGTGTCCCTAATCAATTCTGGACCTACAACTGATCTTTCTGATAACTCTGTCCAGCACACTTGGGTTCTACATTTTCGTTCATATAGAGCTTCATAAGGAGCCATCGCGATACTCGCTTGATAACCATTATTGTATGCAAATTCCATTAAAGACACATATCCATCCCAACTACCAGAGAACTCCAAAGCACATCCCTGAAGCATGTCTTCCAGAATCTGAATAACTCTTTCCAACTAACCATCCGTCTGAGGGTGAAATGCAGTGCTAAAATTTAACCGAGTACCCAAAGCTAACTGTAACTCTTTCCAAAACTTGGATGTAAATCTCGAATCTCTATCAGACACAATAGAGACTGGAACTCCGTGAAGCCTTACTATCTCGTACACATAAATCTTAGCTAGCTTATCCATAGAATAATCTATCTGTACTGGTAAAAAGTGTGCTTATTTCGTCAAACCGAATCATGCTTGTGTTGCGACAAAGGCAATCCTACTACAAAGTCCATCGTAACATCGTCCCACTTCCATAGAGGAATGGGTAAGGGATGCAACGATCCAGTCGGGACTTGATGTTCAGCTTTAACTTGTTGGCACACCAAACACTTCGAAACAAAGTCTACTATATCCCTCTTCATACTTGGCCACCAATAGAATTGTTTTAGGTCTCTATACATCTTGTTTCCTCCTGGTGCATCGTGAAAACCGATGAATGAGCTTCTTGCAAAAGCCTTCTTTTCACTTCCTCTACATTGGGCACACATACCCGATTTCTAAATCTGAGCACTCCCTCACTGTATATAGAGAATTCAGTCTGCTTAGCATCTCTAACCATGTGAAAAGCACACTGTAATACTGGATCACTCAACTGCGCATCCATTATCACTTGCTTCAAGCACGGTCTAGCCTTTAACTGAGCTATTAGTGCACCTTCCGAATCAAGCCTCCACCTTCCTCTACTCAAAGACAAAGCTGATACTGATTATCTACTCAGAGCATTTACTACTATATTAGCCTGGCCTGGATGATAATCAATGATACAATCGTAGTCTTTGAATAACTCTAGCCATTTTCGCTGCCTTAAGTTCAATTCCTTCTGAGTGAGCAGATACTTCAGACTCTTATGATCTGTAAAGATCCTGCAAGTCTCTCCTTATAAATAATGCCACCATACCTTAAGAGCGAACGCTACTGCTGCTAGCTCCAAATCATGCGTCGGATAGTGTTGCTCATGAGGTTTTAGCTGCCTGGAAGCATAGGTGATCACTTTACCATCTTGCATGAGAACACAACCCAATCCTATACCCGAAGCATCACGGTACATAGTATACTCTTTACCCGAAATGGGTTGAGTAAGTATAGGAGCCTTAGTTATCATCTCTTTCAACTTCTCAAAACTCGCTTGGCACCTATCAGACCATAAGAACTTAACCTCTTTTCTGAGAAGCCGAGTCAGAGGCGAAGCTATCATTGAAAAGCCCTTCACAAATCCTCTATAATACCCAGCCAAACCTAGAAAACTCTTCACTTCTGGTACAGACTTTGGTGGCAACTAGTTCATAATAGTTTCAATCTTGGACGGATCTACTCGAATACCCTCTGCCGAAACCACATGTCCAAGGAATGTCACTTCCTTCAATCAAAACTCACATTTACTAAGCTTGGAGTACAACTGATGGTCCCTCAACACTTGTAACACCAATCTTAGATGTTCCTCATGTTCCTTTTTATCCTTGGAATATACCAAGATATCGTCGATGAACACTACAACAAAACGATCTAAATACTGACTGAATACTCTGTTCATCAGATCCATAAAAGTGGTGGGAACGTTAGTCAGACCAAATGGCATCACCAAAAATTCATAGTTACCATAACGCGTTCGAAAATCTGTCTTTGCCACATCCGCATCCTTGACTCTCAACTGATAATAACCCGATCTCAAATCTATCTTCGAAAACACTCCATCTCCTCGAAGTTGATCAAAAAGATCTTCAATCTGTGGCAACGGATACTTATTCTAAACTGTAACCTTGTTGATCTGCCGGTAATCAATACACATCCTCAGGGTGCCGTCCTTTTTCTTGACAAACAGAACCAGAGCACCCCATGGTGATACACTCGGTCGAATGAAACCTTTATATGCATAAAAAGAAATTTACTTTTTGAAGCAAGGAGGTGTCACGCTCACGACAGAGATGAAGGTCTGCCTCAAGTCGTGGTCGCGACAGCCCTCGTGCTGGCGTGGGGACAAATACACACCTCACTATCGTGCTCGCGATAGTGAGCGGTCACCAGCTTCTATCATGCTTGTGCGCAGGTGCGCGCTTGCGACAAGAGACTGGCCAGTGGTCGTGCGGTGGCTAGACGCTCTATCGCCTCACGATATATGTCGCATTCGCGAGATATGGCCCTCACCGGGGCTGCTCGGCAGTGCGCATACAGCTCGAGCGAAGGCTACAATCGTCGAGCTCTATCGCGACCTCGCAACGGTGTTGCGCTCGCGATAAGGTCGGGATTTCCAGCCCTTACGCGAAAACCTGCAGATTTCCACTTCCAAAACTCTCCCAAACCTTCAATAGGCTTCAAAACACAACCCCACACAAATACATCATTCACAACACCTTAGACCACCTAAAACTCAGCTTATAAACTAATCATTGACACGATCTTAGCAAGTGTACTGAATCGGCAAGTAATACAGTGGGGTAAAATTAAGACCCCAAGTTATTGTACCCAAGGGATTGTGTGTGCAAGTGAAGAAAATTAAATGTATGCTAAAGAATTCCTAAAAGTTTGAATTGATTTAGTAAGCTATTGATTAAAAACAAAAGAATTGAACAACTAAAAACAAGCAATATATATAATCAAATTAAATTACTACAAGAAATGGTAGAAATAAATTGATGGCAAAAATTAACAAGTGAAGAATTCATAACATAAAAACATTGCTCAGGTTCACTCATCCACCCCATACCCAAACATGAATCAAAACACATAAAGAAACATATACGAATGAAATCGGGATAACCCTCTTAACCCAAGCGTCCCATTCCGGAGCAAGCTACTCTAATTGCATGACATCCCATTCCGGAGCAAGCCATACAACTAGCCTAAGCACGGGTCTAAAATCCTAAGTTTGGTTTGCTTTCCCATTCCGGAGCCAAATAACCCAAAACCTAATTATTTCACTCCTCACTCCAATCTTAAACGATGAATCCGGAGCAGTCCAAATGATACAGCAAACATGACAGAAAATCTGAAGATAATTGATCATGACATTCAATCATACAATTCAATAACAAATTAAGATACATGAATTAAATCATTCATCAAAACTGGAAATTAACTTGAAAATATACATCTCATGATTTGACAATAAGAGCCAGTGAAATAAACCTTTCTTTCATATATTGAATATCAAAACATGTTCAGAATTCACATCAAGGGTAGCGGATTCAGAGATCCCCTAAACAACTAAAAGACTACTCACGATCAATTACAAAATCAAAAGAATAAAGGAAAGAATAAACCCATAAATTCATTGAGGCAGAAATCCCGGTTGAATCTACGTTCTTCGATCTTCTTCTTTGGATCTTCAATGGAGAATTAATTTAAAATTCTGGAAACTCGAAATAAAAACTCTATTGAAATTAAACTATGTGAATCTGATGAAAAATTCTTGATTTCTAATTCAAAACTAAAGACAAAAATTGGAAAACTAAAATTCAGAATGGAAGAAAAGCTCAGAAAAATCGTCAATCGCAAAACTGATATGAAAACTAAACTCAAAAAAATTCGAAACCCTAGTCAAAAAGAAAAATATGTTTTTATAGTGTCAAAGTGGTCACGGTGGCAATGAAATCTATCACAACAATGAGGTGTCGAGATCACTAATTTGCCTTTGCACACAGGAGAGGGGTCACAGTGGCAATGAAGTCTGTTGCCACCGTGAGGTCTTCAACTTTAGCTTCTATCCAGGAAAAAATTATGTCATGGTGGCAATGAAATTTGTTGCCACCGTGAGGTATGTACTGCACTGATTCTGCCTTGGTGATTTTTATGTCACGGTGACAATGAAATAAATTACCACCGTGACATGCTTCATACTTGCATTCTGTCCGTTGGGCTCTATGTCACGGTCACAATGAGTTTAGTTGTGACCGTGACCTCTATGAGTCTGCTCCTGTTTTCAATTCCTTTTTATGTCACGGTCACAACCAATTTGGTTGTGACCGTGAGGTACCTAGAACCACACCTGCAAAGACAAATCAAACTCCATCAAAAAGCTATCTATTATGCATCAAAATTCCAATTTGACTAAGATTAGCAACATTAACCTAAAGGAAACATAATATGACTGAAAACACAACTAAACACCCAAAAATCATACGGAAACACTATCAAAACTAAGTACTATATTGAAGTTATCAAAATACCCCACACTTAGACTTTGCTCGTCCTCAAGTAAATGAATTATCCACATTCCTGAAATTTCAAACTCTAACTCGGAATACAAAAACTTAACAACAGTCTTAGCGCCAAGCAGAAGGGTCTTAGTTACAAATTCTCAAATTAATTTATATCAAGTAATTTCACGTGTGTGTGTGCTAGGCTCAAAACAAATTTTCTCTTTTCAAAACAAAATAACCAATGCATTCCAGCAATTGAGCAAAGAAAAAGAATATGCAAGTAAATTTGCATACAGGTTTCGCACTTAAAACTCAATATAACCATAAGCCTCTCCTTTAGCACCGGAACCACAAGGGTCATCTCTACTAAACAACTCA
Source organism: Excoecaria cochinchinensis (assembly GCA_947683425.1). Classification (NCBI taxonomy): domain Eukaryota; kingdom Viridiplantae; phylum Streptophyta; class Magnoliopsida; order Malpighiales; family Euphorbiaceae; genus Excoecaria; species Excoecaria cochinchinensis. The sequence goes on from CANTUQ010000112.1 coordinate 6,364,741, forward strand.
AATCAAGAACAGGATCAAAAGGACTTATTCCAAGGTTGAAATGTTGGGTTAGGTAATTGGCTAACAAGAATAGTAAGGGAAATCAAATAAAGAGTCAGCCACTCTACCTATAATTCCACTATCCAAACTGAACAAAAATTTCCATGACTTACCTTCAATTTACTCATAGTTGCCAAAGGTCGTCTAACTTCCCCAAACATGAAATACATTAAACCTCAAGAAAACAAAGTGATGAGCTTTCTTAATGAATTTATCTTTCAAACCCAAATATCCATGAATATGAATACGTCTTCTTCCAATTAAGGGTACCCCACACTCGAATTATTATATAATCAACTAACTCCAAGATTAACAATAATCAACTACTCATCAACTTCTTTTTCTTTTCTTTTCTTTTCTCTTATTTTTTTAATTTTTATGATGAGATACCCAAAACCTCTATTTTCCTACCACAAATTTGACTCCATTAAAGGGAACTTAAACGATATACTAGACAACACCCCAAAGTTTCACAATTCTTCTCACTCTCACACTATTTTCACAATAAATACCCTAATTCAACTTTCAATGTTATCTCAACCCAATCCTAGAATGGCCAATTCTTAGAAAGGATAGTCAAAGGCATTTAGGTTAAATGGTAAAATAATAGTGTAACAAAGAAAAAGGCATAGTACACTTTTAGCATACTAAATCAGCTCAACGGGGCTAGCAATGGAAATGAAGTAAATAGGTAGGTCAAAAGCTATTTAAAATGGTTACCAAAGAAAGAAATTGCCTAGATCATGTCCTAAACTTGCTTGAGTTGTTATAACGTTTCGAAGGGTGATGAGGAAGGTTCTAACTATCCTAAAATTTCTTCACTCAAAAACTTTTATGCACTAGATTGTTCAAATTTTCACAAACAAGCCTATAATGTAGAAAAAATTGGAAATTACAAGATATCTGACTAATTTAGATTAATTTGCTTATAAAACTTCCAACTACTCATTTGCTATGATCAAGTTTTAAGATAAACCATTCTCAAATTAAAGTTCAAAACATTCACAACAGGAATAACTAAGAGCCAGCCAAGCTAAGATAGGGATAATCAAGCAACAACAATAAAGTACCCAAAAGCTAAAACAAAAATAAACAAACATAAAACAAAAATAAACAAACATCATAAGCTGTTAGTTACATATAAGAAGTTAAAGTTACTCCCCTACCCCACACACAAGAACTTGTTGTCCCCAGCAAGCCTCAATATTACAAAACAAAATGAAAAATAAAAAAAAGAAAAACAAAACAAAATAAAAGGTAGTAAAGCTCCCTAGTCAGTGCTCTGGCGGTGGTGGCGGTGGAAAATGGGCATCAAACCGTGCCGTCAAAGACGAAAGTCCCAAAAGGACCTGATCCATCTGTGAACGAAGCTCGGCTAGAGATGCGAAAATGGTGTCCATATGCTCCATAATCGCGTCATACAGCGTGGAGGAAAACTGCTACTGCTCAGGGGCTAGAGGAGCTGGTGCCTCAGGATCCTCCTCATTCTCGCGTGGCAAGCCTCCCAGACCTCGCTCGATGCCTTGCAGATACTCATCACGAGTGGACAATCGAAAGCCGTCAGCTGTTGTCACATCCTTCACTATGACCTTCATATTTGTGAGCATCTTCTGATTAATTATAGCAATGGAAGGCAAAGATTTATACTTCTTCAAGGGGTGACGGACACGCTTTGCTATGGCAGTGACAAATCCACCAAGTGCGATTTTTGTCACCTTTTTTGGTTTCTATTGCATCTCCTCCAATTTGTGCCAGAAATGCGTGGTGCCATTAATTCGGACAACATGCACCATGCACGCGAGAAACAGGGCTTCAGGTAAGTTGACTTGGCCCGCTGAATCTGCATGGCTTAACATAGATAATGAGAAAAAATGATGGAGGATGCGCAGAATGTGGCTGTTCAAATGATGCGACTTAGTTTTGCCCGGGACATATTGTGTGGCAGTCATAGTGTCTCGAATTATCGCCCACGCACCATCTTTAGCATAATCATCATAATAATCCGGTACTAGGTGTGGAAAACCATAATACTCTGAAAATTCATGAAAACTATTGTTATATTCTATAGTGTCCAAAAAGAACGAAACAGAACCTGGATCATTGATAAGGTCTCGGCCTGGTCGACAGGTGATAGTCGACACAAAGTCTCTTGTCAAAGTAGGATAAACTTTCTCATTAAGCATGAAAACCCGCTCCCAGCCAATGTTGGCGATAAGCTGCTGGACTTCATTTTTTATTCCGAGCTTCTCCAACAATCCAAAATCCAAATAGCTCATTGGGATGTACGAGCAATTGGTGAATCGAGCATAAGGAACCTTTTTAGTACCTGGGACCCATGCTGGTACCTTGGAAATGTCCACTGAATCTGGGCTGGGGGTTTGGCTGGTAGAACTAGAAGCTAGAGCAAAACTTTTTCTTTTTGGAGCCACTGCACGAAAACAATCAGCCAATTTCAATAACAATATAAGTTTAAACAAAAAATGGCTACAACTTTACTCATCAATAAACAATCCATTCTACCAAAACCTATTCATCCTCCAAATGAGCTTGATTTTAACAAAGTGATATCAACTCATAAAGTGGTTAAGAGTGTGCAAGGACAACCTTAAAGCACAATTAAACATTAGGGTAAATAAAACTCTGCATTTCAAAATGTTAAAAATTGCAAAATCTAGAAAATCAGTTCATAGAGACATTTGATCAAGCACTTGGTAAACAGCACTTAAACGCACTGGAATTGGAAGACAAGGGCACTAACAACCCCCCAAATTGGCAATTAGCAACAATACAATGCATAACAAATAGTTTAAGATCGATAAAAGTCAAGTCCAATCCAAAATTTGAGCAAAATCATCAACCCAAGTTGTGCACAAATTACGCCCTAAACTCCTACTTCCCAATCATTCACATTCAGAATTAAAGCTAAAAATTAAGAAGGAAAGTAAGAAATAAGAGGATTCACATCAAGATTTCAAAGCAATAACAGAGGACAAAACGAAATATTTGGACAAAGCAACCAAGAAAAGTATAACAATGGAGAACGAACGAGAACAAGGAACGAGAAGAGGAGAAAAACAAAAATAAAATTAAAGTAAAAGAAAGAGAAAATTACTTACTTGTTGTAGATTATCCGAAATGGTAGCCCAAAAGAGAGAAAAGAAACACAGAGAATGCAGAGAAGAACGAATAACGCACGGTGAGAGTGAATGAGGTGTGGGAAAGTGAGAAATAATATATGGAAAACTGGGATTTTAAAAGATATTTTCGTGGGGATCACGGTCATAATGAATTTCATTGCCACCGTGGCATACCCAAAATTTTCAATCCAAAATTGAACCGCCATGGGGTCATGGTGACAATGAATTTCATTGTCACCGCCCTTTTGAAAACAGAATTGAATGTTCATCATGTCACGGTCACAATGAATTTCATTGTCACCGTGGCATAACCCATTTTGAAAATAGAATGTAACTCACCTGACCTCACAGTGACAATGAATTTCATTATCACCGTGACATGTGCACACCCCAAAACAGAATGTCACTTACCCGATGGTCACGGTGACAACTAAATTTATTGTCACCGTGACATGTGCACCAAACGGAATCCAGAATGCAACTTCCTTTGCTCATGGTGGTAACCAAATCCCTTGCCACCGTGACCACCTGTACACTTGAAAAAAAAATATCATCAATCTCTCTAAACTTCTAGCTACTACTACTTTGAAAACTCTCCAACAAAACATAGTTTCACTAATAAACACAAATTTGTTAAAACTAAACAAAACTAACTGCCTACAATGTTAAGAAGAAGTTCTGCATTTAACAAGTCCGCAGTTGGACTTTTAAATACCGTCAAGGATCTGCAAGAGTGACAATCGCGGAAGCACTATCAAATGTAGACTCAAAATAAGGCTTCACACGATGTCCATTCACCTTGAATTCATTCTCAAACCTCAGGTGCCTCAATGTCACCACTCCAAACTTATCAACTGCCACAACCTCATAGGGCCCCTTCCATCGCGATTTCAACTTTGCGGGAAATAACCGCAACCTGATATCATAAAGGAGTACTCTCATTCCAGGTACAAGTTCTTTCCTCACCAGCTTTCGATCATGCCACTTCTTGGTATTGTCTTTGTATTTCATGGCATGATCATATGCCCAATATCGGTGCTCCTCTAACTCATTCAGCTGCAAGGCCCTGCACTTTCCTGCATTCTCAAGGTCAAAATTCAAAAATTTGGTAGCCCAATAAGCCTTATGCTCTAATTCCACAGGGAGGTGACAGGACTTCCCATAAACCAACCTAAAAGGGGACATCCCTATCGGTGTCTTAAATGCTGTCCTATAAGCCCATAGAGCGTCATCCAACTTAAGGTACCAATCTTTTCTAGATGCATTGACAGTCTTTTCTAAAATGGCCTTTAACTCCCGGTTTGACACTTCAACCTGACCATTAGCTTGAGCATGATAAGGGGTCGTGACCTTATGCCTAACTCCAAATTTTTTCAATAAAGCCTTAAATTGGTGGTTAACGAAATGCTTACCACCATCGCTAATAATGGCTCTAGGGGCTCCATACCGAGTGAATATATTTTTTCTCAAAAATTCTAAAACAACCTTTGCATCATAAGTTCTAGTGGCTATAGCTTCTACCCATTTACTCACATAATCAACTGCCACTAGAATATATTCAAACCCGTATGAAACCGAAAAAGGTCCCATAAAGTCTATTCCCCACACATCGAACAGTTCTACCTCAAGCATATTAGTCAATGGCATCTCACCTCTCTTAGATATATTTCCTACCCTTTGGCATCTATCACAAGTTTTCACAAAAATTTGGACATCCTTAAACATAGTAGGCCAATAAAAACTAGAAGATAAAATTTTCGATACCGTTCTATTTGGCCAATGATTTCCACCAGCTTCTCCACTGTGACAAGCTGTGATAATCTCTCCCTTCTCCTCATCTGAGATGCATCTCCTTAGAACTTGATCAGCACACAAGCGGAATAGATACGGGTCATCCCAAATATAATGTTTGGCATCAGCTTGGAGCTTCTTCCTTTGCTGCCATGTAAAATCCTTCGGCATAAAGCCTCCTGTAAGAAAATTCACCACATTAGCAAACCAAGGGATAGAACTTTCACATACAAATAAAGCACAAATCTACTCATCAGGGAATAAATCTAGAATTTCCCCTTTCTCAATATGATCATTCTCTAATCTTGACAAATGATCTACCACAAAATTTTCTGCCCCCTTTTTGTCCTTGATTTCCAAATCAAATTCTTGCAATAGAAGCACCCATCTAATCAGCCTCGGCTTGAATTCCTTCTTGGCAAACAAATGCCTCAAAGCTGCATGGTTTGACCACACCATGATTTTTGTGCCCAGCAAATAAGGCCTGAACTTCTCAAAAGCATAAACAATCGCGAGAAGCCCTTTCTCAGTGGTGGTATAATTAACCTGTGCCCCTGTTAAAGTATGATTGGTATAATAAACTGCACAAAATATTTTATCCCGCCGCTGTCCAAGCACTGCTCCAACTGCATAATCACTAGCATCACACATTAATTCAAACGGTAGATTCCAATCCAAAGATATAATCACCAGGGCTGAAATGAGCCGTTGCTTCAAAGTCTCAAAAGCTAGCATGCATTCACTATCAAAATTAAAAGGAGCATCTTTCATAAGCAAATTGGACAAGGGTTTAGCAATTTTTGAAAAATCTTTGATAAAACGGCAGTAAAATCCTGCATGTCCTAGGAAACTCCTAATGCCCTTCACACTAGTCGGGGGTGGCAACTTTTCTATTACCTCCACCTTGGCCTTATCGACCTCTATCCCTTGTTCAGAAATTTTGTGCCCAAGCACAATGCCCTCTCTCACCATAAACTGGCATTTTTCCCAATTCAAAACTAGGTTGGTCTTTTCACACCTCCCTAACACTAAATTGAGATGCTCTAAACAGCTCTCAAAATTAGCGCCATATATAGTGAAATCATCCATGAATACCTCCACAAATTTCTCTATGAAGTCATGGAAAATAGCCATCATACACCGCTGAAACGTAGCCGGTGCATTACATAATCTGAAAGGCATTCTCCTGTAGGCGAATGTGCCATAAGGGCAGGTAAAAGTCATTTTCTCTTGATCTTCAGGGGCTATAGGAATTTGCAAATATCCCAAGTACCCATCTAAAAAACAGTAAAACCTATTGTCTGCTAACCTTTCTAACATTTGGTCAACAAATGGCAAGGGGAAATGGTCTTTTCTAGTGGCATTGTTTAATCTTCTAAAATCAATACAGACTCTCCAACCCGTAATAGTACGAGTTGGAATCAATTCATTCAGCTCATTTTTTACCACTGTCATTCCCCCCTTCTTAGGCACACACTGCACTAGGCTCACCCATTTACTATCAGAGATAGGGTAGATAATACCTGAGTCTAGGAGTTTAAGTACCTCCTTCTTTACCACCTCTTGCATGGCGGGATTGAGTCTCCTTTGAGGCTGAGCAACCGGTTTGCATTCCTCCTCTATTAGAATTCGGTGTGTGCAGTAACTAGGATCAATCCCCTTCAAATCTGATGTCTCCCATCCAATGGCACCCTTGTGCTTTTTCAGCATCGCAAGCAACATCTCCTCTTCAACACCTGACAACAAAGAAGATATAATTACTGTTTTTTGCTCATTTTCTAAAAACACATATTTCAAATGAGAGGGAAAAAGTTTAAGTTCAGAATTTGTATCCCCCTTTTTCGGATTAAGCTCTTCTTGCTGTAATTCCTCTTCTTCATCTTCTATTTCCACGGCTGCTATCGATTTTCCCTTCATCTCTTCGTCCATCTCTCCATCCTCCAATGAATGTATCAAACCCACATTCACTGGATCAGCTCCCAACACTTTTTCCTGTACCTCCTTTACACACTCATCTATTTCGTCCACAAAATAAATAGACTCCTCCATATCACCAGATGAATACTTTTGAGCCTTGTTCATGTCCACCACCAACTCCTCACTATTGAACCTTAGGGTTACCGTTTGACCATGTACATCTATCAACGCCTTGGCTGTATTTAAAAATGGCCTACCCACAATGAGTGGTATCTTGAGGTCCTCTTCCATCTCCATCACTACAAAATCCACTGGGAAAAAAAATTTCCCCACCTTCACTAACAGATCCTCAATCAATCCTTTGGGTCTCCTCACTGACCTATCTACAGGTTGGAGTCTCATTCCCGTCTCCTTGAGCTCTCCAAGATTGAGCTTCCTGCAAATAGAATAAGGCATCAAATTTATGCTAGCACCCAAATCACATAAAGCATTTCCATAAAAATCCTCACCAATTTCACAGGGTAAAGTAAAGCTATCTGGATCTTCCAATTTTTCAGGGATCTTGTTCATAATTATAGAGCTGCAATTTTCTGTGAGCTGTACAGTTCCATGCCCTTCTAATTTCTTTTTATTAGAACATAATTCTTTCATAAATTTTGCATAATTAGGCATGTGAGCTAAGGCTTCAGGGAATGGTAAATTTATGTGTAGTTTCTTAAACATCTCTAGGAACCTAGCCTTTTGCTCATTTTTCTTTTCCTGTCTAGCCACAGCAGGAAATGGCAGTCTATTAATATCAAGATCCTCTACTTTAGGATTCACTAGACCCTTACACTTATCATTTTTAGGAGCTTTCTCATTAACCTCTATCCTAGATTTAGAGTTACTTACCGTCCGCGTCGGCTCCTCCTTTTCTATTGATGATGGCGAATTTTTACCTTGGTCCTCTCCCGGTACCACTTCCTTGCCACTTTTCAGTGTGATCGCTTTAGCTTCTTCCTTTGGATTCCGGTCCACATTCGTGGAAAATGTTCCCGGTTGCCTTTGAGATATAGAATTTGCAATCTGTCCCACCTAAGTTTCTAAATTCCTCATGGAAGCATCTTGGTCCCGGTTCCATTGCTCTTGAGACTTCCACCTTGTTCTTGATTAGCCATAAACTGTTGCTGGCTATTCATAAACTGCTGTTGACTGTTTATGAAAGTGGCCAACATATCTTCAAGGTTTGGCTTCTTTTCTTGCACAGGTGGTCTCGGTTGGTATCTCGGTGGGTGGTATGGTTGAGCTTGTGATTGATTAAAACCTTGTCCTTGGTTGTGATGGGGAGGATATGGTGTTTGATACTGAGTGGATATTGGAGGTTGGTATAACTGCCCTTGGTTGTGATGAGTGTTTTGGTTGAAGGGAGCTCTTACCTGTGAATTAAAGGATGAAGCATTTTGATTTCCATCCTTCCAAGAGAAGTTTGGATGATTTCTCAAACCCGGATTATATGTGTTACTGTAGGGGTCATTTCTTCTGTAATCTCCTACAACATTTACATCTCCCATTGCTTCATTCTCTTGACCATAGTGCCCATTTTCGTACCATCCACTCTCTTGAGCAACAGAAGCTACATTTTGCACCTTCAGACCACTCATCTCCTTCCGCATTGACTCAATTTGTGCCTTCAGCATTGACACCTCATCTACATTATGTATTCCTTGCCTCTTCGAAATTGATCTAGGATTAGCCCATTGAGCATCATTCGCTGCCATTTCATCCAACAGATGGAAAGCTTCCTCTGGCAACCTATTCATGAATGAACCTCCTGATGATGCATCCAAAACAGATTTCGTCTGCGGTGTAACGCCAGAATAGAATATTGTCATTAGATGGTAGATTGCTATCTCATGGTGTGGACAGCTTCTCAATAATCTCCTAAATCTTTCCCAAGCCTCATGAAAAGGCTCCTCAACCATCTGACTAAAACCCAGAATACTGTTGCGGATGTTTGCAGTCTTTGTAGGAGGGAAGAATCTCATCAAAAACCTCTCTTGTAACTGGTCCCATGATCTGATTGACTGTCTCGGTAACATTTGTAGCCATTCTCTTGCTTTTCTAATCAGAGTGAAAGGAAACAACTTTAATCTTACCGAATCAGATGTCACTCCTGGAATCTGAACCGTATCACTAACCTCCAAAAATATTTCCAAGTACTGTGCAGGATCTTCCACTTCTGAACCCGAAAACTGGTTCCTCTATACCATATTGATGGTTGCTGGCTTAAGTTCAAACTATACTCCCTGTGGCAACACAGTTGTCCGATGATCTTCATTCCATCTCGGTATAGCATAGTCCCTTATCGTTCTCTGTATAGGGACCTCTTCTTTGTATATACCTAGATTCTCTTCTTGTGCCCTCAGCACTTGTTCGTTTTCGGGAGAAAATTCACCAATAGGAGGAGGATTATTTTCCATATTGTTATCGCGGTTGGCTCTCCTTCGCTGATGTAAAGCCCTCTCGATTATAGGATCGTAGGGTGCTATTTGTTCTTGTCTCAATTTGCTCATGCACCACGACTACCTGTAAAGAATAAAAATAAAATAAAATAAATAAACAAAAGAAAATCAAAACTCACAAACAACGCCAATCCCCGGCAACGGCGCCAAAAACTTGACACGATCTCAGCAAGTGTACTGAATCGGCAAGTAATACAGTGGGGTAAAATTAAGACCCCGAGTTATCGTACCTAAGGGATTGTGTGTGCAAGTGAAGAAAATTAAATGTATGCTAAAGAATTCCCAAAAGTTTGAATTGATTTAGTAAGCTATTGATTAAAAACAAAAGAATCGAACAACTAAAAACAAGCAATAGAAATAATCAAACTAAATTATTGCAATAAATGGTAGAAATAAATTGATGGCAAAAATTAACAAGCGAAGAATTCAGAATAGAAAAACGTTGCTCAGGTTCACTCATCCACCCCATACCCAAACATGAATCAAAACACATAAAGAAACATATACGAATGAAATCGGGATAACCCTCTTAACCCAAGAGTCCTATTCCGGAGCAAGCTACTCTAATTGCATGACGTCCCATTCCGGAGTAAGCCATACAACTAGTCTAAGCACGGGTCTAAAATCCTAAGTTTGGTTTGCTTTCCCATTCCAGAGCCAAACAACCCAAAACCTAATTATTTCACTCCTCACTCCAATCTTAAACCATGAAAACCTGCACATCTAGATTCCCATTCCGGAGCAGTCCAAATGATACAGCAAACATGACAGAAAATCTAAAGATAATTGATCATGACATTCAATCATACAATTCAATAACCAATTAAGATACATGAATTAAATCATTCATCAAAACTGGAAATTAACTTGAAAATATACATCTCATGAATTGACAATAAGAACCAGTGAAATAAACCTTTCTTTCATATATTGAATATCAAAACATGTTCAGAATTCACATCAAGGGTAGGGGATTCAGAGATCCCCTAAACAACTAAAAGACTACTCACGATCCATTACAAAATCAAAAGAATAAAGGAAAGAATAAACCCAGAAATTCATTGAGGCAGAAATCCCGGTTGAATCTACGTTCTTCGATCTTCTTCTTTGGATCTTCAATGGAGAATTAATTTAAAATTCTGGAAACCCGAAATAAAAACTCTATTGAAATTAAAATATGTGAATCTGATGAAAAATTCTTTATTTCTAATTCAAAACTAAAGACAAAAATTGGAAAACTAAAATTCAGAATAGAAGAAAAGCTCATAAAAATCGTCAATCGAAAAACTGATATGAAAATTAAACTCAAAAAAATTCGGAACCCTAGTCAAACAAAAAAATATGTTTTTATAGTGTCAGAGTGGTCAAGGTGGCAATGAAATCTATTGCCACCGTGAGGTGTCGAGATTGCTAATTTGCCTTTGCGCACAGGAGAGGGGTCACGGTGGCAATGAAATCCATTGCCACCGTGAGGTCTTCAACTTTAGCTTCTGTCCAGGAAAAATTTATGTCATGGTGGCAATGAAATTTGTTGCCACCGTGAGGTACGTACTGCACTGATTCTGCCTTGGTGATTTTCATGTCACGGTGACAATGAAATAGATTGCCACCGTGACATGCTTCATACTTGCATTCTGTCCGATGGGCTCTATGTCACGGTCACAATGAGTTTAGTTGTGACCGTGACCTCTGTAAGTCTTCTTCTGTTTTCAATTCCTTTTTATGTCACGGTCACAACCAATTTGGTTGTGACCGTGAGGTACCTAGAACCACACCTGCAAAGACAAATCAAACTCCATCAAAAAGCTATCTATTATGCATCAAAATTCCAATTTGACTAAGATTAGCAACATTAACCTAAAGGAAACATAATACTACCAAAAACACAACTAAGCACCCAAAAATCATACGAAAACGCTATCAAAACTAAGTACTATATTGAAGTTATCAATCATCATCATCAAATCATCAAATTTACAAGATCAAATTCCAGAATTTGTTAAACCAGCAATTTCTCTTTAAATTTCATACAAACTCATGCCACAACTCAATTCTTCATCAATCATGCATCTTAACTCAAAATAATCAATACCCATATCAAATAGATACAAGTCCTTATCATATATCTCATCAATTCCAATATTTAACAAATAACACAAGAATCATACAAAACACACACAAAAATCACAACGTTCCCAGACCTTGAATACTTGGACTCTAATCGCGGGCCCACTTCCACTTGCGATTTCCTTGCCTTTGGGCTCTCTAGGAGGGATCTCTGAACAAAACATCCATCACACAAGCTTAGAACTCAAACCCCCAAAATACCCAAAAACCTAAATTAACCAAAATAGAAGAAATAAGGGGATGAGGAGGAACAATTAGCTATTACTTACCTAATTCAGCTTAAGATCACCCAAATTTACCACAATTGCTAATAGAAAGGAAAGATTCCAAGGAAAGAAGGAAGCAAAGAAGGAGAAGAAGAAAAAGAAGAAGCAGAAGAAGAAGAAGAATGGGAAAGAAGGGAAGGAAACAGGAAAAAGGGGAAGAACAAAAAACTACTTCTCTCTCCTCTCTCCTCACTTACTTTTCCTCTCAAATACACATCTCATCATTCAAATTAAACACAATTTAAGTCATAAACATGAACACATAAAGATAGTTTCCCAAATCTTGTCGCCTAAGCTCCTAATGCTCACTTAGCACTTGATTCTCTAATTTTTGCTTTTCCCTTATCCTTCTTGGTTTTTTCCATTATAAGTTCCAGTCAGATTTCCAGAATTGGAGCACAACATTATTATTCACTCAATCCATTCAATTTGAAATTATGAAGGAGTAGAAGTAGGAAACCATAATAAATCACTTACTTATCCAAAATAGAAACTTAACTTCATCATTCAAGCTCTTGATCACAACACAAACTTTAGATAATCAATTTAAAGAAAATAGCACACGAAGAAGAGAAAAGAGAAGCACAAAATTTAGAGAGAGAACAACTAAACGATAAGCATAAAATCTGCCTTTCTCTCTCTAACTCTCTATATATTGCATGGCTCTAGAGAGGTGGCAGCTCCACAAGACCACACGTGGAGTTCACTTCTCCAACCTCAAGCCTGCCTTTTCTCCCTTAACACCATTAATCTTAATTCACTTAATTTAGTTAATTAATGCCTCTTAATAGTAAATTATGCACAAATACCAATAAACCACTTAACTTATTTTATTACTTCAATTAGGTCCTCAATTACTTACACTTATTCCTTACTCATGCAGAATTAATCCAGATTTTTAACACACTTCAAATTAACATGCTTCCTAATCGCGATCAATCACTTTACCACTAGGGTACATTTCCAGCCATTACAACTCTTCCCTCCTAAAAAGAATTTCATCTGCGAAATTCATACCTGAATCAAATAGGTGGGGATGTTGCTCTCACATAGCAGCTTCAGGCTCCCATGTCGCCTCTTCCACTCCATGGTGTTGGCACAAAACTTTTACAAGTGGAATCTGTTTACTACGGAGTTGCCTCACTTCCCTAGCCAAAGTTGCTTTTGGCTTCTCATCGTAAGAGAAATCGGGTTGAACCTCAACTTCTTGTAGAGGTATAACATAAGACTCATCTGATCGGTACTTCCTCAACATAGACACATAGAAGACATCGTTGAGCTTGGCTAAGGCTGGAGGCAAAGTTCACCGGTAAGCCACTGAACCCACTCTGTCCAACACTTCATATGGTCCAATAAACCTCAGACTTAACTTTCCCTTTTTCCCAAATCTCAATACCTTCCTCCAAGGAGACACTTTCAAGAATACTTTGTCGCCTACCTAAAATTTGATATCTTTCCTTTTTAAGTCTGCATACGACTTCTGTCTGTCACTAGCTGCTTTCAATCGCTGCTGAATGATTCTTGCCTTCTCTTCTATATCTTTTACCAAATTCGGTCCAATAACCTTATACTCTCCCAGTTCTGTCCAACAAACCGGCGTACGACATTTTCTACCATACAACACTTCATATGGTGCTATACCAATACTCACCTGATAATTGTTGTTATAAGCAAATTCCATTAATGGAATGTACTTATCCCAACTCCTAGAAAAGTCCAAAACACATGCTCTCATCAAGTCTTCCAATACTTGGATAACCCTTTCCGATTGCCGATCAGTCTGTGGATGGAATGCTGTACTTAAATTCAACTTGGTACCCAATTCAGCTTGTAAACTCTTCCAGAACTTAGAAGAGAATCTTGGATCCCTATCAGATACAATAGATAAAGGCACACAATGCAATCTAACAATCTCTTTCACATACAAGTCAGCCAATCAGTCCTTGGAAAAATCCATTCGAACCGGTATAAAGTGAGCTAATTTAGAGAATCTATCCACAATTACCCGTACTGCATCTTGTTGCTTTTAAGTCAAAGACAAACCAGAAACAAAATCCATGGTGGTGTTATCCCATTTCCATTATGGAATGGAAAGAGGATTCAATAGACCATGTGGAATCTGATGTTCAACTTTCACTTATTGACAGGTTAAACAGTTAGGCACATACTCTGCCACATCCCTTTTTATACCAGGCCACCAATATAACTGTTTTAAGTCCTGATACATCTTTTTTCTACCTGGATGCATAGTAAAAACAGTGTTGTGCGCCTCATACATCAGTCCTTTCCTCAATCCACTGAATAGTCAGTCTTGTCACCATCCAAAACTGACCGCACAATCTGTTGCAACTTGCCATCATTTTTCTGTGTAGCTACCAATTCATCTTGTAGTACGTCTTGCTTTCAATAGAGCTAACAATGCCCCATCTACAGTAAATTTCCACTTTACTTGACTTAGCAACAAAACCGAAACAAATTTCCTACTCAACGCATCAACTACCTCATTGGCTTTGCTAGGATGATAATCCACTACACAGTCATAATCCTTAAACAACTCAAGCCATCTACGTTATCTCAAATTCAATTCCTTTTGAATCAACAAATATTTGAGACTCTTGTGATTAGTGAAGATCTTACACTTCTCACCAAACAAATAATGCCACCAAATCTTTAAGGCAAACACCACTGCTGCCAACTCCAAATCATGGGTCGGGTAATTCTGCTCATGTGGCTTCAATTGCCTTGAAGCATACGCCACAACCTTCACTTCTTGCATCAATACACATCCCAAACCTATTCCTGAACCATCACTAAATAGAACATATTCCTTGCCAGATATAGGCTGAGTTAGGATTGGTGCCTCCACCAACATTCTCTTCAATTGATCAAAACTCGACGGATACTTTTCTGACCACTCGAACTTAATTCCCTTCCAAAGCAATCTGGTCAATGGTGAAGCTATTATAGAAAACCCTTGCACAAATCTTCTATAGTATCCAGCTAATCCCAGGAAGCTGCGAACTTCAGGTACATTCCATGGTGGCTTCCAATTCGCAATCGCCTCAATTTTTGATGGATCTACCTTGATACCTTCCGAAGATACCACATGCCCTAGAAAAGATACTTCTCTTAAGCAGAATTCACACTTACTCAACTTCGTATACAGCTGATGCTCTCTCAAAGTCTGCAGTACAATTCTCAAATGCTGCTCATGCTCTTTCTCATTCTTTGAATAAACTAAGATGTCATCGATGAATACCACAACAAACTGATCTAGATACGACCTAAACACTCTATTCATTAAATCCATAAACGCAGCAGGCGCATTAGTTAACCCCGAATGGCATTACTAGAAATTCATAATGTCCATACCGAGTTCTAAATGTAGTCTTAGGTATATCCTCCTTTTTCACTTGTAACTAATAATACCCAGACCTTAAGTCTATCTTGAAAAATACACCTGCCCCTTTCAACTGATCAAACAAATCCTCAATCTTAGGCAAAGGATATCGATTCTTCACTGTTACTTTGATCAACTGTCGGTAATCTATACACATCCTCATAGTCCCATCCATCTTCTTAACAAACAGAACTGGTGCTCCCCAAGGAGACACACTAGGCCTTATAAAGCCTCGGTTTAGCAACTCCTGCAATTGAGTCTTGAACTCCTTCAGCTCAGTAGGAGCCATTCGATATGGCGCTTTAGACACTAGCACTGTTCCAGGCACAACATCAATAGACAGTTCCACACCCCTCACTGGTGGTACTCCAGGCAATTCTTCTGGAAACACATCCGGAAACTCCCTAACTATGGGTATGTCTTGAATCCTCACTTGCTCTCGTTTAGAATCTAAAAAAAGAGCCAAATAAGCCTCACACCCCTTCCTTAAACATCGATACGCTTGCATTGTCAATAACATATTAACAAGAGGATTAGCACATATACCCTTCACAGTCACTTTATTTCCTTCACCATTACGGAGTACCACTATCTTTTTCTTACTGTCAACTACTGCATTATGTTTACTTAACCAATCCATACCCAATATTAAATCAAACTCATCAAAGGGTAATTCAATTAAATCAGCTGGAAACTCACAACTTTGCACTACTAATGGACAATCCCTATGCACTTTATTCACATTCACATTACTTCCCAATGGACTCGTTACACATATATCATATTGCAAACATTCAGCATTAAGCATTTTATCACATATCCTCTTAGTGCACACATAAGAATGAGTTGATCTAGGATCAATTAATGCAAATATCTCTACACCATAAAGTAAGAAGGTACCTACTATCACCTCAAGTGCATCCTAATCCTCTCGAGCTTTCATTGCATAAGCCCAAGCTGGTGCTGCAGAAGGCCTATCCACTGTTTCTGACCCATTTCCAACCCTGGACTGGCCACCTCTGCCACATCCTCTTCCTCTTCCTCTATTAGCTGGTGGCAAATTAGAACCACCTGTCACACCCCAAAATAGCCCTGGTCGGATTGTGCATGCTAAGTCGGGATCGGAAGGGTATTTCGGTATTCTGTGTTTGAGAATTTGGAGTGTTAAGGACCCAATTGAAAAGATAATTAAGTTCGTAAGGAAGAAATGTGTAAGTGAGTGAAGTGTAATTTGTCTAAGGACTAAAGATCAATAATGGAATTTGGAATAGTTAAGTGGATTTTGTGGTTCTGTTGGGAGCTGCCATGTGTCTTGGTTGGTAGACAATTAATGGGAAAATGAGAAAAAGAGACAAAGAAGGAAAGAGAAGGGCAGATCACGTTTTCTACTCTCTCTTCTTCTCCTCTTTGATTTCTTTCTTTTCCTTTTTCCCGTTCTTTGCCTCCCCTTCCTTGGTTGTGTGCATGATTGGGTTTCTTGGTGGAATTTGTGCTTTGCTTGAAGAGGTAAGTTGGAGTTAACGTACTGTTCTTCTTCATCTTCCTGGTTTTGTCTTCAATTAGGGTTTGAACTAAGGATTTGTGGTTTTCTTGTTTGTGCAAGTTTTGGATTGTAAGAAGAAGCTAAGTAAAGGCAAGGAAAGGATTGAGGACTGATCTTGAAGCTGATTTTGGATCTTCGATTCCAGGTTTGGGAGCATTTTGAATGCATGCAATGTTTGAACTTCTCTGTTCTTCAATCTCAGTTGATTGTATCTGCCCTATTTCTCACTAGGCTTATAATGTGTTTGCATGGTCTAATTTCTGGAAATTGATGTGTTCTGGAATGTGTATATGCATGAGTACGTGAGTAGATGTGTTTGTAATACATGTTAAGGATTGAATTTGAAGTTCTGAGTTTAGGATTTGAACTTACTGTATTTTTAGGGTTTATGCTCTAGAACGGATTAAATGTGCTTAAGCATGATTTTGATTGTTTGATTGTGGGATTAATTGCAATTATCTTGTTAATGATGTTTGGAAGATCGACTGTAAGGTAAGATGAGTTTGGATGTGTTTTGAATCAGATTGAAAATGGTTTTATCGAGTTTCGTTGAATTCTGGGTAAGCTGGAAATGGGAAATCGCGTTTCTGTATAATTTTCCATTTCCAGTGTGTCGTGATTTTCCTGAGAGAGACAAGCCACGAGGCGTGACTTCAAGTCACGCCACGTGACTCTGCCTCCCAGTCACTACGCGTGACTTCTCAGCGGACAGGACAAAGTCGTGAGGCGTGACCCTTGGTCGCGAAGCGTGACTGTCTCTCTCTGTGAGAGAAAAGTCACGTCTCGTGACTTAGAGTCACGACGTGACTCTGGTAAAGGCGAAGCGTGACCCTTAGTCGCGAAGCGTGACTGTCTCTCTCTGTGAGAGAAAAGTCACGTCTCGTGACTTAGAGTCACGACGTGACTTTGGTAAAGGCAAGGCGTGACTCCAGTCGCGAAGCGTGACTCCTCTCTCTGTGAGAGGGAAGTCACGTCTCGTGACTTAGAGTCACGGCGTGACTCCTGTGAGGCAGGCATGACCTAGAGTCACGTCCCGTGACTCTCTAGCAGGTCACGAGACGTGACACTAGGTCACGACGTGACCCCTTTGAGGTCAGTCACGAGTCGTGACACGACTCGTGACCGACCCCTCTTCAGCTCCTTTTTCCGATTTTGCCCAGATTTAACCAAACTGAATTTCCTATTTCTTCTTTATGGGTCTTCACTGCTGTATAAATTATGTCATACTGTTATATGCTCCTATATGGCTTTCCTGTTTTGATTTGTTCCCCCGTGACTAGTTTATTATAAAATGACTTTCAAATGCTTTTATGGCTTTTTCCTCTATTGTGTGCTATCTTATTTTGCTTATCTGATTGGTTAGTCTATTTCAGTTATGATTAGCAATATGTTATGCATGTCTTTGATTGAATTCCTCTCTAAGAATAATCTGCCATGCTTAGAAATATATAGTATCATTTCATGATTTAGATTATGCGTTTTTGATCATTGGCGTAATATGACTCCACATGTGTTCCTGACATGCTTTAATTTGATGAGTATTGCTAAAATGTGATTAAGGGAATTATTGCATGCTTCTGAATATGACTTGTATGAGCTTTGATTGATATTATGCTTTAGCCTTTGAACTCAATGTGTTATGTTTAAATGTAATGTGGATTATGCATGATTATACTTAGTTATCCTCCCTAACGCATGATTAGGATTTTGTATTGATAATCATTGGCATGGTAGTGCTTCTTTACCTGATTCTTGGCATGCTTTAGAATATTGTTTAATGTTAAAGTGTATGGACTGTAATATGTTTTGCAATGCGAATCGCATGATATATGACCGACTTTATGAGCATATTTATATGTCTATTGTACTCTGGTTTATGCATGATGTATATATAATTATGCGTGTTGCGATTCGAAGCGTGAATTGTTTTATGCATGACCTGCGAGAGTCAGTCTAGTGGATAGTTAGGCATGCCTAATAGAGTCTTCAGTAGCTGCAGCGCCCTTTGAACGTTTGGACCCTGATCAGGTCCCCCGACTGGTTCCTCGCGAACCCCCCATCAGTACGGATCCTCGTGATCCTTTTTAATGTATTTGGATCGGGTTAAGATCCCCCATCAGTAAAATGCTTTTGTGACAAAATAAAGTGGTTTTCGATTCGTACCCGTAAGGTACCCTTTGGCCGACTTGTACCCGTAAGGTACTAATCAGTACACTCGTTATCCACTATTGTGAGTCAGCAGGTGCTTTATTGATTTGTATTACTTTGATATAGCTATCAGAATGTGATATCCGATTGATTATGATAAGGATTTCATAAATCAGCTTATATGTATATGAATGTGACTTTGGGCTTCAGAATGTATGTCTGTTTTAAGTAAGCATGACTCTTTATCTAACATGATTATCCGTACTTGTCATGTGATTTGTTATAAGTTTCTGAATACTTTGAAATGATTCGATTGATGTACTTAAGTTTTTGACTTAAGCATAGTTTTGTGATATGTATTAGCATGGGAACCGAAGCAGTGGTGATGGTAAGTATGTAATGTTTACTGTACTTTCTGCATGTAAATGATATGAATGTAGTGTTATGTGATTATGCTTTCAGTCCCCGCTATTAGAGTGCTTTCGCTTGATACTTTATATATTAGAGTTGCGCAGCGGTTTTGTGATGCTCTAAATGTTATCCTTTGGATATTTGACTAGTGTGTGTGTTTAACATGTTTAAGTATGTTGGTTAACTAGCATTCTTAACATGATGGTTTGATTGTCAGTTCGTGCATGGGTACTTAGTTATGTCTATTGCATGTGTATAGCTCTTGTGACTCCGCATGGTAAGAGGCTATTATTTGATACCCATGTAGGTTTATGCATGTGTTATAGTATGTAGTTCAGCATGATAATGCTTGTGACGTGTATTATATTATGTCTGTTTTGATCTATCCTGGACATGAGTATATGGTTATGGTTGTGAGCTTTCGAATGAATGCCTTTGCTATGCAAGTATGATCATATATGTATTATGAATATCCGCATTTGTCATTTGAATGTGTTTTGCTTTGACGACCATTGTGAATGGCCGTCCATACTCTTGTGTGTTCTCCCCACTAAGCGTTTATTGCTTAGCACGGATTTCCTTTCCGTGCAGGTGGCAGGTTTGGTTTTGTTCGAGTCGCGCTTCTGCAAGGTCGGCCACGTAGGAGTTAGAAGTTTTGTATTTTGTTCAGCTTCTGGTTTCAGCTTTTGTAATTCTGTAGTATTGTATATGTAATTAATTATGTTTCATTCTGGAGTTTTCTTTTGGAGATGTAATAGTTAGTATGTCTTTATGTTTAGTTATTCCTTTGTTTTATCATTTCGATTATACTTCCGTGAATGGTTATATGCATGCTTCTGTGTATGCTTTTGCTTAGTGCCTGCATGTGTGTGAGCTATTGCATGTTCAATCTGTACCGCAAGGTAAGTCAAGGTAAGTTTTTAATTAACCCATATTCCTATATGCATGTTATGTATGAATGTATGCTTCCGCATTGTGCATGTGTATATCTGTATATGTGAGCGTCGTGTAGCGCGTCCGTCGGCGTCCTTCCAACGGGGACGGCGATGGGGGTGTTACAGTTAGTGGTATCAGAGCCCAGGTTTGATGGTTCTGGGTGTGTTGTTTGTTTTGTGTTGAGTCTTTGCATGAGAGTCGGTTTTGTGTCGTGGCCTAATGCAGATGCGTCTTGTTTTGTGTCATGTCTAGATGGAGTCTGATCCTAGTGAGAATGTGGGCGAGACAACAGAAAGTGAGAACCGAGTTAGTGCTGATCAAGATGTTTCCGAGCGTCTTCCAGTTGAAGATTCTGGTCGTGTTTCGGAAGATAGGGCTCTAGTACAAGGATTGATTCGGATTTTGGATAGATTGACTACTCCTCGTGCTTCTCAAGATTTTGTTCAGCATGTTCCTCAGAAGAGAAAAGGATCGGTTAGTGAAGTGTCAGCAGGAAAAAGGGTTCGAGAAACTTTGATGTGTCAACAATTTCAGAAGCAACATGGGAACAAGTGTAAGAAGTGGGTACCGTCAGTATGTCAGTACTGTCAGAAGCGACATCGTGGTCCATGTCGGAAGCTTTCAGGTGCTTGTTTCAGGTGTGGCAGTATGGAACACCAGATTGCCGGTTGTCCTAAAAAGATGAGTGAGTGTCTAGCTGGGCAAGCTAGAAAGGAAGTGGAGGATTTGCTCAGATCTTCTCAAGCGTCCACAGAGTTTGTAGCATCTAGCAAGGATTCGAAGGAGACCGCAGGTTCTTCTGGTAAGTTACATTGCAAGCTTTTGTTTAAGTAAGTTTTGTTTGTTTGGGTTGTGTGGATGTAAGTGTTTCGCTGTGAATTTCGAGGACGAAATTCTTTTAGGAGGGAAGAGTTGTCACACCCCAAAATAGCCCTGGTCGGATTGTGCATGCTAAGTCGGGATCGAAAGGGTATTTCGGTATTCTGTGTTTGAGAATTTGGAGTGTTAAGGACCCAATTGAAAAGATAATTAAGTTCGTAAGGAAGAAATGTGTAAGTGAGTGAAGTGTAATTTGTCTAAGGACTAAGATCAATAATGGAATTTGGAATAGTTAAGTGGATTTTGTGGTTCTGTTGGGAGCTGCCATGTGTCTTGGTTGGTGGACAATTAATGGGAAAATGAGAAAAAGAGACAAAGAAGGAAAGAGAAGGGCAGATCACGTTTTCTACTCTCTCTTCTTCTCCTCTTTGATTTCTTTCTTTTCCTTTTTCCCGTTCTTTGCCTCCCCTTCCTTGGTTGTGTGCATGATTGGGTTTCTTGGTGGAATTTGTGCTTTGCTTGAAGAGGTAAGTTGGAGTTAACGTACTGTTCTTCTTCATCTTCCTGGTTTTGTCTTCAATTAGGGTTTGAACTAAGGATTTGTGGTTTTCTTGTTTGTGCAAGTTTTGGATTGTAAGAAGAAGCTAAGTAAAGGCAAGGAAAGGATTGAGGACTGATCTTGAAGCTGATTTTGGATCTTCGATTCCAGGTTTGGGAGCATTTTGAATGCATGCAATGTTTGAACTTCTCTGTTCTTCAATCTCAGTTGATTGTATCTGCCCTATTTCTCACTAGGCTTATAATGTGTTTGCATGGTCTAATTTCTGGAAATTGATGTGTTCTGGAATGTGTATATGCATGAGTACGTGAGTAGATGTGTTTGTAATACATGTTAAGGATTGAATTTGAAGTTCTGAGTTTAGGATTTGAACTTACTGTATTTTTAGGGTTTATGCTCTAGAACGGATTAAATGTGCTTAAGCATGATTTTGATTGTTTGATTGTGGGATTAATTGCAATTATCTTGTTAATGATGTTTGGAAGATCGACTGTAAGGTAAGATGAGTTTGGATGTGTTTTGAATCAGATTGAAAATGGTTTTATCGAGTTTCGTTGAATTCTGGGTAAGCTGGAAATGGGAAATCGCGTTTCTGTATAATTTTCCATTTCCAGTGTGTCGTGATTTTCCTGAGAGAGACAAGCCACGAGGCGTGACTTCCAGTCACGCCACGTGACTCTGCCTCCCAGTCACTATGCGTGACTTCTGAGCGGACAGGACGAAGTCGTGAGGCGTGACCCTTGGTCGCGAAGCGTGACTGTCTCTCTCTGTGAGTGAAAAGTCACGTCTCGTGACTTAGAGTCACGACGTGACTCTGGTAAAGGCGAAGCGTGACCCTTAGTCGCGAAGCGTGACTATCTCTCTCTGTGAGAGAAAAGTCACGTCTCGTGACTTAGAGTCACGACGTGACTTTGGTAAAGGCAAGGCGTGACTCCAGTCGCGAAGCGTGACTCCTCTCTCTGTGAGAGGGAAGTCACGTCTCGTGACTTAGAGTCACGGTGTGACTCCTGTGAGGCAAGCATGACCTAGAGTCACGTCCCGTGACTCTCTAGCAGGTCACGAGACGTGACACTAGGTCACGACGTGACCCCTTTGAGGTCAGTCACGAGTCGTGACACGACTCGTGACCGACCCCTCTTCAGCTCCTTTTTCCGATTTTGCCCAGTTTTAACCAAAATGAATTTCCTATTTCTTCTGTATGGGTCTTCACTGCTGTATAAATTATGTCATACTGTTATATGCTCCTATATGGCTTTCCTGTTTCGATTTGTTCCCCCGTGACTAGTTTATTATAAAATGACTTTCAAATGCTTTTATGGCTTTTTCCTCTATTGTGTGCTATCTTATTTTGCTTATCTGATTGGTTAGTCTATTTCAGTTATGATTAGCAATATGTTATGCATGTCTTTGATTGAATTCCTCTCTAAGAATAATCTGCCATGCTTAGAAATATATAGTATCATTTCATGATTTAGATTATGCGTTTTTGATCATTGGCGTAATATGACTCCACATGTGTTCCTGACATGCTTTAATTTGATGAGTATTACTAAAATGTGATTAAGGGAATTATTGCATGCTTCTGAATATGACTTGTATGAGCTTTGATTGATATTATGCTTTAGCCTTTGAACTCAATGTGTTATGTTTAAATGTAATGTGGATTATGCATGATTATACTTAGTTATCCTCCCTAACGCATGATTAGGATTTTGTATTGATAATCATTGGCATGGTAGTGCTTCTTTACCTGATTCTTGGCATGCTTTAGAATATTGTTTAATGTTAAAGTGTATGGACTGTAATATGTTTTGCAATGCGAATCGCATGATATATGACCGACTTTATGAGCATATTTATATGTCTATTGTACTCTGGTTTATGCATGATGTATATATAATTATGCGTGTTGCGATTCGAAGCGTGAATTGTTTTATGCATGACCTGCGAGAGTCAGTCTAGTGGATAGTTAGGCATGCCTAATAGAGTCTTCAGTAGCTGCAGCGCCCTTTGAACGTTTGGACCCTGATCAGGTCCCCCGACTGGTTCCTCGCGAACCCCCCATCAGTACGGATCCTCGTGATCCTTTTTAATGTATTTGGATCGGGTTAAGATCCCCCATCAGTAAAATGCTTTTGTGACAAAATAAAGTGGTTTTCGATTCGTACCCGTAAGGTACCCTTTGGCCGACTTGTACCCGTAAGGTACTAATCAGTACACTCGTTATCCACTATTGTGAGTCAGCAGGTGCTTTATTGATTTGTATTACTTTGATATAGCTATCAGAATGTGATATCCGATTGATTATGATAAGGATTTCATAAATCAGCTTATATGTATATGAATGTGACTTTGGGCTTCAGAATGTATGTCTGTTTTAAGTAAGCATGACTCTTTATCTAACATGATTATCCGTACTTGTCATGTGATTTGTTATAAGTTTCTGAATACTTTGAAATGATTCGATTGATGTACTTAAGTTTTTGACTTAAGCATAGTTTTGTGATATGTATTAGCATGGGAACCGAAGCAGTGGTGATGGTAAGTATGTAATGTTTACTGTACTTTCTGCATGTAAATGATATGAATGTAGTGTTATGTGATTATGCTTTCAGTCCCCGCTATTAGAGTGCTTTCGCTTGATACTTTATATATTAGAGTTGCGCAGCGGTTTTGTGATGCTCTAAATGTTATCCTTTGGATATTTGACTAGTGTGTGTGTTTAACATGTTTAAGTATGTTGGTTAACTAGCATTCTTAACATGATTGTTTGATTGTCAGTTCGTGCATGGGTACTTAGTTATGTCTATTGCATGTGTATAGCTCTTGTGACTCCGCATGGTAAGAGGCTATTATTTGATACCCATGTAGGTTTATGCATGTGTTATAGTATGTAGTTCAGCATGATAATGCTTGTGACGTGTATTATATTATGTCTGTTTTGATCTATCCTGGACATGAGTATATGGTTATGGTTGTGAGCTTTCGAATGAATGCCTTTGCTATGCAAGTATGATCATATATGTATTATGAATATCCGCATTTGTCATTTGAATGTGTTTTGGTTTGACGACCATTGTGAATGGCCGTCCATACTCTTGTGTGTTCTCCCCACTAAGCGTTTATCGCTTAGCATGGATTTCCTTTCCGTGCAGGTGGCAGGTTTGGTTCTGTTCGAGTCGCGCTTCTGCAAGGTCGGCCACGTAGGAGTTAGAAGTTCTGTATTTTGTTCAGCTTCTGGTTTCAGCTTTTGTAATTCTGTAGTATTGTATATGTAATTAATTATGTTTCATTCTGGAGTTTTCTTTTGGAGATGTAATAGTTAGTATGTCTTTATGTTTAGTTATTCCTTTGTTTTATCATTTCGATTATACTTCCGTGAATGGTTATATGCATGCTTCTGTGTATGCTTTTGCTTAGTGCCTGAATGTGTGTGAGCTATTGCATGTTCAGTCTGTAGCGCAAGGTAAGTCAAGGTAAGTTTTTAATTAACCCATATTCCTATATGCATGTTATGTATGAATGTATGCTTCTGCATTGTGCATGTGTATATCTGTATATGTGAGCGTCGTGTAGCGCGTCCGTCGGCGTCCTTCCAACGGGGACGGCGATGGGGGTGTTACACCACCCCTACTCTACTCTTGCTAATTCCCAGCAACCTCATATGCCTTCGAGTAGTTGGCTAGGAAATGATCGGTGCTCCAACATCTAAAAGGTGCATCGGTTACTCGCCTGCATTCCCCTCGGTCCCTTTTTCCACAATGAGAACAGTCATGCACTTCACTCCTGGTACCAGATGTACCTCTACTAGTCCCAGACACAGCAGTTGTCCCTTGCTTCTTACCTCTACCCGCTGAACTATACATAGATTTAGCCAGTGGTGCCATTTGAGAATCCCTTAATCTCTTGCCTGAATGAGATCCACCACGATTGGAATTCCTCTTCTGCATTCTTTCTTTTTGTATCTCCAAAGATCTCTTAGCTCGCATAGTGTCTTGAACAATCCGTTAATAACTCACATTCTATTCAATTGTCATCGAAATCAACAATGCCTTGATTTGCTCAATCAATCCTTCCTCACACTACTGGCATCTAAACTCTTCAGTCAAGACACCAGGTGGTGCATACTTACTCAATCGATAGAACTCCTTCTCATATTCTGCCACTGACATTGCCCTTTGTCTCAAATTTAGAAATTGCTTCCAATTCGCCTCTCTATAAGCCTTGGTTACATACTTATTTCGGAATTCCTTTTCGAAAAATTCCCAAGTAATCGGATCCGGAAGCATTGGATGCCGCAAAACTATTTTCCACCAATCATAAGCTGTGTAATGGCCCAAATATCGGTCCAGAAGTGTCAGTGCATTATTTCAGTGTTACTATAATAATCGCAGTGTCAAACAGTGTAGGGAGTGAGTTTACCAGTGTCAGAGTTCAGTGTTAAGTTTGTTAAAATTGTCATGATTCCGGGTCAGGTGATACCGGGGTGGCTATACAGCGAACCCGGCTGTCCGGTACCCAAAAAATTTTAATTTCGCAAAAATGATATGTGGGTCATAAGGAGTCTAGTGGTGAAATCGGAACTGAAAACGGAGCTAAATTGACCTCCGAAAGTCATTCTGAAGTTGGCCTCCGATTCGGTACAATTTGAACCGTCGTTTGACCGAGATTTGACCAAGGGGTTATGAGAGGTTTATGTGGCCCAAGATAATTTTAGTGTGTTAAATAATGTAATGGAAGTGATTTCTAAGAATTTTGACAACTTTACAGTTGTATTTTACGGCAGAAGAAAAATTGATCGAATCGAACCAATTTAAGTAAACCGGTGCCCAAATGAACTCCGATTGACCTAAAAATTTGTAGGGAGCCTATTTTTGATGTTTTGAGATCAATGGAATTTGTTAAGAGTGAAAATAATGAGTGGAACATATAGATGCTTAAGAAAAGTGCAAATGAACCGAAAAACTGAAATTTTGGTTTAAATTGGTCGGACCACTTCGGTTGGACCGGTTTGGTTCATTAGAGGGCTATATAAGGAAGAGAAGTGGCTGGATTTCTCTAGAAAAACCCAGCCAAATTCGGCCTCCCCTCTCCCTTTCAAAACCGAACTCTTCCTCTCTTCTTCTTCTCCATTTTTCTTCACTTCTACCCCAATCCTTCCTCAAATTTTCACCTTATATACCTAAATCAGCTCCTCTAGAATCATATTGAAGCAATTTGAATCCAATTTGAGCTAAGGAAGGAGAGAAATCAAGTGTTCAAATGTTCGGGTAAGTTTGGGGGTTTATGATTTAGAGGTTTTTAATTTGTTTCATTTGTCCCTCCTAAGGTTTTTGGGCCTGTAAAACACGTTTATGAGGTTATATTTTTCATTTGAAGCTTGGTTTTAATGTTATGAGTGATTTTATATTCGGCCTATATAGGAAATCAAAGTAAGGAGGGTGTTTCTCAAGCTAAAGGAAAGGAGAAACAAACTTGAGGTGATCTAGAGCTTGGAAAAAAGGTTTGTGGTCGCTAAATCTATACTTTTCCTGTTGTATGTGTTGATTTTTAGGTTATTTCTAAGGTTAGGTATGTGAAAATGATATGATTAATTATATTTAACTTGATATTCATGCTTAAGGGACTAAATATAGTGTATAAAAGTGGTTAGAATAAATTAAATAAAATTAGTATGAAAACTTTAATAGTGGCCGAATTGAACATATGGGATTTAATTGAATTCTAAGGTAGTTTGAAGCATGAAATTGATATTTATAATATGTATAATTGTTGTATTGTATGATTTAGTGAGTAAAATAATTAAAAGAGATCATATTGAAAAAGTGTAAGTGAGGCCGAATGATATAATGGGAAATAAAGTTTAATATACAATGATATTTGGGATAATAATGATATATATAACATGTACAACATGGAATAAGTGTAATGGAATGAATAAGAGAAATTATAGTGCATGATATTGAACTTGGAAGAATTGGCCGAATGATATATGTGAACTTAAGTGTATGTAATTTGATGTTATATGTAATGTAATATCATAAGGTGATTATTATAATGATAAATGAGTGTATTAACACAATGGTAAGTGAAAATAAGTAGTATGGTGAATATTACATATTGTTATAATGCGATATTTATATGAATTTTGAAAAGATATTGCCCTTAGTAGTTGTCTGGTAGTGAAATCTAGTCCAGGATATAATTGGCTAGCCATAGGGATTCGACACCGCGGTATGAGTCATGGCGACTCATTATTGATAAGCCAATGAGGGCTTATCACAGTGTACAGTGATATTCAGTGTAAAGTGCAGTGCAGTGCAGTGAAAATGGTTCTACTGGGACTATTTTATAGTAAAATGGGTCTGTGGGGCCCATGTCCCATATAGCCGGTCAGTAGATTTTCTACCGGGTCCATACTAAGGGGCATATTGGTAAATATATGATAAAAATTGTAAAAATAGTGAAATTGATTAAAATGAATGAAAACAGGACTAAAATGAAGTGAATAGAAAGTTTAGGGGTAGAATAATAATTTTACAAAAAGTTCGTAAAAATTGGTGCAAATAAGTTAAAAATGTAAGTGGAAGGGTAAAATGGTAGTTTTGATAAAATATGGTGTTAAAATAGTGATATAGTGAAAAAGTGATAAACTAGGGACTAAATTGTAATTTGCCTAAATTGGAAGTTAAAGAGTGAAAAAATAAAGTGAAAAGGGTAAAATT
Organism: Excoecaria cochinchinensis; assembly: GCA_947683425.1. Classification (NCBI taxonomy): domain Eukaryota; kingdom Viridiplantae; phylum Streptophyta; class Magnoliopsida; order Malpighiales; family Euphorbiaceae; genus Excoecaria; species Excoecaria cochinchinensis. The sequence goes on from CANTUQ010000112.1 coordinate 6,393,060, forward strand.
GTAATTAAATAAGTTAAATAAGGGTAAATGTGCAAAAAAGGAATTTAAATAAGGTTAATAGTGTAAAAATGGAATAAATAAGGGCATTTTGGTAATTATGTATATTAATGAGGACATAAGTGTAATTTTGTTAAAATATGGGTTATAAATGGTATATGTGTAATTGTGGGGACATAAAGGTAATTAATGAAAAAGAAAAGGATAAAATTGGAATAACTGTAAAAATGAGGACATAAGTGGCATTAAGAGAAAAGTGGGGATATGAGTGGAATTAATTGAAAAGATAAAGATAATATTGGAAACCTTGGAAAAATTATAAGGGGAAAAATGTAATTAAGAAAATAAAAAGTGGAATAAATAGATTGAAATATAAATAATGGAAAAATAAATAATTAAGTGAGATAATGAAATAAATAGTATAAATAAGTGAATAAAAGTGTAATTAAGTGATTAAATTCATAGTTATGTGATTAACTGAATGATGGAATAAATCAATTTGAGATTAATTAAGTGACTTAACAAGTGAATTGAATATAAATAATAATAATAAGTGAAAATAATAAGAATATGTAATTATAGCATGTTTATTAAATATAATTACTTAGGAAATTTATAGATTGGTAACCACCACTGGGCATTCTAATGCTCAGCACGTAATTGTTTTTAACTGCGTGTAGGTACCCAATAAGTTTGGAGCAACATACATCAGATCAGGGAGCAAGCCAGGAGAAGGAGATATATTCTTGATTTTGTATGTGTAATGAAATATTTTGTGGCATGTATATACACTTTATTAGTAGTTGAAGTTGGCATGTAATATTATATATATATTTTATCTGTGTGGAATTTTATTATCCTTGTGTGATGAAAGGCGGATGGGATGTATGGTTATAGGATGATTATATTGTTGTGCCCTTGCCAGGGCTGTGGAACTTTCAATTTGCAGGTTTGGGTAGTGCAAATTATAAGCCGTTATACTGCAGAATTTTTTACCAAATGAATAGTGATTTAGACAGTTATAGGTTATCGTAACTAAGTAAAGTAAATGTGTAAGTTGTATGTAAAAGTTGGATAAGTGGTTAAAGTGTTAAGTGAACTTAGTGTCTATTATAATAAGTGTAGAAAAAAAAATTAAATTAACCCGTAAATTCAATAAGTGATAACTATTAAACGATTATGGTAAACGCACAGCATCGCTAGGTCGGCAGTATACGTATAGGGTGTGAGGGTGTTACATTTATTTTGGTATCAGAGCAAAAGTTTAGGCGATTCTAAGATCGGAGTGGGGACTGTTAAGTGACTGTATATACATGCCAATGGAAGTGAATATTTTGTTATAGCACTGATGTATGCTTGCTCCTGGTTATAGTGATCAAATGGCGTCTGATCAAAGCTATAGTGTTGGGGATGGTGAGAGTGGAGCCTCGGCTAGTGTAGGTCGAGCTGGGACTCCACGACAGCAGTTGACATTTTCAGTGCCACCTCCCCTGCCCCAACCTGAATTCTTGACTATGAGGATGGACTACATTAGACATCGAATCCATATTGCGACGGAACAACATCAACATCAACAGCAACAACCGCATCAGCCAGCGTTAGTGCCACAAGTAGCTCCAGTACAGAAAAAGCCTATCCTGGAGCAGTTTAAAAAGATGGGAGTTTTTCATGAACCAGTTTGAAAAGAAGTATATAGGTGTTGAATATAAAGTTGCTATGCAAGACGCTTTCTAGAGACTGAAGCAGAGCAACAGAACTGTAGTAGAGTATGAAAGAGAATTTGAGAGATTAAGTGGCTACCTCGATGATGTGCTGAGGACAGAACCTAGATTAATGGAAAGATTTGAGCGTGGCCTTCACAGCAAAATCAAGTAGATAGTTAGTGGACAAAATCATCCAAATTTGAGATCTCTAGTAGCTACATGTGTTAAGGTGGAGAGGCAGGGGGCGGGCTCCCACACTAGAGCCAGATCTCCAACACCATCTCGGGGGCAGAGTCGCCCTTCGAGTCGAGCTTATGCAATGAGGGCCCGTGATCAGGAGGATGCTCCATATGTGATTGTAGGTAAATTTTCTCTATTTTATGATTCAGTGTATGCACTTATCGATCCTGGGTCCACACACTCTTATATTAGCATAGTTGTTGCACGGGGAAAAGGGTTAGAGAGCACCTTCATGGACCATGATATATTAGTGAGTAACCCTTTGGGTCATAGTGTTATAGTCAATAAAGTGTATAGGAATTGCCCCATTAGTGCTCAGAATTGTGTTTTTTCCGCTAATTTGATTGAACTCCCCTTCAAAGAGTTCGATGTTATATTGGGAATGAATTGGTTAGCCACTCATCATGTGATGGTTGACTGTAAAAAGTAAGGGAGTGACTATTAAGACTTTAGATGGTCGAGAAATAACAGTGGTAGGCCAAAGACCCGATTATCTATTTAATGTCATCTCAGCCACAGCAGCAAAGCGGTTGATTAAAAAAGGTTGTGAGGCATATTTATGCTATGCAGTGGAAGCAAAAAAGGGGACGCCTAAGCTATCAGACGTGCCTACAGTGTGTGAGTTCCCAGATGTGTTTGCAGAAGATCTTCCAGTATTGCCACCTAATCGAGAGATTGAATTCTCTATTGATGTAGCTCCGAGAACTGTACCAATTTCTTTTGCTCCATACAAAATGGCACCCGCAGAATTGAAAGAATTAAAGATTCAACTGCAAGAATTATTTGAGAAAGGCTTCATAAGGCCTAGTGTATCGCTATGGGGAGCTCTAGTGTTGTTCGTGAAAAAGAAAGATGGGTTTCTTCAATTGTGCATTGACTATAGCCAACTGAATAAGTTGACAATCAAGAATAAATATCCATTGCCACATATTGAAGATTTGTTTGACCAGTTGAAGATTTAAGAAGTAGATGGTCCTAAGATAACCTTTCACAGTAGATATGGACACTATGAGTTTCTAGTAATGCCTTTTGGACTCACGAATGCACCAGCTGCTTTTATGGACCTTATGAACAGGATCGTTCATCCATACTTAGATCAATTCGTGGCGGTCTTTGTTGATGATATCTTGGTGTATTCAAAGACTCCAGAAGAGCATGACAAGCATCTGAGAATGGTATTGCAAACTTTCAGAGATAAGAAGTTGTATGCCAAGTTTAGCAAGTACGACTTCTGGTTGGATGAAGTGTCTTTCCTTGGCCATGTAGTGTTAGTTGAAGGTATCAAAGTGGATCCAAAGAAGATTGAAGTTGTTTTGCAGTGGAGAGCACCCAAGAATGTCACTGAAATTAGAAGTTTCTTGGGTTTAGCAGGCTACTACAGTAGGTTTGTTAAAGGTTTTTCTCTCATTGCAGCACCTTTAACACGCCTATTGCAAAAGAAGACGAAGTTTGAGTGGACAGAAAAGTGCCAAGCCAGCTTTGATCAGCTTAAGAGAATGTTGATAGAAGCTCCAGTGTTAACTCAACCCGAATCAGGCAAAGACTTCACCATCTATAGTGATGTATCTTTGAATGGGTTGGGTTATGTGTTGATGCAAGATGGGAAAGTGATTGCTTATGCCTCCCGTCAGCTTAAGAATCATGAAAAGAATTACCCCACACATGATCTTGAGCTAGTAGCGATAGTGTTTGCAATGAAGATCTGGAGGCACTACCTTTATGGTGAAAAGTGTTATATCTTCACAGATCATAAAAGCTTGAAATACTTGCTCACCCAGAAGGAGCTTAATCTCAGACAGCGAAAATGGCTTGAATTAATAAAGGATTATGAATGTTTCATTGATTATCACCCAGGGAAAGCTAATATAGTGGCTGATGCACTTAGCAGAAAGTTCACGGCAGCATTGAAAGCTATGAATGTAAAGCTTGATGTGGCTAATAGTGGAGCGTGGATAGCTGAATTACAAGTCAATCCTAATTTTATGCAGCAAATTAAAACCGCCCAGAAACAAGATGACAAGTTGATTGCAATAATAGATCGAGTGAAGGATAGTGGGAGTGATGACTACACAGTGACCCTAGATGGTAGTGTATATTACAAACAAAGGTTATGCGTGCCAAATCAACCATAATTAAAGAAAAGTATCTTCACAGAAGTGTTCCAAGTAGTTATGCTATGCACCTAGGGGGTAATAAGATGTATCAAGATTTGAAGATGCATTATTGGTGGCAAGGAATGTAGTGAGATGTGTTTGATGTTGTGGGTAAGTGTCTGATATGTCAGCAAGTGAAAGCAGAACACCAAGTGCCATCTGGGTTACTTCAGCCTATCACCATACCCGAATGGAAGTAGGACCGAGTGACAATGAATTTTGTGACTGGGTTGCCTCTCACCCGAAGGAAGCATGATGCAATTTGGGTGATTATCGATAGACTTACTAAATCCGCCCATTTCTTACCAGTGAGGATGAATTTTCCAATGACTCGACTGGCAGAAATGTATATCAATGAGATAGTGAGAATGCATGGAGTGCCCACCTCCATCCTTTCAGACAGAAGTCATATGCTGATTTAACGAGAAAAGATATCGAGTTCCAAGTAGGCGATCCAGTGTTCCTAAAGGTTTCCCCATGGAAGCGTATACTAAGATTTGGGAAGAAGGGTAAGCTATTGCCACAGTTTATCAGGCCATAAAAAATAGTTCAGCGAGTGGGACCAGTGGCATATAGGCTAAAGCTTCCACAGGCCTTGGAAAAGATCCATGACGTGTTCCATGTATTGATGTTAAGGAGATACCGATCCGATCCAAGTCATGTGATTAAACCAGAAGAAGTGCAAGTGCAAGCTTACCTGACTTATGAAGAATAGCCAGTGATAATCTTAGCTAGAGAGGTCAGATAGCTCAGAAGTAAGCAAATTCCTTTAGTGCAAGTGCTCTGGAATCATCATCAGTGTGGAAGAAGCAACATGGGAGCCTAAACAACCATGCGACAACAGTATCCACAACTTTTTCATTCGGGTAAATTTCGAGGACGGAATTTTCTTTAAGGGGGGGTAGAATTGTAATGGCCCAAATACTAGTCTAGAAGTGTCAGTGCATTATTCCAGTGTTACCATGAATATTGCAGTGTCAAACAATGTAGGGAGTGAGTTTACCAGTGTCGGAGTTCAGTGTTAAGTATGTTAAAATTATCATGATTCCGAGTCAGGTGACACCGGGGTGGCTATACAGCGAACCCGGCTATCCTGCGCCAAAAAAATTTTAATTTTGCAAAATTGATTTATGGGTCATAAGAAGTCTAGTGGTGAAATCAAAACTGAAAACGGAGCTAAATCGACCTCTGAAAGTCATTCTGAAGTTGGCCTCCGGTTCGGTTCAATTTGAACTGGGGTTTGACCGAGGTTTGATGAGAGGTTTATGTGGCCCAACAGAATTTTAGTGTGTTAAATAATGTAATGGAAGTGATTTCTGTGAATTTTGACAGCTTTAGAGTTGTATTTTACGGCAAAAGAAAAATTGATCGAATCGAACCGGTTTAAGTGAACTGGTGTACAAATGAACTCCGATTAAGCTGAAAACTTGTAAGGAGCCTATTTTTGATGTTTTAAGATCAATGGAATTGGTTAGGAGTGAGAATAATGAGTGGAACATATAGATGATTAAGAAAAGTGCAAATGAACCGAAAAACCGAAATTTTGGTTTAAATCGGTCGGACCACTTCGGTTGGACCGGTTTGGTTCATTAGAGGGCTATATAAGGAAGAGAAGTGGCTGGTTTTCTCTAGAAAAACCAAGCCAAAGTCGGCCTCCCCTCTCCCTTTCAAAACGAAACTCTTCCTCTCTTCTTCTTCTCCATTTTTCTTCACTTCTACCCCAATCTTTCCTCAAATTTTCACCTCATATACGTAAATCAGCTCCTCTAGAATTAGATTGAAGCAATTTGAATCCAATTTGAGCTAAGGAAGGGAGAGAAATCAAGTGTTCAAAGGTTCGGGTAAGTTTTGGGATTTATGATTTAGAGGTTTTAAATTTGTTTCATTGGTCCCTCCAAAGGTTTTTGGGCCTGTAGAACATATTTATGAGGTTATATTTTTCATTTGAAGATTGGTTTTAATGTTATGAGTGATTTTATATTCGGCCTATATAGGAAATAAAAGTAAGGAGGGTGTTTCTCAAGCTAAAGGAAAGGAGAAACAAACTTGAGGTGATCTAGAGCTTGGAAAAAAGGTTTGTGGTTGCTAAATCTATACTTTTCCTATTGTATGTGTTAATTTTTATGTTATGTCTAAGTTAGGTATGTGAAAATGATATGATTAATTAAATTTAACTTGATATTCATGCTTAAGGTACTAAATATAGTGTATAAAAGTGGTTAGAATATATTAAATCAAATTAGTATGAAAACTTTAATAGTGGCCGAATTGAACATATGGAATTTAATTGAATTCTAAGGTAGTTTGAAGCATGAAATTGATATTTATAACATGTATAATTGTTGTATTGTATGATTTAGTGAGTAAAAGAATTAAAAGAGATCATATTGAAAAAGTGTAAGTGAGGCCGAATGATATAATGGGAAATAAAGTGTAATATACAATGATATTTGGGATAATAATGATGTATATAACATGTACAATATGGAATAAGTGTAATGGAATTAATAAGAGAAATTATAGTGCATGATATTGAAATTGGAAGAATTGGCCGAATGATATATGTGAACTTAAGTGTATGTAATTTGATGTTATATGTAATGTAATATCATAAGGTGATTATTATAATGATAAATGAGTGTATGTGCACAATGGTAAGTGAAAATAAGTAGTATGGTGAATATTACATATTGTTATAATGCGATATTTATATGAATTTTGAAAAGATATTGCCCTTAGTAGTTGTCTGGTAGTGAAATCTAGTCCAGGATATAATTGGCTAGCCATAGGGATTCGACACCGTGGTATGAGTCATGGCGACTCATTATTGATAAGCCAATGAGGGCTTATCACAGTGTACAGTGATATTCAGTGTAAAGTGCAGTGCAGTGCAGTGAAAATGGTTCTACTGGGACTATTTTATAGTAAAATGGGTCTGTGGGGCCCACGTCCCACATATCCGGTCAGTAGATTTTCTACCGGGTCCATACTAGGGGCATATTAGTAAATATATGATAAAAATGGTAAAAATAGTGAAATTGATTAAAATGAGTGAAAACAGGACTAAAATGAAGTGAATAGAAAGTTTAGGGGTAGAATAGTAATTTTACAAAAATTTGGTAAAAATTGGTGCAAATAAGTTAAAAATGTAAGTGGAAGGGTAAAATGGTAATTTTGATAAACTATGGTATTAAAATAGTGATATAGTAAAAAAGTGATAAACTAGGGACTAAATTGTAATTTGGCTAAATTGGAAGTTAAAGAGTGGAAAAATAAAGTGAAAAGGGTAAAATTGTAATTAAATAAGTTAAATAAGGGTAAATGTGCAAAAAAGGAATTTAAATAAGGTTAATAGTGTAAAAATAGAATAAATAAGGGTAGTTTGGTAATTATGTATATTAATGAGGACATAAGTGTAATTTTGTTAAAATATGGGATATAAATGGTATGTGTAATTGTGGGGACATAAAGTTAATTAATGAAAAAGAAAAGGATAAAATTGGAATAACTGTAAAAATGAGGACATAAGTGGCATTAAGAGAAAAGTGGGGATATGAGTGGAATTAATAGAAAAGATAAAGATAAAATTGGAAACCTTGGAAAAATTATTAGGGTAAAAATGTAATTACGAAAATAAAAAGTGGAATAAATAGATTGAAATATAAATAATGGAAAGATAAATAATTAAGTGAGATAATGAAATAAATAGTATAATTAAGTGAATAAAAGTGTAATTAAGTGATTAAATTCATAGTTATGTGATTAACTGAATGATGGAATAAATCAATTTGAGATTAATTAAGTGACTTAACAAGTGAATTGAATATAAATAATAATAATAATAATAATAATAATAATAAGTGAAAATAATAAGAATATGTAATTATAGCATGTTTATTAAATAGAATTACTTAGGAAATTTATAGATTGGTAACCACCACTAGGCATTCTAATGCTCAGCACGTAATTGTTTTTAACTGCGTGTAGGTACCCAATAAGTTTGGAGCAATGTATATCAGAACAGGGAGCAAGCCAGGAGAAGGAGATATATTCTTGATTTTGTATGTGTAATGAAATATTTTGTGGCATGTATATACACTTTATTAGTAGTTGAAGTTGGCATGTAATATTATATATATATTTTATCTGTGTGGAATTTTATTATGTATGTGTGATGAAAGGCGGATGGGATGAATGGTTATAGGATGATTATATTGTTGTGCCCTTGCCGGGACTGTGGAACTTTCAATTTGTAGGTTTGGGTAGTGCAAACTATAAGCCGTTATACTGTCGAAATTTTTACCAAATGAATAGTGATTTAGACAGTTATAGGTCATCGTGACTAAGTAAACTAAATGAGTAAGTGGTATGTAAAAGTTGGATAAGTGGTTAAAGTGTTAAGTGAACGTAGTATATATTATAATAAGTGTAGAAAAAAAATCAAATTCACCCGTAAATTCAATAAGTGATAACTATTAAACGATTATGGTAATCGCACAGTATCGCTAGGTCAGCAGTATACGTATAGGGTATAAGGGTGTTATGTAACACCCCCTACTCATACATAGGCGATCCCATCCGATAAGGAGTAAGATGCCGTATGGGCAAAGGTGTCACCACTCAGATACAGAATATACATACATTCATACACAAACATACATACCTAAATACAAGGTAATTAAAAACTTTACAAAATAATTCATGAAAAAAGCTGATCATGTATTAATATAACGGGAGACATTACATTACTGTTTGATCAACCAACCGGTACAAAAGATAATTACATACCAAAAAATACACTTATACATATGCGAAAGCTATTATAAAATTGTCATAAGAGAGTTCTATACAAAAAGAATTATCAGAATACAAAAAATCAAGCCCTACACTAAAACCCAGCTATGTTGGCCTGGCTGCGACGACTCTCCCAAGGCAACTCCTTCCGCACCTGCACGGGTAAACACACCGTGCTAAGCGATAAACGCTTAGTGGGGAAACACACAATTCAAATGGACGGCCATTCACAATGGTCGTCAAGCAAACACATACAGATGGCATAGTCAGAAATACACATTATATAAGAGTATGAACATACGAACATATAGAGTCATACATTTGATATAACATAACTGTCTTCATAAAATCACATTTATAAACATATTCGGATAATACACTCTTGTAATTATCAAAACAGTTCACAGTATTTAAGCACCTGCTGACTCGAGGTAGTGGATAACGAGTGAACGGACAGTACTTTACGGGTACGAGCCGATTACAGAAAGTACCTTACGGGTACGAATCGAAAACTAATTTACTTTATCATTTCCAAAACGTTTAATAAAGGGATCTTAAACAAGATCCAAACACATTAGAGGGTTCACAAGGAACCAAACAGGACCTGATCAGGGTCCAAACTGAACAGAGGCTGCAGCTATTAGACTCTATTAGGCATGCCTAACTATCCACTAAACTAAATCTAGCAGGTTATGCATAATCCATTCAATTCATTCCATAATATCCCAAATCACATATATACATATTTGCATACATATAGGCAAGTTCATATCATGGATTCCCATTCGTATAATTCATACGTTAACAGATATAAGGCTTATAGTCACCAAAAGAAACTGGAGTTAAAAACCACACACGCACCAAGGGAAAAACTCATTCAGCATAACAAGACTGTCGCGCTCGCGACAGAGACAATAGTCTCTTCGCAGCGGGCGCGACGGACTTCGCGATCGCGGGGAGGAGGGAAAAGCGGGCTCGCGATAGCACAGGCCCGCATTGCGCTCTGTCGCGCTCACGACAGAGAGCACACAACAACCTTTGCTATTGCGAGCTCGCGATAGGGTCGCATGCTCGCGACAGCACAGGCCAAGATCACCGGTCTCTGTCGCGCTCGCGACAGAGTCGGGATTTCCAAAATCTGCAGAATTCTGTAGATTTTTTCCTCTTCCAAAACACACCCACAAATGCACAAATCACATCCAAATGGTCTCTTACCTCTAATCCAGCCACCCATCAACATCAATAACCACAATATAACATTTATCAACAAGTAATTTCACACCAAATATCAATTCAAACTCACAATACCAATAATTTTCAAAACCCATAAATTTGCAACAAAACCACATCAATCCTCAAAATCACTACAATAATCCCATGCTCATGCAAAATTACTCTACCCAAACAAAAACCCATAGCATTCATGCCATAATAAGATCATATCACAACCCAATTTCCAGAAATCACCAAGAACACATACATGAACATATTTTCATACCAAAACAGGAAATTTTCCAAACCTTGAAATCCTTAGCTCCTAATGCTTAGATCCACTAGATCCCACCTTCTCTTTACCCTTCGGTTCACAAGGAGGCTCAACTAAGCACAACCCAACAAAACCCACAACAAAGCAACTCTAGATTAAAACCCAAATCCAGAAAATATGAAGAAAATGATGAACCAATTGAAGAAAAGAAGAACAAATGCAATAGACTTACCTTTAAAATGCTAAAGGATGATCAATTCCCACAAATTAAGCCTTGATTCAAAGCTAGGGTTCTTAGAGGAAGAGAAAAGGAAGAAGAAGAGAGTGAGGGGAAGGGAAAACGGGAATGAAGGCAGCCACCGCCATCTCACTCTTCTATTTTCTTTTTCTTTTTCTTTTCCTAACCCTAGACAAGTGTCACTTCCCCATTAGTGGGATTTGATCACTCACACCCAAAGCACATGCATCACATACATGCAAGACTCTCCCAACTAATGCATACCCTACAAGAGTGTGAACACACACACACAAGCACAGCCCCAAAACACACTCTACAAGCATATGAGTAAACACACCCAAGTGCAACCCAACTAATTCACACCCTAACACCACACATGCACCCACATGCTAACAAAACTCTTAAAACATGCATTTCTACCCAAAATGCCCTTTACACATGCTAAAACTCACACAATGCACATGCGTAAACATGGCTCATTCTACTAGGGGACAAACGGGGTGTGACAACTCTCCCCTACTAACAAGAATTTCATCCTCGAAATTGTCACACCCCGTTTGCCCCCTAGTAGAATGAGCCTGTCTGTGTGAGCATGCATTTGCATGTGTTCGGCATATCATAAGGGTATTTTGGTAAAAATGCATGTTTTTGGGGTTTTGTTAGTGTGTGGATGCATATTTGGTAATTGGGTGTGAATTAGTTGGGAAATGGTTGTGTGCATTTGAGCATACCATTTTAGGGTGTTTTTAGTTGGGAATGCATTGGGTGTGTGTAGTGCATGCTTGTTGGGTGTGAGTGATTAGTTTCACCAATAGGAAATTGACACATGTTTAGGGCAAAAGAAAAGAAAAAGAAAAAGGAAAGAAAGTAGGGGAATGGCAGATTCACGTTTTCCCTTCTTCCCCTCATGTTTCTTCTCTTCTTCTTCCTCATTTTCTTCATCCTAAGAACCCTAGTGTGGATTCAAGTCTTATTGGTGGAATTAATCATCTCTTTACATCCTTTTTGGTAAGTTAATGTATTCTTTTCCATTTGTTTTCATCTCTTTCTTCTTCTATGGGTTTAGATTTAATCTAGGGTTTGTTCTTTGTTTGTTCTTGTTCTTTGTTGTGCTGTGTTTAGCTGAGGCTCCTCGCAATCCTAAGGGCAAGGATATTGCTGGGACTAGTGGAGCTAAGTAATTGAAGCTTTGAATTTCAGGTCTGGGATTTTTGCTTTAGTTAATTGTTTGAATATGAATTTACTGTAATTTTTAGGGTTTATGAGCTTGAGAAGCTTGAATGCATTTATGCTTGATTTGGCTGTTTGAATTTCTGAATTGAGTTGTATTCATGTTGTTTATATTGTATGGGATGTCTTCTGGAAGGTAAGAATAGATTTGCATGGTTTTGAATCAAATTTGGGATTGATTTCTGAGTTCTGGGAATTCTGGAAATGGGAAAATCGGGTTACTGTTGAATTTCCCCATTTTCAGAATGTTTGTCGCGTGACTAGCCAAGAAGAGAGGCCAGTCACGAGACGTGACTCCCAGTCATGACTCGTGACCAACCAGAGAGGCCAGTCACGAGTGGTGACTGCAAGTCACAGCTCGTGACCAGCCGAGAGGAAGCCAGTCACGAGACGTGACTCCCAGTCATGACTCATGACCGGCTAGAGGAAGGCAGTCACGGGTGGTGACTCCTAATCACAACCCATGACCAGCCAAAAGAAAGAAGCCAGTAACGAGGCGTGACTCCCAGTCACGACTCGTGACCAGCAAGAGAAAGGCAAGTCATGCCAATCATGAGACGTGACTCCCAGTCACGACTCGTGACCAGCCTTGTGAGGAGGCCAGTCACGAGTTGTGATGCCAGTCACGACTCGTGACCAGCCAACCTTGTTGGTCACCTTCGTTCGGCCTATTTTATGAAATTTCCCGATTTTAACTCAACAATGAATTCCGTAATTCTTCCGAATGGACTTATACTGCTGTATGATGCATGTCCTACTTTTATATGCTTTGATATGAGTGATACCATGATTCTTCAGATGAATTATATGTTATATTCTGAAATATGATTTGAATGACGCATAACCTGCTAGAGTCAAGTAAGTGGATAGTTAGGCATGCCTAATAGAGTCTTTTAGCTGCAGCTCTCAATTTCGTTTGGACCCCGATCAGGTCCCCGTTTGGTTCCTCGCGAACCCTATTATGTGTAAGGATCTTGTTTAAGGTCCCTTTTTAAAGTGATTTGTGAAAGTTAAAGTGAAATGGTTTTCTCGATTCGTACCCGTAAGGTACTGTCTGTATTCGGCTCGTACCCGTAAAGTACAGTCTGTACACTCGTTATCCACTACCCAGTGTCAGCAGGTGTTCTTTTGGTGTTCGATTGGTTTGCTCTACTCTTATGACTATATACATGTGTTATCTGAATGAGTATAATGATGAGATGTATGTTCATTAATTTGGAAATGGATATGAATTTGAGATGCAGAATGTATGGCTTTAAATTGTGAGCATGTTCTTATGAATTATGCTATGAACTATTGCATTTTGCCATTGTGAATGTGTTATGCCTTGACGACCATTATGAATGGCCGTTCATATATTATGTGTGTTTCCCCACTAAGCGTTTATCGCTTAGCACGGTGTTTTTACCCGTGCAGGTGCGGAAGGAGTTTTGCTTTGTGAGAGTCGCCGCCGTCAAGCCAACACAGAAGGTTTTAGTGTAGGGCTCAGTTTTGTAATCTGTAATGATTCTTTTTGTATTGAACTCTCTTGTATCAGTTTTGTTATAGCTTCCGCTCTTGTATTTATATTTTTGGTTATGTAATATCTTTTATTTCAGCTAGTTGATCAAAACATTATTGTAATGGTTTATTATATTAATGCATGATCAGCTATGGCTTTCTTTTCCTTTAAAGTTTTTAATTATCATGTATTTCAGTATGTATGGTATGAATGAATGTATGTTTTGTTTTGTATCTGTTTGGTGGCACCTTTGCTCATACGGTATCTCACTCCTTATCGGATGGGATCGCCTACGTATGGGTAGGAGGTGTTACAGTTTTTGGTATCAGAGCATAGGTTTAGGCGTTTCTGGGTGTTGTTGTTGTTGTTATTTTGAGTTGGTTAGATGTGTATGTGTCTAGATCTGTGTTGGCTGATGCGGGTGTTTCTTGTTTGTTTAGATGGCCTCTAATTCTGCTCGTGGATCACTTGAGGAATCTGCCGAGAGTGTGAACCCTCAAGCTGTAGATCCATCAATTTCTGTATTGGCTCAGCATGCTAGGGTCCAGCCCGAGGCCGCAGCCATGCCTTTTGAGGCTATGTTCAGATTGCATCAGGACATGGCTAGGGTTTTGGAGAGAGTGACTGCTCCTAGAGCCCCTATTGAGAGTTTGAGAAGAGCTGGTATTGAGGATTTTATGGGACTGGGCTAGATGAGTCTGAGTTAGCTGAGAAGTGGCTTGATAAGGTAAAGAGAGCTTTAAAAGAAGTTAGGTGTCCTCCCGATCAGCAAGCTGAGTGTGCTGTGGCATTGCTTCAAGGGTCAGCTTATGAATGGTGGGAATTGGTTAGTAGGCAACCTCAGATGCCTAATCCGGTTACATGGGATTTCTTCAGTGAGGAGTTCACTAGGAAGTTTGTGACTCAAGCTTATAGGGATGCAAGGTGGGCACAGTTTCTAAGTTTGAGGCAGAGGACTTTGTCAGTTTCAGATTATGAGAAAGAATTCAACCGGTTGTCTCGCTATGCTCCACGTGGGGTTATGACAGATGATTTTAGATGCAAGCATTTTGAAGCGGGGTTGAATGAGTCTTTGAAGATTGCCTTGATTTCTTTGATGTGTATGCCTGGGGTAAGTTATTATCAGATTGCAGAGGCCACCATGAGGGCAGAGAAGTCGAAATCTTTGCTTAGGGAGAGAGCTCAGCAAAGGAATTCTGCTCGGGGTGGTTCTTCCTCATCTTCGGGTAAGAGATCCAGGAACCCGCAAGATGAGCCAGCAGCTGGTTCAGCTTCTAGAGGTAGAAGATAGGGTTCTGCAGCAGTATCTGGTTCTGGCAGAGGTGGTAGATCTGATGTTATACCTGTTTGTGCGAATTGTAGCAAGGCTCACCGGGGTGAGTGTAGGTGGCTCACTGGTGGATGTTTTAGATGTGGGAGCACCGAGCACCGTGTGGCTAGTTGTCCCCAGATGAGTGAGGATTCAAGACCTCAGGGAGGAGCTAGCAGAGTTGGATCGAATGCTTCTCAGGCTGCTAGAGGTAGAGGTAGAGGTAGAGGTCTAGGCGGTCGGCCTAGAGATGGAGCTGCTTCTGAGACTGTTAAGCGTCCTCCTCAGGTTGCCACTAGAGCTTATGCTGTGAGAGCCAGAGAGGAGAAGGATGCGCCCGATGTTATTGCTGGTAAGTTCCTACTCCATGACACTGAATTGTATGCTCTAATTGACCCTGGTTCCACACACTCATACTTGTGCACAGATAAAATTGTTGATAAGTTGCATGTGGTTGATCAGTTAGATTATGAGATTTGTGTGACCAGTCCATTAGTGTCAGTGTGAGTAGAGTCTTTAGGAGTTGTCCTTTGTTGGTTGAGGAAGTTGTGCTTCTAGCAGATTTGATTGAGTTATCTTTTAGAGAGTTTGATCTGATTCTGGGTATGGACTGGTTGGGTAAGCATCGGGCTATAGTTGATTGCCATAGGAAGACAGTTGTGCTCCAGGATAGATGTCAGTCTCTTGTGTTTATGAAGGGTTTGGGTGCTAGTTCTTTGAATAATGTGATTTCTGCGATGCAAGCCAAGAGGTTTATCAGGAAAGGTTGTGAGGCTTTTCTAGCGGTCGTGTTGGATTCCAAGAGAGATCAAGTTCATATTGAGGATATTCCTGTTGTGCGGGAGTTTAGTGATGTGTTCCCGAGTGAGTTGCCTGGTTTGCCTCCTGAGAGAGAGGTTGAGTTGTCCATTGAGATTATGTCGGGTACCACACCTATTTCGAAAGCACCTTATCGGATGGCTCCTGTAGAGTTGAGAGAACTTAAGACTCAGTTACAAGAGCTATTGGATAAGGGGTTTATTCGACCCAGCATATCTCCTTGGGGAGCTCCAGTTCTTTTTGTCAAGAAGAAAGATGGATCTCTGCGGATGTGTATCGACTACAGGCAGATAAATAAGGTCACAGTGAAGAATAAGTATCCGTTGCCTAGGATTGAAGATTTATTTGATCAGCTTCGGGGTGCAGGTGTTTTCTCCAAGATAGATCTTCGATCAGGGTACTATCAGCTTAGAGTTCAGGATGCAGATGTGGTTAAGATTGCATTTCGGACTAGGTATGGCCACTATGAGTTTCTTGTGATGCCGTTTGGTTTGACCAATGCTCCAACGACTTTTATGGATTTGATGAACCGTGTGTTTAGGGCATACTTAGATCGATTTGTGGTAGTGTTCATTGATGATATCTTTGTGTATTCCAAGGATGAGAGTGAGCATGAGGAGCATCTCCGATTGGTTTTGCAGATGTTGAGAGAGCACCAGTTGTTTGCCAAGCTTAGCAAGTGTGATTACTGGCTTAAAGAAGTGTCATTCTTGGGTCACATTGTTTCAGCTAGGGGTATTCAGGTAGATCCAGCCAAGATTGAGGCGATTGTTGATTGGAAAGCACCTAGAAATTTTCAGGAAGTGAGGAGTTTCCTTAGTTTGGCAGGTTACTACCGTCGGTTTGTTAAGGGTTTTTCTGTGATTGCCGCTCCGATGACTAGATTGTTGAGGAAAGGGGTCAGATTTTAGTGGTCAGATTTGAGTGGTCAGATAGATGCCAGGCTTGTTTTGATCAGTTAAAACAGTTGCTTGTTGAGGCTCCTATTCTTACTCAACCCATTTCGGGTAAAGAGTTTGTCATTTATAGTGATGCTTCGGGTGTTAGCCTTGGATGTGTTTTGATGCAAGAAGGTAAGGTTGTGGCTTATGCTTCTCGTCAGTTAAAGCCACATGAGAGGAACTATCCGACGCATGATTTAGAGTTAGCGGCTGTGATCTTTGCTTTGAAGATTTGGCGTCATTATCTGTATGTGGAAAAGTGTAGGATCTTTTCGGACCACAAGAGCTTGAAGTATTTCCTCACACAGAACGAGTTGAACATGAGACAGCGCCGTTGGCTTGAGTTGTTTAAGGACTACGACTGCATTGTGGATTACCATCCTGGTAAGGCCAATGTAGTCGCTGATGCTTTGAGTCAGAAGTCAGTTTCAGCCTTATTCCTAAGACGGTTCAGATGGAGATTTGGTTCAGATGGGGCATTGATTGCCCAGTTGCGTGTGAGGCCTACCTTGAGACAGAGCATTGTGGATGCTCAGAGGGATGATGTGAGACTTCAGCGGATTGTACAAGAGGTCAGATCAGGTAAGCAGTCAGAGTTTTCAGTTCAGAATGAGGTGCTTATGTTCAGAAATCATTTGTGTGTGCCAGAGTCTGAGGATTTGAGGAGACAGCTTATGAGTGAGGCGCATAGTACAGTTTTTACTATGCATCCTGGCAGTGAAAAGATGTATTGAGACATGAAGCAGTTATATTGGTGGTCTGGTATGAAGCGTGATATAGTGGATTTTGTTTCCAAGTGCTTGACATGTCAGCAAGTAAAGGCCGAGCATCAGGTTCCCTCGGGATTGCTTACGCCTTTATCCATTCCTGAGTGGAAGTGGGATGATATCGCCATGGACTTTGTTTCTGGTTTGCCTTTGACTCAGAAGAAGCATGACTCAATTTGGGTCTTAGAAGGTAAACCTCTCGCCCTAAGGAGCCTAGGATTAACGCTAAAGCCTCGTGACCCAAGAGGTGTCTTGGAGGGTAACCTCTAGCCTCTCGAGCCCAAAGACCAGAGCTGGGTTCGGGATTTCTCATCTATTTCTACCTCGATTATTTTATGATTAAATTTTAATTATCATTGATTCGCTCTCTCTCCACACGATGCAATTGAATTGAAAGGCGCATTCATCCATTTAAGAGCATAAAATAAAATAGCATTAAAGCATGAAATAAATTTGCAATAATACTAAGGGCAGAATACAACCCTCATTTATAAATGTGCTATACATGCATAAAACGGGTTATTCATTTATTTTGAGGACTTTGGTCCCCGCATGTGTTCATTATGGAAAAAGATTTTTATATGATGGTTTTATTGGGTAAAATAGGACATTGGTCCAGTTTTATTTAGCAAACATTCTTTTTAGTAGAAAACATTTGTGTGGTGGTTCTTTTTAGCACGGTCGAAAAATCATTTTTTTATTACAGACCACAAATAAATAAAATAGAATGAAATAAAAATTACATATTTCTAAATAAATAAATAAATGAATACATAAATAATTGCATAAATAAATAACAATAATAATAACAATGATAATAATAATACTAATAATAATTATAATTGATGGAAAAATAAATAAATAAAGGAAAACAAAATGTACTTGTTTGTAGCGCGGTAATCACGTTGCGGAAGCGGTACAAGGATCTTCCTTTATTGGTCACCGGTCTGGCTTTTACCCACTCGGGATAATAGCAGCTAGATCACAATCTAGAAGTCCCTGAAAGATTAACACAAAATAATCGTGAGTGGGAACGAGCAACCTTGCGGCGTATAAGTTTTCTCATTACCAAATTATGAGGACCTCACCTCTATTTATAGAGGTCCTGAAGGCTAGAGTCTTAACCCCAGTCTAACTCAGAATCCTTTCTGAGATAGGATTTGGTAATTTAATTTAGATTAAATAACTCAATTTAATCTGGATAGGAACTCAATCCTATATAGAGTCATGGGCGTATCATAACTCTATCATCTCCCACTCGCACATGACGGAACACATTCCATATATATAATCTTCAGTTATACAGACTAATAGATTGTGTGACCAGCATACCTCGAGAGCTCATTTGCTATACACCTGTTAGGGATATATAGCTTCTCGAAAAGGCGATCCTTTCATTTCACGTATGCCTAACCCTAGACCACCTTCTCACAATCACCGTTTTAACTCATGATCTCATAAAACGTCATTCGTGTTCACTATTATGTTTCAACTCATAGAAACAATAATAGACATGTCGGTGAACCACGAATTCTTATGAATGTGATCAAAAGGTTATCTTCCCCTCTTACTATATGCCATCCATCATGATTCAACTCGCTTTTCTAGTTAGATCCGCCAGGCCTAAATTTTTCCCAGACCTCTTGGAGACTAACCAAGCTAGCCACATCAAACCATACTTCAGGGATAAGTTAAGGGTTCTAAGGGTCGATATATTAACAGGGTCTCACAATAGGGAAAGTTGAGATCAATTGTATTAAATTCCCATCCCTTTGGTCACTTAAGCACACACGGTATAAAACATGTGTTATGGTGTTCTTTCCTTCCCTTAAAGGAGCGCATGTCCCACATTTTAAATAATGTGCATATAAAACACCATACAGAAGCGTAAGGTTGCGATGCACCGAAGCACCCAACTTTAGTTCGCTTACTTAGGAACTACTTCTGGCTTTTAAGACAGAACATGGTGATTACACATAACTAACCATCGGATCCCATACGATCCTTATTTTGGATCTCAATCCAAAGCATACAACCTTATGTATGACTTTATCTTGCACCTTAACAAGACATATCTTGTAATTTCTGCAAGACCGCACTTTCATTTTGAACAGGCTCTTGAGCATACTCATTTGTTCAAAATTCGCCTCATCATAGTCTTTGCCAACTCGTTGACAAAACCAAGGTAAACACCCTTGTGAGTGGGCTACTTCTCTGTCTGATATGCTCAAACTCAAACAATTAACAGTAAATGTTCACATATTAAACATTCACACTCATGTATTGCCAACAATGAACTTTATTATTATTCATAAATAATAATGTTAAGGGATTACACAAATAAAGTCAGTACACATCAAATTCTACACAAACCCTGAATTCTAATGTGTCTCTCAAACACATCTCTAGTTACAGGTTTAGTTAACGGATCTGCTATCATATCATGCATAGATATGTACTGTAAGTTCACATCTCCCCGTGCAACTACATCTCTAATATAATGATACTTAATGTCGATATGCTTAGTCCTACTATGAAATTTCGGATCTTTTGTGTAAGCTATCGATGATTGACTGTCGCTAAAGACTATCACTTATCCCTCCGAGGTAGTTACTCTTAAATGGTCCATCAACTGTTTTAGCCAAACTGCCTCTTGTACTGTAGCTGCGAAAACTACGAATTCAGTTTCTATCGTTGATAAGGCTACACAGGTTTGTTTCTTGCTACTCCATGAGATGGCACCCTTGCCAAGCAAGAATATGAAACCTGAAGTGGATTTCCTCTCGTCCACATCTCCAGCCCAATTAGCATCAGTGTATCCTCTTAATTGCAGATCCTTGCTTTCATAACAGAGAGAATAATCTGCTGTACCTTTGAGGTATCTAAGTATCCTCTTTACTGCTTTCCAATGTGCTTTGCCTGGGTTTGATTGATATCTACTCGCCATGCCCACTGCATAGCAAATGTCCGGTCTCGTACACAACATAGCATACATGAGACTACCCATGGCACTGGCATAAGGGACGTCTCTCATACGCTCCACTTCATCTGGCGTTTTAGGACACATCTCTTTGCTAAGAAACTGATTCTTGGCAATGGGGCAGGATATGGGTTTGTAGTTTTGCATATTGAACCGTTCAAGGACTTTGTTGATATATGTCTCTTGGGAAAGGGACAACAACCTTCTTGAACGATCTGTTGAAATCTTAACTCCAAGAATATAATCTGCATTACCCATATCCTTCATTTCAAAGTTGGATGATAACCAATCTTTGATTTGATTTACGTACGCTTTGTCATTTCCAGCTATTATTATGTCGTCTACATACAATGTCAAAATGACAAAGTTATCTTTAGAGCTTTTATTATACACGCAATGGTCTTCATCAATCATGTTGAACCCATTCGACATGATCATATCATAAAATCTCAAATACCATTATCGCGAAGACTGTTTCAGGCCATAGATTGATCTTTTCAATCGGCAAACCTTATGTTCGCTGCCTTTTTCGATGAAACCTACAGGTTGTTCCATGTAGATTTCTTCATTCAGTTCTCCATTGAGAAAAGCATTCTTTACATCCATTTGATGTAGCTCAAGGTCTAAACTCGCCACTATGGCAAGAATTAACCTTATAGACGTAAATCTCACAACAGGAGAGAAAGTCTCCTCATAGTCAATCCCTTCCTGCTGTGTAAACCCCTTAGCGACTAGCCGAGCTTTGTATCTTTCGATACTTCCATCAGCTTTTCGCTTTACCTTGAGAATCCATTTGTTCCCAATTGGTTTGCGTCCTTCCGGTAGATCAACCAGTTCCCAAACATGGTTTGACCTCATCGATGCTATTTCTTCTTCCATTGCATTGATCCATTTTTCTTTAGCTGGGCATGAGAAAGCCTCTTTTATGTTTTTAGGCTCTTCATCATCTTGTGGGGTAATCAAAAGGGCTTCGTTCAAGCCTTCGATCTCAAATCGTCGGCAAGGAACACTTATCCTTTTAGATTTACGCAGTTCCGAATCTTGATAAACATGTCTCATATATTCATCGTAATTCGGAATACTCCCACTGGGACCATGTTCCATACTCCCACTGGAGTCAGGAATGCTCACACTCAAATCAGGGTCTCGAACATCCGAATCATGTAGAGGAGGAAGATCTTGACCTTCTTCCTCTAATTCCCTCCCACTCGGATGGAGCGATCCTGATGGTTCATCTTCCTGAGTTTCATAGAAAGTGAAATCTTGATTCACTTCGCCCAACTTTGGAAACTCATTTTCCAAGAATATGACATCTCGTGATTCAAATTCAGTCACAGAACCATTCTCTTGCTCACCCATGAATACGTATCCTTTTGATACTTCAGAATATCTCACAAAGATACTCTTTTTACCTCTTGGTCCCAATTTACCAAATTTACTTGAGGTATCATGGACGTAAGCAGCACAACCCCAAGGTCATAGATGGCTTAGGTCAGGTTGTCGACCAGTCCACAACTCATAAGGTGTGGATGTGACTGATTTTGAGGGCACTCGATTTAGAACATATGTGGCAGTAAGTAAAGCATCTCCCCAATAGGAGATGGGCAAATTTGCTTCTGCCATCATAGATCTAACCATATCAAGGAGAGTCCTATTTCTCCTTTCCGCAACACCGTTTTGTTGTGGAGTTCTGGGAATGGACAACTGATGTTCAATCCCTTTTTCATCACATAAAGCTTTAAATTCATCTGAAAGATATTCCCGACCTCGGTCAGTTCTTAAAGCTTTTATCTTTTTATCTAATTGATTCTCAACTAAGTTCATAAAAGTTTTGAAGAAACTCAATGCTTCTGACTTGTGAGAAATCAAATAGACATGACCATACCTTGTATAGTCATCTATAAATGTGATGAAGTAGTAGGCCCCATGCCTTGCCCTCATATTCATTGGACCACAAACGTCAGAATGAATTAACTGCAATGGAAATTCAGCTCTAGTTCCTTTTCCGAACGGTTTTCTCACTAGTTTCCCTTTTAGACAATGCTCACAAGTAGGTAATTCAACCTCATTCAAATCACCTAGTAAACCAACTTTGGCTAACCGACTCATTCGATTTTGCCCAATATGGTTTAATCTAGCATGCCACAATTTCACATGATTCTCATTATTATGTGAAGTAGAAGAGATTAAAGAAAAACTATTATTATTCATAAAGTTAGGATCGATATCCAAAACAATGAAATTGTTCGAAAGAACCATAATAGACATCATTCAAATATAAGTTCACACTGTCATCTTTAAAGTGTAAATCAAAACCAAGTTTTAATAACATTAGAACAGAAACTAAATTCCTTTGAATATCTGGAGCATAAAGTACATCATGTAGGAGTAAGGTTTGGCCTTTGCGTAAGACTAATCTACACGCGCCAATCCCTCGAACCGGCACTCTTGCGTCGTTTCCCACATACACATATTTTGCTCCATATGGTATTCATCGGAACTCTACAAAGGCATCTCGATCCTTTGCTACATGGTCCGTTGCTCCTGATTGGGCACAGTGCAGTCTCTTGCATAGTGTCCTTTCTGCTGGCAGTTAAAACATTTCACTTTTGAAATGTTTATCTTTTTCTTGCCTTTGGACCTTTTAGTATTCTGCTCTTTTTTCTGCCTTTTGTTTCTCTTGGCAGGTTCCTTATCCCGACCCTTAAAGCTCTTTCTTTTGTTCTGGTTGGAACTCATTCCACCAGAACGGGACTGTGCCACATGCACTTCAGCATTGACCTTAATCGATGCCAATCTGTCCTCTTCAAGCTCCAAGTGACGTGCAACATCCTCAAATGTCTTCACACTATCCATATGAGTCAGTTGCATTTTCATATGCTCCCAACTCTTGGGTAAGGAACGGATGACAGCTTGCACTTGCTGCTCGTCGGTCAACTTATGACCATATTCACTAAGCTCGCTCATCATATTTTCCATCTCCCTGAGATGTTTTCGCATTGTATGATCAGCTTTCTTCTGATAAGTATCAAACTTGATCGTCAAAGATCAGAGCTTAGTTAGAGTCACTCCTCCAAACTTCTCCCGCAAAGCGATCCACAGATCCATTGCGTTATGATACTTGCGAAATTGCTTAGTTATATCATCCTCCATAGCACTTAGGAGAATGATACGAGCAGTGGAATTCTTTTTCTTCCATGCTAGATATACATCTCAGTCCCGCCTATGCTGGGCCGTGTTGCCATCCTCGGGTTCAGCCATAACCGAACTCAAGGTTTCAAGAGCCTCTTGCTCCTCTAGCACATACTGGATCTTCATGCTCCAGATTTCATAATTATCGCCATTTAATTTCAAGTCTTTGTTTAATTCAGCGATAATAGATTTGGAAGCAGATGCCATTTGTATCCTCTGATTCAAATGGAACAAAGTTGCACGTTATTAGTGGGAGATTAGGCAATACATGAAAATTTACTATACACCTGAAATAATAACCTAATAAAGTTTTCTATTAGACTTAAATTCGAAAAGTATACTTAGAGTACCAATTACCTTCTAAGTTCTAATGTCCAACTTTATAGGTTAAGATTTCATGCATAGTAAATCAGAATTATTGGATTACTAAGTTCTTAAACTTATGATGGATATCTTATTGGTTTTATTTTATTAAGTCTCTACTTAATAAACATGCAAACATTTTACTTATAAAATATTGCAGGGCAATTAACATTTTAAAATAAACACATTTATTAAAAAAAAAATAAAAGCCATAAAGAATAAACTCATTCATTCAACCAATAAATAAATCCAATCATTCTCAAATAAGACACACATGTCAAATAATAATAATAATAATAATAGGAAACATAAATCCTATAAAATCAAACGCTAACTATAATTGACACTCATGTCAACTAATCTAGAAAACTAGATCTCCTCAAGACCTTTACTGACACTGGGACTGATTCTTTGACCAACTTCATCAATTCATAAGGGAACTCATAAGTTCGCTGATGAAGCCATGGACGATGCACCTTACGTCCACTTCTTAATTTCATCACAGATGGAATGTTGCTCGTCAACACTCCTCTTTTGGCAACTCTAGCCAAAAAATGGATGATAGAATTCTTATAAACTCTATCTCCTATGTACCAAGTAGTTTCCAAAAGCTCTCTTAGGACTGGATGATATGCAAAAGAATTAACCAACGCTTTGATTTTATCTCTGTCATCCCTTCCTAAGCTTAAGCCTCCAATACAAATGCACTCCTGCATTTGTTCATGCATAGTCAATATATGACGCACTATAGCATCAATATCATCAGCTCGAATGTTCCTCCGCATTCTCATTTTGCTTAGTGAACGCACGCTTGCATTTCTTAAAGCAATCCCATGCGGGGTTTTAGGAATCATAGGTGTCCTTATCATCATTTCTGAAACACATTACAGAAATTTTAAATGGTTAATACACTCATGTATAAACTCATATGATTGAAACACATTCCAATCAACAAATAAGGACAAAAAATCATATAAATTTTTTTTTTCAAAATATTTTAAAAATAGAAAACTCATATTCCATAATTATTTTATAATATTTATTTCAAAAAATAAACAAAAATATTTTATGGTCATCAAAAAATTTTAAAACATAGACCAATAAATCAGAAATATTTTGATAAATATTTTCGCAAAAAAATGGAGCTGATTTGGAGGCCGGAGAAGCTCCCACGCGCCGATGAGAGGGAGGGGGACGCGCTCACGCGCCCCCACGCGCCACACGCGCGTCTTCAACTGGTCGGACACGTGTCAACACCACAGTGTGACACGTGTTCAACCATTACTGGTCCACGTGTCGCCCACGTGGCAACATGTGGACACGTGGCAGGCACGTGTCATGCCACGTGGCGGACTCTGATTGGTACACGTGGGTCCCCCTGACATGTGGCACGCCCCAGCTCTGCCACGTGTCGACCCCTTATTGGTCCACCTGGCGCCACGTGGCACCGAGTGGACACGTCGGAGCCACGTGGCATGACCTCAGTTTGCCACGTGGCGCTGACCTATTGGGCCACGTGTCGATGACGCGCCACGTCATCGACACGTGTTTGCATGCATGTGGGCCACTGCCCACGCGCACGCGCCCAACGTATGGTGGCACGTGCAAGCCACGCGCCACCTTCCCGGCCTCTTTTGGACTTTGAATTTCGGCCGGCCTGGGGTTTTTGGGGTCTGTGAACACAGTGGAATGGTCAAAAATAAAAATCCCAATTTCTAGACTAGCGTTTCGAATATTCAATATTATCCCTCGGGTTTCGGTGTACACATACACGAAATTGAGCCAAAATATACACGCATATATATTTTTCACACAAAAAAACAAATTTTTTTGTTGCGTTTCATGCTTCCTAAATCTATAAATTTTACTCATAAAATTTTAGATTGATTTTAAAGCCGCATGCCAGGACGCAATAAAACGATGGCTCTGATACCAATGATGGAAAAATAAATAAATAAAGGAAAACAAAACGTACTTGTTTGTAGCGCGGTAATCACGTTGCGGAAGCGGTACAAGGATCTTCCTTTATTGGTCACCGGTCTGGCTTTTACCCACTCGGGATAATAGCAGCTAGATCACAATCTAGAAGCCCTGAAAGATTAACATAAAATAATCGTGAGTGGGAACGAGCAGCCTTGCGGCGTATAAGTTTTCTCGTTACCAAATTATGAGGACCTCACCTCTATTTATAGAGGTCCTGAAGGCTAGAGTCTTAACCCCAGTCTAACTCAGAATCCTTTCTGAGATAGGATTTGGTAATTTAATTTAGATTAAATAACTCAATTTAATCTCGATAGGAACTCAATCCTATATAGAGTCATGGGCGTATCATAACTCTATCAATAATAATAATAAAACATAAAATTAAATAATCACAAATCAATTGAATAATAACATCAACATAAAATTAACACAAATTAGACAATAATAATATTAATAATAATAATAATAATAATATTAACATAACACAAAATACTAATAATAAACAAATATAACAATTAATTAACAATAACCATATAATAACAATAATAATAATAATAATAATAATAATAATAATAATAATAATAATAATAATAATAATAATAATAATAATAATAATAATAATAAATAAATAAATAAATAAATAAATAAATATAAAATAACAATAATAAATAAAATATAATATTAAAACAGAATAATAAATAAATATAATAATAATATTAAAACATAAAATTAGATAATCACAAATCAATTAAATTAAATAACCATATAACTCAATAATAATAATAGTAATAATATTAAATAATAATAATAATAATATTATTATTATTATTAATAAACAAAATTTATATAAATATATATATATAATAATAATAATAATAATAGTAAACAGAAAATTGAATAAATAATAATAACAATAATAATAATAATAAATCAGAAATTAAATAAATAAATATAATAATAATAAAAATAATAATATTAATAAATCAGAAATTAAATAAATAAATATAATAATAATAATAATATTAATAAATCAGAAATTAAATAAATAAATATAATAATAATAATAATAATAATAATAATATTAATAATAATAATAATAATAATATTAATAAATAGAAAATGGGACTTACCTCACCGGAGCCTCGCCGGAGCAGCCGTTGAGGACACTTCCACCACCGCCGGGTAGATCACGTCGCCGGGAGTCGAACGCCGGGGGTCACGCGCCGGGATGTCGCCAGATCTAGCCGAAAAACGCCTTGAAGCGTCGCGGGGGTCCCCTTCCGATCTCATTGGTTCCGGCGAATGGGGGACCCCGGTGGCCACCTGCCGGTGCGTCCGAGTGTTGCCGTCTCTGCGGTGGCGCGCGTGTCCCGCTCCGGCGCTGTGGGTGGCCGGCGGAGGCCACCGTTTCCTCCCCCTTCCCTTTTTCTTCTTTCTTCCGTTGGCCTGCTCTGCGTTTCCCTCTCCTCTGTTTTCTTCCTATTTCCTTTTCTTTTCCTTTATTTGGCCCTCAGCTCTCTCACTCTTTTACTCTCTCCTTCCTTTCTACTTTCTTTTGCCCTCACTTTCTTTTCTTTTTCTTTGTTCTCTGTTGCCCTCACTTTCTTCTTCCTTGCTCTTACTTTCTTTTCTTTTTCTTTGGTTTCTCGGTGGCCTGTGCTCAGCTCTCTCTTTCTTTTCTTTTCTTTTCTTTTCCTTTTCTTTCTCTTTTCTTTCTCTTTTCTTCTTGATCTGCCGAGCCCCCTTTGTTTTTCTTCATCTTATTCTTTTTGTTCCCTCAAATTAGGGCTAAAGGGCACAATGGTCATTTCCTCCATAATTCCCTCCTTTTTTAACTTCAATTAATCTAACTTAATTCAAATAACACACATTACTAATTAATCAAACATTATATATCAATCACACATTAATATATTTAATTTAAACATTACAATAATTAAACATTACATATATTACACATTAATATAATTAATTAAACATTGCACCAATTAATCAATTTAAATTATCATATATATATATTTTATCTAATTAATTACACACTTTAAACTTTAATTTTACATGCACTTTAATCACACAATAATATTAATTACTCAAGTAACTAACAACATTAACTAATTAATTTTTAATTTCACACACACATATTTATTTTCGGAGGGAATAATCAAGGATAAAAAAAAATCACCATTTTCATTTTATGCCGGACTCAGGACCCGGTGTCTACAGTTGCCCCCAATTTTGGAGAAGCTAGTGCATAGACACCTAGGTGAGCCAAAATTCAAAGAGGAAGAGAGAGGGGATTACATACCTGGGGTGGAGTGCCGAGAGTCGGATAAAGAGATGCCTCCTCAGAGGGATTCGAGATTTGCCTACTCAAAGGACTTTGGAATTTTACCTCCTCAGAGGGCTTTGGGATTTGCCTCCTCAGAGGACTTTGAGGGTTTGCCTCCTCAGAGGGCTTACAGATTTTGCCTCCTCAGAGGGCTTAGGGATTTTGCCTCCTCAGAGGGATTTGAGAATTTGCCTCCTCAGAGGGCTTTGAGATTTTGCCTCCTCAGAGGACTTTAAGATTTTGCCTTCTCAGAGGACTTGGAGAATTTGCCTCCTCAGAAGACTTTGAGGTTTTGCCTCCTCAGAGGGCTTAGGGATTTTGCCTCCTCAGAGGGCTTTGAGGTTTTGCCTCCTCAGAGGACTTGGAGAATTTGCCTCCTCAGAGGACTTTGAGATTTTGCCTCCTCAGAGGACTTGGAGAATTTGCCTCCTCAGAGGACTTTGAGGTTTTGCCTCCTCAGAGGGGTTGGAGAATTTGCCTCCTCAGAGGACTTCGAGATTTTGCCTCCTCAGAGGACTTCGAGACTTTGCCTCCTTTAAGGACTTGGAGAATTTGCCTCCTCAGAGGACTTTGAGAATTTGCCTCCTCAGAGGACTTTGAGATTTTGCCTCCTCAGAGGGCTTGGAGATTTTGCCTCCTCAGAGGACTTGGAGAATTTGCCTCCTCAGAGGGCTTGGAGAATTTGCCTCCTTAGAGGGCTTTGAGATTTTGCCTCCTCAGAGGACTTGGAGAATTTGCCTCCTCAGAGGACTTTGAGAATTTGCCTCCTCAGAGGACTTGAGAGATTTTGATTGTAACGCCCCCTTCCCATACATAGGCAATCCCATCCGTTAAGGAGTGAGATGCCGTATGAGACAAGGTGTCACCAAACAGAAACAAAGCAAAGTATACATCCATTCATAACATACATTCAACATTACAGTATAATTAAAAACTTTACATGCAGAAAGCAAAAACTGATCATGCATTACTATAATTAAACTATTACAATAATGTTCTGATCAGCAAGCTGATACCAAAATAATATTACATGTACAAAATATAGTTACAAAAGCGGAAGCTGATACAGAGAGTTCTATACAAAAAGAATCTATAACTGATACAAAACTGAGCCCTACACTAATCCCTTCTGTGTTGGCTTGACGACGGCGACTCTCTCAAGCAAAACGTCTTCCGCACCTGCACGGGTAAACACACCGTGCTAAGCGATAAAACGCTTAGTGGGGAAACACACATAATTTATGAACGGCCACTCACAGTGGTCGTCAAGGCATATCACATTCACAATGGCAGAATGCAAGGATTATTGCATAATTCACATAAACATGCTCGCATTTAAATACCATACTTTCAGAATCTCATCATCATATGCATTACAGAATAAACCATCATGTATTTCATCATTAAACTCATTCAGATATTCCATTCATAGCCATAACAGATCAGAACATATCCATTAACATTCAAAGAATACCTGCTGACTCTAGACAGTGGATAACGAGTGTACTGAGGGTACCTTACGGGTACGAATCGAATACTGAGGGTACCTCACAGGTACAAGTCAAATATTATATCATTTATCAGAACATGTTATTTATATACTGAGGGAATCTTAAACAAGATTCTATACTGAAGGGTTCGCGAGGAACCAAACGGGGACCTGATCGGGGTCCAAATTGAACTGAGGGCTGCAGCTACTGAAAGACTCTATTAGGCATGCCTAACTATCCACTTACTCGACTCTAGCAGGTTATACGTCAAACAGATCACATTTCAGAATACAGAATATAATTCCTCAGAAAATCATGCTATCACACATATCGAAGCATTAAACAGTAAAACATGCCTCGTACAATATTAAAATCCATTCAGAAGAAATACCAAATTCAGTTCTGAGTTAAAAACCAGGGAATTTCGGAAAAACGGGCTGAACGGAGAAACTGGCGACTCAACAGGCAGGTCACGGCGTGACCGAGGGTCACGTCTCGTGACCTGCTTGTCCCTCGCCAATTGCGTTGCGTGATCCTCGCGGATCACGCAATGCACATGCAGGTCACGGCGTGACCGAGGGTCACGCGACGTGACGCTGCGCTCCCTCGCAGATCACGTTGCGTGATCTGCCTCTTCTCTTCGCAGGTCACCCGACGTGACCGAGGATCACGTCGCGTGACTTGCTTGGTCTGCTGCTAGTCACGCGACTGGCTTCTCAGCAGGCATGTCACGCCGTGACCAAGGGTCACGTGACGTGACCTGCCTTCCTTTGAAGCGAGTCACGCAACGAAGAACAGTACCTCAAATCTCAGAATTTCCAGAATTTCCAGAAATACGAATTCAGTCCCAATTTGATTAAAAATCATTCAAACCTGTTCTTACCTTCCAGAAATTGTCTCAAACAATATATGCAATAATTATACAACTCAATCCATCAAATAATTAACCAAATCAAATCAAGAACACACTCATTCAAATGTAGAAGAACATGAACCCTAGAATTACAGTAACTTCACAATCATACAATTTCACAAGTAAACATTCCCAAACCTGGATTCTAACTTCTATCACTTAGCTCCACTTGGTCCAGCAACCTCTTTCCCCTTTGGATCACGTGGAGCCTCAACTAGAACACAAATACAGTAAATTCAACCCTAGGTTAAACCTAACTCAAGGAAGAAGATGAAGATGCAATAAATGGAAACTAAGATGAGAAATACAGTGACTTACCAACAAAATGCCAAGGGAATGGTTGATTTCCACTAACAGTAGCTTAATCCCTAACTAAGGTTTCAAACCAAGAGCAAAGAAGAAGATGAATCCAAGAGAAAGAAGAATCGGGAAATAAGAAATGAACTCCTACATTTCCCATTTCATTTTCTCTATTAACTCTTCTTTTTCCTATCCCTACATTTGTCACCATCCTGTTAGTGGGAACCAACCACTCACACCAATCTCAAATGCATTACACACACCCTAAGTAACCTCATTTAAATGTACCCTACAATGGTATGCTCTAATGCACACAAGTATATCTCATTTAATTACACACACCAATGCCATGTATGCACCCACATAATAATAAACCCCAAAATCATACATTTTACTGAAATACCCTTATGAATGCTGAACACATGCGAATGCTTACACATGCTGACAGACAGATAGACAGACAGACAGACGGACAGACAGGCTCATTCTACTAGGGGGCAAATGGGGTGTGACAACTCTCCCCTACTAATAAGAATTTCGTCCTCGAAATTCTCACCTGAACTGAATAACTGTGGATACTGAGCTCTCATCGACTCCTCTGGCTCCCAAGTCGCTTCCTCGACTCCATGATGGATCCACAACACTTTAACCAAAGGAATCTGCTTATTTCTCAACTGCCTAACCTCTCGGGCTAGAATAGCTCGTGGTTCCTCATCATAAGAGAAGTCTGGTTGAACCTGAATATCCTGAACTGACAGAACATGCGAAGGATCTGATCTGTACCGACGAAGCATCGAAACGTGAAACACATCATGCAACTTTGCTAACTCCATCGGTAACACTAATCTGTAGGCTACAGGTCCCACCTTAGCCAAAATCTCATAAGGTCCAATGAAACGAGGACTCAGTTTACCCTTCTTTCCAAATCGAAGCACTCTCCTCCAAGGAGAAACTTTAAGGAAAACTTTGTCCCCGATCTCAAAATGCACATCTTTTCTTTTTAAATTGGCATAAGACTTCTGTCGATCCTTGGCTGCCTTCAAATTCCGCTGCACTACTCTGATCTTCTCTTCAGTATCCCTAACCAGGTCGGGTCCAATCATAGATCTCTCGGATAGCTCGGTCCAATAAATCGGAGTCCTACACTGACGACCATACAAAGCCTCATATGGTGCCATACCAATACTCGACTGGAAACTGTTGTTGTAGGCAAACTCCATCAATGATACATATCTGTCCCAGCTACCCGGAAAATCTAAAGCACAAGCTCTCATCATATCCTCCAGAATCTGAATAACTCGCTCTGACTGACCATCGGTCTGAGGATGAAACGCTGTACTGAAGTTCAACCTCGTGCCCAAAGCTCTCTGTAACTCCTTCCAAAACTTGGAAGTAAACCTCGGATCTCGATCTGACACTATGGACAAAGGCACACCATGTAACCGAACTATCTGATCCACATAGATACTGGCTAATCTGTCCATGGAGTAGTCCACTCTAACCGGCAGAAAGTGAGCTGACTTCGTAAGTCGATCCACAATAACCCAAACCGAATCATGCTTCCTCTGAGTCAACGGCAAACCAGAAACAAAGTCCATGGTGATGTCATTCCATTTCCACTCAGGAATGGATAAAGGCATGAGCAAACCTGAAGGAACCTGATGCTCAGCCTTTACCTGCTGACAAGTCAAGCACTTGGAAACAAAATCCACTATATCACGCTTCATACCGGACCACCAATAGAATTGCTTCATGTCTTGATACATCTTCGTACTGCCAGGATGCATAGTAAAGACTGAACTATGCGCCTCACTCAAGAGTTGTCTCCTCAAATCCTCTGACTTTGGCACACACAAACGGTCTCTGAACATAAGTACCTCATCCTGGACTGAGAACTCTGATGGCTTACCCGATCCAACCTCATGCACAATCTGCTGAAGCCTCACATCACCTCTCTGAGCATCTACTATCCTCTGTCTCAAAGTAGGCTTCACACGCAACTGGGCAAGCAAAGCCCCATCTGAACCAAAACGCCATCTGAAACGCCTCAAGAACAAGGCTGAAACTGACTTACGACTCAAAGCATCTGCAACTACATTGGCCTTACCAGGATGGTAATCCACAATGCAGTCGTAGTCCTTAAATAACTCAAGCCATCTGCGCTGTCTCATGCTCAACTCTTTATGAGAAAGGAAATACTTCAAACTCTTATGGTCCGAGAAGATCCTACACTTTTCCCCATACAAGTAGTGACGCCAAATCTTCAAAGCAAAGATTACAGCCGCCAACTCTAAATCATGCGTCGGATAGTTCTTCTCATGTGGCTTCAACTGACGAGAAGCATAAGCCACCACTTTACCCTCCTGCATAAGCACACAACCAAGACCAACTCCAGAAGCATCACTGTAAATGACAAACTCCTTACCCGAGATGGGTTGAGTAAGGATAGGAGCCTCAACCAGCAACTGCTTTAACCGATCAAAACAAGACTGACACCTGTCTGACCACTCAAATCTGACTCCTTTCCTCAACAATCTAGTCATAGGAGCAGCAATCATAGAAAATCCTTTAACGAACCGACGGTAGTAACCTGCTAAACCGAGGAAACTCCTCACTTCCTGAACATTCCGAGGCGCTTTCCAATCAACTATCGCCTCAATCTTAGCTGGATCAACCTGAATACCGCTAGCTGAAATAATGTGACCCAAGAATGACACTTCTCGAAGCCAGAAATCACACTTGCTAAGCTTAGCAAACAAATGATGCTCTCTCAACATCTGCAAAACCAATCTGAGATGCTCCTCATGCTCACTCTCATCCCTGGAATATACCAAGATGTCATCAATGAACACTACTACAAATCGATCTAAGTATGGCCTAAACACACGGTTCATCAGATCCATAAAAGCCGCTGGAGCATTTGTCAAACCAAACGGCATCACAAGAAACTCATAGTGGCCATACCTAGTCCGAAATGCAGTCTTAACCACATCTGCATCCTGAACACGAACCTGGTAGTACCCCGATCGAAGATCTATCTTGGAAAAGACACCCGCACCTCGAAGCTGATCAAATAAATCCTCAATCCTAGGCAAAGGATACTTGTTCTTCACTGTAACTTTATTAATCTGGCGATAATCAATGCACATCCGCAGGGATCCATCTTTCTTCTTAACAAACAGAACTGGAGCTCCCCAAGGAGATATGCTCGGTCTAATAAACCCCTTATCCAATAACTCTTGTAGCTGAGATTTAAGTTCCCTCAACTCTACAGGAGCCATCCGATAAGGTGCTCTCGAAATAGGTGCAGTACCTGGCATGATCTCAATGGACAACTCAACCTCTCTCTCAGGAGGCAAACCAGGCAACTCGCTCGGAAACACATCCCCAAACTCTCGCACTATAGGAATATCCTCAATCGGAACCTGATCCCTCCTGGAATCTAACACAACAGCTAGAAAAGCCTCACAACCCTTCCGGATGAATCTCTTAGCTTGCAACACAGAAATAACATTATTCACTGAACTAGCACCCAAACCTTTCAGAAACACAAGAGACTGACTTCTATCCCGAAGTACCACTGTCTTCCTATGGCAATCCACTACAGCCCGATACTTACCCAACCAGTCCATACCCAGAATCAAATCAAACTCTCTGAAGGGTAACTCAATCAGATCCGCTGGAAGCACAACTCCCTCAACAATCAGAGGACAACTCCTAAAAACTCTACTCACACTGACACTATGCCCTAATGGACTGGTCACACAAATCTCATAATCTAACTGATCAACTGAATGCAATTTATCAATAACTCTATCTGTGCATAAATATGAGTGTGTGGAACCAGGATCAATTAGAGCATACAACTCAGTGTCATGGAGTAGGAACTTACCAGCAATAACATCAGGCGCGTCCTGCTCATCTCTGGCTCTCATAGCATAAGCTCTAACACCACTCTGATGAGGATGCTCAACAGTCTCAGAAGCAGCACCATCTCTATGCCGA
The DNA here is from genome assembly GCA_947683425.1 of Excoecaria cochinchinensis. Lineage (NCBI taxonomy): Eukaryota > Viridiplantae > Streptophyta > Magnoliopsida > Malpighiales > Euphorbiaceae > Excoecaria > Excoecaria cochinchinensis. Next base: position 6,427,793 of record CANTUQ010000112.1, read on the forward strand.
CCACCTCTACCTCTACCTCGGCCTCTGCCACGGGTAGTCTGAGAAGCATTCGAACCGACCCTACTGCCCTCTCTCTGGGAACCTGAATCCTCCTGTACTCTCGGACAACCGGCCAACCGATGCTCAGAACTCCCACACCTGAAGCATGCACCAGTGAGCCACCTACACTCACCACGATGCGACCTACTACAATGAGGACAAACTGGTGTAGTCTCAGCTCTACCACCCCTACCAGAACCTGACTGAGCTGTAGAACCCTGACGTCTACCTCTAGAAGCCGGACCAGATGCTGACTCATCCTGTGGGTCCCTCGATCTCTTACTCGAAGAAGATCCTCCACGAGAAGAACTCCTCCTCTGAGCTCTCTCTCTCATCACTGACTCAGACAACTCCGCTCTCACTGCAGCCTCCACAATCTGGTAATAACTGACCCCAGGAATACACATCAGTGAAATCAAAGCAATCTTCAATGACTCATTTAACCCTGCCTCGAAATGCTTGCATCTAAAGTCATCAGTCATAACTCCCCGAGGGGCATAGCGGGATAACCTGTTGAACTCTTTCTCATAATCTGCTACAGACAATGCTCTCTGTCTCAAACCCAAAAACTGTGCCCATCTAGAATCTCTATAGGTCTGAGTGATGTACTTCTTTATGAACTCACTCTCAAAGAACTCCCAAGTAATCGGATCCGGTAACTGAGGATGCCTGCAAACTAACTCCCACCACTCAAAAGCAGACCCCTGAAGAAGAGCTAAAGCACACTCTGCCTGCTGGTCGGGAGGACACCGAATCTCTCTCAAAGCACGCTTCACTTTATCTAACCATCTCTCTGCAATCTCAGACTCATTCAACCCAGTACCATAGAAATCCTCAACTCCTGATCTCCTCAGATTCTCCATAGGTGCTCTAGGAGCAGTCACTCTCTCCAGAACCCTAGCCATGTCCTGATGCAGTCTAAACATAGCCTCTAAGGGCATGGCTGCGGCCTCGGGCTGAACCCTAGCATGCTGAGCCGACACATTAACAGAAACAGACTGATCAACAGCGGGAGGATTCACACTCTCGGCGGACTCCTCACGCGCACCATGAGCAGAATTAGAAGCCATCTAAACAAACAAGAAACAACCGTATCAGCCAACACAGATCTAGACACATACGCATCTAAGAAAATCAGAACAATCATAACAACACCCAGAAACGCCTAAACCTATGCTCTGATACCACTAACTGTAACGCCCCCTTCCCATACATAGGCAATCCCATCCGTTAAGGAGTGAGATGCCGTATGAGACAAGGTGTCACCAAACAGAAACAAAGCAAAGTATACATCCATTCATAACATACATTCAACATTACAGTATAATTAAAAACTTTACATGCAGAAAGCAAAAACTGATCATGCATTACTATAATTAAACTATTACAATAATGTTCTGATCAGCAAGCTGATACCAAAATAATATTACATGTACAAAATATAGTTACAAAAGCGGAAGCTGATACAGAGAGTTCTATACAAAAAGAATCTATAACTGATACAAAACTGAGCCCTACACTAATCCCTTCTGTGTTGGCTTGACGACGGCGACTCTCTCAAGCAAAACGTCTTCCGCACCTGCACGGGTAAACACACCGTGCTAAGCGATAAAACGCTTAGTGGGGAAACACACATAATTTATGAACGGCCACTCACAGTGGTCGTCAAGGCATATCACATTCACAATGGCAGAATGCAAGGATTATTGCATAATTCACATAAACATGCTCGCATTTAAATACCATACTTTCAGAATCTCATCATCATATGCATTACAGAATAAACCATCATGTATTTCATCATTAAACTCATTCAGATATTCCATTCATAGCCATAACAGATCAGAACATATCCATTAACATTCAAAGAATACCTGCTGACTCTAGACAGTGGATAACGAGTGTACTGAGGGTACCTTACGGGTACGAATCGAATACTGAGGGTACCTCACAGGTACAAGTCAAATATTATATCATTTATCAGAACATGTTATTTATATACTGAGGGAATCTTAAACAAGATTCTATACTGAAGGGTTCGCGAGGAACCAAACGGGGACCTGATCGGGGTCCAAACTGAACTGAGGGCTGCAGCTACTGAAAGACTCTATTAGGCATGCCTAACTATCCACTTACTCGACTCTAGCAGGTTATACGTCAAACAGATCACATTTCAGAATACAGAATATAATTCCTCAGAAAATCATGCTATCACACATATCGAAGCATTAAACAGTAAAACATGCCTCGTACAATATTAAAATCCATTCAGAAGAAATACCAAATTCAGTTCTGAGTTAAAAACCAGGGAATTTCGGAAAAACGGGCTGAACGGAGAAACTGGCGACTCAACAGGCAGGTCACGGCGTGACCGAGGGTCACGTCTCGTGACCTGCTTGTCCCTCGCCAATTGCGTTGCGTGATCCTCGCGGATCACGCAATGCACATGCAGGTCACGGCGTGACCGAGGGTCACGCGACGTGACGCTGCTCTCCCTCGCAGATCACGTTGCGTGATCTGCCTCTTCTCTTCGCAGGTCACCCGACGTGACCGAGGATCACGTCGCGTGACTTGCTTGGTCTGCTGCTAGTCACGCGACTGGCTTCTCAGCAGGCATGTCACGCCGTGACCAAGGGTCACGTGACGTGACCTGCCTTCCTTTGAAGCGAGTCACGCAACGAAGAACAGTACCTCAAATCTCAGAATTTCCAGAATTTCCAGAAATACGAATTCAGTCCCAATTTGATTAAAAATCATTCAAACCTGTTCTTACCTTCCAGAAATTGTCTCAAACAATATATGCAATAATTATACAACTCAATCCATCAAATAATTAACCAAATCAAATCAAGAACACACTCATTCAAATGTAGAAGAACATGAACCCTAGAATTACAGTAACTTCACAATCATACAATTTCACAAGTAAACATTCCCAAACCTGGATTCTAACTTCTATCACTTAGCTCCACTTGGTCCAGCAACCTCTTTCCCCTTTGGATCACGTGGAGCCTCAACTAGAACACAAATACAGTAAATTCAACCCTAGGTTAAACCTAACTCAAGGAAGAAGATGAAGATGCAATAAATGGAAACTAAGATGAGAAATACAGTGACTTACCAACAAAATGCCAAGGGAATGGTTGATTTCCACTAACAGTAGCTTAATCCCTAACTAAGGTTTCAAACCAAGAGCAAAGAAGAAGATGAATCCAAGAGAAAGAAGAATCGGGAAATAAGAAATGAACTCCTACATTTCCCATTTCATTTTCTCTATTAACTCTTCTTTTTCCTATCCCTACATTTGTCACCATCCTGTTAGTGGGAACCAACCACTCACACCAATCTCAAATGCATTACACACACCCTAAGTAACCTCATTTAAATGTACCCTACAATGGTATGCTCTAATGCACACAAGTATATCTCATTTAATTACACACACCAATGCCATGTATGCACCCACATAATAATAAACCCCAAAATCATACATTTTACTGAAATACCCTTATGAATGCTGAACACATGCGAATGCTTACACATGCTGACAGACAGATAGACAGACAGACAGACGGACAGACAGGCTCATTCTACTAGGGGGCAAATGGGGTGTGACATTGATTATGTGCCCCCTGAGGGGTCTTGGGTTGAGAACTGCCCGGATACAAAACCTCATCCAATCTCGGGATAGATCTTGAAAGCATCAAACTCCTGTTATCAATCAGCTCTCTTTTTGATTCTCATGATTGAATATTTTCTCTCTGCTCTCATTTAATCTTTTGAATGCAAATTCTAGAAGCAATGTTGGAGACGAGACTTAACTCGAATGCATGAATGCACTCATGGCTTCTCGCTTGAGGCTCAAGAAACACCATAGGCCTCTTCTTACGTACCAAACCTTTTTAAATGGTCATCTCCACTAATTGGATAAGACTGAACCCATAATCAAAAGGTCTTACTTTGGTTGTAATATTAGGCTTGGGTAGATGGTTGTCAAAGAAAGATCAGGTCGCTAAAGAAGAATGGCCGCGATATTCACTCGACTGATGGATGAACAGTTCTCAGCTCAGTTGTATATACAAAGGCTTTTTTTTTTTTTAATTTGGGCTCGGTAACATTTTAGCTCCTTGAGATCAGAAGGTCAATCATTGAAACTAGTCAATTGGTCACCATTTTGAGCTCTCTTTTTTATTCTTCTTTCTTTTTTTTCTTTTCTTTGCTTCTTTTTCTTTCATTTTTCATTCATTTTTTTCTTTTTGGATTTTTCATTTTTCTTTTTCTTTTTCTTCTTTTTTGCTTTTGCTTCTTTTTTGTGAGCTCATGCCTTTCATGCATGACTAAACCCTCTTTCCAAAGTCTGAACTTGCTCTTATCAAGGCAATTTTTTAATAGTCCAAAAAATTGTTCAAATGTACATCCATCAGTTTTAGAGCGGCCACTCTTCTAAGGGGAAGCCAAAATCATTTTAGACGAGGGGGTAGTTTTAATGTGTGTAACAACAAAATTGGTACGCATTCAGCATACCTGCATAAAGGCTCAATGGGCTAGCAAGCGATTGCAGAACAAGGGTAGGAAATAGTCATTTAGAGCTATGCAAAGAAAAGATTGCCTAAATCATTTTCCAGGTTCTGTCTTATCCAGAGATCGCTTCGACGGGTAATCAGAAAGGTTCTAGTGCTCTTAGCGAGTTTTCATCCAATCTCCTAATTACAACTAGTTTTTTCTTTCTTATTTTTATTTTCTCTCTGACTCTCTCTCTTCAGGAGTTATATCAGGTGCCATCAAGATTTTCTTTGGATTTTCCAAAATCCTAAGATTAAATGCAGTAGTATTAATTGAATTAATGTCAAAATGAATGAATATATCATGATCATAAGAAATGAAATCATTAGAAATAATATACAAGTACGCAAAAACATTGTTCATCTGTCATCAGCTTTTATTTTTCCTTCTTCTCTGGGTCAACAGTTTCTTTATTGTTGATAAGATCTTAAATTGGATCCCTCAGAATTTGGCAGTGATCCGTTAAATGGCCAACGTTGGCAGAAAGCACAAAATTGATCCGTGCTATGAACAGCTTCTCCTTGGTTTACGGCAGGCTTAGTCGACAATGGATGTAATTTTCCCTTTTTGAACCCTCTTTTTTCTATCCTGGGTGCTCTACCCCTCACAGCTTGATAGACTTTTGGCTCATCTTTCTCCTCCATCATAAATCATCATTGGGATTGGGAATCTTTTTCCCTTCTTGGCTTAATGGGTGCAACAGCTCCATGCTCATTGACAGGTTAACAGTAGCATTGCCAATAAAAAGAGCCTCTCCACCAGCAGGTGGTTCGGCTTGCCCCCAGCATGGGCTATTGGTTGTTGCGGGTCAACAAATGGTTGTGGAATGGTAGGTACTTGTGAATCATGAGGATGAGGTACTAGATGCTGAGAGTGGCTCATGATCCCAATCAAGCACTAATTCCAGCAATCTAAAGGGCGAGTCTATCCTTACTAATCGACCATCAGGGCCTCTAATCCACTTGGATGAATTTATGATGGCTGAAAATTTAAATTGTTAAAATGATGCGTGTATGACAATATACAATGTATGATCGTGAATTGTGCGGATGAAGTGAAAAAATCAATAAATTGCAATTATGCGATGCAATGCATGAAAAATGAATATACACGTGATGGTATATGTATGTGAAAAATAATATGCAGGCAAAAGGATATATACACACAATATGAAATGTATTTTTTTATTTTTTATATTTTATATATTCATATATTTTCTTTTTTTTATTTATTTTTGATTGATTTTTTTTTATTTTGATTTTTTTTGACATGAATGACATGTGATGTATGTACATGTTGTGCAGCATTCACAGCCACATGCAAGCAGTTAGATCCTTCCAACCTTATTTCTCCCACACACGGGGTCGTGCGGTCTCTTTCCTAGGTGAGCTTTATCCAAGGGTTAACAGGGAACCCAATTGACGCGTATAGTGCAAGGTGAAAAACTGGCAGCGTAACAACTCTTACTTTAAAGCACATGCGCATGGATGTTTGGCCATTATATATTTAAACAATTCGATTAAATCAAGATGAGCCCATCGGGGCATGAAATCCTTTGATGAAAACCATCTGATTCAATTGATTTTGTTCAATATATGACGGCCCAAATAGCAAGCACGATATTATGGCGCATATCACCTAGTGGAAGCTTCTATTGCCATTACATAGGCTTCGGTCAAAAGGTGGTGTTACTTTAGGGCTACCCAAGCATGATCCCTGCCGATGGGTCTAGCTCATAACAAGCGTAACGACCGATCGGGTCACCATTTTATATACCACGTTGGTACGAGGCTTGGGCTGGTGATTATCCTTAACACTTCCCCAAATTGAGTAAAAATGAGGTCATACTTCAGGAACGCACCGGGGCTAATAGAGGGACCAAACTAGCATATTCTAAAGCTCTAATGAGATGTAATGCAAATGAGAGAAAGCGAATTTATGAATTAAATTTTGACCATAAATGTTAAACGAGGTATTTTCAAATTGAAATCTCAAACCATATCGTCCCCAGTGGAGTCGCCACTGTGACGCGCGCCGGATCCCCGCGGCCGCCCATTCTGACCGCCCGCTCGAGGGCGATCGGGCAATTGTGGGTCCGTTGACAGCTTGCAATAAATTGTAAGTGCGTCTATGTTGGGCAACAGGGAGCTTTGATGGAGTCGCCACCCAATAGAACATTGGGAAAGTTTCTCTTGCCTCAAAGAGCCTAAGACTGCGCTTGGTATCCATTTTGGGCCAGCCAAAGGGGTCTTAGAAGGTAAACCTCTCGCCCTAAGGAGCCTAGGATTCACGCTAAAGCCTCGTGACCCAAGAGGTGTCTTGGAGGGTAACCTCTAGCCTCTCGAGCCCAAAGACCAGAGCTGGGTTCGGGATTTCTCATCTATTTCTACCTCGATTATTTTATGATTAAATTTTAATTATCATTGATTCGCTCTCTCTCCACACGATGAAATTGAATTGAAAGGCGCATTCATCCATTTAAGAACATAAAATAAAACAGCATTAAAGCATGAAATAAATTTACAATAATACTAAGGGCATAATACAACCCTCATTTATAAATGTGCTATACATGCATAAAACGGATTATTCATTTATTTTGAGGACTTTGGTCCCCGCATGTGTTCATTATGGAAAAAGATTTTTATATGATGGTTTTATTGGGTAAAATAGGACATTGGTCCAGTTTTATTTAGCAAACATTCTTTTTAGTAGAAAACATTTGTGTGGTGGTTCTTTTTAGCACGGTCGAAAAATCATTTTTTTATTACAGACCACAAATAAATAAAATAGAATGAAATAAAAATTACATATTTCTAAATAAATAAATAAATGAATACATAAATAATTGCATAAATAAATAACAATAATAATAACAATAATCAACAATGATAATAATAATACTAATAATAATTATAATAATAATAAAACATAAAATTAAATAATCACAAATCAATTGAATAATAACATCAACATAAAATTAACACAAATTAGACAATAATAATAATAATAATAATATTAACATAACACAAAATACTAATAATAAACAAATATAACAATTAATTAACAATAACCATATAATAACAATAATAATAATAATAATAATAATAATAATAATAATAATAATAATAATAATAAATAAATAAATATAAAAATAACAATAATAAATAAAATATAATATTAAAACAGAATAATAAATAAATATAATAATAATATTAAAACATAAAATTAAATAATCACAAATCAATTAAATTAAATAACCATAGAACTCAATAATAATAATAGTAATAATATTAAATAATAATAATAATAATATTATTATTATTAATAAACAAAATTTATATAAATATATATATATATAATAATAATAATAATAATAGTAAACAGAAAATTGAATAAATAATAATAATAATAATAATAATAATAATAAATCAGAAATTAAATAAATAAATATAATAATAATAATAATATTAATAAATCAGAAATTAAATAAATAAATATAATAATAATAATAATAATAATATTAATAAATCAGAAATTAAATAAATAAATAAATATAATAATAATAATAATAATAATAATAATAATAATATTAATAAATAGAAAATGGGACTTACCTCACCGGAGCCTCGCCGGAGCAGCCGTTGAGGACACTTCCACCACCGCCGGGTAGATCACGTCGCCGGGAGTCGAACGCCGGGGGTCACGCGCCGGGATGTCGCCGGATCTGGCCGGAAAATGCCTTGAAGCGTCGCGGGGGTCCCCTTCCGATCTCACTGGTTCCGGCGAATGGGGGACCCCGGTGGCCACCTGCCGGTGTGTCCGAGTGTCGCCGTCTCTGCGGTGTCGCGCGTGTCCCGCTTCGGCGCTGTGGGTGGCCGGCAGAGGCCACCGTTTCCTCCCCCTTCCCTTTTTCTTCTTTCTTCCGTTGGCCTGCTCTGCGTTTCCCTATCCTCTGTTTTCTTCCTATTTCCTTTTCTTTTCCTTTATTTGGCCCTTAGCTCTCTCACTCTTTTACTCTCTCCTTCCTTTTGCCCTCACTTTCTTTTCTTTTTCTTTGTTCTCTGTTGCCCTCACTTTCTTTTTCCTTGCTCTCACTTTCTTTTCTTTTTCTTTGGTTTCTCGGTGGCCTGTGCTCAGCTCTCTCTTTCTTTTCTTTTTTTTTTTCCTTTTCTTTCTCTTTTCTTCTTGATCTGCCGAGCCCCCTTTGTTTTTCTTCATCTTATTCTTTTTATTCCCTCAAATTAGGGCTAAAGGGCACAATGGTCATTTCCTCCATAATTCCCTCCTTTTTTAACTTCAATTAATCTAACTTAATTCAAATAACACACATTACTAATTAATCAAACATTATATATCAATCACACATTAATATATTTAATTTAAACATTACAATAATTAAACATTACATATATTACACATTAATATAATTAATTAAACATTGCACCAATTAATCAATTTAAATTATCATATATATATATATATATTATCTAATTAATTACACACTTTAAACTTTAATTTTACATGCACTTTAATCACACAATAATATTAATTACTCAAGTAACTAACAACATTAACTAATTAATTTTTAATTTCACACACACATATTTTTTTTCGGAGGGAATAATCAAGGATAAAAAAAATCACCATTTTCATTTTATGCCGGACTCAGGACCCGGTGTCTACACAATGATCGACAAAAATCTTATGCCAACTTGAAGAGGAAAGACGTGCATTTTGAGATCGGGGACAAAGTTTTCCTTAAAGTTTCACCTTGTAGGAAAGTGCTTTGATTTGGAAAGAAAGGCAAGCTTAGTCCTCGTTTCATTTGTCCTTATGAGATTTTCGCTAAGGTAGGACCTGTAGCCTATAGATTGGCGTTACCGATGGAGTTAGCAAAGTTGCACAATGTGTTCCATATTTCGATGCTTCGTCGGTACAGATCAGATCCTTCGCATGTTCTTTCAGTTTAGGATATTCAGGTTCAGCCAGATTTTTCCAATGATGAGGAACCGCGAGCTATTCTAGACCGAGAGGTGAGATAATTGAGAAGTAAGCAGATCCCTTTTGTAAAAGTATTGTGGATTCATCATGGAGTCGAGGAAGCGACTTGGGAACCAGAGGAGTCGATGAGAGCTCAGTATCCGCAGTTGTTCAGTTCAGGTGAGAATTTCGAGGACGAAATTCTTATTAGTAGGGGAGAGTTATCACACCCCGTTTGCCCCCTAGTAGAATGAGCCTGTCTGTGTGAGCATGCATTTGCATGTGTTCGGCATATCATAAGGGTATTTTGGTAAAAATGCATGTTTTTGTGGTTTTGTTAGTGTGTGGATGCATATTTGGTAATTGGGTGTGAATTAGTTGGGAAATGGTTGTGTGCATTTGAGCATACCATTGTAGGGTGTTTTTAGTTGGGAATGCATTGGGTATGTGTAGTGCATGCTTGTTGGGTGTGAGTGATTAGTTTCACCAATAGGAAATTGACACATGTTTAGGGCAAAAGAAAAGAAAAAGAAAAAGGAAAGAAAGTAGGGGAGTGGCAGATTCACGTTTTCCCTTCTTCCCCTCACGTTTCTTCTCTTCTTCTTCCTCATTTTCTTCATCCTAAGAACCCTAGTGTGGATTCAAGTCTTATTGGTGGAATTAATCATCTCTTTGTATCCTTTTTGGTAAGTTAATGTATTCTTTTCCATTTGTTTTCATCTCTTTCTTCTTCTATGGGTTTAGATTTAATCTAGGGTTTGTTCTTTGTTTGTTCTTGTTCTTTGTTGTGTTGTGTTTAGCTGAGGCTCCTCGCGATCCTAAGGGCAAGGATATTGCTGGGACTAGTGGAGCTAAGTAATTGAAGCTTTGAATTTCAGGTCTGGGACTTTTGCTTGAGTTAATTGTTTGAATATGAATTTACTGTAATTTTTAGGGTTTATGAGCTTGAGTAGCTTGAATGCATTTATGCTTGATTTGGCAGTTTGAATTTCTGAATTGAGTTGTATTCATGTTGTTTATATTGTATGGGATGTCTTCTGGAAGGTAAGAACATATTTGCATTGTTTTGAATCAAATTTGGGATTGATTTCTGAGTTCTGGGAATTCTGGAAATGGGAAAATCGCGTTACTGTTGAATTTCCCCATTTCCAGAATGTTTGTCGCGTGACTAGCCAAGAAGAGAGGCCAGTCACGAGACGTGACTCCCAGTCACGACTCGTGACCAACCAGAGAGGCCAGTCACGAGTGGTGACTGCAAGTCACAGCTCGTGACCAGCCGAGAGGAAGCCAGTTACAAGACGTGACTCCCAGTCATGACTCGTGATCGGCTAGAGGAAGGCAGTCACGGGTGGTGACTCCCAGTCACGACCCCGTGACCAGCCAAAAGAAAGAAGCCAGTGACGAGGCGTGACTCCCAGTCATGACTCGTGACCAGCAAGAGAAAGGCAAGTCACGCCAGTCACGACTCGTGACCAGCCTTGTGAGGAGGCCAGTCACGAGTTGTGATGCTAGTCACGACTCGTGACCAGCCAACCTTGTTGGTCACCTCCGTTCGGCCTATTTTCTGAAATTTCCTGGTTTTAACTCAACAATGAATTCCGTAATTCTTCCGAATGGACTTATACTGCTGTATAATGCATGTCATACTTTTATATGCTTTGATATGAGTGATACCATGATTCTTCAGATGAATTATATGTTATATTCTGAAATATGATTTGAATGACGCATAACCTGCTAGAGTAAAGTAAGTGGATAGTTAGGCATGCCTAATAGAGTCTTTTAGCTGTACCCCTCAGTTTCGTTTGGACCTCGATCAGGTTCCCGTTTGGTTCCTCGTGAACCCTATTATGTGTAAGGATCTTGTTTAAGGTCCCTTTTTAAAGTGATTTGTGAAAGTTAAAGTGAAATGGTTTTCTCGATTCGTACCCGTAAGGTACTGTCTGTAATCGGCTCGTACCCGTAAAGTACTGTCTGTACACTCGTTATCCACTACCCAGAGTCAACAGGTGTTCGATTGGTTTGCTCTACTCTTATGACTATATACATGTGTTATCTGAATGAGTATAATGATGAGATGTATGTTCATTAATTTGGAAATGGATATGAATTTTAGTTGCAGAATGTATGGCTTTAAATTGTGAGCATGTTCTTATGAATTATGTTATGAACTATTGCATTTTGCCATTGTGAATGTGTTATGCCTTGACGATCATTGTGAATGGCCGTTCATATATTATGTGTGTTTCCCCACTAAGCGTTTATCGCTTAGCACGGTGTTTTTACCCGTGCAGGTGCGGAAGGAGTTTTGCTTTGTGAGAGTCGCCGCCGTCAAGCCAATACAGAAGGTTTTAGTGTAGGGCTCAGTTTTGTATTCTGTAATGATTCTTTTTGTATTGAACTCTCTTGTATCAGTTTTATTATAGCTTCCACTCTTGTATTTATATTTTCGGTTATGTAATATCTTTTATTTCAGCTAGTTGATCAGAACGTTATTGTAATGGTTTATTATATTAATGCATGATCAGCTATGGCTTTCTTTTCCTTTAAAGTTTTTAATTATCATGTATTTGAGTATGTATGGTATGAATGAATGTATGTTTTGCTTTGTATCTGTTTGGTGGCACCTTTGCTCATACGGCATCTCACTCCTTATCGGATGGGATCGCCTACGTATAGGTAGGGGGTGTTACAGAAATTCTCACCTGATCTGAACAAATGCAGGTACTGAACTCTCATCGACTCTTCCGGTTCCCAAGTCGCTTCCTGAACCCCATGGTGATTCCACAACACTTTAACTAGCAGAATCTGCTTGCTTCTCAGTTGTCTCACTTCCCGGGCTAGAATAGCTCTTGGTTCTTCATCATATGAAAAATCAGGCTGAACTTGTACCTCTTGCACTGACAAAACATGCGATGGATCTGATCGGTACCGACGAAGCATCAAAACGTGAAACACGTCATGCAGCTTCGATAACTCCATTGGCAAAGCCAATTTGTAAGCCACCGAACCAACTCTGGCCGAAACCTCATACGGACCAATGAAGCGATGGCTAAGCTTCCCTTTCTTCCTAAACCGAAGCACCTTTCTCCAAGGCGACACTTTATGGAAGACTTTATCCCCAACTTCAAACCGCACATCTTTCCTCTTTAGGTTGGCATAAGACTTTTGTCGATCCTTAGCTACCTTCAAATTCAGCTGCAAAACTCTGATCTTTTCTTCTGTATCCCTAACCAATTCTGGCCCAATTACTGATCGCTCGGACAACTCGGTCCAACAAACCGGAGTCCTATACTGCCGACCATACAAAGCCTCATACGGTGCCATACCGATGCTCGACTGTTAACTGTTATTGTAGGCAAACTCCATAAGCGACACATATCTGTCCCAACTACTCAGAAAGTCCAAGACACAAGCTCGCAGGATATCCTCCAAAATCTGTATAACTTGTTCGGACTAACCATCTGTCTGAGGATGGAATGCTGTATTGAAGTTCAACTTAGTACCCAAAGCTCTTTGCAACTCTTTCCAAAACTTAGATGTAAACCTTGGATCCCGATCTGAAACTATGGACAACGGCACTCTATGCAATCGAACTATCTCATCCACATAGATACTGGCCAACCTGTCCATCGAATATTCCACTCTCACTAGCAAGAAGTGAGCTGACTTTGTAAGCCGATTGACTATCACCCAAACTGAGTCATGCTTCTTTTGAGTCAAAGGCAAACCGACAACTAAATCCATGACGATGTCATCCCACTTCCATTTGGGAACGGACAAAGGCATGAGCAATCCCGAAGGAACTCGATGCTCAGCCTTTAACTGTTGACATGTCAGGCACTTGGGTACAAAATCAACCATGTCTCTCTTCATACCGGACCACCAATAAAACTGCTTCATATCCCGGTACATCTTCTCACTACTAGGATGCATAGTAAAAACAGTACTATGCGCCTCACTCAACAGCTGTCTTCTTAACTCTTCAATATCCGGTACACACAAACGGTTTCTAAACAGAAGAACCCCATCCTGAACCGAAAACTCTGACCGCTTGCCCAAACTAACTTCTTGCACAATCCGCTGAAGCTTCTCATCATTCCCCTGAGCATCAAAAATCTTCTGTTTCAAGGTAGGCTTCACTCTCAACTGAGCCAACAAGGCTCCATCTGAACCAAATCTCCATCTAAACCATCTCAAAAATAAAGCAAAAACCAATTTTCGACTCAAAGCATCCGCGACTACATTGGCCTTACACAGATGGTAATCCACAATGCAGTCGTAATCCTTAAACAACTCAAGCCAACGACGCTGTCTCATATTCAACTCCTTCTGCGTGAGGAGATACTTTAAACTCTTGTGATCCGTAAATATCCTACATCTCTCCCCATACAGATAATGACGCCAAATCTTCAAAGCAAAGATCACGGCCGCCAACTCTAGATCATGCATTGGATAATTCCTCTCATGCGGCTTCAACTGTCAAGAAGCATAAGCTACCACCTTACCTTCTTGCATCAGAACACAACCCAAACCAACACCTGAAGCATCACTATACATAACAAACTCCTTACCCGAGATGGGTTTAGTCAGTATAGGAGCTTCAACTAGCAACTTCTTCAACTGCTCAAAACAAGCCTGACATCTGTCTGACCATTCAAACCTAACTCCTTTCCTTAATAATCTGGTCATCGGAGCGGCCATCACTAAGAACCTTTAACAAACCGATGGTAATAACCTGCCAAACCAAGAAAACTTCGCACTTCCTGGACATTCCTAGGCGCTTTCCAATCAACTATCGCCTCAATCTTGGCTGGATCCACTTGGATACCCTTAGCTGAAACTATATGACCCAAAAACGACACTTCCCGAAGCCAAAAATCACACTTGCTAAGCTTAGCAAACAACCGATGATCTCTCAAAACTTGTAAAACTAACCAAAGATGCTCCTCATGCTCGGTCTCATCCTTGGAATACACCAAGATATCATCTATAAACACCACTACAAACCGATCTAGGTATGGCCTAAACACTATATTCATAAAATACATGAATGCCGCTAGAGCATTAGTCAAACCAAACGGCATCACAAGGAATTCATAGTGGCCATACCGAGTCCGGAATGCAGTCTTAACCACATCCTCATCCTTAACCTGAAGCTGATATTACCCCGACCGAAGATCTATCTTGGAAAACACACTTGCACCCCGAAGCTGATCGAACAAATCCTCGACCCTAGGCAACGGATACTTATTCTTCACTGTAACCTTATTGATCTACCTGTAGTCTATACACATCCTCAAGGATCCATCCTTTTTCTTAACAAACAAAATCAGAGCTCCCCAAGGAGATATGCTAGGTCGGATAAACCCCTTATCCAATAGCTCTTGTAGTTTTGTTTTAAGTTCTCTCAACTCTACAGGAGCCATCCGATAAGGTGCTTTTGATACAGGTGTGGTACACGAAATAATCTCAATGGCTAACTCAACTTCTCTCTCTGGAGGCAACGCAGGCAAATCACTTGGGAAAACATCACTAAACTCCCGCACCACAGGGATATCCTCAATCCTTACTTGATCCCTCTTGGAATCCAAAACCACAGCTAAGAAGGCCTCACAACCCTTTCTAATAAACCTCTTGGCTTGCATCACTGAGATCACATTATTCACAGAACTAGCTCCTAAACCTCTTGTGACGCGCGCCGGATCCCCGCGGCCGCCCATGGGACCGCCCTCTTGAGGGCGATCGGGGCATTTGTGGGTCCGTTGACAGCTTGCAATAAATCGCAAGTGCGTCTATGTTGGGCAACAAGGAGGTTTCATGGAGTCGCCATCCAATAGAACATTGGAAAAGTTTCTCTTGCCTCAGAGAGCCTAAGATTGCGCTTAGTATCCATTTTGGGCCAACCAGAGGGGTCTTGGAAGGTAAACCTCTCGCCCTAAGGAGCCTAGGATTAACACCAAAGTCTCGTGGCACAAAAAGGTGTCTTGGAGGGTAGATGTAGACACCGGGTCCTGAGTAAGCCTAGATCGAAGTTACCCAATGATGATAATTGCCTTCACAGGCTTAAAAGGTTAAAAGTGATGGTTTTCTCGTCAAATTTGCATTTTAGAGTGAAAAATTAAAAAATAATAAAAAAGATTTAAAAAAATTAATTTTGAAAAATGGGGGCATAAAATTATGTTTTTTTTAGTCAATTTAAAATTTAAAAAAAATAGAAAAAAAATAAAAAATAAAAAAAATTTTCGGACCACGAGTGTCGGGCGCGGCAGCGCGCAGGCGCCCATAGCGCTGCGGACGCTCAGCGTCGCCAATGCTGTGCGTCGCTAAAGGCGCGCGCAGCATCGCGCACGCTGAGCGCCGCACGGAGCGCTCGTGCGCGAGCGCCAGCGCGCGGGTTTCGTGCGGAAGCCCGCCTGGTCGCCGCGTGAGTCCCCGTCGCTCTATAGCGACGGGCGGCGTCCCTCTAGCGACGGCTCCCTGGCCGTCGGTATAGGGTCTGTTACCCTATTTTCCATTTTTTCAGCCTTTTTCCGATTTTTTCACCCAAAAATCCGTTTTTATCCCAAAATTAAGGGTTTTTGACTTCAAATAAAATTCCAAAATATTTTTTATAGATTATTAATTAATAAAACTTGATTTTATCCCCAAAAATAAAGGAATTTGAATAAAATTAGAATTGTTTCCCATAATTAAATTAGGGCAACCTTTTTATCTTTTAAATACTTTATGATGAAAAATGAAAAGGGAGCCTCCACTACTTTTTTTTACATCAGAATTTCCAGCATTTCTCTTCCTCTTTGATTTCTCTTCAAAATTTCAGATTTTCTCTTTTTAATTAATAAGGTTTAATTGAAATTGAAAGATCAATTTTCAATTGTTAATTATTCCAATTAATTTCTTTGTTTTTGCTCCATAAACACAAGAAATTAATCGTCATTTTGACATCAATTTCTTTTTAATCTTAAGCATACAAATCAATTCCTTTGTTTTTCCCCATAAACAAAGAGAATTAATTTTATTGCTAAGTTATTCTTTCAAGCAATATTCCGGAAAATCATCACTTTTCCTTCATCAAATCCAATATTCTGAGGGTAAATATTCTTGGCTTCATTTCTATTTTATTTTATTTTTATTTAATTTATTCATATCTATTTTATTGTTTTTATTGATTTATTTATTGTTTTCATCTATTCATTTGTTGTATTGATCTTATATTTGTTCTATTTAATTGTTTATATATGATTTGATTTTTATTCATGTGAATATTGTTTTTTAATTCCTAACATGTAAATAATTTATTTTGATTCCTCATTATTTTTAACATGTAAATAATTAATTAATTTAAATTAATCTTTTTGCCATGTAAATAGTTTGTATTAATTATGAACACATCAATTAACCTTGTTATATATCATTATTATTTTCATCATTCCTTTGTTTACTAATTTTTATCATTGTTACATGATTTTATTATCATTTGTTTATTTATTCATTCATTATTTTTCACTTCATCATCATTGTTATCATGTTCATATTTTTACATGTATTAATTAACATGTTTTATTTTATTTTCATCACATCATTTAATCATTTATCACATATAATGCATGTTTCTCATTTTATTTTGGTTTGTTAATATTTTTGATTTCATTATCATTCTTTTCATATCATCTTATTTTATTTTAATTTGTTATTCATTATTTTGTATGTTTAATTGATTTAATTACTAACATTATTTTATTTGTATTTTGTTTTTATGTCTAAACTCATTTTTCGATTGGGCATTTTTGCGAGCACATCGGGAGGTCCAAAAAGGCTCATCTGGTTCATATATTTATTTGTAATATTTTATTTAATTTTGCCATATAATTTTCTTGTAAAATTCTTTATTTAGGCACGCTAAAAAGAAAATCACAAAAACGTTTCTATTAATTAACTTGACATTCTTTTTCTAAATAAAAGGGGACCAATGTCCTAGTTTTTCATACCCAAATAAATCATCACATCAAAATTGTTTCATAATAAATATGCATGCGAGGACCAATGTTCTCACTATTAATGAATAACCCGTTTTATGCATGTATTTCACTTTTATAAATGGGAGTTGTATTCCGCTCCTAGTGTTATTGTAATTTATTTTTAAATGCTTTATTTTGGATTTTGCTTACATTTACCGCTTTTGAAATGAATGAATGCGCCTTCAATTAATTGCATCGTGTGGAGAGAGAGCGAATCAATGGTATTAAAATTTGATCATAAAATAATCGAGGTAGAAATAGATGAGAAATCCCGGACCCAGCTCTGGTCTTTGGGCTCGAGAGGTTAGAGGTTATCCTCCAAAATACTTCTTGGGTCACGAGGCTTTAGCGCTAATCCTAGGCCTCATGGCCCAATATGGATAAAATGCGCAAGTCTTAGGCTCTCCGAGGCGAGAGAAACTTTCCCAATGTTCTATTGGGTGGCGACTCCATGATACCTCCTTGTTGCCCAACATAGACGCACTTGCGATTCATTTGCAAGATGCCAACGGACCCGCAAATGCCCCGGTCGCCCACGTGCGGGCGATCCGAAAGGGCGGCGCTCGGGATCCGGCGCGCGTCACAGTGGCGACTCCACTGGGGACGATATGGTTTGAGATTTCGATTCGAAAATACCTCTTTTAACATTTATGATTAAAATTTAATTCATAAATTCACCTTCTCTCAAATTTGCATTTGCATATCATTAGAGCCTTAGAATACGCTAGTTTGGTCCCTCTTTTAGCCCCGGTGCGTTCCTGAAGCACCTCCTCATTTTCACTCAATTTGGGGAAGTGTTAAGGATAATCACCAGCCCAAGCCACGTACCTTAATGGTATATCAAAATGGTGACCCGATCGGTCGTTACGCTCGTGATGAGCTAGACCCGTCGGCAGGGATCATGCTTGGGTAGCCTTAAAGTAACACCACCCTTTGACCAAAGCTCATGTAATGGCCATAGTTACTTCCCACAGGTGATATGAACCCTAATTCCATGCTTGCTGTATGAATCCTCATGTATTGGGTGAGTCCAGATATCTCGCTTGGTAACCTAGCCAAAGGCTTCCATGCCCCGGTAGGGCCATGTCGAAATTTATGGAACGTCTAAATACATGACGATCATTATCCATTCGCTTGTACATTAGTATAAGAGTGTTATGCTGTCGGTTTTTCACCGCGCACCATACGCGTCCATTGGGTCCCTCGTTGACCCTTGGGCTAAGCCCACCTAGGAAAGAGACCGCACTACCACGTGTGTGGGAGATATAAGGTTGGAAGGATCTATCTGCTTGCATGTGGTTGTCTATGTTGCATCAGCACGAGCATGCATTGCATTTTAATCATCCACCATCTTAATAATTTTTACATTTCAGCCATCATAGATTCTCCTGGGTGGTCTAGAGGTCCCGACGGACGGTTAAGAAGGATGCCGCTTTTGGGGTTAACAGAGTTAGTGTTGGATCAGAGTTCAGATTCAATCTCAGAAAATAGTGTGGGGTTTTCTCTCGAATCATCAACAGAAGTAAGCATGGCTAATCCATCAAATGAGTCTGATGCAACCCGGGCAATAATTGCTGAGGAGGTAGGAAAGAGGATGGAGGAATTTGAAGCCTGCATGATTGCAATGATGGGCAATCTTGCCACCACAATAGCTGGGCAACAAGCTGCTGCTGCCCCTATCCGAGTACCAGCTGAACAAGAGGTTGTAAGAGAAGAGCGTCCTGCTACAGTTAACCAACCAGTGGTTGACCCGCCTGTTGTTGAGCAAAGAGTGCCTGCACCTATTGAGCGCAGAGAGGGCCCCAGGTCTGAAGCTGAGTTTGGGGGAGATGAGCTAGAGGAGCATACAGTAGCTAAAGATAAGTCACCGAAACTGGATGAGGCAATGTGGAGGAAAATGGAAGAGAGATTTGAGGCCATGGCAAGGATGATGACCGTGGGAAAAGGAATGAACCCGGAAGACCGAGAGCTAGATGGGGATGATCTGATTCCCCAGAATTTTAAGATGCCGGATATTCCCAAATTTGATGGCACCTCTGATCCTGCCGCACACATCAAGCAATACTCGCTGGTCATGAAGGGAACGCCCTTAACAAGAAAGCAAAAGATAGAGTATTTCTGCTTGAGTCTCACAGGAGCTGCTATTGATTGGTACCATGGGCTTGAGAGGAGGTCCAAGGAGGATTGGGACTTGCTAACCGAAGAGTTCCTTAAGCAGTACGATTGCAGTACCCGGATGGAGGTCACTTTGAAAGATCTCGAGTTGCTACAACAGAAGGCTGGGGAGTCCTTCCACGAGTACCTTACTCGGTGGAGAAACCGGGTTATGGAGATGAAATGCAAACCGGACACTTCTGATCAGATCCGGCTGTTCATTCGAAATGCCAGCCCCTACTTGAGAGATGGATTGAAAATGAAGGGACTGAAAGACTGGGAATCCCTGAAGGATATCGCCATAGAAGCAGAGGGAGAATATTTAGCCAAGAGGGCAAACAGCGAGTCCTATGCCAGGAAGGGATATAGCAATCAAGGGACAGCCAAGCCAGCAAGTTCCAGCAGTGGTAACAGAGTTGGGAAGACTGCCGAGGTGTCTACAACTGGGGTAAATCAGAGGTATTTCTCCAACTTGGGTAGGCCTTTATCATGGGTACTGAAGAGGCTAATAAAAGAAGGAAAACTGCGGCCCCTATCACCTAGGCCGGCCAAGACCCAAGGACAGCCAGAGCACAAAGAGAATGAATACTGCGCATTCCACCAACATACCGGGCATTTGACGGATGATTGTATAACACTAAGACATCGGGTCCAAGATCTAATTGACAACAAGCAGATCACCGATCCTGAGCAGAGGGAAAGCAAGAAGAAGTCCGGTTATAATACAGTGCCACCTCCAGTCTTTATGATTGGATCAAGCCTATCAGAATGGTATGTGATGCAAGACCTATATGGAAATGAGTATGTCGCTATTACTCGCCCTGCAGTGGATGGAGAAGGGGTTTCCGTGGCAGCAATAGACTGTTGGTCCACTAGTGAGAGTGGAGATGATGAAGATGAGAAGAATGGAGAGTTTACGGATCCGTGGGATTCAGAGGAAGAAGAAAGAGTAGAAGCAGTAACAAGAAGTGGGAGGGTCATTCCAGAAGCCGAGAAGCAGCAGGACCCAGCACAAGTAATCGCAGAGAAGGAGCCGGAAGAAAATTCTATATTGAAGCAACTAAAAAAGACCACGGCTCAGATATCTATTTGGGACCTCTTGAGACAGTCCCCCTCTCACCGACAGAAGTTAGTTGAAGCATTGAGTGTATCCACCGTAGCAACTACAATCTCTCCATCCGAGCTTTTAGACCTTGTAAAGGGGGGATCCGGGGAGAAATTGGTTTTTTCTGATGCAGACCTACCAACAGAGGGTCGCAGCCACAACCGACCTTTGTACATCAAGGCACAGATCAATGGTAAACACACCGCTTGTGTCATGGTTGATGACGGGTCGTCAATAAATGTTTGCCCTTTGGTAGCGCTTCAGGCTTTCGGGATGGATGAGAGTATGTTAAGCAAATCTGACCTGACCATCACTGCCTACGACAATTCTAGGAGGCAAGCATTGGGAACTTTCAAAGCTTTGGTAAAGACGGGGCCTATTGAGACAGAAACGGATTTTGTGGTTCTACCGATCCCAGCAAACTTCTCAGCTCTGCTTGGAAGACCGTGGTTCCATAAGTTAGGAGGAGTGCCATCTACCTTACACCAGATAATTAAGATACCTCATGAAGGAGAGGTAGTGACCATTAAAGCAGCAAGAGAGAACCAAGTGTCTGCTTTGGAGATCTCTAATCAGCCATTCAGTGGCTTTCATGTATCAGTGATCGGAGAAGAGCAAAGCTTAGAAGGTAGCCCTTAAGTGGTGAATATGCTGAAAAAGATGCACTTCCTCCCAGGGGCTGGTTTGGGAAAAGAGTCACAAGGACTGCAGGATGCTATCACTACACATGGTCAGAAAGATCGAAAGGGATTGGGCTACCAAGGAAATTATGGTAAGAAGAAAGTGTCAGGGAAGATTCCCCATATTTCAGAGAGCTTTGTGCCATCATCATCGGTTTGTGCTTACACCGGAGAAGAAGAGCCGCAGTGGGTAGATGGGAAGATTACCCCGGGTTTTGAAATTTTCAATGATGTCTTTGATTGGGAAATCGGAGTTGTTAAAGCTGTAGAGAACTTTTGGGATGAGGAGATTATGACCCAATGCAGCATCTGGGATAGAGGTGAATCCGAAGAGATTGTAACTGATAAGCTGTTAGCCACCAGACTTAAGGGGAAGGAGAAGATAGTGGAACCAGAGCCGAAGAGTGAAGATCTCAAGATTTCACCAAGCCAGGAAGCCAAAGCACAGTCAGCTGCAGCATCGGCGTTGACTGAAGTTGATAGTCATTTAGATTCTCTTTTTATACCAGAACTCTTTGAGGACAATGTTAATGTTTCTGATTATGTTAATGAGATGAATAACTTTGCTTACTTGTGTGATGTTTCTGATGATTTCATTTCGCATGATCATAAGCATGATGCATTCATTTTTGATATTAATTCAACTGGCACAACTGCATTTAATCTCGGAACTTTGGAAAATCCAAAGGAAATTTTGCTAGCATCAGACATAACTCCTGAAGAGAGAATAAAATTTGAGAGAATATTAAAAAAATATGAAAAAGTCTTTGCCTGGACCTATGAGGATATGCCGGGAATAGATCGAGATGTTGCCGAACATGCCATCCCAACTTACCCAGAGTTTAAACCAGTCAAGCAAAAGCTTCGGAGGCTTAGGCCAGAGTGGGCACAAAAAGTGAAAGAGGAGATCCATAAGCAGATTGACGCTAAGTTCCTGATAGAGGTTCAATACCCAACATGGTTAGCTAATGTGGTTCCTGTAGCTAAGAAGGACGGTAAGGTTCGAGTATGCGTTGACTATCGAGACCTGAACAAGGCCTGTCCGAAAGATGATTTCCCTCTTCCACATATTGATGTGCTAGTAGATAGTGCTGCTGCTTGCATGATGTATAGCTTTGTGGATGGATACGCAGGGTACAATCAAATTCTTAACAAGATAGTGGACCGGATCAAGACAGCCTTTATCACTGAGTGGGGGACATATGCCTACCGAGTTATGCCTTTTGGGTTGAAAAATGCAGGAGCAACTTATCAGAGGATGGCGACCAAGGTTCTCAATGACTTAATCCACAAAGAAGTGGAGGTGTACGTTGATGACATGATGATTAAGTCGGCTACCAGGGAAGGTCACTTTGAGGCTTTAGAAAAGTTCTTTCAAAGAATTAGCAAGTACGATTTGCGCCTCAATCCCAAGAAGTGCCTTTTTGGAGTTACATCAGGAAAGTTGTTAGGCCATATAGTAAGCCAGAGGGGAATCGAGGTAGATCCCGATAAAGTCAAAGCCATAAGAGAGATGCCAGTGCCCAAGAAGGAGAAGGACGTCAGAAGTTTCTTAGGAAAGCTTCAGTACATCAGCCGATTTATTGCCAAGCTAGCTTCAGTATGTGAGCCTATTTTCAAGCTTCTTAGGAAGAATCAGCCAGTGATATGGAACGATGACTGTCAATTGGCCTTTGACACCATTAAGGAGTATTTGTTAAATCCTCCGGTGTTAAGACCACCACGCCATGCCAAACCACTTATCCTGTACCTGGCTGTGGAAGATAACTCAGTGGGTGCTATGATATCTCAGGAAGATGATTTTGGTGTAGAGTTTTCCATTTACTATCTTAGCAAGAAATTCTTGCCTTACGAAGCCAAATATGTAGAGGTGGAAAAGATTTGTTTAGCAGTTATCTGGGCTTCTAAGAAGTTGCGGCACTACTTTCATTCCTTCAAGGTACAAACGGTTGCCAAACATAATCCGCTCAGATACCTCCAAGAAGCACCCTCTCTACTAGGGAAGATGGGAAGATGGTTACTGCTGTTGCAGGAATTTGACATTGAGTACATAACCAAGAAAACCATTAAGGGAAGAGCGGTAGCAGAATTCTTAGCCGAGCATCCTATTGAGGGAGATCAGTTTGAATACAACTTCCCAGATGAAGATGTCACGGCCATAGCAGTGCAAGGGTGGCAATTATTCTTTGATGGAGCAGTCAATAATAAGGGAGCAGGCGTAGGAGTTATTCTTACGACCCCAGATGGTGAAAGACTACCATTGGCTAAGAAGCTGAGGTATAAGGCTACCAATAATGAAGCAGAATATGAAGCTTGCATCTTTGGATTGGAAGCATTACTCGCTCTGGGGGCAGAGACCGCAGAAGTATTTGGAGATTCTTCCTTGGTAATTCATCATATCAGAAGGGAGTGGTCAGTCAAGGAAGAAAGGTTGTTGCCTTATGTAAAGCACTTGAGAACGTTGAGCAGCCAGTTCGAGATTTGCACTTTCCACTTCATCCCCAGAGACGAAAATCAGTTAGCTGATGCTCTAGCAACATTAGTGTCTATGTGGGATAACCCAACAGGAGTTGCGATGAAACCCGTGCTGATTTATAGTTCGGAAAGACCTTGCTTTGAAGCTGAACAGGTGATGGACATTGAGGCCATTGATGGAAATCCATGGTATTATGACATTCAGAATTATTTAGAGAGATCAGTCTTTCCAGAGGAAGCCACTGAGAAGGACCAAAGAATGATCAGGAAGTTATCCACTCAATTCATCAGTGTTAATGGCACTTTGTATAAAAGGCAAGCTGATGGTATCCAGTTAAGATGTCTGGCAAAGAAAGAAGCTAAAAGACTTATGGAAGAGGTTCACGCCGGGGTTTGTGGAGCTCACATGAATGGCTTAGCCTTAGCAAAGAAGATCATGCGCCAAGGGTTTTATTGGCTCACAATGGATACAGATTGTTCAAAATTTGTGAAGCAATGCCAGTTATGCCAACAGTACGCGAATTTGAGGCATGTGCCAGTTTCAGAGTTACATAACTTAACATCTCCATGGCCATTTGCAGCATGGGGAATAGACATCATAGGCGAAATCCATCCCACGGCGTCCAATGGGCACAGATACATCATAGTCGCAATCGACTATTTTACCAAATGGGTCGAGGCAGAATCCTTCAAGAAGATTGACGCAAGGGACATGGCCAAGTTCATAGAGAGGAATTTGATCTGCAGGTATGGCCTCCCTCATCACATAGTGTCCGACAATGGGGTGCAGTTCATGGGAGAAACCGGAAAACTTCTCGAGAAGTATGGTGTCAAGCATCATAAATCCTCTCCCTACCGACCGCAGGCGAATGGGGCAGTAGAGGCCGCGAATAAGAATATAAAGAAGATCATGTCCAAGATAGTCCAAACTTACAAGGACTGGGCTGAGAAGTTACCCTTTGCCCTGTGGGGATACAGAACGACGGTGAGGACCTCTACAGGGGCAACGCCATTCTCTCTGGTATATGGAACTGAAGCAGTCCTGCCGGTTGAAATTGAGCTGAAATCATTGAGGGTAGTCATGGAAGCTGAGATTCCTGAAGCAGAATGGGCACAACAATGTTTGTCACAGCTAAATCTGTTGGATGAAAACAGGTTACGAGCCTATTACCACAACCAAGTTTATCAAAAGAGGCTGGCTCGGTCGTTTGGCAAGAAAGTACGAAAGCACCCGTTGAAGGAGGGGGACTTGGTCTTTAAGCAGATGAGGCCAGGCATACCAGATATTAGAGGGAAATTCAGACCTACCTGGGAAGGGCCGTATATCCTTAAGAAGGTGTTGTCCAAGGGAGCTGCAATCTTGTCGGATAGTGATGGGAACGAATTCAAAGAACCGATCAATGTCGACAGACTCAAAAGGTTCCACGGCTAAAGACCAAAATAAAAAGAAGAGAATAAATGCCCCGCGGGTCGAAAACCGAAAAGAGGCGGCCTTGCTAAAATTGGGCGCCCTGCCAGGGTGAAAACCGAAAAAAGGCATCCTGGGCAAAAATTAAGGGCCAAGAGAAAATGTTCAATCGAGAAAACCCGAGAGGGCCGATTGATAACAGGAGTTTGATGCTGACAAAATCCACTCCGAGATTAGGTGTAGTCATATGCTTTTGAATTCTTGTCAAATGAAGATCATGTATGATGAAATCATATAGAAATGTACACAATTTTGCAATGAATAAAAGAATACATTTTCATAGATCTTTCAGTTCTGTCTTAAAAAGAAATATACCAATTGTTCATCTAATGATTATTGCTCAGTCCCTTCATTGGATATGTGCTATTTGCTCTTAACAGAAGCTTTGGTGATAAAACAAAAAATTAAAAAAATTAAAAAAATTAAAAAAAAAACAAAACAAAGAAGGCCGTTAGAGATGAAAACCGTAACTGGCTCTCTAAGCAAAAGTTAGGCCAAAGGGCAGGGTGAAAACCTGGAAATAGGCAGTCTGCCCTACAAAAAATATAAATATAAAATAAACAAAAGCCGCTGGATTGGGTTGGGTCCATTCCAGGCAAAAGTTAGGCAAAGGGTTGTGTGAAAATCCCATAAGGGACGCATTTCCCGCAAAGAAAAGCTAGTGTGAAAATCCACAAGGGACGCACTACCTTTAAAATAATGACGTTCAATGCCTAGAGCGATAAGGCGGCGTTACTTCAGATGATCTTCTTTCAATCAGGTAACATACAATACAGAACATAAAACAGAATCCCGGGTAAATGATGATTGAACAAGGGGGGCAAGGATATATACCGGACGTCTCTTTCAGAAAACTTGTCGACGATCTTCAGGTTTCAGGGGGCATTGTAGAGCAGGAAGGCTACAACCTGAGCGAACCATGGACCACCTAGGGCACAGTCTATACATTGTTGCAAGCATTTGCATTCCATATCATGCACACGTGATTTCTTGTATATTCCTATGCATACAATCTTGTAGGAGAAATCGGCGGGGAACACCAACAAAAGCCGAGTGACGACACCAGTCCAAACATCTAAAGGAGCACAGTTCCAAAATTCACAGCGGTTAGCACGATGGCGGCACAACCCACAAGAGGTTAGCACGACCACGGCACTACCAAAATTCACAGCGGTTAGCACGATGGCGGCACAACCCACAAGAGGTTGGCACGACCACGGCACTACCAAAATTCACAGCGGTTAGCACGATGGCGGCACAACCCACAAGAGGTTGGCACGACCACGGCACTACCAATTCACAGCGGTTAGCACGATGGCGGCACAACCCACAAGAGGTTAGCACGACCAAGGCACTACCAATTCACATAGGTTAGCACGATGGCGGCACTACCCACAAGAGGTTAGCACGACCACAGCATTACCAGCTACAACCAAAAGACAGCAACAGCTATCATTACAATTCCATCAAGCAGGAAGATCGACGCCTCAGGTACGCGTCTCTTTCCATTTCTTCTTTGAGTTTAGGCTCACCTAGACACTAGTGTACTAGATTCCCCTAAACTGGGGGCAACTGTAGACACCGGGTCCTGAGTAAGCCTAGATCGAAGTTACCCAATGATGATAATTGCCTTCACAGGCTTAAAAGGTTAAAAGTGATGGTTTTCTCGTCAAATTTGCATTTTAGAGTGAAAAATTAAAAAATAATAAAAAAGATTTAAAAAAATTAATTTTGAAAAATGGGGGCTTAAAATTATGTTTTTTTTAGTCAATTTAAAATTTAAAAAAAATAGAAAAAAAATAAAAAATAAAAAAAAAATTCGGACCGCGAGTGTCGGGCGCGGCAGCGCGCCCAGCTCTCAGGCGCCTGGGCGCCCATCGCGCTACGGACGCAAAGGCGACGCTCAGCGTCGCCGATGCTGTGCGTCGCTAAAGGAGCGCGCAGCATCGCGCACGCTGAGCGCCGCACGGAGCGCTCGTGCGCGAGCGCCAGAGCGCGGGTTTCGCGCGGAAGCCCGCCTGGTCGCCGCGTGAGTCCCCGTCGCTCTATAGCGACGGGCGGCGTCCCTCTAGCGACGGCTCCCTGGCCGTCGGTATAGGGTCTGTTACCCTATTTTCCATTTTTTCAGCCTTTTTCCGATTTTTTCACCCAAAACTCCGTTTTTATCCCAAAATTAAGGGTTTTTGACTTCAAATAAAATTCCAAAATATTTTTTATAGATTATTAATTAATAAAACTTGATTTTATCCCCAAAAATAAAGGAATTTGAATAAAATTAGAATTGTTTCCCATAATTAAATTAGGGCAACCTTTTTATCTTTTAAATACTTTATGATGAAAAATGAAAAGGGAGCCTCCACTACTTTTTTTTACATCAGAATTTTCAGCATTTCTCTTCCTCTTTGATTTCTCTTCAAAATTTCAGATTTTCTCTTTTTAATTAATAAGGTTTAATTGAAATTGAAAGATCAATTTTCAATTGTTAATTATTCCAATTAATTTCTTTGTTTTTGCTCCATAAACACAAGAAATTAATCGTCATTTTGACATCAATTTCTTTTTAATCTTAAGCATACAAATCAATTCATTTGTTTTTCCCCATAAACAAAGAGAATTAATTTTATTGCTAAGTTATTCTTTCAAGCAATATTCCGAAAAATCATCACTTTTCCTTCATCAAATCCAATATTCTGAGGGTAAATATTCTTGGCTTCATTTATATTTTATTTTATTTTTATTTAATTTATTCATATCTATTTTATTGTTTTTATTGATTTATTTATTGTTTTCATCTATTCATTTGTTGTATTGATCTTATATTTGTTCTATTTAATTGTTTATATATGATTTGATTTTTATTCATGTGAATATTGTTTTTTAATTCCTAACATGTAAATAATTTATTTTGATTCCTCATTATTTTTAACATGTAAATAATTAATTAATTTAAATTAATCTTTTTGCCATGTAAATAGTTTGTATTAATTATGAACACATCAATTAACCTTGTTATATATCATTATTATTTTCATAATTCCTTTGTTTACTAATTTTTATCATTGTTACATGATTTTATTATCATTTGTTTATTTATTCATTCATTATTTTTCACTTCATCATCATTGTTATCATGTTCATATTTTTACATGTATTAATTAACATGTTTTATTTTATTTTCATCACATCATTTAATCATTTATCACATATAATGCATGTTTCTCATTTTATTTTGGTTTGTTAATATTTTTGATTTCATTATCATTCTGTTCATATCATCTTATTTTATTTTAATTTGTTATTCATTATTTTGTATGTTTAATTGATTTAATTACTAACATTATTTTATTTGTATTTTGTTTTTATGTCTAAACTCATTTTTCGATTGGGCATTTTTGCGAGCACATCGGGAGGTCCAAAAAGGCTCATCTGGTTCATATATTTATTTGTAATATTTTATTTAATTTTGCCATATAATTTTCTTGTAAAATTCTTTATTTAGGCACGCTAAAAAGAAAATCACAAAAACGTTTCTATTAATTAACTTGACATTCTTTTTCTAAATAAAAGGGGACCAATGTCCTAGTTTTTCATACCCAAATAAATCATCACATCAAAATTATTTCATAATAAATATGCATGCGAGGACCAATGTTCTCACTATTAATGAATAACCCGTTTTATGCATGTATTTCACTTTTATAAATGGGAGTTGTATTCCGCTCCTAGTGTTATTGTAATTTATTTTTAAATGCTTTAGTTTGGATTTTGCTTACATTTACCGCTTTTGAAATGAATGAATGCGCCTTCAATTAATTGCATCGTGTGGAGAGAGAGCGAATCAATGGCATTAAAATTTGATCATAAAATAATCGAGGTAGAAATAGATGAGAAATCCCGGACCCAGCTCTGGTCTTTGGGCTCGAGAGGTTAGAGGTTATCCTCCAAAATACTTCTTGGGTCACGAGGCTTTAGCGCTAATATGGATAAAATGCGCAAGTCTTAGGCTCTCCGAGGCGAGAGAAACTTTTTCAATGTTCTATTGGGTGGCGACTCCATGATACCTCCTTGTTGCCCAACATAGACGCACTTGCGATTCATTTGCAAGATGCCAACGGACCCGCAAATGCCCCGGTCGCCCACGTGCGGGCGGTCCGAAAGGGCGGCGCTCGGGATCCGGCGCGCGTCACAGTAGACCTCTAGCCTCTTTGAGCCCAAAGACCAGAGCTGGGTTCGAGATTTCTCATCTATTTCTACCTCGATTATTTTATGATCAAATTTTAATTATCATTAATTCGCTCTCTCTCCACATGATGCAATTAATCAAAGGCGCATTTATTCATATTTGGAAAGCCGTAAATGAGCAAGTAAATAGTTAAAGCAATAAATTACAATAATACAAGGAGCGGAATACAACTCCCTTTTATAAATGTGCGATACATACACAAATCGGGGTATTATTTATTTTGAGGACTTTGGTCCTCGCATGCATCATTATTAAAATTGGATATTTTTATTGTGATGATTTTTATTGGATGAAGATAGGACATTGGGTCCTTACGCTTATGAAAACCTCATTTTATTGAATATAAAACATTTATCAATTTTTATACTTAACGAGATATAAAAAGAGTATATCCCTGTACATACAAACAATTAATGAATAAACGAATAAAGAAAATGACCAAGAAAGTTAGGAAACTAAACCGGACGAAATCCTCCAAATATGGTAGATAGCCCCCCCCCCCCCCAAGCTCAGGATAATCCAAGAGAATCAGTATGTGCTCATAGAAAGTTAAATGATGTCAATATATATAAACTAAACATAAATAGAGTAAAAAAAAACTTGAAAGAGATAGAAGAGATTTGAAAACGTGAGAACAGGACCCAGCGACGGCCTCTGTTGGGTGACCGACGGGCGTCAATCAAGTTGACCGACATGTCCGTCGCTCACTCAAGGGGAAGAGCGTCTGTGAGTGGGGTGACCGACGGGCATCGATGATGAAGATGACCCGTCGGTCACCACTGTCTCCGAAAAAACAGTAAAAAAACTCTGGCAAAATGAGATGAAAAGAGTGCTACAGTAAAGGGGTTTTATCACAAAATGAGATGAAAAGAGTCAAAATAAAGAAAAATAATAACGAAATAAGGAATAAAGATGAAATGATATGGAGGATGGGTCCGGAATATATACCCTCAGATAATGCTTGAGTGAGATTCTTGTATCGATTAGAGCCCCGCGCATTCCACGAGAAGCAAAATGAAGGATCAAAAAAAGGAAAATGGATTATTTCCTCCTTAACCCCTCAAAAGATTGACTTTGGAATCAAAATCTAAAGAAAACTAATTAGTTTTAGTTTCTTTTTAATGATTTGATCCTTAAATTAAAAGAAATTTCTTTATGAATGTGTTTGCTGGAAGAGAGAGAATATGTGCTTGAATTTTTGCAGAGTTTCCCCTCTTGAAAATTTTTGGAACCCTTTTTAAGAGAAAATCCGAAGCTTTTATAGGCCAGGCACAATCGACGGGCGTCGGTGTATGGAGGCGGGCGTCGAAAGAATCCTTCTGACACAAGGATTCATCCGACGGCCCTGCCACTTCCACCGACGGGCGTCGAAAAGGTTGCGTGCTCCGGGAAATCAGGCAGCACTCTGGCAAAGGCGGTGCTTTTCGACAGTCGTCAGAAAATACCACAGGCCGTCTGTGACCCTAAGCGACGGGCTGGCTGTCTGTGGAGGAAAATATACCTTTTTTACTCGAAAATTCCCTGTTTTCTCCCCCTCTGCCTATGAAAGGTGAAAAGACTCATTTCTCGTGGAGCATGGGACTAAAACCTCCAAATCCAAACCATTTATACAGGCTCGAATACTGATTTCATCATAGGGTAATCTCTAATTTGGACCGCTCTGGGACACGGTGCTTACAGTTGCTCCCAGTTTTGGGGAAACTAGTGCACAAGCGCCTAGATAAGCCAAAAATCAGAGAAAGGACAGAAAGAAAGAAGGCGTACCTGCGACGGTTCTTACCTTCCGTGCCTTGTGCCGGGTAGACCTCGTCTCGGTCCATTCGGTGATGCAAAAATATCCCTACCAGTCTCGTCTCGACCTATAGGTGTTGGTGAGACGTAGCATTCTCTAGCTACGAACTCGATGTGAAGAGCAGTGTTTCTCTAACTGCAGCTTCGATCTAAAGTTCCCTTGCTAACCCCCATCCGATCTGCAAGGTGCGTAGCACTCTCTGGCTGCCGCGTGAACTGTGAGATGCAGCACTCTCAGGCTACGATCCCGATTTGGTGAAGAGCGGTGTTTCTCTAACCACTGCTTCGATCTGAAGTTCCCTTGCTAATCCCCATCCGATCTGCAAGGTGCGTAGCGCTCTCTGGCTGCCGCGTGAACCGTGAGATGTAGTACTCTCTGACTACAATCTCGATGTGAAGAGCGGTGTTTTTCTAACCACAGCTTCGATATGAAGTTCCCTTGCTAACCCCCATCCGATCCGCAAGGTGCGTAGCGCTCTCTGGCTGCCACGCGAACTATGAGATGTAGTACTCTCTGACTACAATCTCGATCTGTGAAGAGCAGTGTTTTTCTAACCGCAGCTTCTGCTTCTGCTAGCCTCGTCTCGGCTCGCGCAGGGTTGAGGAGATGTAGCACTCTCTGGCTACAAACTCGGTGTGAAGAGGAGTGTTTCTCTAACTGCAACTTCGGTTTCTGCTGGCCTCGTCTCGACTTGCGCAGGGTTGAAGAGATGTAGCGCTCTCTGGCTACAAACTCGGTGTGAAGAGGAGGAGACCTAGCCGGGTTCTTCGTTCTAAAAAAGAAATCTTAGGCGCCCTTGTCCGGACTTTTAATCGATGCCTGCGTTCGGACCGATGTTTCTCTGTACCTATATGATAAAAAGGTTTTGTTAATTCATGTTTGAGTTGTTATTTTTCAACATGTTTATTAATGGCGTGATTTTGCCTTATCTGTTATGCCATGTTTCATTTATACTCTTTTTTATTGAGTTGTTATTCATCATCTTTCACCATTTTTTGGTTTTCCTTGTTTTAGAAAATGAGCCAATGTGGAAGCATATATTCATACGTGATATGAATGAATCATAAATACCTGCATAAATGCATAAATCTGAAAAAAAAAAGTTTTTCACTAGAAATATCTATTTCGTACAATGTATATACAAAGTGTAAATGTAAAAAAATATGACTCCCTGAATATCAGAGGGGTGTGTAGTCAGAGGGCTCATCGGGATCCTCATCATCCGATATATGCACTGTCCCTAGCGGAGGTGGAGGCGGAGCTGGCCGTGCCGGAGGTGGAGGCTAAACCGTGAAGGGTCCTGCCCCAGCATCGTGGGTCTGCCTGAATCGGATCTGAGCATAGCCATCCAAAAAAGGCTGGGTGCAAGTCCTCATGAACCCTAAGGTCTCTGATACTGTGCCTCCCAACTTCTTGAACGCCTGGCTCATCTGAATGGTCTGCTCACTGGTGGCCCTCCTCATCTGCTCTAGGCGCTGCTCTATCTGCTCCCTAAACTCCCTTATGGTCTGAGACAAGGGTGGGAGGATCCCCTCTATCGCCTGGACCCGGGATCTCAGAGACTCGAGTGACTCGTCGATCATCTGTAGGGTCATATCAACCCTCTGAGACGCCTGGTCCTGAGACGCCCTCAAATCATGAGCGAGCTGCTGCCGCCTAAGCTCCCTCTGACCCTGGGCAACCTGCTCGATCAGCCTCGCCTGCTCATCTCTGAAAGCCTCTATGACCCGAGCCTGCTCATATCTGAAAGCCTCTATGACCCGAGCCTGCTCCCGTGCCGCGTGCTCGATGTAGCCGGCCTGCTCCTAGGCTAACTGCTCTACCGACTGGGACTGCTCCTGAATAACAGCCTGCTGGCGGTCTAACCTCTCATGAATAGCTCTGTCCCTCTCATCCTGTCGTCACTCTAGGGCTGTAAACATGGAAGTGAGGAGCTGAGAGAAGTCAGGCTGTGCTGGCTGCTGCTGTGGTGGCTCTGGATGTCACATCCCGTTTGCCCCCTAGTTGAATGAGCCACATATATTTGTGTGTGCATTTGCATAAGTTTTGTATAATAAGGGCATTTTGTTAATATTGCATGTTTTAAGAGTTTCTCTTGCATGTGGGTGCATGCATGGTGCTTTGGTGTGAATTAGTTGGGACAGAATTGTGTGTGCCCAAGCACACCATTGTAGTGTGTATTCATGAGAGTTTCATCATGTGTGGTTGTGTGCACCATAGTAGGATAGGCACTAGAGGATTAATTGTGTGTGTGCATTTGCACTTGTGTAGGGTGTGCATGTTTGGGAGAATCTTGTGTGTGTTGCTCATACATGAGTAGGATGCATGATTAGGGTGTCTCATTGTGTGCATGTGGTGCACTAGGTTAGGGTGTGAGTGAGTAACCTCCTCCACTAGATGATTGACAAGTGTAAAGTGGGAAAGAGAAAAAGATGAAAAAGGGGAAAAATCAGATTTTGAAACCCATTTCCCGTTCCTTCTTCTTCTTCCTCTTTTGCACTCTCTTAAGTGCCCTAGCTTAGATTCAAGCCTCTAGTGGTGGAAATTGTTCATTGCATAGTATTTTAAAGGTAAATCTACTGCATTTATTCTTCTTTTCTTCATTTGGTTCTCCATCTTCTTCTCTTTTCTTATTTTCGGATTTGGGTTTGAAGTTGGATTTTGTGTTTGTGTGTTATGTTGTTTTGTGCTTAGTTGAACCTCCTCGCGAACCAAAGGGTAAGGAGAAGGTTGGGCCAAGTGGAACTAAGCAATAGGAGCAAAGGATTTTTGAGGTTTGGGAATTTCTTATCTTTGCATGTAAATGTGTTCTTGATGATTTCTGGAAATTTGAGTTGAAATATGCT
Source organism: Excoecaria cochinchinensis (assembly GCA_947683425.1). Classification (NCBI taxonomy): domain Eukaryota; kingdom Viridiplantae; phylum Streptophyta; class Magnoliopsida; order Malpighiales; family Euphorbiaceae; genus Excoecaria; species Excoecaria cochinchinensis. Next base: position 6,462,162 of record CANTUQ010000112.1, read on the forward strand.
TTTGTAGTGGTATATATGATGTGGGTCTTTGTTTTGGAATGTGGATCTTGTAAGTTTTTGAGTTAATTATGATAATTTTGGAATTGATGTGGTTTGATGCATAAATTGGGTTTTTGATTGATTCTTGAAATTGAATGTGTAAACTAATGGATTGTATGAAGTTCACTATTAATAAATGTTGTATTATGGTTGTTGATACTTTTGGATGGCTGGAATTGAGGTAAGTGATTCTTGATTGAGTTTTGTGTTGTTGGGTGAGGAATTGGAAGAGGAAAATCTGCAGAATTTCTGCAGATTTTTGAAATCCCGACGCTGTCGCGATCGCGACAGAGAGCGGTGTTGGGAGCCTCGCTGTCGCGAGCACGCGACATCGGTCGCGAGCCCGCGACAGCAGAAGTGTTGTGTACTCTCTGTCGCGATCGCGACAGAGCGTATCGTTGGCCAAGTGCTATCGCGAGCACGCGATCTGTCGCGAGCCCGCGATAGCACCAATTGTCCTCTGTCGCGATCGCGACAACTGTCGATTAGAGCCCCGCGCATTCCACGAGAAGCAAAATGAAGGATCAAAAAAAGGAAAATGGATTATTTCCTCCTTAACCCCTCAAAAGATTGACTTTGGAATCAAAATCTAAAGAAAACTAATTAGTTTTAGTTTCTTTTTAATGATTTGATCCTTAAATTATAAGAAATTTCTTTATGAATGTGTTTGCTGGAAGAGAGAGAAAATGTGTTTGAATTTTGGCAGAGTTGCCCCTCTTGAAAATTTTTGGAACCCTTTTAAAGAGAAAACCCGAAGCTTTCATAGGCCAGGCACGACCGACAGGCGTCGGTGTATGGAGGCGGTCATTGGAAGAATCCTTCTGACACAAGGATTTATCTGACGGCCCTGCCACTTCCACCGACGGGCGTCGAAAAGGTTGCGTGCTTCGGGAATCAGGCGGCGCTCTGGCAGAGGCGGTGCTTTCTGACGGGCATCGGAAAATACCACAAGCCGTCTGTGACCCTAAGCGACGGGCTGGCCGTCTGTGGAGGAAAATATACCTTTTTGACTTGAAAATTCCTTGTTTTCTCCCCGTCTGCCTATGAAAGGTGAAAAGACTCATTTCTCGTGGAGCATGGGACTAAAACCTCCAAATCCAAACCATTTATACAGGCTTGGATACTGATTTCATCATAGGGTAATCTCTGATCCGAACCGCTCCGGGACACGGTGCTTACACCTCTTACAAACACTGGAAATATGTTCCTATCCCGGAGCACAAAGGTCTTCCTTTGGCAATCAACCACAGCCCGATGCTTACACAACCAGTCCATACCCAAAATCAGGTCAAACTCTTTGAAAGGCAACTCTATCAAGTCCGCGGAAAACTCAACTCCCTCAACCAACAGGGGACAATTCCTATAAACTCTACTCACATTGATACTATGTCCTAATGGATTGGTCACACATATCTCATAGTCTAACTGATCTACCACATGCAACTTATCAATAATCTTATCTGTGCACAAATATGAGTGTGTGGAACCAGGGTCTATTAGAGCATACAATTTAGTGTCATGGAGCAGGAACTTACCAGCAATCACATCAAGGGCATCCTGCTCCTCTCTAGCTCTCATAGTATAAGCTCAAGCTATGACCGGTGGAGGATGCTCAACTGTCTCCGAAACAGCTCCATCTCTAGGTCGACCGCGTCGACCTCTACCTCGACCCCTACCACGGGCAGCCTGCATAGCACTAGATCCAACTCCACTAGCCCCTCTCTGTGGACCTGAATCCTCACTCATTTGTGGACAACTAGCTAGACGGTGCTCGGTGCTCCCACATCTAAAACACCCACCAGTGAGCCACCTACACTCACCCCGGTGAGCCTTACTGCAGTGCGAACAAATAGGCATAGGCTCAGATCTACCACACCTGCCAGAACCAGACTCAGCTACTGAACTCTGCCTTCTACCCCTCGCGACTGAACCAGATGATAACTGATCTTGCAGATCCCTTGCTCTCTTACCCGAAGACGAAGAAGAAGAACCACCCCGAGACTGATTCCTCCTCTGAGCTCTCTCTCTCAGCACTGACTCTGACCTTTCAGCCCTCATGGCAGCATCTGCAATTTGATAGTAGCTCACCCCTGGTGTGCTTATCAAGGAGATCAAAGTTACTCTTAAAGATTCATTCAAGCCAGCCTCGAAATGCTTACATTGAAAATCATCTATCATAACCCCTCGCGGAGCATATCGGGACAACCGATTAAACTCTTTCTCATAATCCGAAACCGACATAGCCCTCTGCTTCAAACTTAGAAACTGCGCCCATCTCGCATCCTTGTAGGTTTGAGTTACATACTTCTTCATGAATTCCTCAACAAAGAATTCCCATAACACAGGATTAGGCATCTGAGGTTGTCTGCACACTAGTTCCCACCATTCATACGCCGACCTTTGAAGCAAGGCCCACGGCACATTCTGCTTGCAACTCCGAAGGACACCTAACTTCTCTCAAAGCCCTCTTTACCTTATCTAACCACCTATCTGCCACCTCTGACTCATCCAACCCTGTTCCATAGAAATCTTCGGCCCCAGCTTTCCTTAAGTTCTCCATGGGAGGCCTGGGGGCAACCACTCTCTCTAAGACCCTCGCCATGTCCTGTGACAGCCTGAACAAGGCTTCAAAATGCATGGCAGCGGCCTCAGGCTGGACCCTAGCAGCTTGAACTGACACAGTAACAGAAGGATCCCTAGCTTGAGGGTTCACACTTTCAGCGGACTAATCAAGCGATCCACGAGCAGAATTAGAAGCCATCTAAGCAAACAAAGAGAATCGCATCAGCCAACATAGCCCTAGACATAGACACATCTATACACAGCATCACGTTAACAACACACAGAAACGCCTAAACCGGGCTCTGATACAACAACTTGTAACACCCCCTACTCATACGTAGGCGATCCCATCCGATAAGGAGTAAGATGCCGTATGGGCAAAGGTGTCACCACGCAGATACAGAATATACATACATTCATACACAAACATACATATCTAAATATAGGGTAATTAAAAACTTTACAAAACAATTCATGAAAGAAGCTGATCATGCATTAATATAACGGGAGACATTACATTACTGTTTGATCAACCAACCGGTACAAAAGATAATTACATACCCAAAAATACACTTATACATATGCGAAAGTTATTACAAAATTATCATAAGAGAGTTCTATACAAAAAGAATCATCAGAATACAAAAAATCAAGCCCTACACTAAAACCCAACTGTGTTGGCCTAGCTGCGACGACTCTCCCAAGGCAACTGCTTCCGCACCTGCACAGGTAAACACACCGTGCTAAGCGATAAACTCTTAGTGAGGAAACACACAATTCAAATGGACGGCCATTCACAATAGTCGTCAAGCAAACACATAGAGATGGCATAATCAGAAATACACATTATATAAGAATATGAACATACGAACATATAGAGTCATACATTTGATATAACATAACTGTCTTCATAAAATCACATTTATAAAAATATTCAGATAATACACTCTCGTAATTATCAAAACAGTTCACAGTATTTAAGCACCTGCTGATTCGAGGTAGTGGATAACGAGTGAACGGACAGTACTTTACGAGTACGAGTCGATTACAGACAGTACCTTATGGTTACGAATCGAAAACCAATTTACTTTATCATTTGGAAAACGTTTAATAAAGGGACCTTAAACAAGATCCAAACACATTAGAGGGTTCGCGAGGAACCAAATGGGACCTGATCGGGGTCCAAACTGAACAGAGGCTGCAGCTATTAGACTCTATTAGGCATGCCTAACTATCCACTAAACTGACTCTAGCAGGTTATGCATAATCCATTCAATTCATTCCATAATATCCCAAATCACATATATACATATTTGCATACATATAGGCAAGTTCATATCATGGATTCGCATTCGTATAATTCATACGTTAATAGATATAAGGCTTATAGTCACCAAAAGAAACTGGAGTTCAAAACCACACACGCACCAAGGGAAAAACTCATTCAGCATAACAAGACTGTCGCGCTCGCAACAGAGACCATAGTCTCTTCGTAGCGCGCGCGCGACGGGCTTTGCGATCACGAGGAGGAGGGAAAAGCCGGACTCTGTCGTGCTCGCGACTATGTCATGATCACGATAGAGAGTCTAAATATCGCCATCGCAGGCTCGCGACAGCACAGGCCAGCATTGCGCTCTGTCGCGATCGCGACGCCGTCGCGCTCGCAACAAAGAGCACACAATAACTTTTGCTATCGCGAGCTCACGACAGCGCAGGCCAAGATCACCGGTCTCTGTCACGCTCGCGACAGTGTCGCGATCGCGACAGAGTTGGGATTTCCAAAATCTGCAAATTTCTGCAGATTTTCTTCCTCGTCCAAAACACACCCACAAACACACAAATCACATCCAAATGGTCTCTTACCTCAAATCTAGCCACCCATCAACATCAATAACCACAATATAACATTTATCAATAAGTAATTTCACACCAAATATCAATTCAAACTCACAATACCAATAATTTTCAAAACCCATAAATTTGCAGCAAAACCACATCAATCCTCAAAATCACTACAATAATCCCATGCTCATGCAAATTACTCTACCCAAACAAAAGCCCATAACATCCATGCCATAATAAGAGCATATCACAACCCAATTTTCAGAAATCACCAAGAACATATTTACATACAAAAACAGGAAATTTCCCAAACCTTGAAATCCTTAGCTCCTAATGCTTAGATCCACTAGATCCCGCCTTCTCTTTACCCTTCGGTTCAAGAGGAGGCTCAACTAAACACAACCCAACAAAACCCACAACAAAGCAACTCTAGATTAAAACCCAAATCCAGAAAATATGAAGAAGATGATGAACTAATTGAAGAAAAGAAGAACAAATACAATAAACTTACCTCTAAAATGCTAAAGGATGATCAATTCCCACCAATTAAGCCTTGATTCCAAGCTAGGGTTCTTAGAGGACGAGAAAAGGAAGAAGAAGAGAGTGAGGGGAAGGGAAAACGGGAATGAATGCAGCCACCGCCATCCCACTCTTCTCTTTTCTTTTTCTTTTTCTTTTCCTAACCCGAGACAAGTGTCACTTCCCCATTAGTGGGATTTGATCACTCACACCCAAAGCACATGCATCATATACATGCAAGACTCTCCCAACTAATGCATACCCTACAAGTGTGTGAACTGTCACACCCCATAAGTGGCCTGATTGGATTTAACAATTTTAATTGGACAATTAAGGGTAATTGAGTAATTTACTAGTGAATGAGGATTATATTGCAAGAATTAAATGTAATTTAATTGGCAGATTTTGTTCTGGTGAGTAAAAGGTAATTTGACAAGGACTATTTGGTAAAAGAGGAATAAGTGGATTTGTGAAGCTGTGCATGTGTGCCAAGTGGAAGGAGAGTGTGTGCACGTGGTGAGGGAAAGGAGAAGACTGAGAAAATTTAGTTAGTTGGAAACAAAAGACTGAAAGTTCTCTCTTTTCTTGTTTTCTCTCTCACGTAAACCACATTCTGTTCTTTTTTTTCCAGTTGCTGTTCTTTCCTACTTGCATGTGTGTTCATCTGTTAAGAGTTAGGGTTTTGAGCATTGAAGGAATTACAGGGTAAGTAGCTACTGGTTTTATATTTGGGTTCTCGTTCTTCATCTTCTTCAGGGATTATTCTGAGTTTTATATAGTGGTTTTCTTGGGATTAACTGGGTATCGTTTTGTCTGTATGCAAGCATCTGAAGTTAAGAGGTTAGAGAAGGGAAAAGATAAAGTGGTGGATTGAAAGTGCAGTGGACGTTTTTGAACTTCATTCAGGTTTGGGAGTGTTTCCATTTTCTCATGTTTGGATCCTGTTTGCAGTGATATGAATGTATTTATGTGTGTATATGAAATGTTAAAGTTACGTGTTGCAGTAGACCTTATTACAGTAGAAAAAGAATGATTATGAGTGTGCAAATGAGATGTTTATACATGTATATGAATGTGAAACTCTGGTTTGTGTCTCTCTCTGTTTATTTACTGTGATTATATGATAATGTGAATACTGTGAGTGAAATTGCTGTAATTGTGCCCAGAAGACTTAAAGGTACGTGTTAGCATGATTTTTGCATGAAAATTGGATTTAGACAAATTGGGATTTGAGTTTTGAGTTACACTCTGTTTTTACGATTTCTTTCTGGTTTTTACGTTTTCTGGAATTCTGAGAAGTTGGGGGAAGGAGAAGCAATCTGTGAGAGGAAGATCACGTGACGTGATGGGGCATCATGCCGTGACCTCCCTCCTTTGGGAAGTCACGTGGCGTGATGAAGCATCACGCCGTGACCTTCCTCCCTTTGGGAAGTCGCGACGTGATGGAGCATCACGCCTCGCGACCTCGCCTGTTTCCCTGCGTGTCCTCGTGATTTTTTTCTTTCTTTTTTTTTCTTTTTTTTCCCTCTCCTCTCAGGCATCACGGGACGTGACTGATGGTCACGGCGTGACTGCCTTGCTCTTTTGCTTGGCGCTCGCGTGAAGCCTGCGTCACGAGACACCACTGCCTGGGTGTCTCGTGACCAGCCTTCCCTGCTGTCCTGTTTTATTAAAAACAAAGTTTTAACTTCTGTTTTAAGAAGTTTTTGCACTACATGATAAATGTTTGGGTTTAAAATCTGAATTGTAATTAATAATTGCTTAATATTGAGTTGTATACTTGATTAAATAATTAATGTACATAATTTATTAATTTATATTTTACGTGAACATAAATTGTCTTGAATGTGATTTATTTGTACTTCTGCCTCCAATAATTGATACTAGATATATTTAAATGTTTCTGAATTTGATCTAGACACATGTACACGTGAAATATGTATTTGCATTTAGTTGTATTTAATATTTATAGTTACTTGTTTTAAATGTGATCAGTATACCTGTATACATGGACTATAAATCAGTATTATTTTCAATACTCATATTGATATTGGTGCTTGAATTGTTGAGTTGAGTTTTAAGCCTGAATAGTCATAGTAGTGGATAAGTAAGCGCTTACTTAGGTCAGTGTGTGTGTGCAGCTGCTATATGATAAAACGCTATACGTGGGTCCGTTTGGATCCTTGTTTCGATCCTGTAAGGGTCTATATGGATTTAAATGCGAGACTTCGGTCTCTATATGAAAAATACATGTTTGAGACTCGTGTCTCTATATGCTTGGGGTACTGTGTTCTATCAGTATCCATTTGACCGCATCCACTTCTAGAGAGTATTTTTAGACTAATCAGGCTATATGTTGAAATGTGTTGCATATGTTGAGATGTATTTTTGGACATGATTACAAGTATATGATGTATATGAATTCTTGCATAGCTTTATACCGCACCTTGAATCTGTATACTTGGAATGATGAGAATTATGAATAGAATACTTGGTTGCTTGTATTATATATATATTTATGCATGTTAAGTAAAGAATTTGGAGTTATGCTTACATGTAATTTTGATGCCTTTGATTTGAATCATTAGGTTATTGTAAATGTATATTGTTCGTTTGTTTTGTTCCTCCCCACTAAGCGTTATCGCTTAGCACGGGCTCTTTTCCCGTGCAGGTGGCGAGTTTGGATAGGAGTCAGATATCTGCAGGTCGGCCACTAGAAATCTTTTTGGATGGAGTTATTTTTGAGTCTTCCGCTGTAATTTTTGTATATGGCTTGTGAATAGCAAAGTAAATCTTTTGTAAAGGAACAAATATTATTTTTGTATATGTATTTGCTTACGAGCCTCTTTTTGTAAAACGATATTGATATATGTTATATGTAAAAAGGATTTACTATTATATGATTAAAAGTTTCTTTACTTTTCATTTGGTTTTTGTTTATACATGTGTATATGGATTCGTTTATATGTGTTTGCTCGCGTGGCACTCCGGTATCCTTCCAATGGGGATGGCGGGGTGTTACATGAACACACACACACAAGCATAGCCCCAAAACACACTCTAGAAACATATGAGTAAACACACCCAAGTGCAACCCAACTAATTCACACCCTAACACCACACATGCACCCACATGCTAACAAAACTCTTAAAACATGCATTTCTACCCAAAATACCCTTTACACATGCCAAAACTCACACAATGCACATGCCCAAACATGGCACATTCTACTAGGGGGCAAACGGGGTGTGACATGTTACAAGCTGCACCCTGAAGCAATGATACCACACATTCTACTTGTTGATCCAGAGGACACCTTATTTCTCCAAGAACTCTATGCACTTTCTCTATCCAATACTCCGCCTTATCAGATTCATCTAATTTTGTACCATGAAACTCCTCCGCTCCATATTTCCTCAATGATTCAAGTGGAGCATTTGGTGCTGTCATTCGATCCAGCACTCTTTCCATATCCTGAGACATCTTTAATAAAGCCTCTAACGGAACTATCGAACCTCATTTCCAAAACTTGCTGGCCTAGACTTACCAGACCCAGACACTTTTGCTTCTCGGGAATTAACACTTTCAGCTATTTCTTCCCTTGAGTTCTGTGAAGTATCCATCGTCACTACACAATTAAACAAGGACGTCTGCATTAGGTTAACATAACTATGCACACCTATTCTACTCAATTCCTAGAAAAGACTAAACTTAGGCTCTAATACCACAACTTGTGATGCCTATTCCCGACCACAAGAACAGCTTAGCTAAAGCAGTCGGGAATGGTCACCACACAACAACACATGCAAATAACACTGTCATACACGCATGCTAAAACCTGTACAATTAAATTTCATAACTCGCGCTTTCATATGCATCGAATATCACATGGTAGTACCGATACATTTACATACTTATAAACATATCATGCACATATTAAAACGATACTTAGTTATTACATCCATACATATTGCTTTGATACAAAAGGATTAAACATTATATATATATAAAACTCATTGCCCAAAACCCAAAACCTACACTATAAGTACTCCTAGTGTTGACCGGTTGGCAATGCGGATTCTGTAACAGCCCCAATATCGGGTTAGTCGTAAATAGTAATTTTCAAGAGTGAATAGTACTTCTCGAAATCAAAAAATATTTTATTGGATATTTGGATAGGGCTCGTGAATATGAGTCCGTAGGCATAAATTTCAGGTCAATCGGAGGTCAAATGAGTCCGGAATGGCTAAAACAGTAAACAAAATATTTACTTCGATAAATAGTAAAAGTGAGCCCAGGTGGGACCCACTAAATAGTAAAAGTGGGGCCAGGTGGGGCCCACTGAATAGTAAATATAGGACCATAATAACATCATCAATGACATCATGATGACATCAGCAATGTCATTATGATTAATCATAACCGTGGGTCCTATAAATAGTGACAACATCTTTAACTGATCTATGAATAGTGATTGTGGGTCCCTTAAATAGTAATTATAGCGCCCACAAAATAGTGACTCCATGGTGAATAGTACTCGAAAATATTTTATTTTACCATCAGAAAGAGGATGTTAACTGGAGTATAATGGTGTAATCTGGTGTAAAAATGAGGTCAAATAGGCTTCCGAAAGTCAATCTGAAGTTTCTCTGGTTCGGTTCGATTGAACCAAGGGTTGAGTGAACTTTGATCGAATTTTTATAAATAGTTAGAATGGATAAAATGGTGTAATATAAGAGGATAATAGGCTTAGAATAATTTTTAGAAATTTTTGACAGCATTAGAATTTTATTTTACGGCAAAATCGAATTAAATTGAATTAGACCGGTTTAAGTGAACTAGACCCCAAACGGACTTTGATTGAGCTGAAATTTTGCAGGGAGACTAATTTTAATATTCTAAGAATGATGGAATTGGTTGGGAGTTAAAATAAGTTCAGGAAGTTTCAATTACACAAAACAGTGGAAAATGACCAGTAAACTGAAAATTGGACCAAATTAGCTCAACCACTTTGGGTGGACCTTGTTGGGTCCAATTGCACCCATATAAAAGCACCTAAAAATCTGGAAATCCCCTTGGATTTCATTTTTTTCAACCTTCTTCCTCTCTTCGGCCGAACTTCCTCTCCTCTCTTCTCTCCCATTTTTCTTTCATTTTTTCTTCATTTCACCTCAAAATAAAACCTCTCTAACATAATTCAGCTCATGTAGAATCCATTGGTGGTCTCATAATTTCATTTGGAGAAGTAAAAGTGGGTAAAATCTAAACTTGAAGTTTAGGTGTAAAATTGAGGTAAGAGATGTAAGAGTTTTAAATTTGGTTTTAAGGTTCCTAAAGGTAATATAGGATGTGAATAAGAGGTTTATTAAGTTTATTTGATTAAAGGAAATTTGGTTTTGATTAAATCTTAATTTTTGTGTTTGGACATAATTATATCCAATAGGTGAGGGAACCTCCAATCAAGCTAAGGGTAAGAAAAAGGAAAATTGAGGAGTATATTTCAAGGATTTATGGTTTGTGATTGCAAATTCCACTTAATTCCATGGTAAAAATATGAATTTATATTATGTTTGTGAATAAAGTATGTGATTTATGCATGTTTAATTGAAATTAAAATGATATTCATGCTTAGGGATGTTAAAAATAATGTTATGGATAATTAAATTGAAGAAATAAATTTTGTGTAAAAAATTCCTTTTTTGGCCGAATGGTAACCATGTGATTTTCATGTGTTTTCATGATATTTTATGTATATTTATGATGGATCTATAGTATTTGGCATGTGAATTAATGAATGGTATGTGTTAGAGCATGTGAAAACATCATGAGGTATGTGATGTATGTATGGCTGAATGTATATCATGTGTAAAGTCATGATTTTTATGTGTTTTCATGGAAATTAATGGTATGGTGATATTATACATCATGAAATTGGCCTACATAAATGATGAAATTCATAAAAAGAATTAATGTAAATAAATTGGTATGTGGGCCGTATACATATATGTATGTATGCATGGTACCATGAAGAAATAATAAGTTTACATGACATGTGATGATGTAATAATGATAATCACATGTAAAATGATGAAATGGTATGAAAAAGAATAAGATATTATGATGATATACCATGAAAAATAAGTATATCATATTAATAATGTGAAAAATAAAATAATATTGCCCTATGTAGTGATCTGGTAGTCAAGTCTAGTTCAGGATATGTTGGCATGCCATAGGGATATAAGACCGTGAGCATAGTGTCTCACTTTTTAGTAGGCTAATGATGGTCCTACCTCTCTGTATCTGAATATCTGAATTGTACTGTTCTGTATTAAAAGACAGTGGTGGTCCCATAGGACTCCGCTGGTATTTCTGTGAACTTCTGGAGTTCACATCTTGTTTATCCTGTGTATAGAGTCTGCCAGTGTGTTACAGGGGCATAATTGTAAAAATGAGATTAAAATAGTTAAAATATGATTAAAATGACATTTATGTGGAAAAAGAGCATAAATGGAAATATATAAAAAGTTTGAGCGCAAAATAGTAATTTTGTACATATGTGTGTTAAGGATGGTTAATAAGGGTAAAAATGTAAATAAAAGGTTAAATATGAAAATTGGCCACTTCTTAAGGGTAAATGTGTAATTTGGCATGAAAATGGTAATTGGAGGGTAAAATCATAATTTGGCATGTAAATTAATAGTAAAATTGTAATATTAGTGAAAATAAATAAACTAGTGGCATAATGGTAATATTAATGAAATTAAAATGAACTAATGACATTTTCGTCATTTTGAAAAGAATTTAAGGGTATAAATGAATTATTACCATAAGTTAAGGGTAAAATGGTAATAAGATTATTTTTGTGAATTAATTGTGTAATTGCCCCAATTATGTAATTTAAAAATAATTACATGTAATATTGCATGCCTAGTTGGGAATTAAATTAAATATGTTTATTTATGAATATTAAATGATAGTATTTATTGAATATCATTCATGCATGAAAAATTAAATTAAGTGGAAATTTATGGAATTGCAATCACCATTGAGCATATTTAATGCTCAGCACGTAGTTTTATTTGACTGCATGTAGGTACTCCGTAAGATTTTGGGAGCAGTGCATACCTCACCCTTTGGAAGTGGTATGGAAGAATTTGTTTGGAATATTTAAGTATGTTAAGAAGTTTGGCATGTATATGACTTATAGTATTGTTTTGTGTTTTGGTCTGTAACTAATTGCTAAAACTTGCCTAATAATTAGTAGAAATTAAGTTAATACTATTGGTAAAGTAAAATATATATTTTTAAGTTAAATGAAAATTGACGAGATAAATAGTAAGTTAGACAGTTATAGGTCAATCGGCATAGTTAATAGTGAATTAAGGTAGAAATATTAAGTTTGATGATTAATTAATAAGTATTAATAGACTTAAGTAAATTGTCTTTGCCATACGGCACTATTCACACAGTATTATACATACGGTACTATTCATACATACGGCACTATTCATACCTACGGTACTATTAAAAAAAAATTTTACCGGTTTTAATTAATTGTCTATTTAATAACCTGAATAGTTTAATTAGGTTAACCGGATTAAAATGAACAATTATTTAATCGGATAATAAAGTATTAGAATGTATATTAGTTCAGTTGGTGGCACCCGGTATCCGTATCACATAACAGTATAGGGCGCTATAGAGTCGTCCTTCACAATCACCTCGCGTCAGAACCTACACGGATTAGCAAACCCGTTCTAAGTGATAATACTTAGTGGGGAAACAACATACACACATATCTATATATAGCATACAATACAATAATCACACAATTTTAAGATATATCGTATTACAAGCATATTACCAATCAATTCAATTTAACAAGATTCATGCAACATATAGATGCATATTCTATATTCATATAATTAAATAGTTCAATTCATGTATAGTAATCTTCATTGTAATGGTGTATGCATTCAGATTGAATCCACAATTATTTAGTCATATATCACATTGTTCACTCATTACTCTTATTAGTTTAGTCTTGCCTGCAATTCAAAGATGCGGATAACGGGTATCGCATCGGTACCCCATGGGTACAATAATCACATTGATATCCGTGGATACTTCACATTCGCATCGGTACCCTAAGGTACGAAATATCAACATAATTTCTCATTGGGGAATCCAGTAAGGATTCAAATCGCATTGTGATTCTAGAGGAATCGAACGCATTAGGCTGCAGCACTTAGACCCTATAGGCATGCCTATCTATCCACTACTTGACTCGCAGGCTAAATTATAAATCCGGTTATTTTCATTGTCTCATTAAGCATAGCAATACGATATCATTCAATTATACCTTATCACATCATTCAAATACATTATGGTACGCATCACAATTCCCTCATCATGGCATATACATACAATCATATGTGTATACATATTTATCAACATAAATCTCATATATACATATAACGCTTCTCTAGACTACAATTCGAACGCCGAGGGCGCCCGATTCTCAAGCTGGGCTCTTCCCGATTCGCTCACCGTTACTAGGGGAATCCTGGTAAGTTTCTTTTCCTCCGCTTATTGATATGCTTAAACTCAGCGGGTAGTCCCGCCTGACCTGGGGTTGTAGAGCGAGCATGCCTTGAATGAGGATGCATTAGGGTCTCCGATGTCCATGGGGGCAGACGATCGCAC